>CM072781.1:19472500-20708750 GCA_036936925.1 Cenchrus fungigraminus | reverse complement strand
CCATTATTTGGTGGAAAGTGATTTATATATTTATTCTTGTGAAAGGTTGGAAAGTGATTTATAGTATTATCCTTCCTTGGTAATGCCTGTATACCCATGCAGATACACTGTTTTTGCCACGCACATGGAGAGCTTGTCAGAACTTGCAACGATGTATCCAAATGTGAATATCCTCCATTTCGAAGTTGACTTGAGAAATGATCGCTTGGATTTCAAGGTCTGTACCCGACACTGACAATTTCAGGAATTTGGTTCTTCATGTCTGTAACATTAACACGGTATCAACCCCTGTATTAGTTCCGCCTGAAGGATGGTGTCAGAGAGGTACCACACTATGGGCTTCTGCTGGCAAGGGTGGCCGGTCTACCTGCTTCAGTGATTGACACCGCGACGAGCATCACTTCACAGATCAAAGAGCAGGTAACCTGGTACCTACTTACAAGGCTACGGCATCATCTCTTGGGGTTATGCTATTGCTATTATAGGATGTACCCAGCTGCTGAAAATCAATACTTCACCCTATGTGTCATAATTCTACGGCACCCATTTCTGTCTCACATTTGCACAAAATTTACCAATAAAGCCTGTTTCCTTCACCTGGGTGGGGGGTTGATCTCTGGACTCTGATTGACCAGGTATTGTATTTGCCCTTTTGCAGGAAATGACACGGATGGATGCCAACTGCGAGGAGTTCCAGTCTCTTCGGATGGCGTACCAGGTTGCGCAGCGGCTTGTATGCCTGAAGTACTCGAACCAAGGCGACGACTACATCCGTGAAGCGCTGCGAAATCTCAAAGAGGGCTATGCTGCAGGCCGGCTAACATGAGAAAGAGCATGTTCTCTGCAAGAACTAGACTGGTATGGGCTCATCAGGCCCTTATGTCACAGTGGCATGTTAGTATGGTATAGTAATAGTTTTATCTGTTGCTCTTTCCACGCTCCTAATCATCAAAGGCACATCATTCGTATAATCTCGCATAACAAGTAGAGCATGTAAATGTCTAGAACAAAGCAATTGTATATGATCCCAGCCACAGAACGTTTACAAAAGAATCACTGCAAAATATGCTACGCCAAACGAACGAGATTATATCTGTCTGTACATATTTTCTGATTTGCACAAACAATGCTCGCGTTGTCTTCCTGCCCTTAACACAGCTCGTAGCACTTGAGAGTTGACACAATGTTCACGAACTAGTATCCATGCGCGACAGCCTAGTAGTCCGTCTCTCCGTCAAGAGGCTGCGGATGAGGCGCACGCTCTTGCTCGCTGTGGTCGTGGTCGGTGGCGGCATGGTGGTGGAGACGGGGGCCCTGGACGGAGGCAGGGATGAAGCCGGAGTCGTCAGCGACGGTGAGGGCTCGACCGTCCTGACGTGGAAGGTGGCGTAGGGGGGTTCCCGGGCGGCCAGTTGCCGTTGAAGACGGCCTCGTAGCCTTCCTCTGCTCGATTAACTGATCTTTTTTGCTGGCATGGTCACATGGAGTTGATCGAATTGGATCAGGTAATAGCAATATTGCAGAGACGATTAACTGATTGCAGCAACAGCACAAATCGACTTCAGGAAAAAGAAAACATATGCTGATTGTAGCAGCAGCACAAATCGAGTTCAGAAAAAGAAAACAAAATCCCCACCGCCTAATGCAAAATGCATCACATGATAGTCACATTTGACATAACAAGCAACAGGAGCACGATAATGGCTCCAACAGATTAAGCGACTAATGATTTCAGTGGCAAAGTTTACAAAGGATCGTCGACATACTACATGTGAATCCCCAGAAGGGAAGGATTTACACAGACCATGTTGGCCATTTTCTTCTGCCAACTGGCGCTACAGACTTCAATAAATTCATGAACTAATCAAACAAAAACAGAGACTATTCATGAACTGAACCAACAAGGAACGCATCCCAGCAGAATCAAGCAGCAGCTAGTAGCATCCATGCGATGCAGCCCGGGCCTGGCGCTCCATCTCCGGCAAGAGGCTGCGGCGGATGAGGCGCAGGCTCTTCCCCGCCCTGGTCGGCCTCGGCGCGGGCTGCGTCTCTCTCTTCTGCGCGGCGGGCACGGCGGCGCAGGACGGAGGCGGCGGAGGGGTCGCGGGCGACGTGTCGATCAACCGGACGTGTCGGAGCGGGACGCGGACGGTGCCGTAGGGGTCGGCGGGCGGCCAGTTGCCGTCGTAGATGACCTCGTAGCCCCCGTGGGTGGGCGACACGACCGTCGCTCTGAGCCAGAGCACGAGAGCCTCCCCCGTCTTGAGCGTCGTGGTCCTCGTGCGGACACCTACCGCCGTCCCCGGCCTCAGATGCGTGGCGGAGGCGCTAGGAGTGACTCGGCGCGGAGACCTGGGCGAAGAGACAGCGGACCGAGACGGCGGCGCCGAGCGAGCGACGACGGGTGGGCGCGACGAAGCGTGTGGACGAGGCCGTGGCGCGTCGGTGCCGGCGCTGCATCGGGATCGGGAGGCGACCGACGACGGGATCTCCTCGGGCGGTGGACGAGGGCATGGCTCCCGGCTAGCGTAGCGAGCACCCTGACGCGGAGCTGGCGGCGGCGGCGGCGCGGAGGACTTCATGGCGACCGAGCTCTTGGGCGCCAAGGGCTTGGGCCTTCTGCGCTGGAGCTCCCGGCGGATGCTCTGCATGCCGGAGGAGGGGCGATGCGGCATCACCATGGGATCGAACGAAGAAGCGCTGCGGGTGCGAGGGAGGCGAGGGTGCAGAGCTGTGGGTGGATGGATGGGATCGAGCAGAGGAAGGAGGAAGGCGAGAGAGAGCAGAGGAGGTGGGGACTGCGCGCGTAGGATTTAAGCAGGTGATTTCCCAGATCGGGCCGAGCAACGCGGTTTTTGGGCGAGTCCGACTCCGATCCGAAGTAGGATGGATGGGTCGAATTGGATGGGTGGGCTACTTTCCGTGGCGGTCAAGTTGATCAAATTAAGGCCGGGTAGAAGCCCATTAATGGAATTTTTTTATATTTTTTCTTTGATTTTCGAAAAATAAACGAACGAATCAAAAATTTCGAGAAATATACATCTGCCGCCGCCGTGTGGCACGGCGGCAGCCGCCGTGGCCCACGGCGTTAGGTCCCTGTCGCCGTGGGGTACGGCGGTAGGAGAGCACCTCTAGCGGCACGTCCGCGTGGCACGGCGGTAGGCCCCTGCCGCCGTGCCACATGACGGTAAGAACATTTTTATTTTTTTTCATTTTTTAAAACACTTTTAAATTTTTTAAAAAACAACAAACTGATAAATGTAAGCATAATCACAAGATCATATCATAATCAACGAGTAGATGCAAAATAGTTTATACAAAATCATGGTAAAAGTACTAATACATCTAAATGCGTTGGTGCCTCTTCGGCCTAACAGCTCTAGCGCCAGCCCAGGTGTGGTCCCGGGCGTACGTCCAGGGGTCAGGTGGCCTGACCACCCGCGGTCCGAGCTGGTCGGGAGACGGTGTCGCCATGGCCGCCTGTAACGAGCCTGCAGCATCCGGTGTCCCTCCGCCGGCCAGTGTCGCTCAGCCCGCCGGTGTCGCTCCGCCCGCCAACGACGACCGTCACGACCCTGCACCAGCCGGTGTCGCTCCGCCGGCCGCCGGGGTCGCTCCGCCCACTAACTGTGTCTCCTGAGTCCCAACAGGCGGTGCCTGTGTGAACTGTGATGGGCCAAGCTCCTCGCCCTGCGGGGCATCCATGGCAGCGAGAATGTCGTGGTACCCAAACTCATCCCAGCCCAGGTGCTCGTCAGGAGTCGAGACCGCGGTCGCGTCGAAACCAGCTGCAACGAATAGTATTAGTTTTCCAAAACGTATCGTACTTAACGAATTTTACTGTAAAGTTAAGGTCGTTACCAGGCTGGAAGATAGGCGGAGTGGACAAGGAAGGAATATCTGCCGCCGGAAACTGAAAGACCGGCGGTCTGAAACCTCCTAGGGGAAAGATCGGCGCTCTAGGTGCCGTCGTCTCCGGCTGTCGAGGCCCGGCGGTCGCTCTGTACGATTAGAATATAGTATAACAAAAACACACAACAACTTCGTGCATTAGTTGAAAATAAGGTCCACTGAAAGTACCTGCGCCGGGGGAAACAAACGGCCGCTGCACGTAGGTGTGCGGGCCCTGCGCCTGTGGCTGCTGCTGTGCCGTCGGAGCCGAGAAGGCGCTGGCAAAGGTGGAAGGCGCCGGCTGCGAAGCCGCTGTCGAGGCGGAGCTCGAGGACGACGCTGGGTGGCGCAGAAGGAGAGGAATTTCTGCGGCCCCGGCGTAGTTCACGACGGCGTAGTACCTCGTGGCAGCATCGATGATCCTGTCGTACGTGCGCTGGTGCTGCTGAGGCCCCCAGGTAAAGCACTGCTCCCTCGCGGACGCTGCGAGCCGCACGATCTCAGCAAGCACGTCGTGGTGCTCACAAAATTAGTAACACATGTTATAATGAAAAGTTATATGAATTAAATATGTTTGCAGTATCGTAACTTACCGCTGTGTCGGCGGTCTGGTCTCGGCGCACCGGGTACGTGGCGTCCGGCAGGAGCCTGTCGTGGTCCGGGACCGGTGGCGGTGGCGGGGTAGCAGGCACGTACGTCACCCGCGTCCGCGTCCTCGGGAGGTACCACTTAAGGTACGCTACCCAGGCCGCGCCGTCGTGAAGGCGGTGCTCGGTGATGACGTTCTCCTCGTGCGCCGCGGACGCCTACTCGTCCACGTACGGTTGCAACTTGTCGACGAACGACGTCGCCGCAGACACGCCCTTACGCTTCCACCTAGCATAGATGACAAAAAATTATTTGCAACTGACTACTTGTAACGGAAAATAATTATAACTGGCAAATGGTAGCTCACCTGTGCGCTGTGGGCGGGAGACGTGGCGCAGCGGGTACATGCGACTCCTGGTAGAGGCCGAACTGCCTCATCACCCAGTGGACGGCGTACTCCTCGACGTAGACGTCGAAGACCAATCGTTGCCGCGTCATCCAGTACGCCTGGTCTCGGAAGCACAGCGACGAGAGGCCCTGTGGCGCGCGGGCAGCGACCATGGCAGGAGTGTACGGCGTCCACCGGACCTGGGCATCGACCATCCGGTCGATCTGACCCACGAAGTCCTTGTACGCCTTCTTCATCTGCTCCGCAGCCCAAACGTGCTGCACAGAACATGAAAAGTTAATTGAATCGAACTAAAGAACTCATTAAGCGAATAAAACGATAAGATAGGTCATTACCTTCCGGAGGCACCACAGAGAACCCATGGTGGGGAGGTCTGCTGGGTCGGTGTCTTCTGGCAGCGACACGTACTCTGAGAGGTCGGCCTTGGGCCGACCGATGTCGAACCGCTCGTGGATCCACACCTGCAGCAGGAGAGGACAACCCAGGAGGATCCCCTCCCTACTCGCCGGCTTCGCCACTGCCGAACACAGCCCCCTGTAGGTATCGGCCAGAACAGCGTTGCCCCAGCTGATCTGGGGCATCTCGTCGACGGGGGAGTCGGCGATCCGCTGAGCCCAGGGGAGCAGGTACCTCGACACCGAGTCTCCCGCTGACTCGCAGAACATCACCCACCCGAACAGCCAGAGCAGGTAGACCTCCAAAAACCTGTCCGACGTCGGGTCATCGGCCTCGTCCGCCATGTAGTCATCCTGTACACACACAAAGGTCCATCGTCACATTCGTTTAAAATGCATACAAACGTTGAAAATAAGAGTTAGAAGCACGTACGCTGAACTGCTGGATTCAAGTCCAGGTGGGGCCGTGGGTGTTGGCGAAGGGTACGTACGGCTGAGGCGCGCGATCGTTCCGAGGAACGTTCGCGAACTGAGCAAGGAAGTCGGCGTGCCACGTCGCGGGGATGTCCATCGGCCCCATCGCCTTACCAGCACACGGGAGTCCTCCCAACATCGCGGCGTCCTCCAGACTGAGCACCATCTCACCGACGGGGAAGTGGAAGGTGTGCGTATCTGGTCGCCACCGGTCCATTAACGCGGCGATCAGCGGGGCATCATAGCTGAACCGGGTCAACCGCTCCGCCCGGGGAACCTCAGCTCGTAGCCTGTCCCCCTCGACCAACCGCGCGAAAGGGAGAAGTCCTGCGGCGCGTAGCCTGAAAAAAAAACAAAAATAATTTACTTAACGCAATTACTATTGTAAAGAAACAGAAATAAATAATAAAAATGAATTGCGTACTTCGGAATCCACCGCTGGTGTATCGGCATCAACGTGCGGGTGGTCCGGCAACGTATACTGCCGGGCGACTGTCCAAGAACAGTCGAGACGTACGAGCGGTAGTGCCGGTCCACCGCCTCGTCGAACAACTCCGGTCGTACGTACTCTAACGGTCCAGCCATAGCTTGAAAAAAAAACAAAATTTAATCAATTAGTTAAATTATACCAATTAAAACGAATTATGTGAATTAAAAATATTTTCTAAAAAATTTAAATTAATTTAATCTAATTATGTGAATTCTAACCATTTTCTAGGAATTTTGAATGAATTAAAACGAATTATGTGAATTAAAAATATTTTCTACGAATTTTATATCAATTTAATCTAATTATGTGAATTATAACCATTTTCTAGGAATTTTAAATGAATTAAAACGTATTATGTGAATTAAAACTATTTTATACGAATTTTACATCAATTTTGTCGGTGTTAGGATTAGTCCCGACACTAACTAGTAAGTTACGCTGTGATCAGCTTCTCGATGGTTGGTGCAAATGACAACACATGGACACGGGTTTATCCTGGTTCCGACCGCGGGGTCGTACGTCCAGCAGACTTGCGCGTGCGCGCTGTATTTATTCGCACCAGTGGTGCCTGTAGAGGGGGGCTACAAGCAAGGCGGGAGAGGAGGAGAGGCCTCCAAGTCCCTATTAAGTGATTGAGGCAAAGTGCCAATATCAGAGGGAACGAGTATGCGGGTGAGTGTGGATGTGAAGTGATGATCTCGTCCCCCTGCGGCCAGGGGACCGCCTCCTCCTTTTATAGACCAAGGGGAGGCGGTTTACAGTCATACCGCATAGCTTTAGGCATGGTGTGGCGGCATGGCGCACAGTGCCGGCGATTCGATGGCCGTCCTGACGAATCTTGCTCCTGGCAAACGTCGTGGTGACTCCTGTGTCCGTCCAGGAGCGACTTCGAGGGTAGTAGCACTGGAGCTCTTCGTTTGATCGCCGTCCGTACACCGGCTCGAGGGCCTGACTGACGGAAGACCGGAGGCTGCATAGCGGCGGGCGTGGCGATGTCCTATCAACCTGGATCCCTACAGTGCGGGGGGATGGCCCAGCAGTGCCCGGGATGGCGGCACAGTGGCGGGGATGGCCGCTCAGGGCCGGAGGTGATGGAGGTGACGCGCCCCGCTGGCCTTACGTCACAGCGTCGTCCCAGGCGGGTGTGGAATAGGTTGCCGTACCCCTTTCGAGGGTGCCGCCGTCCTCTTTCGAGGGGCGCGACGTGGAGGAGGTGCGGGAGTAGGCGGCGCAGTATCACGGAATGACACCGGCCTTCCCGCACAGCACCCGCACAGCGCCGGGGATGGCTGCACAGTGCGGGTTGGTCGAACAGCGCCGGGATCTGATTCCCAAGCGGTGTCAGAGGGCCGGCGTGGCGGGGATTCGCCTTTGACCCGGGCACCCGCGACGTGCCAGAGCATTTAATGCTCCGGTCGTGAGAGCAGGTACGGTGTCGCGGCTCGGAGGTGGCCTCGAGCGAGGCGGAAACTCGCTCGAGGGGCCGGGTCCCTCGAGCGAGGCGGGAACACACCCGAGGGAAAGCCGAGCCCTCGAGCGAGGCGGAGACTCGCCCGAGGGGGCGTCAAGCCCTCGAGCGAGACGGAAACTCGCCCGAGGGAGCGTCAAGCCCTCGAGCGTGACGGAGGTTTCGCGGTACGGCGCCTGGCCCTCGAGCGAGGCGAAGATTCGCCCGAGGGGTGCCGATGCTGGCTATTTCGATGGGCCGCTGGGGTTTTTTGGGCCGTGGGCCATTCCCTGCCCTGGGCCGCTGCCGTGCGTGGTGTGACTTGCGGTTTGTGAGTTTTTGGTTGTTTGCCTTTGTTATTTTTCGAAAAAAGGAGTGATTTCCCCCGTTATTGGGGGACCCCTGTGGCTGTCCCCGACAAATTTAAACTAATTATGTGAATTATAACCATTTCCTAGGAATTTTATATCAATTTAAACAATTTTTTTGAATTATAACTATTTTCTAGGAATTTAAAACCAATTTAAACAAATTATGTGAATTAAAATTATTTTTTAATAATTTATGTTAATTTAATCTAATTATTGGAATTATAACTATTTCTATGCCTTTTAAATCAATTTAAACAAATTATTTGAATTATAACTATTTTCTAGGAATTTTATTTCAAATATAACTATTTCTAAAATTTCTAAAATTTGTAAACTAAGTTAACTAAACTAACTTAACTAAACTAAATTAACTAAACTAAGTTAACTAAACTAACTAAACTAACTAACTACACTAAACTAATTAACTACACTAACTAACTAAACTACACTAAATTTAGAAACATACCTGAGTCAAAAGTGCTTCGAGGGTTGAAAGCCGAAGATTTAGAGGAGAGAGTGAGGGAAGGAGGACTGGCCGGCGGCAGCCGTCGCCCCTTTATATAGGGGTAACGCTGCCCCCGTGGGGTACAGCGGCAGGCTCCTACCGCCGTGCCCCACGGTGGTACGCTTCCTGCCGCCATGGGGTACGGCGGTAGGAACCTGGCCCCACCTGGCAGGGCAGCCGACCGTTGGCGGCACCCCAACCGCCGTGCGCCAATGATTATCGAGGCTGTGTTCTTTCCTTTTGTGACATCATCCCCCGTTAGTTATACAAAGGCACGAATTGAAAATCACAGTTGAAAAAACACACGCCTACAAAGGCACGAATTGTCAGGTTAAACCGAACGCAATCTTTAGTTGACAAATCCTTCGTAAAAGTAAGCCACATTTTCTCTTGGAAACCACATCGTCTGGTTTATCAGTAATACTTTTCTCTCAGAACAAATAAACACCGGCCACCAACTAGAAGAAAAAAAGACAGGCATCAAAGAAACTCATCTCAGCTACTACTACTGCTTCAAAAGGGCGCTACAAGTCTAGAACACATAGTCCAATCAATCAGACTCGAAATACGACACGTGCAGACTGTGGATTAGTTTTTTTAAATAAAAACAGAAGTACTGCTATCTTATATAAGAAGAAAGCAGCATTGGTACATAACACGCCGAAACAAATATCACCACACGGACAAACTCCTGAACAGAAACAAACGCACCCGACACAGCACACCACCAGCCACAACTACTTGGGAGAGAAGATCAAAACAAGCCGCTGACACCTGCGCTGTCGTCACTAACGTTGTGTCACACCGAAGTCGCAACCCGCTGCAGGCCTGAACTGCCCCTTGAGCTCCTCCACCACGGGACTGTCACCCTCAAACTGCACACACACGATCGTCGATCCCTCTGATCCAGTGAAGCTTCAGCAAACACTCCCATCTCAGTACCAGGGGCAAACACTGATCTGGCCACTCTGTGTGGGGCCCTCGCCTCTCCCACTGCCTCACTCCTCTGCCAAGTACTCAGATATCTAAGACCGCAATGAGAGCATCTCCTCCGCCCAGCCATCACCGAGTTCCCCACTGCACCATGCATGACAGCTCAAGCCCTCTAGCACCCATGGAGCCTCTGCACCTTGACAGTAACATGAACCAAGCACGCTTCCCGCAGCACCTCCCAACAACCTCCACCACCACTAGCACAAACGACGAGACTCCAAATACGACGCCTCCAAGAAGATCACGACGCCGAGGCGTCGTCGTCGCACGTCCAGATGGACGAGGTCTTCACCCTTAGAGCCCGACACGACGAGAGCGTAGTGCCTCACCATGATGCCCCCAGCAGGGAGACCGACCCCCCCAAGGGCACCGCCATCATGCCCACCGTCAACCGGTGAAGGTTTTCGCTCGAATGCACCACGTCTGCCGCCCGCTCATGGTCATGGTAGTAGTCTGCTCCCCGTCTCCTTCACAACACCACCACCGGAAGAGGCCTGACGCATCCCGAGGGGGCGTCAAGCCCTCGAGCGAGACGGAAACTCACCCGAGGGAGCGTCAAGCCCTCGAGCGAGGCGGAAACTCGCCCGAGGGGGCGTCAGCCCTCGAGCGAGACAGAGGTTTCGCGGTACGGCGCCTGGCCCTCGAGCGAGGCGAAGATTCGCCCGAGGGGTGCCGAGGCTGGCTATTTCGATGGGCCGCTGGGGCTTTTTGGGCCGTGGGCCATTCCCTGCCCTGGGCCGTTGCCGTGCGTGGTGTGACTTGCGGTTTGTGAGTTTTTGGTTGTTTGCCTTTGTTATTTTTCGAAAAAAGGGGTGATTTCCCCCATTATTAGGGGACCCCTGTGGCTGTCCCCGACAGTAGCCCCCGAGCCTTTGCAGCGGTATCCATAGGAACCTGCAAAGGCTGGTGCTTTCTGATAGGACTTTCTTCCCGCCTGGGCGTTGTGATGTTCCGTGGGGGCGCGCTAGCGCACCCGCGGGTGTAGCCCTCGAAGCCTTGGAGGAGTGTGTGCATTCCTGCAAGGTTTTTCGCAGTGTGCGGCCGGTGCGCGAGGTGTTTGTTTCAGCCGGCCTCGGTGTTATTTCAGCCGGCCTCGGCGGTGCCATGCGCGCGTTCCGGTATTTGCTTGCGTTCGGGCACGTCCAGGAGGTGTAGCCGTGCGTCGAGCCCCCGAGCCTGGGCCCGCTCAAGGCGATCGGGGCAAGCTCTCCGACTTGTCCGTGCGCCCCTTTGCCGCCCCTTCGCGGGGCGGAGGGGTGAGGTGCTCATGACTCCCATCGAACGGGTCGCGAATCATGGGTCCCTTGTCGAGCTGTTAGCGGGTGGTTCAAGTGGACGTCCGTGCCCCGTTCGATAAGGGTCGGCTCGTGGTCTGGAGACACGTCCATAAGAGCGCTTACGCGGGTGTGCTAGGCAGGGCTCGGTCCCGTTCGATTGGGACCGAGGGCGCGGAAGCTCTCCCTCGGTGGGATCCCTCGACTAGCTGCCCTCGTTGGCCTTGAACACGAACTATGGGGCGCCCCCGAGCTTGTGAGCTTGGGGTCAGGCTCGAATGCGCGCGCCCTGGTCGTCCCTGACTCTGTCAATCTGAGGCGCCTGTTCGAACCCTTCGAGGGTCAGGCTTCGAACCCCTAATTAGTAGGGCCTCTGCGGGGTGGCACTAAAGTGCCCCCGTCTTGGCTTGATCTGTGGATCCCGCTGGGCTGTGGTCGAGCCGACCCTGGAGCCACTGATCAGTAATCCCTCAGATCGAGGGCATCTGCGGTGCCAACCCTCGACGGGCAGGTCTTGGAACCGCTGATCAGTAAATCCCCGCTCGAGGGGCATCTGTGGTGCCAACCCTCGACGGGCAGGTCTTCGAACCGCTGATCAGTAAACACAGCGTTCGAGGGGCCTGGCCCTCGAGTTCGTTCGGTGAGCCACGGCTCCGCCCGTTTTATATCAGGGCATCGATCGCACCCGCGAGGGGTCGGTTCTTGAGCTCTTGGCTCTAGTTTTGTGAGGGGGTCATCCTTACTCAGGAAGGAACCCAGCCATTTAATGGGCGCGGATCGTGGACGCAGATCGTGCGAAGCGGGCGCGCCTTTTCAGGCGGCGCACCGCAGGCGTCGTGGGCGACGTGGGGGCGGACGGGACGGGGCGCCGCGCCCCTTCGGTTGTTGCGCCGTAATCATGGCGTTTCGTGCGTGCGCGCGACCGTTTCGGCGCGACGGGACCCATTTTTCGGCGACGTAGGGCACCGCCCGCATTAAGTGGCGCTGTGTGTGGAGTTTTCGGGGGCGTTGCTCCCCTGGATCTTATAAATCACGGGGGGGGGGTGCAGAGGCGAGGTCCCTTACCTCGCCATTCGCATCCATCCCCGCACGCAGCTCGTCTTCCTTTCGGCTGTGCGCTCTGCCGCTTCGGATCTGCTCGTGTTCCGTGCGCCTCCGCCGCAGTCCTCGCTTCTCCCCCTTATCTTCCATGGTGCCTCCGACTCGGGTGCTGGAGCCTTTCCCATGGCCCCGGTCGACGGTGACACCGCTGGCGTTGAACGAGCTGGTGAACGGCGGGCAGTTGGCGCCGGCCGGCGACGACCTATACCCGGCATGGATGGTCCCGCCGGCGACGGACAAGGAGCCCAATCCCCCGCACGGCTACATCGTCAGCTTCGCCCGTCTCCACGAGCGCGGCTTCATCGCCCCGGCGAGCAGGTTTATGCGGGGGCTGTGCCACCACTACGGGGTGGAGCTGCACAACTTCGCCCCCAATGCCATCTCGCAGGCGGCTTCCTTCGTCACCGTCTGCGAGGGATTTCTGAGGATCCCGGTGAACTAGGACCTCTGGGTCCATCTCTTTCGCGGCGAGCTCCACACCCTCGCCACGGCCGAGAGGGGGACGCGCCGGGCGGTTCGCGCCGGCGGCCTTACGCTCGCACTGCGGGACACACGCAAGGAGCTGTACCCGCTGTGCATCATGACCTCCAACAACGCGGATTGGGAGAAGGGGTGGTTCTACCTCCGCAACGACGGCGTTGGCCTTCCGCCGTACACCGGGAAGGTGCTGATGGGGAAGCCTGACGCCTGGTTTCACGGCGTGTCGCCCCCGTCGTGGCAACGAAGGTTGGAGTCCCTCAGCACCGCCCTGCGCCAGCTGGCGGACGCCGGGCTGGGGGTGGCTTCGATCATCGCCAACTTCCACCACCTGCGGGTCATTCCCCTCATGGAGAGGGAGCTTCGCATCTTCGAGATGAGTGATGCGGCCAACCAGGGGCGTAGCCAGGATTTAACCTTAGGGGGGGCCGAGACGCTGAATAGAAAATGATCTTATAAGAAAATTTTTCTTAGAGTTCCAATGTAATACGAAAACTAATGGTGTGTTACCATTATGTAACAAACTTATTGGACCATATATCGATAGTGCATGGAACATGTCCTACATTTTGCTATGCACTACTAGTTATGTTGTATAACTCAAATATATAAAGACCACCACTAATTTTTACTATTCATCAAATACTAGTAAAAAGATATGTTGGATAACATAGCAAGATATGGGTTCGCTTGCGCAAAAAAAAGTATTTTGGTCAAGTTTGCTTCAAAATAGAATAAAATATTTAAAGAATTGAGAAGGGTGTTGTCTAAAAGAATTTAGAAGATGGGACATGTGTCATCTAATGGTTGGAAAATATATAAAGAATTGGGAAACTTCATTCAATGTCCTGCGCGCTAGGAACATGTGCTATCTGTTATGGGGTAATTTGTGTCTTACTTGATCCTACTCCTTGCTGCTAACAAAAGTAATTAAGGAACTACAGGCTTTTCCAGGCCTTAAGTTTAGGCTCCATAGGGATGTTACGGCAGCACAGGGGGGCCAGGCCCCTGCGCGCCCCCCTGTGGCTCCGCCCCTGCGGCCAACCCCACGTCGCTGGCGCGCTCACGGCTGCTGCAAGAGCGTCTCCCCAAGGGGTATGTGGCCACGCGGGCGAGGCGCGCGATCAACCTCAAGGTGGTGCCGCACAGCGACGACGACCTTTGGTCGTTCGTGATGCTCCCCGACGCCGAGCCGGTGAGCACCATTTTTTCTCTTTGATTCTTGTTTCGCGTTTTTTATTCGTCCTGACAATCCCTGCCCACAGTTGGTGACCGTCGATGCCGCCCGATCGGACCCGCCAACGCCTCGATCTCAGGCCGACGGTCGCGCCGCGCAGCAGCGGGAGCGGGAACGGGCGGCCCTTGCGAAGGAGAAAAGGATCATGCGGCAGGAGCGGCTCGATCAGTACAACGAGGAGTACCGGCTGCGTGAGCAGCAAGGTCTCTCTCCTCCACCGGTGCTGGTGAACTCGTCCTCAGACGAGGAGGAGAGCGACGAGGAGCGGACCACCTCTGATAGGTGGGAACCCGCGGCCCCCCCGTCCCCGCGGGTCGAGGGGGCGGCCGCGGAATCGACCCTTGAGGCGGGCACGGTGCCGCCCGTCACCGGGTCGTCGGTGGAGGTGCCAGCGGGCACCGCGGAGGCGCCGGTGGGCGTAGTGGAGGCGCCCCCCAGCCCTCGAGGAAGAGGAAGCGAGGCTTCTCCAGTTTGAGGTAAGTAGCATCTTTTCCCGCACGCCCTCGATTTCGAGAAACAGCCGCTCATCCCCTCCCTTTCATTTCGTTCTCAGGGCGTCGCCGGCCGTCCCCGATCTTGCGCCCGCCAAGGCGCTCAAGTTCAGGACGTCTTTGACGACCGGGCGGCGCTCGGAGAGGGCGCCACGAGTGGCGGTGAGCATGGCGGCGGCGGGCGAGCCATCGCGCACCCCGACCACGGCCGCGGGGTCGCAGGAGGAGGCGGCGGTGGCGGCCGCGATGCCGCAGCAGGCGCTGGTGCTCCGCGACCCCCATCAAGGGCGCGGGCTGGTTCATTCGGAGAGCCGGTCCATCAGGGTCCACGAGACGGCCGAGGCCCCCGCTGGTGGCGATTCCGCCCCCCGGAGGGGCCGGTCGAGGAGGTCATCCGGGCCAGCCCCCGAGCCTGCGCCCGAGGTGCTGGTGATGCGGGCTGACGGCTGCGTGATGTCGCAGCGGCCGGCGCACGACGCCGGGGCGTCGACGTCCCGTGCCGCGCCGCCAGCACGTGACGCCGCCGCGTCACAGTTGGAGCAGGGGCTGCGTCGCCCCGGGGTGCCGCGTACCCTGCTCGACGAGGCCCAGGCCGAGCAGGCGCTGTGGCAGGAGTTCCGCGAGCACGGCGCCTCCCTCAACGCTGCGCTGGCCGAGGCGCTCCGACTCCACGAAGGTCGGTCGTTCCAGCTCTTCGAGGTAAGCGTCTTTGCTTGATTGGAGCTCGTTTTCCCGTCTCTTTTTCGTCCGAGTGTTTCACGTTCTGATTCCTCTCTCCGCCCTTTGGTTGCTGCTCGCAGGAGCTGCAGGGCCAGGCGCGCGAGAAGTACAACCACCTCTCCCAGTTGAGCTCGAACCTCGACTGGTACCGGGGGCAGTACGAAGCCTTGGACGCCCTGGTGGAGGCCCTGCAGACGGACAACGGCTGGCTGGAGTACCGGCTAATGGCCGTGCAGGACGCGCTCCTGGACCAACATGCTCTGACCGCGGAGGGTGCCACCGCGGTCGACAGAGTGAAGGCCGTGCTCCTGGAGAAGGAGGGGGTGCTGGCAACAGCGAACGGCGAGCTGCAGAAGGTGCACGCTGCCCTGGCTGAGGCGCAGACCTCACTGGCGCAGAAAGAGACTGCCCTCGTCACGGCACAGACCCAGCTCCAGCAAGACCGCACCACCCTCGAGGGGGCGAGGTCCTGGCAGGCTCAGGCCGAGCAGAAGGCCCAGGAGGCCGAGAAGCTGAGCGCTGATCTGCAGGAGAAGGTCACGTCGCTCGCCGCGGTGGAGGAGCAGCTCCGCCAAGAGCGGAGTGCGCGTCAGCAGGCAGAGAGCCAGCTCCAGCAAGAGCGGTCCGCCCTCAAGGAGGCTCAGAGCGGCCGAGACCACGCGCGCGGCCCTCGAGACAGAGAAGAAGCAGGTCGAGGGTAAGTCACCTCTCTTAGATTCTTCGTTTGTTGCTTGGGTTCGTCGAGATCCGCTCTCAACTTATTCGTCTTTCGTTTTTCAGGCTTGAGGGCTGCTCTCGGGACGTCAACGACGCAGGCGGAGGTGCTCCAGGCGGCCTACAATTCCTCCCAGCAGGAGCTGGGGGTTTTGCAGGAGGCAGCCCTCGAGGCGTGCCAGAGCGTCGATGAGGGCGATGGGCAGGCCGGGAGCACTGTGGCAAGTCGCCTCCGGGCCTTGGGCGGCCACGTCGCCCGACGTATGCGAGGTGCGCTCCGCCTGGGGATCCAAAAGACCCTTGGCGTGATGCAATCGCACTACCGGGTTAACCTTGCGGCGTTGGCTACGGGATACATTGTCGCTGACGACCTCGACGACGATGGTGCGGAGGCCGAGGCGAACCGCCTGGACGCGCTTGTCGCTCCTGCCGCTGACATCCTCACCGACGACTTCGCGGAGATCCTCTTCCCGGACGCTCCCCCCGCCGGGCCCCTCGAGCCCTGAAAGTAGCTGGGCACTCAGGCCCTTAGATTGTAGTTAGGAATCGAGCCTCGTGGCTTTATGTAATAAATACAGTTTGCTTGAAGTACTTGTATGTTTTAGTGCCATTTCGTTTTTTGTGATTGCGTCGTTCCGTCTCTCCCTGTCGTTTAGGCGAATTTCAGCTGGAATCGTTCGTTTTCACGAGTAGCGCTCAGGCAAAGTGGTGAGGGGGAAGGGCCGTATCCTACCGCGAGGCGTAAGCTATCCCCGACTCACCCGTCTTCGCCCTTTGGCCATTCGCGTCCTGCGTCATTTCGCTCAAACTCCCGGGTCGAGACGTACTTGGCGCTTTTGAAGTAAAGATTTTTTGCGAAAAAAATAGGACCGTTTAGGGGGGTGCCCCCCGCAGTAGCCCCCAAGGAGGACTTGGTTTTCAGGGAGAAAGCCGAGTCGCCCTTGACTTTATCGAAAAGAAAACTTTACATCTGTACAACCGACTGGGGCGTCGGATATGTGCAAAAAGACTTGGAAATCCTTTCTAAGGGTAGAAGCGATGTAGCTGTTGGATGTTCCAAGCGTTGGTGAAGACTTCGCCTTGCTCGTTCGCCAGCTTGTACGTGCCGGGCTTGAGCACCTCGACGACGACGTAGGGCCCCTCCCATGGTGGTGACAGCTTGTGGCGGCCTCGGTTGTCCTGGCGCAGCCTTAACACTAGGTCGCCCTCGTTGAGGTCTCGGCGCTGGATTTTCTGAGCTTCATACCGCCTTAGCGCCTGCTGGTATCTTGCCGATTGCATCATGGCCACATCACGGGCTTCGTCTATTTGATCCAGCGAGTCTTCGCGAGCTCGCTGGTTCGAACCTTCATCGCAGCCCTTAATCTAGGGCGATCCGTATTCCAAGTCCGTGGGGAGAACGGCCTCTGCACCATAGACTAGGAAAAACGGCGTGAATCCCGTGGCTCTGCTCGGAGTGGTCCTGAGGCTCCAAATGACCGCCGGGAGCTCCTGAAGCCATTTCCGGCCGGACTTGTTTAGTCTGTCGAAGATCCTGGGCTTGAGGCCTTGTAAAATCATGCCATTGGCACGTTCCACTTGGCCGTTAGTCTGTGGGTGTGCGACAGCCGCCCAGTCCACGCGGATGTGGTGGTCGTCGCAAAATTCCAGGAATTTCCTGCCGGTGAATTGGGAGCTGTTGTCGGTGATGATGGAGTTCGGCACTCCGAACCTGTGGATGATGTCGGTGAAGAATGTTACGGCCTGCTCCGCTCTGAGGTTGGTGATTGGGCGTGATTCGATCCATTTGGAGAACTTGTCCATGGCAACCAGCAGGTGGGTGTAGCCCCCGGGCGCCTTTCGCAAGGGCCCGACAATGTCCAACCCCCACACAGCGAAGGGCCATGTGACGGGTATGGTCTGTAGGGCGTGAGCTGGGAGAAGGGTCCTACGCACGTAGAACTAGCACCCCTCGCTGGTGCGCACGATCTCGTTGGCGTCGGCAACCGCTGTGGGCCAGTAGAAGCCCTGGCGGAACGCGTTGCCCACGAGGGTGCACGGTGCCGCGTGATGGCCGCACACGCCTGCGTGGATGTCACGGATGAGTTCCCGGCCGTGGGGAATAGGGATGCACCGTTGCAGGACGCCGGACGTGGCGTGCTTGTACAGCTCGCCGTCAATCACGGCGAATGACTTGGCTCTCCTGGCGATGCGCCTAGCCTCGGTCCGATCTGAGGGGAGTTCCCCTCGATCGATCCAGGTGAGGTACTTGGCCCGCCAATCCTCCGCGCGGGGGGCCGTCTCGGTTTCCATGACCTCGGCTTCGTCCGCGCCGTACCCCTCGAGTAGGGAGAGCACGAACGCCTCGTTCGAGGGGTCCTCGTCCATGGGTTCCGCACCCGCTGGACTCGAGGGAGCCCCCGAGGGTTCCTCCTGATTCGAGGGGGCCGGACTGAGGTCGACGGACGGTTTGGCGGCGTCTCGCGCGAAAACGTTTGGGGGAACGGTGATTCACCCCGACGCGATCTTCGCGAACTCGTCCGCCTCCTCGTTGTACTTGCGGGGGATGTGATTGAGCTCGATGCCGTAGAACTTGTCCTCGAGGGCGCACACGGCGTTGCAATAAGCCTCCATTTTCTCATCGTGGCAGCTCGCATTCTTCATAACCTGATCGATTACGAGCTGCGAGTCCCCCCTGATGTCGAGGCGCTTGATGCCGGTCTCGATGGTGATTCGGAGGCCGCAAAGGAGGGCCTCGTACTCCGCCATGTTGTTAGATGCGGGGAAGTGCAAGCGCACTGCGTACCTCATGTGTTCCCCGAGGGGCGAGATGAAGAGCAGGCCCGCACCCGCTCCGGTTTTCATCACCGACCCGTCGAAATAGAGGGTCCAGCACTCGGCCTGGATCTGCAACGGGGGCAGCTGTGTGTCCGTCCACTCGGCGACGAAATCCGCGAGGATCTGAGACTTGATCGCCTTGCGCGGCGCGTAGGTGAGCGTCTCGCCCATGAGCTCTACGGACCATTTTGCGATCCTGCCCGCAGCGTCCGGGTTGCGGATAATCTCTCCCAACGGGAATGATGAGACCACCGTGACCGGATGAGCCTCGAAGTAGTGCCGCAGCTTGCGCCGCTCGAACACCACTGCGTAGAGCAGCTTCTGGATCTGGGGATACCGCGCCTTAGTCTCGGACAGCACCTCGCTGATATAGTACACCGGCCTTTGAACTGGTAGGACGTGCCCTTCCTCTGCTCGCTCCACGACGATAACCACGCTGACCACCTGGGTGGTTGCCGCGACGTAGAGGTACAGAGGCTCGCCGCCTCGAGGCGGCGTGAGGATTGGCGCGTGTGCGAGCGTCGCCTTGAGCTTGTCGAGTGCCTCCTGGGCCTCAACGGTCCAGGAGAAGCGCTCGTGCTTCTTCAGGAGTTGGTAGAGGGGCAGTCCCTTCTCGCCGAGCCGTGAGATGAAACGGCTCAAGGCGGCCAGGCAGCCCAACACCTTCTGCACCCCTTTTAGGTCTCGAATCGGACCCATTCGGTCGAGGGCGGAGACCTTCTCGGGGTTGGGCTCGATGCCCTAATGAGAAACAATGTATCCCAGCAGCATGCCGCGCGGCACCCCAAAGACGCACTTCTCGGGGTTGAGTTTCACCCCGTTTGCCCGTAGGCAATCGAACGCAACGCGCAAATCGTTAACCAGGTCATCCGCCTTCCTGGTTTTGACGACAATGTCATCTACGTATGCCTCTACGATTCGCCCGATGTGGTCCCCGAAAACGTGCTGCATACACCGCTGGTACGTAGCGCCCGCGTTTCGGAGGCCAAACGGCATTGTTACGTAGCAAAACATGCCGAACGGCGTGATGAAAGAGGTCGTGAGTTGATCGGACTCCTTCATCTTTATTTGGTGGTAACCCGAATAGGCATCAAGGAAACATAAGAGTTCACACCCCGTAGTGGAATCTACAATTTGATCGATTCGTGGCAAAGGAAAAGGAACTTTGGGACATGCTTTATTTAAACCGGTGTAATCTACACACATCCTCCCCTTCCCATTCTTTTTCTTAACTAGTATAGGATTAGCTAGCCACGTAGGGTGGAAAACTTCCTTGATGAATCCGGCCTCGAGGAGCTTCCGCAGCTCCACCCCGATCGCCCGGCGCCTTTCTTCATCAAAGCGCCGCAGCCGCTGTTGCACGGCTCTGGAGTGAGGTAGGATGTCAAGGGAGTGCTCGGCGACCTCCCTCGGGATGCCTGGCATGTCCGAGGGCCTCCACGCGAAGATGTCGGCGTTGGCGCGGAGAAAGTCGACGAGCACCACTTCCTATTTCGGGTCGAGGGTGGAACTGACCCTCAACACCTTGCCCTCGGGGGCGGCAGGGTCGAGGGGCACCTCCTTTGTTTGTTCGGCAACCTCGAAATTGCCCGCGTGCTTGGCAGAGGAGTCGGGGCCCTCATTGGCCAGCTTCTCCATGTCCGCGACAAGCGTTTCGTTGAGCGCCAGGGCCTCGGCGTGCTCGACGCACTCAACGTCGCAGTCGAATGCGTGCTCGATCGACGAGCCCACGGTGATGACGCCTTTTGGCCCCGGCATCTTCATCTTGAGGTAAGTGTAGTTCGGGACCGCCATGAACTTGGCATAGCATGGACGCCCAAGGATGGCGTGGTACGCGCCCCGGAACCCAACCACCTCAAAGGTGAGGACCTCCTTGCGGAAGTTGTCCGGCGTGCCGAACCAGACCGGCAGGTCGATCTGACCGAGGGGCTGGACGCGCTTGCCCGGTGCGACGCCATGGAACGGCGCCGTGCTGGGCCGCAGCTGGTCCAACGCGATCCCCATCAGCCGTAGGGTGTGGGCGTAGAGGATGTTGAGGCTGCTGCCGTCGTCCATCAGCACCTTGGAGAACCGCGCGTTGCCGATGACGGGATCGACGACCAATGGGTACTGGCCCGGGTTGGGGATGCGGTTCGGGTGATCCTCGCGGCTGAAGGTGATGGCGTCCTCCGACCAATCGAGGAAGGAAGGAGGAGCCCTCTCCGCGGCGAGGACCTTGTGCCGCTCTCGCTTGCGCCGGCTGGTGGACATGTCCACCGTCGGTCCCCCGAAGATGAAGAAGACGTTCTCCACCGCGGGGAAGCCATCAGCGCCTCCGTCACCCCCGTCCTTCTTGGCCTCGTCCTCCTTCGCGGCGACACGACTGTAGTACTTCTTGAGCATGTCGTATTGCTCGAGGGTGTGGTGGACCGGGGTCTTGTGGTACGGGCAGGGCTTCTTCAACATATCGTCGAACACGCCGGGGCCTCGAGAGGGCCCTCGAGGACCCTTACAGGCAGGGTCAACGGCGAGGGCCTCGTCGTCTTCGCCGCGCCCCTGCGCGCGCGCGTCATGGTGGGGTTTCTTGCCCTTCTTCCCCGCTTCTGCTTCTTCGCGGGCTCCTTGGACTTGCTGCCCTCCGCGGGCGCATCGTCCACGCGCTTTCCTTTCTTGCCGTCGAAAATGGCCCCCACCGCCTCCTCTCCGGAAGCGAAGCTGGTGGCGATGTCGAACAGCTCGTTGGAGTCGACCGGCGGGCTCCGCCCGAGCTCACGCACGAGGTCCCAACAAGTCGTGCCTTCGAGGAAGACGTGCACGATCTCGGACTGAGCAACGCTCGGGAGCTCAGTACAGCGCTTTGAAAAGCGCCGTATGAAGTCTCGGAGCGACAAGCCGAGTTTCTGGATGCACGCCCGCAGGTCCCAGGAGTTCCCAGGGCGCACGTATGTGCCCTGGAAGTTCCCCACGAACGTGCAGACCAAGTCATCCCAGCTGTGGATCTGGCTGGGTGGCAGGTGCTCGAGCCACGTTCGGGCCGAGTCCGCAAGGTGCAGCGGCAGATTGCGGATGATCACCGCATTGGTGGTGGCGCCGCCCAGCTGGCAAGCCAGGCAGTAGTCGTTGAGCCACACACGAGGGTCCGTCTCCCCCGTGTACTTGTCGATCGAGGTGGGCTGTCGGAAACGCTGGGGGAAACTCACCGTGCGGATCTCCCGGCTGAACACACGGGTTCCCAGGGGTTCCGGCGATGGCGAGCGGTCCTCCTGGCTGTCGTAGCGACCACCTCGTCGAGGGTGGTAGCCCGCCGCCGTTCGTGCCTCCGCGTCGCCCCTCTTCTTGGCGTTCAGGACGTTGCGGGCATCGCCGTCGTGGGCCTGGCCGCGCATGTCAAGGATCCGCTCCCTGACAGGCGTCCTGTCCCGGTTTGCCGGGCTGCCCCGCCGCGCCGTCCGCGTGGACGGATGCCTCCTGGTCCTGCGCGCCGCCGTCGCCCCGCGTGCTGGACTGGTTGCGCATGCGGGACGCGGAGCTCTCGGCCTGCTGTACGGCCGCCTACTCGATGAGAGTCTGCGCCTCGCGGCGCAGGTTACGTGCCTCGGGCGTCGGTGGCTCGGGCATGGCCCGAAGTAGTGTCGCTGCCGCGATGAGTTTTTGGCTAGCCCGAAGTGGCGTGTGTGGGTCGTCCACGTTGAAGTCGGCGTTGATGCGGTCGCGAGCCTACCTTCCAGCTTCTCGGGCACGTTCGCCGCGTGCCGAGGCTTCCCCTGCGATGGTAGCACGCAGGAGCCGCACCTGCTGGTACTCTTCCGCGAGCTTTGCCTCGAGCTCACGTGCCTGGGTCAGCTGCGCATTAATATCCGCATTGCCCGCTGGTGGGGCCGGTGGCGGGTTTGGCTCTGGATGCTGGGCCGCGTCCCCATCGCCTGCTCCATTGGCACCATCAGCATGCTCGTTGGCGGCGACAACAAAGCACTCGCGCGAGGGATCGTAGCTCCCTTCGCTGGAGTCGTTGGAGCAACCGAACTAGTAGTCCGCGGCGTCAAGGAACCGCCCGAATACCACAGGGTCTGGTACGCCGGAGAAGTCCCACTCCGCGTAGCCATGCGAGGTCGAGGGCGGCAGCTCGCTGGGCGAGCCATGGTACGACTCATCGTTGGTGGTGGCGAGGAGGTTCCGAGCTGACAGCAGGTGGTGGCCCGGAAGGTCCTCGTACGCGGCCATGTTGGTGCTGACGGATGAGGCGTACGTCGCAGTAGAGTTGCACATCCCGTAGGGAAACTGCGGCCCCGCGGCCACGTGCTCCCCTGTGGGGTGCGCCGTCGTGTCGCTCGGTGGTGGCGCGTCGCTCCGGGCCGCGTCGCGTCGCGTGCTGCCCGGCGTCGCTCTGTACGCGCCTGACGCGAGCGCTGACCCGGGCGTTTGCGGCGCCGGGACGTCGAGGTGCTCGCAGCAGCCGCCTGGGCGGGTGCCGGAGTGTTAGTAGCAGGCGTGGCGGGCATTGGGCCCGGCCCAGTCGACCGCCACGGGTGGAGTTCGTCGCGGTTGGTGAGGCGCATGAGGTAGCCGTTCCCTGTGGTCTGAAAGTTCAGGCTCCCAAACCGGATTTCGAATCCGGCAGGGAAAGGGTCCGAGCTGCCCATGGCGTACCTCTGGGACGTCATCTCGGTGTGAATCACCATCGAGACTGCTGGTGAGGGGTTGATCACAGCGCAGTGCCCCTACCTGGCGCGCCAACTGTCGGTGTTAGGATTAGTCCCGACACTAACTAGTAAGTTACGCTGTGATCAGCTTCTCGATGGTTGGTGCAAATGACAACACAGGGACACGGGTTTATCCTGGTTCCGACCGCGGGGTCGTACGTCCAGCAGACTTGCGCGTGCGCGCTGTATTGATTCGCACCAGTGGTGCCTGTAGAGGGGGGCTACAAGCAAGGCGGGAGAGGAGGAGAGGCCTCCAAGTCCCTATTAAGTGATTGAGGCAAAGTGCCAATATCAAAGGGAACGAGTATGCGGGTGAGTGTGGATGTGAAGTGATGATCTCGTCCCCCTGCGGCCAGGGGACCGCCTCCTCCTTTTATAGACCAAGGGGAGGCGGTTTACAGTCATACCGCATAGCTTTAGGCATGGTGTGGCAGCATGGCGCACAGTGCCGGCGATTCGATGGCCGTCCTGGCGAATCTTGCTCCTGGCAAGCGTCGTGGTGACTCCTGTGTCCATCAAGGAGCGACTTCGAGGGTAGTAGCGCTGGAGCTCTTCGTTTGATCGCCGTTCGTACACCGGCTCGAGCGCCTGGCTGACGGAAGATCGGAGGCTGCATAGCGGCGGGCGTGGCGATGTCCTGTCAACCTTGAGAGCCAGGTGTGGTTCGAGGACCGGTGGATGGTCGCTTCCTGGTGTGATGAGTGATTGACAACGTGGTGTGAACTGATTCTTGGCTAAGTATTGCAGATGCAGGTTGCGGCTTGACTGGTGCAGGTGCAGGTGAAGAACAAGCGTGAAAGGTCGTTGCCGGTGAGGCCTCCAGGTGTGGAGAAGACAAGTAGGCTTGGTTCGAGGGACCCGGTGGCCAGCGGGGTCAAGTGCGGGCCGCATGGTGGCAAGAACGGCAAGATGGAGTCATGGACGGTTTCTTGGTTGAGCCTCAAAACCAAGGTTGAGCCGGGACTACGTGGGAGCCGAGTCATGAGTGGTGATTGGCGGAGGCTACACCGAGTTCGCGGGGTTTCCGGTGGTTCACCAGAAAACCACTAGGTTCCTTGGTTGATCCACAAAGCCAAGACCGAAGAACCGAAGACGGAGGTGCAGCAGCTCCAGACCGGTCTGACCGGTGGGTCTGACCGGTCTGACCGGTGGGTACCGGTCTGACCGGTGAGGAGCACCGGTCTGACCGGTGTGCGACGACGCAGTCCGAAATCTTCGAAGCGGAGGACACGCGTCGGGATCGCAAGGCTTGCGTCGAGGCTAAGCAAGTTTGCGGTCGCTGGGCATCCGTCCGATGGTGCGAAGACAAAGACTTCCAATTTTGCCCTCGAGGGGCATGTATCCCTAGTTAGCTAGTAAGGGTATTTTCGTCTTCCGGTTGCCTCGATATAACCCAAGTGGTGAGAGGATGGCAGCCATCTCTTGGAACCCTAGCTCATTTGGTTTTCCTATTTTCCTTCCTATTTTCTTAGGATTTTCGTAGGACTAGCTTGAGAGCTTCATGGTGAGATCTTGTGAGAGGGAAGGATGATCGGGCGGCAAGCTAGACCTTGTATGAACCTCTTTGGTATGTATAGATGATTCGGCGTGGTTCCTCAAGGCTTGGATGTGTCTTTCCCGTTTCTCCTTTTTGGTGATTTTCGGAGCCCTTTCTTGGCGATTTTCTTGGAGCGATTTGATTTCGAGGCCTTTCTCTTTGGGATTTGGTGGGGGATGTATGCATGAACCCTTCGTGGTTCTTTACCCTTTGATTCCCCTTCCAAATCCGTGAGCAAAGGGGCTCGATTTTGGGGTTTTCGTGGCTCTAGGGTTAGAGGTGTTCTTGGTGGGATTTCTTCGATTCCTCTTGATTTGACAAGTTTTGGTGGACCAAATCTTGGCTATGGAGTACCCATGAGGTGTTCCTACTATCCCCAAAGTCTTGTGCAAAACCGTGGAGCGGATCGGGAGATCGGGAGTTGGATTTGGAAGAGTTGACTCGCGGGCGCTGTTCATCCCGAGCTACCCAGGCACGACCGGTCTGACCGGTGCTTTTGACCGGTCTGACCGGTGCTAGCCCTTGGTGGGTTTTTGTCTCGGGGAACAGCCTTGTCCGTGTGGTTTTGTCCTGTGGTCCTGCTGTTCAGTTCTTGGCGTGTTTGGAGTTGTTTTGCTAGGATTTGTGAGGGGTTCTTCTTCCTCACAGGTTGTGTTTCGTGGTGGTTTTTGTTCCAGGGCCTAGAGGATTCACTGAGGCTTCCTGGAACGTTTGCTGTGCGGCTGCTGTAGCCACCGGCCTGACCGGCTCTGTCCACCGGTCTGACCGGTGTCAGCGGTCTGACCGGCGCAGGCCATCGGTCTGACCGGTGTAGCACAGGCAGCAAGCCGTGCAAGTTTCCGCTGTGTGTTTTGGTGAGTTTTGGCTAGGAAGGTTGAGTGTTGGTTCCTAGGACCAGTAGCACTCCAGTGGCTGCGTGGTCTTGACCAACTTGGGTAGTTGGGTCGGAGACGTGAGTTGGAAGCCGTGTTCGTCTTGTTGGAGTTCTCATCTCCTTCGAGAAGAATTTTTATCGGCTCCCATTCACTCCCCCCCCCTCTCTGGTTCGCCTAATCGGTCCTTCAATTGGTATCAGAGCCGGTTCGGGTCTTTATTGACTCTTACCAGTCTAAGATCCAAAGATGGCGTACCAGGAATGGGGTTCGGGTCCTCCGCACTTCGATGGGAAGAACTACCAGATGTGGCAAAGGCGGATGGCGGCGTTCCTCCGCGGAAAGGGTCAGATCCTTTGGGATGTCACGGTGAACACAGCTTATGTTCATCCGATGAACTTCCTTGCTCCAGGATCGAGGGATATGTTCGAAGCCAACAACAAGGCTGTCGACTACTTGTTTCGTGCTCTGTGTCAGCCTGAATTCGATCGGGTTCAGACAGAGGACTTAGCTTGTAGGATTTGGGAGCAGTTGAAGGATGCTCATGCTGGGAATGCTCAGGTTCAGGCTCGGATGTACGCGACTTACCGGAGAGAGTACGAGAACTTCACTCATCTCCCCGGCGAGTCCGTCGATGCCCTTTTCCAGCGATTTACGGTCGTTGTGAACAACATGAGAGCCAATGTGGACGTCCTCCCATACAATGATCATGATAGAGCCGTGAAGCTCTTGCACTCGTTGGATCGTACCGTATGGGACGGGAAGTTTGAGGCTATTGTTGAGTCCGAGAAGTATGACACGTTGATGGTGAACGAGCTGTTCTCGAAGCTCAAGTCGGCTGAGTTGGACCGTGGTATGACAGCCAAGATCGAGAGCCCGACTGATTCTCATAGTCTCGCTCTCGTTAGTGGCAAAGGAGCTAAGTCTAACGCTAACGCATCCTCCAGGATGTACTCTCTGTCTTCTTTGATGTCTTTGCCAGATGAGGAGTTCGACATGCTTGGAGAGGACGAGCTGGCGTTGCTGACCAGGTGGTTCGAGAGGCTGCACGAGAACCGGGTGAACACGAGGAGGACAGCACGGACGTGCTTTCAGTGCGGCAAGCCAGGACACTTCGTCGCCGACTGCCCGGAGAAGACGGAGAACAAGGACGGCTACAAGGACGGCTACAGGCACCGATCGAGCAAGGATGGCAAGTACCGATCGAGGCGCGATCACAAGCACAAGAACAAGCACAAGGACGAGCGACGGTCGAGGAAGAAGGATGGCCGCGGCAGGAAGGCCCGAGCAATGGTCGGAGCGAGCGACGTCGACTCCAGCTCCGCCTACTCTTCCTCAAGCTCGAGTAGCAGTGAAGATGAAGGTGATCGGCGCAAGAACAAGAAGTCATCCAGGAACTTGAGCGGATTGAGCTGCTTCGCGAGAGATGGCTTCTGCGGCATGGCCCGTAGCTCCGGCAGCAAGAAGAGCCACCAGAGTGACTCGGACTCTGACTCCGAGGATGAGGTATGTGATGAGCTCTCTTCTTTGCGCAAGGAGAATGATGAGTTGGTTGACTTGCTTGATAACCGCGATCACATGCTTAGAGAGGCCAAGAAGATGAGGAAAGAGCTTAGGGCCTCACTAGAAGATGCTAGGAACCGTGTGGCTGAGCTAGAAACCCAGAACCTAGATGCTAAGCTTGAGATTGATTCGCTTAAGGCTTCTCCTGTGGTTTCTGATGAGATTGATTGCTGTGATTGCTCTGTGTACCTAGCTGATCTTACTGCTCTTAAGGATAAGCATGCTTCTACTTGTAATGAACTAGATATGCTTAGGGTTGAAGTGGCTGAGCTTAAGTCTAGACCTGCTTTGCTAGGTGCTTGCACTTCTTGCCCTGTTTTGCATGGAAAGATTGATGAGTTGCATGCTTACACTGTTTCGCTTGAGGCTAAGTTGAAAGAGCCTATTCCCACTTCTTGCTCTACTTGTGAATTGCATGCGGTTAAGAATTTGGAGCTTGCACATTATGTTGATCGCTTGCAGGATGAGAATGATGAGCTGAGAAAATGTATGAGCTGGTTGTCGGGTCAGGAGCCTCAGCTTGGTATCATGATAGCGGCTTTCAAACGCTATGATGGTCAGGCACTTGGGGCTGACAAGCTTGGAGAGAACTGTGGTGAGGGAGTTGGGAGAGTTGGAGAGATTCCTATCCCACCACCAAACAGACACAAGAACAAGTTTGAGCCCAAGCCTAACCATCTCAGAAACAAACTTGACACTACTCCAGATCCACCCATATTCCCTCACCCAACAAATGATTTTCAGAAACCGGTGAAGTTTGTGAGCCCAAAGGGAGGTGAGGATGGAGAGAAGAAGGGTGAGAAGCCGAGTGGGCAGCCCCAACCCAAGCCTAAGCCTAAGCCACAGCCCATAAAGTTCCATTGTGGGTATTGTGGGAGAGATGGTCACAAGGATGAGTTTTGCTTCAAGAGGAAGCGTGAGGAGAGAATGGCTAGAGAGTGGGCTAACAAGGACAGGTACCACCCCTCTAATGGTGTACCTGAGCCTCGTATGCAGATGCCCACGGCCAAGGCGATTGTGAGGACGGTTCCGGCTTGGGGAGACCGGAAGGCTGCAGGTGCTGCTGCTGGCCGAGCTACACCGGTCAGACCGGTGTACTACACCGGTCAGACCGGTGCAGGTCTGGGCAGACAGCGAGTTGGGTTTCGTGCTCGTGAGGATGCTCGGTTTGGTTCTGGAGGTCGTGGTTCTGGTGGTTGGTCTGGAAAGTTTGCAGGTGGTCAGTTTGCTAGGCGTTCTCCACCTCGTGCTCAATACGGGGGTGGGAGGAGTCATAGCTTTGAGATGGAGAGGAGGAACGATCCACGGTTTCCCTTTCGTGGTTTTCGTCCTCCTCCAGCTAGAGAGGGTTGGTTCCCTCGTGGTGGTCACCGTGGTGGTAGCTTTGATAGGCGTGATGATTTGGTTTGTGCTAACCCCACTTTGGAGCAAATGGCTCGGCACTGGTTTTACTCTTTTGGTACTAACCCCAGTGCTGAGTCGTTTGTTCACTCACGTGCTCGCTTTTGAATTTCAGGTGGGAGACTTGAAGAACATTTGGTTGATTGACTCCGGTTGCTCGAGGCATATGACCGGAGACAAGGGGTGGTTCTCAAGTCTCGTCCTGGTGGTGACAAAGAAGTACATCACCTTTGGGGACAATGGGCGAGGGCGTGTGCTGTGAGAAGGTGAGATTAAGGTAAGTGACAAGATCACTCTCAGGCGTGTTGCTCTTGTTCAATCGCTTGGATACAATTTGCTTTCTGTGTCCCAGTTGTTGGATGAGGGTTTTGAGGTGTTGTTTCGGCCTGGTGGTTCTCGGATTTTAGATTCTCGGGGGGATCTTGTTTGCATGGTCGTTCCCGAGGGTCAAGTGTTCCGAGCTGATTTTTCTCAGTCTTCTGGTGTGGAGCGTTGCTTCTTGGCTGGTTCTTCGAGTGAGTTGTGGAAGTGGCATAGGAAGTTGGGTCACTTGAGTTTTGACCTTTTGTCTCGCTTGAGTAAACTCAATTTGGTCCGAGGATTGCCACGGTTGAGGTTTGAGAAAGAGTTGGTTTGTGCGCCGTGTAGGCATGCCAAGATGGTAGCCTCTTCTCACCCGCCTCTCACCGATGTGATGACTGAGCGTCCATGCGAGCTGCTCCATATGGACCTTGTTGGCCCAGCTCATGTGCGATCTGCGGGTGGGAAGTGGTATGCCCTTGTTGTGGTGGACGACTACTCTCGGTATGCGTGGGTGTTCTTCCTTGAGGAGAAGGGGGAGACGTTTGGTTTTGTTCGAGATCTTGTCTTGAGGTTAAGAAACGAGAGGCACGGAGATGCCATACGAGCGATCCGCAGTGACAATGGCTCGGAATTCAAAAACTCTCGCTTCGAAACCTTTTGCCATGACTTGGGTCTTGAACATCAGTTTTCGAGTCCGTATACGCCTCCCCAGAATGGCGTGGTGGAAAGGAAAAACAGGACCTTGTGCGAGATGGCTCGGACGATGCTCGACGAGCATAGGACTCCGAGAAGGTTCTGGGCTGAGGCGGTCAATACCGCGTGCCATGTGTCGAACAGGATCTACCTCAGGGTTCACAAGAAGAAAACCTGTTACGAGTTGATGCACGGTCGCACACCCAAGGTGAGTCACTTCCATGTCTTTGGTTGTAAATGCTTCATTCTGAAGAAAGGGAAGAAGTTGGACAAGTTCGAGGCTAGGTCTGTCGATGGCATTTTCTTTGGTTATGCATCTCATTCTAGAGCATTTCGTGTGCTCAATCTTGAAACTAACCAAATCGTGGAGACTTGCGAGGTAACCTTCGACGAGACACAACCACGTAGTCAGCTTGTTTTTGAGTGTGCAGGTGACGACGAACTTGGCGAGGAGATCTTTCAGGAGGAAGAGCATGAACATGGAGATGATGAAGATGGCGGTGTGATGCCCGCAGCTGAACATGTACCTACTACTTCGACGACGATCGAGAATGGACCCTCTCCCACACCTACAATGACAAACCCAGATCAAGGCGAAGCTGTTGTTGAGGGGGAGGTAACATCAAGGCGAGAACCTCCCCGGCGAGTGCAAGTGGATCACCCAGCTTCGAGAATCATCGGCGACATGAATGAACGTACTACACGGTCGAGGGTTCGGAACAATTCTCATTTCGCTCATGCTGCTTTTGTTGCCACTTTTGAGCCCAAAGACATTGGACACGCGTTATCTGACCATAATTGGGTTAACTCAATGCTTGAGGAGTTGGAGAATTTTGAGAGGAACCAAGTTTGGGTGTTGGTTGACCCTCCCCCAGGGTGTAAGCCGATTGGGACAAAATGGGTGTGGAAAAATAAAGAGGGAGAGAAAGGAGAAGTGGTGAGGAACAAGTCGAGACTTGTTGCTCAGGGGTACAGTCAGAAAGAGGGGATCGACTACGAGGAGACTTTCGCTCCTGTAGCTCGTTTGGAGGCGATCAGGATCCTTCTAGCCTTTTCCGTGGCTAAAGGGTTCAAGTTGTACCAGATGGATGTGAAGAGTGCTTTTCTGAACGGTGTGAGGAAGAGGTGTTTGTGAGGCAACCACCGGGGTTTGAGAGTGAGAAGTACCCTCACCGGGTGTACAAGTTGAGGAAGGCGCTGTATGGGTTGAAGCAGGCGCCTAGAGCTTGGTATGGTAGGTTGAGGGGGTTCCTGTTTGAGAGAGGGTTTGAGATGGGGAAGGTTGACCAGACCTTGTTTCTCCTCAGGCAGGGCAGAGATATCCTGATTGTGCAGGTATACGTGGATGATATTGTCTTTGGTGGCTCGTCTAACTCTCTTGTTGCAAGGTTTGCAGAAGACATGAGCAGGGAATTTGAGATGAGCATGATGGGCGAGTTGCAGTTCTTCCTCGGGCTACAAATCAAGCAATCAAACGAAGGAACATTTGTGCACCAAGCTAAGTACACCAAGGACATTGTGAGAAAGTTCAAGATGGAGGACTCCAAGGCTATGGCAACGCCTATGAGTACGACTACAGTTCTCGATGCGGACGAGGAAGGTGAACACGTGGACCAGAAGGAGTACCGGAGCATGATCGGGTCACTCCTCTACTTGACGGCGACGAGGCCGGACATCCAATTCTCGGTGTGTCTGTGCGCTCGTTTTCAAGCGTCTCCGAGGACTTCGCATCGGCAAGCAGTCAAGCGCATTTTCAGGTATTTGCGACACACTCCCGACTTCGGCCTTTGGTACTCTGCGTCTTCTTCTTTGGCGCTTCATGGATTTTCAGACGCGGATTTTGCCGGGTGTCGGTTGGATAGGAAGTCCACTTCTGGGACTTGCCAGTTCTTGGGTTCTTCTTTGGTATCTTGGTCTTCCCGCAAACAGTCGAGTGTTGCTCAATCCACTACCGAGGCAGAGTATGTGGCCGCAGCTAGTTGTTGCTCTCAGCTCCTTTGGATCACATACACCATGAGTGACTTTGGTGAGGAGTATACCCATGTCCCACTTCAATGTGATAGCACCAGTGCCATAAGCATTGCAAAGAACCCAGTGCTCCATTCCAAAACCAAGCACATAGAAGTGAGGTATCATTTTCTGAGAGACAACGTAGAGAAAGGGAAGATAGCTTTGATCCATGTACCCACACATGAACAACTAGCCGATATTTTCACCAAACCCCTAGATCAAGCAACTTTCACTCGTTTGCGGGGGGAGCTTGGTGTTTGTTTGATTTCTTGAGTTGGCGTGTGGGAGCTCCTTTGTAGCATATGTATAGCTTTCCTTTGTGCATTTCTTGCATTTGGCATGGCATATGTAACATGATGTATAGGCATCTTTGTATCTTAGGTTGCATGCATTTTGTATCATATGCATTGTTTAGGAAAGGCTTCTCCTATATACATTGTTCACCATGGAATGACATATATGTCTTTGTGAGCTAATTTGGTAAGCTATGGTTAGTTTGGCTTAGCTCTTGATAATCTTGGTTTGTATCCATGGTTGATGGCTATGTTTTTGAAAATTTCATATGTATGCTCTCTTGTGAGTAAATGCCTTTCCATGATCTTGACATGTTTTTGTGGCTTGGCTATGCTTAATTTGTGGTTGGATAGCTTATTTTGATCATATGGGGCCAAAGGCTCATTTGCCATCATGAATGTTTAGCCCCCATGCTTCATCTTGTGGAGGAGCATAAGTTCCTTTTTGTCGCAAAGACATTTCATGTACCAATTATAAATCTGAAAATGAAATGTAAATTGCTTGAAAAATGTGCTCCCATGTCATATGTGCTAATTCTAATTTGCTTTGGGTGCTAAATCGTTGCATGATGTCTACCAATGAGAAGTCTCATATATAGAAGTAGGCACATGGCTCGATGGCTTTGACATGACATGAGGTGCTTGTGGGTGTTTATGATGGTCTTATGCTTAGAATGGTTGTCCTAGCATGAAGTTTGTGTGGTTTTGCCATTTTGACATGTTTTGCTCATGTTTAGGACTTTGCTCATGAGAGGGTGATTTTTCGCAAAATTGCTAAATTCTATCTTAGCTTCGCCCAATGGTTGTGAAACTTGGTGATCATGAAGTTTATGTCATTACGAAGCTATAGAGTATCTAACTTGCTCGTTTGGACATGTGTAGCATCCTATGTTGAATTTTGTCTATTTGAGAAGCTCTAGGTTGCATTTTTTGCATTTTTGGCTTGATTCATTCATTGTCAACAAGGGGGAGAAGTTTGAGCATGTTTTGGTCTACTGAATGCATTTGGAAGGTTTTCAGGTGGTTTCGAGCCATTTTTGGGCTCTGTTGTGCACCGGTCTGACCGGTTAAGGTCACCGGTCTGACCGGTCAGAGTGCTGGTCCTGTTCACATGTTGCCCACCGGTCTGACTGGTGCTGTCGACCGGTCTGACCGGTCAGAGCTGAGCTGTTGCAGCTGCTCTGTTTCGTGAAGTGGTTCGCATGCATTTGTCCAGGGGGAGTTGCATTGGTTCAGGGGGAGCTCTTTGTGGTTTTCGAGCTTTGGTTTGATGGTTTGTGCTCTTTGCTTGAGCATGTTTTGTCTCGGATGTGTCGAGCCGTTGCCCTTGCCTAAGGGGTCCGAGACTTGTTTTCTTCAAGTGATCTTGCTCTTTGCCTTTTCTTTGGCTTTCGATCGCTTGTTGGAGTTCCTTTTAGTCGTTTCTTTTCTTTTCCTTTTCTCTTGGTTACCAAAACGTGTGTGTTGTCAATGCACTCATCAAGGGGGAGATTGAGAGCCAGGTGTGGTTCGAGGACCGGTGGATGGTCGCTTCCTGGTGTGATGAGTGATTGACAACGTGGTGTGAACTGATTCTTGGCTAAGTATTGCAGATGCAGGTTGCGGCTTGACTGGTGCAGGTGCAGGTGAAGAACAAGCGTGAAAGGTCGTTGCCGGTGAGGCCTCCAGGTGTGGAGAAGACAAGTAGGCTTGGTTCGAGGGACCCGGTGGCCAGCGGGGTCAAGTGCGGGCCGCATGGTGGCAAGAACGGCAAGATGAAGTCATGGACGGTTTCTTGGTTGAGCCTCAAAACCAAGGTTGAGCCGGGACTACGTGGGAGCCGAGTCATGAGTGGTGATTGGCGGAGGCTACACCGAGTTCGCGGGGTTTCCGGTGGTTCACCAGAAAACCACTAGGTTCCTTGGTTGATCCACAAAGCCAAGACCGAAGAACCGAAGACGGAGGTGCAGCAGCTCCAGACCGGTCTGACCGGTGGGTCTGACCGGTCTGACCGGTGGGTACCGGTCTGACCGGTGAGGAGCACCGGTCTGACCGGTGTGCGACGACGCAGTCCGAAATCTTCGAAGCGGAGGACACGCGTCGGGATCGCAAGGCTTGCGTCGAGGCTAAGCAAGTTTGCGGTCGCTGGGCATCCGTCCGATGGTGCGAAGACAAAGACTTCCAATTTTGCCCTCGAGGGGCATGTATCCCTAGTTAGCTAGTAAGGGTATTTTCGTCTTCCGGTTGCCTCGATATAACCCAAGTGGTGAGAGGATGGCAGCCATCTCTTGGAACCCTAGCTCATTTGGTTTTCCTATTTTCCTTCCTATTTTCTTAGGATTTTCGTAGGACTAGCTTGAGAGCTTCATGGTGAGATCTTGTGAGAGGGAAGGATGATCGGGCGGCAAGCTAGACCTTGTATGAACCTCTTTGGTATGTATAGATGATTCGGCGTGGTTCCTCAAGGCTTGGATGTGTCTTTCCCGTTTCTCCTTTTTGGTGATTTTCGGAGCCCTTTCTTGGCGATTTTCTTGGAGCGATTTGATTTCGAGGCCTTTCTCTTTGGGATTTGGTGGGGGATGTATGCATGAACCCTTCGTGGTTCTTTACCCTTTGATTCCCCTTCCAAATCCGTGAGCAAAGGGGCTCGATTTTGGGGTTTTCGTGGCTCTAGGGTTAGAGGTGTTCTTGGTGGGATTTCTTCGATTCCTCTTGATTTGACAAGTTTTGGTGGACCAAATCTTGGCTATGGAGTACCCATGAGGTGTTCCTACTATCCCCAAAGTCTTGTGCAAAACCGTGGAGCGGATCGGGAGATCGGGAGTTGGATTTGGAAGAGTTGACTCGCGGGCGCTGTTCATCCCGAGCTACCCAGGCACGACCGGTCTGACCGGTGCTTTTGACCGGTCTGACCGGTGCTAGCCCTTGGTGGGTTTTTGTCTCGGGGAACAGCCTTGTCCGTGTGGTTTTGTCCTGTGGTCCTGCTGTTCAGTTCTTGGCGTGTTTGGAGTTGTTTTGCTAGGATTTGTGAGGGGTTCTTCTTCCTCACAGGTTGTGTTTCGTGGTGGTTTTTGTTCCAGGGCCTAGAGGATTCACTGAGGCTTCCTGGAACGTTTGCTGTGCGGCTGTTGTAGCCACCGGCCTGACCGGCTCTGTCCACCGGTCTGACCGGTGTCACCGGTCTGACCGGCGCAGGCCATCGGTCTGACCGGTGTAGCACAGGCAGCAAGCCGTGCAAGTTTCCGCTGTGTGTTTTGGTGAGTTTTGGCTAGGAAGGTTGAGTGTTGGTTCCTAGGACCAGTAGCGCTCCAGTGGCTGCGTGGTCTTGACCAACTTGGGTAGTTGGGTCGGAGACGTGAGTTGGAAGCCGTGTTCGTCTTGTTGGAGTTCTCATCTCCTTCGAGAAGAATTTTTATCGGCTCCCATTCACTCCCTCCCTCTCTGGTTCGCCTAATCGGTCCTTCAAACCTGGATCCCTACAGTGCGGGGGATGGCCCAGCAGTGCCCGGGATGGCGGCACAGTGGCGGGGATGGCCGCTCAGGGCCGGAGGCGATGGAGGTGACGCGCCCCGCTGGCCTTAAGTCACGGCGTCGTCCCAGGCGGGTGTGGAGTAGGTGGCCGTCCCCCTTTCGAGGGTGCCGCCGTCCTCTTTCGAGGGGCGCGACGTGGAGGAGGTGCGGGAGTAGGCGGCGCAGTGTCACGGAATGACACCGGCCTTCCCGCACAGCCCCCGCACAGCGCCGGGGATGGCTGCACAGTGTGGGTTGGTCGAACAGCGCCGGGATCTGATTCCCAGGCGGTATCAGAGGGCCGGTGTGGCGGGGATTCGCCTTTGACCCGGGCGCCCACGACGTGACAGAGCATTTAATGCTCCGGTCGTGGGAGCAGGTACGGTGTCGCGGCTCGGAGGTGGCCTCGAGCGAGGCGGAAACTCGCTCGAGGGGCCGGGTCCCTCGAGCGGGCGGGAACACACCCGAGGGAAAGCCGAGCCCTCGAGCGAGGCGGAGACTCGCCCGAGGGGGCGTCAAGCCCTCGAGCGAGACGGAAACTCGCCCGAGGGAGCGTCAAGCCCTCGAGCGAGGCGGAAACTCGCCCGAGGGGGCGTCAAGCCCTCGAGCGTGACGGAGGTTTCGCGGTACGGCGCCTGGCCCTCGAGCGAGGCGAAGATTCGCCCGAGGGGTGCCGAGGCTGGCTATTTCGATGGGCCGCTGGGGTTTTTTGGGCCGTGGGCCATTCCCTGCCCTGGGCCGCTGCCGTGCGTGGTGTGACTTGCGGTTTGTGAGTTTTTGGTTGTTTGCCTTTGTTATTTTTCGAAAAAAGGAGTGATTTCCCCCGTTATTAGGGGACCCCTGTGGCTGTCCCCGACAAATTTAAACTAATTATGTGAATTATAACCATTTCCTAGGAATTTTATATCAATTTAAACAATTTTTTTGAATTATAACTATTTTCTAGGAATTTAAAACCAATTTAAACAAATTATGTGAATTAAAATTATTTTTAATAATTTATGTTATTTTAATCTAATTATTGGAATTATAACTATTTCTACGCCTTTTAAATCAATTTAAACGAATTATTTGAATTATAACTATTTTCTAGGAATTTTATTTCAAATATAACTATTTCTAAAATTTCTAAACTAAGTTAACTAAACTAACTTAACTAAACTAAATTAACTAAACTAACTAAACTAAGTTAACTAAACTAACTAAACTAACTAACTACACTAAACTAATTAACTACACTAACTAACTAAACTACACTAAATTTAGAAACATACCTGAGTCAAAAGTGCTTCGAGGGTTGAAAGCCGAAGATTTAGAGGAGAGAGTGAGGGAAGGAGGACTGGCCGGCGGCAGCCGTCACCCCTTTATATAGGGGTAACGCTGCCCCCGTGGGGTACAGCGGCAGGCTCCTACCGCCGTGCCCCACGGCGGTAGGCTTCCTGCCGCCATGGGGTACGGCGGTAGGAACCTGGCCCCACCTGGCTGGGCAGCCGACCGTTGGTGGCACCCCAACCGCCGTGCGCCAATGATTATCGAGGCTGTGTTCTTTCCTTTTGTGACATCATCCCCCGTTATACAAAGTGACGAATTGAAAAATCACAGTTGAAAAATCACACGCCTACAAAGGCACGAATTGTCAGCTTAAACTGACCGCAATCGCAATCTTTAGTTGACAAATCCTTCGTAAAAGTAAGCCACATTTTCTCTTGGAAACCACATCGTCTGGTTTATCAGTTATACTTTTCTCTCAGAACAAATAAACACCGGCCACCAACTAGAAGAAAAAAGACAGGCATCAAAGAAACTCATCTCAACTACTACTACTGCTTCAAAAGGGCGCTACAAGTCTAGAACACATAGTCCAATCAATCAGACTCGAAATACGACACGTGCAGACTGTGGATTAGTTTTTTTAAATAAAAACAGAAGTACTGCTATCTTATATAAGAAGAAAGAAGCATTGGTACGTAACACGCCGAAACAAATATCACCACACGGATAAACTCCTGAACAGAAACAAACGCACCCGACACAGCACACCACCAGCCACAACTACTTGGGAGAGAAGATCAAAACAAGCCGCTGACACCTGCATTGTCGTCACTAACGTTGTGTCACACCGAAGTCGCAACCCGCTGCAGGCCTGAACTGCCCCCTGAGCTCCTCCACCACGGGACTGTCACCCTCAAACTGCACACACACGATCGTCGATCCCTCTGATCCAGTGAAGCTTCAGCAAACACTCCCATCTCAGTACCAGGGGCAAACACTGATCTGGCCACTCTGTGTGGGGCCCTCGCCTCTCCCACTGCCTCACTCCTCTGCCAAGTACTCAGATATCTAAAACCGCAATGAGAGCATCTCCTCCGCCCAGCCATCACCGAGTTCCCCACTGCACCATGCATGACAGCTCAAGCCCTCTAGCACCCATGGAGCCTCTGCACCTTGACAGTAACACGAACCAAGCACGCTTCCCGCAGCACCTCCCAACAGCCTCCACCACCACTAGCACAAACGACGAGACTCCAAATACGACGCCTCCAAGAAGATCACGACGCCGAGGCGTCGTCGTCGCACGTCCAGACGGACGAGGTCTTCACCCTTAGAGCCCGACACGACGAGAGCGTAGTGCCTCGCCATGATGCCCCCAGCAGGGAGACCGACCCCCCCCAAGGGCGCCGCCATCATGCCCACCGTCAACCGGTGAAGGTTTTCGCTCGAATGCACCACGTCTGCCGCCCGCTCATGGTCATGGTAGTAGTCTGCTCCCCGTCTCCTTCACAACAACACCACCGGAAGAGGCCTGACGCATCCCGAAGCAAAACCTCGACACCGCAACAAGCACCAGCCAGCCCCTCTGGCCCCACCACCACGGCGACACCAGACTGGCAACGCTGACGAAGAAGGAGAAGCCCCCAGCCAGCCAGCGCCGGCCACCGCTGCCAACCCGTGCCAACCATGCCGCCGCCCTCCACGCCATCACCGCCTCCCGGCTCCGGCCGCCAACCCCCAACGAAACGAGGTACCCCGACCGTGCACGCCCTAGATCTGGCCATTGCGCCACCGGATCTAGATGCTGCACCACCCACCGCTGTCGGGCCCGAGCGGCCGCACCCACCCCAGCCCACCGGAGAAGAGAGGAGGGAGGCCACGCTGTCGCCTTCCTCGCGGGCGGCACGGGATCCCGGCGGTCCGCACGGGCGGCGCGCGGCAGGCGGCGGCAGATGAGGTAGCGGCGGCTAAGATTTTGGGGTGGTGGGGGGATGGAGAAAGGTTGCTACCTGCTGATTTCCCAAGTGCTACCCGTAAACACACATTTATTGCTTCGGACCTCCTCTTTCAGGATATTAACTGGACATGGGCCTGTTCCAAAAAAGCATATCCTATCGATACAAATCATCATACTACACCACTAAGGAAAAATAAAGCAGATCCAGTAATGAATCTCTTCTCCAAGCAGGGACGGATCCAACGGTAAGGCGGGCGGGGCTCGAGACCCTTCTACCGCTAGAAATCTAATGGAATCCCTCCTAAGCTTCCTCTACAAATTTGAGGAAGAATGTAACACCCTAAAATCCATCACCAAATAAATATAAGCAACATGGTGTTTTAGTTTTCGTTTTCTAAGAAAATAATAATTTATAAAATAAATTATGCTCTAAAGTATTTAAATATCACTTTTGAGTAATTTTTTAGAAGCAACAAGTGCTTGAGCATCATCTTTTGGTTGCATGGTGTTTATATGTGATGGTGTGAAGTTTTAAAAGTTTTTTAAAATGATTTGAAAATTTTGAAAAGGTTTGTAGTGTTTAAAGTTTCAAAAGAATTTAAGTTTTGAAAGGGTTTTAAAAGAAAACGAGTTTTGGAAAAAAAGAAAAGAGAAAACCCTCCCCAACCCTTTCTCCCTTCCTTTCGGCCCAAGCAGCCCAACCAGGCCGCCGGCCTGCTCCTCCTTCCGGCCCATCTTCCCGCGCCAGCCCACTTTCCCCTTCCCCTCTCTTCTCTCTCGCTGACCGCCCGACCCCACTCGTCAGGTCGTCTCCCACCTCCGGATCCCCTCCCCTGCTTTGCAAGCAGCCGCGCCGTGCGCCTGCCCCCTTCCTTCAAGACCTCAATCAATGCGCGGTAAAACCCTCCTTCACTCCCCGGCCTTCAATCCCGACCGTTTCTCCCCTAATCAAACCCCCTTAATTCTTGCCATCAAGCCGCCGGCCGCCACGGCCATCAATGGCCTCTTTCCTCGCCGGCCGCCGCTCCCTCTCCCTCCTCCTCTCTTTAAAAGTCGCGGCCGAGCCCCGCCTCACCCTTTCCTTCCTCTTCTATGCCCGTACACGCCCCACACCTCTTTATCCAAGCGCGCACCGCCACTGAAGCTCCCTTGCGCCGCCGTGCCATTACCGGCCATCCGGAGCACCTCGACGCCGGTGGACGCCTTCCTCGGGTACACTTCGTCTTCGGTCGTCGCACGTGTCGCCTGCTCGAGGACCTCGCGCCCCCGGAGCCTCTCCTTCCCCGCCAACCACGCTGCTCCAGCATCACCGCCGGAGTCCCGCCGCCGTGCACGATCTCCCTCACCACCGCTCCTCCGACGCTTCCTTCTTCGCCAGCAACTTCACATCAACGTAAGGAAGCGACCTCTCTCTCTTTTTCTCGCAACCGAGGCGCCCAACGTTGTCGCCGCTGTGTGCCTGGGCCGGCCGTCCGCCGCCGGCCATGGAGCGTCTCCTCCGCTGCCCAAGCCACCTTCCCAAGCCCCTGGACAAGTTCACCGCTTCTCTAGCTTCGCGTAGACACAAATCTTGTTGAAAACGGAGGTCTGTAGCTCGCTTTTGGGTTTTCCGGCGAACTCCGGCGAGCCTGCCGCCATCCGCCGCTGGGCGCCGCCGCACGTCGTCGTTCCAGCGCTTGCAGGCCACCTCAACCGCCCGATCGCCAGTGGACGGTCTCGATTAAATCAGGGTGGTACCCCTTCGATCGGTCCACCGTGCACCCGTGAACCGTGGTCCACCGCCCGGTGCACCGCCGCGTCAGCGCCACGTGGTGAGCCCGGCCAATCGGTGCACGCCACGCAACGCCCAGTCAGCACATCCGCCTCCGTCAGCCGCAGCTTTGCAAAAACGCCCCTGAGCTTTCCGGAATCACAACCATGCCCTTCCACCTCTAAAAATCCTTACAAATAAGTCCAGTTTTTCTCAGTTAAGCCCCTGTCCTCTTAAGTTTTTCCAACCGAGGTCCAAGCCTTGTTGTTTTACACCAAAACCCTTGAGTTCTTACACATAATTATGTTTTAGCCCCTGGTTTTTGCAGTTAAGCCCCTGAAAGCCTTGTTTCTTCACAGAAAAACCCCTGAACCTTGTTTTGGCCGTATCTTTTGCGTTTTAGCTCCGTTTCCACCGTTTCAAGTTGCGTTAGGTTCATATCAACTCAAACTACGTGATAGGACCAATGTTGAACATGTTCTTTGTTTTATAATTTATTTAAATATTAAATATGATTAAATCCTTATACACATGTTTTGCTAATTAAAATCTAATTAGAGTTTAACACGTGTTTTCATAAGAAAGTTAATATGATTAATACTATTTGAATAATTCTTTCAATTAAAAGCTAATTAGATGTATACCTCGGTTTTCATGATCAAACTTAAATTGACTAAGGATTATGCAATTTACTTTCTAAATAAAAGCAACATAGGTCTATCTCGAGTTTTCATAATTAAATGTTAATTTGAATAATATGAATATAAATGTGTTTTTAAATTATAATTTGATTAGTTCAACTCGAAATATAAATATAAACGTTTAGACGTTTTACATGCTTCTTTTAAATTAAATATTTAATTTGCATAAATCATACTTGAATATTTATAAATAAAATTGGACTAAGTTTACATCGTCTTTTAATACAAATATAACTTGCTTAATTATAAGTAGGGTATTTCTCTGAAATAACCTATGCATATGATTTTACTTAATTAAAAGATACCTAGGACATAGCTAGCTCTTGTATGTGATCATCCAAAGCTCCCGATAGTTCCGAGTGTTTTTGAGTTCGTGTTCCTAGAGCTAAACCTTGTTCTCTTTTTAAGCTTTTCATACTTGGTGTATTGTTTTGTTTATTGAATGTCTTTATGTGTGCTCGTAGACATCGTGCCAGTTTCAAGTGAGCAACCAGTTGAAGTGGATCAAGAGCAAGTTTTTGAAGAAGAACCCCAGTGTCTAAGCAAGGAAGGCAAGTGGATTTCCTCTCCTGCATATTCTATTTTGACCCACACAAATTGCATGATAACTAAGTTTACATTTAATTGTTGTATTGCATAAACTTGATGGGAAATTACCTTTTTAAGGACATGACTAGATTTTTATCCTCATCACCTTGAACAACCCTTTTAATTAAATGTTTTGGGTAGAAATACTTAGTTGCTATAACTTGGGATGGTTCAAATGAATCTTTGCAATATGATGAATGTTGATCATGATAACTATGGTGAAAGATGATGCTTATGGTTAATAACAAGATCATATACTTTAATCGGAACATGGAGAACCACCCAGGAAAACAGTGCAACCACAGTCCATATGGCTCTGGCTTAGCCAATTAATTAGGTGTGTGAATGTACTGATGACCTTATCCAAAAGGAGCAGAGGGGGATCGGGGTTGCAGGGGTATAGCCCGGTCCTTTTCGGGTAGCAGCCTTTGCTAAGGTGCCGACCACTAGGGAGGGTTATGGTCCGCCCTGATCTGTAACTATGCGGGTTGTTGGTCTTCTACATATCTTTGTAAAGGCTTCGTAGTGGACCCCTAGCCACTCACCTCGGAAGTGTTTAAGGGTCTGATCAACCCGGGCAACATGGGGAACACGAACTGTGGGTAAAGTGTACAACCTCTACAGAGTGAAAACTGATCGATCAGCCGTGCTCACGATTAAGAGCGGCCTGGACCCTCACATGATTAATAAACTTGAAGATGGAATTAAATTGTGGTTTATGTATGGTTTGAGATGGGATGTTTCCTAAAGTTCTTAAAGGGGTTGGTATACACTTACATCTAGTAAATAGGTGTTTGTTAATTAAAACTTGACCAACATTAAAATGCTAACCGCTGTAAACCTTAGCCTATCCTTGATAGCCTTGCATCTTCCCCCACTTGCTGAGCTCCAACCATAAGTGTGCTCACCCTTGCTTACCCACTGTTCAGAGGAGAACACTGGAGAAGAGTACTTCAGCGACTACGATGAGTTCTGAGGCTTGCGTGCCCCCAGTCATGTGCCTGTGGAAGCTGAAGACGGAGTTGCTTCGTCTAGTTATAGTTTGTTCGTTTTAAAGACCTTCGAGTCTATCGTCTGAGTGTAATAAAGAGATAATGTAATGGTTTAACTCTTGTACGTTTTTATTACTGTTTATGATATTTCACTCATGACGTCTATCATATGTGTGTAAACTTGATCCTGGCGCACATATGAGATGCATTTGGTTTTCTTTGGAAAATCAGGTGTGACAAAGAAGAATAAGGGAAGGAGAGTTAGAGGAAAAAGGAGAAGAAAGTCCTTCCTAAATTTATTTGTAGGTCTGTCCTCGTCTCCTAGCACTGTTCCCCGACGACGATCACCCACACCCTCGGTGTCGACGGCCTCATGGAGCTCGTCCATGCTGGTTAGTGGTTACGCCAACGGGCGCGTACCGATGTCCTCACGTCGTTGTCGATCCTTAGTACGTGGGCACCCCCGGCTGGCCGTGCTAGCGATGTCGTCGGCCGCATTCACCTCGGCGGTGGGGTTCCGACGGTGACATGCATCGTGGCCGATGGCTTGATGCCATGGGCCATCGTCATCATTGAGGAGATCGGTCATCGGTGTACGTCCCGGCGCTCGCCTTCCGGACGGCAAACACGTGCAGCTTCCTGACCTACCTCTGTCCGTGCCCAACCTTTTCGAGCTCCCCTTCCCAGCCGGCGGCGACGACCTTGACGAGCCAGTGCGCGCCGTTCCAGGGATGGAGATCGAGCTTCCTGCGGCGACGACGGGACCTCCCCGTCCAGTGCCGCCGCCGCAGTGACACCGACGACGTCAACCCCTTGCTGCGCACGGACGCTCGTACTCAAACACTGGCACACTACCGTGTTCTTGGAGTAGCCACAGGCAGCGCTCGCGCACATCGCGACGTGTTCGTCGTCGCGCCTCTCCACGGCATGCACTGAGCTGCCTGCTGCCCGGCGGAAACGTCTCGTGTTCAAGGCGTGCGCGGCGCGGAAATGATGCAGATCTGGCGGGGCGGCGCGGCAGACGGCACTAGCGCCGCCGAGATCGCCGCGGTGCGTTTCCAGGGGTCGGCGATGAGGGTGTTTCATATGTGTCGCTTCAGCGACAGTTTCGGCGTCCGTCACGCCGATGGGTTTGGGGTCCTTTCTTATCTTTTCTGTTGTCGTGGGCTGGTTTCGTGGGCTTGCGGGCTGGCTGGACCGTGCGTTTTTTTCTTTTCGACCCGTTTGCTAGGTCTCTTTTTCTTATCCGTCCGTTATTTCCTCGCTGAATAAATGTGCAACCCCACCTCTCACTCTGTGTCTCGCTCACGTGGGCTGCTAAGGTAGGTTTGTTCTTTCTTTAATTTGTCTTTTTGTTTAGTTTTTCTTTCCTTTTTATTTTTATTCTCTTTTATTTTTTGTTTCTTTTTTATTTCTTGTTTCTTTTTATTTATTTATTTTTACTTTCTATTTTTATTTTTTCTATTTCCATTTTTTTATTTTTATTTTTTATATTTCCTTTCTAATATTATTTTTTCTATTTCATTTTTTATTTCATTCTTTTTATTCTTCATTCTTTTTATTCTATTTCGTTTATTTTTTATTTCTCTTTTATTTATTTATTTATTTATTTATTTTCTATTTCCATCTTTTTTATATATTCTTTCTTTTTTTAATATTTTTTAATATTTGTTTGTTCGAGATGAGATATAAATTTGTTCTAATAATAAATTGTTCTGGTTATAATAATATTTTGTTCGGATTATAATAATAACTTGTTTTGTCTATAATAATAATTTTGTTCTGACCATTCTGATTTGTTCTGACACTACATTTTGTTTTTGTTCGAGATGACATAAGTTGCTCCGGCTATAATAATATCTTGTTCTGACTATAATAATAACTTGTTTCGTTTGTAATAATAATGTGTTCTGACACTTTATTTGTTCTGACACTTTATGTATTTTGTTCGGAATGACATACAAACTTGTTTTGGTTATAATAGTATCTTGTTTGACAGTTATTCTCGTTTGTTCTGACACTTCATTTATTTTGTTCTGGCTATATAATAGAATATATAACATTAATTAAAAAATACGAATAAATTTTTTTTGTCAAAACATAGTCAAGTGAGATCTTATTTTGATATCTTAGTATAAAAATCTATTTTTGAAATCGAAATTTAATTTAGATGTACGATTTAGAATTTATAATTTTTTAAAGTTTTTGGAATGAATTCCCATGCCCTCCGCTCCCGTGCCCCACGTCATAGGTCCCGCGCACGCCGCGGCCCCCCGCCCCCGCGTGCTGACGTGACGGCGTGACGGATTGTTTTTCCGTCACCGAAGAGACAAGAGAGAGATAGACGCGTCCGGCGATGAGGCGGGCAGTGCGCGGCGGCGACCGGGCGACCCACGCGGGCTTTAACGAGCGAGCAGTATTAAAACAGACCGATATAGCTGATCTGACCCGCTGGATCCTGATCTGACGGTCGCTAGGGAACCAGGGGGTGGACGGTATTTCATTTACCGTCCACCCCCTGGCCTGGGTCTCTCGGCTCCCCGCCGCGCTCGCCTCGCCGGTGATCCCATCGCGCTCCTGTGACCTCAGAAGGCGCCGCCAACCACGCACGATGTGCAACGCGTGTTGGTGGAGATGGGCTGAGGTTCGACGGCGGCCCCTGGTCATGGCAACGCGAGCCGGCGAGGACACGCTCTGGACCGCCCTGGAAATGATAGATCGATCTGCAGCCGCGTCGTCGTCGTCGCCCAGAGGTCCGAGTGCGCTGCGCACCTTTCACCAAGCTCGTCGACGAGAACCTCAGCAGGGGCTCACAACTGCGCGCGACGTGTTCCGGCTGCCGCAGACGGGGACGGCTGCCGGCCGGGCCAGCATGGGCGGCGGAAGCCGCTCGCGTTCCAGGCGTGCGCTAGCTGCGACGTCAAGATTGAGTAAATGCGGGGACGGCGCGACACGGGACCATCCCGCCGTGATCGCTGCGGCGTGCTGCGAGACGGCTGGCATGCAGGCGGAAAGCGGCGGCCGGTGCGTGGGCGACCCGCGCGGACTTGGACGAGCGAGGAAAAGGTGGGACGGGAACGGGACTCTTTCTGTGATTGCGATTGTCGATCTCAGCCGGTCGAGTACGATCCAACAACGGTTAATGAAGAACCAGGGGTGGATGGTATTTGTTACCGTCCACCCCCGGTGGTCCGCCGTCCGCCCGGTGGCGCCATCATCGGCGGCAAGCCGCGCCGTCATGACTTCCGCCTCGTGATAAAGCGCGGTGGAAGGAGGTTTGCGAGGCGCGAGGACGACGGCTTGTTGGAGTGGCTCGACAGCCAAGCAGATCGGTCCGTGCCGTGGTGTACGTCATCTCGGGGAGCCTCGCCGTCATGTCTGATGAGCAATTCAAGGAGTTCTTGTCCAGGTCTCAGGATCGCAGGCACCGGCAGACCGGCTACCCGTTCCTCTCGGTGCTCCGATCGGACATGGTGATGACAAGTCAAGACAACGTCCTCCAAGAGGCGATCATGGCGCGGCTGTTTGTGTGAGCCGGTGAGCCGTGGCACAGGCGTTGGCGCAGCAGGTGAACCGGGACATCGCCGGTGGTGGATCATCGGCAATGGTATTCGAGCGACTCGTCGGGTTCATCATGGAGCTCAGCACACCATAGTCCGGACTCCCGACTCCTGGCTCATTTAGACTAGCCATGGCAACAATTTCTAGGAAGTGTTTACCTTTTTTTCCCCTATATCTTTCCTGGAAATACTGGAATCCATGAAATTGATGGCAAAATTTTGATCACTTGGGTAGTAGTAGATCTTGTAGCTGTGATTTGCTATGTCTACGGACCTATGTTTCAAATTTTATCAGACTTAGAGTTAATTTTAATGGGTTTCAGATTTTGGAGGACTTTGCCCAGGAGAGGTCGTACTCAAGTTCAGGTTCTTGCAACTAACTATCGGGATCATAGAGTTGACTTGAGGATGACTGAAGTGAACTTTTAGATTAGAGTATTTGCTTTTTTCTTGAAGTTATTTGAACTGATCGAACTGACTTTTGAGGTCACTGAACCGACAACTGTACGGACAAAGTGACAAACCGAACTTCGAGATTACTCAACTTTGCAATTTATGTTGTGAGATCGATATAAAAGATGTGACTTTTGGGGTGACTAAACTTGAGATCGGAATGATGATAGAATCATGGCGCGACCGACAGACCGAGCAAGCAAAGTGTTTCTGCTGCAGTGCTGCTCTTCTTGTTGAGCTTCAGAGCACAAGCCACTCCAGGCATCTGCAGATCTAGTAGCAGTGTAATACCATTGCAATGGAAAATCCCACATAACATCTCACACGATATGTATGTTAAAATAAAAACAATTTGCAAATGCAAGAAGGGGAGATGGATAATTTGAACAAAGAGATCATGATAGCATTACTAGTAGCCAATAGAATTTGCTCTTTTCTGAATTTCAGAATCACACAATAAAAAGTGCATGTGTTTGTGTGCTGAAATAGCAAAATACACCATATTGTTGGTTGTGGTACAGCACCTGACAACATTTTTTTTTTGAACAAGAGCAGGAGCACTGCTGATTCATTTAAGATGGAAGAAATTCAGATTCACAGGACCTGGCAACAGTTCTACTGCACTACTGCAGTAACCAGCTCTGTCTTGGCAAGAGTTGAAGTACTGGATCGAATAACAGAAATATTTCAGAGATGCCCCAACAAGTGCCTAATCACATGTTTGGGATAATCAGGAAGCAAGAACAACATAAGAAACGTTCAGACAAATTAATCATCAGCAGGAATGCTTACAAATAATGATTTGAACGTACATATAAATCATCAGAAGTACATATAAATCATCAGAAGTTAAAAGGGATTTACACCAATCATGCTGGCAAGTGGCAACTTTGTTTGCCCAAAAACACATGATTGTTTGAGACTTGAGACATACTAATCCATGAGCTAATCAAACAAAAACAGAGACTACTCATGAACGAATAAGCAAGCATGCATCCAGCAGCTTCGATCCAGCCGCAGCAGCTAGTACTCCATCAAGTCAGCCCGGGCCTGGCGCTCCATCTCCGGCAAGAGGCTGCGGCGGATGAGGCGCAGGCTCTTCCCCGCCCTGTTCCGGGTGCCGCAGACGGGGACGGCTGCCGGACGGGCCGGCACGGGCGGCGGAAGCCGCTCGCGTTTCAGGCGTGCGCTAGCTGCGACATCAAGGTTGAGGGCATGCGTCTCAGAGTCATTTTATGTTGAGATCGATATAATTGATGTGACTTTTGGCCATTTGGGCTGACTAAACTTGAAATCGGAACAATGGTAGAATTATGGGGTGACCGAGCTTCTTGTTGTTTCTGCTGCTCTTCTTGTTGAGCCTCGGAGCATGAGCCACTCCAAGCACCTCCAGATCCAGTAGCAGTGTAACACCGTTGCAATGCAAAATCCCGTACAACATCTCATACAATATGTATATTGAAAATGATATCAGTTTGCAAATGCAATAAGGGGACATGGAAAATTTGAACAAAGAGATCATGATACCTTTACTAGTATCCGGTGATTTGCTGTTCTCTTAATTTCGGAATCACACGACAAAAGGTAAATGTGTTTGTGTGCTGAAATAGCAAAATACACCATAATGTTGGTTGTGGTACAGCACCTAGAAACTCTTTTTTTAAACAAGAGCAGGAGCACTGCTGAAGTGCTGATTCATTTAAGAAGGAAGAAATTCAGAGTTACAGCACCTGGCAACAATTCAATTGCAGTAACCAGTTCTTTCTCTTGGCAAGAGCCTTAGTATTGGATCAAATAGCAGAAATATTTCAGAGATGGCTAACTGAGTAATTTCAGATACTTTCGGGAAACTGAGAAAATGACTAATTCCTGACTGCAGCAACAGCACGTCTCGACTTGATTGATCGAAAGCAAGCATCAGCAAAATGGGAGATATAACTGTACAGTAATGTATCCATAAAAGTAGTGATGAATGCTCGATCAAGATTCAATAATGCAGCAGCCCAATTCATAATAAATCCCTACCAGCTCCAACAATGTTTGGGATAATCAGGAAGCAAGAACAACATTCATAAGAAGCGTTCAGACAAATTAATCATCAGCGGGAATGTTTACAAATAATGATTAGAACGTACATATAAATCATCAGAATTCACATCAACCATGCTGGCAAGTGGCAACTTTGTTTGCCCAAAAGCACATGATTGCTTGAGATTGAGACTTGATGCATAATCCATGAGCTAATCAAACAAAAAGGGAGACCACTCATGAACGAACAAGCAATGCATCCAGCGGCATCGATCCAGCAGCAGCTAGTACTCCGTCAAGTCAGCCCGGGCCTGGTGCTCCATCTCCGGCAAGAGGCTGTGGCGGATGAGGCGCAGGCTCTTCCCCGCCCTGGTCGGCCTCGCCTGGGGACGCATCTCCTTCTTCCGCGCCGCGGTCATGGTGGCGGAGGCACTCGGGCTGGGGGCGCTGGACGGACGTGGGGACGGCAGCGGAGTCGTGGGCGACGGCGAGGTCTTGATCATCCTGATGTCTCGGAGCGAGACCTGGACGGTGCCGTAGGGGTCGGCGGGCGGCCAGTTGCCGTCGTAGATGACCTCGTAGCCCCCGTGGGTCGGCGAGACGACCGTCGCTCTGAGCCAGAGCACGAGGACCTCCCCGGTCTTCAGCGTCGTGGTCCTCGTACGGACACCGACCGCCGTCCCGGGCCCCAGATGCGCGGCAGCGACTCTGGGAGTGGATCGGCACGGAGACCTGGGCGAAGAGACGGCGGACCGAGACGGCGGCATCGAGCGAGAGACGACGGGTGGGCGCGGCGAAGCGTGTGGCCGAGGCCGTGGCGCGTCGTTGCCGGCGCAGCATCGGGGTCGGGAGGCGACCGACGAAGGGATCTTCTCGCTCAGGGGACGAGGGCGTGGCTCCCGGCTCGTGCAGCGAGCACTCTCACACGGCGGCGGCGGCGCGGAGGACTTCATGGTGACCGAGCTCTTGGGCGCCAAGGACTTGGGCCTCCTGCGGTGGAGCTCCCGGCGGATGCTCTGCATGCCGGAGGAGGAGGGGCGATGCGGCATCACCATGGTGGGATCGAAGAAGCGCGGGTTGCGAGGGAGGCGAGGGCGCAGAGGTGGGTGGATGGATAGGATCGAGCAGACGAGGAAGAAGGCGAGACAGAGAGAGCAGAGGAGGTGGGGATTGCGCGCGTAGGATTTAAGCAGGTGATTTCCCAGATCGGGCCGAGCGACGCGGTTTTTGGTCGAGTCCGACTCCGATCCGAAGTAGGATGGATGGGTCGAATTGGATGGGTGGGCTACTTTCCGTGGCGGTCAAGTTGGTCGAATTAACGTCCTGGGTTTTCAAAATCAGAAAACTCAGCAATCTGTCTTGTGATAGTCTCTGGATCAGACGCTATCACTCACAGACATTCATCACAGATAAATATCACAGTCATACAGTGAAATAAAACATCAGAGTACGAATAATAATCTGATTATTACATGTCCTGAATAATCGGAGTACATCAATACACGCCTCTTGGCGGAATAACAAGAATAAGAGCCTACGCAGCGGTAGCTAGCTTCCAAAAGGTGTCTCCATCTTCATTCGTCTCCCACAGGCATCCTTGAGCGAAGCGTCGTGCCCCCTCAGTCGTACCATCCGTCGGCGTTGTTGTCGAAGTCTGACTCGTACCCTGCAAGCTCAGGGGCTATCCCCAAGGATTGGGATAGGTCCACATCACCAATCGTATGCAAGCTTTAAGTGGCCTACTTCTAAGGGTAAAGAAAGTATCAAGGTAGTAGCTGCGTTTCCTATGCAGCAACAATAACATAAAATAGAGTAATATCTCCATAATCCCACCATATCCCATATCTCTCATCCGCAAACAGATACACCTGGTCACCCAGATCACCGTCATCATCACCTATCTCCATCTAGGGTCGGTGCGAGAACTCCTACTCCTCGCACCTCAATGGTTGCACCTGGATCCGCGAGGCAGAGGGAGCAACTCTCCTCTCCCCGAATACAACCACGGCTCACCAATACACTCTCATCCTATAAGGGGGAAGGTAGAAATCCCAAAACGTAAGAGTCGGAGAAACAACGGGCATGTCCATAACCGAGGACGCGACTATACGTATAGATCTAAACTCTGCAGAGCGTGTACACCAGTACCCAACTCGGAATAGTACCCGGACGGTGTACGGCCGACCAAGCCTACCCTACCGAGCGAACACCTAGTAGTTACGATTCCATCCTGCATCCGGGTCTCGCTGCGGTCCTTCGCAAAGGTCCACCCCAGAACTGTGAAAATGCCCCCGTGTGGCCACACGGGGAACGCCCAAAGGGAAGGGACTTCACCCTAACCCTCTCACTGATACCCTCTATCCTACTGGCAGGTATGGCATCGCACTTGCTAGGGTCGAACGGCCCTATCCCCACTCTCGGCGAGGTGGTGTGTACGAAAGTCCCGTGTAACAGGTGACCCACTCGGTTTCAGACCGGGGCGAGCTCCTATCCTCCAAGTCATCACAAAAACCCCAACACCTGTGCTCCTAAAATAATGTACCCGCCATAGGCACCAAACTGGGAAACGTTCGAGAAGACGATCCCTGGCCCCCGATCCCAGACCGGATTGTCTTGAGCTCACCCCTGCCAAAATATCCCAAAACACCTTCTCCTGCCGGTTTTCCCCACACACGCCAAGAAACTACCACAATAACCCCAACACATGCATAGCAAGCTCAGCGTATCATCACGCATAAGTAAAGTAGTAGTAGTAGTAGGTCAATCAAGGAAATATATGTAAAAGAGCCTATGCACGGGTTCATCTCATCCATCACTATGCAATAAATAAAGCACTAGCAGTTCTAGATAGCCATGCCTAATGGGCATTCAAAGAATGGTCGGGCGTGAACCTGGGTGCGAGTAGTCGTCGTAGCCGAGGTCGTCGTCGTAGTCCTGGCTCAGCTCTCCGGCTCCGGCGGCTCCTAGAATCGTAATAACATATAAACATGGGTGCTAATTGTAATAAAATCCAAGAGGAGGAACAAATAAGACCCAAAAAGAGGCAAACTCTAGCCTAGCGCGGAGTTTGGATTTTTAGAAGATTTTCAGAAGAAGTTTTGTATTTTTCAGAGTTAAAACGGATTTATTATGCATTTCCAAAGAGAAAATAGATTTCTGAAATTAAAATACGTATACACAGTAGCATTAACTTTTGGCTAGCTACAGGCTAACTCCAGCTGTCTCTAAAAGGGACTCATAGCTAGCTGCAGGCCAGCTCTAGAGCTGACGCAGCAGCTACGTGCCTGGCTTATAGCCAGCGCCTTGCCCACGTGGCGCTGACGCGGCGGCACGCGTGGCGCGGAGCAGCCGATCCAGGGGCGGATCGCTGCGGCGCGGCGGCGTGTAGGCACCCGTGTGGCACGGCCGTGAGTGGCCGGCCGCACGAGATCCCTGCGGATCTTCTGAGTGCAAGCGTGCGTGCGTGTGCCACTAGACCCAGGGGTTTTGGGGCGGCGTTCTCAAGTGTTCGACGGAATGCTCGTGAGGGCCTCCGGCGCGGCAAGCATCGCCGGCGGCGAGGGACGGCCGGGAAAGGTCAACATGCTGCAGAGGACGACTCGTGGGGCTCAAGCGCTCACGCCTGGGCCAAGAAAGGTCGGGTCTTTGGCTGGAGACGAGCTCGACGGCGGCGACGCAGAGACAGGCGTGGCGGCGCAGTGCGGCAGCGGTCGGCGACGGCGCGTGGGTGCACCAGGTTGCCAGAAACGCGTGCGCGTGCATCAAGCGCAAACAGGCGAACCAAAAACTGGGGTTTTTGCCCCTTGCCCAGACACACATGGCCAGCTCGGCCATGGCGGGCTCCGGCCGGCGCGGAGTGGCGGCGGAACCAGGGCTCCCGCGCCCCGGCAAAGACGCGCGTGGGCGCGCGGCTGTGCCGGCGGGCTGGTGATCACGACGAAACCCCAAAGGCGGGGCTTTTCCCCTCCTGCGCGCGCGTGCACGCAGGCGAACCGCACGGCCATGGCCGCGGCGGCGCACGGGCAGGACATCAGGCTCCGGCGATCACGGGACAAAGAACAGGGCCAAGCGGGGTTTTGCGTGCGCGTTGTCGACGGCAGCGGCACCTGCAGGCGTAAGGCTCGGCACGAAGGCCGGTAACACAAGCGTCGGCGGTCAGCAGCGGCGGCGCGGCGAGGTCCGACACAGGGTCAAGGTGAGGCTTTTCTTCCCCCTCGGCGCGATGGCCGGCTCCACAGATGAGAGGGAGGCGAAGGCGCTCACCTGGGTGACCTCTGGTTGACGGGACGAGCGGCGGTGAAGCAAGGTGAGGCGGAACGGCGGCGGCGCAGGTCGGAGCAGAGGAAGCAGAGCAGCGTCGCGGCTCGGGACTTCGCGACGAACGAGCTCTCCTCGGGCAGCCTCCGGCTTCACGGCGTTGACAGCGTACCACGGACGGCCTCCCCCGCCTTCTTCTCCTCCTCTCCTTCCCCTTCTTCACAAGCGGCAGCGAACAGGGGAAAACCCCAAGGAGTGCTAGGTCAGGGGGCTGCGGCGGCGGGCTTTATAGGCGGCGCGGAGAGCGGTGGACGGTCTGATGTGCGCGGGCTGATGTGGCGCGCATCCGGGGCGCGGCCACGGGCGCGTACGGCGAGCTCCGGCCGAGGTGGCGCGCGGCGGATGGACGCGGCGAGCTGGAAAGGGGAAAAAGGGAAAAGGCGAGAGGGAGGTGGCGGATGACATGTGGGGCCTGCGTGCTAGTGAGAGAAAGAGACGGCGCGCGTGCGAGCGGGCCGGCGGGTGTTGCTGGGCCGCGATCTGATGGGCCGGGGGAGTGCAGGGGGTTTTGCTGTTTTAGAAAAAGAGAAGAGGGGGCTGTAGTGGACTTCGCAGAAAGAACTTGTGGCCCAACTATGTGAGGCCCTTTCTCCTTTTCTTTTCTTTCTAATCCTTTCTCTAATTTGATTCAAATTTGAATCCACACAAATAAATCCCAAATAAATTCAAATGAACTCCAAGTTTCTCACACTAACATTTTATATTTCCTAGAAATTTTATTTAGCTCAAAAATAAATCTAGGAATTTTAGGAGAGAAATTAGAAGACATCCTTAATTTAATTATCAAACACTCAAATAATTCACCGAAAATTTTAAATCCTCATTTTTATAATTAATATTCTGTAATAAAATTGCGGGATGTTACATTAAGGCCGGATGGGATCAGGCCGTTCGGCTTGGCTATGTAGTAGCCCATTAGTGATTATCTGGGCCCTCCTGGCTGTTCTTTCCTTTCCTCTGTGGACTCGTAGGTTTCCTTACCTGAAGTCCTGAATACTGGGCGGCTAGTGGCCGATTAATTAGCATACCCCCTTTCATTTGATAAACCCATTTTAAGATCCAAACATCCTCCTAGGCCTATTTTAATTCCCTCTCTCAAGACGAACTGACATAGAAGTATACAAAGCTTTATAATTTACACCACAGTCAATCAGTCATGATAGAAGTACGCTAAGTCACCTCAAAATAAATGTTGCAGGTCGGTAATCGTGATCACTAGGTTGAACGATGGCTCAATGCTAATTATCCTATCTTGTTTCTCCTCGTTCTATCACGTGCAGTGCAGCTTGAACTAGCGTGGCACCAAATCCATGCCCACGCAAAGTGGTTACTCGAACTAGCGAGAGAGCTGCCCGCCTACCAGTCCCGTCGTTGCAGTAAGCAGTAAACATCAGCCAGCAGCCACAGGTACAAAACCTATGCAAATACTGAAACCAGAACAAAAACTCCAATAAAACGGGTCCAAATTGTGAACTGTAACAGTTTCTAAGCAATCGACGCGCAACAGGACCGAGGAAGAGACAGCCCATGACAGTGCTTGGCCGACAACAGGTGCCCTGCAGAAGCAGCACCAAAGAGCCCCTTGGTTCCTGCTGAGATCCAGATCACTAATTACTTGGACCGAAATGTGAAAAACAAAATTATCACAGGTAAAGTTAGAGCGAGCACACATATATGTGTGTTCCCTCAAACCTGTCTGAACCGTCTAGTTGACTATATTACAGACTTTCTTTCCTAGCAGAAAAAAGATAAAAGATATGTTGCCTATCTAACCCACTGACTAATCCTCTTCTGTTGTCTATAAACCAAACTTCTGAATACGCGCCATCTGACTTACGCAACCACTATACTACAGTTCTCTTTATGTCAAGACAGTCTACGTGTATGAAACGTGCTGTGTGCGTCTTATGTGAAGAGCGGTATAAAGCTATTGACTTTTGTCATGATGCTTCAGTGTTCCAAAGATCTGCCCCAAGAACTGCCTCTCGCCACGGTATCTGTTCAAACAGGGCACGTTAGAATGATTTATCACAGGTAAAATAGAGCGAGCCATATATTTCTGTGCTGATCTAGTGCTTACATCTCAAATGACGAGATGCTCAGGCACATGATGCCAATTGCTATGTGAATGGGAACGGTCTGCTTAAACCGTTTTCTGTTCAAGAACACCCTCTCAGAGAAAACTGTGGTTAGAGCAGAAATGAGTAAGATGCCCCATCCTGCTGGCACGCAGCGCTGGAAGGAGAATGAGCCCTGTAAAAAATGTCACCGGGTATTAACTTTTGTTAAAGAAGAGAACCTAGAGAGATCACAATGTGGAATATGAACAATACTATACCTTGAAATAGTTTTTGATGAACATTGCAGAGTATGTGATTCGTAGCAGCATATCTTTAGAGAAAGTCAAGGCACAAATGAAGTTGATCAGGGAAAAAATGCATTCAAGAAAAAATCAGAATGCTATACTGTCGTCATTAGTCAAAGGATACTGATGGAATTTGCAGCAATTAACCCAAGAGCTCCAGCAGTTTTAATTAGAACAACATTTAGAATTATGTAAATCACCGAGAAAAGAAGCAGCATATCATTTGACTGCTTAAGCTGGTTTTCATTTGCAACAGCATGAAGAAAAGCTTCAGATGTGCCTGAAAGCACGGATGAACATAATCAGCATATTTCATCTGCTCTGGAACCACAAACTAGCATTCCATGATAATTTATGTTAAGATCACCCGGTTCTTGACTATATAAATGCATATAATAAACTAACTTACACATTCGTAATCGCATTTATGTAACCCAGTAATAGCTACCATATTGAGCAGGACCAAATAGGTCATCAAACTGTTGTCTATCTACTGTGCTATATGCATTAAAACTAAGACAACATTCAGCATAAGTAAAGGCAAATATTAAGTATCAGCTGTAGGACAGTGAAAAAAAGAAATATACAATCATTAATTAACTTTATGAAATGTATAATATTCATTAATTAACTTTATGAAATGTTAATATAAACATAAAATAATTATAAAGTGGATGTAATGAATACAAACCATTCATTGCTAAGCTGATGATATAAAAACAATAGCAACGGAGAAGAACTGGGGCTTCTCTATCACTGTGTCTGTCCCCATAGAGTAGTTTTAGAAGGGTATATGAATAACTTGGACCAAATGAAATGATCACCAAACCTGCACAGTTAGAATAAATTCACTGATTGTGGAGTTCTCAAAGGAAATAAGGAAAATAAAGCCGATAACTCAAAGAACATTTTTTAGAAGAATGCAAGTGATCGGGTTGATTGATTCTTACACAAGGTAAGGGGCGCAGGCATATTAATGATGGAAATACAAACATAGCAGTGTCAAAATATGTACCTATTAGCATAATAAGCTTTAGAGCCCCAAGCAAAGAACCTTCAAGATTGGATATATTTAGGGGAGTTTCTCCTGTGGATAAAGGTAGTACAGGTAAATATAAAGCAAAAGATATGAAAACAGTAGACTCCCAGTAAATTTTGTTTATATCATCGAGATGCTTAGTAGGAAAAACTTTACATAGGGCCTCTCCAGATCATAACCCATTCCAATAATGTGAGTGCAAGGCCAAATGCTAGAGGTAAAATATAACATAACCTTCATGAAAATTCAGGAGTACAAGAAAGAACCTGCCAATCGGGCAAATGTAGTATATGAACTCTCCTCAAATGGCAGGAAAACTATCCGAACAACCAGACTCCCTGCAGAAAGAAAATAAAAATGAATAGATATGTTCAATCCACTATAATACTAGCAAACAAAAGTAAATGAAAAAGAATAGTGTCGGCATACGTGCCTAATTTATCCACAATAGCATATGCAGCCTGGTTGTATGGAGTATCAAATGACACAAGGACAAATTTCTCGCCTTCTTGGAGGATCAGTTTCCTGAAAGCCTGGCCTGTAAACAATATGCACATGTGCAATAACTGTTTATCGTAGTCCATCAGGTTCGATAACCTGACAATAATTTGGCATCAACAAGCAAATAGAACTGGACTCGTGAGAAATTAAACCTAAAGATACAAAAAAATGCAAATACAGACTGAGACTAACCTTAATGGAAGGAGATCAGAAATTTTCATATCAGTAAACATAATAAAATATGAACAATATCCAAAGAAGATGAAGGCCCCATAGACAACCTGGGACAAAGAAACAAGAACCAGCTTGTGCTGCAAGAAAATAAATTATTATTTTAGTGGTATATTGATCAACAGAAACAATAAGAAAAGAAACATTATTTTTCGAATATGAGCTTAAGGTAGTTCAAAACAACAGTAATTTTTAACTAAAAAACAAGATTAAATTAGGCAACTAAATACAATAGATATTCAATAAAGTAAATGGCTCGTGACTATTACCACTTTAACATGTCCTTTTACAAGGATGAAAGTTGTTAAACAACGGAAGAGTGTAGCTGCCGGTTCAGCATACACTCTTATGTTATAGTACTTCTTTTTCTGGGAAACAATATACAATGGTTCTGCCAGTAACTCCAGAATACAAGCAAATCCTGTCATTAAAAAAAATATGCCAGCTCTTAACATATGAAAGTGTCAGAAGACAAGGTGTAACAGCATCTAAAGTGAAAGGGAAAGAGGTTTCCATGCAACTATCTGTCCTCAAACCTTTTTGAGCTGCATGCATGTTTAATCTTTTTCACATATCAATTCCTTACACTACAGAAGTCTAAGTAGATGGCTAACAAGCAGGAAAGGAGGCTGGGGCAACAGTAAACTGCCGGCTCAATGATTTCTACTAATCTCACTTTACACTAACTTAATAAGTGATTCCATGCCAGTACTACCTTGATGCATCTTGATGGTAATAATCCAGAGCCTCCTGCGGGAGGGCGAGTAGCCGATCTATTCTGCCAATAATCTAGTCCACAACACATAACATGTGCTGGCATCTTTGATGCAAGGCCTCTAGCCTCAAGGACAGAGATCCGGCCCTTGAAATACATCTAGTAGGAGACGTTTCGCTAAAAATATTTCTTTTTTCCTTTTGGCTTTGAAAGAGAGCTTGGGGTAGACTGGTAGAGTGATAACCACAGCCAAGTAGCTCCCTAACACAAATGGGTGTCTGGTCCCTCCAAACTACACGGTGCACCATATGCTTAGTGAAACTAGCAAGTTCATCAGCTACCATATTACACTCTCTTCTCATGACATGCTGCAACCTCCGGAAGAAGGCACATCAAAGCCATTATTTCCTTGAAAAAAATATATACCTTCTGCTAGCAAGTGTGCAGAGCTAATAGAACCATTAAACAATCAGATTCCAGATGTTGATTATGCGTTTAGCCTATTAATTTGTCCTAGTTGATACAACTAAGAAACAGGTTCATTGGTATGAATTTTATTCTAAAAGGAATATCAAAGATCGACTATTATGCTTAGCATGAATATAGAAATGCACACAACAGCTCATAAGATAAATTTAGTGCATGCAAGATGACTTACCAATGATCAATATAGCTTTCGCATAGGGGTCAGATAGCTTCAATTTCTTCACACTGAGCACAAATAGGCTACCAATAGAAGTAATTACAATGGCAAATGGAACTACCATCCAAGCTACCTTTAGTATAGCTTCATCACTCAACACATCACTGAAACATAAACTTATCATTTTAGATACTACTCCCTCCATTCCAAATTGTAGGTCATTTTGGCTTTTCTAGGTTCATAGATATTATTATGCTCAAGGAGTATACAACAAGAAGATTTTAGGAGCAGTAAAGATTAAAATATAACTGGGGATTTTTTTTATTGAATCTTATGAAAAGCACGACGTTAGTATCCCTTTTAACGCAATCCACTTTTCTCCATTTCCCATTCTCTGAAACTTCTAAAATGTCAGAGGGCTCAATTTCTATGATTACTTTATCTAGTCTCCATTTTTAGTTATTCCTAAATAACACTAACAAACAAGGGATTCCTTTTTTTCCAAAATAACACTAACAAATAAGAGAACTATTCATTTGAGATTTTTTTTTTCATACTCTCCCCATCCAGATTCCAAATAGAGTGCAAATGTTTTACATAAGAAAAAGTATAAAAGGCACCACATCAAATAGGAGTAACAATCTGATGTCCATAATAATTTGTCCATACTATATATTGTGTTAGTATTAAGTGGTTGTGACAACTGAAACATCTTGAAGTATAATTACCTACTGTTGCTTAATCGCAATAAATAGGTATACCACACAATTGAATATAAATAAATGAGCCTCTAAATTGATAAACTCCATATATAGATTCATCTTGATACCTCTGGGAATCATTACGCAAGCATGCGCGCCGAAATCCCTCCCGGCTTAGAAATAAGATGCAATTCATAAATAGAGGAAGCTGCAATGCAAATGCCTGCCAAAACAAGTAAATAAGCGAATATTTCTAATAGACAATATTAATAAACAGAAGCATCCATGAATATAGAAGAGCTATTGGTTGAGTATGTTGCCATGACATTCTAGATGTTTTCAATCATTGTTATTCTTGGTAAGTGGTAACTCCATGAAGAAAACAGCCTAGCTTACCTTAAACCACCCAAGCAAATCATGATAATGTATAACCATTTTAAATTTTAACAGCCCCCACACAGTCACCATGAGGACAGAACTACAATGTATCCATTCCTGAACTAGATCATCAACAAAATCCAAAGAATCTACCCTACCCAGCCACAAAGGGGGTCTGAATTCAGACAGCGCGTGCACAAAATTCTAAGGTCCACATAAGAACTAACACCCTGGGTTGAAACCTGAAGACGAAATTCCACTGTCAAACAGTAAAAATGACTTCACATCACGAGGATCCCCAAACGCAAGCGCTGCTTCCGGAGGCACGGAAATCATAACCCCATTACAGTGGGTATAAAAGGACGAACAGAGCAGAGGAGAGATCCATACCGACACCGCGCCATCGTCTGCGCCGAGATGGCGCACGAACCAGATATTGAAGACGAACGGGATAATCCTCGAGAGGAACTGCGCCGCTGACACAAAACAACACCGAGCATTAGATCCCCAAATCCCAGCATCCACCAGCCATTAACCACCCGGCCCGGCGACCGATCGAGAAAAGCGGAGCAGAGAGGGCATGCATGGCCCGATGCGCACTCACCGAAATTGTACTTGAAGACGCCCATCACGGCGGCTCCGGCCGCCGCCGCAGGGGCCGCCGCCGCGGAGGGGACCCCTGCTCCGGCGAGAAGCGCCGCATCATCCATCCCGCCGGCTTCTCGGCGGTTGCAGAGGGGAGTGCTGCCCCGCGCCTGGCCGCCCGGTGCTTCGCCGGACGGAGGAGTCGAGCTCGGGCGGGCCCAGCGGCGACAGGAGAATCGGGGGGCGGCGGCGAGGAGCACAGCGGACGCAACTGCAGAAACCCCGGGAGCGCGGGCTTAGTCAGTTTGCTAGCGAAGCTCAGTCCATATATATCCCACGCTAGTCAGTTTGTTAGCGTCTTAGCGATGAACAATAAACGGACGGGATCGCGTAGATATATGTAAGGATATATTAAATAAATATATATATACATATATACATATATGTTACGCGTTCTCGTTCTCGTTCGTTTATTGTGTCCTTATACATATATGCTACGCGATCCCGTTCGTTCATTGTTCACGCTAACAACCTTCTTTATCAAAACAAACCCAAATCCTCAATAAAAAAACAGCAATAGCTAAAAATTCAATTTCTCTCTTGATGTGAGGAAGAGACACGTGTGGAAAGGAAAATTTTGAGTAAATTGTCTAACGAGTAAGTCCCATGTTGGTGGAGGTTACGAAGATTGAGGTTTCGGTAGTCTGTTGCAGTGGTGATCATCAAAAATGCAAAAGTAATTATTGTAGATGGAGAGAAAATGTATTTTGGTACTAAGAGATGAGAAATCTGATGAAGATGTCAGCAACCTTTACCTTTTTTAAAAAAGCCTCAGCAACCTTTACCTTCTGGCAATAGGTGTGATTTCGTGACAAGATCTCATTAATAGAGCAATATATCTGTTCAATGCTAAAAGCTTTTACTCTTTTTTTATAATGCGTGTTAATTTGTGATAGTATCTATTCAATGCTAACAACTTTTACCCTTTCTTGACAATACATGTTAGTTTGTGATGGCATGATAGACCACCGTCCCTTGTCAATATACAATGTAATGTGATCTGGTCCCCATCTGAGGAGCAACAAGAGAATCGGGAACGGCGTCGAGGGGCAGGCGGACACTACTGCAGAAACCCTAGGAGCACGGGTGATGTATGTTTTTATTGAAACTCGATGCATATGCTACGTGATTCCAGTTCAATCCTAACAACATTTACCTTTGCGGTAATACCTATATTCGTTAATATAGCGATATTTTGTGACAAGATCTAATTATATGTGATACGCAATCGAATTCAATGCTAATGGGTTTTACCTTTTCCAGGAGACTATACTTCTCGTGAAAATGTGTGTTAGTTTATGATAGACCATCAACAATATACAATGCAGCGCGATCCAATCCATCCACGTGTCATTTTGTGACAAGATCTCATCAATATAGCGATGTGATAATATCCATTCAATGCTAACAACCTTTACCTTTCGTGATAATGTGTGTTAGTTTGTGATAGACCATCGCCACGACGTGATGTGATCCGATCCATTCAATCCTAACAACTTTATTATTTGACGCAGTGCACATCAATCTATCATGTGATCCGATCCATTCAATCCTAACAAACTTTATTATTTGTCACGGTGCACATCAGTCTCTGATAGGCCCTCGTCCATTGTGATGTGATCCGATCGGTTCAATCCTAACAACCTTCACCCTTTTGGCAATAGGTGACACATTGTGTTTGATCTTTGTTGGCTCAAGTCGCTCTCTGGAATATTTTTGGTAATGGGTGACACTTTGTCTTGGACCTTTGCTGGTCTAAGTCGCTCTCTGGATTAGATTGATCGGATCGCATCACTAATATGTTGATTAGTTATGTCAAACATATATTTCTAAATAAATTTTTTTATATAAATGTCGATATTTTTCTATTGGAATTTTTGCACTTCCATGAAACGAGGTGCATGCTTCAAATATCATTATGTTGGTGCATCAAAATTACAAAATTATAGATTTTACAAACCACTACAAAATAGGTAATTGAATATTAGCTTTTATGCTCCTACAATAACAACTTCAATATTGCTCCGAAACCAACCATATAGTGTGAGATCAAACTTTGGACGCTAGGGCGGTCGACGAAGAAGGTAATCAACCATTTCTCTTGTTTGATGAATAACATGTAGTGCTTATGCTTAATACGGTGTTGCACGACACAGTTAGGAGGCTGCTCTGTAGTAAAGGACAACTGAAGCACAAGCATAACACATTGCACTAGACTAAAGCAACAATAGCATACCAGCCAACCTAGTATGGAAAATCTAATGGTGATATAGTGTGACATTACTACACTAGATTCACCACTATCTTAATTATAAAATTAAATCACCTCAGATAGAGTTATAGCAACACAAATCCAGAAATTAACAAATGTGGGGAAAATATAATAAAGACACACATAGAATTACTTTCACTTTCATGTACCATGCTAAAGCAAACGACATCTGTATCTTTTACATCAACAAGCAACCCGAATATGTGAGATAAACATTGCATTATTCCACATAAGGATAGGCTTTCAAAAGGCTACTGATTCTGAGGTATCCATTGTCACTTTGTGAAACCTTGCTAGATAATCTTAGAGTTACTCTTTGAAGCATATCGTTGTGCATCGTAGTATTACTTTCAATAAATCAATTTCGTGATCTTTTCCTTCAAAGCCTTGGATTTCTATTTCTTTAATCTCAGTAAAAAATATAGTTAGTACTCCCGCCATTCCAAATTATAGGTCGCTTTGGCTTTATTAGATTCATAGATGATGTTGTGCATTTAGATGTACACTATGTCTAGATGCATAATAATATCTATGAATCTAGAAAACACAAAACGACCTATATTTTGGAATGGAGGATGTAGCCCTTAGGTAGATCAAAGTGCAGGCCGGCAGGCTACGGTGCACTCTTTGGACACCTAAAAGAAAATAGAAAGCAACATATTGTTGAGGATCCAATCCTAAGCATGAAATAGAAATAACTCAGAATGTTCATGTTAGAGGAACAAAGGGGAATAGCATACCCAGGTCCTTATATACACAGCTCCAAAACAGAAAATTTGGTAAAGAGAAATCGAGATGAACCAAAGGCTGCTATAGGAACAAAATTGATAGGAATTAGAATCCTATGTTTTTCCTCCATCCCAAATGAGGTCTAAATGTCGTGTTGCGCAGTTAGCAGGCTGCTCATCTCATAAGAAAAAGAGGTGCCGTGCCAAATAACAATTAACGACACTAGAACCACCACCATCTTAATTATGAAATTCAGACAGTTAGAACAACACCTATTCAGAAAATAAGAAGCACGGAAAACTTAACAATGACACATACAGAGCAAACTGCATACTGTAATTCTGCTTATTACATCAACCAGTAGCCTAATCATACGTACAAAAGTTGTTTCTTTGTGTAAGAGAAACACTGCATTCCACAAAAGGATATCCTTTTAAAAGGCTACTAATTTCAGGTAGCCTGTCACTTTTGTGAGACCTTGCTAAACAATCTTACAGTCACTCTTTCAAGCATCGTTCCACCTCTCAATAGTACTTCCAATAAATCAATTTCGTTATCTTTTCCTTCGAAGCCTTGGATTTCCACTTCCTTAAGCTCAGTCAAGGAGACATTTTGACTTCTCCAATTGTTAGGCTCATCACAATGACAATTTACAGTGCACGCTTCAGGCACCTAAAAGAAAATCCAAGTGCAATGTATCATTGACGGACCGATCCCAAGGAAGATAGAGAAAATTTTCTAGAATCTACTCTCAAGGAGTACTTATTAGACAAATTAAGGAAATAGCAGTTACCTCAGAGCATCCGCACAAAAAAAAAAAAACCTCAGAGCTAGATAGTGTCACCAGTTTAACAGTTTAAGCCTTTGTATATAGAGGTACAAAGCCCAAGTAGGCGCACTAACATGTCGCCACAAACATGCCCTGTTATCCTTATATGCAGCTCCAAACCAGAAAAGTTTGTGAATAAATATCGAGACATCTCTTTACCAAATTTCTACGCTGCGCTGCGCCACGCCAATCCTGCACAACAATTTGGAAGGAGGCAGTACAAATATGAAATTCATTTGATTTAGCCAGCAAGGAGGAAAATTTTGCAGGTGTACCAGTCCTGCACAACAATGAAATTTGAGCAGGAGAGGAGACGCACGTCGTAGGTGCATATGTCCAGCGACAAAGGAGTCCAGGACACGAGATCGGTGCTGCACCTGCAGGCTGCAGCTGATGCTCGCATGCGTTTTCGCTCCTGCTGGCGTGCTGCTTCTGCCCAAGGATCTCCCGTGCCGTAAAAGCCAGGCTTACAAGGCACCTATCAGTCGACGAGTGGCACGAGCACTGCCATGAGACCTCCTCCGTCCAGTCCTCCACCACCGGCGCCGGGAAGGACAAGCTGAAGTCACTTGTATGTGTCGATGCCTACACCGGCATTAAACCTCTGCTTTCTTGAGCGCAGGAGCAACGATGTCGATATGCCCAAGTCGCATGAAGCCATGAACATGGACATCTAGCTCCTCGAGCGACTGCGCGAGTGCACAGCTATCGAGCCGTCCCCTCGAGCTCGATGGCTGCGGGCCAGATGCAACCGTACGTCGTGTTTCGCGGATGATGACGACGAGGGACGCCACCGGACGGGGACGCGCTCGAGCGCGGTGTTTCTGGTCCATGCTTGGCGGTTTCGCGCCGGGGGTGGAGGTTCTCAGCGCCGGGACGGCACGGCACGGACAACAGTCTTCGGCCTTTTGCGATGCCCCGGCTCTGGCGCGGAGCCCAGCAGAGAGCGCCCTGTGGCGCTGCCCACGCGCCGGCCGGCCGCTGGTGGTCGGGGACCGGCCGCTGGCGGTGACCGGGGGTGCGACCTGCTCGGCGTGCAACATGTCGGGGTTCCTCGAGGCGATCGGATTCCACGAAGGGGTGGCGACGTGGCAGCTGGCGGCCATCGCCCATCGAGGAGACGAGCGCTGGGCCGGGGTGGACGGGCGGAGGTCGTCAGGCTTCCCGGCGTGCGTCACGCTGGCTTCTTCAGCGTCGGTTTCACTGTCGAGAAAATGGTTAATGAGGTGGAGTACAAAGGGCAGGAGGAAGCATATAAGTAATTCGATCGGGAATTTAGCATTTCAGATGGAGTACTACTACAAAGGCAGGAGGAAGAGGAAGAGGATTCGAACTGGTGGCAACTGAAAAGTGGTGCCTGTCTGGTGGTGAGATCATCATATATTCATATGTGTTTCAACCGAAAACTCGTCGAATGAATATCAGTTTGCGATCACTCACTATATGTAGCTGAATAAAAAACGGTGAATTATATACTGCTCACCATACAATGCTGAATGCCAGCACTTGGACTTCTCAGCTCGGAGAGATTATAAACTACAATATGTTGCATGCATCTTTACCCAGCCGGCGCCAGGTGGTTACCAGCTCTTATTTCTCTGACTGTATGTTTCAGCTTTGCTTGGTGTCAGATATCAAACAGAACATCCTGCATAAGATTTCATATAGCTTTGATCCTGATTACTTGATTAGCACTTAGGATTATGAGCCAAGTTACTGGCTTCAATGCACCAAGTCTACAAGAGGGTGAAATAACAGTTTCTTTATCTGCAACTGCAATACCATTTAAGACTGGTGTCTCAGCAGATCAGGATGCAGATAGGCTAAAGCATTTCCATAGTATAGTAAGGAATCTACTTATATCAATAGAGAAAGGAGGATTGGGAACAATAATTTTTTTTGAAAAGCAACAATCATGACGTGTAAATACACTAGACCAATATAGCATGCAAATGATGGATCATTCAAGGTAATAACAATTGCAATACTAAAGTCTGGTGAACAAGCTCACGAAAATATGACAATAATAAAGTTTTGATGGGATTAGCCTAAACCACATCCTGGTGCGTCCAATAGCATCCTAGTCACGTGCCAGACTAGTGATAAATATTGCACTTCACAGAAGGATAAGCCTTCAAAATGCCATCGACTTCCTTGCGTCCATGGTCACTTGGTGGGTACTTTCTGGAAAATCTCAGTGTCACTCTTTCGAGCACGGTTGCACATCTCAAGAGTACCTTCAACAAATCAACTTCGTGATCATTTCCTCTGAAGCGCTTGATTTCTACTTCTTTAAGATCAGTCAAGGAGATACTTTGACTTCTCCAGTTGTTAGGCTGCTGGCCACAACAGCAGTCTGCACAGCATGCATTTCGCATCTAAAGAAAATTGAAGTACAACAATGTGTCATTGATGCTTTGTACTGAGGGCACAATCTCAAGCATTTAATAGAAAATTCTTCAGAATGACCATATCCCCAAACAGAGGAAATACTTACCAAATAATCATCTAGGGTCACCTTAAGCCCTTGTATGGATGTACAAAGGCCAAGTAGATGCAGGACGATTGCGCCATAAGCATGCCCTCGTTGCTTGAGATCCAGCTCCAAAATAGAGAAGTTGGTAACTTGAACTCGGTTTATCTCTTGCTCAAAGGTCTTGGCCTCATCACCTGCCCAAACCTGCACAACATACTAGTTTAGTCCAGTGAAGCAGGGGAAATGAGCAGGAGAGTAGTGGACGCACATTGGTTTCTAAGTTCAATGACAGCACGCCAACACGACGGTGCTTCGACTGCAAATACTCGCTTTCGCTGTTGTTAGGTAGCTCAAAGGTCAGGCTCCACAAGCGCCATATGACACCAAACCTGTTACTTAGAGCCTGACTCTCGCACTTCCATGTCAGATCCTCCACCTCCGGCGCCGAGAATGACACTATGCAATTCTCGTAGATACCGCGTTGGGCATTTAGGTACAATTTCTTAAGCACAGGGGCCACGATTTCAAGATGATGAATCTGCAGGTTGGCATACACAGATAACTCCTCGAGCGATGGTGAACTGACCGTGACGGAGCCCGAATTCCAAAAGAGAATCCGGAGCTTCCGCAGGCGGGGGCAGCGTGGGAGCAGATCGCTGAGGTCGATGCGGCAGTTCTCGAGGTGGAGGCTTTCAAGTGCCGGGAAGCCACCTGCGGGCGGAAGGGTGAAGCCGACGCCGTACATGTCCAGCTTGATCGAGGCGGTGCGGTCGAAGCAGGGCAGCTCGACGGGGCCGCGCAGTATGCCCCCATTGACGTGGACGACGAGCTCTGCCGGAGCCAGGGCCGCGGCGGCTCCGAGGAGCGAGGAGAGACGGGTCGGCTCGATCACGCGGTCCAAGTCATCGATGTCGAGGAGAGCGAGCGACGGCGCGGGGCGAGGGAGGAGGGCGAGCGCGGCGTCGAGCGTGTCGGGCGCGACGCGGCGGAACGTGAGCACGGGAAGGCGCGTCCAGAGCCCGCGCCACCGCCGCGCGAGCACTCCCGTCCCCGCGGCGGCGCGGGCGCAGCCGAGGCGCGCGAGGATCTGGAGGAGCATGTCGTCGGGCAGCGCGCTGATGCGGTCCTCGTAGCCGCCTTCGCGGCGGAAGTCGCACGCGATCCCCGCCGCCATCTCCCGTGTGCACGGTGCACCTCGCCGCGCAGGCCGGTGGAGGGGAGGTCCGGACGGATTAAGATGCGTCAACACACAAGCGGAGACGGTTGCGGGGGTTTGGGAGCGGAGGCGATTCGGCAAATGGGGATCGGGTAACGGACTTTCATTGTGGCGAGCTGAATGGCCGCCGGAATTACGCGCGACGTGGGAATCCGTTCCTGTGCTGGATAACGGGATTGGCGGTCATGGCGGACCGAGGCGGTGCTTTGTTGACCTGCTTCTTATTAATTTGATTACAAAACCTCCCAAAATTAAGTTGAAATTCCTCAGATAAATTCGAAAAATGAAACTCCATGAGTTTTGGGGGCAGCTAGCAAAAATTGTACTCATGTAGATTATAAACTACAAGTAGCAGGTAGCGAACTATACCTCTATTCGTAAACCCTATTCGTAAGAGCAAAAGGAATGCATTGACCAAGATTCATCAGTGCAACACTACAAACCTAGTCAAGCCAACCTGATTGTCACCGAGATTTCGAGACAGATCTCCATATGGAGATTTCGAGACAAATCTCCATATGGTTTAAATGCACCATGCCTTCAAGCTGGTGGATTAACCATTTTTAATCTGTAGCATAACAGATTGAGATCCATGTGCACCAGAACAGTACAGCAGTTCATTCCAGGGCACAAGGAAGAAGGATTGAGGCACAAGCATTAATTCATTTCACTAGGCTATACAATATACTCCTGACAAGGATCATTCAAGGTAATAGCGATACATTACAGTCAAGATGTTGTGTGAACAAAGGGTGTTACACGGTAGTTAAATCAGCCATCAGCCAACAATACTTTTATCTCAGAACAAATCAGCACCTGCAAACCAACCAGCGTTATTTTGAAACAATTGCAAAATCTTTTGGTAAACATCAGGGAAATGTAGCAAAGACTTCACCATTGCACGGTACTCAAAGCTGTTAGGAAAATATGAAGGGGCAGAATATAAACTACAAGTAGCAGCTAAGCAGCTAGCAAACTACTAGCTCTAAGCAAGTTGATGTTTCTCCCATGCACACTATCGCCCACACAAATGCGGCCGGTTCAGTAACCCCCTATTGTTCGTAAGAGCAAAAGGAATGCATTTGTGGACCAAGATTCAGTTGAGAAGGCTGCAAAACTAAATGCCCGAAAAGATTTAGAGGACAAACCTAGTCAAGCCAACCTGATTGGCACCGAGATTTCAAGCTAAATCTCCATATGGCTTCAAGGCAACCATTTTTGGTCTGTAGCATAACTAATTGAAATTGGAGGGCCTCTGTACAGATCCATGTGCACTAGAATGACCAGATCAGTACAGCAGTTCCATTCCGCAGCACAGTAAGGAAGCTACTCATGTCAAAAGAAGAAAGAAGGATTGGGACACAAGCATAATTCATTTCACTAGGCTAGACTCCAGAGACCCATAACATAGCACATCAGCCCTCCTACGATACATTGCAGTCACCACCGCCCTGCAAAACAAGCTCCCAGAGATCTCACCCTAACTATTCAGAAACCTAAATGGGAAAGTTGGCAGTAATGAAAGGAGTTCAAGTTAAGACATGAATAGTCTAAACCACATCAAGTGCATCCAAGAGCATCCTCTTCACGCTTGTGCATAAAATCTGCTTGTCAGCCTAGTGATAAGTATAACACTTCACAGAAGGATAAGCCTTTATAATGTCATCGATTTCCATGCGTCCATGGTCACTTGGTGGGTACTTTCTGGAAAATCTCAGTGTCACTCTTTCAAGCACGGTTGCACATCTCAAGAGTACTTTCAACAAATCAACTTCGTGACCTTCTCCTCTGCAGCGTCTGATTTCTACTTCCTTAAGATCAATCAATGAGATAGTTTGACTTCTCCAGTTGTTAGGCTGGTCGCAACGGCAATCTGCATAGCATGCGTCTCGCACCTAAAGAAAATTGAAATAAAATGATGTGTCATTGATGCTTTGTAGTGAGGGCACAATCTCAAAAATTTGACAAAGAAATTTGTTCAGAATGATTATATCCACAAACAAGGTAATAATTACCGTGTCCTCATCTAGTGTCACCTTAAGCCTTTGTACGGAGGTGAAAAGGCCAAGAAAATGCAGGACGATTGCGCCATAAGTATGCCCTCGTTGCGTGAGATCCAGCTCCAAAATAGAAAAGTTGGTAACTTGAAATCGGTATATCTCTTGCTCAAAGGTCTTGGCCGCATCTCCTGTGTAAACCTGCACGACATACTAGTTTAGTCCAGTGCAGAAGGGGAAAAGAGCAGGAGAATAGTGGACTCACATTGGTTTCTAAGTTCAGTGACAGCGTGCCGACACGATGGTGCTTCGACTGCAAATGCTGGTTTTCGCTGTTGTTGGGTAGCTGAGTATGCCCAAGGGGTTGCAAACAAGTGCTAAAGGTCAGGCTCCACAAGCGCCATATGACGCCAAACATGTAACTTACAGCCTGACTCTCCAACTTCCATGTTAGATCCTCCACTGCTGGTGCTGAGAATGACAAGGTGAACTTCTTGCGGATACCGTAATGGGCAACCAGATACAGCTTCTTCAGTGCAGGGGCCACGATGTTGATATGCCTAATCTGACTAAAGGCATACACAGCTAGGTCCTCGAGCGTATCCGAGTGGAGCATGACGGAGTCCGAATTCCAATCAAGAACCCAAAGCTTCTTTAGGCGAGGGCAGCGAGGGAGCATGTCGGTGATGTCCATGTGGCCGTAATCCAGGTGGAAGCTCTCGAGCGCCGGGAAATCTCCTGCGGGCGGCAGCGTGAAACTGACGTACTGCCAGTGTATCTTGATGGAGGTGGTGCGGTCGAAGCAGGGTAGCTCGACGGGGCCAGGTGGCATGCCCCCGCCGTCGAGGACAAACTCTGCCGGCGCCACAGCCGCCGCGGCGCGGAGCAACGAGGAGACGCGCCCCGGTTCGAGCGTGTGGTGGCTGAAGAAGTCGATGTTGAGGAGCGACGGCGCGGAGCGGGCGACCATGGCGAGCGCCGCGTCGAGCGGGTCCGGCGCGATGCGGTGGAAGGTGAGCTTGCGGAGGCGCGCCCAGAGTCCGCGCCACCGGCGCGCGAGCAGGCCCGTGTGCGCGGCGGCGCGGGCGCAGCCGAGGCGCTCGAGGATCTGGAGGAGGACGTCGTCGTGCAGGGCGCTGATGCGGTCCTCCTCGCCGTCCGGGAGAAGGTCCGGGAGCCCGGCGGAGCGGGGAAGGAGGCCCCCGCGGCAGTATTCCATTTCGAGTTGCTCCTCGCGGCAGACGTCGCACGCGACCCCGGCCGCCATCTCCCGTGTGCACCTCGCCGCGCAGGCCGGCGGAGCAGCGGAGGGGCGGCTTAAGATGCGCCTACAGGGAGGCGGAGAAGATGAGAGGAGGGTGGATGGAGACCGTGCATGGAGGAGGCCGGAGAGGGTGTCAGACTGTCAGTGTAGCTGGTGGGGCGGCGGCGGAGTGGAGATGGTGCGGGGGATTGGTAGGGTTTCGAAGTGGAGCCGATTCGGCAATGGGGATCGGGGACTTCCGTTTTTTTTTTTTTTACACCTCTTAACTGAGTACAGCTGTAGTATCTGAAGATGTGCGAACACACGCACCCCTCACACACACGCACACACTCACACCCTACGCACATATTAAGACCTACAACTACACACAGTTTGAAGATCACGTCCTTAGTGAGATCGACGGAGTCACCGAGGGCTCCGTAGACGACGGGCACGTCGTTCTGACCATTGTGGCACGACGTGAGGAGGCGATGAAATTTATTTTCGGGGCATGCCCCGGTGAGACACCCGAGTTACGATCCCAGGGATCGAACTCGGGCGGGCAGCGCTCGCACCTGAGCAGCTAGCCACTGAGCTACGAGCTCGTTCTCAGGGGGACTTCCGTTGAGCAGAGCTGAATGGGCGGGCGAAATTACGCGAGACGTGGGAATCCGTTCCTGTGCTGGATAACGGGATTGGCCGGGCAGGGCGGTGCTTTGCTGAAACCTCCCAAAATTTAGATGAAAATCCTCGAATAAAATTGAAAAATGAAACTTCATGAAAAAATGAAGCACTACATCAACAAGTGCTGCGTGTGAAATGGTGAAATGTCCATCAATTATGAAAATGTATATATAGATAAACAACTTTAGAAACAGATACTAACCTAGTTCTAGTCACTATAATTTTAGTATTTTCTCCTTTAGCAAAAATAAAATCTTAAAACATGTACTTACAGGGAAAAAAACTATGTACATATACCATGTGTGATAAGGGCAGTCCCAATAGATGATTTCTAGTTGTAGTTTCCAAAAGTAATTAATGTCCATAGAAATCATCCTTCTCAACCCATGATTTTCATAGCAGTGTCCATTCAAAGTATAACTTAAATGCAACATTAAAATGGGATGGATCAATTGTTGCAACTAGTTCTGTACAACACATGTTGCCACATTTCTACATGTTCCAAAAGACAAGAATAGACGCTGGCAAAGAATCCAGAGCCCGCCGCCTGCTCCTTGGTGGCCTTGTCGTCGACGGCGCCGGAGAGAGAACCTTAAAACGAGCCTTCTCACTGTGATGGAACAGCAACGAGTCATTCTTCTCTACGCGACGGGCATCGACAAATGCTTTCCATCCACTATGGGGGAGCATCTTGTTCATGTACTTGGTGCCCTTGACAAACACTACCGTCAGGTGATTCCATGTTGATCCTCTATGAGATCTCTCCTCCAAATTGGTTCATGAAATTGGCAAGCATTGTCTGCACCAAGAACAGTGAAGTAAATATAATACATGGTTTATATATCTCTATACATAGCAATCCAAGTATCAGAGAGCAAGCGTTGTCTAATTATGTTTTCAGTTGCATTGTTTTGCCATTCAATGATGAACAATAAGTTTGACATTCAAGGGGAAAAACTCATGCTAAACTGTCGAATAATCACACATACACAGTGCATAAACAAAGTGCAGATTATACATCTCTTTTGAAAGAACTTGAATGTTCAGTATAAACATGTAATAGTTGTTTAGCACTACTACTATGTATATGATAATTTTCTTTTACCCTGCTTTTCACTGAAGAACGGATAGGAATCTGAAGATGTCATGATTTGCTTTCCTGACAACTAGCAGTCCTAAGATACAACACAAACATATGAGCACCAAATTTTAATAATTTAGTAACTGATTATAGATCCCCACAGCATTAGGAAATGAAATGTCAAATGAATGTTGCAGAACAATACTGAAGCTTCTTGCCGTAAGGAGGAAACGTTCAACAGATCAAGGGAGGGCTCCTGACGGCGGCGAAGAAGCAACAACAGGCGTCGACTCGGAGAGGTCCAGCAGGAGACGGAGTCCACGACACTGACGTCAGAGGAGAGCCAGCTGTGGACGGCGGCTGAGTGCCCGCCGGCGCCGCGGAAGCCGGCGTGGGCACCTCCGCCATCGACGCTCGCCAAGTGCAAGTTCCCGTCCTCTGCAGCGCCATTGACGACGAGGAAGCGCGCGTTGGGGAAGGGAGCGAGAGTACGGGAGAAGCCAAGGACGAGCGCGCGCTCGCGGGAAGAGAGCGGGTTGCTGCCGCCGGCGCACTCGATCCGGTTGGGCTTCAATCCGACTTTTTTTCATTCCCAGGCTAGGATTCCAGAAGGTTTGGTTCCAGAGGGTAATAGGTGAGAATCGGTTCCAAAACTACAATCCTGCAGAGTGAATTGAATGATCCAGAGGAGTGTAAGTGTAATCAAGCTCTAAGTGGGTTTTGGTGAGTTGAGTCACAACTTGATTAAAGGACTAACATTCTTGTTGAAGTATATGAGCAGGTTGGCAATTATTGATAAATAATGCTTATGTGGAAAATCATGTTTATGGCTCATATTGCAAAGAAAACAAGTGTGGACCATGACTTCATGCATGGATGGTATGCAAGCATACTAAAGACAAAAGTCATGATAGAAGTCATTTATTCCCATGGATTTTACTTACAACATGCAACAAGTGTTTGATATAAAGAAAGAGTCAAAATTGTATAGAATTCTTGGTCGGCTTCTATGTGGAGAAAGCAAAGCTTGTCATATACAAATGGGATATACAAGTCAACAAAAGTCAATATTAAGTGGATCTTACTCTAACTATCAAAAGAGAATTGTTGACTTATACAAGTTGTTCTTGTATAGTTTCAAGTTAAGAATATTGAAGGGTCTCGTGCTCACTTGGAGTATGGATCTACAAATGGAAGCTTACAAGACATAGTCACTACAAATGTTGTTCATTCTTATCTCAAAGAATTGTAGTGACTCCTATGAAAGGGTTTGCAAGTACTTCAAGAAGATCTTTGGAAAAGGTCATGTGGTTATCTCTATGTTATTTGACCTACAAGTGGAAAGTTGCAAATCATGGTTATACATTATCAATCAAAGAACAAGAATTTGAGTGACATCTCAAATATATTTCAACATGGAAGCATTGCAAAGCTAGACTTAAAGAGGCAAGGATAAGTGAAGAAGAAGTCAAGATGGCTAGAACGAGGGATCAAGCAAAAGCTATGGATAGCGACCATGAGCGAGTTGCTAAAGTGAAATTACTAGCATCAAGGGATTTCGAAGTATCATATCCAAGCTCTATCAAGGAAGCAATGCAAGGCATCCAAGTGTTATGATTGATGTGTTGAAGTGGCTTATGGATTCAAGTAAATACTACACCACTCTAAGGAAGAATCCTAAGTCACTAGCTCAAGATGGATATGCTCAAGCATTGAAGATCAGTTGAATGGCAACAATAAAATGTTGAAGACCCTCAAGTTGACAAAGATCAAGTCTCGGCATGACCTTGGTATTCAAGCTCAAGTGGATTAAAGAGTGTTTATATTTTGCCTTGAGTTTAGGTATGCCGTACTATCAAGAGGGATGCAACATTGGTTGGACTTCATGCATCAAATAGTGCTCAAGTGAACCCATGAGAGACTAACCCGTGAGATCTAAACCTTGGTGGGGTTCTCTGGCCCAAACCGGTCTGACCGGTTTTGGCACTGACACAGTCCAACGGCTAGTTGGTTTGAAAACCGGTCTGACCGGTTTTGTCTGACAGACTAACGGCTAGTTTTGGTGGTTTGGGTATTTATACCCATGAGCTCCTCTTTGAGGGGCTGCTAGTTCTCCACGACTTCTACACCTTCATAGACTCCAGCAAAGCTCTCCCCAACCTCTCTAAGTGAGATCCAAGCCCCTAGTGCATTATCCTTGAGTTGGGTTGAGAGAGTGACTTGTGTGTGAGACTAGTGAGCCTTGTGAGCTTTGTGAGCAGATCCTACTTGAGCACTCGCTGATTGTGATTGATCCATTCTTTGAAGCATTTGTTACTCTTGGAGCTTTTGCTCCTAGACGGCTAGAAGGTCGCTTGGAAGCCTCCAATCGTGTGTGGCGGCTCCAAAAAGTTTGTAACTGCAGATTGAAGATAGTGGAATTCTCCATCTATCACTCGTGGTGATAGGTGTGAGAGAGGAGTGGATTTAAAGAGATCCCAAAGCCCATATTGACTTACCTCAACAACGTGGACGTAGGCCAGCCTTTGTGACGAGCTGAACCACGGGATAAATCCTTGTGTCTCTTGCATTTACATTCCTTTATCTTGCTTGTTTGGGTTACCTCGGTTTCTAGCATATTACTTGTGCTTCCGCTTCGATCTATCTTGGTGTGCTTGTGCTTTGTGCAGGGGCTTCATTTATACTCTTGGAAACGTCTGGAGAAGCCCTACACCAAGTTTGGTTTGTGCTACTCGTAGAGGGAATTTCAGATTTGGACAGTACTCTCTGGCAAACCGGTCTGACCGGTTTCGGTACTAACAGTGGGTTTAAATTTTTAATTAGTGCAGATTCGTCTATTCACCCCCCTCTAGACAACATCAAGATCCTTTCAAGGAGTCGGAGTCCAATCCGAGCTAGTCTTAACCGAACGAATGTTTCGTGAGGAGTTAGTTTTCATTCCATACCAGGCTAATCCACGTTGAATGGGCAGCATTCCAGGCCATTCCGTGACATCCGAACGAGGTCTGAATGGGGATGGAAACGAGTCGAGTCTTCCCAGTGGCGTATTCGCGGTGTCTTCGAGCCTCGTTGCGAGCGTCGACGCCGTTCAGTGGCGAATCCAACCAAGTTGGCCATCGGGGTCAGCTCTATTAAAATGACGGTGTCAATACTTGTTTAGCTTAGCAATGAACAGTGATTTACTTAAAGAATACAAAATTTTGTCGGGGTCAGCTGACCCCGATGGAAAGGGCTAGATCCGCCCCTGACGCCGTTCCGTGAGGAAGAAACGGTTTCTCCATTTTGCACTCTCTTTCTTCATTAATTCAATTGCCACATCAACAAAATGATGAGTTGTCAAGTCAATTAATAGACATAGAAACTATCATTATGGCACCATTAGGACTGCCCTAACCGTACCAATGCAGTAACAATTAAGCTTCTTGTTACAGGATCAGGCCAGCTCGAAACTTATTGCTCAAGAACCATAAACCAGGCTCATGGTTACAAAGTTTGAATGTCAAAGATGGTGTTATTATCTGTCTACTACACTGCTTCGTATAAATTGTTTTGAATAGAACATCTTTTAGGTGTAAAGGGGATGCAAGACGGTGTGTGAACAATGACAGTTTTACACGGTAGTTAAATCTAACGGCAGAGACTTCACCATGAATAGAACCAGTGACGGATCCAACGGTGGGGCTAGGGGCTCTAGCCGCCCCCCACCCCCACTCCCATGAACTCCATTGAAGTTAAAGGAAGAATTGGAGAAAAAGAGAGGAAGAAGAAGAATAAGAGGAAAAATTAGTAGAGATGGAGAAAGAATAACAACTCAGCCCCTCCTACTTTTTTATCGTGCCTCCGTCACTGAATAGAACAAACTTCACCATTGCGCGTAGTTTTTTTTTCTGTTTGAGAGAGAAAAGCCGTTGTTAGGAAAATATGGAGGGGTAGAATATTCAAGTCATGTAGATTATAAACTACAAGTAGCAGCTAGCAAACTAGCTCTAAGCAAGTTGATGTTTCTCCCATGCACACTATCACCAACGCAAACGCGGACCGGTTCAGTAACCCCTATTATTCGTAAGAGCAAAAGGAATGCATTTGTGGATCAAGATTCAGTTGAGAAGGCTGCAAAACTTATAAGCCCCAAAATATTTGGAGGACAAACCAACCTGATTGGTGACTGGCAACGAGATTTCGAGCCAAATCTCCAAATGGCTTCAATGCACGGTGTCTTCAAGCGGGTGAACTAACAATTTTTACTCTGTAGCATAACTAATTCAGATTGGAGGGCCTCTATACAGATCCATTTGCACCAGAATGACCAGATCAGTACAGCAGTTCCATTCCACGGCACAGTAAAGAAGCTCCTCATGTCAAAAGAAGAAAGAAGGATTGGGACACAAGCATAATTCATTTCACAATTCACTAGGCTAAACTCCATAGACCCATAATATAGCACAACCTCCCAGAGATATAGCACTATCTATTCAGAAACTTAGAGCCTGCTTAGTTGCCAAAAATTTTTGGCAAAAAATTTTGGCAGCTCCTTCGAAGGTCTATTAGAGGTAAAAAAAATGTAGACTAATTACAAAACTAATTACACGAATGGGCGGAAAATCACGAGACGAATCCATTAAGTCTAATTAATCCATCATTAGAGATTGTTACTGTAGCAGATGTTGTCTAATCATGACATAATTAGGCTCGTTAGATTCGTATCGAAAAATTAAGTAGAGATTATGGAATGGGTTTTGTCATTAATTCATATTTAATACTCCTAATCAGTGTCGGAAGATTGATGTGACGGGTAGTTGGGAAAATTTTTGGGAACTAAACATGGCCTTAAATGGGAGAAGTTGACAGTAATAAAAGGAGTTCAAGTTTCGACAAGAATAGTCTAAACCGCATCATGTGCATCCAAGAGCATCCTCTTCATGCTCGTTCATAAAAACCTGCTTGCCAGCCTAGTGATAAGTATAACACTTCACAGAAGGATAAGCCTTTAAAATGTCATCGATTTCCATGCGTCCATTGTCACTTGGTGGGTACTTTCTGGAAAATCTCAGTGTCACTCTTTCAAGCACGGTTGCACATCTCAAGAGTACTTTCAACAAATCAATTTCGTGGCCTTCTCCTCTGCAACGTTGGATTTCTACTTCCTTAAGATAAATCAATGAGATACCTTGACTTCTCCGGTTGTTAGGCTGGTCGCAACGGCAATCTGCATAGCATGCGTCTCGCATCTAAAGAAAATTGAAATACAATAATGGGTCAATGATGCTTTGTAACGACAGGTCAACAACACAATCTCAAAATTTGACAAAGTTTTTTTTAAAAAAATGATCATATCCTAAACAGAGGAATAATTACCATGTAGTCATCTAGCGTCACCTTAAGCCTTTATATGGAGGTACAAAGGCCAAGAAGATGCAGGACGATGGCTCCATAAACATGCCTACTTTGTGTGAGATCCAGCTCTAAAACAGAAAAGTTGGTAACCTGAAACCGGTATATCTCTTGCGCAAAGGTCATGGCTGCATCTCCTGACAAAACCTGCACAACATTCTGGAAGAACACAGTGAAATTCAAATTACTTCAGTCCATTGCAGCAGGGGTAATGAGCAAGAGACTAGTAGACGCACATTGGTCTCTAAGTTCAGTGACAGCACGCCAACACGAGGGCGGCGCAGCGGATGCAAATACATGCTTTCACTGTTGTTGGTCAGCTGAGTATGCCCAAGGGGTTGCAAACATGTGCTAAAGGTCAGGCTCCACAGGCACCATTTGACACCAAACCTGGAAGTTATCGCCTGACACTCACGCTTCCATTTTAGATCCTCCACTGCTGGTGCTGAGAATGACAAGGTGAACTTCTTGTGGATACCACGATGGGCATTTAGATGCAGCTTCTTCAGTTTAGGCGCCACAATGTTGATATGCCTAATCTGCGCATTGGCATACACAGCTAGGTCCTCGAGCGCTTCCGAGTGGAGAATGATGGATTCCGATTTCCAATCAAGAACCCAAAGCTTCTTCAGGCGAGGGCAGCGGGAGAGCATGTCGGTGATGTCCATATAGCAGTTATGCAGGTGGAGGCTCTCGAGCGCCGGGAAGCCTCCTGCACGCGGCAGCGTGAAACGGACGTAGTACAAGTCTAGCTTGATCGAGACGGTGCGATCGAAGCAGGGTAGCCTGACGGGGCAAGTATGCAAAAAATTATGCAAGTATGGTTCACTTTGCTTCATACATACTTTATTATTGTAGGTATTTTCAGCTTGACTTATCGTTTTACACATTTGTGATAATTTTTTGAATAAGACGAATGGTCAAAGTTGGAAGAAAAAGTCAACAGCGACAAATATTTCGCTACGGAGGGAGTACCTCAAAAACCTCTCAAAAGTCAAAATTGAGTTAAAATTCTTCACATCAATTTGAAAAATGAAATTCCAAGAAAGCACGATCTACCTGTTTGTTAAGCACTACCTCAACAAGTTTAGGGAAAATATCCGGTGGAAACCACCATTTCGGTAGAAATGTGAGAACCATCCTAAAATTCATATTTTTAGAAGTTTTCAAAAAACATGAAATGATGCACATATGTTATCTATCAATTTTCTTTGTTGTAAAAGTTGAGATGCAAATTCAATGTAGAAAATTTCATATAAAAATGACAAATTTCTAGTGCAAGTGCACTACAAGACACATTTATGGGCATATGTATTGCAATGCATATGCACTTCAATTTTTCATTTTCATATGAATTTTTATATAACAAATTTTCATCTCAACTTTTGCAACAAAGTATGTATATAGATAAATTGTAAAGGTGCATCGTTTTAAATTTTTCAGAGACTTTTAAGTATGTTGTTTAGAGTGGTTTTCACGTTTCCACTGAAGATATGGTTTGCACCGGATATTTCCCCCGAGTTTCCACTTACGAATGGTGAAATGCCTGCCAGAGCATCTCCAAGAGCTTAGCAAAAACTCACTCTCTATATTCTCATTTAGCTAGCCATTTAGCTAAATTGCACTCTTTATATTTGGTTACATTCCAATAGACTAGTCAAATCTCATTCTTCATATCCAACCATCCTCTCTCCTCTCCTCTCTCAAACTCACTGACGTGTGGGCCCCACAACGTCATCCACTCCTCCTTCTGCTCCCCATCCATCGCAGAAGCAGCACTACAGCACCCAGCAGCCACCGATGAGCTCCGCCGCCGATTCGAGTTGCGCCCCCACGCCACGAGCTCCGCCGCCCAGCGCCTCCCACGCTCCACCGCCTAGCGCGGCCATCTCTCCGTCGAGCATCCCACGACGACACCACGGCCGCAACCTCCGCCTCCATCACCGGCGATGGCAGGATGACGACGGTGGGAGGGGCTCCGACTGTGGGATGTGGCGCCTTGCCTGCTGCATGTGCCCGGCGACAACAGGAGGACGAAGGCGGGAGGGGCTCCGGTGCCTCGCCTGCTGCCGTGCCTGGTGACGGCCGCATCCATGGTGGCAGGGAGGGAGCGCGAGGAAGAGGGCGACGACATCCATGGCGGGAGGGAGGGGCTCCGACGCCACGCCTGCTGCCCGTGCTCGGCGACGGTGGGAGGATAGCGGCGGGAGGGGCTCCAGCCATGGGATCGGGCTCCTTGCTTGCTGCCTGTGTCCGGACTCCGGCGTCGGCCACGCCCATGGTGGGCGGGAGAGAGGGAGCGCGAGGGAGCAGGTGAGGGAGCACGGGAGGGGATGCGTGGGAGGGATAGCTAGCGAGGGAGGCTCGTCAAAAATAGCTAGCGAAGGGACTGGTTTTGCTAGCTCGATACAAAAGCGAGCAGGTTACAGAGTCTGTTGGATCGCAGATTCTGAGATTTTTTCTAAATTATAGCTAGTCAGTGAGTTTTACAGAGTCTCTTGGAGTTGACATATTAAATTTCTTGTTAGAGGATCACGCAGGCTCAAAACTAGCCTCTTTAAAAATCACTAGCTAAAATCCAACACTAGCTAGGCTCAAAACTAGCTAGTATGTAAAATGAAATAACTAGCAAAAAGTTGATGAAATCCAACATACTAGCTAAAATCAACGGGGAATGAGGAAGGGGAGGTGGGACCGGAGGAGCGCGAGAGAGAGGATAGCTAGCGGGACTGGCTAGCCAAAGATGACTAGCCAAACACCCGGTTTAGCTAGCAAATGATAGCGAGGGCAACTTTAGCTAGTCTGTTGGATTGAGTTTTTGAACAAATTTTCTATTTTTTAGCTAGTTAAGTCAAGATGGTTAGTCTCTTGGAGTTGCTTTAGGTGGAAAAATAACTTGACTGCTTGATGAACATAAACCGAGCTCATGGTTACAAGTTTTCAGTGTAATACCAAGTTTGGAGGTCAAAGATGGTGCCATTGCTTTGCTTCGTCTAATGATAGGCAGCTACTCACGCCGTTCCTATTTTTACAAAAAAAAAACAAAACAAAAAAACTCTCAAATTGTAAGTCCTTTTGACTTATCTAAGTCGTTTAAGTAATCTAGTTTTAAAATAAACGTCATACTTTTTTTAACGTCATATTTTTTTTTCTTTTGAAGTAGCACGTCACATATTTGAAAACGAAGGGAGTACTATTTCACTTAGCCCAAACACTAAATTTGAAAGTTCTTCGTTGTTGCTGAGTTGTTCCGCTCACAAAAGAACAGATATAACCAGTGTTTTCCTAAACGGGCTAAATGGTCCGTCTAAACAGGTTTAAACGGTGGACAACACACAGTTTAGGGTCTAGGCGGATTCCTAAACGGTTGACCTGTTTAAACGATTCTAAACGGGGAAAAACGGTCCCGACCTGTTTAAACGGTCCTAAACGGGGAAAAACGGTCTGAACGGGACGGTTTTGAAACGGGAGTAGACGACCTAAATGGAAAAAAAACGGCCCGTTTAGGAGATAGAGCATCTGAGCAATTTTGAGTTAATCATTAATCAATTACGGTTTTGAGGCAGCCGTATGTGTTTAATTTTGATTGTTTATGCCATTGGTTACCATGTTAATTTATAAAACAATTTTGAGTTTTGAAATTTTGATCATTAATCATTTGGTGCTTAGTTTCTTGCTATAACACTCATCTTATATTCTATAGGTACATATATTGTTCAAATTAATATCACGAAATGGGACATCAAGGAAGAAAAACCGGTCTACACTCTATAAAAAGTGTTATTCATACTAGTAATTTATGTATTTTATGTGCTACAGTAGAAAACCGTTTAGCCTGTTTAAACACCATTTAAAACCATCTGACCGTTTAAACACTAAACGATGGGTCACCGACTAGCCTCCGTTTACCGTTTACGTTTTCATTGGATATAACAATTAACAAGGAACTGATCATCAGAAAACAATGGCTGTATCAGGACGTACGGGGTGATTCATAGCGCAAATGAAGAGCAGATATAATTAACAAGAGACTCCAGACATCATCAGAAAACAAGCGCCTAATTCTAGGTAAAACCCAGCATTGAGACGACAAAGATTCAGTAGTCCAAAGTAGCAGTTGTCAAGCAAAATACAAGAGGACGGAAAGTTCATGTTTTGTAGCTAATTAACTTAGGAAGCACTACAGGGAGCAGTATTAATATCGACACTACACAAGGTGCTATCGCTTACAACAGCTACTAGTTGACTGGTATGATGAGTGACCAAGAAACACAAACGTCCATCTTACAGAACCCAAGGTCAAGATTCTCATTGGTTGTACCAATTCTTTTTGGAGTAAACACGATCGCCTTGCTGACAACAATACTGCTACCATGTTCTTGAGCCTCCGCAATAAGTTCCAGCTCTCCATTTGATTCAACTGTGACGACTGATCGAGAAAGTTGGATCATGCCTTCATCACTTTCCACCATGTCTCCTCCTCGAGGATCAAATAGCACAAAGTCAACATCAGGGAAACTTTTAGTGCGAGCAATTAAACGTGGGCAAAAGTTACTCCATGGCCCATCAACAACTTTGAGACCAGGAGAAGAATCCCCCCCCCTCGGCTGCTCGGGTCGTCCCCGTCTCGGGCGACTCGGGCGGCGGCGCGCCACACCCCGCTTAGCGCCCTCCTCCCTCCTTCCCCCTCCCTTCCGCCGCCGGAGGGGCCGATCGGGTGCCTGCGCGGCCCCCAGGACGGCGGCGGCGGGGCTTCCCCGACCCTCTGTGTGCTTCTCCGGGGCGGTGGAGAAGCACGGTGCGGCCATGGCGAGGGCGACGGCGGCGCGGCGAGCGGGGGCAAATCCGGCTTCCCTTTGGCCGGATCCGGCCCCTCCCCGGCCGGATCTACGGCGGGCTGCGGCGAAACGCCTGGTGCGGCGGCGGATCCCGGCGGGTGGCCGGCGGCGGGTGGCGGGTGCGGGCGATGGCTGGGGCCCCTCTGTGGGCGGAGAGGCGCCGTGGGGGCGCGGCTCTACCCCTGGCGCGGCGCCGCAGTGGCGTGGCGGCCGCCGGCCCTGCTGCGCGGTGCGGCGCCGTGGCGGCAGCGGCGGGCGGTGGGGGCATAGCGAAGCTTCTTCTCGGCGCGGGTCGAGGTCTCGACGGCCGTGTGTCGCTGACGTCGGCCGGTGGGAGGGTCGGTGGCCGGCTGCCAGCGTGTGGCCGGCCGGCACGGGCGACGGAGATGGCTACGCCAGCGGTGGAGAGGTGCGGTGGTGTGGCTCGGCAGCGGAGGTGAGGTTCTGGCGGCTTGGTGCGGGAGTGCGGCGGCGGCGCCACCCGGAGGGGGTCGTCAGGGCTGTGGAGTCGGCTTGTTGCGCTGGGCACATGCTTCGCTGGTTTGTTTGCTCCGGGCGAAAGCCCTCACCAGCTTCCGACCGGTGGTGTGACGACGGCGTCTACGACGTCGTTCTTCCCCGCTGGGGGCGTCACTTGCGGAGCTACATCCGGTCGCATGAGGTCTCGAGGTGAAAACCCAGTCCGGTTGGACGAGCGATGGCGGCGCCTTGGGCGTCGTTCCCTTGTTGAAGGCATCGTCTCCGAGACCCTGCTCGTCTTGCAACACGGCCGTTCCGCTGTCCACGACGGCCTCGTCTGGATCGGCAACTCCGCCACACGGCAAGCTTCAAGGGTGTTGCATGGCTCACGTCGCGGCGACCGCCTCCTTGTAGAGGTTCTTGGGTTATCTCTGGGCTGTCGTCTGGCGGCTGGCAGCGGACCACGGCGGCTGGTGTTGCTTGGCAACCATCGGTGCGGTGTGGGACATCGTCGGGACGACGGCGCTTGCGGCAACGACAACAGGGGATGACTTGGCTTGCAGCGGATCGCGGCGAGGGGCTCAACGTCGTTGGGTCCTTTGGTGCGGTGCATCGTCGTTGTCGTTTGATGGCGCAAGCAACCTTCCTTGATCCTCTGGCTTGGCGGCGGTGATAATGCGCGAGGGCTACGCAACGAGGTGATGTCGACTTGAGGCGGTGTCTCATCTGTTTGTCTGAGGCTTTGGGAGCGGGGCTCCTCTGCTAACCACCTTGACGGCGACCTTGGGAACGAATCCGGAGCAGGAGTTTGTGGCGGGCGAGGCATGGCCCCCGCGCACGAGAGAGGGGGTGTCCAACGGCGGGTGCGGCGAGGCCCCCGCGCGTTGAGTTGTGGCTCGGATTTGGTGCTTTCTTTCCGTCAAGGTGGTGGGCTTGTTGCAGCGGCGCTGCGGCGGTGAGCACCGCATGGCGGTGGCTTTCTTGGTGTGGCGGCATCTGCTCCCACTGTCCTCATTCAGCGTTGTTTCACGTCGATTGTTTCGGCGACTGTGTTTGTGCGGTGTTGGGCGGCAGCTGCAGGATGCTTTGCCTTCGTTGCTGGCTTGGTGTATAGTGTGCGGCTGTGTTGATGACCCAATCCAACCGGCCAGTGAGTGTAACCCATGTTGATGTCCCAATCCAACCGGGCGAGCGTAGTTAGCTTCTTTTCTCCTTCTTTTGTTTTCCTGCCTATGGTCTCCCAGGACTATAGTCTTGTATTTCTTCTGCTTTATCAATGAAACACGCACTGTCTGGTGCGGTTCGTTCAAAAAAAAATCAACAACTTTGATCTCAATTGTTGCTTCCATTGTATCTTCAAGAGTAGCAAACAGGACTTCTGTCGTGCTTGCTTTGTTTGAGACAATCTCTCTAAGAAGTTTACGATATGTAGTCCAACTCATATTAGAATTATACTCAGTGACCAGGAAGCTCAGTAGTTTGTCTTCAGACTCTTGACTACCCTTGACTTTTAGTTCTATCTCAAAGGTGATATGACCATGTGCTACCACCGCACGGCTAGGCCCAGTTAGCACCAAGGATGAGTCCTGCAGATGTGTTTGGTTTCGTTAAAACTCATATACCATGCCTGATGTGTGAGGAAAATGAAAATACTAACTGTGATGCAGCATCATGTAAATGCAGAAAGATAACTTAATTGGTATGTAAACATGTAACATAAGTGCTTGTAACCGAGTTTATAAGATCCAATTTTGAGTTCTCAAATCCAATTACCCAAGTGGAAGATCTGTCTAAGTAAAGGACTAAATCTATAGAGGAAGATAATATTTATGCTACAAGTCAGTGGGAGTTCAAAGAGGGTGCATGCTGATATTAGAATTTCAGTAAACATTTATTTATTGCTACAAACTAGCCGGCCAGAGTAATCTCGTCAATGAAATTAATGTACTATGTAGAAATAATAATAATACTTTCAGCCTTGAATCAAGAACGATCCAAGTTTTAGTTCTCAAATTCAATCACCCGAGTAGAAGATCTGTTCAAGTAAAGGCCCACAGTAGTGCTGAATTAATTCATAGAGTATCAATGTTACAGTTTGATGGGAGCTAAGAGGGATACTGAAGATAAGCATCTGAGTAAATCATTTACTTATTGCAAAAATAAAGGTTCATAGAGTACACATGGTAACTAAATTAAATTACTACGTTGCAGAGAAGATTTCTTTCACCCTTGCTCGATAGTAGACCCATGTATTTAAGACACCATTAATTACAATAGCAAATGGAGCTGACACGGGCATGATCCTGATCTAAGATACCATTCATATCATGTGCCCACCACTGGTTGATCAGGGAGCTTGAATTATATTTCTCAGGCATGATACCCACAAAAGTTACAAGCATCAAACAATGGATGCCCACATCCGCTAAATTGCACGTAAAAATGTGCCAGAGTGTATCAACTTGCTATGTCAGGTTCGCGTGTGCATTGGCTCAATCATACAACTCTATGCATTTCAAAGTTCAAAACTCAAGTAAATGGCATTACTTTAAAACTATGGAGTTATCATGCCCTCTAGTAGTCACAAAAAGATTGTACGTTACTGTCAAGATTGCAACATTTTGTCGAAGAACAATCAGATTCTTGAACACGATAACAGATAGTTGTTAGATTGATCTCCACCGGTTTGCCCAAAGGCCAACCGGGCCCTTGAGCTAGCTCCCTGATCGGGGGAGCCCAGCCCAATAACTGGCTGGTGGGCCCCTGTCGCGCAGCGCAATAAAGAGGAGGTGGGGACCACAGCTCGAGTAACGAGGTTCACTGCCGCCAGTTTTCCCCACCGGTTCCTAACCCTAGCCCGATTGAGAGGGGGCGCTGCCGCCGACGGGAAGCACCACCAGCGCTGCCATCCCGGACGTCACTGCACTTCACCGCGGGTCGCCACGGCACTGCACTGCGTCGATGGACTCCATCTGCACCAACGAGCTCCTCCTCTACTTCCCTAATCCCATGGTCAGTATCTCTCGACTCTATCTCTCTCTCTGTTTCTCTGTTGGCTAATCTCGATTAGCAAAAGAACACCATCCTTTACATCACTGTCAAAGATATGCACCCACCGATCTACACCTAGATGAACCCCTGGTTCTAACAATGGTATCAGTCGCCTACACTAGTGTGTAGATCGAGTTTTGGGGTAGTCAGTGTTCAAATTGAAAAAGAATTGACCTCGCAATCGAAAGAAACAGGGGAGGAACACTGAAAAATGTCGAAATTCCGTTAAAATCGAGAGAAAAAGTCAAGATTCGGAAGCGAATCAAAGGGATACAGTGAGAATCAACTCGATCTCGAATCGAGGAAGAGCCTGTAAGTCCGGGCGAAGAGCATCGCCGTCGATCTCCTATGTCGACACGGCGAGGGGGAGAGAAGAAAAGAACGCCGTGCCGACGTCTCCTCGCCGGCGAAGAGTATCCCCGAGAAACCCTAACCCTAGATCCCGAAAAGCAAAAGGACGAAGGGGAGCAGGACCTACCTGTGGGCCTTGCACCGTCACCACCGCCGGAGTGCGGGCAGGACGGCGCCGAGCCGCAGAAGGATTGACCACGCCATGCGGGTCCTCCTCTGGCTCGGGTCAAGGGCATCACCAAGAGGCCGCTCGACGGCGGCGCACTCTCCCTCGCAGGGAATGCGCACGCCGGCGAGGGGACTCTCGGTGGCACCACCATCTCCGGGCCACCACCCTATACCGCGCCGCCATGGGCGGCACCCCTCCCTGTCTCTAGATCTCGCACGGGTGAGTGGTGGGGGAAGGGAAAGCAAGTGAAGAGGGGGCAGCCGGCCATGGCCTTGTGCCGGGCGGCAGCGCCCTTAGCCGTCGCCGGCGAACGCGCCGGCCACGGGCCAGGCAGAGCCCGCCGCCGCCGCAGAAGTGCGGTGCCGCAGAGACGAGGGGGAGATAGAATGGGCGCTAGGGTTTTCAGGGGCGCGGCCGGCAAGTTTTTGATCGGCCGAGAAGGACGGCCAACCGTCCATCAAGATGAACGGCTGGGAGCTGCCGGCAGATGGTTGGGCCAAATTCGGCCCAGGCGGGAGGTGGCCTAAGGCTACTTCGCCGGCCTGGCCGTGGGTTGTTGGGCCTCGGGCCCAGGAGGACGAGTGGAGAACGGCCACGGGCCAGTTTTCTCTCATGGGCCGAAAGCATAGTTTCTACACAGTGACTCCTGTGAATTGTTTTGGTATTTTTTCAGAAGCATATTTTAAATGAATTCGAATGAATTTTATCTCTATTCATTTTGATCCAATGGGATAAATTGTTTAGAGAGTTAGATGAGAATAAGAAATGTCTCTGAAAGTAAAGTTTTTTTTTGTAAAGTTTCCGCTGCAAGTAAAGTTTTTTATCCTCTAATTAAATTAGGGGAGAAGAAAGACATTTCTTTAAAGTTAATTATGATGTTGTTATTCTCTAACCAAAGTTGATGATAACAATATTATAATTTTATTTTTGAGTTTAAGTTTGAAGTTTGTATCTCTGATAAATTTTGTATCAAAGTGATCAATTTCAGAGAGAAGATAAAGATCAAGATCCGCTCTTGATGAAGGAAAGTTTATCAAATGCTTCTGAAAAGTAGATTATTATCATGTTACACATGATTCCGCTGTAATAATGATTATGATATTGTTGTCTTCTGACCAAAGTTGATGATAATAATATTATATTGTGCATTAGTTCTGTTTCTGCCCAAAAGTGATGTAGAATTAATGTAGAAGAATGTTGCATGATGAGTTAAAGCATTCGATGTTTATTTGAGAGAAAAGACTGAGAACGTTGATTTCTATCAACAAATAAGATATCACTCGACTACAGTGCCGGGGCATGTGAGAGAAAAGGCTTAATTTAAGCAAAATTTTAGCATGTTTTATGTAAGAAGTGAGTATAGCTTTTTCTCTCATGTACAGTTTCACTGTTAAGCAGTTAATTAATTTTCTGATTAAGTTGGAACCAAAGGGAAAATTTAATCAGGAAATGAAGTTTAAGTGAACCCTTTATACATCATGACTAAGTTTACGTTATTGTAAATAGTATGATGTGAATTGCGATAAGTAAGATGCATGTTTAATTTTGACCAAAGTTAAATTAAACATGTGTATAACAGAGTATTAAGAGCTTTTTGCAAACACTTCCAGTGTCCCGAGAGTATATCCCGCATGACGGGAGAAGTTGAGCATAATGCTTATGCTAGTTGATCCTGCATGACAGGAGAAGTTTGAAGGAGTTATCCTGTATTAACAGGAGAGATTAATAATGACTCAAAAAGAAAAGAAGATCATTACACGAGGGACTGTGTTCTCTCTAAATAATGGTCTGACGGAACATATTTGTGGACATTGTTCCAATAAAGAATGGCTTAAAGTAACACATGTTTAATTGACTAGCGTTGGTTAATGTATGTGTGTTGCAGAATATGCGGATTAATTTCTGAATTCAGTGAGTGAATCTGAGCCATTTCTAGTATCATGTTTTTCAAGGAATTACCCGCATGGCGGGAAAAGTTTAAGATATTGCCCCATGGCGGGGTAAAGATGGTATAGTGGAGCTTTCACCGGGCTTCCAATTTTAAGAGTTAATTTATGATATTGCCATTTTCTGACCAAAGTTGTTAATAGCAATGTTATAAACTGTGTACCATGTGTTTATGCATTAATTCTATTTTCTACCCAAAGGTGACATAGAATTAATGTAGTAATGAAACAAGACAACCCATATGCCATTTAAGTATATCTTGCATAGCAAGAGAAGTTTTGGGGTAGTTCTTAAGCTATCCATATTTGATTGTGCACTTCCATCGTGCCATGGTCATTAAGTAAGCAATGGGTTGATGCCATAAGGGGAGAAATCCCAAAAACACACCATTTCTATATATAAAGGTGGAAAGTCGATTGACTGACTCTCTACAAACGTGTGCGAGCACTCTAATTGAGTTGCTCGTTGCACAGTTATCAAGTAATGGTGAAAGACACACATTTTAAATGTGTAAAGTGGCAAATAAGGAGTCGTTTTTGAGATAAAAGGTAGTAAAATGACAAAGGAAGTTGTATACAAGTCAAAAGATGAGAAGATGCAAGTTTAACTTGCTTAAGTATTGAAGATAAAGTACTCTGTTAAGTTCTCGAAGTGATATGAGGAAAAGTGTACTCCCATATGAGTTAAGAAATAACTCTGTTTGCATGACTCAATCATGTGAATAAAGCAAGTTAAGAAAAACTCCTCGTTCACAAAAGTTTTTTGATTAAGTTTCGAAATTATGGCATTAAAGTTTATGCCATATTTCGAGGGGGAGAAATGATCCCTATAATGCGATGCATAAGATGCATTGAAAGAAAAGAGATGATCTATCAAGTAATTGTGACCATCAAGGGGAGTACAACGGTCATAGTAAATTGATACCCCTAAGAAAAGAGATAGCTAAATTTCTGGATTTTTCATATTTCCGATAGGAAGATAACATAGTCGATCAGTATTTGCACTGGTCAAGAAAGTTTAAACCCAAATAAGAAAGTTTAATGATACGCCATCTTTACAGAAGGTGGGACAATCTGGAGGAGTATGGTATAAGGAGACCTAACTTCACCTAGAGGATAACATAAAGAGAAAGAATGTGATAGCTAAGAAATTGACCTTGAGGAGAAGCGGGTGAGTGTGCCCACTCCAATGATTTAAGGAGTCATTTTTCTCATTACCTGTTGTTATTCCACCTGTGGCAACCTATTACCACACATGTGAGGAGCATGGCATGTCCAGTACTCTGCCACACATGTGGGGGGAGCATGGCATGTCCAGTACTCCCATAGCGACAAGAAGCATAAAGTAGGCACCTGTCCTTCAGGATCCTATAGTTACCATTGTTGCATGTGAGAAAGAACAACAACAGTTCAGAGTAAAAGAGTCCGAGAAAAGTCTTGAAAAATGAAATGAGATTTATGAGTACCAACATTGTTTTGGGACTTACAAGAAATTGCTCAAGGAGTCAAACCAGTGGACTTTGATGGGTCTACAAAACTATATGTGACTCCAAAGGCAATGAGAATAAACATGATGCATGACTTAGGTCAAAATGCTTCATGCAAAGAAAAGAAATAAAATATGATGAGACATTTTCTCATGTAAGGATTCTCCAGAATCACAATGTAAAGACGGCATTCCTCAATTGAGAATATGAGGATATTTACATGGCATGACCAAAAGGTTTTGTCATGGAAGGGAATATGACATATGAGATGCCGCCTGAAGTTAGTTTTAGGTTTAAAGTAAGGATCAAGAGGACAACTGCATTTATGCAAAGTTCAAGAATTGGAAACATTTTTTCCTCATCACGTATACAGATCACCACTCTCTAATAGTGATGTTAGTCTGTTGTTGCAGACAAAGGAGTTATTGTCCTCAAAGTTTTGGTATATCTTGATTAAATATCATTCATTCAAGGAATTGAAATTTACCGAGATATAACTTAAGGGGTATTAGGATTATCGCAATGAGCATACTCAGAAAAGGATCCTAAAGAAATAAGTATGCATGCGAGTCAGCATACGCCTGTTCTATATGATGTCAAGGGTAATAGTTTTGGAATTTTAGTATTCCAGGAACCAATATATGATCGATCGAACGAAAGTGGTTCCAAGTGCTTCGGCTGTTGGAAGCAAAATCAATTGCTCAAGAAAGAAGTTACCCTGACATAGTTTAAGTATCCGGGAAATTTTGGCAGAAGTCCAGTCTAGCTATAGATCACTGGAATGAAGTTAAAGAAAGTTTTTGCAATAATCTTGCAAAGTGTTGTAAGCCTCATGCTAAGTAAGAAAGTAACACGTACTCACAAAAGCTTGTGAGTAAGAAGGACTAAGTTCTAACGAGTTGTTTAGTGAAGCCCACAATAGTAGCTAACACTCGAGCTTGGAGTCTTATTGTGGAAAAGCTCCAAAGCAAAATAGTTGTGATGTCATGGGTTAAGTATACCAAAAGTTTAGCATGATATGAGGCTACAGAACAGGCAAAATGGTTAGAGAAATTCTTACCCGGAATAGATAATGGTAGACAACAGCAACATACCATTCAAGTGTATTGTCTCCTATAGCAACATGTCAAGTGTGCTGCCACACACATTGACAATGAGTTATATGTTGCAAAGGAGAAAATCCAGAATCATTTTAGTATTGAGCATATAAGTATCGAGCAAGTACTTGCGGATCCGCTTACCAAAGGTTTACCGCCCAGTGTGTTGGGAGAACACACAGTCGACATGGGTTTATGGTAGAACCTATGATTTCTGGATTACTAAGGACCTAGAATAAGATCCGTTCAAAACAGATGAGTGTATTGTGGCTGGTTAATCAGATGGTAATTACTGTTATGATGACCCATGCTCGGTATACTTATTTTGTGATGAAGTGGGTGCCAAGCGAAGAGCTGAAGTTTAAGAAACATAAGGTGAGATCAAGGGAGAGAATGTTAGATTGATCTCCACCGGTTTGCCCAAAGGCCAACCGGGCCCTTGAGCTAGCTCCCTGATCGGGGGAGCCCAGCCCAATAACTGGCTGGTGGGCCCTTGTCGCGCAGCGCAATAAAGAGGAGGTGGGGACCACAGCTCGAGTAACGAGGTTCACTGCCGCCAGTTTTCCCCACCGGTTCCTAACCCTAGCCCGATTGAGAGGGGGCGCTGCCGCCGACAGGAAGCACCACCAGCGCTGCCATCCCGGACGTCACTGCACTTCACCGCGGGTCGCCACGGCACTGCACTGCGTCGATGGACTCCATCTGCACCAACGAGCTCCTCCTCTACTTCCCTAATCCCATGGTCAGTATCTCTCGACTCTATCTCTCTCTCTCTGTTTCTCTGTTAGCTAATCTCGATTAACAAAAGAACACCATCCTTTACATCACTGTTAAAGATATGCACCCACCGATCTACACCTAGATGAACCCCTGGTTCTAACAATAGTATCCACCATCAGAACAGCATGCCCGAAAATTAGCAGATGATCGACCAAAGGCGTATTCTGACTTGATGAGTTCATTAATTTGCCAGACTAACCTCAGCAGTTAGCGTCTGGCAGTGGTTCTTGTCACGGCTGAAGATGATGTTCCGAAGGCCCAAATCTGAATTGTCCCGTGCCGCGACCAAACCGTACACCTGAAGCGGCCAATGGAAGCCAAGCTCCGGCTGGATCTCGTTGATGGCCACGGAGAAGACCTGCACCGTGTCGAAGCTTCTAGCCCTGAACGGCACGGGTCCGTATGTGAAGCTCTTGGGGCCTATAGGCGCTGCAAACAGAAACAAATTTGGCTTATCGATGTATGTCAGGGGATGGATCGAGGGCGAGGGAAATCTGTATGCAATGCATCAGCGGAGCGTATGCACTTACTGGTTTCTTCGAGAGCGGCGGCGAGGGGGTGGGTCCAGGAGAGGCAGAATCCCATAGCTTCGGCTGCCGCCTCGTCCCTGGCGGCCACTTCCTCGGCGACCGCCCTGGATCGCTGCCGAAGCCGATCATCTGCCCCGCCGCGTTCCTCCTCTTCTCCGCCGTGCCGTTATTAATTTATAATTATATTTTTAATAAAAAATATGGTAATCTAAAAGATACCGCTATTTGGGCTAGCGGGCCAGGCTTACAAATAAACAAAAACGAATTCAGCGAGGCCCATGTAGTACATCTGCGCCGGAAAGCCCAACTTTCTCGGCCCATCCAAGCGCACCATTGGAAAACCCTAGCCCCATCCGACGGCCGCAAGAACTCCATCGCCTCAGGATAAGGCCTCCCTTCGCCGCCGCCACCGAAACCCCAGGCTCCTCTCCGCACACTACACCACCTTCCTCGCCGCCGCCGTCGCGCGCAGACGCAGCCGCATCCGCCATGGGTGAGCTCCACCCCCCCTCCTGTTTCCCGCTGATGGCTTTCCGATCCGCGTGCGCGGGTTCTGACGGTGTTTGGCTTCGTTTCTCGCGGTGGCGCAGGTGCGTACAAGTACGTGTCGGAGCTATGGAGGAGGAAGCAGTCGGACGTGATGCGGTTCGTGCAGCGCGTGCGCTGCTGGGAGTACAGGCAGCAGCCTGCCATCGTCCGCCTCACAAGGCCCACCCGCCCCGACAAGGCCCGCCGTCTCGGCTTCAAGGCCAAGCAGGTAGATCTTCTCCCATCTGCCCTGTTGACGCGTGTGTATTTTTTCCCCTCGGTATGTTGATGGATTTTTGGGTACGGCGAGGCTGAGGGGTGGCTCTGCCATTGTCGTTTAGGATCTTGATTTGTGTAGTGCTCCAAGTGCATGCTGCTTGTCTTGTAAATGTTTCATCCTTGATGTGACCCATGCCTGTAGTGTTTATGGTCATAGGTGTCTGTTTTTGGACGAAATGAAGGCTTGGTTTGTATTCCGTCGACGGCTTATCCATTCAGTTTACCCTTTTCAGAATGCGTATTTGTTTCTGTATGTATATGTATACGATGTTCAAATATGTGTTATTGAATTTTGTGCTACTGGTCACTTTTGATGTATTAAGCACCTAATTTTGTTGGTTCAAACCTGTTGTTAAGTACCGAGTCCACTCTTGGGACCTTTTTCATTCAAAGTTCATTAGACTCTTTTGTAGTGTTCAACCTGAGATGAATTCCTTCATTTTGGCTGCTTTATGGTGAGCACAGGTTGCTGGGCAAGGCTTGATTGAGTGTAGTGTTGTCATGCCATTTAGGATGCACTTATCCCTAGGCTTCCAACCTTTGGTTTTCCAGAGTGTTGCTTATCAGCATGCTGGCATGTAACTCCATAATTTTAATTCTCTTTATGAAGCTTGCTGGCTTGTTCTATACATTCTTGATGCGATTCTTTTCATAGGAGTAGAAATGATGGAGTTGTTTGCATGATGCTCTGAACTAATTTACTCTGAATTTTGAGTAGCTTTTGGCTGTGACTTGTTCAAAATGATTTTGCTAACTTCATGTTTTTTTTTGTTCAGGGTTATGTTGTTTACCGTGTGCGTGTCAGGCGCGGTGGCCGGAAGAGGCCTGTGCCTAAGGGTATTGTCTACGGCAAGCCCAAGCACCAGGGTGTTACCCAGCTGAAGTTCCAGAGGAACAAGAGGTCTGTTGCTGAGGAGAGGGCTGGACGCAAGCTTGGTGGACTCAGGGTTCTCAACTCCTACTGGGTGAATGAGGTATACACTTGGTTTGCAGGAACATGTAACCCTGAGAATGTCATCATGTCTAGTCACTAATGCCTTGTGTTTGTCTTACTCAACAGGATAGCACCTACAAGTACTTTGAGATCATCCTTGTTGATGTGGCCCACAATGCCATTCGCAATGACCCAAGGATCAACTGGCTGTGCAAGGATGTGCACAAGCACCGCGAACTCCGTGGTCTCACCTCTGCAGGCAAGAAGTACCGTGGTCTCCGTGGCAAGGGCACTTCACACCACAAGAACAGGCCCTCAAGGAGGGCTACCTGGAAGCGCAACCAGACCCTCTCCCTTCGCCGCTACCGTTGAGCTCATATGTCTTGATGCTCTTGTACTGTGGAACCTGTCCCATCCAGATGGTATTTGGTACCTTTATTGCATTGTCGAATTTTGCTACTTGTGTTCTGAGCCCCCATGAACTTTGTTAGCAGTGTGTACTGTGGAGCAAATGCTGTTAACTATGTTTGCGATTCACCTGTGTTAACCAGCCAACAAAGGTTTAGTATCGAATGCTGTGAGCTCATGTCATGTGATTCACCTTCATGTCTTTTACTGTTGTTTGGTGATAACATCATCTGTTGCTAGCTGGCAGATGTGTAATGCTGTTTGCGATTTGTTTGGTATTTTGGAGAAACTCGCTTGATAATGTTCAGTAGTTTGTAATTATTTTACCTTGGCCCTGTCAAATTGCTGATGCAATTTGAGAGCAATCGATTCGAGGCGGACATGTCTTGGTTTGGTAATTTTGATGGTTGTGCCAGCAATAGCATCATACAGGTTGTGCCAGCAATAGCATCATACAGGAGTACCTCCTAGCCGGAGTTTTTGTCAGGGCATGTCTCACTCGGTTTGGTTACCTGGTAAATTCGATGGCACAATTCTGTCAGCAATAGCATCATACCTCCTATCAACTTATCTGCATAATCTGTTTGTTTACCTGTTAATTTCGATGGCAAAATTCTGTCAGCAATAGCATCATACCTCCTATCAACTTATCTGCAGAATCCGAATTCAAAAAATGGCTCAATTAAGTTTCTTTTTAATACTCGTATAAGAGATAGTTTTCAGTAATGTAATACATAACCGTATTTTTGCAAAATCATGTGCAGTAACCGCATCTGCTAACTAGACACCAGCTACTAACACAATCCCACTTCTGAAAAGAATTTACAGCCTCGGCTGGTGTTTCTGGGAAAGAAAGTTGCACTGACTTCTGAGAGAAAAGTAATTGAAGCATTTACTAATTTTTGATTTAACTATCCATGTAGTACTAATTTTGGGCATGCACCTTGGAAATTAGTTTGCCAAATTGCACCCTATTTTACTTTCCAAATCGTAGGTCTTGAGCAAAATTGAGCCCCATTTTGACATCCATATTGTAGGGGCTCGCCAAACATTATGGATGCACACTTGGACACTGTCTTTGTTTGCCCCATGTAAAAAAACATAATGAAGGGTATAAAAAAAGATTATGTCAACAAAATCTCATTGTAAGTAGATAAAAAAAAATCACCATGACAAGTTCCTTTCATAGCTCAATTACTCGAATATACTCATTGTGGTTCATGGGCTCATCCTTACTCATTAGTCGAATTATGCTAAGTTTCATTGCAATTTAATAGGAAAAGAATATTGGCATCTACCAAGTACAGTAAAATATTAAAAAAGCATTTCATAATTGTTTATTTGATACTATAAACAGTTATGAATTGCATTTTTAATGTTTGACCAAGAAAAAATAAATCAGAAGTTGTCATGTTCAGTTTGAGATCTGAACGGGTGGCAAGGTCCGAGTACAGTGAGAGCTGCACTCTACAGTCGATTGTAGAGGATCGTCTCCCATCATGTTCGTACTTGCGCTAAACGTTGAATCTATGGGTCTTCAATGGTTCATCGCGTGCGGCTATTCAGTTCAAACCTCTCGCAATCTTTGACCCCACTTAATTAAAACCAATATATAATGCGGTGATTCTGATTGAAAAGTACAGCAAGGAAAACAACAACAACAATAATATAAAATCACTCTCCAAAAATATTGTCCGCCTGAATAAAATCAAACGCGCATAGCCTCGCGCAGGCTGCTTCGAGGAGTTCGAGCGCGATGAACCACGCCTACTACAATCCCCATCGGAGCTCCAATCCCAGATGGAAACAGGCGGTGAAGTCAATCAAGGCACGCACGTACTCCCTGCCGTCCACAAAGCCATCTCTCCCATTCCCGACCCCCTGGACTCCCGGTTCCGCAGACCCGCAGGCCGCAGCCTCGGATGCTTCTAGAACCGGGCATCGACCCTCCCCGAGGGCCCACGTGGAGGCGGCGCGTCGCACGTCACCACCGGGAATGGGAAACCCAATCCCTCCCGCGACCCGGCCGCCTCCCCTCCGCCCATTGACTCAACTCACCACTCCCCCTATCCCAGAATCAAACGAGGAGGCTGCAGAAGAAAGCAGAGCGCCCCAAACAAAAACCCAACTCGTTTTCGGCTCGCGGAACGGGCGGCAGAGTCCCAGTCCTCTCGCTTTCTCCCTCCCCCCGCGATTCGCCTCGCTTCCATCCGGTTCGATTCGCGAGTCGGGAGCTCAGGGAGGGAGAGGTAATCGCCCCGCCCCCCTCCGCTCCGCTCGTGCTCCACCTCTCCGTCCATTTCCGCCCCGCCGCCCGATTCGCCGGATCGGACCGTGGTTCGTTCGTTCGTTCGATCCTGCGTTTTTCTCGCTGTCGCTTTGGTTTGGATCTCCGCCTGCTCCGTTCAGGGAGACTTTGCTCGGCGTGGAGTGCGTGATTTTTCTCGATTAGTTTTTTTCACCTTTTGTTGTTGTTAGCTCGAGCTGTTGATCTACTCCTGGGTGGCTGGGTCGCTTGGTTTGGGTTGGGTTGATTGGAGTTTGTTCGTGTTTGGGCTTAGGAGCTGCCGAGCTTGGTTTGGTGTGAGCTTGTTCGGGTTTTTTAGGAGCAAACAATCTGTGTGGTTCAGGTTCAGCGTTTCGTTTGTTGCTAGGATGCCTGTTTTTTTGCTGTCCGTTTTACGGACTTGGTTCAGGATACATGATTGATTGGGATTTTTTTCATTTACTCGTGCTCTGCTGTTATGGAGTATATGGGTTCATTTTGAGGTTCTACTGCTGCTTAATGGCTCAGTGGATGCTGCTCGTCATGTGCAGGTAGCTATGCCGCTGGCGGAGTCGCCCCAGTGGCGCCGGAAGGCCACCGATTTCTTCTCAACGTCCAGTAAGTTTCTTCGGTGGTGATGTATTTTTGTTTGCTGGAAGTCTAGATAACCCCCCCACCTATGGGGGTTGGATCACATCACCTATGAAACCGGATGTTTTACCCCCCGAACTATCCAAAACCGGACAAATCACCCCTGAGTCAGTTTTGGACGGCGGTTTGCTAGCGGTTTGCTACAGTAAAGTCGGTTTTGTTTTTTTTTCTTTTTTGTTATTTCGGCTGAATCATTGAAAAAGCATAGTAAATCACAGAAAAATCATAAAATGGAAAATCCAATTTTGTTGGACTCCACATGAGTAGATCTACATAGTGAACATATAATATGGAATGTTTTAGAACATTTTTTTGCTATAGCTTTAGATCTATACTTTTCTGTAATTAATTCATAGCTCTAAAAAAATGTTCTAAATCATTTCATATTATATATTCACTGTGTAGATCTACTCATGTGGAGTCCAACAAAATTGGATTTTCCATTTTACGATTTTTCTGTGATTTACTATGATTTTTCAATGATTCAGCCGAAATAACAAAAAAGAAAAAAATACAAAACCGCAGTTACTGTAGCAAACAGCCGTCCAAAACCGCCTCGGGGGGTAATTTGTCCGGTTTTGGATAGTTCGGGGGGTAAAACATCCGGTTTCATAGGTTGGGGGGTGATGTGATCCAACCCCCATAGTTGGGGGGGTTATCTAGACTTTTTCCTTTGCTGTAAAACTGCTGCGTAATCATTTCTGTACGGACCTACTTTAGTGTAATCATTCCATCAAATAGCTTTGTCATGATGGTGTTGTGATTTACTAGTACCCCGTACGCTGAAAGAGAGAGCAATTATCATGCACCTTGGAACTATTATCTGATTACCTTGCTCAGAGTTTGACTGTCCACGTTGTATTTCTATCCTAACACTGTGTTCGATTCCCATTTTACCTGCACTCTCATTACCTCAACCTTACTGTGCCGATAATTTAATGCAGGTTTCAAGCTGAAGCAGGCAGGGCAATCGGCTGGGGATAACATAGCTGATGTTGCCGGGAAGGTTGGGTCTGTGGTGAAGACTCGCTGGGCTGTCTTCCAGGAGACTAGGCAGCAGCAGCAGCGTCCACCGGGTGATACAGTGCAGGAGCGTTTCATCACCGCTGCTGCCTCCACTGGGTTGCTTTTCAGGAAGGGCATTTCAGAGACGAAGGAGAAGGTTGCTGTGGGAAAGGTCAAAGTCGAAGAGGTAACCTATTTGTCCATTTCAACAAAATTATCTTGACCTGTGATTCGTTCAGTTTAGTTTCAACTGCTGTGAAGTTGTATTCTTTGTGTAACCTATTTGTTGTGATCATTTAGAGTCATGTCCAAAAGCTATGTGATGAAACCAGAAAGAGAAAAGAGCTCCCTATTTATTAGTTGTTGCAAACTTGTCTATTGTGCCCTATGCCAACATAAAGCGGCTGGATAGTGTGCTAAATCATTGCCAAGAAAAAAAATGTAGTAGCAAGTAGCCATTTTAAATGTATTTCAGGGTGACAATCAAGTATAGTGAGAACATGGATGTTGGAGTTTGGACCTTGCATTCCTTTTGTGATGCCTTCTGTTTATCATTCTTAAAAAAAGTGTCTTTGTAGAAGCTGATTGTTTTCTGGTTTCATGTGCTTGCAGGCTGCTAAAAAGACTGCAGATAAAAGCAAGACTATTTTGAACAATATTGAGCGCTGGCAGAAGGTCTGTGATTTAGAATTTTGTTACCTTGTAACAGAATTTCACTTTTTTGGTGTACAATGCTGATTCTTGTTTCTGATTATTTGCCCCAGGGAGTCGCAAGCACTGATGGTATGCGCGCAACTCAATTGTCTTACCCACGCTTCATATGTATCATAATTGTCAAAGCAATCAAATATTCTTGTAACATCCAGGCAGCTAAATTTTCTTGCAACATCTGAGCAGCTAATGCAGCATAGTGATAGATCTTGTAAGCCTTAAGTTATATATCTACATGATTAGTATTTCTGTTCCGTCAATTGGTGAATAGTGATCAGTGAGGAATGACCCTCTGATTACGAAATGGAAATAGTTGTTGAAGCCATTGTACAGCAAGAGCAGCAACAAACAACGAGAAATGACCCACTGTTGCCTTGTAATCTTGCAGTCTTTGGTGTTCCTATTGAGGCCACTGTACAACGAGAGCAGTCTGGTAAAGCTGTGCCCTTGATGCTAGTGAGGTGTGCAGACTACCTGGTTATATCAGGTGAACAGGCTGAAAATTGTATAGAAATTTATTCTCTCTCCATTTCATTTTTTAGCAGTTAATATGATATGTGAATCATTTTTCTCCTAGGTTTGAGTAATGAGTACTTATTCAAATCTGAAGGTGACAGAAAAGTCCTTCAGCAGTTAGTTTCTCTTTACAATGAAGGTATTGCCGCCATTCAATCATATTTGAGCTTAGTTTGTAGCCATCATTCATTGCTGTGGACCTCTGAGTAATTTTATGTTTTGCAGACTCGGGTGCATCTTTACCTGAAGGTGTGAACCCTATTGATGTAGGTGCACTGGTGAAGTGCTACCTTGCCAGCATCCCTGAACCACTTACCACATTTGCACTTTATGATGAGCTTAGAGATGCGAGGGTTAGCATTCCTGATCTTAGAAACATATTGAAGAAGCTTCCAAATGTTAACTACATGACGCTAGAGTTTGTTACAGCATTGCTACTTCGAGTAAGCCGTAAATCATCACTTAACAAGGTAAATCTGATACCTAATTTTGTTCTTTTGCTCTGTGCTGCATTTGCCAGTTGTTACTCTTTTTTTTGTTAAACAATATTGATGGGACTAGAAGTAGTAAATCTAAACTGAATATAAATATGAATCAATTAACAATCTAAACTGAATATAATATGAATCAATTAACATGGTCACTATGGCATTTTTCCGAAGAACACCTTTTAACGATCAGATTCAGTACATATCTGGAGCCACTGAATTTGGAATTGTATGTCTATCATTGCAATTGTTTTGTATTTTTCTCTTTAGTTTTGACAATTGTCACAAATGGTAACAAAATGCAATTTGAGTATTTGACTTCACACCGCTTGGCTGACTGTTTGGGTGTCTGGAAGACTTTGGCCATAAATCCAGTAACAGATACATCCTCTTTTGAATAATATGAAGCAGTGCTAGAAATCAGCAAAACTGTTCATAACATCTATAGAACACTTTTTTTTTTGAGACATCTTTAGAACACTTGATCATAGACCACTCAGCTGCTCGAGAATAAGGTGGGAATGCAACATCTATCTATTGGTTTGGTTTGCCTGAGATGTTTCTGTGAAAAAGCACAATACCATTGAACAAAAGTAACAAACTGTAGCTAAAGTTTATAGAATTTAAACATTAGACTTTTGAAGCATTGACCACCAGTCTTTTGTATTACCAAAATTAAAGTGCTTATGTATGAAAAATCTCAAACACAGGTTTCACTGCTTCTCTTCCATTCAAATTCAGATAAAAAAAGCTCTTAAAGAAAGGAACTGCTATGGTTTGCTGAATCATCTGTAGTTTGAATCACAATTTGATAGCCATTTGTATCTGATATAGGCAATATTCATGAGCAATGTGGTTAACAGAAGCAGCCGATTCAAATTTGCACCCGCTTAGCTGTCTTAACAGGGTTGAGACAGCTGCGAGCACAAATGGATTGTCTAGATGATTGTCTTCTTTATGTCTGTAAACTGATAAACCACATTGTATACTTTTCACAGTAAAGCATTTTTGTAATTTAGTAAGTTACATATGCAAAGCATGCTGATTTAATTTTTTTGAGTTGGTCTCTTCTGTCCTAACTAATATAAGTGAATCACCTTTGGGTTGTATTTTACAAGTTTTTGCGACACATTATGCAGATGGACTCTCGTAGCCTCGCTGTGGAATTTGCGCCTTTGATCATGTGGCGGCAAGGCGATGCTGGCACAGATTTGCGTAACCACCTCAAGTTTACCTTGAAACCACCTCCTAAAATTGTGGACACGACGTCAAATGCCGCTGCATGGGACCTGTTAGGTATGTAAATTCCACTTTGTTAATTTCATCATTAACAAAACACTATGTAGCTGTGTCTAATATGATTGGGCATAGAGCATTTTAGTATGTTCATTGCAGTCTATCTGTGGCTGACATTTTCGTAGTTGTCTGCATCAGTTGTGGCATAATGCATTTATAAGGGATTAAATAGGGAATTTGGCTCATGTTAGCAAAGAAAGAGGCTTGTCGCCCTGTAACTTATGGTCCAACATGAATTTATGATTGAGGCTGTGGGCCATGTGGCAACTGCCTGCCAACTACCAAAATCATGAGCCAAACGAGGTTACATTACAGCCTTACAGGTGTACAGGGCCCATGTGTTATCTTTCAACTACTTCTGCATTACATGAATTGGTAGACATTTAGGTCCCTATTGAAAGGCATATTAATCAGCGCTCTGATTAGGCTTCCCCCAGTCGGTGTGCAGTGTACTAGCACGGTTTCAGGTGGCCACTTGTGTCCTTTAGGCCGTGTTTTTGGTGGGCCAGGGATTCCTACCCACGCTTTTTTTTTTGCATGGAAATGGGATTTCCATTAACTTATCGGCCCAGCGATATCGCTGGCCACCAGGTCCTCTACAAACGAAGGAGTGGTATCCCAGCGGACACCATCACTTTGAGGACACATACACCCAAATGCTGCAAGGGCATCATCAGCAACCTTATTACATGATCTAGGAACATAGTGAAAAGAAACATTACTAAAGCCTCCAAAGATCAGGTTCTTCAACTCATAAAGTATTCCTCCAGCTTCTGCTAATCTTTAGGAATCGGTCTCCAGCGCCTGTTTTAGGATCAAAGAGTCCAATCTCCAGGGAAATTTTGTGAATCCCACTGTTGATCGCCTCCCTAACCCCTTGGAGACACCTCGGCTTAAAAAGCATCACGTACACACATTCCAATTTGCCAGCTCACGTTCACATTTGGCTGTTCAATTTTAGTTTCTGACATATATTTGTTCAGTTTTATATATCGTTATTTGTGTGATTGATTGTAGATGAGGATGATGAGGACGCTTCATCCCAGATCCCCTTGGATGACGCTTCACCCCCAGATTACAGCTCCATCGAGGTCATCCAGTGTCTGATCGAGCATCACAATGCCATTTTCACCGATGCAAATGAAACTGTATGGAGATGATTTGAATCTCCTCTCTAGATCTCTCTGGTGTTAGCTCGTGCTATGTACAAGTTCCCAGGTAGGAGGGTGGTGGATTACCGCACGTTATTGTTAGGGATAAGCATTTTGGCCGGAACATTTTTGGGGTAGGTTTGTATATACGCTAGTATTAATTCTTCACAGGAAGAAATCTTGTAGGATCTGGTCATGCTTCATCAATAATAATGTACTTGGATGTAAACCATATGGTCGTGGTGTGCTGTGTTGACGCATTTGCTGAATTTTCTGTTGATAAGGTGCTGCATAGGAATGCTTTCGTTGTTGTGTATCATTCACGGTTAACTGATACGCATGTTGAATTGGTGATAGCTTTCAATCTCTGTTGATGTTATATAGCCAGGTCAGACCTATATGCATGTCGGAAGGTGGTGGGACACCAAGTTGCTTTACAAAGTGATATGCAACCTCTCTTTTCCTCCAAACCAAACACCTTCAAAACTTGGTTCGACTTGACTCCACTCAATTGACCCTCAAAGGCTCGAACCAAGCACATACTATAGAGATTATCTGAATCCATGATTTTTTTTATTAAACTGAATCTACGATTTTTATCATTAGTGATACTCCTGTAATTCATGCAAAATAGTCCCTTTTTTTACAATTAGTTAATTGATGGTCGTATGCTGAGTACAAACTGTCATTTCAAATTAACTGAATGATCTAAATCATCCAGACAGTAAAACCCTAACCTCTACCGAGTCTCAGAAGCCAGAACCCTTCTCGCGTATCCCCTTGAGCTGAACTTCTGAAGCCGAGCAATGCCGTAGAGAGCCGCTCCGCGCCGTCCCCGCCCGCCATGTCGCTCCGCGCCGCGCTCCACCTCCGCCGCTTCTTCTCCACGGACGCCGCCGCCCTCCCACTGCCGAAGCTGCGGAACCTACCCTACCGCCTCCGTCACGCCGCCGTCCCGGCCGCGCGCGCCGCCGTCTCCGAGTACCTCCACTCCACGCGCTGCCTCCCGTCCTCCCACGCCGACTCCATCGTCGCGCACTCCCCGCGCTCCCTCCTCTCCTTCCTCGCCGCGCTCCCCGCCGTTCCGGGCTCCCTCCCCACCGCGGAGCTCCCTGCCGTCCTCCGCCGCCACCTCAGCTTCCACCCGCTCAACGAGCTCCCTTTCTTCCTCGAATCGATCGGCGCGCCCCCCGCGGCGACCACACGCTCCGACCTCATGTTCCTCGCTGACCACCCCTCTCTGCTCGGCGCCGTCGCCGCGCTCGCGCACTTTGGATTCCCATGGTCACGTCTCGGGCTCCTGTTCCCCGACGTCCTCCTCGGCGTGCCCCCGGACCTCATCTCAGCTCGCCTCACTGCCCTCGAGGCCCGCCTCCACCGGCTCCCGCGCGCTGCCATTATCGCGGCCTGCCTCACCTTCCCGTCGCTTATCGAGCGGGATCTATCCGATTGTGATCCACTCGTTAAGGATCTTGGCACCACGTTCAGAGGATTGGGTCCGGATTTGGGGGCCAGCAATGACATTGACGCGTTCTCGGGCGTGTGCCGGAGGATGCGGATGTTCTATGATGCCGGGGCAGAGATTGGTAGCATTGGGGGTCTTGTCGCAGGCAGCTGGAGAGTGTTTCTTGAGCTCGGGGAAAAGACGATTGCTGAGAGGATATGGTTTTTCAAGGAGCTGGGGATGCCTGGGAAGGAGCTGGGAAGGTTCTTGCTAAGCAATGCCAAGCTGTTTGATCTTGATTTCTCTGATGTGGTGATCTCAGTGCCAGAGTACCTGCGGAGGGTTGGTTTGGTGGAGGGTGAGGTTGATGCGGCGATAGAGAAACATCCATATGTTGTTGGGAAGAACCAGCTGGAGAACCTCCCCAGGGTGCTGCGGGCAATGAAGCTGGAGCATAGGTTCCTGGACAAGATTTCGATTGGTGAGGAGAATTTGCGCTATTTATCACCATATTTTGTTTTGGAGGACAATAGCTATGATGCCGAGGTTGAGAGAGCTTTCTTGGATGGGATGGCTAAGGTCAAGGCTGACAAGAAAGCACAGCATGTTGACAGCAAGCTGGAGTTCTTGAAAAGCATTGGGTATGGTGAGAATGAGATGGCCACCAAGATAATTCCTGTCCTTCACAGCACTAAGGATTTCTTGCAGGAGCGGTTTGACTACCTTCTGGAAAGAGGGGTGGAGTATACCATGCTGTGTCGGATCTTGACTGTTTTTCCAAAGGTTCTGAACCAGGGCAAGGATATGCTCAATGAGAAGTTGAATTATCTCACAGAGGAGCTGGGCTACTGCATAGATTACCTTGATTGCTTCCCTGCATTTCTGTGCTTTGATTTGGAGAACAGGGTCAAGCCTAGGTATACAATGCTTCGGTGGCTCCGAGAGCATGGCCTACTCAGAAAGCATTTAGCCCCTGCAACAGTGCTTGCTAACTCGGAGAAGAGATTCATTACAACTCTCTACCTTGTGCATCCTGCAGCTCCAAAGTTGTGGCTTGAGTGCTTCTCTTCAAGGATGCGTATGGAATGTTATCTCAAGAACATTTATAATCAGCATTCAGACAACGAATAGTTAGATGTCTGGATATTGACATGATCGTTAGAGGTACAGAGTATCTGTCGTGTGCATCCTTGCCCTGTTAGACAGAGCAGCTTTACATTTGGCAAAATTCTTTACTCCTGCATGGCTAGCAGTAACCTGCAGGATGTAGGATGAAATGGGACATATGCCAACTAGATAGCAAACCCTGTAACTTGAATTTTGGTAAAACTGTGCTGTAAATTTGAACTCCATTAATTCTTCAACTAGTGCTCCTGCGGCTATGTAGTATGCACTGATTGGAACATGATGTATTAATCCAGTCCGGGTAACAGTTAACTATAGTCGATGCACATATTTCTCAGGCTTTTGGCTTCACTGATAAAGGCTTTTGGCTTCACTGATAAGCTTGCATCAGCGTCTAATGCTGATATTTCCTCTCTGATGTTTGGCTTGTCTGTTGAACTATTCATTCAATACAGTTCACAAAATGTGTGTGTTTAGTATTTGTTCCTCAATAATATGGTTTGCAGTTTTAAGTTGCAGAGGGTCCTATATTTTATCTCATTGATTTTCATGACATGGTTTTAAGATTTTATCTGCTATTGTAGGATTATCATTGCCTGACAGTGAAGCTGTTTTTTATATGCTGTGTCTTTAGGATTTGCTTTATTTTTCCTTAGTTGTGTATGACATGTATCGATAGGATATGTTTTTTTGGAACAGGCCCATGTCCAGTTAATATCCTGAAAGAGGTCCGAAGCAATAAGTGTGTGTTTAAGGATAGCACTTGTGTATTATCTCAATTCATGGTTATCTTTCTGGGCCCTGCTAAAGGAATACTTTATGTTACTTATTAAACTGTGGATCTGTTCTATAGACGATCTTATCCACTCTATTGTGGGCTAATTTATTCTGGAGACATAAATCAAGCCAGCAATTAGCAGATACCAAAATTCTGACAGTAAACCATGAAGGTGGTAGAAAAATACAAATAATTATTTGTTTGGGATCCTTCGCAGTTTGTTTGAACAATTTGAACTCACTTGTTTTTTTTTAATATAATCTTATGCATTCAGGCTTAACCCTCATGGAGGTTAACCTGTTGTTAGAAACAATCATCAAGAAACATGGGTTGGTGTCCTGTGATCTGTTTGTAAGATGGATGAAATAGATTTCTGACTGCGGATGAGCAAATAGTTTTGATTCTTGGTTGAATACTTGGAGAAGTTAACTAATGAAAAAATAAGCACTGGATTGGTTCTGGCTTTATATGGAGCCTTTGATGAATGAATGAATGAATGAATGAAGATACAGCGGCTAGTGGATCTGAAAAGAAGCTATCCACATTCTGACTTACAATCTGGCTGATGGAAATTCTGAACTCTGAACCACTGAAGTTTTACTGACAAAGTGAGATCGACGGTGAAGGCATGGAAGTGGAGGGGACCAACAGGGGCTGTGCAGTTTCTGATGTGTGTATACTGGATATGGGATCGGTGAGTTGATCACATTTCCCATCAGCTATTAAAGCTCTATCGCTGGAGTTGTTTTGCTACCGAGGCTGAAGGCTGGATCATTGGCCACATGGGAAATCAGGAGCTAGCAAGATTTCCAGGAGTGAAGAGATCCTACGGAAAGCCGTACTTTTTAGTCTGATTGCCTGGACTATGTGTTTAGACTTGTAGCCCTTTTGAAGCAGTAGTAGTAGCTGAGATGAGCTTCTTTGATGCATGTCTTCTTTTGTCTCAGTAAACTAACCTACTATGTGTCTCAGTAAACTAACCTACTATGGTTTCCAAGAGGAAATGTGGCTTACTTTTACGAAGGATTTGTCAACTAAAGATTGCGGTCAGTTTAACCTGACAATTCGTACTACCTTTGTAGGCGTGTGATTTTTCAACTGTGGTTGTGTGTTTTCAGAGTTTTATTTTAACAAGGGGGTGATGTCACAAAAGGAAAGAACAGCCAGGAGCCCAAGATAATCATTAATGGGCTACTACTACCTAGCCCAGCCGAACGGCCTTAATCCGATCAACTTGATCGCCACGGAAAGTAGTAGCCCATCCATCCTACTTTCGAATCGGACTCGCACAAAACCGCGTCGCTCGGCCCGATCTGCGAAATCGCCTGCTTAAATCCTACGCGCGCAATCCCCACCTCCTCTGCTCTCTCTCGCCTTCCTCCCTGTGCTCGATCCCATCCGTCCACCCACAGCTCTGCGCCCTCGCCTCCCTCGCACCCGCAGCGATTCTTCGTTCGACCCCATGGTGATGCCGCCGCGTCCCTCCTCCTCCGGCATGCAGAGCATCCGCCGGGAGCTCCAGCGCAGGAGGCCCAAGCCCTTGGCGCCCAAGAACTCGGTCGCCATGAAGTCCTCCGCGCCGCCGCCGCCACCTCCGCGTGAGGGTGCTCGCTAGCCTCCCGATCCCGATGCAGCGCCGGCACCGACGCGCCACGGCCTCGTCCACACGCTTCGTCGCGCCCACCCGTTGTCTCTCATTCTACACATTTTATCACCAAAATGAATAGGAGACACATGTAAGCAATATCATCCCAAATAAATGTACATATAAAGACTTGTTATTCATCACAAATCACAAACAAAAGAAAGGAACAAAAAGAATGGGTTACAATTTATTTTGTACAGATTGAATTTGATAACTGTGATTTGTTTTCATTTTCTATATCAGTCCTTCAATTGTTCACCATCGAGCACTTGAGTCTCACTTCCACAGGCATCCCTGGCGGAGGCGGTATGTCCCCCATCTTCACCATAGCCTTGGCAAAGTCCTTCGCGAACGTCTCGCCGTCGTTGCTATACATCTCCACCAGATGGTCCAGCGGCCCACCGCAGCCGTAGAGCTCCTGGTCGGAGGTCAGGAGGCCGCGCCGCGCGACCAATTCCTTGTAGTAGGCGTTGTCGAACTTCATCGGTGTCTGTTCGTCGAACGGCACCGCGGCACCTTCGCCGTTGCCCTGGCACGTCTGCCGGCGGAGCTCCGCGAAGGAGGGATCGATGTCGGCGCCGCCGCCCTCCTCCAGGCCGTAGACGCGGTCCTTGTACTGGATGCACCGCGCCGTGCCGACGGTGTGCGCGCCCGAGAGCGCGGCCATGTCGCGGGCGTCGAGGCCGTGTTCGGCGAACGCGGCGATGAGGCTTGTGAGGTTGGCGTGCGGGGACGGGAGGTCGTTCTCGGCGGCTTTCCTGTCAGCGCCGCGCGAGTCCTTGCGGCCGAGCTGCACGTTCCATGCCGGGCCTCCGAGCAGGGCGACGGCGTCCCGGGAGGCCAGGGCGAGGATGTCGGCGCAGGAGACGGTTGCCGGGCAGGCGTGCTCGAGGTGGGACTTGATCTCGTCGATCACGTCGAAGCCGCGGAGCGAGTGGTTGGGCTCGGCAGCCTTCTCACTCTGGAAGAAGGGCGTGCCGTCGTCCAGGAGGACAGAGCCATCGCACCCCTGTTGAATTCGTTCAAAAAATTACTGTCACTAACGGGAATGAACAGCTTATATATACAATAACGATCGATTACTAGCAGGAGATGACTAAACAAAGACGTACGTTTATGAAGCAGTCGTGGAAGAAGAGGCGGAGCACGGCGGGAGCCGTCGCCTGGTTGGCGGCGACCTTGGACGCCATCACGGAGTGGACGATGTGCTGCGCGCTCGGGCAGGTTTTGTCGTAGTAGCGGACCGAGAGGTGGTGATCACCATTGGCGGTGCATGCGCATGCGAGAAGGACACCGAGGATCAGCGGAGTAAGCCAAGAAGAGCTCCTGGACGGTGACATACTATGTGGCAAAGAGCTTAGCAGATGAAGATGTTGTGTAGAGTACTTGTGTAGTTGTGTTCTATCTAGTTCCAGTGCATGGATTGCTTGGAGTGGTGAAGCATGAAGTGGTGGCGTGCTTATATACTGCACGCGGCTGCCTTCTTCAGCCGTCTCCGGTCGCGCCGATGCTTGTTCTATGCGCGTGCACGTGCGGACATTCGATGGAGTGGCAGCACGCAGCAGCGTTGACGTGGTCTATGATCTGGCGGTCTGCATGCACGCATGGCTTCGTGGCCGGAATTCTGACCGGGGTAACCGTCACGACGACGAAAGAGAGCGAAAAGAACTCAAGAGGCAGTTTGATCGATCGATGATGAGTTGACCAAATCATTGTGGTGATATTATTGTAAAGGACAACAAGGTAACAACACAACTTTATTAGGTTCGGGTACGAATCGGACTTTCAAAGCGTGAGCACTGACGAAACGGAGACTTTCTTCTTTGTTCTCGACAAAATCTTGATTTTAATTTCCTGTTGTTGTCAATGCTCTCAATGTGATTCTAGGCTAAAAACAGCGGGAACATCGCATGGCATCTAATTGCACATATGGGCTGGATTAGTTGGACAAGTAGTTGTATACTCCGTATTTAGTTGGACAGGATGGTGGGAATGAATGTTCGGCGAAAAATCTCTATCACTATCAGACGCGTGCTGCTACTTTCAAAGGCACTATATCAATGACGTTTTCTGCATGTACAAAATGCCAACAATCATTTCAGTGTAACTTGCATCTAGTATAACTGATCTGGCCTCAGGACCATATTATACTATTACGTTACAATCATTTGGACGAAGAGGCCATGGATGCATCAGGTGGTTTAAATTAAATGTATGGCATTATGCCGGGGCTAAGGGCATCCAATAACAAGGCAACAACAAACATTCACCGGTAGAGAGACACGATCTTTGATCCAGGTCTTTTATCCCGGTTCAATTTTGAAACCGAGACAAAAAAAAAAAACTTTGGGTGATGTGGCCTGGAATGACCACATACGGCGTCCCTCTTTTAGTCTCGAGTGGTAAAACCACTCGGAAATAAAAGTCTAGACGCCAACAACTGCTACCTAGCAATATTTAACGTCACATTTTAGTCTGGAGTGGTATTTCCACCCGAGACTAAAGACCCTCTCTTTATTCTCGGGTGGGAACACCACCCGAGACGGAACTAAATATTTAGTCTCTGGTGGTGTTCCCACCCGAGAATAAAGGAAGACCTTTAGTGGTATCGCTCCGCCGCGCACTGCCTCATCGCCGACCCTTGGAAACGCACCACGGCATCTCGGCGGCCCTCGTCCCGATTGTCGCGCCGCCAGGTCTGCATCATTTCCGCGCCGCGCACGCCTGGAACACGAGACGTTCCCGCCAGGCAGCAGGCAAGCCCAGCGCATGCCGTGGAGAGGCTCGACGGCGAACACGTCGCGCATGCGCGGCGCGATGTGCGCGAGCGCTGCCTGTGACTGCTCCATGGACGCGGCCGTGTTGAGTACGAAAGCCACGTGCCTTCCTGCTGTACGTGCACGGTGAGATCGACGAGCACGCGCAGCAAGGGGTTGTCCGTCGACGTCGTCGGTGTCACTGTGTCGGCGTCGTCGGCGGCACTGGACGGGGAAGTTCCGTCGCCGAAGGAAGCTCGATCTCCATCCCTGGAATGGGGCGCACCGGTTAGTCAAGGACGCCGCCTGCTGGGTAGGGGAGCTCGATAAGGTTGGGCATGGACAGGAAGCTGCACGCGCTTCCCATCCGTAAAGCGAGCACCGGGACGCCGAGCTCCTCATGTCGATGACCCATGGCATCGAACCGTCGGCGTCGATGGATGTCACCACCGGAAACGCGATGCCTTTCCGGGCTGTCTACTAAGGATCGACAGTGACATGAGGCAGAACGGTACGCTCCAGTTGGCGTAACCAGAATGGACGAGAGCTCCATGAGGCCGTCCACATTAGACGTGATCATGAGCTACCCGACCAACCCGACCCGACCGAAAAAAGCCCAACCCGACCTGACAGTGCGACATGTCGAGCACTTGTCGAAATTTTCACCCGAACCAAGAAAAAAATCCGACCCAAACCGACGTAACCGAAAATTATAACTAAAAAACTCAAACCCGACCCGACCGTGTGGCGGGTCGAGCACGTGCCAAGAATTTCGACCCGATAACCCGACACAACCTGACACGACCCGACCCATGATCAGGTCACCGAGCGTGGGTGGTCGTTGGGGAGGCCGTCCAGGACGGACGAGAAGCGGAGGCGCGGCGAAGCGGGCCGCGGGCGAGGCGGTGGAGGTTGTGCTTGGTCAGGTGGACCCCGGAGACGTCATCACTTGCGCAACCGTGCTCCAATATTTATCCACATTTCAACTTGATTTTGTTTTCAGAAAATTGGTTCTGTAGCATCAGAAAATTGTGATTTTCGTAAAATACCGCTGAAAACATCGTTTGAATTGTTTTACTACCAAGGCTGACTGCAGGATCATCGGTCACATGGAAAATCAGGGGCTAGCTAGAGCTAGCTTTCCAGGAAGAGTGGTGATTACGGAGAAGTGAAGAGAATCTAGGGGAAGACGGGACAAATCCTTCATGGTCTGCACATACCTCATTTCCAGTGATGATTTCTTGGACCATGTGTTGCAAACTTAAAGGTCTTTAGGTTTGTTTCGTAGAGCTATATCTGATTTTTTTTTTTTGATATTGAGCTATATCTGATTATGATTCTCTATGTGAGCTGATTCACTTAGAGATAGTGATTTGTGGCTGAAAGTAATTCTCTACTGTAATTCTATAAACTCTTAGGCTGGAGAATCACTTCACAGGAGAATCTATTTTTCAGCTCATAGTCTCTTAATTCGTTTCAGAGAATGGCCGTGTTTAAATGGATTCCAAATTTTTTTCAGAAAAGGGAATCTCGCATGCATGGAGTACTAAATGAAGTCTATTTGCAAAACCTTTTCACACATAGGTGTAACTTTACGTGATGAATCTAATGAGTATAATTAATTTAATAATTTGCTACAGTAACTTTGTGCGATGCCTGTCTAATTATCTTTGCAACCAAACCTACTACTATGGTTCCGTGAACAGTGTGGCTTGCTTTTGTGAAAGATTTTATCAACTAAAGATTGCTCTTGGTTTATAACCTTGTAATTCATCATGCCTTTTATAGGTGGTGTGATTCCACTGATTTGTGTCAACTGTGATTTTGTATAGCTTATATAACCCGGGAATGATGCCACAAAAGAAAGGAACAGACAGTAACCCAGGATAATCTGAATGGGCTACTCCCTACTACCTAGCCCACCCGAACGCCCTAAACCAACCATCCGGCCTTTAATTCGATCAACTTGACCTCCACGCAAAGAAGCCCATAATCCAATTCGGTCCATCCTACTTCGGATCGGAGTCGGACTCGACCAAAACCCGCGTCGCTCGGCCCGATCTGGGAAATCACCTACTTAAATCCTACGCGCGCAATCCCCACCTCTTCTGCTCTCTCTCGCCTTCCTCCCTCCTCTGCTCGATCCCATCCATCCACCCACAGCTCTGCGCCCTCGCCTCCCTCGCACCCGCAGCGCTTCTTCGTTCGATCCCATGGTGATGCCGCCGCGCCGCTCCTCCTCCGGCATGCAAAGCATCCGCCGGGAGCTCCTCCGCAGGAGGCCTAAGCCCTTGGCGCCCAAGAGCTCGGCCGCCATGAAGCAATCCGCGACACCGCCGCCACCTCCGCGTGAGGGTGTTCACTACGCGATCCTGGAGCGATGCCCTCGACCAGCGCCCGAGGAGATCCCGTCATCGGTCGCCTCCCAGCCCCGGTGCCGCACCGACACCGACGCGCCGCAGCCTCGGCCACACATTTCGCCGCGCCCGCCCGCCGTCTCTCGCGCGACGCCACCGTCTCCGCGCCGAGCCACTACTAGCGCCGCCGCCACGCATCTGAGGCCCGGGACGGCGGTCGGTGTCCGCACGAGGACCACGACACTCAATGTTAGAGTAAATGGGCCTAGAGCCATTTCTTCCAATAATGAAAGAATTAAAAGCCCATTTACTTAATGCTAGGGAAAAGTGATAAATACCAAATGGGTATTAGAGGAGTCTCCCATCCAACTTATGACGTAGCCTTTCGGTACACCTCTTGTGAAGTTGAATAAAGGAGATAGGCGTGCCACACGTGCGCGTGCGCGTGGACGTGACGTGTCGTGTCGAGTCGAGTCGAGCGGGCGGTGCGGTGCGGTCGGACGGACGTGATGAGTTGCGGGGCGGGAGCATCTTTTTGCTGTTGGCTGTTGATGGCTCCTTAATTGTGACCGTTGCTGTTGGCTGTTGATGGCTCCTTAATCGTGACAATTACCGAGCCTTTACCAGGGGAGCCTTAACCGCGACAGTTATCAGAGGAGTTAACCGCGACCGTTACTACTCAGTACGTCCAGGTTCATTCCCCCCTCCGCACCTGCTCGCCTATATAAGGAGGCTCTGCTCCTCCTCCTCAACTCACCAAGTCACAACTCAGGTACTCCTGTTCAGGAGACCTCTCCCTTCTCCCTCTGTTTGCTGCTTTTGCTTTTGCATCCCCATCGCTTGCACCGCGCGCACGGTACCGGCGAGAGCAGAGCCTCCGGAACCTCGTCCTGCTGCTGAGATCCTGCTCGGGATAGGCGGGCGATAAGGTTTTTGGGGAGCGTCTTCACGTGACTGCTCGCTCCCGTACGACTACTTCCTCTACGTCGACTACGAACGACTACTTCCTTTACAGGCGAGTCTTCACTGCGATCATCTTCCTGCATCGAATTCGTACGGCTACATCGACTGAGGTCACTATACGATTAGTATGACTAACCGAGTGATAGCGGAACTTCGGGTGACACCGTCACCCGACCTTCCACGAGGTACATTCTCAAACTAATATTCATGCTTATTAGTTGTATAATCATGAATAAGTTTATGTTTAATTGCTGTTTAAACATGAATATTTGCACATGGATTGTCTCACTCACAGCAATATTGAAATGTCTATTTAATAATAGAATTAAAATATACCAGAATATTGCCTATCATCTAACAATCCAAAAACCTTCTAATGTTGATAGAAATATGTTTGGTGTCACTAGCTTTGCAAATGCAATTAAACCAAAGCCTTTTGATGGTTCAAACTTTAAGAGGTGGCGTGAGTTGACCACCCTGTGGCTCACTGCCATGAACGTGATGTACGTCATCACCAGAAAAGCTCCTGAGGGTGTCTCGGGGGAAAAGTTCAATTCAGATGATAATCTGTTCCGAGGTGCCGTGATCAGCGTTTTGATTGATAGTCTGGTGGATACCTATCTCCGTTACAAAATGGGGAAGGAGATTTGGGAGGCTCTTGAGGCTCAGTACGGAGCTTCTGACGCCGGCGGTGAGCTGTACGTAATGGAACTGTTCCTAGACTACAAGATGGTTGAAGACCGTCCTGTGGTGGAACAGGCCCATCAATTACAGGCGCTGGCTAAGGAGCTTGAGAACTACTGCAGAGAGGTCCCATGTGTGTTGCCCGAAAAGTTTGTGACTGGAGCTATCATCGCTAAGTTGCCACATTCTTGAAGGGACTTTGCTACCTCTCTAAAACACAAGAAAAAGGAATTCACTTTTGATGACCTTGTTGCGACTCTTGATGTTGAAGAGAAGGCGAGAGCAAAGGACACACGTGGAAAGGTAATAGCCGGCTCCTCAAGCGCAAACTTTGTGCAGAGGGGCAATCCCAAGTTCCAGAACAACCAGAACAAGAGGAAGAAGCCTTCACAGAACCCGCCCAAGGCTAAGCAAGCCGACGGGTCTGATAAGAAGAAGAGAAAGCCGGGGGGTGCTTGCTACACATGTGGCAGTCCGGATCACTTTGCTGCAAAGTGCCCGGATCGCAAAGATCGCAAGGCCCCTAAGACAGCGAACATGGTTGTTAGCGAGGATGGAGAAACATCGGGGTACGGTAATTTCTTACCTACAGTTCTTTCAGTATGTTCTTCACCAGAGTGGTGGATAGACACCGACGCTAATATTCATGTATGTGCTGACATCTCTATGTTTTCTTCTTACCAGGTCGGGGGGACTACATCCTTGTTGATGGGGAACGGTGCCCATGCGCGTATTCTTGGTGCTGGTACGGTCACTCTGAAGTTCACTTCGGGGAAGACCATACAATTAAAGAATGTGCAGCATGTACCTGCCATCAAGAAGAATCTAGTCAGCGAGTCTCTACTGTGTAGAGACGGGTTTAAATTAGTCTTTGAGTCAAATAAATGTATCATTTCTAAGTTTGGTACCTTTGTTGGAAAAGGCTATGATAGCGGAGGCTTGTTCCGCTTTTCTTTATCGTTTGATAATAATGTTGTGAACCATGTGATGAATGATGAATCAGATGTTTGGCATTCGAGGCTTTGTCATGTTAATTTTGGTTGTATGATGCGCTTAGCTAGTTTGAGTTTAATTCCAAAGTTTACCTCTGTCAAAAATTCTAAGTGCCACGTATGTGTAGAATCAAAACAAACTCGCAAGCCACATAAGGCAGCTGAGGCGAGAAACTTGGCACCTCTAGAATTAGTTCATTCCGATCTGAGCGAAATGAACGGTGTGTTGACAAATGGTGGTAAAAGATATTTCATGACTTTGATAGACGATAGCACTAGATTTTGTTACATCTACTTGTTAAAATCAAAAGATGAAGCATTACATTACTTTAAGATCTATAAAGCTGAAGTAGAAAATCAACTTGAGAGAAAGATTAAACACCTAAGGTCTGATCGAGGTGGCGAATACTTCTCTAATACTTTTGATTCATTCTGTGAGGAACACGGTATCGTTCATGAGAGGACACCGCCTTATTCACCTCAATCCAATGGGATTGCCGAAAGAAAGAACCGCATGCTGACTGACTTGGTGAATGCCATGTTAGAAACCGCGGAACTATCTAAGGAATGGTGGGGTGAGGCGATACTGACGGCCTGTCATGTTCTGAACCGTGTGCCTATGAAGAATAAGGAAGTAACACCATTCGAGGAATGGGAGAAGAAGAGGCTAACTCTTTCATATTTACGCACTTGGGGTTGCTTGGCCAAAGTCAGTATGCCAATCACGAAGAAACGTAAACTTGGACCAAAGACGGTGAACTGTGTCTTTCTGGGGTATGCTTTTCACAGCGTCGATTATAGATTCTTGGTAGTAAGATCCAGAGTACCTGACTTGATTGTCGGGACAATTATAGAGTCTAGAGACGCTACATTCTTTGAGAATATCTTTCCAATGAGAGATGAAACAAGTTCATCTAGGCAAGAGTCTGTCGAGAAAGATGACTCCACTAAGCCGATGGAACTCAATAAGCCTACACTTATTGAGCATCCTGAGGAGGATAATGATGAGGCTCCTAGGAGGAGCAAGAGACAAAGGACAGAGAAATCCTTTGGAGATGATTTCATCGTATACCTCGTGGATGACACTCCCAAGACCATTGCAGAGGCCTACTCTTCACCTGATGCTGACTATAGGAAGGAAGCAGTGAGGAGTGAAATGGACTCTATCATGACAAATAGAACTTGGGAGGTTGTTGAGCGTCCTTACGGGTGCAAACCTATGGGATGCAAATGAGTGCTCAAAAAGAAGCTTAGGCCTGATGGTACTATTGATAAGTACAAGGCTAGACTTGTGGCCAAGGGTTACACCCAAAAGGAAGGAGAAGACTTCTTTGATACTTACTCACCAGTTGCTTGATTGACTAGCATAAGAGTACTACTTTCTCTGGCAGCCTCTCATGGTCTTCTCGTTCATCAGATGGACGTTAAGACAGCTTTCCTAAATGGAGAGTTGGAAGAGGAGATCTATATGGATCAGCCGGAAGGATTTGTAGTAAAGGGTCAAGAAAGAATGGTGTGTAAGCTGGTGAAGTCTCTCTATGGCCTCAAGCAAGCACCTAAGCAATGGCATAATAAGTTCGACAGAACTTTGACATCTGTTGGCTTTGTTATAAACGAAACTGACAAATGTGTGCACTGTCGCTATGGTGGGGGCAAAGGAGTGATTTTGTGTCTGTATGTAGATGACATACTTATCTTTGGCACGAGCCTTGAAGTAATCAAGGAGGTCAAAGACTTTCTATCTCAAAAGTTTGAGATGAAGGATTTGGGAGAGGCTGATGTTATCCTTAACATAAAGCTGATAAAAGGAGAAAATGGTGGGGTGACTCTATCACAGACTCACTATGTTGAGAAGATGCTAAGTCGGTTTGGCTACAGCAACTCTAAACCCGCACCAACTCCTTACGACGCCAGCTTGGTTCTAAGGAAGAACCTGAGGATAATGGTGGATCAGCTGAGATACTCCCAGATCATTGGTTCGTTGATGTATCTGGCTAGCGTCACGAGACCTGACATTGCATATGCAGTTAGTAAACTGAGCCGGTTTGTTTTAAACCCGGGCAGTGAACACTGGCGTGCTCTCGAGAGGGTAATGCGCTATCTAGTGGGCACAATGAACTATGGCATTCACTATTCTGGAGACCCAAAAGTCTTGGAGGGATATAGTGATGCAAACTGGATTTCTGATGCTAATGAGTTAAAGGCCACAAGTGGATATGTGTTCACACTTGGATGTGGCGCTGTTTCCTGGAAGTCTTGCAAGCAGACCATTCTAACCAGGTCAACAATGGAAGCAGAACTCACATCATTGGATACTGCCACTGTCGAGGCCGAGTGGCTTCGTGAACTCCTAATGGACTTACCGATAGTTGAAAAACCGATACCGGCAATTCTAATGAACTGTGATTGTCAAAGTGAACAGTTCAAAGGACAACATGAAGTCATCCAGGCATGTCAAGAGGCGGTTGAAGTCTGTCAGGAAATTGAGAAACACCGGTGTTATAGCTTTGGATTACATCCATACGTCTAAGATCCTGACAGATCAATTTACAAAGGGTCTATCACGTATTGCGATAGATAATGCATCTATGGAACTGGCCTTGAAACCCACGTGAGTTTTTCCATAGTGGAAACCTGTCTTATGTGATCGGAGATCCCGTGAATTAAGATGGTGAAACAAGCTATGGTCTGACTGAGAGAAGAGAACCTTTAAGAAGGCTCGGTCCATAGAAAGATGCATTTCTCTTAAAAACTGTATGGCAGACTGGTATGTATACCTTAATGTGCTCCAAGTGGCTTTCATGAAACAAGGTAGTTGTTTCTTGAAGCAAAGACATAGTTCTACAGTATGTCTTGAAGGAACACAGCTATGTGAGTATCGACTACTGGTCATAGTCTATGAGATTTGGGTGATCTCTACAAAACTCATGAAGAGGCACGGAGTGTGACCCATAAGCTCCAACCCGCGGGGATGCTATGTGCAGCCAAGTACCAGTAAAGGGCTCTGGCCAAGCTTAGATGCACAAAACTGCCAATTCAAGGCATAGTCCATTGTTCAGTTGCAAATAAGTGTAACTTGAGTTCCTGGTGGATGTTCAACTTAACAGTCTCCATCGCAGTGCTGGTATATCGAAAACAAAAGGGAAAATGGGAGCATTTCCAATGTGACTTATAATTCTTGGTGGGGATTGTTAGAGTAAATGGACCTAGAGCCATTTATTCCAATAATAAAAGAATTAAAAGCTCATTTACTTAATGCTAGGGAAAAGTGATAAATACCAAATGGGTATTAGAGGAGTCTCCCATCCAACTTATGAGGTAGCCTTTCGGTACACCTCTTGTGAAGTTGAATAAATGAGATAGGCGTGTCACACGCGCGTGCACACGCTCGCTCGCCGAGCCGAGGCAGTGGACGTGGACGTGACGTGACGTGATGAGTCGAGCGGGCGGTGCGGGAGCATCTTTTTGCTGTTGGCTGTTGATGGCTCCTTAATTGTGACCGTTGCTGTTGGCTGTTAATGTCACAACTCAGGTACTCCTGTTCAGGAGACCTCTCCCTTCTCCCTCTGTTTGCTGCTTTTGCTTTTGCATCCCCATCGCTTGCACCGCACGCACGGTACCGGCGAGAGCAGAGCCTCCGGAACCTCGTCCTGCTGCTGAGATCCTGCTCGGGATAGGCGGACGATAAGGTTTTTGGGGAGCGTCTTCACGCGACTGCTCGCTCCCGTACGACTACTTCCTCTACGTCGACTACGAACGACTACTTCCTCTACAGCCGAGTCTTCACTGCGATTATCTTCCTGCATCGAATTCATACGGCTACATCGACTGAGGTCACTATACGATTAGTATGACTAATCCGAGTGATAGCGGAACTTCGGGTGACACCGTCACCCGACCTTCCACGGGGTACATTCTCAAACTAATATTCATGCTTATTAGTTGTATAATTATGAATAAGTTTATGTTTAATTGCCGTTTAAACATGAACATTTGCACATGGATTGTCTCACTCACAGCAATATTGAAATGTCTATTTAATAATAGAATTAAAATATACCAGAATATTGCCTATCATCTAACACTCAAGACGGGGGAGTCTCTCGTGCTCTGGCTCAGAGCGACGGTCGTGTCACCGACCCACGGGGGCTACGAGGTCATCTACGACGGCAACTGGCCGTCCGCCGACCCCTATGGCACCATCCGCGTCCCGCTGCGACACGTCCGGTTGATCAACTCGTCGCCGGCGACCCCTCCGCCGCCTCTGTTATGCGCCGCCGTGCCCGCCGCGCAGAAGAGAGAGACGCAGACCGCACCGAGGCCGACCAGGGCGGGGAAAAGCCTGCGCCTCATCCGCCGCAGCCTCATGCCGGAGATTGAGCGCCAGGCCCGGGCTGACTCGCATGAATGCTACTAGCTGCTGCTTGATTCTGCTCCCAATTGCGTTGCCTGTTGGTTCAGTTCATGAATAGTCTATGTTTTTGTTTGATTAGTTCATGAATTTATTTCAAGTCTTGAGCGCGATCAAGTGTAATTGGCCCAAGAAAATTGCCACTTGGCCAGCATGGTGTGTGTAAATCCTTCCCTTCTGGGGATTTATATGTATGTCGACGATCCTTTGTAAGCATTAGTTGCTTAATCTGTTCGAGCCATTATCGTGTTCCTCTTGCTTGTTATCTCATGGGATGCATTTTCTTTTCTGAAGTCAATTTGTGCTTCTGCTGCAGTCAGCATTTGTCTTTTTTCTTAAGTCGATTTGAATTGTGATGTTGCTGCCATCAATGAATCTTCACTGTAATATTGCTGCTACCTGATCCAATACTTGGGCTCTTGCCAAGAGAAAACGACAGACTCAGTCAATTTTCACCATGCATTGTGAAATTCAGAGAAGAGTAACTTCTACTGTCAACTTTTATCACACATCGTGATTCGTGCCCAACATTTTTAGTTGCGCAGATCAAGCCCTGCACGCAATAATGATCAAGCTTCACATCTGGGCAAGAACGGGTTTTGCAGCTGTGGCCTGTGGGTTTCGTAGCTAGAGATGAACATAATCTAGTTTCTTTTTTTTTTGAGCGAATGAACATAATCTAGTTCGCGTCTCGTCTGTGGGGAATGTTGGCCTCAAGAAAATTCAAACGGGGAGGCAGCCATTGGTAGGCTAATTATGGGCTAGCGGCCTAAATTACTTCCAGCCCAACTGCTGGAAACCATCCGGCCCCAAATCCATTCTACTTGCCCCGACGGTAAAACTAGCCTACTTCCGATCGGACTCGGTCGAAATCGCGTCTTTCGGCCCGATCTGCTAACCAAACCCCTGCTTAAATCCTACGCGCGCAATACCCACCTCCTGCTCTCTCGCGTTGCTCCTCCGCGATTTCGTCTTCCTCCCACCGCCTCCGATTGTTCTCCTCCGCTACTCGATCCGGCCCGTCCCGCCGCGCTTCTCCGATCCCATGGTGATGCCGCATCGCTCCTCCTCCTCCGGCATGCAGAGCCTCCGCCGGGAGCTCCAGCACAGGAGGCCCAAGCCCTTGGCGCCTAAGAGCTCGGTCGCCATGAAGTCCTCCGCGCCCACGTGTTGACGCTTTTTCCGGTCGAACACACGAGTGCACTGGATTGCGCGGTAGTCGAAATCGCTCCTCGTCGAGGTCCCGGGCACGGGCTGGTCTAACCGCCTATGGAGGGCGGTCTGACCGCCTTGGTCAGGGACGTCGGCGAAAACCTAAGATTGCTGCTCCGGGAGGGACCCCGTCGGGAGTAGCGCGCCTAGGGTTGTTCTAAGGTCGGCAGGTCACTTAGAACGCCTTAAATCGCCATAGAGACGAAGAAGGAAGCAAAGAGGTTGGAAAAGTAGGGTTTGGAGATAAAAGTAAGATAAATGTTTGATCGATTGGGTGATAGGTCCTCAATCGGCCGTGGCCCTTCATAATATAGGGTGGGGAGGTCTTGCCCCGCAAGGAAATCCTTTACAACTCGAAATCTACTATGACTCCTCAATTTCAGTCAGAATCAGGGGAGGGCGGTCTAACCGCCTGGGGCACACGGTTAGACCGCCTGGGTCCTTTTCCGGACCGGCTACAGGGATAGGCGGTCTAACCTCCTAGGGGGGCGGTCTAACCGCCTGTGTGACGTGCAGATCTTCCAGAAGCCATAACTCTCTCATCCGGACTCCGATTTGGACGTTCAATATATGAATCTTGATCTACTCGACGAGACCTATCCAATAGTGAAGTCCAAATTACTTTTTGAGGACTTTGACCAGGGCGGTCAAACCGCCCTAGGGACGAGGTCTGACCTCCTGTTGCCAGACCGGCTCCAGAGATCGCGGTCAGACCGCCTGGTATCCCGGTCTGACCGCCTGGTCCAGCCTGATCTGGCTTAGCTGCCAATTTTGAGTGTCAACATATGCCCCCTATTTTTTAGTAAAGCTTGCGTATTAAAAAACAAATTTAAGGTCGATGTAACACTTTCCACCGGCCATTTTGTCATAAGGGCGATTCTCATCGAAATCGGCCGTATCTTCTCAATCGTCTTCAAGATCCATGTGCTCTGGAGAAGAACTGTAATCAATAAGTTGTTCATCGTCTTTTAATTCAGACACCGATGATAACTCATTGTCACAAGTAATGAGAGCTGAAGAAGGAAAAATAGGCGACGTCTCTGGACCAGCCGGTTCAACCGCCATAGGCCCCGGTCTGACCGCCTCAGGACCCGGTCTGACCGCCTCAGCCGGTTTAACCGCCTTCTCCGCCGGTTTGACCGGCTCTGGCAAGGAGGTGACCTTGACTCTCCACTCCTTCCCTTGTGGCACCATGGGTCTGTATTGATTGAACATCTCGTCCCTTTGTTGCTCCAGCTCCTTTTCTCTCTTCTCCCGAGACCTCAGTCGTTGAAGCTTCCTCCTTTGAGTATGAGTCAATCCGGGAGGACACCATCTTGGCAAAAAGTATTTAGAGTTAGAACCACTTCCACTGGCCTCATGATCATTAGCAGCAACAAATCCCTTCTGAGTAGGTATCATAACCAGATTGCTTAGCACAACCGGTCTTTTGCCACTTTTCTCAACGGGAACATCCATCGTCCCAATTTGGATGATATCTTGACTAGTAGTCCTCCTTGGGTTGACATCCATCTTTTCAACCTTCCTCTCTCTGATCTTGGGGTTGTAAACTTGCTTCGGAGAAGATTGAGCAAAATTTCTGGGCAGGGCGGTCAGACCTCCTACATGGGGCGGTCTAACCGCGTCAGCTTGGTGATTCTGACCAGATTGATGTCCAGATGCCAAACGGTCTTGAGTATTTCGTGAAATCTTGTCCAAGGCTGATTTTCTTGGTCCTCCCCATCTAGGATGAAAGGATTGATGATATGACACCCACATCACACCATTGTCATCATAAATTGGACGAAGCAGATTTGATCTTGAAGACGCCCATGATGAAGCGAAGTGCCCCCCGTGCTGAGATGATTCTCCTCTGAACCTTGTTGCTGCTCGTGGAGGCGATGATGACCTCTCTTGATGTGTGGGTGACCTCATCTTTTTTTTAATGGCCGATCACTTGTAACGGCCTTTTGTTTGGAATATTTGTCAAATAACATATCCAATGTGACCTTTTGCTTTGAAGCACTCCCCTGATTTTTTGCAACATTGAGCTTCCAGTTTCCAATCTCCGGTCGCTTCGGTTTTAGCATCTTTGGTCGACCATGGGCAGGGGCGGTTTGACCGCCCTCCTCACGCGGTCTGACCGCCTGGACCTGAATAGCCTCAAACGGTCGCTGAGAAGACGGAGCGGACGACCCTTGCCCCCCATGTCCAGAAGCTTTGACAGTGGTCTTACCATCAGGGGTTTTCTCATAAGCAACTTCTCTTTTTAGCTCTTTTCCTCTCAAATTGGGTCGCTCTTCCCCGATCACCACATTTTTTCCTTTGGTTGCTTCGACTTGATGTGGCCGAACCAGAACCTTAGGCTGCTGCAACTCCATGGTGTTGATAGGAAAAGGATGCTTGTCCACTCGTTTCTCATGAAGCATCAAACGACCTTCATTTATGACTGATTGAATCTGACAACGAAACACATTGCAATCATTAGTAGCATGAGAATAAGAATGATGATATTTACAATATGCACGTCGTTTTATATCATTAAGTGGAGGCATGGTATGAGATATTTTAATATTTCCAAGTTTAAACAATTCATCAAAAATGCGATCACACTTAGAAACATCAAAAGTAAATTTTAATTCTTCTTGCCGACCTTTACTAGCCGGCTTAAGTGATGCACAAGAAAAAGATTTATCTTCAGAAGGCCATACAAATTCAGCACTATAAACTTCATTCTCATCGTTCAAATTATTAGAAACATAATCAATCACATTAATATCAGACCGATGAGACTCAAGTTTTTCTTTTTCTCTATTCAAATTCAATTCTTGTGCCATACCTCTCACAAAAACAGAATCAAGCGAATAAAAGTCTACACCTTCTAATCTTTCTCTAAGAGCAGATTTTAAACCTTTAGCAGCAAGATTAGCTAGGTCAGAATCAGAAAGTGACAAATTAAAACAACGGTTTTTAACCTCTTTAAAGTGCTTAAGGTAATTAGAGACCGTTTCATCTCTACCTTGTTTAACCGATGTTAAATCTGTCAATTTTAGTTGATAGTCCCCACTAAAGAAGTGATCATGAAATTTTTGTTCTAATTGATTCCAAGAATCAATAGAGTTAGGGGCTAAAGACGAAAACCAAGCAAAGGCAGTACCCGTCAAAGACAAAGAGAACAAACGCACTTTCAAAGCATCATATGTACTCGCTTCACCTAGTTGAGCAATGTATTGGTTTATGTGCTCCCAAGTTGTACGATTATCATCACCACTAAATTTAATAAAATCAGGCAAACGCCAACCAGGGGGACAAGCCACAAGATCAAATTCGGCTTTATAAGGTTTTTGATATAGTCTAGAATTACCCATATCAACACCGAGTTTGTTTTTCACCATGCTAGCTACTTCTTCCTTAAAATTTTTAAATTTATTCATAGCATCTAGTTGGGATTGCATTGTAGCTGACATATCAACTCTATTCATAGGGGGTGGATTAAAATTTGAAACACTCATCATCTGGCCAGACAGGGCAGTCTGACCGGCCATGGGGGGCGGTCTGACCAGGGTCGGCTTTAGCAATGATGATTGTCCCGGATAAAAACCAGTCGGCATGCCGTACACAGGTGTCTCAATTGAGGTTCCTGGCGCTGCCGACAAGTTTGTTTGTAACACCTCTTGTGAATCTAATTGAGGGATAAAATTATCAGAAATATTAAAACTACTACTTTTACCCTCAACTTTTTCTAGGCGAGTAATCATACTAGCAACCTGACTATGCTGATTACTAAAAGCACGCTCGAATTTATCAGACAATGCAGCAAGCTTTGTAGATATATCAGATTCAGGTTTGCTTACAGTGGTGATTACCTTAACCTTGTCGTTGTTCAGCTTGATCGCCGGCATCTCGAATTCTTGAGCCATCGTCACCTTGCCTGAACGATCTTTCTTGGCGTGGGAGAGGAATTGCTGCTTGATGTATTCCTGAAGCTCTGCATACTTTCTCTGATCCTCTTCGCTGAGTTCTTCAATACTTGACATGATGACGTTTGACAAAACGGTTGTAAAACCAGATCTGTCCTCAGCGGAGTCGGCAAAAGTGTGTTGACGCTTTTTCCGGTCGAACACACGAGTGCGCTGGATCGCGCGGTAGTCGAAATCGCTCCTCGTCGAGGTCCCGGGCACGGGCCGGTCTAACCGCCTATGGAGGGCGGTCTGACCGCCTTGGTCAGGGACGTCGGCGAAAACCTAAGATCGCTGCTCCGGGAGGGACCCCGTCGGGAGTAGCGCGCCTATGGTTGTTCTAAGGTCGGCAGACCACTTAGAACGCTTTAAATCGCCGTAGAGACGAAGAAGGAAGCAAAGAGGTTAGAAAAGTAGGGTTTGGAGATAAAAGTAAGATAAATGTTTGATCGATTGGGTGATAGGTCCTCAATCGGCCGTGGCCCTTCATAATATAGGGTGGGGAGGTCTTGCCCCGCAAGGAAATCCTTTACAACTCGAAATCTACTAGGACTCCTCAATTTCAGTCGGAATCAGGGGAGGGCGGTCTAACCTCCTGGGGCACGCGGTTAGACCGCCTGGGTCCTTTTCCGGACTGGCTACAGGGATAGGCGGTCTAACCTCTAGGGAGCCGGTCTAACCGCCTGTGTGACGTGCAGATCTTCCAGAAGTCATAACTCTCTCATCCGGACTCCGGTTTGGACGTTCAATATATGAATCTTGATCTACTCGACGAGACCTATCCAATAGTGAAGTCCAAATTACCTTTTGAGGACTTTGACCAGGACGGTCAAACTGCCCTAGGGACGAGGTCTGACCTCCTGTTGCCAGACCGGCTCTAGAGACCGCGGTCAGACCGCCTGGTATCCCGGTCTGACCGTCTAGTCCAGCTTGATCTGGCTTAGCTGCAAATTTTGAGTGTCAACACCACGCCCACGCCCACGCCGCCGTCCCTCTCCTCGGCCCCGTCCGCGATTGATGAGACTCTGAGCCCCGGGACGGAGGTTGGTGTCCGCACGAGGACCACGACGCTCAAGACCGGGGAGGCTCTCGTGCTCTGGCTCCGAGCGATGATCGTGTCGCCGACCCACGGAGGATACGAGGTCGTCTACGACGGAAACTGGCCGCCCGGCGACCCTTACGGCACCGTCCAGGTCCCGCGCCGACACATCAGGATGATCAAGCCCTCGCCGTCGCCCACGACTCCGCCTCTGTCCCTCCTGCCTCCGTCCAGCGCCCCCAGCCAGAGCGCCGCCGCCGCGCGGGAGAAGGAGATGCGTCCCCAACCGAGGCCGACCAGGGCGGGGAAGAGCCTGCGCCTCATCCCCCGCAGCCTCTTGCCGGAGATGGAGCGCCAGGGTTGTGCTGACCTGCATGGATACTAGCTGCTGCTCGCTCGATTCCGCTGGATGCCTTGCCTGTTCATGAACAGTCTGTTTTTGTTTGATTAGTTCATGAATTATCTCGAGTCTGAAGCCAGCTTGTGCTTGTCAGGAGAAAATTGTTACCATGGTTGGTGTAGATCCTTTTTCTTTTGATGATTCTTATGTATGATCGAATTGATCAATCAGCTCTATGTGTGTGTATTATGTAGACATCCAAAACATGTTATTAGCATTGTCTAGTGCTTTTTACCTGAATATATAAGTGTGCCTCATCCGCCGCAGCCTCCTGCCAGAGATGGAGAGCCAGGGCCGTGCTGACTTGACGGAGTACTAGCGCTGCTCGATCGATGCCGCTGCATGCATTACTTGTTCGTCCATGAGTAGTCTCTTTTTTATTTGATTATTAGCTCATGGATTATATCTCAAGTGTCAAGCAATCAAGTGTTTTGGGCAAACAGAGTTGCCACTTGCCAGCATCGTTGGTGTAAATCCCTTTTAACTTCTGATGATTTATATGTACGTTCAAATCATTATTTGTAAACATTCCTGCTGGTGATTAATTTGTCTGAATGCTTCTTATGTTGTTCTTGCTTCCTGAATATCCCAAACATGTGATCACGCACTTGTTGGTGCTGGTAGGGTCGTAGGGATTTATTATGAATTGGGCTGCTACATTTTTGAATCTTGATCGAGCATTCATCACTGCTTTTATGGATACATTACTGCACAGCTATATCTCCCTTTTTCCTGATGCTTACTTTTGATCAATCAAGTCGAGACGTGCTGTTGCTGCAGTCAGGAATTAGTCATTTTCTAAGTTTGCTGAAAGTATCTGAAAATATTCAGTTAGCCATCTCTGAAATGTTTCTGCTATTTGATCCAATACTTCAGCTCTTGCCAAGAGAAAGAGATGGTTACTGCAGTTGAATTGTTGCCAGGTGCTGTAACTCTGAATTTCTTCCATCTTAAATGAATCAGTAGTGCTCCTGCTCTTATTCAAAAAAAATGTTGTCAGGTGGTGTACCACAACCAACATGCACTTTTTGTTGTGTGATTCTGAAATACAGAGAAGAGCAAATTCTAGTGGCTACTAGTAACGCTATCATGACCTCTTTGTTCAAATTGTCCATATCCCCTTCTTGCATTTGCAAATTGGTATCATTTTTAACATAGTCATACATATTGTATGAGATGTTATGCGGGATTTTGTATGGCAATGATGTTACACTGCTACTAGCAGGTTCCTGGACTGGCTTGTGCTCTGAAGCTCAACAAGAAGAGCAGCAGAAACAACCAAGAAGCTCGGTCACCCCATAATTCTATCATCATTCCGATCTAAGTTTAGTCACGCCAAATGACCAAAAGTCACATCAATTATATCGATCTCGCAGCATAAAATGACTCTGAGAAATTGCAAAGTTCAGTAATCTCGAAATTCAGTTTGGCCATTCAGTTGTCAGTTCAGTGACCTCAAAAGTCAGTTCGGTCAGTTCAGTGATACCCCATCTCAGCACGGAAAATAACTTCGAGAAAAAGCAAATTACGGCGATCTAGAAGTTCACTTCAGTCATCCTCAAGTTAACTCTATGATCCTGACAGTTAGTTACGTGATCCTGAACTTTGAGTACAACCTCTCCTTGGCAAGTCCTCCAAAATTTGAAAAGTCGGGAGTCCGGGATACCGGATACGGTGTGCTGAGCTTATGATGAACCCGACGAGTCGGTCGAATACCATTGCCGAATGCCGATGATCCACCACTGACGATGTCCCGGCTCACCTGCTGCGCCAATGCCTGTGCCACGGCTCACCGGCTCACACAAGCAGCAGGTCTCGATGCGGCGCACAGGCGCCCACGCTACGAACGCGGGTCTTGCCGTCTCCAGCCGCGCCATGATCGCCTCTTGAAGGACGTTGGCTTGGCTTGTCATGAGCATGTCCGATAGGAGCACCCAGAGGGGTGGCTGCCCTGGCGCATGGTCGTCTTCCCGTCCGGGCCGCGCCGGAGCCAGGAGGAGCCCTACAGAGGAGCACGGGGCCAGGCCGGCGGCTACAACCTCGATCGCGGGCCTTCTTCCTCCGCGCTTTATCACGTGGCGGAGGTCATGACGGCGCGGCTTGCCGCCGGTGATGGCGTCGCAGGGCGGACCGCGGAACACCAGGGGGTGGACGGTAAATGAAATACCGTCCATCTCTGGCTCTACCTTAACCGTTGGATCGTACTCGACCGGCCGAGATCGACAAGCGCAATCACAGAATGGGCCCCGTCCCACCTTTTTCCTCGCTCGTCCAAGTCCGCGCGGGTCGCCCACGCACCACCGGTCGGCGGTCGCTGCTCACCGCCGCCTGCATGCCGGCCGTCTCGGAGCACGCCGCAGCGATCGCGGCGGGATCGTCCCGTGTCACTCCGTCCACCGCATGTCCTCAAGCTTGACGTCGCAGCTAGCGCACGCCTGGAACGCGAGCAGCTTCTGCTACCCGTGCCGGCCCGGCAGTCGCCCCCGTCTGCGGCAGCCGGAACACGTCGTCGCGCGTAATAGTGATCCCCTGCCGAGGTTCTCGTCAACGAGCTCTGTGAAAGGCGCGGAGCTCACTCGGACGGACCTGGGCGACGACGACGCGGCTGCAGATTGATGTATCCATTCCAGACTCCAGAGCAGCGTGTCCTCGCCGGCTAGCGTTGCCATGACCGCACGCACGCATGTTGTCCACCGCGCCGCCGTCGAACCACGGTCCATCCCCAGCAACACGCTCCTAACATCGTGCGTGGTTGGCGGCGCCTTCTGAGATCCGATGGGATCGCCAGGAAGGCCGGAAGGCGAGCGCGCCACCACGCCGGGGAGGCGAGATCCAGGTCAGGGGTGGACGGTAAATGAAATACCGTCCACCCCCTGGTTCCCCCTGGAAACGCACCGCGGCGATCTCGCCGGCGCTCGTCCCGTTTGCCGCGCCGCCAGGTCCGCCTGGAACACGAGACGTTTCCACTGGGCAGCAGGCAGCCCAGCGCATGCCGTGGAGAGAGGCTCGACGGCGAACACATCGCGCACGCGCGGCGCGATGTGCGTGAGCGCTGGCTGTGTCTACTCCAACTCCAAGGACGCGACCGTGTTGAGTACGAGCGCCCGTGCCTTCCTGTTGTGCACGGTGAGATCGACGAGCGCGCGCAGCAAGGGGTCGACGTCGTCGGTGTCACACTGTGGCGGCGGCGGCACTGGACGGGGAGGTCCCGTCGCCGCAGGAAGCTCTCCATCCATGGAACACCGCGCACCGGCTCGTCAAGGTCGCCGCGTGCTGGAAACGGGAGCTCGAAAAGGTTAGGCACGGACAGGAAGCTGCACGTACGCGCTTGTCGTCCGGAAAGCGAGTGCCGGGACGCCGAGCTCCTCGGCGATGTTGGTGGCCCATGGCATCAAGCCGTCGACGACGACGATGCATGTCACCGCCGGGCCGGGGTGAACGCGGCCGACAACATCGCTAGCACTGCCCACCGGGGTGCCTGCTGAGGATCGATCGACAGCGACGTGAGGACAGAACGGTACGCGGCTGTTGGCGTAACCAGCATGGACGAGCTCCATGAGGCTGTCCATACCAAGCGTGGGTGGTCGTCGTCGGGGTGGCCGTCCGGGACGGACAGGATGTGAAGGCGGGGCGAAGCGGCGGAGTCGGTCTGAAGCAAGGTGACGTGGATGCTAGAGACGTCGTCAGTTGTGCAACCGTGCTCCGTTTACCCACACTAGAGACTGGGGCGCACCTTCGGCGCGCCAATGATGCGGTTAATTTTAATTTTAAAGCTGCGGTCAATTAGCAAAAAAATGCGTTGGTGTTTAATACTGTCTTTTGGATAATACAGGGAGTAGTAGTAATAATTTTGGAGGGTTGTGTGCCTTTTTTATATGAAATAGAAACTGACCATTTGGAATATATATAAATATAAACAAGTTAAATAAAACTGTCAAGAAAAAAGAAAAATATTCTCATCATAAACATCCATTGCATCGTCAGATGTATTCAGTTTAAGAGAATTAAGATATGTACCTTACATAGAATTAAAAGGAAAATACTTTGGTATCAAGGCTCGTTGCAGGGGATACAAGATGAAAGGACAACACAGTATTGGCAACATAATTAGAATTTCAGGTCACCAAGATGGACCTTCAAATATTCCCACTGACACTTCAGCAAACAGCAGCAAAGGTGATCCTTTGTTTCTTAGCCATTACCATGAAATGTCACCATCAGTTTGGAGAAACACACAGGAGAGTATTAATAAATTGGTATGGGACAGAAATGGCATAAAAAATGTGAGCAATACTTTGCAAGGCTGCCTGAAAACTCTACACGGCCATAACAGGAAGTAAAAATGCAACGCAGAGGATCCTATGTTTCATCTTTCTCCACTTCTCTTGTATTACACTGAAGTTCACTTCAGACAATGCACAAGAAATAATCTACTGGATCCTCAGATGTCTGAAGTTCTAGTATAACCAAGAAAACTGGCTATTTGAGCATCACTTCTTGGTGTTTATCTGCAACTGCTTCTCGCACAAACCTGCAAAGCAAAATGGTGTGGCGTCAACACGTTTTCAAGCTGTTTTGCCTGAAAGTATCGCTGATTAGCTCATGTGGCATGGTAAATATGAAAGATTGCAGTGGTGGTGATGTGAACTAATCTTGCTAATTTTTTCAACCTCACTATCTTGAGAAGCTATAATTCCCAGAATTATAGATGCGGATTCTTAAAGAGTGGTTTTACTATATGGTCCTATATGGATAGAGAAGTACTGGACCAAATCCCAAATATTATCAATTTTTTAAGAGAATCACTTATTATTCACCCTAGAATCCCATAAACATATTAAATACATAGAACTTACTTGTCAACTTTTCTTGAGATGACAGTAAGACATAAATTGCGAGGATGAAGGACAGAACAAGCCCTGCACGTTTGAGTGACAAAAAAATAGGATACGGCAAATTTATGCATATATCAGAACAAATGATATCATAAATTGTTTGGTCAGTTATTCATAGGATAAGATAAGCTCACACCAACGCAAAAGCTATATGAATTAACGAATGAACTCACAAATAACACGTAAAACCCTCCAGCAACATATATCTCTGAAAATAGGAATTCAAGTGCTACAGCTTTCTTCAAAGTTGAAGAAGGCTCCTGCAGAAGCTTACATTTATAAACACTCAGAAAAAGGGCAGATAAAATTTATACCACGTATATCTAACAAGGACATATTTTGGCCAATTCTCTAGATCCTAGAAATTTTTCTTTATATCAGGATGTATTTCTACATCTGCCAGTGAATGAAACTGTCAGTGGGCAAGATACTAAATTGACACATGTCACAAAATTTTATTTCAAATGAAATTTCCACTCTCATAGTATAAAGAGGAAGGAGAGACTTCTGTAATATATTTGCAAAAGCATTATAAGGATATTGTGACAGTTTCTGAAACAAAACTGTGAAATCAAATTTGTTTATATCCATCTAAATATCCTAAAGATATTGTGGATCAAATGTAAAATAGTTTGATTGCATGTATTCGAGAACATTTTAACTGGAAGTATTACCATGCACCAGCACTGTGATTTATAGATATCAGCAGAATTCATTAGATACCCAGTAATCCATTGCTTCCACTCTGAAAAAATAAAATTATTTTAAAAACTACAATTAAACCCAACAAGTCAACTAATGTTTAACTATAAGATGAGCCTCACAAGTTAATGTTCCTTTCTGGTAAAGTTGGTGTTTTCAAGGGAAATTATACCGAATGATTGCTAGCAATGGGCCTTATGGTTCCATAACACATACCATAGTGATCGCAGTGACGAGCCAACATCAAACCAACTTCCATCATCAGCTTTCCAAGAGCTTTAAATGCTACAAAAAAAAGGAGAGGAGGAATGAGTAAACACAAGCTAGATTCTCAAGAGAAAATGAAAAAGGTTCAAATTAAGAAACTCAGTCACATTGAGGGCTCATTCAACACATTCGGTCATACCTATTTCAAGTTCAGGAAGACTGTCAGTTGGCCATATATTTGGTCGGCAATATGATGGATACCTGCAAAAATCATCAGAGGTTTAAAATGTTAGATCACCGTAAGCTGACAGTAAATAGAAATGGTCGTTTCATGTTAGAAACATTTTACCTACTTACAAGCGCACACCATCCATAGTAGGGACATCCAAAATGGGGTTCGCATGAAAGGAACCATTGAACGTGTCTGCATGGAGTAATGAAATTCGTCTTAGAACAAAAGTTCATGTCAGGACTCATGACTAAAAACACGAAGGTAGAAGAGCAGAGTAGAGCAGAGCTGAACAGATAGACTCAAGGGAGTGTTCACAGAACATACAACATAGAAATGAAATTCACAAGTCCCAAAACTGCATTTTCTTTCTTTTACTTTGCAACAATCTTCCAAAAGTGCATAGCACCCCATACAAAATAGATACTTGATCCGACAGAAGTCACAAAATGAACAAGTCTTTACCAAGTTTCCTAGACTCAAGTTTCTCCTTCCCATGACTCCACCCAAAATTATACCTGCAAATGGCAAGTGCACTAATCATATAAGGTAGTGACTGTTACCCACAGGCAGTCATAAATTCATGACTAAAAGCACCACCTGCTGTCTGAGTCTTCGAGTTGTTTCTACACATTTTCAGGAAGGTTCGCAATCCTGGCAAACAAGCAAGGACCAAATATTTTAGTACAACAATAACTGATCCTCTTTATCAATGAAATAGTCACTGTTGTGTGCCCATTCATTAAAAAAAAGTACACCAATAACTGAAACAAGAGGGAAAACATGACATCAATAACCACTTGCCTTGGTGCCAAGCACAGCAGACTTTTCCTCAGCTTAGGAAAATCAGGCACCTGCGTGCAAAAAGAAAAGAGACCCCAGTCATTGCAATTCACGAACGAACTCGATTTTTCGCCGTAAGAAACACATTAGCCTGCAGCCAGCCCTACTCACATCGGCAATGGAGATGATGTTGAGCCCCTGCTCTCCAGCTGAGCTCCTTTGCACCTTTGCCTTCCATCCGTTCACAATGTTGACATAGACACATAGTCCCCCTGGGAATGAATGATGAGCTTAAATACTTAGAAGTTAAAGAGCAACAACGGAAGAATGCAGGCTTCTGAACTGCCGACCAATCCATTGTTGAATCTCCAAAGGCTGCAGAGGTAGAGGAAGGTGAGATATGAGATCTAGTACGAAAATAAACTTCATTTGACTCATCCTGCTAATGAAATACGAGTACACAATAGCACAACTCGAGATCTAGGACCAAAAAATCATCGTTTTAACCTTAAATCAATCAAAGCACACATCCGGTGGGGCCTTTCACATAGTCTAGGGTTATGGAAAAGAGGAAAACCAGAGATAATAGGAGAAACTACTTGCCTTCCAGCACGGATTCACGAAGAGCTCTACCCTGCAAAACAAAGAACAGGTGACAGAAATTACTTGCGCTAGGGTTAGGTATAGCGTCGAAGAAGGACATGAGATTGAAGAGAGGGGAGAGGAAAGAGGGAGGTATGCACCTGGAGGAGGAGCCGCAGGCGTGGGAGCACCAGTTGCCGGCCGGCTCGCCGCCGCCGTTGTCGCCGTCGCCGCCTGACAAACCTAGTAACAAAAAAGATGTGGACCGGGGAGGAGATGGACAGTGGCACGGCGCGGCGGCGACGCACGCCCGTGGCGGGGAGGAGGGAGAGGATGGGTGACGGCACGGCGCGGCACAACGTGAGAGAGAGGGGGAGTAAGAGGATAAGGACGCGCGGGGGCGGCGGCATCGAGACCTTCCGCCTCTGCACACCATCCCCATGGCTAGGGTTAGGGTTGTGTCTGATTCCATTACACGAAGCAAGCAGCGATGAGCTCCCGAGGATGACGGCAAGGAAATCGAGCTGTGAGTAGTAGAGAGAGGACGAGGAGGCGACGGCATCGTCGGAGGCTTGGGCGGTGATAGAGGCGGCAACGACGCCGTAGGGAGTAGGCAGCGGAGGAGGAACAAAAGAAGAGAAAGGGTGAGGGGCGAATGGAGGGGGTGGCGGGTCGGGATGAGGACGCGCGGGGGCGGCGGGGCGGTGGGGGGACGTTTTTGTAAAAGTGACGGCGGACGGTTTTTTGCAAAATGACCGCAAAATCGGAATTTCGTCTTTTTGGTAGAGAAAAATTTTGGAACTCGGGGTGTTTTATGGGAAAAAGTAGAACGTGTTTCCTGTAGCATTAGGGACTTTGTTGGACCCGAAGCGAAATAGCGTCAAACCAAAGGGTTTATTTGAAAAACGTCACACGCCGCTGGCACAACAAGGGACGTCGGATCCGCGCGATCTGACGGCCGCAAATTTCAGGCGACGTAGCATGCGCCGTTGGCCTCCGCAGAGGCCATGGATTGATGGGTTTTGATTTCAACTTGATTTTTCAGATGACACAGGCATGTCCTAATTGTGATCTTGTGTTTGGCCTCCGTTACTCACTGCTCACACCAACCCTACACTGACATCTTCAATTTTCTGTTAGACCTTTTTTTAATTACTTCCTTTGTTTTAAATTGAAAATCGTTGTGGGATTTGCAAGTTTATAAATTTTCTTATACATCTATACATAGCAGTATTTTTGTTGAGTGGCCGTTCCAAATTACATGTCGTTTGACTTTTTTTAAAAAAAAATTAACATTTTTTATTCCTTCTTCTATCTCTAGCAGTCGCCGCCAGCGTGCCCCACTGGCCGGTCGCGGTGGAGCCGGAGGCGCACGGGTCGGCTGCGGCACCACGCGCCCGCGACTGCGCGAGCCTCGTGGCGCGTGGCGGTGCAGCGAGCCGGCCGTGACGGAGGAGCGCTGGAGAGGGCGGACGGCGGCGGCGGCGGAGCCCGCTGCGGGGTGCTCGGGTGGCGGCGCGAGTTCACAGGAGGGAGGCATGAGGGAGAGAGGGTGAGCTAGAGTTAGTGGTGGGATCCAAAGGTTATGATTACATGTCGTTTGACTTGTTTTTAAAAAAAAATTAACATTTTTTATTCCTTCTTCTATCTCTAGCAGTCGCCGCCAGCGTGCCCCACTGGCCGGTCGCGGTGGAGCCGGAGGCGCACGGGTCGGCTGCGGCACCACGCGCCCGCGACTGCGCGAGCCTCGTGGCGCGTGGCGGTGCGGCGAGCCGGCCGTGACGGAGGAGCGCTGGAGAGGGCGGACGGCGGCGGCGGCGGAGCCCGCTGCGGGGTGCTCGGGTGGCGGCGCGAGTTCACAGGAGGGAGGCATGAGGGAGAGAGGGTGAGCTAGAGTTAGTGGTGGGATCCAAAGGTTATGATTGGTTGCACAAATCTCAAACATTAGAAATTAAGTTGAAAAAAAATCTCCAGTACAAACCCATAATTTATATATATATATATATATATATATATATATATATATTTCCAATTTGCAAAAGTATACCATCGTTTTGAAATTTTACAAAAATATACCACCAACGTCGTGGGTCACGGCGGTTGCAGTCTAACCGCCATGGCGTACGGCGTTGGAGACTAAACACCGTACGCCACGGCGGTTAGACTGCAACCGCTGTGTCCCACGGCGGTTAAGGTCATTTAATTTTTTTTACTTTATGAAAGTAAAAAAAAGGAAATTGAGGAATATTGGTTCAATTATTAATAACACAATCACAATAAGATCCAGTTCAAATATTACAGTACCATGATTCAAATGAAATAGTAGTTCAAATATTACAGCACTGCAGCAAAGACTACAACATCATACAAAATGACAAACTTCAGTCATTCTTGCGATGTGACGACGAAGGTTTAGCTTTCTTAGTAGCTTTTATAGTAGGTGGATTAGCAACACACGGGTCTGCTGGTGGAGCATAACGACCACCCCAAGGAGGTTCCTCTCCTCTTGCAATGACATCTGCACTTTTTTCTTGCAAATAATGATGCATGTCTGGTAGAGCATAAAGAGCATCCCAAGGAAGTTTATCTCCTCTTGTAATGTCATCTGCAGTTTTTCCTTGCAAATAACGAAGCATACCTCTTCCCAACGTGCTCATTTTCTTCGGATCAGGTGGTGTATTTGTGTTTTTTCCCTTGTGGTGTGAGGAATCACGATCACCACCACCATTACCATCCTCACCCCCTCCGGCAGCAGCAGTAGACATCTCTAGTTACTGTTACAAAATATCTAAACTAATTACACTATTCAAAACTATTTTAACTAATTATATAAAATAAATAGAGGAAACATACCTAAGAGAGAGTATCAGCCCGTGGGGAGAGGGAGGCGGCGGTAGGGTGGGGCGGGACTGCTGGTTGGAACCGTCGCCCTTTATATAAGCCCGGCAGCCGCCGTCCGCCACGGCGGTCGCAATGATTTTTTTAACTTTATGACAAAAAAAACGAGCTGGTAATAACAAAAAGCAAAGTGACATAACAAAAAGTAGTCATCATCACAAATAAGAGTGCTGCTGTCTGAACAATATGCAACCTAATCTAGCAACGTCTCTTCTTGTGGTGCAGCCTGTCTGCTCGCGCTGCGGCCCGCGTCTGGTCGCGAGGGTACGTCAACGGGTCAGGTGGGTGGATCTGCTGACGCCTAGCATCAGCAGCGGCATCTGGTGTCGCCATCGCCGCCGGTGACCCTGCAACCTGGTGGGACGACCCTGTCAACCCGCTCGCCTATGTGCCTGTGGGTCGCGCGCCTCGTAGCTGCGACCCTCCTGGCTGCGTGCATCCTCCCTCCCGTGTCCACGTGGCTGGCGCGCCTCGTACCTGTGACCCTCCGAGCTCCTCCTGCGTCGACGCACCGTGCAAGAAGTCGAAGTCGTCCAGGTTGAAGTCGTCGAACGCTCTCGTCTGGTCGTCTAGGCTGGAGTCAGAAGGCTCGTCGGTGCCGACGAAATCTGGAACAAATAACATTATTAAATCATGAATCATAATTAATAGATTTTTGTATTTGTATATAGTTAGAGATATAATTGTGGTCATTACCTGTGTGAAGAGCAGTGCCAGTGGACGAGGAAGCAACAACTGCTGGTGGTACTACTGGTGGTGCTCGTGCCGGTGCTGCTGTAAGTCCTCGTGGTACTGGTGTTGCTACTGCTCTGGGAACTGGTCCACCTAGAGGATGCATCCTCCAGGGGGTAAGATGCACCGGAGGGCGTGTCGCGTAGAAAGTGGCCGGGAAGGGTGGCCGTGACGACGACGACGATGCCTGGTAGGATGCACCAGTCGAGGCGGAGCTGGAGGACGACTGGGGGTACCATGGAAATAGTGGTAGAGCCTGGTTACCGCGGTAGTTGACCGCGGTAAGGAACCTCGTGGTGATACCCTGCATCCTCTCCCACGTCTGCTCGATATCCTGGTGGGTCATGAGGTGCAGCCTCGCCCTCGACTCTGCTAGAATATGCGAGATGTCCGCAATCACGTCGTACTACAAAAGAAATTATTAGTAAATGTTACAATGTTTAGTACCATAAGAATAATTAGTTGCGTTTTCAAACTCACCGCGGAGTCGTAGTGCTGATCCCGTCGCACCGGATAGGTGACAGCAGGAACGATCACCCTCGCCGCGTCCGGAACCGGCGCTGGTGGCTGTGGTGGAACGAACATCACACGCGTCTGAGTCCTCGGGGTGTACCACTGGATGTACGCCTCCCACACCGTGTCGTCGTGGGGCCGGTCCTCGGTGGCGACATTCTCCGCCGCGGTAGCCCAAGCGTCCACATACGGCTGCACCATCTGAACCCAAGAAACATGTCTCGGGACTCCCCTCCGAGACCACCTACCACAAATTAAACATATTCGTCAGCAGCTCAATCTTTGAACGTAGAATTAAATTTAGAAATTGACGAGAACTCACCTGTGGGCGTCCGGCGGAACTGTGTGCACCACAGGCAGAGGCGACTCCTGGTACAGGTCGAACTGTCTCATCACCCAGTGGACGGTGTACTCCTCCACGTACATGTCGAACACCAAGGCCGTCTTCGTCTTCCAGTAGTGCTGGTCTCGGAAGCAAAAGGATGAGAGGCCCTGTGGTGTGCGGGCCGCGATAGCCGCCTCTGAGTACGGCGTCCACCTGAAGTCCGCGTCCGTCAGAGAGTCGAACTGTCCGACGAAGTCCTTGTACGCCCTCTTCGTCTGCTCGTGAGCGTACGAGGTCTGCATACAAACGAAATGTGAATTGACCAAACTAGACAAAATGGAGAGACAAATTAAAAGTGAAAATTAAGAAATTACCATCCGCAGGTACCAGAGCGATCCCATGGTGAAACGGTCGCTGGGGTCGTGACCCTCTGGCAGGGGCTCGTACGCCTCGTGGGAGACGCAGGGTCGACCAATCATAAACCGCTCGCGGCACCAGAGCTGAAGAAAAAGAGGACAGCCGAGAAGGATCACCTGGTCAGAACAACCCTTCAACACCCCCGAGCACAGGCCCCTGTACGTGCAGGCAAGAACAGCGTTGCCCCAACTGATCTGGGGCACCGCATCCAAGGACGCCTCGGCGATCCTCCGAGCGTGGGGGAGCAAGTACCTCGACACCGCATTTCCTTGCGAACTGCAGAACAATACGAACCCAAACTGCTACAACAGGTACGCCTCGAAGAACCTGTCGACTGTCTCGTCCTCGGCCTCATTTGGCAGGTAATCAGCCTACACAAACAAAATCAAACGTTAGTAACATTGTCTCCATATATTCAAAAACGAAGAAAAATAAAAGGTAAAGGTACGTATGCTGAATTGGTGTAACCAGGTCAAGGTGGGTCCGTGAGCGTTCGTGAACTCCTGGTACGGGGCGGGGGTGCGTTCGTTCCGAGGAACGTTCGCGAACCGAGCAAGGAACTCAGTACGTCAGTCGGTCGAGATGTCCACAGGCCCCATCGGCTCGCCCTCATAAGGAAGGCCCATCAACATGGACGTGTCCTGAAGAGTCACCGTCAGCTCGCCAATGGTGAAGTGGAACGTGTGGGTCTCCGGCCTCCAGTGGTCCAGAAGCGCGCACAGGAGGGAGAAGTCGAACTGGAATCGTGTGATGCGATCCTTACGAGGAATCGCGTCCCGCAGCCTGTCCCCCTCGACTAACCGCGCTACAGGCAGTAGTCCTGCAGCGCGTAGCCTGAAACAAATAAGGTAAATCTATTAGTTAATAGGGAGATTGGTGATCTTGCCCCTGCTGTGAAGTCTAATGGTGATTTTACCCTCAATTTTTTAACTTTGTGATTTTGCTCCTTCTTTTTCTAGATGAAGCTTCCGTTTACCCCTAAAGTAACTCTGGTAGTTGCTGGTCTCTTTAAAAAATAGAAGAAATAGGAAAAATCACAAAGATCATGGAAAAAGACATACCTACCCTTACCTTATCCATCTCATTCTCCTCATTCTGCTCAAGGCCCCTTCCTCACTCTCACTCGACACCCTCCAGAGATTCCCTCCTCTGTCCTCTCCCATGAACCCTAAGGGCGGCGGCGGTCGGCGACCGGTGGTGGACTGCGGGAGATCGGGCGGGAAGCGGCCCCGCGCACCTGCAGGAGGCGCTCCTGCGCGGCCGTGGGAGGAGGCCGCAGCGGGCGGGCACATGCAGGCGCTCGCCGTCCGAGTCTTGGTGCCAGCCGCTCCCCCACCGCTCGTCGTCCGAGCCTCGGCGCCGGCCGTCCGTGGCCTGGCGCCGGCCTTGGTCCTGCCGCCGCGCTGGCCACTCCCCCGCGTGTGCGCCAGGCTGAGGCCCCGCCTGCCACCGTTCAAGCCAGGACACCCCTCCTCGGCCGGATGTCGACGGCCCGTCAACCGCGCCGCCCCTGCAGCTTGCGACGCACCTGCCCCCTGTCCCTGTTCCCTGGGCACCCTGTCCCCTGCAGCGCCAGCCGCCGCCGCAACCATTGCTCGCTCGCCCTCTCGTCCAGAAATTCAGATCTCGCGATACACTGCCTCCATCTCTTGGTCCCTCTTCAATCCTGCAGGGATGAAGAATGAATCGCATGCTTTTAATTGCTCCAATCCAAGCTGTGTGTAGCAGGCTAGCTAGCTGCAACAAACAAGGTAACAAGAGCAAATCATGTCAAGGAATTTAGGAATGAGTTGACTCACAGCAGCTTGCTCTTCTTCACCACCAGTCCACACGAGCCGCAAGCAAGCGACGACAGCGCCGCTGCTTCCGGCTTGTCGTCGATCGTGCGTTGTGGTGCACAGGCACATGTCAAAATGTTTTTTTTGTCAAAACAGGGGTAAAGTCACAAAGAAATGAGGGTAAATTTGCAAGGGCAAATTTGTCATTTCGTATCAACTTTAACACCGTCAAGTGCACTTCACAGAACAGGGGCAAAGTCTCTCTTCGATTTCAAAAAGCAGTGGTAAAATCACAAAGTTGAAAAAATAGGGGTAAAATCACCATTCATGTTCAAAATAGGGGCATGAACGCAAATCTCCCTAGTTAATAACAAAAGTATAAATAAATGTACATATAACAAAGGTAAATTCACGTACTTGGAAACCCAACGGTCGTGGATCGGCAACAACGTCCGCGTAGTGCGAGAACGTACGTGTCCAAGATCCTCTCTGAGAAAGGCGGACAGGTACGAGCGGTGCCTGCGGTCGACCTGAGCCTCCAACAACTCGGGCGTCACGTACGCTGCAGCCCGAGCCTGATCCTGAGCCTGATCCATAGCTGCAGCTGCATTCAAAAATTAAATGAACAATTAAAAAAACAGATAAAGTTATCTCTACATTTTTTATATTTTTTAAACAGATCAACTAATTTTCTACATTTTCTAGAACAGATAAAGTATTTTTTAGGAATTTTTAAACAAGATAAAATAATTTTCTACAATTTCTACAACCTGGAAACTATTTTTCTACATATTCTACATTTTCTAGAACAAATAAAATAATTTTCTAGATTTTCTAAACAAGATAAAGTAATTTTCTAGATTTTCTAAACGAGATAAAGTAATTTTCTATAATTTTTACAACGTGGAAACTATTTTTCTACATTTTTACGTTTTCTAGAACAGATAAAGTATTTTTCTAGATTTTCTAATAAAAAAGTAATTTTCTATAATTTCTACAGCATGAAAACTATTTTCTACAATTTCTAAAACAAACAGAGTAATTTTCTAAATTTTCTAAACAAGATAAAGTAATTTTCTATAATTTCTAAAACATGGAAACTATTTTTCTACATTTTCTAGAACAGATAAAGTAATTTTCTAGATTTTCTAAACAAGATAAAGTAATTTTCTATAATTTCTAAAACATAGAAACTATTTTTCTACATTTTCTAGAACAGATAATATAATTTTCTACAATTTTTAAATAGGATAAAATAATTTCGTAAATTTCTAAAATATTTTTCTAGATTTCTAAATTTTCTAAATTAATTTTTAATTTTTCTAAACTAAAATCTAAATTTTGTAAACGAATTTCTAAATTTTCTAAACTAATTTCTAAATTTTCTAAACTAAAATCTAATTTCTACACTAATTACACTAATTAAACTAAGTAAATAAAGAAAGAAAATTTACCTGAGAGAGAAGAGGGAGAGAGGCTGCGGCGGTAGGGGTGGGGGACGGCGGCCGCCGTCGCCCCTTTATATACGTGCGCCAGCTGTCGTGGGCCACGGCGATTAGTTCCTACCGCTGTGGCCTACGACGGTAGCAACTTCTACCGTCGTGGCGCACGACGGTAAGTTGCCGCGGGCCCACAGCCGGCATCGGACCGTTGGCGGTAGCTCAACCGCCGTGGGCTACGGCGTTTGGATTGCCTGCCGCCGTGGACCACGACGGTTGGGCCTATCCGTCATGACCCACGGCGTTGGAGGTATATTTTTGTAAAATTTCGAAACGGTGGTATAATTTTGCAAATTAGGGGGAAAGTATAAAAAAAATTCACAAACCCCCTTGGGCTGTAAAATTTTTGCATTTTGATTCTTTTTTAAGTAAGAATTCTACACTTGGACCTCTGAGGGAAAGAATTCCAAAAATAGACCCATAGCACAGCGTCAAAAGACACGGCGCCGTTGTATAATAGTACGGCGCCGTGCTGTTATACAACGGCGCCGTGTCTTTTGACGTCGTGCTATTTTACTAGGTGATTTCGAGTGATGGTGTCGTAGACGTGTCATAGCACGGCGCCATGGCGCCGTGCTATTATACAACGGCGCCATGTCTTTTGACGCCGTGTTATGTGTCCATTTTTTAGATTCTTTCTCTCGGAGATCCAAATGTAAAATTCTTACTTAAAAAAAGTCAAAAATGCAAAAATTATACCGTTGGGCTTGGGCTTGGGGCTGCAGGTCCGTATAAGCATCGCCAACATTCAAAATTCAAAATCCCGCCGCCACCGGCACAAACGGTCAGATCCCCAAACGCGTTCAAATCTTCTCCTACGCTTCTCCGTGCCGCCGCCGCCTAGTCAGGCCAGGCGCCCCTCAACGCCGCTAGCAAAGGGACGAGAGCCCGCCGCCGTCTCCTAGCACGCGCCCCGTGAAGTTCATCACGTCCGTCGAGATCCCCCGCTCGCCGGTGAGGTTTGCTGTGACCGATCAAGACTCTCCACCACCGCCCGGCGCCCGCGGAACAAGCAGCCCCAATCCATCCTTATCCCTCTCCGATAAAGGTACTGAATCCTAATCTCTTGATGGCAATTAGATGTGGAATCAGTTGTTGCTGTTGATCCTTTTCGATTTGTCGTGGGAGATCCTACTCTGTTTTTCCCCGTCATGCTTTCAGTTCTGATTTGTTGGATGATGATCTTGTGTACTGTGTGTTTTTTATGCTGCATTGATAATCTCTCCACACTCCACACCTCATTTTCTTCGCAGCTAGGCTTCCAAAGAGAGAGATGCAGCTCCGGTCGGGCCGCCGCCTTGACTTCCCGCCGCCGCCGCCGCCGCCGCAAGGAGATCGCCGTTACCGCCAGCACATGCGGGGCTCAGGGGACATGATCGGTAGCCTCCCCGAGGACCTGATCCTCGAGGTGCTCGCTCGTCTCAGGTCTGCTGCTCAAGCTGCTCGCGCCGGAGCGGTCTGCCGCCACTGGCGTGACCTCTGGACCGAACTTCCCGAGCTGACTTTCTTCTGCATCAAGTCCCGCTCGCTGGAAGCTGTGCTCGCCCAGGTCACCCGCCCCAGGCTTGACCTCCTCGACATCACTTTGGTGCCTAAGCGGGGCGCCCAGGTCTCATCGCTTCTCCGCGCCGCTGCACGGCTGATGCCAGAGAAACTGATCGTCACTGTGCTTAACCGCCGCGGTTGGGAAGAGGATGCCAATGCCATCGAGCTGCCCTGCTTCGACGGCACCTCCTCCCTCACTCTTAGCATGATGCATTTCCAAGTTCTCCCACCACCATCCGGTGCATTCACTGCGCTCAAGAGCCTTTCCGTGGATACATGCCCCATCGACATTGGTTCCCTGCTCCCCTTCTGCCCGAACCTGCGCGTACTGAACGTGCTTGACCTCATACAGTTTGACACAGTGAAGGTTCATTCCGAGTTGCTGGAGGAGCTCTGCTTGAAAGCCACAAACAATGACATCCGCCGCATTGACATCGTGGCCCCCGTGCTCAAGGAGCTGAATGTGGAAGTCGATATCACCAATGACTTCAGCTTGTCCTTCTCGGCGCCAGAGGTGAAGATAATCTTGTGGTACTGTGCTTGTCTTTACCCAGTTGGGCTCAACAGTAATATGTGGGTTCTTTACAACATACATGAGAGCAAGCAACATGGCTTCCACGTCGTATCACTGGGCATATCTTGTGAGGTAGTTGTACTACTATGCTTTGCTCGTCTTCCGAGTTCCAACTTATTTATCGAAATCATTTTTGTTTTATGTACAACTAAATTGTTCTATCATTTGATAATAATTGCCTATTTTGATACACTCATACATTCAATTTGTTGATATGCAGTATGGTCATCCAGATATGGAAAGGAGCTTTGCGCAATTCATAGCTCAACTACCGGTGACCGATTTTTCTGTTATGGAGCTGGATCTCAAAACAAAGGGGCATGCATTTGGACCATTGGTGTTGCATCTGCTTTGGATTCGGCCTGTCATCCAAGGTCTTAAGTTGGTCCTAGCAGGAGGCAAGGTAATAATTTAGTTGTGGTATGAACATTCACAACAGACCCCGTTAGTTTTATACTTTTATATGTGTGTTTGACTGCTGAATTTGAAGGAGCAGATGAGCAGTTACAACCTTGCTCCAATGCCTTTTCAGGTAGGAGTGTCGTGCCCAGAAGATTGTCCTTGTGAACGACATAGCAACTGGAGAAGTGAAACAATCATTTTGACTAATCTTGAAGATGTAGAAATTGAAGGCTTGCAAGGAGAAGACGATGAAGTTGATTTCCTAAAACTTATACTCAGATCTGCAACAATGCTTAGGAGACTGACTCTGAGAATTTCTAGTGGTATCTCACCAAGTGACGGTGGATACAAGAAGATCTGCAACATTATGAAGGAATACCCTGATGTGGAATTTCATGTTCATAGCATCTAGTTGTGAGGGGTTCTTTATCCATTATTAGAATGTCATAACCACTAGTGGCATTCTTATGCTTAGTCTTATCCAAGAACTTTGTCACTTGTTTTATCTTGCTGCTATGTTTTGCTGAAAATTTCTCCATGTGAATTCATGACTCACAAGTTTGTATTCTTGAACTAAAGTTTGTATTTATAGCAAGGATCCGCTACTTTGTATTCTTGAACTAAAGTTTCCTTTCCAACTTAGTAAGGCATTTACTTGTCAAGTTGGTTGATGTAGTTCTCTTAGTTTTTTATTTTGATGAAATAACATATTACAAACCCGATAGCTTTTATGGAGAAAGAAGTTCCATCCAAGTTGTTTCAGATTATCTTTCATTTATAGGTTCTACTAGTATCGCCTTCTATGCCAATCGGAACATACAGTTTTCAGTCTTTAAAATGCATTTTTTCAATAGTAAACCAGTAATTTCTTAGATTCCATGAATTTATGTTGAGAAGTTGGTCAACTGGTGCATCAGTGAAAAATTAGAAGTCGATAAGGAAGTTTTGCTTTCATATCTGACGGCTGCATATGTTGTGAGATAGAACAGTTGCTTTATCAACCAGTAGGACAAATATAAATGGTGTTCTTTTTTCTTCCTTGTTTCCGCTTCTTGTTTTTTTTTCTTCCAGTGCTTCCCAGTCAAGTCTGAACTTGGGTCCGTCAGCGGACAACCTCACACATAGCAGAACTGGAGCATGAGGTGGATCAAGATATACACGATGTATCCACACATTATCACCTCTCGCAGAAGCATGAAAAAAAAATCATCGCAGCCAACCAGTCAGGTGGATCAAGCATGGAAACACCCAGAATTTCCAGTCCATGGCATGGCACTATAATGCAGATATAAATATTTGTCAAATAAATCCACAATATCTGCTAATAAGAGCATGATCCAAGCTTACTATATTCAGGGAGTACATGATATGCACCTGAAATCAAAATGATGTACTACCTCCGGCCGATAATAAATGACGTTTCGGACCGGCCAAACAGCTTGCTCTTAGTTCAAATCGTTGGTCGGAAACGTCATATATAATCGAACGGAGGTAGTATAATTTAGGATGGAGGGAGTAACAAATACTAACTATGACTCTGAGAAAGTCCAACGATGAGGAGCAAATCTGTAGTTTAATACATTACTCCGATCCGTATTGTCTCGATAGCTGCCGTCTCCCCTGCGATTTGCTATCTGCATCGCCGGCGTTCGCTTGATCCCTTTACTTTGGTGGCTAGCTGGTTGACGTCGTCATGATTTGACCCCTCGTTCGTCTCGATCTCTCGAGCAAATAGCAGCCAGCCCCGAATTACGCATGCACAGGTCTTGATTGTGATTGAATTCTCCGGTTCTCTCCTATACTGTACTCGGGTGCCCAACGGCGGTATGCCATGACATTTGACATCAAGAAAAGTAAAATCGGCATCAGTGAATTCAAGACATGGCAAAAATGCAGCAATGACAGGCCGCAACACATGTCACCATTGCAGACCGGCCCAATGCTCAAGGTTAATTTTACTTGTCCCGCAATCTAAAAAAAAAAAACCTTGTCCCGCTCATGTACCTTGCGCAAGTGGTTCCACTCTGGCATTATCTGAGCGATCATGTATATTTGCGAGAACAACACATTCGGATTCAGTCGATACATGCTGTCAGTGCTGAAAAACATGAACAAGCAACACGCCAGAACGATCTTTTTCAGCGTTTGCGGTCATTGTGTGGAGTAACATCCAACGGACTTTTCATCAATTTCACAGAAAAACAAACAAACGAACTGTATCATCAATGGCTCAAGAACAACCTCATACACCTTTGGCAAGTTCCCGTTCATTCTTGAGTTTGGAGATCGTTCTCTGCGGCTGACGTCCTGCTGAGCTCCCTGATGAAGCTGACGAGCCGCTCGAACTCCAGTGCCGACGACCCACCGTCGCCGATGTCACGCTCCACCTGCTCCGCCAGGGCGCGAGCCGACCTCCTGATCTCATCGGACTCCATGGCCTCCCTCACCGTCCTCTCCACTACGTGCCTCTCGCACACGTCCTTCATGTCCAGCCCGTTCCCCCACACGGCGGCCACGAACCTGCTGTTGATCTGCTGGTCCGCGAAGAAGGGCCAGCACACCATCGGCACGCCCTCGGCGACGGCCTCCACCGTCGAGTTCCACCCGGCGTGCGTCAGGAAGCACCCCACGGCGCGGTGCCGGAGCACGTCACGCTGCGGCGCCCACGGCACGACGAGCGCCCTATCTGGCCCGACAGCGGCGACGGCTTCCCGGAGCGCGGCGTCCTGGCTCGCCCCGAGCATGTCCGGCCGGAGCACCCAGAGGAACGGGTAGCCGGCGGCGACGAGCCCGCGCAGGAACTCGGTGAACTGCTCGTGGGAGATCACGGTGAGGCTCCCCAGGCTGATGTACACCACGGACCGCTCCGCCTGGCCGTCGAGCCACGCCGTGCAACCGTCGTCGTGGCGCCACAGGCTCGTGGCGGCCGCCGGCGCCGGGGACATGGCGTGGAGCAGGCCGACGGCGAACACGTCGCGCATCTCCTGGGCGAGGTGTGCGAGGGATGAACGCTCCAGGGACGCGGTCGTGTTGAGCATGAGCGCTCGCGCCTTGCAGCTGTCCACGGTGGCCGCGACCACCGCCTTCAGCAAGGGGTCTTCGTGCGTCTCGGTGAGGGAACGGCACTGGATCGGGAGGTCTCGCCGCCGCAGGAAGCTCTCCATCCCCGGGACGCCGCGTACGGGCTCGTCGAGGTCGCCGCCGCCGCCCTCGGGGAACGGGAGCTCGCCGACCTCGATGAGCCTGGGCACGGACAGGTACGCCAGCACGGAGCACGCGCTCACCGTGCGGTACGCGATCGCGGGGACGCCGAGCTCCTCGGCGATCTCCCACGCGAACGGCATGATGCCGTCGGCGACGACGAACGTCACCGGCGGGAACCCGTCGTCGGCGCCCCCCGCCCCCGCGCCGCGCCGCAGCGACAGCGAGGCGAGCAGGTCGCGGTACGCCGCGGCGCCCGTGGTGCTCAGGGCCTCCATGAGCCGCGGGATGCCGTCGACGGCGCGGGTGTCGTCGTCGGGGAGGCCGTCGGGGACGGACAGGAACCGGAGGCGCGGCGAGGCGGCCTCGGCCTCCCGCGCCGCGGCGCCCAGGCGGCGGAGGTTGTGGTCGGTGTGGAGGAACGTGACGTGGAGGCCGGCGCGGAGGAGCCCCGTGGAGAAGTGGAGGAAGCTGTTGAGGTGGCCCTGGGCCGGGATCGGGAATACCAGCACGTGCGCCATGTCCGCCGCCGCCTCCGCCATGTCCGCGCAGATCGACCTGCACTGCACTGCTCGTCCAGTCGTTCGCGGTCTGCTCCAGCTCGGCGCGTCGATGGCGTCCATTTAAGGCATGAGGGGCTCGGCAGAAAACGCCAGAGGCGACGTCACGTCACGCGACATGAACAGTGGTGGAACAGTCATGCAGCAGCGCCACACGAGTGACGCGCGAAGCCCGGTTGGTGGCACATGAGACGAGCCCGTTTGCCGCCGCCGCCGCCGGGCATGGTCGTCGTCGACTCGTCGGTTCGAGGAAGCGAGTCCGGAATGCCTCGGCTGGCGGCTGTTCTGCTCCAGGTATACGCTGACCAGAAAAGGTGGGTGGAGTACCGGAGTCGTGGAGGTGGCAGCGTGGCGCCAACGCCGCCAAGTGCAGGAGAAATTTGGAAAAGCTACCTCTTTTAGTATCATTGTATCATTGTATCATGTCGTCACGGCTGACTGCTGAGGGCAAGTAAGGTGACCCTGATATCTCATTTGACTTGTTTTTTTTTTCATTTTTCACATCCGAGAACGAGAACCCTTGCAGAGTTCCAGGTCGCATAGGCGCCTCCTGGATCGATATCTTCAATATATGCTGGTGCTGTGGCCGTTGTGGAGCTCGCTTATCATTTAGAGGGGTTTTTTTTGGCAGCTACACTGATTTGGATTCAGACATCTTCACTACATGCCGATGTTCCTACGATGGTAGCATCACAAATCCAAATCATTTTCTTTCGAGGTCGATATACGATCAAACTTGTGCCTCAACTTTCTATTTTTCTTTTCTCGAATATGCAGGAGATTTGTGTATCATTGTATTACGAAGGAATATAAGTTTCATAGAGAGTTACAAAGTCCTAACGCCGAGCATTGCAGGGGATGCTGGCAAAAGACATCATCAAAGCCTAGATACTATCATGATTCAGACAACCTAGTCGTGTGGTGCCGGCCTGAATCCAAAGTTGAATTTCCTGCTTGATTTTGTCAAAGAGTTGCAACGCTGTGCTACTACTATGAAAAAAAAATCATTTGGATTCTTCTTCAGAGGAAAAAAAAAACTGTAGCTACACTGTTTTGGATTCAGACATCTTCATTATATGTTGATGTTCCTACGATGGTAGCAGCACAAATCCAAACCAAACTTGTGCGACAACTTTCTAATTTGTTTCCTGAATAAATATACGTAGAAGGGTTGTGAATATAAATCACCAGGCCGCCCAATGGGCAGAAATGGATAAATCCACTAATCCAGATCGTCTGCTGAACACAAATGTCACCATCCACCTGGCAGAAAAAAGTGCAGCTGACGTCGTGCCTGTGTCTGCTCCGGCGGGCCCACTAGCAGGTTCTCTCCGGCCACATGCGCACCAGTCAGGCTCTCGGATAAGACGATAATTCGAGCCAAAAAAATATATATCATCACACACCGCTACACAAGGACAAGGCAGCGCGCGCGCGGCGTCGTCGTCGGTCACACAGCACAAGGAGCACCCGCACTCGCACACCGCCGGGAGAATGGGATCCACCGTGCAGCTCGCCGGCCTCGTCGGCGTCTCCTCGCCGCCTCTCACCGCGCAGCTCAGCGGCGGCGCCAGGAAGCTGGCCTGCTGCTCGCTCCGCGCGCCGCGGCAGCAGAGTCGGCGCCGCCTCCGCGTCGCCCGCGCCGTCGAGGTGGGCGCGCCCGGCGGAGCCGCCGGCGCGCCGGAGGAGAAGGTGGAGCCGCCGTCCGTCGACTTCGCGTTCGTCAGCGTGAGTTATTCCCTCGGACCTCGGCTTTCGGAAACTCGATCGACTTGCGAATCAGCTGACGCCCCGGTGCTGTGCTCTGTTGATGCAGCCGCGGCTGCTGCCCGACGGGACGCCGGACGTGCACTACCGGACGGCGCGCGGCGGGCAGAAGCTCCGGGACATCATGCTCGAGGGCTACATCGACCTCTACGGGCCCTACGTGAGCCACCGCCGGCGGCGGCGATGTCGCTCTCGCTTGCTTACCGTGCTTGCACCTGCACAAACTGATTTGTTCTTGCTGCTGCTCTCTGTCGCTGCAGGATAAGTTCCTTCTCAACTGCTCAGGAGGCGGCGTGTGCGGGACTTGCATCGTCGAGGTAATTATGGAATTCATTCAGAAGTTCAGAACCTAAACGATTCTCATCGTCTGCTTTGATTTGCGACGCAATGGCTAATTTTACAGGTAAGGCAAGGAGATGTTTTCTCCAAAAACCGAAAAGGAAAAGGAGTTGCTCAAAAGGGTTTGTAGAACAACTCCCTCTTCTGTTCATCAGAAGCAGCCGTTGAATTTTTTTTCCTTTTCTAAAACAATAAAAAGGGGAAAATCTCTGCATGATCATGCTCTGAACTCTGAACTTTGTCCGGCACTCTTCAGAAACCGAAGACGTGGAGATTGGCGTGCCAGGCTACGGTCGGCAATGCAGATTCAACTGGACAGGTATGAACAGATAAATTGTTGCTGTGCAATTCAAAACTTTTTACACGAAGTCCATTCTAAAAAGTTGTTGTGCTTGTGCACATCCAGTTCTTATATACTACCAGTCCACGATATCCTTGCAGTGCCGCTTCACATTTTTTTCAGAAGGCAATAACACTGACAGCATGCCCCTGATTAATTTGTTGCTTTCGCAGATGGTCATTCAGCAATTGCCAGAGTGGAAGATACATGAGTGGGACAAGCAGAAGTAATTGACTGGTCTCAAAATGTACTCATGTGGCCACATATAGAGTAGAATGCCATGAACACTGGAATTGGAGAAGCAATTGATCAGTAGAATAACTGGTGAAGGGTTTATGAACCTTCTGATACTCCATGCAAAGTTCTTATGCGTTCTTTATTTTTTTTCGTAGCAACCAAGTGTAGCATGGATGCAATTAGCCTCCTTCGGTTATTTGCTCACTTATTCAAAAGAAAAGATGGCGACATGTTCATGGTCTACCCGTATCTATTTTTTGAAAAAAATTGTCATAACTCTGTGAACAACTCAAATTTAATTGTTTTGTTTGTGAAACATAATACCTATGCGTACACTCACGCAACCTTGAGCACCTCCGACAAATTAAACCGGTAGATCTAGAGATTGACAAAGTCACCTGAACAAATGTAGAAAATAGAAATATATGAGCACCAGTGTCTAGTCGAGAGCTCGGACTTAGGTGGACAGTCCACAAGGAACCTTAGCAGTTGCTATGCTTAGTTCACTATTCTAATATCATTGTTGGATGTGTAAACCGGCTCAGTAATATCAACTTGATGTCTAAATGACCATCGAGCTGCATACCTGCATGCACAAATGTATGATTATTGATTCTTCAGTGCCTTTTGGACATGATTTTGTTCCTGCTTATTTTGGCGTAGAGAATGGGTGCTACATTCTTGGGCATCAAAGCCGTTTACCAAATTGGAGTGCGAGAAGAGAGATTTGACCTTCGTTCTTCCTGCCGCCCCTTCTTCAGATAAAGTCAAATAATCAGCACTAAACAAGAATTAGCGTAGCGTGGGCCGCCCGCAACCGGCGTTGCGGACACCGGACAGCGAATACTTCTCCAACCCACCACACCACCACTGCGAAGTACTAGTAGGCAAGTAGCGAGGCACAGAGGGACAGCAGACCACCCACTCCACGGCAGCTGCAGCACCCCTTCACCTGCTGGTCGGCGTCCATGGCGGAGGCGCGCGTGCTCGTCTTCCCGTTCCCGGTACAGGGCCACATCAACTGCATGCTCCACTTCGCCACCGCCCTCGTCGGCGCCGGCGTCCACGTCACCTTCCTCCACACCGAGCACAACCTCCGCCGCCTCGGCGGCCGTGCCTCCTCCGCGTCCGGGTCGTCGCGCCTCCGCTTCCTGTCCGTCCCGGACGGGCTCCCCGACGACCACCCCCGCTCGGCAGCCGCCCTCCCGGAGCTCTACAAGTCCCTGGCTGCGGGGACCACAGGCCCGTTCCGCGCTCTGCTTGCGCCGTCGTCGTCGATCGACCAGCCGCCGGTAACGTGCCTTGTTGCCGATGGCTTGCTGCCTTGGGCCATCGACGCCGCGGAGGAGCTCGGCGTCCCGGTGCTCGTCTTCCGCACGGCCAGCGCCTGCTGCTTCCTGGCCTTTCTGTCGTTGCCCAACCTCTTCGAGCTCGGCGAGCTCCCCTTCCCCGCTGGCGGCGACCTCGACGAGCCAGTGCGCGGCGTTCCGGGAATGGAGAGCTTCCTGCGGCGACGAGATCTCCCAGGTTACTTCCGCCGCCCCAACGACACCGAAGACTTCAGCCCTGCGCTGCCCACGCTCGCAAAGCTCTCCGCTGACGCCGGCAAGGCGCGGGCGATCATACTCAACACCACCGCCTCCTTGGAGAGGTCAGCGCTCGCGCACATCGCGCCGCATATGCGCGACCTGTTCGCCGTCGGCCCCCTACACGCGTTGTCCCCAGCGTCGGCAGCGGGCGGCAGCCTGCTGCGCGAGGACGACGGCTGCATCGCGTGGCTCGATGGCCAGCCGGACGGGTCCGTCGTGTACGCGAGCTTGGGGAGCCTCGCCACCATCTCCCACGAGCAGTTCACCGAAATCTTCTCCGGGCTCGTCGCCGCCGGCTACCCGTTCCTCTGGGTGCTCCGGCCGGACATGGTCAAGGCGAGCCCGGACGGCGCCGCCGCTCTCCAAGAATCTGTCGTCGGGGTGGCCGGAGACACCAAGGCCCGCGTCGTGGCGTGGGCGCCGCAGCGAGACGTGCTGCGGCACCGCGCCGTGGGCTGCTTCCTGACGCACGCCGGGTGGAACTCGACGCTGGAGGCCGTCGTCGAGGGCGTGCCGACGGTGTGCTGGCCGATCTCCGCGGACCAGCAGATGAACAGCCGGTTCGTGGGCGCCGTGTGGAGGACGGGGCTGGACATGAAGGACGTGTGCGACAGGGACTCGGTGGAGAAGACGGTGAGGGAGGCGATGGAGTCCGGTGAGATCAGGCGCTCAGCGCAGGCTCTGGCGCAGCAGGTGAAGCGCGACGTCGCTGCCGGAGGGTCGTCGGCGACGGAGTTCGAGCGGCTCGTCGGGTTCATCAGGGAGCTCAGTGCGTCAACCGCGACCCGCGCGTTGGGCTCAGTGACGGTTTGAAATAATCGTATCTTCGGTGGATGTGATGTGGGCATGTGGCCCATGCGTCATCGAGAGCAAGTCTCTCTCTCTGTTTTTTTTTTTTGAGCCAAGTCTCTCTGAGTATGGTTTGTAAAGTTTTTTTTTTACTTGGTTCCATTTCCATGTTCATCGATTACCAGTCGTCAGCGTATCAGTATTTTTTATGGTTTTTTTGGCCGTAGCAAGAAGAGCTCTGCTAGTCCGAACGGTAATGAGTTTATTGGACGGCTAAAAGGAAAATTTAGAGTTGAGAGTCCCAATCTCTCCACTCAAAGACTATGTAATTTTAAAGCGTTTCAAACTGCCAATGAATAGGAGGCGTCGTCGTCGTCGGACGCAAGCACAGATCAGTGCTGCTGATCTGCTGCTATTGCCAGGCCGGCCGAGGAAGCGCTCGGCGGCCAAAGGATGCGCACGTGTGCTGGCGAAGGAAGGAAGCGAGAGAAAGGCGCTAGTTTGAGAATTTAATAGGTGATACCCCGCACGTTGCTGCGGGATATTTTGGTGAAATTTGAAAATAAAAATACTAAAGTAAAATTTGGAAGTAGACACAATAAGACGATTTCTTCGTATTCTTACATGTTAAGAGAAATAGAAATCAATATTTTGTAGTGGGGTGTTCGTATATATACTTTAATATAGATATATATATATTTTAGATTGGACGGTGCAAACAATTAAGATGATGTGGCTGCATCGTATGCGAGAAGTATATAGTTTAATATAGATATAGAATTAGCAATCAATGCATCATGGTGGGGTGCTCAGTGGAGGATGACGTGGCGCGTTGCGAGAATTAGCAATCAATGCATTTTGGTGGGGTGCTTAGTGGAGGATGTCGTGGCGCGTTGGTGGAGGATGACGTGGTACGTTGAGGATCGAGAGAATTCATTAGTGAGGAGCACTAATATAGTTTTGTATGATTACGACATCAGATTAAGACTCCGTTTAGCTGATAAAAATTTTGGTGAAAAGTGGTGAAATTTTTGTATTGGGTTGTGTGCACAGAGAGAAGAAATGAACTAACACGGTTCTCTACGTGAAGATTTTCGGTGAAAGTTTTGAAACTAAACAGCACCTAAATAATAAGGAGAGGAGAAATACGGTAGATAGGCATTGGATGAAGAGGTAAATCAAGCTAATATGATAAATGTGTCTCAAATTAGTCTTCAAAGATGTCAAACATGTAGAGGTAAATGGAGTTAAGAAAATGTGTAGCCTCTCAAGAATGTTAAATTTGAGGCAACTCCTACATCCCTCCGCCACCTTTTTATTATGCAAATAGTCATTAAACGTTTAGCCCGCCAACATTAAGCTCTCAATCCAAATACTTCGACAGGTCAAATTTGTTAAGAGAAAATAGAAAGAGCAAAACATTTTGCTTTGCAGTAAATATTTGCCCCAACGACTCAAACACACCCATGATATTAGGGCACTCCCAACTCAGACTCTACTATGGAGTCTAAGTGTATGTATTATCCTCTCATTTAAGGTTCTTTTTACTGATATGGCAGCAAATTTAATAAAGAAAAAGCAAGAAAAAGAAGACTCCGTTTCTAATAGGAATTTCTATCGACGCGCCGGACTGCATCACAAATCACGTTGGGGAGGCGACCGCCGGAGTCGATGGATACCCGCGCCTCCCAGCTCCGCCGCGGTCACCTCCTCTCCTGCCTGCCCGCCCTCTCCCGCGCAAATCTCCCATCCTCCGCGAGAAGATCGGGTTCTACGGCGACAAGATTCCGCCGTCGAGGCTGAGACACCACCACCTCCCAGTCGCCCACGTCCCCGGCCGTCGCGCCCCCAGACCCTCTCAACGACTCCTCCGGGTTCACGCGCCTCGAGGCCCACGTGCTCCCGGCGGAGCCCACGGCTGCCGCCGTCTTCCCCACAGAATCCTTCCTTCGTGCCGTCTCCACCGCGCATGCCGTCGTGAGGAACCTCGCCCGCGTGCTGTCCACGCACCTCCGTAGCTACACCGCCTACCACGCCGTCGCCGTGCTGACAAGGAACACGGGTTGCAGCTCGAGCTCGTGAGAAATACGGGTTGCAGCTCAAGCTCGTCAGCCAAGTTTGGCCAACTACATATTTCAGCTCGAGCTCGTTAGATCGTCTCCAGCAGTCCTCCCGTCCGGTGCTGCATCTGCAAAATGCAGAATGGAGCAGCACTGTTCACGCTCTAGCGGTTGCTGTATCGCAATCTGCATTTTGCAGTTGTAGTCCTCCGCGAGCGCATTCTCGGGGAATCAGCGGTCTTCTCTCTCCTTTCTTCATCGTCCACAGTTGCAACCGCCCGCTCCCCTCCGCCTTGCGCCGGGCCTCCTCTTCCTTCCCCGGTCTCCTCCTCCGACGACAGCCAACAGGAAGGAGGCGGCGACGGCAGCCAACAGGAAGGAGGCGCTCGAGCGGGCCGAGGAGGAGGTAGTGCGAGGCGGCGACCGGGGCCAACACCGCCGCGCGGCCCGCCTCCGCGCCGGCCTGGAGGAGCTACGCGAGACGGCCTGCGCCGGATCCGGCCACCTCGTCCCCGTTGGCTGCCGACGCCGCCACCTCCGACACCGCAATCTCGTTGTCATCTTGAAATAGGAGGGGAGGTGTGCGGTAGGCGCGTATCTCGCGGCGGAGCAGCAGCCGCGGCGGGCGGAGCTCCAGGAGCAGGAATGGCGGAGCAGCGGCCGCGGCGAGCGGACCGCCAACACCGCTCGCCCTCTCAGCGCGCGCCTTCCCCCTCCCTTGCCGGCGCGATTCGTCGACGAGGGCGAGCTCTCTCCAGGAGCAGGGGCGGCGGACGGGTCGAGATCCCGCGGTGGTCGCTTCCCCTTCTTCCCCGTGGCTGGCGGCGGCCTCCAGGCGCGGCGAGGGGAGTGCGAGCGCTCCCTTCCTCCTCCTCGTCACCAGCCCCGACGGCTGCCTCCTCCTCCCTCCCCGGCCACCAGCGGCGTAGATCGGGGGCGCCGGCATTGGAGCTACACGGCAAGATCCCCGTCCTACTCCTCCCTGACGGCCGCGCCATCTGCGAGTCCGCCATCACCGTCTCCAGTTTTGGTCGGTGCTGGACGCCGTCTCCCTGGGTCCGACACCCGCCGCCCGCGAGCAGGCCGTCCCCGACACCCGCGCGGCGCTGCGGCTCCACGGGCTCTCCCTTGTCGACTCCTCCGCCATGCCCGCTCCATTCCCACCGCCCGCGGGAGCCAACTACCTCAGGAGATGCGCGACGGTTCCGGTAAACTGCTGGAAGCCGAGCTTTTTTCCTTGCCCCCTCCGTCTCTCTCTTTTGCTCAAAACAGGTGAAATGCAGATGCGGCTGCACATCCTTGTTGGAGACAGTCTTAGCCAGTTTGGCCAACTACGTATTGCAGCTCGAGCTCGTGAGACCATGGGTTGTAACGGAGACGGAGGAGCTCAATCTAGTGGCAGCGGCGCTCGATTCGAAGGCTGGGGTCCTCGATCTCGAAGCAGTGGAGGTTGATTTGAGGAAGGAGAAGTTCGATTCGATAGCTGCAAGTTGATTTTGAGCAGGCGGAGGGGGCTTTGCACGCCCGGCCGACGCGGTCAGTCACCTTCATTGAGAATTATGATTATATATAAATATACTACCTTCATTGAGATTTTGTTATATATACTGTGTTCAAGAAGCATTGTGTTTAAGTTCAGTTTTTTGGCAGGGCCGTCCCGGTATAGATGGAGACCCCTGTACAAAATTTGAAAATAGGACGTATAGTAGACTAAAAAAATTCTCCAAAATCCGAAATAGAAGTATTTCAATGTTATCTAGTTTCACGTTTTGGTCGTCAATAATTTTTTATTGAACCTCAAAATTACTTTTGTGTGTATGTAACTATTTACAGTATCATTGCAGATTTACTATCAGTTATGGAGCCACGATTAAATGTATATACTTATCTGACAACACTTGTGATCTATAATAAACTGATCCTAGGCCGTGGCTGTGTTTCCTAAGACTGAGTTAAATACTCGAATATTCATCCCGATCAAGACAAGAAGAGATGAACAGGTGCAAAGTCAATTGAGGCGGACAAAGAATGACGCTTGAAATGTTAATTAGGAGAGCATCAGTGACAAGAAAAACAAGATTTAGGTCAATCATTGATGAGCTAGACGAGTTATAGCACTGAAAATTGGAGACCCTAAGAAAATAAAGGTCATGTACCATCCCACGGCTCGCACACTCTTAGGGACGGGTCTGGTTTATACCTGAGCATTTTTGGCCCGGCCCGGCCTGCTCCCACAGATCTTACTGGACGGGTGTGGGCAGAGATCTTGGAGCCCGCGAAAAAAAATCTTAGCCCGAGCCCGGCCTGTAATGCTGTTTTTAGCTCTTTTACACTATAAAGTGCGCGGGCGGCCCGCCCAAGCCCGGACCCTGCCCGAGCCCGGCCCGAAAATTGAGGCCCGACACGTCCCATGGGACGGTCATGGGCAGGATTTTCTCGACCCGAAAAACCCAGATTTTTTTTCGGCCCGGCCCGAACCCGGCCCGGCCCGTGAAATGCTCAGGTCTAGTCTGGTTTTTGGTGATATTGTTGAGAGTTGTATATTGTATCACATGGTTATTCCACAACTGATCCACTTTTGTTTGTGTTAGTAATAAATATCTTTATCTATAGAAACTACTACCGAAAAACTGTGCATTTAGAGATTATAGTTTCTTGTGATAGAGTCTTCGACGGTTTGACTCTATGGTAGAGTTTGGGTTGGAAATGCCCTTAACGGTACAATTTGAAGTAGGTGGATATTATGGATGCACAAATCGGTGTAGATGAAGCTTATGTTAACGGGTGGCATTTAGTGGGGTGGACATAGGAAAGAAAAGTTATTTAAATTTATATAGGTATGGTGATAGATAGATACATACATACGGAGGATCTAGATAGATGTAAATATAGATACGCGGATCACTCTCCCACTCTGATGATGCTGTGAGTTTGGCTGGATTCTGGATTTAAGTATGAAATTCAGTCTTAATCAGTCATGGCCAAAACAATTCAGAGTGGCAAGTCTCGACAAGTCCACTCATTAATTATGTATTGCCCCCATCTATGTGACTCTACTTTTAAAGCCAGCCGATCAGTCGGAGGTGGCAAGCCGGCAGCTGGAAGCCTGGAGCTGGAAGCGTTCGACGGCCATGGCGGAGACGCACGTACTGGTGTTCCCGGTCCCGGCGCAGGGCCACATCAACGCCATGCTCCCCTTCGCCGCCGCGCTCGTCGACGCCGGCGTCTTCGTCACGTTCCTCCACACGGACCACAACTTCCGCCGCGCCTCCTCCGTGGCCGGCTCGTCGCGCCTCCGTTTCATGTCCATCCCGGATGGCCTCGCCGACGACCACCCGCGCTTGCTGAGCGACATGCCGGAGTTCGACAGGGCCCTCCGGGAGGTGGGCGCCGTACGGTACCGTGCTCTGCTCGCATCTCTGCTCTCTGCAGGGAGCCCGAGCCCAGATGACAGTGACGGCGCCGATGACGGCCACAGCTTCCCACCGGTGACCTGCGTTGTCGCCGACGGCCTACTAACTTGGGCGATCGACACCGCCGAGGAGCTCGGCGTGCCGGCGCTCGCCTTCCGCACGTCCAGCGCCGGCAGCTTCCTGGCGTACCAGACCGTTCCCAGGCTTATCGAGCTCGGCGAGCTCCCGTTCCCCGCAGGCGGCACCGTCGCGGTGACATCGACGGCGGCTTTCCGGAGATGGAGAGCTTTCTGCGCCGACGGGATCTTCCAAGCGTGTTCAGGCGCCGTCGCGGTGACATCGACGGCGGCGTGGAGCCCGATCCCATTCTGCACCTGCTCGCCAAGGCCACCGAGCACAGCCGCAAGGTACGGGCGCTCGTGTTCAACACGACCGCCTCCCTGGAGGCGCCAGCGCTCGCGCACATCGCGCCGCGCATGCGTGACGTGTTCGCCATCGGCCCTGTCCACGCCATGCCCTCGTCGGCGCTGGCGCCGGCCTCGAGCCTGTGGACCGAGGACGACGGGTGCATCGCGTGGCTCGACGGCCATGCAGACCGATCCGTCGTGTACGTGAGCTTGGGGAGCCTAGCGGTCATCACGCACGATCAGTTCACGGAGTTCCTGTCCGGACTCATCGCCGCCGGCTACCCGTTCCTCTGGGTGCTCCGGCCGGACATGGTGGGGGCGAGCCGAGACAACGACGCCCCCACTCCCCAGGAAGCCATCCGAGCTGTTGGAGAGGACAAGGCCCGCGTCGCGGCGTGGGCGCCGCTGCGAGACGTGCTGCGGCACCGCGCGTTGGGGTGCTTCCTGACCCACGCCGGGTGGAACTCGACGCTGGAGGGCGTCGTCGAGGGCGTCCCCATGGTGTGCTGGCCGTTCTTCGGGGACCAGCAGATCAACAGCCGGCTCGTGGGCGCCGTGTGGAGGACGGGGCTGGACATGAAGGACGTGTGCGACAGGGTCGTCGTGGAGGGGATGGTGAGGGAGGCCATGGAGTCCGCCGCGATCAGGAGCTCGGCGCAGGCGCTGGCGCGTGTGGTGAAGCGGGACGTCGCCGACGGGGGATCATCGGCGAGGGAGTTCGAGCGGCTCGTCAGGTTCATCAAGGAGCTCAGCATGGAAGATGCCAGGTCCGATCACAAAAATTGAAGGGCTTATTAGCTGATATAAGGGTGCAAATTGGTGAGAGTTAGGTGCACCTCTAAACCTCTTTAGATCAAGTATTTGTACTACTTCTCCAATTTTTTTGAAAAATAATACAAATATTTGAACTAAAAAAGTTTAGAGGTGCACCTAAAGATTACCTCTTTGCACCTTTAAGCTGATACATGTTCATTTAGTTTTGTTATATTCGTGTCGATTTATACACCGTATCGTGCTTTAGATTATTTTTTGTTGCACTTGGTGTAGATCTCCAATAATGTTTCTATTGTATCCAAGAATGAAACAGAAAAAAAATACTCCAAGTGTTTATGCTGATAATATATGATTTTTATCAAGTGTACAAATTCACCAAAAATGTACCCATTGCGTGAACACACCGTCCCGTGTAGAAGGTGCTATGTATAAATGTTCAAATGGATTGATTTCTCTGACGGGCGTGTGAAATCCCAACCGGTGGTTATACTCTACGGCAGCAGTGTACGTTTCCTGATGCAAATACTGAGATATTGTCGCCTATTATGTATGAAGAGCTGAAGTTTCCTAAATAAAATTTAACTAGCAAACTGAGTGTAGCTTGATAAAATCTGTTTATCAAGGTTCGAGTTCTCGACTGGACATTGATGTTAATATTTTTCTGAATTTATCTCAAGATTTCACCGACGATATTCTTCAGTTCTAAGGGATGTGCTTTTCAAGAGTGAAGCGTCAGTGGACAATGGTGACTTCATCAATATTGATGGTTTGCCGAGTCGTCTATATTGTTTTGACAAAAAAAATCGAGGGCAGTAGTTTATAATTTCTGATAACCTTGGACTGATACATTTTTTCAAAGTATGCTCCATTTCCATTGCGAGGAACGGAAATACAAGAACTTTGGACTGGTACATGACTTGTAAGCCTTACATTCATGAGATATTGCAACTCCACGAGCTATTTCTTCCTAGCTTTTACTTAGGCCTTATTTCAATTAAATATTCATGATACCGATCCACATAGGCGATCCACATAGGCGAGGAATTGGCCAAACGCATGCAGCCACGTGCAGAGGACATTGAGGCTGTTCGGCTGGTAGAATGAATAGTATTTAGCTGGTAGATTGAATAGTATTGTGTGAGGGAAGATAAGCAGAAACAAACCGAAATAAGCCAAGTCTAGATAAGCCGAACAGCCTCATTCACCTTGCTGACGCTACCGCGTCGCCCCCGTGCCGGCCGCGGCCGGAGAAGAAGCACCCGTCGGCCAAACCACACCACCACGGATCCCGCGGATGCTGGAGCTTAAGGTACAGGTACGTGTGGGTGGCTGCTGAAAGTCTGAAACGCACGCACACACGTCCAGCCAAGATTAGTCGAACCCACAATGGGGGTACCTGCGCCGCCCGCCCGCGCCCAGTCAAGGCGGCGGTGGCGGCACACACGCCATCGTGTTCCCCGATCCTGCTGCAGGGCCGCATCACTGCATGCTTCCCTTCGCCACCGCTCTCGTCGGCGTCGGCATCCTCGTCACCTTCCTCCACACGGGCCACAACCTGCGCCGACCAGGGTTAAATTTACCGACTAAAACCGCGTGGTATACCGCGGTAACCGCTAGAACCGCTGCGGCACGGTTACGGTTTCGGCCGGTTGGTAACCGGCCGGATTCAAAATTTCAAATTTAATTAAAAAAATCTCAAAAAATTATAAAAATAGTTCAAGTTGCCACGAATCTAATGGTGTTTAAACTTTTCAAATATTCATTCGTTTAGTATACTTTGCGGGCATTAGAAGTTCAACCAAAAAAGAAAAAGGAACTGGTTGAACTTCTAATGCCTGCCCGCAAAAAATATTAAATGCACTATTATTTGAAAATTTTTGACACCATTAGATTCTACGCACCTTGAAATATTTGTAGGAATTTTTCCTTATATTTTCCAATTTTTTAATTCAAATTTGAAAACATACCAAATTCTTCACTGCGCCGGTTTTTTTGTCTCCGCTCAAACCGCGCGGTTTACCGCTCAAACCGTGCAGTAAGTCGCTCGAAACCGTTTGAACTAGTGGTTTGGTTTGAAAATTTGAATTCGAGCGGTTTGGAGCGGTTACCGCTCGAACCGCTCCGGTAAACCGAAACCGCCGGGCGACGGTTTTGTCCCGGCGGTCGGTAAAAAAACTCTGGCGCCGACTGGACCGCCCCTCGGCTTCTTGTCCGTCCGACCGTCCCCGATGGGACAACGACCCCCGGTCAGTGGGAGACCCTTGGCGCCCGGGGCACTCGCAATGCATATTCTGTATCTCTAATACTACTTATTATCTCGAATGTATCATAAACTTGGAGTCTAAATAAGACTTGAGTCTTGAGTTTTCTCTCTCTTCCATAAACATATTGTCATGTAAGCGCTACATCAGCAAAATACAATATATATGAAGGTAATAAATTGGCTTAGACTCTATGGTAAAGTCTGCATTGTTGCATTGTGAGTGTGCTGACGTGTTCTCCGTCGGACTAATCTGCGCTCCACATACAGTCCCGCTGCACCATGTGGTTGGCTGAATTGGACACCGATAAGCTATCCCACGTAATACATACTATATTAGTATCATTCAAGATCTGTAATGGCCCATTGCCCGGGACGTGAGCACTCCACAGCAGAAATCGGAGGAGGTGGATCTTAGTACCGAGGAGAAAGAAGCCTCTTCTGTGTTCCTCTTCTATTTCTGTTTCTGAATTCTGATCGATTGATCGCTGGTACTTCTATAGGAGATGTGTTCATTTGGGTCGTGGGCTGGGCTGTGATTTGATAACTGGGCTTAACCACCTTGGGTCTACCTTGGGTCATGACATAACCGTCCCCTCGAAACACAGCTTGTTCCCAAATTGTGGTCGTACTGATTCCCAGATCCCATTGCCTCCGAACTACATGACATCTCGAAAGATATTGAAATCCACCATTTACTTGCGTCCTGATCTTGTCCAGGCAGCCTTGTAAATCTTTGTGAAAATGCAGTACTAGATCCCATGGCCTTTCTCCTTCCCGTTCACTGTCCACTTGTCTAATCATGTGATGATGTGAATACCGGGATTCGATGGTCGGATGACCGACGGGAAAGCTAGGACTAACTCTTTAGCATCAAGCAAATGGAACACCTGACTCCTTAGGCATGGTCGGTTGTTAAAATTGACACTGAGCGGAGAGCTGCCAACATTGGTGAGCACATCTTCAAGAACCAGCTCAGCAATTACCTTTATCAATTCATAATCAAAGTTATTCTTTCTGCCCCATGCCAATTGCTCCATAAACTGTCCTGTGCCTCGACTGTTTGTACACCAGTAGTTGAGATGCATTTCCCTGTGACGCTCACATGCATCTTATCACACCAAAGACATGTATCGCACTTGCCCAATATGCATAAGCAGCAGAAATCTTTGAAACCATATGGCTCCGGTAGCCCCTTGTCTGAAGATAAGCAGTTCTTGTCACTCAGTGAGTCGCATCTCCACATGAACCCAGTCAAGACTGCAATTAGTTTTTCTCTGTATTTGATCAGACCCTTGTCCAGAGCATGGCCTTGTTCATCAGGACTATGGATGGACAGTTGAGTTTGATGAGTCTTGGGATTTGTAGCATAAGAATTCAGCAACTCTTGAAGCCATATTGGTTGCATAGAAGAGACAACCTGTAGAAACAATGGTAAGTGGATACCCAGCACCAGAGCAATCTCATGCACAGCCACAGCAACTGACTTCCTCTCATCCCGAGCTAGATCCTCCACAAGGATAGAAACAACACTTGCAGTTGGCTGCCCTTCATTGCCAATTAAGTGCTCTCTACCTGAAACAATTTGCTTACCGTGGTCGGGCATCACCTCCTCATCATCCCATATCACATTCTCAGGTGACATCATTGAACATCTCATGTGCAGCTCCTACTAAATCGACAAACTCATCATGCTCAGGCAGTACCCATTTAGGTGGTTGATCAATTAGTTTCCTATTCATACCAACAAAGCAATTTCCACCTTGATCAAGCTGTTTCAGTAAACCTTCTTGCAAGTGAATGTCAGATTGCATCTTCTCATCCCATGTAGCCTCAATTTCCTCATTTGTCTTGACATGCCTTTCATCTCTAACTGAATTAGGATGTTATTAGCGTCGAGCTCAACTATGGACTTCTTCTCATCCTTTCTATATTCTCTGCCTGATGCAAGATGCTACAGTAATCCCTCGTGTAATGCAGAGTCAGGTGGCATCTCATCCCACACCACCGTCCTTGTAGGAATTCCATCGAGCAACTTATCTGAAACTTCCCTATCCCAAATCACCTCACCACCAGGCACTTGACCAAACACGCAGGAGACATCAGGCACAACGCCGTCATGCTTGTGTTGCATCTGATCACCCACCCCATGAGCTAATTGCTACAACAAATCATGAGAATTGAAGCCAAGTTGTAATTCTGCATCCCAGACCACCTTTGAATGAGACAAATCGAACATTCACTACCGGAATCGGAACCTCCGCAGTGAGCTCAGGGCTTTGCCGAGAGCCAAGACCCCTGCTCACGGCAGAGATCCGCTTTGCCGAGAGCAACAGGGCCTGCTCTCGGCAGAGAAAAAGCCCACGGCGCAGAGGGTCTTTGCCGAGAGCGTGAGCCACCACCTCTCGGCAAAGCTCAGGCCCACGGCACAGAAGCTCTTTGCCGAGGGGCAGGGGGCCTTGGCTCTCGGCAAAGCGTGCAACAGACGGCATATGGGCGACGCCGTCACGGCTGTGACCCGGACGTTAGCTTTGCCGAGAGCCATGGCCCTCTGGCTCTCGGCAAAGAGGGGACCCACGGCACAACTACCACCTTTGCCTAGAGCCTCAGCTCTTTGCCGAGAGCAACACCACTACTCACGGCAAAATTTTCAAAAAAACTTCACATTTTCGGCTTCAAATTTTTTCCTGGCTCAACATACACTAATACATAGTACATGTTCAAAATTGACGCCATTTTGACTCTGTTTGCTATATTTAATAATTTTACTTCATTCTACATAATTTTTTTCGTATACGTCCGATATGAACTGTAAGTGCATGAAATCATAAAGCAAAGTTGTTAGAAAAATGATATTCATGTTCATCAGACATCTCTTAGACTATGTACATGAAATGAAGCTAACTTTCCGTCATTGGGTTCTCTTATCGTGATGAAGATCGTGAGGTAGAAAGGTTTTAAAATTGTATAAAATTCAAATAAAGTTTGAAAATCACGAATTTTGTCAAGCACTCATGATATCATATGTTGAGTTTGTGGTAAAAATTTGAGAATGTTTTGAACACTTTAACACATACGCTGTTTAGAAACCCGAACATCTCACGAGAAGTTTCAAAGAATTTGAACTAATGTCACTTCATTTGGAGACTTAGACAAATTCAAATTTGAGTTTGACTACAAAATTTTTTTTATAAGTAATATGCAACATAAATAGTGTCATGTTAAGTGTTGGTAATTTTTCGCATATATTTGGTATTTTTAAAATTAAATTTGGTATAGATACTCTTGGCCGAGAGGATAACTCTCGGCATAGAGGTCCCTTTTGCCGAGAGTCACGACTAAGGGCTCTGGTAAAGAAGTAGAGCGGGTCCGCCTGTCAGCGTGGCGCACACACGCGCGTACGGGAGGGGAGGCTGCATGTGGGCCCCGGCCCTCCCTTTGCCTAGACCCACGATCTAGGGCTCTCGGCAAAGAAGTACCCAGGGCCCGCCTGTCAGCGCGGCGCGCACACGCGCGTACGGGAGGGGAGGCTGCAGGTGGGCCCCGGCCCTCCCTTTGCCGAGAGCCACGATCTAGGGCTCTCGGCAAAGAAGTAGAGCGGACCCGCCTGTCAGCACGGCGCACACACACGCGTACGGGAGGGGAGGCTGCAGGTGGACCCCGACCCTCCCTTTGCCGAGAGCCGAGACCTAGGGCTCTCGACAAAGAAGTCGAGCGGGTCTGCCTGTCAGCTTGGCGCACACACGCACGTAGGGGGGAAGGCTGCAGGTGGGCCCCATCCCACGTTTTGCCGAGAGCCAAGATCTAGGGCTCTTGGCACACATTTTTTTACTAATAAAATTGTTCATTAGTTTAGTTTCTTAATGAATACTTGTTGGCCTCTTCAAGATTCTTCTTGTTCGCTTGGCTTATCATCTACCAGCTAATAATACTTTTCTTTCACACCAAATCAGCACCAGCCACCAACCACTAGCTAGTCATCAATATTTTTCTTTCACAAAAAAATCAACACTACCCACTAGGCACCAACCAAGCGAACGATGCTTTTTAGAGCCTCCTAAAAGTAGCGAACGATGCTTTTTAGAGCCTCCTAAAAGTAGGATAGATCGTATCTTTTCGTTTGCCTTTGTGCTTGTCTGTAACTGTAATTTAAATCGGTAAATTTTTTTCTCCTCTCTTAATGAAAAACGTGGTTTGCACGTCTTAAAAAAAATCTTTTTGTGGTTCCATGTTATTCATCGACTACGAGCTCGTCAGCAGGTCGGTATTTCCATGGCTCTGCTACTGCTAGTCTTGACCGTTCGGTGGGTTCATTGGACGGGTTAGCCGGTTAGGTTTGTGTTTGAAACTCAGTCATAAATAACATATCACGGTCAAAAGGAAAATTCAGAGAGGAACGTCGCAATCACTCCACCCACACATGCATGTTTTAGAAATTTAGGGCCACAACCCCGTCTTAAGCAAAGCAAAAGACCGTTTTAGCGGTTTGCAGCTCAGTTTAGGATGAACTACGCCGTCAGATACAATGAATCGATAGCCTATCGAAGGGGGTTGAATATGGACATTCTTCAAATTTCTAAAACAATTAACAAACTTTAACTAAGATCTCTAGTATTACCCATCTAAAAAGGTTTCTTCCAACCAACTAAGTACACTAGCAATCAAGTTCCTTAACAAGAATCAGACTAACAAGTGAAAAGCATCCTAGTCAAGATATGCAACAAGCAAAGCAAACTAGGGGGAAACAAGAGCAAACGAACTTAAGAGCTGAAAGTAAATGCGCAATTAAGTGCAAAAATGTAGAAAGGGAAGACACGAGACAACCGAATTTTTTCCCGTGGTATCGAGAAGTTGACGCTTCTCCCTAATCCACGTTGGAGCACTCACAAAGAGTTTTGCTCCCCCTCAAGCCACTTAGACTTGAGTGCTCACTAATAGTACCCGTTCTCCATCTCCGGAATGGTGGGTCTCAATCCATTTACACCAAGAACTTCCCGGGGCTCCCACAATCTCCAAGAGCTCACCAAGAACCCCCAATCACCGGGACCGTCTAGGAGCCGTCAAACTCCAAGAGTAACAAGCTCACAACCTTTCACTTGACCAATGCACACAGCTATGCCAATGAAAGCACCTTGAAACCCTTTATTGCCAAGAAAGAATCCCTCTTGCCTAGGAAGATGAAATCCAAATGATCCTTGTACTAACTCTCCTTCTTCTTGCTGCAGTAGTAATTCAGAGTGGCAAAGGCAGCTCAAGAGGCGCAGGGGGGTCCAATTTATAGGGCTAGCAAGGGAGGCTAGCCGTTGGAAAAGTTCTCTGTAAAGTAGCACCGTCGGATGAACCGACGGTTCCCCTTGCGACAGCGTCGGATCATCCGGTCACTCTGTGTCTGGAATTATAGTCGTTGAACTCGAACGCTGTACCAATTCATCTGACGCATACACCGTCGCTGCGTCGGTTTATCCGGTGCTGAAGCGACTTTACTCAAAATGTCTGTGCGTAGAATAAACACGGTCGCCGGATGAACCGCTGGTAATCTCCATGTGCGTCAGTTCATCCGGTGCTGAAGCAGGTTCACTCGGTGCGTCTCTGTATGAAATATATGCATGCGCCGGATGAACCGCTGCTGTGACCGTCGCTTCATCCGGTGCTGAAAGCCTTGACTTGATTTGTTACTGTTACCAAACCCTAGGTCACCGGATGAACCGATGCCTCTGCTGAAACTCTGTCGGTTCATCCGGCGGTGCTGAATTCTGCTGAGTCTTTCACATTAATCATCCGGTGCAACTAGGAATGATAGCGTCGGATCATCCGACGCGCCCTTTTTCATTTCAACTCATCCAATTCAATCACCTTTGAGTTTTTCTTCAAGTCTTTTGCCTCCAATGTACTTCCATGAGTGTCTTGAGCTGTTTAGTGACCAAGGAGCTTGATAGTGCATGAATATGGCATAGCATTTGGCATAGTCAAGCTACCCAAGTGTGAACCCCTCTTAATAGTACGGTCAAACACTACAAATTAGCAAATCCAAGTGTCCTTCATCTTCTTGTGACACTTGGAACTAGAAATGTCCTTAGCCTTGTAGTCTTTGTCCATTGATCATCCATAAATTCAAATCGAGGGGTCTCTTTTTATTTATTACTTATGACAATAACCTAAAGATAAATCCGCTACAAAACAAAGGTTAGTCACAAGTATATGGTTGTCATTTATCACCGAAACACACCCTTACCAGAGGTGCGGTGGGGCCTTGATGCTTACAATCTCCCCCTTTTTGGTGATAGATGACAACACAAGTAGAGATATACGAGAATTTGAATTTAAAGCGTAAACTCTACAACAAATACATGGAAAGGATAAACACAAGCACACATGCATTAATTAAATAAACACACAAGCATGAGTAGACATGTAAACCATCAACATACACAAGATCCAAATACATATCTCATCATGAACTCCACAAAACATACAAGGGGCACAAAAGCTCTCAAAACACACTCCCAAGCTCCCCCTATCTCTACTCCCCCTATCTATCTCCCCCTTTGGCAACAAGCATAAAAAAGGGTCCTAATCCTGCTGAGGTGGAGGAGAAGCTGGCGGCGTCGAGGTAACAACCACAGAAGGTGCGACGTGGTACTCGGAGGTGTCACCATCGTCGGACTCGAACCCGGACAGCTCAGAAGATTGGACTGGCGAAGACCAGACAGGTGAAGGGATACGAGCTGTGTCAGTGCCGGTAGAGGTAGGAAGTGCCTGAGTGCTCACGACTGCCATCTTGGACTCGATCTGCTGAGTGATAGAGCGAAGTGTGGTATCCTCCTGATCGAGTCACTCTGCCTGAGGAGTAGTCATGGAAGGCATGGGCGAGGTGAACCCCAGAGAAGGTCGTACTGGTGTCTCAAAGATCAGTGGTCCTGTCGGGAAGGGAGACATCAGCTGAGTCAATGGGGTCTGAGAGAACTGTCCTGCTCTAAGCTGCTCAAGTAGTGTCGTCGTCTGTGGAGTCGAGAGCTGCTGAGAGGTAAAAGTCCCCGACGGAAGGAATGGTGAAGTCAAGAGCGAGACCGTCGCGATCGGGAGACTCACAACACTGACAGGAGGTACGGAAACGGCCGGCTCAGGCTGAAGAAACTGCTGGGTCGGGAGTGTCGGAAGCTGAAGCCCCGTGTGCTGAAAGAGCTGACCCAAACAGGTAGACATAAACGAGAACATCTGGGCAGTCATCATCTGGTGCTGCTGTAGCTGCTGCCTCTGAGCCTCCTGCTGCTGCTAGAACTGCAGTCTTTGTGCCTCCTGCTGCTGGCGTATACTGTCCAGGATCACCTGCTGTGCCTCCTGCTGCCTCTGAAACTGTGCCTGCATGTCGCGCTGAATCTCCATCGTGGCCTTCGACTGGTCGGCCAAGGACTGGATCACTGAAGCTAAGGCGTCGGGCTGAGTGACCTGAGAGGTGGAGATCGGTGGAATCGGCGACTCGACCTCTCTCTGTCCTGGCAAACTGGAACCCCCAGCCTCGTCGTCATGAGTACGACGGACACGAAAGAAGGGCTGGGTCTCGGGCTCAAAGTCCTCATCCTCGCTCGAGTCCTCCTCTGTGTCAGTGGTGAGGTACGCAGGTAGAGGCCCCTCAGCTAGAGCTAGCAGCTCGTCCTGACGTGTGGCCTTGTCCATAGCTGCCTCAGCTGCAGCACGAGCCTGGAGGTCCTCAACTGCTCATCTCCGTCCCCTGGGTCCCTGCCTCCTGTCCCCTGGCATCGGCGGCTGGTATGTCTTGAACACGTACCGAGAACGTTCCAAGACAGAGATATACCTCTGGGACTCCAACCACAAGAGCATCCAACTGATCCAGTGGGCAAAGGGGAACTGCCGTGTCATCCCCATCCCATCCATAATAGCATCCTCGATCTCACTGAGAAGTATGTCCACGATATCGAGCGGCTGCTGAGTCATGATATACAAAAGTAGCCACTGCTGGACTCCGGTGATCGACTCTGCATTCCCCATCCTGAAGAGTAGGGACCTCCTGAGAGCGAAGTGGACCACGTAGGCCTCGCGTGTCAATCTGTTAGGGGTCTGAGGGGTGTCGGGGAGAAACGGCTGCTGGAAGAGAAAGCTAATCTGCTCGTCTGTCGGAACAATAGGAGTGTGAGCACGACGAGGAGCCTCAACGTCGGGGTAGGCTAAGTAGTGAATCAAAGTGTCGTCGACCTGAACCCCAAGAAACTCTGCTATCCCCTCACGAGTGAGCCTGAACTGCTGCCCCATAAACATAAACCTGATCGAGAGCTGGGCATCCTCAACGTAGACAGTCGAGTAGAACACTCTGACCCACTCTGGTACGTAACGCGGCCTCTCACTGACCAAAGCTGCTAGTCCCGGTAGGTAGTCGAAGTGTGGGAGTATCGGGACTCCAGCTGCTGCTGCTCTTAGCGTTGTCCACTGCAACATCCTGTGCTGGCTCAACTGTGATCCCTTCCTGACATAGGAGGCATAGAAGCTCTCCTGAAGAATAGTCCAGAACCGGGGGTCACAGTTCTCTCTCTGAGGAGGGAACCACTCGTCCTCTGTCACGAACCTCAACTTCCGGATCTTCGGACCAAAAAGGCTCCTCAGATCACGGAGATAGACCCCGAAGGCCTCTGCACGTTGTGCTCCAATACGAATCTCAGGGCCCTCTCTAGACTGATCCTCCTGATCCTGCTCCACCTGCTGCTCTGCTGCTATCCTCCTCTGCCTAGGAGTCGGCTGAGGCTGAGTGTGACCTCCACGAGTCCTCGGACCGGTACGTGGTGCAGAAGGAGGTGTCTCTGCCTGTCGGGTACCAGTACGGCCTGAACGTCGCAACGGTGGCTGCTCATGGGACTGCTCCCCCTGACCCTGTGCACTGCTCCCAATCCGTATGCCCCTCTGTGGCTGACCCTGGGTGTCGGGCACTTGGAGCACACTCTCCCACTCCTTATCCTGCTTGCTCTTCTTCTTCTTCGGCTCAAGAACGGCCTTGCCCTTCCTCTTGTCGCCTGCCATCTGTCAGAGAAAAGATGGAAGATTATAGAATGGCGAGCGAAGTATATAAACGAGATAAATATCTAAGGGGAGAGGTCCTTAAGCAGAGCATATGAATAGATGGAGCCTAAGCATGGAGTCTAGGAGATAAACATGTCTCAAGAGAAAGAATGAAGAATCTAGGACTGTCCTTAAGTGCAACAGATGTGTGTGTGAAGTGATAGGACAGGGTGCATGCTACTGACAGAGATAGGAGCATGAAACAGTAAGCACAAAAACTTGAAGTCCCAGAGATAGATCATGGCATGAGCAACATGAGCATGATATGTGATTAGGAACAAGATCTCAAGCTACTGTGACAGATACACCATGAACAGAGCATAAACAGTGTAGAACAGTGCTCAAAATCATGAAATTTAGCAAGTTTTCGATGGATTTGAGCAATCAAATGAGCCAGATATGAAATTGATGAAACTCAGCTCACAATCATATCCTAAAGCCATAGAAATTTTAATCAACTCCCATCAGGACATGAACTGTAAGAACAGAGGCGGGGGAAGGGTGGTGATGCTGCACCTCTGCTGAGGAAGGTCGACGGGATGTTGCAGAGGAGCACGGAGAAGGGCCTTGCGCACCCTCAGACGGAGTCCGACGAGCCATGGCAGCGCCGACAGGCCGGAATCGGCGGCGGCGGGGCAAACTCTAACCGGGAGCCACAGGCGGCACGAGCGCGATTTCGAGCGGTGGGGTCGGCGGTGCGGCAGCGGAAGTGGCCGGCAGCGAGGCTAGGAGGCCGGCAGAGGCGCGGGTGTGGCGGTGCAAGGCTGTGGTGGCCGGCGGCGGATAGATTGGCGGCGTACGGGAACGGCAGCGAGATTCGAAATGAAAGGAGAAACGGACAGGACAGATATGACATGTGGGGCCGATTTGCAGAGAAGCGTTGGATGAACCGACGGTAAGAAAACACGCAGCGTCGGTCGAACCGTCGGACGATATGGGCAAAACTGTTAAACGCATCACCGGATGATCCGATGGCCTTGATTTTAGATTCGTCAGATGAATATCACGCGGGTCTGAATTTGCCTCAGATTTCAGTAGCACCGGATGAACCGCTGCATCCACAGAGGTGAGCGTTGTTTCATCCGACGATAGCTAACAGAGGCGCGCTGAGCAAAATTCAAACTGACCCGGCCACCGGATGAACCGACGCTGGAACCTACTTAGCAGCGGTTCATCCGATGGTGATAAAAACAGAATGTTGAACTAAAGCTCATTTTTGATCCAACAAATGCCACACACAATTTTGGATCAATCCTGAGTGACAACTTCACCCCTCAAGCACTCCTTTGCAAAATAGAGGTATATACACCATAGATTCCCTACAAGGGATAGACCTTATAAATTTTTAGAAAAAAAATAGGCGAATAAGATCCAAAAAGGGAATGTATGAGTTATTGCCTTTGAACTTAGAGATAGAAACTTTAAGCTCGTTAGGACATAACTCAATAGGCATTAAGCACCATCATTTGTCTTAGCACACTTTTGGAGATGTTGATTTGCATTGAGCGCTAAGCAACTTTCTCATAGTGTGATCTTCCTTTGTGACATCTCTCACGCAATGCTATGCAAGAACAAATGCATGAAAATAAACATGAATGCATACTATATGACAAGCAAAGATGCAAAGCGGAAAGATAAACTATCTTGCCAAGTTTGAACCCTTGTTAAGCTTACTCATGGTGAGCCTTTCAACATGCCTTGAGCGAAACTTTGGAACCACCGGCTCAAGCAAGACCCATACTCACCACTATCTTAACAAGGTTAGACAAGCCCCTACACCATGTACATATGCAAATGCAAACTATATGACAAGCATCACATGATGTTAGACGCATCAAGCACATTTAATTCACTCCTTAGCCTACAAAAGGTATTTTCATCAAGAGGCTTAGTGAATATATCCGCCAATTGCTCCTCGGAGCGAACACCACAAAGGAGAATATCACCTTTAGCCACATGGTCTCGCAAGAAGTGATGGCAGATATCAATGTGCTTGGTGCGCGAGTGTTGAACCGGGTTGTTAGCAATTTTTACGGCACTTTCATTGTCACAAAGGAGAGGAACCCTATCTAGAACCACACCATAATCCAAGAGGCTTCGCTTCATATAGAGGATTTGAGCACAACAAGCCCCGGCGGAAATGTATTCCGCCTCCGCAGTGGATAAGGCCACGGAGTTTTGCTTCTTAGAGGACCAAGCAACCAAAGATCGACCTAGCAAATGGCACCCACCCGAAGTACTCTTGCGGTCTACTCGACATCCGGCAAAATCCGAATCCGAATAACCCAAGAGCTCAAAACAAGCACCATGGGGGTACCACAAGCCAATGCTAGGTGTATATTTTAAGTATCTAAGGATCCTTTTCAAAGCACTTAGGTGAGATTCTTTAGGGTTGGCTTGAAATCGAGCACACATGCAAACACTAAACATGATATCGGGCCTAGATGCAGTAGGGTAAAGAAGAGAGCCGATCATAGAATGGTAAAGCTTTTGGTCAACCGGTTTACCTCCCTCATCTAAGTCGAGATGTCCATTAGTAGGCATTGGTGTCTTGATTGGCTTGCAATCATCCATCTTGAACTTCTTGAGAATATCATTGGTGTACTTTTCTTGATGGATGAAGGTCCCTTTCTTTAATTGCTTGATTTGAAACCCAAGAAAGAAGTTAAGCTCCCCAATCATAAACATCTCGAATTCCCTTATCATGAGATCACTAAAGTCCTTGCACACCTTAAGATTGGTAGAGCCAAAGATGATATCATCAACATAGATTTGACAAATGAAGAGCTCTCCGTTGATGATCTTGGTGAATAGAGTATTGTTCACTCTCCCAATCTTGAAGCCTTCCTTGATGAGAAAGTCCCGGAGCCTCTCATACCATGCCCTAGGAGCTTGCTTGAGTCCATACAAAGCCTTGATCAACCTATAGACATGGTTAGTATGTGTGGTATCTTCAAAACCGGGAGGTTGCTCAACATAGACTTCTTCATTGATGAAGCCATTTAAGAAGGCACTCTTAACATCCATTTAGAACAATTTCATTTTGTGACAAGAAGCATAAGCAATAAGGATACGGATTGCTTCAAGACGTGCAACCGGAGCAAATGTCTCTCCATAGTCCAAGCCTTCTACTTGAGAGTAGCCCTTGGCGACAAGTCTTGCCTTGTTCTTCACCACAACTCCATGTTCATCTTGCTTGTTTCGGTAGACCCACTTGGTGCCAATCACGTTCTTATTCTTGGGGCGCTCTACTAGGACCCAAACTTCATTTCTTGTGAAGTTGTTGAGCTCATCTTGCATAGCCAAGATCCAATCCGGGTCCTCAAGAGCTTCCTCTATAGTAGTGGGTTCTACAAAAGAAATAAATGTATGATGTTTGCAAAACGAAGCATATTGTTTGCGGCGAGTACGTGTACCACCCTTGGGATCACCCAAGACAAGATCGATGGGGTGGTTTGATGAAGTCCTTGTACGCCTTTGAAGTGTGGTAGAAGTTGGATCATCTTGAGGTTGCACTACTTCCGGTTCTTCTTCTCCTTGATCTTGGGTGTCTTGTGATGTAGGAGGTGGTCCATTTGAGGAAGATGGGCTTCCTTGTCTTGTTCTTCTTTGATGATCATCATTGTCATCATCGGAAGAGGATGAGTCTTCATGGTTGTGGGAAGTAGAAGGTGCATCATCATCCTCTTTGGGCTTGATGTCCCCAATAGCCATCTTCTTCATTGCTTCTCGTAGAGGTTCTTTTCCTACATCATCACAACAATAGCCATCTCATTGGGAGTCATTAGATTCATCAAACTCCACGTCACATGTTTCTTTAGCGGCACGTGTAGTGTTGTTGAATACTCTATATGCCTTGGAGTTAGATGCATAACCAAGAAACATGCCCTCATCTACCCTACTCTCAAACTTCCCTAGGTGCTTCCTCTTCTTGTAAATGAAACACTTACACCCAAAGACTCGGAAGTAGGAGATATTGGGCTTCCTCCCAATGAGAAGCTCATAGGGTGTCTTCATTAATAGTCGGTGGAGATACACCCTATTTGAAGCATGACACGCCGTGTTGATCGCTCCCTAATAGGGTGTCTTCTTTGAGAGATACCATAGTCATCCAACATAGCTCTAGCCAATGTGATGAGGGTCTTGTTCTTCCTTTCTACCACACCATTTTGTTGCGGTGTGTAGGTTGAAGAGAATTCATGCTTGATGCCTAACTCATCACAATACTCTTCCACTTGAGTGTTCCGAAACTCCGATCCATTGTCACTCCGGATCTTCACAATAGGTGACTCAAATTCATTTTAAGCCCTTTTAGCAAAGTTCTTGAAGATCCCGAATGTCTTGCTCTTGTCCTCCAAAAAGAATGTCCAAGTGTAGCGTGAGTAATCATCAACAATGACAAGACAATAGAGATTACCACCAAGACTCTTATATGTAGCAGGGCCGAAGAGGTCCATGTGCAAGATTTTCAAAGGTCTTGAGGTAGATACATAAGCCTTCATAGGATGGTGACTTGCTACTTGCTTGCCGGCTTGACACGCTCCACATAACTTGTCCTTCTCAAATGTGACATCCTTCACACCAAGAACTAAAACTCTTTTGAAAGCCTTCTTGAGTTGACTCATGCCTATATGTGCAATACGGCGATGCCATAGCCAACCCTTGGATGTCTTGGTGAAAAGACAAGTAGTCAAGTTCGCTTCATGAGAGGAGAAGTCTACAAGATAGATGTTCCTATGACGAAAACCTTTGAACACAACTTCATTAGATTTCTTGTTAGTAATGATAACTCCCTCATCATCAAACAAGCAAGATAAGCCAAGATCACAAAATTGAGCAATGGAAAGCAAGTTATAACTATATGAGTCTACAAACAAAACATTGGAAAGAGAGATCTTTTGCAATGGTTATATCACCCAAACCGGAAACTCTTCCTTTAGAATTATCACCAAAGGTGACTTGCTCATGATTCCCCGCATCATCCACTAGAGAGGTGAACATTTTACTTTGGCCGGTCATGTGTTGAGTACATCCACTATCAAGGACCCAATGACTTCCCCCGGCCTTGTAGTTCACCTACACACAAAGTGATCAAGTTGAAGATTTAGGAACCCAAGCAAGTTTGGGTCCAATCACATGAGTTACTAAAGCTTTGGGAACCCAAATTTGCCTAGGATGATTCACTTTAGCCTTGGTCCCTATGAACCTTGCCGCCACCTTGCCCTTGCTATTCTTCAACAACAAGAAATGGTTATTGTTGAACATGGAACGATAGTTGTACGGTAATTTAGGCAAAGGACGTGAAGGTAAAGGACACTCCCTTGAGTGATGACCGGTGATGTTGCAATGTTGGCAATAAGACCCAACTTCCTTCACAAAGCACCCATATAGTTCCTTTGACTTGCGAGTCTCTTTGATGGGTTGAGAGAAGGAGCCAAGTATCCTAGTGCCATAATCTCTTGCATTGTGATAGAGGATCTCCTTATGCAATGCTTAACCCTTGGTCATATTCTTAACACAAGATCTTAGGCTTCTTACTTCCTTTTCAAGTGCTTTTACCCTATCATGGTTAGTCTTGGAAGAGGAGGCAATATTCTCATCATTTGGCAAGATCTTAGGTTCTTCAATCAAGTCATCACAAGAAGTAGAAGCATTTGTTTTAGTGATGTCTCTAGTAATTTTTTGCCCACTAGCACAAATAGCCTCATAAGCAAGCTCAATATCTTGATACCTCATCTTTAAGACCACATGATCTTTCTTAAGCATCTTTTGACTTGACTCAAGAGACTTGTTAAGCACGGTTATATCATCATGTTTGACGATTGGCTCATTGTGCTTATCAAGTAACTTGTCATGGTCATCTCTAAGTGACTTGTGAGACACTACCAAAGCTTCATGTTCTTTGCTAAGGTTATTGTGTTTCACAAGCAACTCATCATTGGATAGCTTAAGCTTCTCATGGGTCTCCTCAAGAGCCTTGAGCTTACTCTTTTGTTTCTTGATCATGTCGGTGTATTGATCTAGAAGACCCTTAAGAGCATGAGGTGAAAGTTCATTATCACTATCCGAGGAGTCACTATCTTCACTATCGCTCACCTTGGAGTGTTTAGCCATGAAGCACATAGGTGGTGGAGGAAGAGGAGGTTCTTCATCATCCATGATCACAAGACCGGCAAACTTCTTGTTCTTCTCATCTTCATCATCGCTCGATTCACTTGAAGTTTCACCATTCGTGATCCACTCATTTGCCAAGAGAGAACGATGACCACCCTTCTTCTTGTTGTAGGGCTTGCTCGAGGACTTCTTCTTGTATGAGTCCTTCTTGTAGTGCTTGTCATCTTTCTCTTTATCATCATCATTGTCGTTCTTCTTGCTAGAGCTTGACACTCGCTTGTCGGGCTTGGGGCAATCATATGATAGATGATCATAGCTTTGGCAATTGTAGCACTTCCTCTTGCCACCTTCACCACTTCTTCTTGATGAGCGAAACTTGTTCTTCTTGGGATCATAGTTGTAGCCTTTCTTGCCAATCTTGGAGAGCAATTTGGTGGTCCTCCTCATGAGGAAAGCAAGTTCACCATCATCTTCATCACTTGAGTCACTCTTGTCTTCACTTTCACTTGAAGAGGGAGGAGGCTTTGCTTTTGACTTTGACTTGGGCTTGTCACTAGCCTTGAGTGCAAGATCCTTCTTGGAGCTTGATGTTGAAGAAGATCCTTCAATTTGACCCATCAAGAACATCTCATGAGATCTAATCTTGTTCACAACTTCGGTGATGGTGAGAGTTTCGAAGTCCTTCTCAAAGATGAGTGCCTTCACGATGTTGTACTTGGGCTTGGGAAGCGTTTGAAGAATTTTCCAAATAATTTCCTGCTCGGACACGTTAGCAACATCGAGAGTATTGATATTTTGAATAATAACACCCATCCTAGAGTACATTTCCTCTACACCCTCATCATCCTTCATTTTAAACTCATTTAGCTCAACCTTAAGCAACTCATACTTCTCCTCACAGATTTTCTTGTTGCCTACATGGATTCTTTTGAGCTCCATCCAAACCTCATGAGCGGTCTCCAAAGCAAACACTCTATCAAACAAGTCCTCCTCAAGAGTCTCAAAGATAAAGTTTCTAGCACGATAGTTCCACTTGGTTTCACTTTCGGTGGGTTCAATTGGCATGGGATATATGGTAGTGATCCATGCATCATGGTGTTGTGCTTGAAGGAAGCTAGCCATTCTATGTGCTCAAAACGTGAACCGTTTCCCCCGCCAACTTGGGAGGGCCATTACCACTCCCTTTGCCCATCTCTCTAGGCGGTTAAGCCACCAAAAAGAGAGCCTAAAGCTCTGATACCACTTGTAGGATCGATAGCCTATAGAAAGGGGGGTTGAATATGGTCCTTCTTCAAATTTCTAAAACAATTAGCAAACCTTAACCTAGATCTCTAGTGTTGCCCATCTAAAAAGATTTCTTCCTACCAACTAAGCACACTAGCAATCAAGTTCCTTAACAAGAATCACACTAACAAGTGAAAAGCACCCTAGTCAAGATATGCAACAAGCAAAGCAAACTAGGGGGAAACAAGAGCAAACGAACTTAAGAGCTGAAAGTAAATGCGGAATTAAGTGCAAGAAGGTAGAAAGGGAAGACACGAGACAACCAAATTTTTTCCCGTGGTGTCGAGAAGTTGACGCTTCTCCCTAATCCACGTTGAAGCACTCACAAAGAGTTTTGCTCCCCCTCAAGCCACTTAGACTTGAGTGCTCACTAAGAGTACCCGTTCTCCATCTCCGGAATGGTGGGTCTCAATCCATTTACACCAAGAACTTCCTGGGGCTCCCACAATCTCCAAGAGCTCACCAAGAACCCCCAATCACCGAGACCGTCTAGGAGCCGTCAAACTCCAAGAGTAACAAGCTCACAACCTTTCATTTGAACAATGCACTCAGCTATGCCAATGAAAGCACCATGAAACCCTTGATTGCCAAGAAAGAATCCCTCTTGGCTAGGAAGATGAAATCCAAATGATCCTTGTACTAACTCTCCTTCTTCTTGGCTGCAGTAGTAATTCAGAGTGGCAAAGGCAGCTCAAGAGACGCAGGGGGGGTCCAATTTATAGGGCTAGCAAGGGAGGCTAGCCGTTGGAAAAGTCCTCTGAAAAGTAGTACCGTCAGATGAACCGACGGTTCCCCCTGCGACAGCGTCGGATCATCCGGTCACTCTGTGTCTGGAATTATAACCGTTGAACTCAAATGCTGTACCAATTCATCCGACGCATACACCGTCGTTGCGTCGGTTTATCCGGTGCTGAAGCGACTTTACTCAAAACGTCTCTGCGTAGAATAAACACGATCGCCGGATGAACCATTGGTAATCTCCATGTGCGTCGGTTCATCCGGTGCTGAAGCAGGTTCACTCGGTGCGTCTCTGTATGAAATATATGCGTGCGCCGGATGAACCTCTGCTGTGACCGTCGCTTCATCCAGTGCTGAAAGCCTTGACTTGATTTGTTATTGTTACCAAACCCTAGGTCACCGGATGAACCGATGCCTCTGCTGAAACTCCGTCGGTTCATCCGGCGGTGCTGAATTCTGCTGAGTCTTTCACATTAATCATCCGGTGCAACTAGGAATGATAGCGTCGGATCATCCGACGTGCCCTTTTTCATTTCAACTCATCCAATTCAATCACCTTTGAGTTTTTCTTCAAGTCTTTTGCTTCCAATGTATTTCCATGAGTGTCTTGAGCTGTTTAGTGACCAAGGAGCTTGATAGTGCATGAATATGGCATAGCATTTGGCATAGTCAAGCTACTCAAGTGTGAACCCCTTTTAATAGTACGGTCAAACACTACAAACTAGCAAACCCAAGTGCCCTTCATCTCCTTGTGACACTTAGAACTAGAAATGTCTTTAGCCTTGTAGTCTTTGTCCATTGATCATCCATAAATTCAAATTGAGGAGTCTCTTTTCATTTATTACTTATGACAATAACCCAAGGATAAATCTGCTACAAAACAAAGGTTAATCACAAGTATATGGTTGTCATTTATCACCAAAACACACCCTTACCAGAGGTGTGGTGGAGCCTTGATTCTTACACCACGAGCCTCTCCGACTCACACCACAATTACATACAGAACAGCTACCAGAGACGACACTACGATCACATGCAGAAACGATAAGGAACTGAACTGACAGACCAAAAGCAACACCCCTACTCTGCAGGATGATCACCCAAACTCTTTTCCCTTCTTCTGTTCCCATTTTACCTGTCGATGTCTAATGTGAGATTCCCCACCTCACCTTCATACATTCTGACATCAATCCATCCCCACGCAATCCATTGTTGCAAGTCGGGCAGGATGGTGTCGATGCATTCTTGCTAAGAAACTTCAGTAGCTTGTCGTCCCAACGGGTGGATTCCAGAGCAGCCTCTCTAAACTCTTGCACAGGGTCTCCTCCTCCGTTGGACATAATTATCCAATTCTGTACCAACCTCTTCTTCTCAGGAATTTCCTCATACCTATTTATAAAACATTCTGAAAACACATGACATTTCTTAGTTTCCGTAAACCCTATAAAGCGGCAGAAGTAATCATATTAAGGACTCCTTTGGGAGGGCTCCACAAGCGGCCGAGCCGGAGCCCTCCCAAACAGGGTTGAAACGCGCGGCTCCGGCTATGGAGCCCCGCAAAACGTGTTCTCTGGAGCTCTTTCGCCTTGACAGAGTCAAAAAAATGTGGCTCCGTCCGGCTCCGATGACTCCATGCGAAGATTTGCCAACCCTACCCCCCAGGCGGGCACGAGGCCCGCGGGGAGGAGGCCAGCCGGTGGGAGCTCGCCACGGCAGAGGGAGAGGGCCGCCGCGCTGGAGGAGCTCGAGGAGGAGGGGAGCTCCCCAGGATCCGTCACGTCTGCTCCTATGTGGTGGCGAGCTCCCCAGGATCCGCCGCGCTCCCTCCTTCTGCCGGCCGGAGGTGGCTGCTGCAGCTGCCCTCTTCCGCCGGAGCCGCCTGCCGCGCTCCCTCCTCCTCCTCCTCCTCCTCCTCCCGACCGAGGCTGCCCCTTCGCCGCCACCGCCGCGCCCAAGATCAGGTCGCGGCAGGCCATACAGTCGAGCTCCGCCGCCAGAGCCGCGGTCGGCCGCCGCGAGCAGAGGAAGGGGCAGAGGGAGAAGGCGAGGGCCGACGCGGGAGAGAACAGGGGAGGCCGAGGCAGAGAGAGACCAAGGACGACAGAGGGCGAATGGATAAGGAGAAGAGGAAAAGAAAGAAAAGAGAGAAGAAAAAAGATGAAAAAAAAATATGGAGAAGAATAATTTAGACATTTTACAATATCAAGCCACTGGATGAAGCCGAGACTAACAAGCACGATTCAAAGCTAGCACCTAACTAGCAGCAATCATGCAGGCCACCTGTTTCGTCACAGCAGCATCAGGGGCGGGGGCGGCAGGAGGACAAAAGCCACCTGTTGTAGGCGTGACAAAAGCCACTGCCGGTGCTTTTGATGATCATCAGTTTTGTACGGTTGTTCCCTCCTCCAACAATTCTACTCCCTCCGTAATCACACCAAACACCTCTCAAGAATAACATCAATAATACAAGCACCAGACCGAACCGTCCCCCGCGTCGCCGCCAGGCGACACGGGCGGAACGCCCCGCGGGTGCCGGGCTCGCCGCCGCCAGGTTTCTGGCCCCCGTTCCTCCTCGTCGCCGGCCTTCAAGCCGGTGGCAGGGGGGCGGGGATCCATCCTTTAGTAGATCGAGTTCTCAATCGAGTCCTTCTAGGTCTAGGGTTTGCTCGCCGCCGATGCTCGGCGGTGGAGTTAGGTTTTGCCGGTGGAGCGTGGCTCCTCTACGGCTTGGTTTTCCTGGCGGCGCCGGCGATGCGGAAGCGACGGCGTTGCAGAGGAATAATTTCTCCCAGCTTCTTCCGTTCTCCGATGGCGATCTACTCCGACGTCAACAGAGAGGCTGGGGAGACCTGTCCAAGAGTCGAGGGCCGGCACATCGTCGTCTTTTCCAGGTGATGATGTTGTTGACCCTGTTAATCTCAAGGAAGATGATCTTTGGAGGAAATCTGAACATTGCTCGGGTTGCCGGTGGTGGAATCGAAGGATGCGTCGTGGGTACTGGAGTTGGACGATGCGCCTGGGAGGCAGCGTACTCGGCTGATTTGCCTAGCAGTAAGCCCTCCTCTGCGGCCTCCACTTTGTGGAGTTTGGCTCTGGTGCCCGGCGACGATTGGGAAGCGGCTTCGACGGCGGCGACGAACGGATCGCTGAAGGCTTCGAGGAAGATGAACAGGAGTTTTGAACTTCTTTGTAATTTTCTTTTTCTTTCGGGTCCTGTTTGTAAACAGACCGGTGTAATGCGCTAAGATCAATACATGTTCCTTCTAAAAAAAGTTAGCACCTAACTTGTACTACATGGCTACATACCCTAACCTACCACGCGTACGTCTATTGTAATTTAATTTAAAACCTGGCAACAAGCAGGAGACGGCGTGGATCGCAAGCACGGAACACTGCAAACTATTGGCAGGTCAGCCGAGGAAGCGCTCGACGACCATGGCGGAGGCGCACGTGCTGGTGTTCCCGTGTCCGGCGCAGGGCCACATCAACGCCATGCTCCCCTTCGCCGGTGCTCTCGTCGACGGCGGCGCTCACGTCACGTTCCTCCACACCGACCACAACCTCAGCCGCGTCGGCCACGCCGCCTCCGTCGCCGGCTCGCCGCGCCTCCGCTTCCTGTCCATCCCGGACGGCCTCCCCGACGACAACCTCCGCTCGGTGGGCGACGTAGGGGAGATCGACAGGTCGCTGCGGGAGGTGGGCTCCGTCAGGTACCGTGCTCTGCTCGCATCTCTGTTGTCCGCGGGGAGCCCGAGCCGAGATGGCGCCGGTGACGAGCACCACTTCCCGCCGTTGACCTGCGTTGTCGCCGATGTCCTGATGCCTTGGGCGATCGACATTGCCGAGGAGCTTGGCGTCCCGGCTCTCGCCTTTTCCACATCCAGCGCCTGCAGCTCCTCAGCATTCCTGTTCGCCCCCGGGCTTTTCGAGCTTGGCGAGCTCCCCTTCCCTGCAGGCGGCGACCTCGACGAGCCGGTCCGTGGCGTTCCGGGTATGGAGAACATCCTGCGCCGCCGGGATCTTCCAGGTTGCTTCCGCCGTCGCGGTGACACCGACGACGTCGACTCAATGCTTCACGTGGTCGTCAAGGCCATCGCGCACGGCGGCAAGGCACGGGCGCTCGTGCTCAACACGGCCGCCTCCCTGGAGCGGTCGGTGCTCGCGCACATCGCGCCCCGGATGCGCGACTTGTTCTCCATCGGGCCTCTCCACGCGATGTCGCCGGCGCCGGCGGCGTCATGCAGCCTGTGGCGCGAGGACGACGGCTGCTTGGCCTGGCTCGACGGCCAGGCGGATCGGTCCGTGGTGTACGTCAGCTTGGGGAGCTTCACCGTCATCTCCCACGAACAATTCAAGGAGTTCTTGTCCGGGATCGCCGCCACCGGCTACCCGTTCCTCTGGGTGCTCCGACCGGACATGGTCGTCGGGGCAAGCCAGGACGGCGTCCTCCAAGAGGCGGACATGGCGGCCGCAGGAGACGGCGGCAAGGCACGCATCGTGGCGTGGGCGCCGCAGCGGGACGTGCTCCGGCACCGCGCCGTGGGGTGCTTCGTGACGCACGCCGGGTGGAACTCGACGCTGGAGGCCGTCGTGGAGGGCGTGCCGATGGTGTGCTGGCCCTCCTTCGCCGACCAGCAGATCAACAGCCGGTTCGTGAGCGCCGTGTGGAGGAACGGGCTGGACATGAAGGACGTGTGCGAGAGGGGCGTGGTGGAGAGGACGGTGAGGGAGGCGATGGAATCTGATGAGATCAGGCGGTCGGCGCAGGCTCTGGCGCAGCAGGTGAAGCGCGACGTCGCTGCCAGAGGGTCGTCGGCAACGGAGTTCCAGCGACTCGACGGGTTCATCAGGGAGCTCAGCACGTCGAGCACGACGACCGGTCTCCGTCAATGATGGATGGAGAAACACGTGCTTCTCTTCTTGTGTGTTTCCCGTTCCTGGGTTCTTCTCCGTCAATAATGGGCTGAAAGCTTATTTCTGTCTAGAAATTTTTATTTTTTTTTCTACAAGCTTTTCAGTCCATCAAACCCTGTTCGTCACGCTGACGACTGGTGGCTGGTGCTGATTTGTTCTGAGAGAAAAGTACTGCTGGTTGGTAGCTGGTGGCTGATTTGTTCTGAGAGGAAAGTACCGTTGGCTGGTGGCTGATAAGCCAGACGAACAGGGCGGAGTACAATTCAAAAGCTCGCGACATGGTTATACTTTCTCTGGATACGAACTACCCGCTTTCAAGTTTGCCGCATGGTACGTTTTCAAATGGACTTCTGCATCTGAGGTCACAAGTTGAACAAAGCAGGAGACGATCTTATTCACTCAATGCCGCTGAGACAAGATTTGAGTTAAATGGTCTTAAAATACAAAAGGGATTCAGAATTAGTTTTGCTAGTTTCCAGGTTCTAGTGCCTATTCGACTCAACAGGCTACATGTACAGGAAACTAAGGACACTCCGAGAACAGAGTCTGGAAGATTTGTAGTGTGCAAATACCACATCAGAGATTCAGAGTGCGCCTATGCAGTGATCTCGGCATTCTTCGTACCTTCCTCCTCCTTTGCTCTGGTTGCCTGTTCTTTCTTCTGAGCCCTTATCAGTGCACGCCTCGCGCGGGGGCGCATCTCACGTACTTGCCGTGGTGGCATCACAAAAGGCTCAAGAGGGCAATCATGGAATGGATGCTCATTTCCAGAAAATATCCTCAGTTTGCGATCCCTGTCCTGGAGGATCAGAACAGTATATGTTAAGTTTTATTACTATGAAAAGCACATTGATTCTATCAGAAGGGGGAAAAGACACGATTTTTAAATCAATATAATGTTCTGATTCTATCAAAAGGGAAAGATACATGATTTCTAAATTCTAAATCAATATAATGTTCTGAAATATACAAGCCAAACTGCAGACCAATACAACAACATCACAACTTTGTACGGAATCTCAACTACTTGTAAGAGCGCCTTGGAAAGGAATTAGACAATATGAAGTACTACCAAATTTGTTCATCAATGTATCTTCTTTCAACCACTGTTTACAACACAACAGTAACAACTAAGCCAATAATCCAGAAGTGACAAAGTACAGAAAATTAAATTCTCTCTCAGGTATTGATCAGTGGCGAAGTACAGATAATTAAGCTTGTAGGCTGGAATCTCATGGTTCAATGAGTAATAAGAAAGTTACCATCATCAATTGCTCAACAATGCAAGATAAAGTGACTAGTCTCTTCTCTAACGTTGATAATTGTCATTACTATAGTTAATGCATGAAAAGTATAAAAAATGAGGACGAATGTGCAGTAGTTAACCAATCATTACAACGTTTGCAACATAAAATAAAGCAAGTATCAACACAATTATTCAGCCCAATAAACAATTGAGTTCATGACTAATCCTGGATAGCAGAATACAAGATAAACAAGGTTTTACTTACATCACGCAATCTGTTGCGGGGAAGCATGCGCAGGACAGCTTTGCGAATCACTTCAGTTGGGTCTTTCTCCATCTGGTCCTTGAGCCTCCTTTCCTTAAGATGGCCAATATACCTATTGGGGAGTAAACACGTAAGATAACAAGATAATACAAAAACTCAGAAGTAAAGTATTAACCATTACGCTTTTTTTTTAGTTCAGCTTCACTAACCCTGTATGCCAGTAGTAAATCTTATCAGTCATTTTCCTTCCTGTAACGCTGATATCCTTTGCATTAAGTACAATGCACATGTCTCCATTTTCTACATGTGGTGCATAGGTTGGCTTATCCTTGCCTTGAAGCGCAACAGCAATTTGGGATGCCAATCGTCCAAGCACCTACCACACAGACAAACCAATCATACAACTTAAACCTTTTTTTCCCCGATGAGTTCATCCATCCTTGCAAATGAAATCAGTAGAAGAATCCTAACCTGACCCTTCGCATCAAATACACGCCACCGCAACCCATCTAAATTGATTCTTCTCAAACCTGCAAGTGCTTTCTGCACAGTTCAAAAAGGGGAACATCAAGCAACTTTTACTGCCAGTACTTCAGACTTGGGGAACAAAACATAGGGTGCAAAAACTGATTGCACTGATAGTTATTTCAGGATTCTACTCCAAGGGGCATTGAAGGCTTGAAGCAAGGCACAGTGCAAAGGCATTCCAGGTGCAGTGCTAGTGCTCGCACAAGGCATCATGTGCAGTCTTTTTAAGCCCAAGGGGTTTTGTTTCTCTGCCGCCCCAGCCCAACCTAAACCCAACCCCTAACCTTCTATGATTCTGGTATGTGCTGAGATGCCGCGTTCTTTGTTCACTGAGGAAAAGGAAGAAAAATTACTTCCTCCAGTGTGCTCGTGGAAGCAAGATAAGAGGGCTCTCGAGATATGGTTAAATGGAGAGGCCTCCCTATCCTTTTCTTTTCTTTTTTGCGAATGAGAGGCCTCCCTATCTAACTTTAACAGTTGTGCATAACGGCACACATACATAATGCATTGCAGAATAGCAGTTGTGCTTTAACTGCTGTTGGTTTATTTGTTTGCCACGATATCATGTTAGACAGTTAGAGCCTGAGTGTGTCTTCTAGATGTTCTAACAACGTTTTGAGCTGGAATATTTTGGGACAAGTGTTAAGTTGCAAAATAGGAGAACAAACCAAACCCACCCAATCTTTTCACACACACGGACACACCTCCTACATCCAGTCCACCGACAGGTGATCGGATGGAAGCAGATGTGCAGCCAAAAGGATTATTATTATAGCATGGTATGGCCAACCTACTAACGTAAAAGGGAATGCCAACTATTTTCTGGTATACAATTACCTTATTTTCTTGACTATCTATTTACCTATCATATAAACTACCAAACTTATTCCTTCATTTCTTTACCTTATGGATATAATTTTTGGTGTTACTTCCTTCATCTTAAAATATATGATGTTTAGAGCAACTAATTAGTTATAAAAAAATGTCATATATTTAAAAATGGGTGAGGGAAAGGTTACTGTTATTTAGTTGCGCTTGGTTTGTAAGGTGAATGGGTGTATGAGATGGAGAAGGCTCTAGCAGTGGGAATCGGTGTACTGATATATATATAGACAGATGTCGAGCTAACCTTCAGGTTGCCAGTGAAGGCAGGCGATGCTGTAGCCATGCCAACTCTCTGTAGTGGAACAATGGTCGGATGCAGAGGAAGTTGGAAAGAGCTGTGGAGGATGGCTTCCGTCACGGACTCACGTGATCCTCCGTGACTCTGTCCCTTTCCCTTTCCCTTTCTTTCCTTTCCCTAGGGTTTCAGGGCCTAGACAGACCTCACAGAAAAATATTGCTTGGTCAGGGCCAGCTGCAGAAGACATTAGGATATCTGTCAACAGATGTTCATCAACAACAAAAAGTGTGATTGTAGAGATACCATAGATATTCACAAGTTAACATAGATATACTAAACCCTGTCCAGGCAATTTACTAACAATAACGCTATACAAGACAAGATTCAAATGATTCTTATGAACAGCATAAGAAGACGCAAAAAATAGTACGCATGCATTCCACAATACAGGCAATTTGAATCATTATGCAATAATATACGAATGGAGCAACTCAAAACATATTTCGTCCCAGTATGCAATAAAAAAAACTTACTAAGTACAATCTTTTAAATTAATAATTGAGTTGGCAAAATGAATGGCCTTTCCAATCCTTCTAGGATCAGAATGCTCCTTTTAGAACAAAGAACATTCAAACTATATAGAGATTAGAGAGCATCTTGATAACACCAGTTTGTAGATTTTAGAATGCTCCTAGATAGACTAACAAAACAACAAACCCACGCAGTGAGGGTTCGTAACCTAACCTGCACCAACATGGCTATACTGTTGAACTAGGGGTTGGCGTCTCTACAGTATGGAGAGTTCATAAAGCATCCCACTAACATCGATATTTAATTACACAGCCTGTTGGAAGCTTCATCAACAGAACAATGAACAGAGAACTGCGTGAAGAGATAATTGTGCTGAAATCTCAAATCCACCAATACCTTAGTGCGCTGATCAAACACCCTGCTCAGTGATCTGTGGTCTCGAAATCCTATCTACCCACACTAGTTAGGTTTTGGGGAGCAACGCAAGACAATTTTCCAGTGGCAAGCAACGCAAGGAACATTTCGATCCGGATCATGACTACTCGTAGTCGAAGGAGAAAGCAAGGCCGGCGAACCCAGCTCCCCGCACCACCGCGCCCCGAACCGTTCGCGGTGGCGGAGGATTCAACCAATCACAATTTCCACCAGCACATAGCAAAACACAATATCGCGATGCACTAAACAATATGCTAAACCACCTAAACATGGAGCGAGAACTACAGTAACAACAACAAATGCATCCAACCAAATTACCGAAAGATAGATGCATAAGCACAGGATTAGTGATCGATTCGAGAAGCGCGGTCGGAGTGGAAGGATCCGGGACCTCACCATTTCTCGGCCGCCTGCGGTGACGGTGGTGGCAGTGGACGCGGCGGCGGGTTCTCCTGGCGGGCGGGCGCGAGGGTGGGAGACTGGGAGTGGGGTGGGAGAATGGAAGGGGCAACGGGTGGACGGATGGGATCGCTTGCTGTTCTTCGAGTGGACGGCCAGGATCAACCTCGTAACTGTCTACTGCCTTGAGCTTCTCCGGATGGGCCAACACTGGCTTGTTGGGCCGAACAAATTTGTACTAGGCCTCCCGCCGCTCATACGATGGGCCGTTTCCTCGTTAACCATATCGACCGCTGGAAAAAAAACACGAGGAGAATGATGATGATGACGGACCTGATTGTGATTGGCTGATTGTTCGAGGAGAACGGGCCCTGAATAATCCAGGTCAACGATCGGTCTGGCTCTTGTCAAACCGCCGGACGTCTTCTTGTTGCTCCATGCCATTCATAGCTCCATCACTCCATGTCTCCATGGCACCTCGCCTTACAAGTTGTAACCATACATCTAAAAATGGCGCGGCCGTCGCGCCCGTACATGCATATATGCAATCATCTATCTCGCTAGATTCACCTCGTTGATTACCCACCAACCCCGTTAATCCATGTCCTCCTGTTCGTCCTCGCGGACAACAACAATGGCGCCGCCCCTCCTCACGTCGTCGTCGCTGCTGCTTGCCGCCGTCGTCGGGCTCCCGCTGCTGCTTTCCGACGTCGCGGAGGCGGGCACCAACCAGGCCCCGCCGCCCGTCAGCGGGCAGAAGGGCGAGTGTTAGATAATCTTGTTGTTTGCATTAGAAACATGTTTAGTTTTTTGTGCATGTCAGTTTGTAATAGGCTAGTCCATGTGAGAAGAGTGCGTGCTACATGGCGTTGTGGCAAATCAGGAGTGAGTAGTGAGCTGATTGCCGGCCAGGAGGTGAGTGCATGCAGGTGTTCGTGGAGTCAGCCATGCAGGGAATTGCGGCCAAGTCGTGGAGCATATCCAGGAGGAGGAAGGGGTCGTGTTGATTAAGTGTCATGCATGTAGTTAGAGTAGGGGCTAAGCTAGTTGTGATCCGATTCTTGCGGCAAGTTGAGCACGTCGCAAGAAACGGCCACGCCAGTTTGTTTAGCCCGTGTGTGTCTTTAAATACTACTCCATGTAATCCTTTTTTAGTTGAAGAGAAAAGAGTGAAAGGCATAGTTGTGTGTGCTGCCACAAGAGCTCCTGTGTGTTTCTCTTCCTACGAGTGTTATATCAGTTAGCTTTCTTCCTTGAATCTCCATCTCGCGTGAGTATTTCCAACATTTGGTATCAGAGCCGGTTTATGCCCAAGTATTTGCAGTTCAAGGAGATGTCGATCATCCAAGCGTATGCGGTGAAGGAGGGCGGCGTGTCGCTCTCGTACCCGATGCTCACCGCCACCAACTACTCCACCTGGGCGATCAAGATGGAGGCCAACATGGACGCGCAAGGTCTGTGGGAGGCCATCGAGCCTGCGGACGGGGAGGCCGGGGATTCAAAGAAGGACAAGCTCGCACGAGCGTGTATCTTTGGAGCTGTCCCTGATGATGTGCTGCAGCAGATCGCGAAGAAGAAGACCGCCAAGGAGGTTTGGGAGAGCCTGAAGACGAGGTGCCTTGGCGTTGATCGAGTGAAGAAGGCACGGGTGCAGACCTTGAAGAGTGATTTCAAGGACTTGCACATGAAGGACACCGAGTCCATCGACGAGTCCATATGGTAGATGATCCGACGCTATATTTTCCAGGGCGTCGGTTCATCCGGTGCCCCTCCCACGTCACTTAGCCGTTGAGGTTCTCTGACACAACTGCTCCGACGCTATGCACTGACGGTGCGTCGGATCATCCGGTGCTGAAGACTCCGCGCTCAAGTCGCCTCTGTTAGCTTCCAATCGACCGTCGGATAGACCGACGCTTCTCCTTGTCCAAGGCGTCGGATCATCCGGTGCTGAAGGCTTCGTCTTGGCGCGTCTCTGTATGAATTCAAACTGAGCGTCGGATAGACCGACGGGGTCCCCACTCAGACCGTCGGATCATCCGGTGCTACTGTCTTCCTTGCTCTTCCTCTGCAACTCGTCCGACGCTACTAAATAATGGACCGTCGGTTCATCCGACGGTACCTAGGGTTTGACCCTGTGTACCAACTCGTCCGACGATTGCACCGACGCTTGTATTTGAGGGACCGTCGGTTCATCCGACGGTGTCTTTTCTTTTCCTTTTCTTGCTCGGTTTTGACCCTTGAAAAATACACTATCTTCTCAATTTGGCATATGGTTTTCTTGCATCCTTGGGACCTAGAAGTGTCTACAAAGACATGCTAAAACAGTAGGGTTAGTCCCAATGATCATGTTGTCATGAATCACCAAAATCAAACTCGAACTAATGGCATATGAGGCCATGTTCGCTACAGGAATCTGATGATGACTCAGGATGTATGTCAACTAAGCCTGTAGGGATTGAATTCAAGGTGTTTGAGGCAGACTTCCATTCGTCCCGGTGGGTAGGTATGGCAAGCCTGGGTGATGACCAGGCACTGTACATCAGCAAAAGCAACTCCCAATCTGTCTGTGTGTCTCAGTACATCTCATTAAAGTGAGAAGTCTTGCAGGTGAATGGCTGATGTTATATACTATGCGGACTTTCCATCGACTGTTTATGTTCTCCGTATCATATCCCAGGATGTTGTATGAGCTCTAGGCGCTTTGTTTTGACCATGTTTTACTACTGGAAATTAGGGGCTTGTTGCGGCTGTCTTCCTTAGCATTTTTTTCTTAACTTCGGATCACATGCTGTCTACTACTTCGAGCTGATGGTTGTGTTCTTCTGTTAGCTAAGCTGGAACCGGAGTCAGACTGGTATCAATGTTTAATGCTGCTTGATATTGATGCATCTGCGTGTTTCTTTATCTTATTATCAGTCATTATGATTTAAAACACATCTTGCTCCTCGCCGGCGCGCCCATGACGACAGTGAAAGCATCGTTTTTCGGCTTGCAGTCGTGTGGTGAAAGCAGTTTTGCAGCTTCAGTGGTAAGGCCACTTGTGACGAAGCGCTGTGTCATAGAGAGCTTGAATTGAAGCACAAAATCATTTGGGGAACGTCAAGTTTACGGGCGCCAGGAAGGAAGCCTCCGTCCGGTCGATTTCCGACAGAGGCTGGCCCACACACGTGCGCGCATGCATGCTGCAGGCAGCCGCAGCACACCTTTCTTCGGGTCTCGCGATTCGGGTGACGCTGCTGTGTGCGCTCTTCTGCCAGTGATAATTGAAAGTCGACGAAAAATCTTTTGAGCGAAAGAAATCGAAAATTCCAAACAACATTTTTTGAAAAAAAATGTGGTACAAACTTTTTAAAGAAATGTGGAACAACTTTTGCACAAAAGTTTCGAACAAAAATCTAAAAACAGAAATAGAAAATGTTTGAAAAAAATTTTAAAAACTTTTTCAACAAAATCAGAACAAAAAAAAATTTAACAAAAAATCCAGGAAAAATTGGAACAAAAAAGTTTGAACAAAAAAATTTTCAAACAACTTCGAAAAAGTTGCACAAACATTTTGAACAAAATGAAGACACAAAAGTTTTTGAAACACAAAAAAAAGAAAATTTTTGAACAAATTTAAGAGCAAAAAGATTTAAAACTTTTTCAAAACTTTTTGAAAAACCAGAAAACACAAAAGTTTTTTTTAACAAAAGGTTAAGAGCAAAAAGATTTAGAAACTTCTTGAAAACTAGAAAACAAAAATTTCTAAAAAGAAATGTTCTAAAAAGAAACGTTCATAAGAAAATGTTTGAAAAAAACTTTTCAAAAAAGATACACAAAAACTCTTTTGAACAAATCTTTTGTAAGAACATTTTGAAAAAACTCTTCAAAAAAGATACACAAAAATTCTTTTGAACAAAACTTTGGAAAGAACATTTTCAATTTTTTTTTCAAAAATTCAAACAGTAGGAGGAAAGGAAGAAAGAGAATGGAGAGGAGGAAAGGGAAGACTGGCTGTTGACTTGTTCTGCGTGCGGCACGAGGGGCCCACCCATGTGCAATGCTGCCTACCTGGCTGGGGAGTGAGTCGACGAGTCGACCGTGCGGATGGGAGCCTACGGCCAAGTGGAAACTCAACATTGCGAATCATTTGCTACAAGTTCAGAATCCAAGGAAAACAAAACTAGTCTTGTCAGGCATCTAAACCTTAGGAACTCAAATCCAGGTAGCTTACAACTGTGCTCGAATGTTAGAAACACAAACTTAGCTCCAGTCATAAGTTACAAAAGGCAATCACACTCACAAGTCACAAATAATTCCAGAGAAGCACAAGTTACTAGTATTACACAACACCTTTACAGAGGTTTTTTTTTTTGAGATTACACAGTACAACGCAGACGCTCACAACACGCACGCACACTCACCCCTATGAATACACGTACGCAAACCCTACCCCCATATGAGCACCTCCGAAGGACTGAGCACCGGCAGATCTGGAGATTCTCGAAGTCACCACTGGCGCCTCGTCGTCGACGGGAACGTCGCTTACCACTTAATGCATAACGCCGGAAAATCCCGGAATAAATCCAGGAAAAGGTGCGAGTACCAGGATTTGAACCCTGGTGGGTAGCGTCCCACTGGACCGTCCTACCATTGGACTACAAGCCCATTCACCTTTACGAAGGTTGGGTGTATTGAAATGTAAGTGTGCACATAAAGAAATAGGCATGGAGGAGTGTATATAGTTCACTATACAAACGAACACACGCTTTAGTGGACAAAGAGAATTGCACACTATGTTCTTGTTTTAGAATTAAATTCCTCGTCATTTACTCATACATTCCCACAAAAAAAACATGATTCATATTCTAATTCTATATTTTACTACGAAAACTTAATTTTTCACATTTTTGATCAAATATCGTTGAATTTAATTTAATCATGCAAAATTGTTTTTTTGACAATAACAACTTTATTATAGATTAAGCAACCAACTTACAAAGCGGTTCTTCAAAGAAGGTCGAATTACAAAATGGTCTAGTGACCAGATAAGCACAACTACAACAACGGTGGAGACGGGGACGAGCTCGCAGGCGAAGGCCATTAGGGGCGCCGGAGGTGCTTACAGGTAGATGGAGGGACCGAGTCTTGCGTCGGTTGAAGGAGGGATGACGAAGCCATTGACGGAGATCGCACCGGACGACCGAAGGATTTGTTGGAATCTCGTCGCCGGTGGTGAAGGATGTGGCTCGATGTCGATGCCCGGGGGAAGACGAGCCCATCTGGTCAGCGCCCAAAGGAATTGTGTTTGGATGGATCTGGATCTGTAGGTACGAAGGCTGCTCGGTGGGGGAGGCGTCGGAGCAGAGTGACGGTGGAGACGGGTTGGTGGCGAGCGGATCCCGGAGACGGAGAGGGAGGAGCGAAGTGGAGAGGGTGGAGGAGAGATCCGCCTGGCGGAGGGGAGGGGGAAGTGGAGATGGTACTTTATTTAACCATGCCTGAGTTGGGAAGACGACGGCGAGGGCAACATCCCAATCATGGGAATAGGTCATGAAGGCAACAAGAAACTAAAAAGGAACTACTTAGAGGCTAGATCTATAGGTGCAGGGGGCGCCCTACCCTTCTCACCGCCGGTGAGAATGCCGGAGGGGAGGAAGGGAGGGGCCCGAGCGGCGGCGGCGGAGAAAACCTAGCGTGAGAGAGAGGCTTCGAGAGGAAGGAGGAAGAGCGTCTGAAAGGTTTGTTATCATCATGCAAAATTTTTAATGAACTTATTATTAAACATATCAATGCTTTCCTTGGAAATTTTGTCTTATACTATATATTTTTTCTATGATGTTTAATACAATTTCCATGATATTCTTTCCTCAAATAATAGGCTGAGTTCCTTTCGCCCTAAAAGTCCTTAACTTTTCCTTTATCTAGTGCAATTTTTTTGTTAGATGCAGAATGCTACCATTTACGTACTGTAAGGAAAATTTACAAGATTGGAGCAAATATTGTTTTATAAAAAATGATGCCCATGTGCAGTGGCGTAGCCAGAAAAAAAATTGAGCTGGGGCGAACTTCTAATGACCGACTAAACTGAAATTAAGAACATAGCAATTTAGATCGCATCAATGCATCCATATATCGCAATCACACAATTTTAATGCAAAGTTGAGATATTATCTTGAATTTGAAGAATAAATTTGCAGCAATCCATCATACGTGGTAAAATTCAAAAATAAAAATAACAAATAGATGAATCTGTAAATTGGACAAAGACATCATCATATGATTCAACTCAACTACTCGAGTGTTGGTTAACCAAGAATATACATACCATTAGCCCCGGCTGTCACGGCCATGCCCAACGTAACCCTGGCAGCGACCAGCAGAATCTCCTCCTCCTCCTCATGAGCTACCGGAGCTGCCGCTCGGAATTGCCACCCGTGCTCGGAGCAGCCGCCGCCAGCCACCGCACCGCGCCGTCGGGACCTAGAGTTGCGCTTGCGCCGTGCGGTTTGCGTGACTGCGTCTGCTGGTTGCGTCTGTTGTCTATGTGCTGTTGGGCCTTGTTTAGACGTTTGAGCTGTTTTGAGCTGTTAGGCTAGTGGGCTGGAAGTTAAGAAGGTAATAAATAAAGGCTCAAATTGAGGGTTGTCTTCTACCATTGCCTGACCAGCGACCAGGCAGCTGCCATGGCTGCAACTGCTGCCGGAGCTCGAAGTCTCACCAGAGAAGAAGGGAGGTACTTGTGCTCACCGAAATCGAGCTGAGGCGGCTGCCCCAGCTCGCCCCAACGTAGATCCGCCACTGCCCATGTGTGGACAAAAGTATCTCTTGGTCCTGACAGCGGTGCTGCTCGTGAGACGGCCTTGCCTGCACTAGCATGAATGGATCACAACTCGAGCACTAGTCTGAGAACACCTTCACATGCCACATGTCACCCTAGATGCATCGCTGCTGCGATGTGATCCATATGTTTCGGTCCTTTTCGTGGAGAAGAAATATGTCTTAAGGTACCAAAGTTCAAAGCTGAGTTACTGCTCGTGAGAGGGCCTTGCCCGCACTAGCATGGATAGATCACAACTCCCGCACTAGTCCGAGAACACACCTTCACGTTCTACATGTCATCCTAGGTGCACGTGCAACATCATGATGCCATCCATACATTTCAGCTCTTTTCGTGTAGTAGAAACACGTCCTAAGAGCAACTGCAGCAATAGCCTATATTCAGGCCCCTATTATGTTGAGTAGGGGCTGCCCCAACCTTTTAGAGCTCCAATTTTAGACTCAATTCCAACAACAACCCCAATTCTGGAGCCCCTACTTGCGCCTGACGTGTGGGACCTCTTGGTCAGCGGGTCATCCTATCTACTCCACCGCTGCCTTTCTCTCTGACTCTCTCCCCCATCCTCTTCGTCGCTCAATCCGCCGCCGCTCCCTCGCTCCCGGCGAGCCCGCGCGCGAGCCGCCCTGGCCTCCTCCACTCCGGGGAGGCCCTGCCCTCCTCCACCGCATTCCGGCGAGCCGGCGGCCAGGCGCAAGAGGAGCCGAGGCGGCACGGCAGGCCGGTCCAGCGGCACGGAGGAGCGGGAGCGCACGACGGCCTTGTCCAGCGGCGCGGAGGAGCATGAGCTCCGCCCAGCGGCGACGTGGGCGAACACGAGCTCCGGCCGGCCGCGCTGCGAGCGAGTGCGAACTCGAGCCGGCTGCATCGCGGGCGAACTGCGACCCGGCGCGGCGGCGGTTGCACAGGGGAGACCGGCGGCGCCAGCGATCGATTTGCTGGAGGATGAGCTCGATTTGCCGGACAGACGAGCTCCCCACCGCAGATCTTGGCGGCCACAGGTCGATTTGCTCCGCTGCCGTTCCAGGCGGGTGGATCTTGGCGCGGCGCAGAGTCGATTTGCTCCGCCGCCGCTCCGGGCAGGGGAGCTCGAGCGACGGGGCTCATGGCGAGACTGGGGAGCAAGGATGGCGCAGCGGTGGAGGAAGGGCGCCGGCGCTGGCTTCCGTGCGCGCGCGGGTGGAAGAAACGGCCGCAACAGTGGATAGGGGCCTTCTCTCTCCTCCCGTGGGAGAAGGGGCCGGAGGGGGGATTTGGGTGCCCCCTAGAGTTGGTACCCGAGTAGGAGGCGTGCTGGACTTCATTTTTTCACTCCCAGCCCCTACTTTTTGAGTAGGGGCTCAAGTAGGAAGTCTGCTGGAGTTGCTCTAACATACCAAAGTTCAAAGGAGTTCTTTCCGCTCTGAAAGTCCATAACTCTTCCGTTTTGAGTTTGAATCGAGTGCAGTTTTTTTTGTTTGACGCAGAATGTTATCTATTATATACTGCAAGGTGAATTTATCACATTTGTGCAACACTTATTTTATAAAAAATAAAATGATACCCAGATGTGGACATAAATGCATATAGCTACGGACCAAATCTTTGAATGACGAGAGTAATCAAAACCTCATTTTATTGTCTCGTATCATAAACAAACAAATTTATCTATTTATTTAATGTGGGCAGCAACACTCAGAAGTACTTAGACAGTATGCCCGAGCACCATTGTATTTATGGAACTCGCATACAGTTTTGCACTTTTCCTTTGTACAGGGGGTTTTTGAGCCTCCAGCGTGGAAGCATGGCATCCCTGGTTTTGGCTTCGGAGTAGGGGTGCCGAGCCTGCACATACAAACAAAGATAACACGAATGTTGGTTAGGCAAATAATATGAAATATCTCTTAATAAAGACAATGAAAAGTAAAATGAAGTTTTGTCCCTACACGTTGCCGCCGTAACACAACTCATAGATGCGTTAGATATGACTGCAAGAACCAAGAAAACAACGATTACGCTCTTGGTGAGTGCCATGGTGGAAAAGCTGGCCCTTCTTGTGAAAAGAAGCGATTACACTGTGTAACTTCTCTCTGTATTTCTTCTCCGTTTCATTGTGAAGGCGTTTATATATAGAGAGAAAGCTAGCCCACTCCCGCTTTGCAATTAATGAGATTTATAGTTTTTTTGTCTTCTATAAAGATATGATACCCTACAATAGAGTTTTCATGTCTCTAGACTCATATTCCATAATCCATATCCATCTCTTAGCCTGCAATAAATATGTGAACATCCTAATCATATATTCATCTGCTATCGTTTTGTTTCATAATTTATCTCTAGGTGTTATGAGTCACTTGTGCGGAGTACTGTGTATTAAAGTAATAAATACCATGACATCTACCACAACTCAACTTATTACTTTTGCATTCACTATAGAAGTTATAATGATACTAAAACCCATGGATATATTCCATAATATTTTCGTAGACTGGTATAAACATATGAATATATCTTCTTCTTCAACTCATGGATTTTTGTTTCATTTTTTTCTTTAAGTGGTATTTAATGCTACTAGTATACTTCTCTATCTATCCATAAGAAAATTGATTGATATCTGATCAATGACTTGGATTCCATATAAATATCCATACTACTAGACTCAAATAAACACCCATTATTGTACTTGTACATTCTCGCTGTATGTTTTAACAAGCCTCACCCAGAAGGCAAGAACACCAACCATCAGGACAGGGAAAATGGCAGCCAGGGTGTACAGCATCCACGGCCACTGGCCAAAGTAGACAACCAGATAGGTGATGAACCCAGCAGGGAAGCCGATCCTACCCAAACCTACGTTGAAGACTGCTTCCCGCACAGCGACTGGTGCGTGCGGCATGTACAGCGTCATGTAGTTGTATACCACACAAACCAGCGAGATGTACATCCCCCAAAGCATGATGACTAGCCCGGGCCACACGGAGGTGGTTTTGATCTTGCGGCTGGGGTCGGAGTAGAAGCCGTATGCCAATATTGCTGCGCCGGTGAGGTTGAAAAACACCCACGAGACGGCCAGAAACCACTGACAGAAACGGGGTACCTTAATCCTCGAGTTCACTTCCCCAATAGTCAGGTCAGAAGATGACACCATTGGCTTGGTTTCACTGCAGCTCTCCATGCAAAGCCCCTGGAGGAAAAGAAGATTTGTTAATTAGATCAATTCCAATAATCCCACAAAATTTTTTGAACCGACCGAAAATTAAGTGTAGGGGAGGATGAGACGTGTTGGGTTGCATACCTCCCTGACTCCCTCAACCTGTTGGACGCCGCGGCGGATGGAGAGAAACAGATTCACCGCTTATTTAGAAGAAGAACCCTAGAAGGAAGATACTCCCTCCGTCCCGTAAAGAATGCAATCCTAACATTTGAAAAAAATCCCACAAAGAGTGTAATCCTAGAAAATAGATCTAATTGCCTACCTAATTAAGTAATCAGATCTGATCTGCATGTCAAAACTTACCGCTTGTGGCTATAAAATAAGGGTACTAGAGTCTTTTCGCGCCACTACTAATCTTTCATAGAAAAATTAAAATTGCACTTTTTATGGGACAGTGGGAGTACTACAGAGGTGGCGCTACGGTGGAAAACAGAAAAAGAAAGAGTCCGAAAGGCTGCTTATTTATCTTCTCTTGCGAATTGGGAACCGCCGCCATTGGTTGTTGGCGTCAACCACCACTGCACCAGGCCGAAATGGGCTGTGCTGGGCTGCGTATGCGACGAACGGAATTTTTTATATTTTATATTTTATTTTTACGATTTTGCGAAAATAAATATGCGTTTCGAAATTTTGCAGAAATAGTCGCGAACCGCTGTTGTAAATGGCGGTAGGGTCCTACCGCCACCGAAAACGGCAGTAGGAGGTGCTACAGTATCTCTACTGTAGCAACTGCTATTTGAAATGGCGGTAGGGTACTGTAGCACCCCTACCGTCGTTCCCCGTGGCGGTAGATCCCTACCGCCTTTTACAACGGCGGTTCGCGACTATTTTTACAATATTTAAATTCGACTATTTATTTTCGAAAAATCACATTAAAAAATATAAAAAATAAAAAATTCCAACGAACGTCGCCCGGGAATCTTCTTATATATCTTTCGGAAAGATAGTATGAAGTAAACTATAATAATCCACCGCAGCCCAACATGGTCGATCCTTCCGAGGTTTTAAATCACGAGCTAAGGTATTTAGCGGTAAGGTTGCTAAATATGTGTTTAGAGCAACTCCAAGAGACCAGCTATCTTGACTTGACTAGCTAAAAAATAAAAAAAAATTAACAAAAACAGCATTCCAACAGACTAGTCAAACACCCCGCTAGTTATCCTCGCTAGCTAAACTTGTGCCTTCGCTAGCCAAAGATGGTTAGCGCTTTCTGCTAGCTATTCTTCGCTAGCCAAAGAGGTGGGAGAAGAGATAAGGTATGACACGTGGGTTTAGTTGTGGGATGACTAGTCATTTTAGCTAGTCTGTTGGAAGAAGAGAAAATATATAGAAAGAATACTAACTAAATGACTAGCTAAATGTGAATTTAGCTAGTCTAATTTAGTGAGTCTCTTGGAGTTGCTCGAGATATAGCCGGTATTTAGCGGGATATAGCCAATTTTAACGAGCTAAATGTCATAACGGTTACTCTTCAAAACAACTATATCTGGTTATAGCAGCAGCTATAACCAGCTATTTAGAACCTCAATCCTAACCCGCCTCCTCTTCCTCATCCCGCCGCCACCGCCCTCATCTGCACACGCGCACAACCCCCGCCTGCCATGACCGCTGCACGCCGAGCTCCCCCTGCAATGGGCGCGCGCCGCCGTTGCCGTCCGTCCCGCGCTGCCCGCCATGACCACCGCTGACCATGGCCGCGGCCCCCATTCACGATCCGCGGCGCCTCCACGGAATTCAGTTGTGCTATTTAGTTTAAAGTCATATAGTTTATCGAGCACGTGGAAGTCATATGGGATCCCCCATCGACGTCCCTCTCAGGCTCTCACACACTTCTGAGTCTGAGGTTGCAATATGCATGAATGCTATTGTGCAACCGCATTATGCATGAATGCTAAATTATCTGAACATAACTATGCTGATTTCTGCTGTGATTGTGTTATGCCGACCAAGTTTTTGAGCTCTTGATGTTTACTGCTGGGTTGACATGTTGTCTTAAAAGGAAAAATAACATATCCAGCGCATTGGGTGCAGCGGTAGTTCATTGTTAAGAATTTGCTGGTAGAATCAAATTTTAAGGTGCCGACTAAGGGCATGTACAGCCCGTCTGTAGAACCCGTCTACAGAACAGTAATTTTGCAAAACAGTCCCCCTGTGTCCCTACCGACGGCCCCCGCGTCGCTAGATCAGGCGACGGGGTCGTCCCCTTCCCCGAGGCCCAGCGACGCGCGACGCCGCGCGCTGTAGAAGCCGTCTCCTGAAGACGACGCCGTGGTCGGATCCCGCGCGGGCGCCCACCTCAGCGGGTGCAAGCAGCGCCGGCTCTTGCGTGCAGCCCCGAGCACCGCCAAGAGGTTGGAGCGGAGGAACTGTACGTCCTCAATCTTCGTCCTCTTTGATTCACCTCGTTCCTCCACTGATTCATGAAAGTGATTGTTCAAATTAGTTCGCAAGACACCAACGATGATATGCTTGCGAGTGATTGTACTGGGATTCAGTGAAGAAAACGAAATTCCGCCGCTGGCCGCCGGCGTCGAAAATAAAAAAAAACAGAGACAAGGGAAACAAGAAGCGAGATTCACAAGCACCTCACCGGCGAGCTGAGTGTCTCTCTCACCTTCTGCGCCGGCGAAGTGCCTACTTTGAGACTCCAGTGAGGTGCGGACTTTGCTGATGGGAAGATGTTGAGAACTTGGTGCTCGAGACTGATGCAGCAGCGGCTCTTGCGGGACGAGATGGGAGAGAAGCAAATGAGAGAGTCTGCAAGAGGCGTGTGGTCATGGGCCTCGTGGAAGAAGATAACGAATACTTGGATGAAATTCAGCCACGTATCCTCGAGAGCTGGTGCTTGCTTTTTTTTCTCTGGTTATTATCTTGTGTATATAGGGCATCATTTTTAATACCAATGAAAATATCTTGTGTGCACAAAATTTTTATATAGAAACTTCATTAAATTAAAGTAACAAATTTTATATGATTCGAATCCTATATATATATATATATATATATATATATATATATATATTGGTGAGGTAAAGATTTTAGAGTTTTGTACTATGAGTTATGCTCTCAATTGATGAAATAGCCACACAATGGTATACACAAATGCATTTATAGTTGATCTTAACCTCCATGCAAAGCATTAAACAGTTTACAGACGACATCTCTGTCTATGGGTTGTATGAGCTGTCTGGGGCTGTATGAGCTGTCTGTACATCTGTCTGTACGCACGATTCGAGGTTCTACAGACAACTTCCTGTCTAAGGGTTGTACATGCAGCATTTCCACTTTCCAGCAATCACTACGGTTTGCTCGGTGCCATCACTGCCATGTCTTATGCGTTTATGTGGGATTATTTTTTGTCCTTGTGCTTGTGTATATGTTGTGTTCTTTGTCTGACGTGTTGTTCTCTCCGGATAATTGTTAAGAATATGTTCTACTGTCAAGCTACCAGATTGAATTCTCCTTTGTAACACCCTGTCCATCAAAGTCGCACCGCCCAGCCCTTCCGTAGGGGTTGGCACGCGTACACATAGCACTATGCTTACACTTTCGTCCTCACTTCGTGTAAAAGGGTTAACCCAAGGGTGTTATGGCTAATGGACAAAGGTTTATAAGTTAGCTCCACCCTTACTCAACTAGCAATGTGGCACTAAACACGCGCACCTGCGCTCATGGCCCACTCATGGGCCATCTAAATTGGGCTGGGTGTGACATACACCCCCCTCAAAGAACCCGACGTCCTCGTCGGTCCAACTCACTCGTCCAGTGCCGACCCATACGCCATGCCGTGTGTCCAATCCCAGACCCATACACGCATGCATATGTCCGCACACTAACCCGAGCAAATGTCCAGGAACCTTCCCTCTTAGCGCACGACCGTACGTCCAGTGCCGACCCACATGCCATGCCGTGTGTCCCATCTCAGGCTCACACACGCCATACGCCCTATGTCCGCACACTGACCCGTACGCGCAACCGTGAGGGTCGGCTCTGATACCATTTGTAACACCCCGCCCACCAAAGCCGCACCGCCCAGCCCTTCTGTAGGGGCGGGCACGCGTGTACATAGCACCCTGCTTACACTTTCGTCCTCGTTTCGTGTAAAAGGGTTAACCCGAGAGTGTTATGGCTGGTGGACAAAGGCTTATAAGTTAGCTCCACCCTTGCTCAACTAGCAATGTGGCACTAAACACGCGAACCTGCGCTCATGGGCCACTTATGGGCCATCCAAATTGGGCTGGGTGTGACATACACCCCCCCTTAAAGAACCCGACGTCCTCGTCGGTCCAACTCACTCGTCCAGTACCGACCCATACGCCATGTCGTGTGTCCAATCCCAAACCCATACGTGCATGCATATGTCCGCACACTGACCTGAGCAAATGTCCAGGAACCTTCCCTCTTAGCGCACGACCGTACGTCCAGTGCCGACCCACATGTCATGCCGTGTGTCCCATCTCAGGCCCACACGCGCCATGCGCCCTATGTCCGCACACTGACCCGTACGCGCAACCGTGAGGGTCGGCTCTGATACCATTTGTAACACCCCGCCCACCAAAGCCGCACCGCCCAGCCCTTCCGTAGGGGCGGGCATGCGTACACATAGCACCCTGCTTACACTTTCATCCTCGCTTCGTGTAAAAGGGTTAACCCGAGAGTGTTATGACTGGTGGACAAAGGCTTATAAGTTGGCTCCACCCTTGCTCAACTAGCAATGTGGCACTAAACACACGCACTTGCGCTCATGAGCCACTCATGGGCCATCCAAATTGGGCTGGGTGTGACATCCTTGAACCAGTCTGCCGTTCAGCGTTGCACATCTGGAGATGTTTTTTTTGACAAAACATCTGGAGATGGTTTGTGCTCTGGAAGGCCTGAAATGGGCTGGATCGTCGTGCCCTGCGACTTACTGGAGGTTTTTTTTAAAATTATCAAAAATAAATACCGGATTTGAAAAATTTCAAAACTACACATCCACAGCCGTTTGAAACGGCGGTTGCGGTTAGTGGGTGAAACCGTCGGTCCAAACGGTGATTGGTGAACCGGCTAACGGTCGACTAGGGCACTACCTACCGCCGTTTGAAGAGGCGGACAGACCTCCTACCATCACGTGGAATGGCGGTAGGAGGTCTGCCCTCCTATAAGTTGGCGGGTGCCCCCTCCCACCCCGCCCTGCCCCCGTCCAGCCCCCCGCGCCCCCTCCCGCCGCCCCCGCCAGCGCCCGCCCCCGCGCCGCCGGTACGTTTTTTTTAATTTTATAAGTATTAGAAATAGTTTAGAAAATAGTAGAAATGTTAGAAATAGTTTAGAAATAATATAGAAAATATCAGAAATTCTAGAAATAGTTTAGAAATTTTAGAAATAGTTTAGAAATTCTAGAAAATAGTTTAAAATTCTAGAAATAGTTTAGAAAATAGGAAATGTTTGAAATAGTTTAGAAATTTTAGAAATAGTATAGAAAATATTAGAAATTCTAGAAATAGTTTCAAAATTCTAGAAATAGTTTAGAAATTTTAGAAATAGTTTAGAAATTTTAGAAAATAGTTTAAAATTCTAGAAATAGTTTAGAAATTTTAGAAATAGTTTAGAAAATCTAGAAATAGTTTAGAAATTGTAAAAAATGCTTTAGAAGTTCTAGAAAATAGTTTAAAATTTTAGAAATGCCTTAGGAATTCTAGAGATAGTTTAGAAATTCTAGATTTTCTAGAGATAGTTTAGAAATTCTAGAAATAGTTTAGAAAATCTAGGAAATAGTTTAAAATTCTAGAAATACCTTAGAAATTCTAGAAAATAGTTTAAAATTCTAGAAATAGTTTAGAAATTTAAGAAACAGTTTAGAAATTCTAGGAATACCTTAAAATTGTTTAGAAATTGTTTATAATTCTAGATTTTTTTTGCAGGTATGGCAGAAGAACAGGCTGCTCCGCAGCAGCCTCCTGTACCACCGGAGGCTGTTGTGCAGTACGTGCTTCCGGGCCTCTTTGACGAGAGGATTGACAAGGAGTACCGGTCGTACTACTCCGCGATTTGCGGTACAACGCTAGGCACTGTACGTGCGCGCACTCCGGCGCACTACATGCCGCTAGACGATCATTGGGTTCTCAAGTGCGTAATACATACCTTATTAATGGTAATATACCATTGCATTTTTCATTACACTAACAGCTATTACATTCTTTGGAGCAGGCTACGCGCAGCAAGACTTCTTCCGCTGGCACGGTTGGTGGAGGGGGACCACATGCGGGCCGCGCTTTGTCCACAGGACCGCCGCCGCTGCTGCGCGCGAAGCGCGGCCGTATGTAGTTCTGTTTTAGCGAACTTTTAGTTGTGTAAACTATTTTTGTTTTATCGATATTCGTGTTACCTCATGGAGCTTGAGCCCTTGGTATTTCTTTCACTTCGTCCTCGTAGAATCGGAGCTCTTCCATGGCGAAAATGTTAGGGACCAACGCCGCATGAGAGAGTGAGAGACGCAAAGATGCTTTGTGCAAAAAACAAAAAATAAAAGTAAAAAAACCTCCAACCGCCGCTTGGAACGGCGGTTTGCACAAACGGCGGTTAGTGGTCCTAGTGGTCCTAAACCGCTGTATGAAACGGCGGTTGGGCCTCTAAGGCTAACCGCCAGCCGAGCAGCCCAACCGCCTAGCCAAGGACCCAACCGCCGTTTGTAAAGGCGGTTTGCACGAACCGCCGTTTCAGGTGCAACCGTCGTTTCAAACGACGGTGGATGTGTAGTTTTAGAAATTTTCAAATCCGACATTTATTTTCAAAAAATTAAAAAATAAAAAAAATCGACTTACTGTCCCTCGCGCGGCCTGTTCAGCTGCAGGCCCTTCTTCAGCAGTCAGGAAGTTAACTACACGAGAAAGACACTTAAAATATAGCCATTTCAAAAGATTGCTCGTTTTTATTTGGAAGAGAAACGTTGATCGTTTTTATTTGATAGAAATGGAAATGCCACTGTATCATTATATTGGTGCAAGATTAGTGGTTTCTACATATAGGAAAATAATCCATGGTGTTTGTATGTTAATAAATATATATATGGTGATGCATGTTGGCAGCATCACAAATTAAATATGTGTTCCGGATACCGATTAAAAATCCTTTGGTTCTCTACAGACGAAAGCGCATACTACTCCTTGGGGAGTACTCTCTCTGGTTTAGAAGTCATTTTCTATCGCCTCTCGCGCCTCCCTCTCGATTCACATCTCATTCGCGGTACGGCGGCACCCTACTCGCACCTCCCCCGCCATCGTCGCGTCCTCCGCCTCCACCTCCCCCTTCCGCTCGTCGTCGCCGCATACGCCACCTCCCCATCCTCCCCGCCGTCGCAGCGTGCGTCCTCCACCTCCCCTTTCCCCGCTTTCGTCGCATACGCTGCCTCCCCATCCTTCTCGCCGTCGCGGCGCGCGTCCTCCGCCTCTCCTTGCCTCGTTGTCGCCGCATACACTGCCTCCTCATCATCCTCGCTGTCGCAGTGCGCGTCCTCCACATATCCTTCCCCCGCCGTCGCCGAGTTCGCCGCCTCCCCCTCCTCCCTGCACCAGCGAACCAGACGACGTCGCAGCTGGCAGGCCACGGGAACAAGGTCTGGTACCCGCGCGGTACCGGGACGAGGCCTAGGCCGCCACAGCTCCAGGACAGCTTGAGGCACCTCTGCGGCGGCTTGGCAAGGTCCTCCTGTGACCCCCACGGTGGCGAGCGAGGCGAAGGCTAGGCCAGCGTTGTGATGCAGTATGCGGCCAGACCGGGGAGCTTCCGGGGAGAAAGATTGAGACACGGCTGCCGAGGCCGGATCTAGAGGGAACGAGGACGGTGTGGCATGGGACGACGAGGCGGGGACATCGGGCGCGGCGCGCAGGCCGGCGTGCTCAGGGATGGCGGCGCTCGCACTCGCAAACTCCCAAAGGAGACGCGAGTCGGGAGTTCTCACCGATACGATAGGGGCCACCATCATCATCTTCCCGCTGTCACCGCTACCGACGTGGACGCCTCCCCTCCGACATGCCTCCTAGATCTCATCTCTTTCTCTCTCAACGGCAAGCTCGCGCCCACACCGGGCCTGACCTACCTTCGTTCCCTTCTCCCCCAGCGCCGGCTGGTCGAGCCTTACCCTCCACTCTCCTCTACGCCCCTCACCTCCCCTTGGCACCGGCCATGGCTCCTCCGGTGGGGGATTCAAGAAATTTGCCTGCCATTGCCGCCGGTATCGAGGGTTTCTTGAGGGGTAGCGGGAGACAGTGGTGTTGATAGCAGCCGCGGCGGTGTCAGTGGAGGGTGGGGCTTGGATGCGAAGAAGGCGGAGGCGAGCGCGGCTGGGAGACGGCGGCCGTGGGAGTCGGGAGCCCATAGGGAGGGAGCCCGGTGGGCAGGCAGTCAGGCAGGAGCAGGCAGAGAGGGGTGGGTGGGGAAAAGATGGGATACGAGGAATATTCCTTTTGTGGAGATGGTCTCTAAAATAACCTGCACAGAGAACATGGCCCACCTGTTGGACGATTTTACCGATCCCATCTTTTCTTCCTTCCGCAACCATCCCACCCCTATCCAAAATGCCAAAGGCCAAAACCAACTGACAGGCCGTCTCTCTCCTCACCTCCCTGTGGAGTTCCCAGCGGCGGCCTCCATTCCTGCCGAGTCAGATGGCTACCCTCCCTCCCTTCTCCTCTGACGCGGGGGCCCGACACTATGTCGTCCCAGCGTCTCTCCTCCCCGGCGGCGGACGGGCACGACTCCGCGGCAAGGAGGAACCTCTGCACCAGTTGTCGCGGTTGCCTCCTACCGGCGGCGTCCCCGATCTCGCTACCTCCTCATCCCCGCCGGCGACGTCCTCGAGCTCGCGACCTTCTCCTCCCGACCGCCATGGCCATGGGGAACGTGGCGCCGCCGCGGACACGCTGGGCCCTTCCGTGCGTGCCCCGCCGCTGCGGCCATGGCAGGCATGAGATCCGGCGGCTCACGCTGGCCTGCCGCCCTTTCCCGCTCCCGCTAGCCTTCTCATCTTCTCCACTACCGCGGCCATGGAGGCCTCCACTGCCGCGGCCATGGAGGCCTCCTCCGCCGTGTCGTCGAGATCCGCGCGCGCAACCTGTTGGCGGATGCACGAGCCCGCGATGGAAGGGTGGCGACCCCGGCCAGCTCCGGCCTCTCTATCCCGCCCACTCTCCTTCCCTCCACCTCCTTCTTTCTTTAGATCCAGCGCGACGAGGGTGCGGGGAGCCCGTCGATGTTGTCGTGGCCTGCAGCGGCCACTGGTGGCCTCCTCCTCCCGACGGCGGGCTCCTCCTCTACCTCGGCATCCTCCGCCAGCCTCCCCGGCATCGACATCCCTCTTCTTCCCCTTCTTCGCAGGGCTGGTGCGAGAAGAGCGGTTGCTGACGTCTAGTTTTACTGTAGCGAACGGAACTGTAGAGTCTGGTTGCAGGTTTGCGGTGCGGGGATGAAACCAATTTATTTGCTGTTGAGGTTCATTTGCAGGTCCGCGGTGCGACCAGCCTTAGAGCATACCTCAAATACTTCTTTGGAGGGTGAAAATAGAGATTACTGCTGCGGGTAGTCAATGGCTGAGTATAGTCATGGAGGGATCCTTCTCAAGCGGAGTAGTAGCGGACTGCCAGCCGGCCCCATCCGTGTCCGCATTAGTCCTTGACCTTTCATCATGTGACTGCCCCCCGATCGATGCTGATGAGTTGAAGAGAAAAACTGCATGCATGGGATCGATCGGGAGCACCAGCATGCAGTCCGCATTCCTCAGTCCTTTCATCATGTGAATATGTGATGGTCTTTCCCCCCGCGCTTTCATAGTTTAAACGGGCCGTCATCATCATCAGGCTTTCCTAGCTTATTAGCCTGCTCATCGGAAGACAATATATTAATGTTAGTCAAGCTAGTAGGCAGTCCGAGCATATATCTGCAGCACGCACGATATTATTAATGGTATACTCCGTAGAGTTAGAGTTAGGTTCTATTTGGTTCTCATAAGTCACCTGATTTAAAATGTAAAAAGTGCAAATAAGTCATTTGCGCGGGTCAAACACTCTTGACTTATAAATCTCATTAGTCTCCAGACTTATAAGTCCCATAAGCTGCTCCACATCTACTTAAAGTTGCACAAGTCACTTTTTTTCTCTCTTATCTCGAGTGGAACTCACTGACTTAAGTCAGTGCAACTAAACATGACTGACTTAAATCCAACTGACTTATAAGTCACCGACTTAATAAGTTAGGTGACTTATGAAAACCAAACAGAGTATTAGTTTCTTAGTCTAACTCAAGGTCTAAACTAGCTCTAGCCAAAGATGTGTTTGGATGAAATTGTCAGAATAACATTAAATGCACTTTTTCATTCATTAGATGTGGGTGAAGAGACAGAGAAAAGTTACTTTTTAGTGAACCCAACATAAACTAACTCTAGTTAACACCTCTTGGAGGAATAGCTTTTTATGTGAGTTAGATGCAACTAACCTCGATCTAACCCTACCGTTTGGATCCTTTAAGATCAGTTGAGCCTCAACTATAGCTCAAACTAACTCTAACCTAGAGATCCAAACACGACCAATATTAGAAGCAGCAGTGCCGGAGAGAGCTAGCTAGTGATGAGGCAGTGAGAGTATACAGTCGTGTGAGAGTGAGTGACAATCCGATGTCTCGTGCTTGCGCGCTCTCCTGATGCTAAACGACCCAGCCGAACGAATTTGTTGGAAAAAAGATTTTTTTAGTGTAAATTTTTTTTGTAGCACCAATAAGTTATAGCATTCCGCTACGGCTATGATGGCCTAGCTAGGTTGTCCGTCCGGCCGGGTGTACCTTTTTTCCCGGCCCGTTTTAAAGGCCCATGCATATTGTTGTGTTCCCACCACATCAAAATCTCATGCATGGCTGCTCATCGTCGTCATCCCGCCGCACTCATCCCTGCTCCCATCCACCCTAGCCATGCCTCGCTCATCAACCACTGCCTCCTCCCCAAGATCACTGGGCAGCAGCAGCAGCAGCAGCAGCTCCTCCATGCCGGCTTCCTCATGATCAATGAAGCCGACGTCTACTCAAAACCCCCCCACCAGCTGGTCACCGAGCACGCGCCGGCGCACGGGGAGGGCGGCGACACCGCGACCGCGTGGTACTTTTTCACCTGTCTACGGTACACGAGCGAAAACCAGAGGAGGCGGTCGCGCACCGTCGTCGCCGGCGGCATGGTGGGGCGCTGGCACCCGGAGACAGGGAAGAAAGAGGTGAACGGAACCGTCGGCGGGTACATCAAGAGGTTCTGCTACAAGGAGAAGGAGGCGGCGGAGTGGGTTAGGACGGGGTGGCTGATGGCAGAGTACAGCTACAGTAGCAGCGACACGGTTCTATGCAAGGTGTACTACATCAGGTCGCACCAGGAGAGGCCGAGCTCGTCGGCCGCGCAGACGACAACGACGGCGACGACCCCCACTACTGATGCTCCGGCGGCATCGGGGTACCAAGGGACGCTGCATGGAGGACTAGGACCACTGCAGGAGGCCGAGAGATTCTTGATGATCGACGACGACGAGGACGACGGTCGTGGCTTGATGATGGAGTTGCAGATTCCGCCGCACCATGAGGACATGGACGCTTTCTTCGAGAGCTATTTGCTTGGAGGCGGTGGAGGAAGAGGAGGAGGGGGCGGTGACGAGCAGTACGAAACCATGGCACCGCCACCGCGCCTATACCCTTGACGACAGAGCATGGCTGTGTGCTGCAGGCCGGCGGCCCGAAGCACAGTGCTGTGCCTGTGTGTACGCTACCTGCATCTGCCTCTTAGTAGTAGAATCCAGCACTGTGCGGTGCAGTGCGTGCATATGCATAAGGATGGCAATGGAGCGGTTTCGGGTCGGATATCCGCAGGTTTCGGGCCAGCGGGTTCGGGTTTGATTTAGATTTCTCACCCACGGTTTTCGGGTTTGGAGCTCCGAAACCTATCGGGTTCGGTTTCGGGTTTGGTTTTCCACCCGTGGATATCCGATTGATAACCAAAATAAATCATTAGGAATTAAAACTCATGTTTTATAATATGTTAATGATCACTTGTTTATTAATATACTATTCTAAGTTGACTAATGAAATTATTTACTATTTGTTGCCTCTTATTTATACATGTGAATATTTGTATATATATGCATATGTTTATAAAAAGTCCTCATTACTCTTAATACGTTGCCATCCAAAGCAGATTTCGGATATCCAATCGGGTTTCGGGTATCCGCGGGTTTGGTTTCAGGCATGGATTTTCACCCGAATTGGAGTTCGGGTCGGTTTCAGATTTTAAATTCGGGTTTCGGTTTTGGGTGCCCAGACATTCCACTCGATCTGAACCCGACCCGTTGCCATCCTTACATATGCATGCCCTCCTCCAGGAACCAGACGGCCAACGGGATTTGTTTCTCCGGCCCCCCGCGTCGTCCTCGTGGGGCGACTCAGGAGCTGCCCACTGCGAGGAGGGCGGCGGCGTGACATTCCCCTGTGTCTTCCCTCCACCCTCCCCCTCCCCTCTCCTCTTTGCATCTTCTTCCCTTGGACCCTGGCCATGACTGACGGCCCGATCCAGGCTCTTTCCTACGTGGAAGCCTACATCTGCGGTCGGATCTCCTCGATGAAGGACTGGATCTGTGCTCTGCGGGCTCGTCTTGGTCGGCTCCGGTCTCAGCGCGGTGGTTGGGCGGGCGACGACGTTGGGCGTCCGGGCTGCTGCATCGCGGTGGCGACCAGCCCCCGGCTCTGCTGTTTATGGCGCGCGTAGCTCGTGGTCGGCAGTGCCCTCAGCGCCAGCCGACGACGGCGTGCGACCAGTGGTTGCGCCCGTGGCCTGGGCTGCGGTGGTGCACCCTCGGCCTCCTGCAGTGGATGCCTTTCGGCCCGTTGCGTGCTAGCGCCGCGATGCAGCTTGCGGACGACAGTCCTCAACGGCGGGCGACGAAAGCAGTGGCAGCTTGCAGTTTCTATGAGCGGTGGTTGACGCAGGGCCATGGCTTTGCTGTGCACATGGTTGAGGCACCACGACGAAAGTTGTGTCCTCTTGGGCTGATGGCGGCGACGCCTTTGGGTGTCGTCTTCTTCCTTGGAAGTGTCCATCGAACGACCCTCTTCTCTTTGCACGACATGCTTTCCTGGGTGTAAAACCTTGGCCTTTGGTCAGGCGACACCGGCGCAAGCGGCGTCGTATCCCTCCTTGGAGGCGTCATTGTGGAAGTTCGTGCTCTGTCAATGCAATGGCCGCACATATCATGGCGAAGAAGATGGAAGGCGAGTCCGTTGGGTCTATCATTGGTCAAGTTACATGGCAGCTAGCATATTGGACACAACGACGTTCGATCTGCAAGACACAGACTTGATCTTTTTTCATCTATGATCCAGTTCTATGTTGGTTGATGTTGTCATATATCATAGTGATCCCCTCATGGGTTCGAGATTTGTGCAACAATATTTAAAGCTGACAAATTGGATCTGTGTGAAGACATTAGTCTTGATGGTCGTAGCTCTGAATTATTATTTCGGGCTAAGGTACGTGGAACACCACCGTTTGCTATGTACTTATGGTCGCAGAAGATGTGTCAGGATGCTGTGTTGGACATGACTTATTGGTGTTGGAGGTTTGGAGCTAGTTGCAACCATTTATAATACAACTAAGATTTAGACTAGATCTTATGCTTTTTTGTTGTGATGGTAGTCACATGGAGGTAGTGGTTCGTTTGGTGGATACTCTACTGTGGGATGAATGTTTTTTGCTCTGCTCCATTTCCCCAGGCTTGCGTGCTATTAGGAATGGAGCTTTTTCCCTGTTAGGGGGTGAGACCTGGACAGATCCGCTAGGGGGTTGCCCTAGTGGTTTGCAGGTTAATAGAGGATCAGGACCTAAGAGCGTAGGTGGTTATGCATGGGATGCACACGGAACTAGGCGAGTATGGCGGCGCGGAACAGGGAGACAAGAGTTTATACTGGTTCGGGCCTCTGGAGAGTAATACCCTACGTCCAGTTGTGGTGGATTATGCGGGAGGTTGAAGATGAGTTGTCCTTGTGCATGGAGCCCTAGGCCGCCTTATATGGGGAGGACGGGCTAGGGTTTGCATGCTAGGTCGGTTGACCCGTGTCGGGGTCGGTTACAACTGCGGGAAGCATATCTCCCAGATTACAAGGAGTATCCCGTGATATTCGAAGCTACAGGCAGCGGCGCGCCAGGTCGCGGTGTCTTGACTTGCACGCCAGGCTTCGCTGGTCTTCCGGGATCCTCATCAGGTCGCCCGCAGTCGTCGGAGGTACGGATAAGGTCGCTGGGCCCACTTGACAGGTCGGCGGGTCTTCTGGAAGGTCGGGTCCACTTGTTAGGGGCCCCTGGGACCCTGGCCGGTGGGGACCCATGGGTACCCATGTCTCTCAAGCCCCCGATCGACGTGTAGGCGTAGCGGCCGAGGCGAGGTTGTGTCGAAGAGTAGCAAGGCGCGGCATCGTCGAGGTCGTGAAGGGTGCACGGGGATCAAAAAAGAAAAGAAAACCCCTCCGATGCGCGCACGAAGTTGAACGTCGAGCTTCTGGGTCGAAGGACCATGAGGTCGAAGTGAAGACGAGGCGTAGATCTTGCAGAACCGCCGACCTGACCTGAGTCAAGCATGTTGTAGTCTGCCACGACCTTCAGAAAGGTCAACAAGCCTACCAGGGGTAGGTCGAGCAGATATGAGATGGAAGCAAGCTTCCATTAGGTCGAGGCGACCTGAAGAAAATAGGGCGTCGAAGATGCACTAGTGTAGTAGCCCCCGAGCAGTAAAGCGACCATGATGGCCGGTTTGATGCTCCAAAGAGGAAGAAAGAAATAATCCGAACCTACGACCTTCTGCTTAGGAAACGGATACTCTTGTAATGCCGACGCTATAGGACAAAAGCTCCAGAATCTTGCAGACGTCAGCAGGCGACAGTTCTGGAGCAACCAGAGTCACGAGTGCACTGTACGGTCACGGGCCAGCTTGCAGACGTAGCACAGGTCGCAATCACTCGCAAAAGACAAAGGTGCTCCAGGATGTAGTCAGGTAAAGGATAAGCGCGCCAATGCCTCCCACGAGTGAACAGTGACCTCGTGTTCCACGAGTGTACAGGGACCTCGCGGATGAAGACGCCACGCAAGCTTGCTTGCGGATAAGACCGAATAGCAGGTGCTTTGCGGTATAAATAGGGACCCAAACCTCAAAGCAAGCCGTACCAATCTTCAAAGGTGAAGCAAGATGATCCAGTGTAGTAATATTGCCAAGCCAGGTGCTTGTGTCCACCCTTCGGAGTGTAGGGTTGATGTAGTTCATGCTTGGAGCTAGAAGAATGCTTGCGAGGCTCGAAGAACTCGATTGGCCTCTTCTCCCAGTCCCACCGAGGAACCCAGGAGGAGTATGAAGCAGCAGCTGCATCGTCGGCCCTGACACTTGTAGGCCTGATGTGATGCTGGTGAGTACTGCGCTCCACCCGGCGAGGTTGGTGTTAAAGCTCGGACCTTCTACAATCTTGCGGGGAAGCTGAGACTTGACGCTGGGCGCCACAGGAGACCGGTTGGTGCACGAGTAGAGGTGGCTGTGTGGCAGCTCCCTCCACAGTGGCTGTAGAGGTCGTCGAGTAGGTCCTGAAGCTAGAAGAAAGATTGCGACAAGCCTTATTAGTGTAGATTGAGTCGTAAGCACTTTGGAAGGTGATTCAGGACCTTTAATATCTTTGTATCTTGTAATTGGCCAATGGCCAAACTTCTTGTAGCTTATGAAGCTGTAAATATAGTTTTGCATGAGAAATATCATGATTTCAGTAGTTGTAAGGGCGCCCAGGCTGCAATGGTATGGATACCATGGTCCCGACAGGGCTGTAATAGCACGCCGACCTTCGAGAGGCCTTTCGTAGAGACAAGGGGCCCGTGTTGACCTGGGTCGACACAGCCGTTGTGCAGTGACACAACGCAGGTAGTCAGCCTGGAAACTCTAGGTCTACATGACCTAGAAGGCAGCAGGGCCTTAGCGACCTCATGAGGTGCTACTTGACCAAGAGGTCGCCAACGGGCAGTGGAGCCATTAAGCACATGGCCGTTGGTATAGCCATTAAGGCAATTTAGTAGGTAGCAGGACCTTAGCGACCTCAGGGAGGTGCTACTTGACCCGGAAGTCACCAACGGGCAGTGGAGCCTTTAAGCACGGGCCGTTGGTGTTAGGCCAGCCACGAGGGCTAAGGCAATAGGTAGCAGGACCTAGGAGCCAGGGGTGTGAACCTGCTAGTGAAAGCCGAAGCGACATACCAAGCGGTAGTACCTGTCGACCTTGTGAAGGTATTGTCACAGACCCGGAGGTCGTCAGAGGCCAGGAGACCTTGAAGAAAATGATGGGGAAGGGGCTTGAAGTAGGGCATAACGAGTCCATGGACGTCCGGCCATTGGGCAGAAGGCCAACGGTCATGGGTATCCGCACGGCGCGAGCCGTTACTGCCTGTGGCCGTTAGGCTGAAAGAGCCATTGGGCAATGTATCCGTTGGGTCGCCGGGAATATCGCCGAATCCAAAGGGACGTTTGCGGCGTCGCGGCCCACCGCACTGATGCGGCCCAGTTATAAGAGGCCGAGTGAAGGGTCGGGGACCCCACTTGCTTCCATTCGCCTGCAACAGCTAGGGTTTCCAATCCGCCGCCAAGAGCTTTAGTGTGCAGATTCGCCGGCGCCGCCGTGCTTAGATCCACCGCGTCCAGCGCCGCCAGATGTGCCAGAAGTCCTTGGTAGTGTTTAGAGCTAGATCCACCGGCTTCAGCGAAGAAGAAATGGCCCCAAAGCTTGCGCCGACCCCGGAGAAGGTTTGGGAGCACTCGACGGTGACAGAGGCGCAGCTCCAAGGTCTGGTGGAGCGCGGGCTGCTGAAGCCCAGGGAGCAGGTGGGCTGGAGGCCAGCCGCCGGCGAAGCCTTCCCCTCCGAGGGGACCGGGGAGACTGTCACCTTCGTCGCGCACATCGAGCGCGGATTTGGAGTCCCGGCGGGCAACTTCTTCCGCGGGCTGCTCCACTTCTACCGCATCGACCTGGTACACCTCGTCCCCAACACCGTCACCACCGTTTCCTCGTTCATCCATTTGTGCGAGGCATATTTGGGGATACCGCCACACTTCGACCTGTGGCGGTACTTCTTCGAGGTGAAGAAGACAGAGAAGAATGGCGTCGTTGGGGCCGTCGGCTTCATGCTACGCCGTCACATGAAGACGGTGTACATCGACATGGAGCTGCCGGACAACACCCAGGGCTAGCGGCGAGGGTGGTTTTACATCGACAACCCGAAGCCGATGCTGGTGACTAGGTCGGGACTCGCGTCGGTCCCGGTGCCGGAGTGGACCAACCAGCTGACGTCATGGGAGATGGACGCCATCAAGCCACTGCTAGAGGACCTCAAGACGCGGAAGGAAGAAGGGCTGACGGGCGGCGCGGTGGCCATCAGTTTCATCCGGAGGCTGCAGTCGATCCAAGATCGAGTGCATCCGGCCTACGAGTATTGGGGCCAGGCCAACCCGACCCGCGTGGCGCAGCGCAAGGTCTCCAAGGAGGAGATGGTGGCACGGGTGAGGGAACTCTTCAATGGGGTGATCCGGAACTGGACGTGCCCTAAGGTGTTCTCCCTCAAGCGGCCCGCCGAAGTGGTAAGTCGCTGATCGACCTTGGTACTTTTTTGTTGAGTTTGCATTCCCCCGATTTTGAGATGAAGGTCGCCTGTTGCAGGGTTGTGAGGGCTTGTTCTGGAGCCCGGCTTGCCTCGCTGATGAGGGTGAGTGCAGCTTCAAGGTCCGCGCGGCGGAGGACGTGCAGGCTCCGCCGCCAGAGTTATTGGAGAACTACCTCTCCGACTCATCGGTGGGAGGTAGTGACGATGAGGATCCGCCCACGGTGAGTTCGGCACCAACGACCCGGTGCACGCGGCAGGTCGCTGGCAAGATCCCGGCGCACAAGGGCATCAAGATCGTCTCCGCCACCATTGAGGCGGAGAAAAAGAAGAAGAGGAAGAGGAAGGACACCACTGCGTCGTCGGAGATGGCGACAACTACCACCGAGGTCGTCTTCGAGGAGCAGGATGACGCGCAGTCGCATGACGTCGGCGCAGGGTCGGGCGCCGTGGTGGCCACGGGAGGAGATGATACCCCACTCGGGGTTATGAGCGAGCAGCAGCCGGAGCCGAGCGCGAAGGGCGTTAGTGACCAAGGGTCGCAGAAGAAGCCGAGGCGGGCGCCACCCAGGTTGCTTCAGGTTCGGTTGAAATCCGGTAGCGGGTACGTCGTTGAACTTGGTTTTCTTGCTTTACTTGATCTTTACGGCCTGTGGAGTACGTGGTACTGACAAATGTGTGCACCTTGGGCAGGGGGACTCCCGCTGCGTCGGGTACCAGCAAGAATGCCTCAGGCCAAGAGGCTTTTGGGCGGAAGCTCGAGAAGGTGCCGGTGGGGCAGTCACCGGCGACCTCAGGCGGGGATGTTACCAGCAAGGTCCCTGAGACCGTGGGGGCAACATCGTCTGCGGCGGCCAGGGTCACTGCTGACAGTGCTCAGCAGGGAGGAGGCCTTCGCCAACAGGACCCGCCCGAGTCAAGCCTGCCGCAGGCGCAATTGGCGGAGACCGGAGGAGGGGAGGAGGACGACCGGAACCGGTGCCTCTATGTCGGCACTCCGTGGGAGGAGGACATCCTCGCCGTCGCCAAGGACCTTAACGACTTCAAGTTGACGCAGGCGACGATCAAGGAGGCAGCGAAGACGATCGACAGGACACTCATGGTGAGTCAACATTGCCTTTGGGGCCAAGTCTTTAATTCACTTAGGCGCCTTGACTTGACGATCTTTAATGATGTGTGGGTGCAGACTCTTGCCGAGCGGGCGCAGGGCAAGGCGAACCTGCTTACAGAGGGTGCCAAGCTTCATGCAGAGCTATCCACGACGTGGGAGGCCATGCTTCAGGCCAATATTGAGGCCGCAAAAGAAATAAAGCATCTCAAGGACGAGGTGGCCTTGAAGGACAAGGTGATGGAGGCCTTGAAGCAGGAGCTTGAGGCTGCCAAGCTGAAGGCGAAGGAAGCGGAGGACGAGCTGAAGGTCACCGCCACAGGTACATTCTGGGAACGCTCTTAGTCTTGGTGCCTGGAGTTTACATCACGGTGTACCCTTCTTGACTTTGACATTTGCAGAGGCCAAGAAGAGGGAGTCCGCCTTGAAGAAGGACCTCAAGGAGTCCAAAGATCAGGTGAAGACCCTCAAGGAGAAGCACAAGGAGGTCGTCGCCAGTGAGTATTACTTCACCCGAAAAGCTGCATATGAATTTGGCGTGCGCATGGATCTAGAGATCGACCTTGGCCGGGCGATGCAAACCCTCATTGATCATCAAGAGATGACTGCAGATCTTCAGAAGGAGCTGGACGACCTCAAGGAGGCCACTGAGTACCTTGTGGATGTTTACGTCCCCAAGGTCGAGGGCGTTCCACAGGAGCTCGTCGCGCGGCTGGAGGAGGCGGAAGGTCGCGTGAAGACCTTGCTGATAGACAGCGGCAAGCTCGCCGCTGCTACGGCGCTGGCCACAGTGAGGCACCATGTGCCAACGTTCGACCTTGAGAAGGTCAAGGAGGAGCTCGACCTGTCTCAGCTGGTGGGCGTTGAAGATATCCAGGCCGCCGCGGATGAAATTATGAAGAAAATAGACCTGGAGATGTAACTTAGGACGTAGCAAACGGTTAGAGCCAATGGGTCGTGGACCCTTTTGATGTAAGATACACTTTGCATGAATAGAAGAGGCATGTTTAATTAAGTTGGTGCGATCTCTTATTTGACCCATATACTCCTTATAAGAACACAAAAGCAATGCGGTTGGAAGAACCTTTTCCCCCCGCTAACCCAACTCAGTGGAGGAACGGCTTACTGACTACAAGGCTCGGCGTGGAGGCTTACGTGCAGCCAGCGCGCGGAGGAGGGTCAGGGACCCAAGGTCGAGCAACCCCATGACCTAGAAATACTTATAAGGCGTACAAAAAGTTGTGGTAAGGGAACACTGGTAAGAAAGAAAGGTAGAAACCCCAGGTCGAACGACCCTTAGGTTGGCAAAGCCAAGCCCCTGAGCGTGAAGGGCTGAGCTTAACACCAAGCCCCCGAGCGTGAGGGGTCCGATTTTAAACCAAGCCCCCGAGCATGTCGAAGGGGAGGGGGGAACAGACAGAGACTCATAAAAATAGGTCAAAAAAAGGGAAATCTTTATATATATATCGAAGTACAGAGGATAGAGTACATAGCTTTTTATTGATACAAGGCTCCTAAGGACAGAAGCGACGTAAGTGCTCGATATTCCAGGGGTTCGGGACGCCCTGGCCATCAGCCCATTGGAGGCGATAGGTCACCGGTCCAATGACCTCCTTAACTATGAAGGGGCCTTCCCAAGGCGCAGAGAGCTTGTGCATATCCTTGGTGTTCTGGATCTGCCGCAAGACTAGGTCGCCAACGTTGAAGGAACGTTCCCGCATGTGTCGGTCATGGTAGCGACGTAGCTGCTACTCGTGGCGGGTGTGGCGGATGAGCGCGGCCACACGATGTTCCTCGACACTGTCGAGGTCGAGCCTGCGTGTTTGCTCCACTTCTCCTTCATCGAAGTTTTGGATGCGAGGAGCCCCGAAGGCCACGTCGGTGGGGAGGATAGCCTCTGACCCGTAGACCAGGAAGAAGGGTGAGTACCCTGTAGCCGAGTTGACCTAGGTCTTGAGACCCCAGAGGACGTAAGGGAGCTCTGAGAGCCACATGGTTGCGTAAGGCGCTGAGCCATCGAAGATGCGGTCTTTGATGGCCTGTAGGACTATGCTGTTGGCCCGCTCAACCTGTCCATTACACCGTGGGTGCGCCACCAAGGAGTAGTATACGTCGATCAGGTTGTCCTGGCAGAAGTCCCAGAAATTGGCTCCTGTGAAGGCCGTGCCAAGGTCGGTGACGATCCTGTTTGGCACCCCAAAGCGGTGGGTGATCTCCTCGATGAATTTGGCCACCTCTTTCGATGTGACGCTGGATACGGGACGGACCTCAATCCACTTGGTGAACTTATCCACCGCCATGATGATGTGCTTGTAGCCGCCGAGGGCGGTCTTGAAAGGTCCCACAGAGTCGAGACCCCACACTGCGAAGGGCCACGATGGAGGGATGGTCCTCAGGGCCTGAGCCGGGACGTGCTACCGCTTGGTGAAGAACTGGCACCCCTTGCATCGACGTACAAGTTCTTGGGCGTCGGCCATGGCAGTGGGCCAGTAGAAGCCAGACCTGAAGACCTTGCCCACCAAGTTGGAAGATGTGGTGTGATTGCCGCATTCACTGCCGTGGATCTCATCCAGGAGCCTGAGGCCCTCGCATCGTAGGATGCACTTCATCAGTATTCCGGTGGAGGCGGACCTCCGGTAGAGTTTATTGCCAACAACGACGTAGTTGGCACTACGCCTCGTGATCTTTTCACGCTCCGCCTTATCCTCGAGCACTCGATGTTCGAGGAGAAAGGCGATGAAGTCGAGGTGCCAGTCATCTTCTGCGTCGATCATGAGGATCTCGCGACCTGCGGGTGAGGTCACCTCATCATCAAGCAACTCTGGGTCAGTGATGAGCTTGATGGACGGCTTGCATAGGTCCTGGACGAACACACCGACCGGAACCAGTGCACGCTTGGAGCCGAGCTTAAAGAGAACATCAGCCGCGACATTGTTGTTGCGGCAGACGTGGTGGAACTCGAGCCCTTCGAAGTGACACTCAAGCTTGCGCACCTCAGCACAGTAGGCATCCATTGTGTCCTTTCTGGCTTCAGAGTCCTTGCTGACTTGGTCGATGACGACCTTGGAATCACCGTAGGCCATAAGGCGCTTGATCCCCAGGGAGACATCGATGCGTAGCCCATGGATAAGGGCCTTGTACTCAGCGCCATTGTTGGACGCCTTGTAGTGGATCTGTAGGACGTACTTGAGGTAGTCGCCCTGGGGGGAGATGAACAGGACACCGGCACCAGCTCCTTCGAGGTTCAGGGAACCATCGAAGTACATTTTCCAGTGCTCAGGTCGCTCCGAAGGCTTAGGCGGCTGGATCTCTGTCCACTCTGAGACGAAGTCTGCGATGACCTGGGACTTGATGGCCTGCCTGGGGCAGAACTCTAGGTCGAACTCGCCTAGCTCGATGGACCACTTGACGATGCGCCCAGTGGTGTCGCGGCTCTGCAGGATCTCGCCGAGGGGGAAGGCCGAGACGACCTTGATTTTGTGCGACTGGAAGTAATGTCGAAGCTTGCGGGATGTGATGAGTAGCGCGTAGAGCATCTTCTGGGGCTGGCTGTACCTGGTCTTGCTGTCAGACAGGACCTCGCTGACATAGTATATAGGTCGCTGGACAGGGTAAGGTCGCCCCTCTTCAGGTTGCTCAGCCACCAGAACGGAGCTGACCACCAGGGTGGTCGCCGAGATGTAGAGCATTAAAGGCTCCTTAGGTGCCGGGGGCACCATCACCGGGGGTGTCGTGAGGAAGGTCTTGAGTTGCTCAAGGGCTTGGTCCGCCTCCTCGGTCCAGACGAACTTGTCCGCCTTTTTTAGCAGCTTGAAGAAGGGCAGGCCTTTCTCTCCAAGTTTGCTAATGAATCGGCCTAAGGCCGCCATCATGCCGGTGAGCTTCATGACGTCCTTCTTGCCGGTAGGTCGCTTCATCCTGAGGATGGCATCCACCTTAGTGGGATTGGACTCGATGCCCCGGTTGCTGACCATGAAGCCCAGGAGCTTGCCAGACGGGACACCGAAGACGCACTTCTCTGGATTAAGTTTCCAGCGATAAGTGCGGAGGTTGGCGAAGGTCTCCGCAAGGTCAGCTATGAGCTTGTCCTTGTGGGTGGTCTTGACGACTATGTCGTCGACGTAGGCTTCTACGTTCTTGCTGATCTGGCTAGCAAGGCATTTCTGGATGGCCTTTTGATAGGTCGCACCAGCATTTTTGAGGCCGAAGGTCATGGCCGTGTAGCAGTAGATGCCGTGGGGCGTTATGAACGCCGTTTTGTCTTGGTCGGAGACCTTCAGGGCTATCTGGTGATACCCTGAGTAGCAGTCGAGAAAGCAGAGGAGGACGCTTCTGGCCGTGGAGTCCACGACCTGGTCGATGCGCGGAAGAGGGAAGGGGTCCTTAGGGCAGTGCCTGTTGAGGTCGGTGTAGTCGATACACATTCTCCATTGACTGGTTTTCTTGGGTACAAGGACCGGGTTGGCGAGCCAAACCGGGTTTTTACACTCACGGATAAATCCGGCAGCTAGGAGCTTTATTAATTCTACCCTAATGACGTCCTTGCGATCTTTCGCAAAGCGGCGAAGCTTCTGCTTGACAGGCTTGGCCATCTTGCTTACATCCAAGGAGTGCTCAGCCACCTCCCTGGGGACACCCGGCATATCCGATGGACTCCATGCGAATATGTCCGCGTTATCCCAGAGGAAACTGGTGAGCGCGAGTTCGTATTTGGGGTCGAGCCCATCGCCGATCACCACCGTCTTCTCTGCGTCGGCGAGGCCGAGGCAGACCTTCTTCGTGGAGGGAACCGCATCCAGGACGGTGTTAGTGCGCTTCTGCTCTGGGATAGACTGGTCGACAGGGTCGACTTGTTTGGCCTCGGCGATCAAGACTGCGGAGGCGTCGGCAGCAGCAGAGGTCGCGGTGAGGTCGAGGGCCTCCGAGTTGCACCTGAAGGAGACGATGAGGTCCCCCTTAACGGAGAGGACCCCATGTGGAGCCGGCATCTTCAACACCAAGTAGGTGTAGTGCGGGATGGCCATGAATCTGGCCAGCATCGGGCGACCTAAGATCGCATGGTTGGAGGACTTGAAGTTGGCGACCTCGAAGCTGAGGTATTCCGTGCGGAAGTTCGCCTCCGTACCAAAGGTGACGGGGAGGGAGACCCGACCCAGGGGGTAGGCTGCCTTCCCGGGGACGATGCCGTAGAAGGCCTCGTCGCACTCCGTGATCTTGTCGAAGTCGAAGCCCATCTTCTTGAGGGTCTCAACAAAGATGATGTTGAGCCCGCTGCCCCCGTCGATCGGGGTCTGGGAGAGCAAGTCCCTATTCACCGTGGGCTCGACGACGAGCGGGTAGGACCCGGGATCTGGGATGTGGACCCAGTGATCAGCCCTGGAGAACATAATCGCCTGCTCAGACCAACGCAGAGGCACAATTGGCTGAGTGTGGACGAGGTGGATGTCGCGCTTGTCCTTCCTGTAGCGCCTCCTGCTGGCGCTGGACTTGATGCCACCGACGATCATATTGATCGCGCAGGTTGCGGCTTGGAAAGGCCCATTGGGGTTGCCTGATGCTGGTGGAGGGGGCAGGTTCGTCTCGTCGCGAGGGGCGGCCGGAGGTGGGTCGCTGTGTGGAGGGTCAGTGCGAGGAGGCTCGCGGCGATCGTCGTATCGCTCCTCGCGGCGGTCATCGCGTCGATTTCACCGGTCGTCGCGGTGGTAGTTGTTGTTGTAGGGGCGGTTGTCGCGGCGCCCGCCATCGTTCCTAGGTCACTTGGGGTCCGCGGGAGCGCTGAAGGCCCTCTTGAACTGGGAACACTCACAGAGAGTGTGGGTAGCTCCTTCGTGGAACCCGCAAATGCTGTCGAGCGCCAGGTCGAACTCCTCCTGGTTGAAGGTCGAACCTCGTCGCCCTTCGACCGCTAGGACCTCGGAAGGTCGCTTGCGGAGTTTATCCGCTGTAGTGCCAGATGCACCAGCGTTATCAGCGTCGAACTGATTCTGGAGCACGTCTTCTGTGTCCATCAGCTTGTTGACGACATGCATCAGCTCCTTGACGTTGGTGGCGCCAGACTCATGGATCTTCTCGAAGACCTTGCGGTCTTTGAGGCCTTTCTTGTAGCTGTCGACGATCTGGTCGTCCCTGACGCCAACGCACTCGTTCTGGTTCTCGAAGAACCGGTGGTTGTAGTCGCGGAGCCGCTCCTTAGGCTTCTGCACGACCTGTCCCAGGCTGAAGGCGTTTCCAGGACGATCGTAGGTCGCTTGAAAGTTCGACGTGAAGGCCTGGCACAGATCGGCCCAGGTCTTGATGCTGCCGGGCTCAATGTTGTTAAGCCACAGCGAAGGGGCCTTGCCCATCACCAGCAGGAAGTAGGCCGCCATATGGTCGAAGCTACCACCGGCCGCCTTGACGGCGACGTAATAGGTCGACAGCCAGATGTTAGGGTTGGAGCGCCCATCTTACGGCTTGATGTTGGGCTTGAAGTTGTTGGGGTACTCCACCCTCTTGAAACGGGCATCCAGTGCTGGGAAGGCGTTGAGGGCAAGGTCGTTGCCGGAGCCTCTGGCCGGGGCGGTCTCTCTCGGCGCGGAATGGACGCTGCGCTCCGGGACGACAACCTGGGAACGTGGCTGCCGATCCCGGTTGGTCTGGACGATGGCGGGGTCGCCGTGCTCGGCGTCGTAGTTGGCACGTCGCCTGTTCTCGATGTCGGGTTGATCACGGAGCTCACGCTCCATGATGCGGTGAACGCCGCCGGGTGCGCCGTACTCGCGGTCGTAGTCCAGGCGGCGGCGGAGCTCGCACTCCTTGCGCTCTCGGTGGCGCTGGTCGACGTAGCCGCGGGCGTCGCGAGTGCGCCTATTGGCGTCGAGGTTGACGCGAAGGTCCCGGGCAGCAGTAGGCTGCTGCGCGGGTTGCTCAGGGTTGTGCTGAGCGACCTCCTCCCGGATGGGGGAGAGATGGCTGCGCTGAGGTCGATGAGATCAACTACGCGAGTGGCGGGTCGATGAAGATGCAGCAGACTTGGAGGTCGCTCTCTTCTCTTCCACCAGGGCGTTGGCGACCCGGAGGTACGCACGGGCCTGCTCAGCTTCAGGCGTCATCTGGGCTTGCTGGAGCTGGGGTAATGGCCGCACCCAGGTTGGCCTGGGGGCTGTTGAAGGTCGGGATCCCAGCTTCCTCGAACTCCAGGTGCAGGTCGCGAGCGCAGGGCAAGACGCGCAGCTGCTCTTCCGCACGTCGCTGAGCACGGCGGGCGTTGGGTTGGATGCGGGCCGCTTCCTCAGAGTTGGTCGCGCCCACGCGGGGCGGCTCGTTCTCCGAGATCACGAGCACTTGGCGAAAGACGATGTCCGAATCATTGGGGGAGATTCGAACCCGGACCTTCTGGAACTCCCCACAGTCCGGAGACTAGGTAGGTCGCTTAGCTCGGCGTGGGAGCTCGTTGTTGATCTTCTTCCGCAGGCGGCACCCGCGGAGGGTGTGCTTCGCACCCTTGTGGTAGGTGCAAGGCATGTCGAGAGGGTCGCGCCTTGCACGAGGTGCTGGCCTTGGGTCGCAAGGAGGTCGCCGCCCAGATTGGATCTGGGGAGGCATGGAGAGTTGGCTCAGGCGAAGGCCGGGCACAGACTTCAGGCCGAAGGGGAACATGTCGTGGCGTAGCGCTGTCTGCGCCGAGCGCTGAGCTCGCTCGCAGATCTCCAGGGTTTCCCTCATCGAGCCGATGATGCTTTCCATCCCCTGGACAAGGTCACATGGTCTAGGTGGGTGGGTCTCTGATACTAGATCGGGAACGGAGACGGCGGCGGACGCCGTGACGACCTGCTCAGAGGTCGCTGGAGGAGTGGAGGCTGCCGGAGCAGGAGAGGTCGACGTGAAGGATCCAAAGCAGATCTCCACGGGGTCGGCGATGAAGGCTGCCATGCTCGCCGGGAAGACGATGCCAGATTGGGCCACCATGCTGCACAGCGAGTTCCCGATCGCCCCTACCTGGCGCGCCAACTGTCAGGGGGTGAGACCTGGACAGATCTGCTAGGGGGTTGCCCTAGTGGTTTGCAGGTTAATGGAGGACCAGGACCTAAGAGCGTAGGTGGTTATGCACGGGATGCACATAGAACTAGGCGAGTATGGCGGCGAGGAACAGGGAGACAAGGGTTTATACTGGTTCGGGCCTCCGGAGAGTAATACCCTACGTCCAGTTGTGGTGGATTATGCGGGAGGTTGAAGATGAGTTGTCCCTGTGCATGGAGCCCTAGGCCGCCTTATATGGGGAGGACGGGCTAGGGTTTGCATACCAGGTCGGTTGACCCGTGTCGGGGTCGGTTACAACTGCGGGAAGCATATCTCCCGGATTACAAGGAGTATCCCGTGATATTCGGAGCTACAGGCAGCGGCGCGCCAGGTCACAGTGTCTTGACTTGCACGCCAGGCTTCGCGGGTCTTCCGGGATCCTCATCAGGTCGCCCGCGGTCGTCGGAGGTACGGATAAGGTCGTTGGGCCCACTTGACAGGTCGGCGGGTCTTCTGGAAGGTCGGGTCCACTTGTCAGGGGCCCCTGGGACCCTGGCCGGTGGGGACCCATGGGTACCCATGTCTCTCATTCCCTTTTGTAACATTGATAGCTATATGCATCTTTTTGGATGGAGAAGCTGGAATATAAATATATTCCCATTTCTAAAAAAGACGACCAACGCACAATGAAGTGCAATGGTCGCGTCCCTAGCCAGCAGCAGGGGGATATATGATATACATAAGCGATCGATTGCAAGGTATCAAGGGTGGGCCTAGTTGTCGCTGAAGCGACAACAACACGACCCATCACGCCTGGCCCTACTGTGCACAAGGCCCACGAGACAGATCGGATATATCTTCTTCTTCCTTGTGTCGACTCGCCTCCATGACTCCGTCGCCGCCGCTCCCTCTCTCGTGCTTGCCCCCCGCACCGCCCTCCTCCTCAGTTTCTGGCGGCTCCTGTCGCCGGATCCAGCGGCCGCTACCCCCCCCCCCCCCGCATGCTAACACGTCTGCCATCCCTCTCCTTCCTCCTTGCGCCTCCTCTCCTGTGCTCGCCCCCCACGTCGCTCTCCTCCCCCGTCTCCGGTGGCTCCCGCCGCCGGATCCGGTGACTGCTTCCCCCCTGCACGCTAATCCGGTGAGCTCTCAACAGAGAGAGCTCGGCTGCACCCTGCCCGGTCCCTGGCCCACCGGTTGTCAAGCCACTGGCCTCGGTCAGCGGTGTCCCCACCGCCGGCCACCCCGCCTCGCAACCCACCTCCGTCATCGATCTTCCCTCTGTCCCGCCCCCACCCACATTTCCATGTCCGCCGGCGAACAGAGCACCCCGATAAACCCTGTTGATGGTCCTTACCGACCACTTTTAGCCGTCAACATTACTCAGAGTAAGAGGGAAACTAGCATATCTTACTAACATATTACCTAGTTTCCATTCAATAAGCATTTCAGGGAAGAGAAGCTGGAAATAGGGGAAAGACGTGCGGAAGATCAAGATATACACAAAGGACGAAACACAGTGCCCCTCACAAGGTAGAACGAGCCAAAACACAAAGCAAAACATGTCAAATCAAGCGGGGCCCACAAGGGAAACAAGCCCCAGAAGCCCACCAGCCAAAGGCGGCGGCCAACTGGGCTAGGCCTAGTTCGGCCGAATCGCCCCCAACTCCGTTGGTGCCAAGTTTTGGCTCCAAGATTCTCCCGCGGATGGCTAAGGTGGTGGAGGTGGATTTGGTGCTAAGAACCCCTGGGAACCGCCTCTCCACCCCAATATAAGGAGGCCTCTACCCCCTTCACAACACACATCACACAAGAGTCTCTCTCTCGTCCTCATTTGTATTCTGTAGTTCTAAGGTAGTGGAGCTTAAGTTTAGAGCTTTCTCGCTAGTAGTGTTGAACGTCTTGATAATGTCTGGTCTCGAACCAGGTAGCAATGTCAAGAGCGCACACTCACCATGTTTTTTATAATTAATCTTTCTAGTATCAACCTAGTGGTGATTGCATAAAATACAAACAGGCATTTCTGGCATCGCCTCTGGGGATGGATTCTAAATCCGTTCCTAGATGGCTGCGCTAAGAAATGCCAACAAACCCTCAACCCGAAACCCTAACCCGGCAGCCCCAAAACTCTAACCTCGGCGACGGCGGCTGAGGAGGAGGAGGAAGACGACTCCGATGCGTGGGGCCCGCGGCGTGATGGAATGCCAATATGTTGCTTCGGTGACATATAGTCGCCACGGGGTATAAGGTGAAATTTTGTTTCAGACCCCAACGATAAAGGTGGAATTTGGCAAATCCATAATTTATTATTATTTGTTTTTAAAAAATATTTTGTTATGAAAAAATATAAAATTTATTTTCGACCAGTATTATTTTCGAACCCGGCCGATAAAACCAAGATTTTCGGATGCCGAAATTGTGAACCCTGCAGGGTGTTGCAAAACTAGCAAGTTAGCCCGCTCTAAAAGCACGACTAGATTTACAACACTACAAATCACTACGTGAAAACCTCAAATAGGTCACGCAGCATTTGTAACGGGCCCTTAACACCCGTTACATGGACCCCATCTGTAACGGTTGTTGTTTGGCGCCCGTTACGCATAAGCGTGGCAGGCTCGACCCCGACGTGGCCAACACAGCGCCCGTTACCAATGAGGACTTCCAGTAACGGGCTTCTTAAACGCCCGTTACAGTTATTCTTTGTAACGGACGTTAAAATACGACCGTTACGAAAGTTAAACCTATCAGTAACGGGCTCTTTAAGTCCGGTACCGATCACTACCATATCGGTAACGTGCTTTTAAGTCCGTCACTGATGATAATTTGACGCCCGTTACTAGACTCGGAGCTCAATAATTGAAGTCCATTAGCACTATCACTGCCGTCAAATATTTGACTATGTCATCATATATAGCAAATATTGGATAGCACACAAACATATAATCATGTCTCTTAATAAGATGCAAAACCACAAGTACACATAGATATATAGTAGTCATAGGAGCATATTCTACATATTTAAGATGCATATATAGCTAGCATCACATGTTCACTATGACATGCATAATGTTCAGAACAAACAGATTCACATGATCACATCTGACGTGCATCAGCAGGGGCACTAGTTAGATGGCTTCTTTTGTGCTACAGCCTCAAATTCAACTATCTTTGCCTCTAGTTTTACAAGTCTTTCCTGCAGCTCAGCATTCTTCTTTGCAGGTTCGGCAAGTTCAATATCCTTTATCTTCTGTGCGCCTTTAAGCTTCTCCACCTCAGATTCTAGTATTTTCTGACCATTTGCTAGGAGACTTATGTCGTCCACAGCCTTGTCATCCATCCTTCTATCCACCTTGTCGAGTACTTTCTAGATGCAGTGAAGATCCTCCCGAGTAACAACACATTTCTACAACAAAGGCAAATTGATGCAAGTTTCATAATTAGATTGCCAAGTTTAATATCATGAAAGATGTAACTGGTCAAACAAGAAAGTTGTTTAGCTGTAACTGGGTTCAGAGCTTGGTTGATCCTGTGGATTTGTTTCCAGATCATGTCAATGTCCTCCCAAGCTACAACACCTCCCTAAAACAAAGGCACTGGATGTTCAGTTAATAAAAGTCGATGTAGTATGGAGATTCAAAAATTGAAGTAGTATATAGAATAAGTTCAACAATTTTGTGAGCAGCATATGATGAGTACCATGTATTAAATTTCAAGCATAGCAAAATTTCTACTCGAAAGGTTAATAATTTTCCTCCCGAGTAACAACACATTTCTAAAACAAAGGCAAATTGAAGCAAGCTTCACAATTAGATTACCAAGTTTAATATCATAAAGTTGTAACCGGTCAAACAAGAAAGTTGTTTAGCTGTAACTAGGTTCAGAACTTGCCTGCTGCTTCTCTTTACCAATGTCATCCTTCTTCATTCTTTCCATCCTATTTAGGAATGTGCAGATGTAGTCTAAGGTTTTCTTGAGCTTGTCGATTTCTGTCCAGATCCTGACAATGTCATGTGCTGGTACAACAACTTCCTAAAACAATGGAAAATTGATGCATTGGAACCATTGATCAGTGAAGCCACTGGATGTTCAGTTAATAAATGTCGCTGAGCATGAAGATTCAGAAATTGAAGCAATATACAGAATGAGTTCAACATTTTTGTGAGCAGCATATGATCAGTACCAGGAATTCAATATCAAGCACAAATCTAACTTCAAGCATACCAAACTCGAGGAAGGCTCGGCCTCTGCCTGCCGGGCGTTGCCGAAGTGCACCCGCTTGGCGCTTGCGCGCGCGTACGGCCTCCTCCCCCTGGCCGACGAAGAACCGACCTGTTCGCTGCGGAACCTCACTCTCTTGGCGGGGGCGGCAGGCGGGGCCTTCTCCTCCTCACTGCAGAACCTCCCTCTTGAGTCGCGGCGGGGGAACGACTGCTTTCCGCCGGCCATCTCTGCGACGAAGACGAGGAAGGAGAAGGGGATCGGAGAGAAGGCGACGGAGACGAGGAGGGCAGAAGGTTTGAGAAGGAAAGCAGAATGGCAGATCGAGTGGCAGAGGAGAGTGGCTTTTGGTCAAACATTGGGAACAAAGGATACGTGGATAAGCCAAACCTCGTCTCCAATGCACGGGGGCGGCACGTGGGGCCGGCTCCTCCTCGTCGGTTTGGAGGGGCAAATGCGACACAGAATAACCATCTCGTGTAGTCTCCTTTGTATCTGTCTTGATTGACAGGTCAGCCCGATCTCTCAGGGCTCCCATTTCGACATACAGGCATAATCAACAAAAAATCTTTTGAGACAAAACAGACATAATATAGATAAAGATAACTTGTCCACATATATAGATAAAGATTACTTGTCCACAAAGATCCACACAGATATACATAATTATTACAAACAGTTAACTTGTCCATCTAGCTAGGCCTTAACTTACCCGTCACATTTTTACAATGGTCATGCTATCTGACCATGCACATCAACAAAAGCATGCCCCCTTCAACATCAACAAAAGCATGGTATCTTCAACTAAGGTTTGCTTTTTTTGCAGCCTCTTCAAATGCAACCAAGGTATCTTGAAACACATCGAGCGCATCTTCCATGGGATGCAGATTTTGTTCAGCCACAAACTTGTACCGCCTCATGAATGCAGCCTTTGCGAGGAGGATGTGCATTTCTTCCTTAATATTATCAACCCCAGGTTTCACATAATCCCAGACAGTGTCATGCCATTTTGATTCCTATGGAATGAAAAACATAGGAAAGTTGCTATATTGATCATTTGGATGAACCATAGGAATGAGAAGATTGAGATAGACAAAGGAACAAGCTAGTCATTTCGTAGGAACAAGTTGCTACATTGATCATGTTAGAAATCCTACAAAATCTCTATGGAACAAGCCATTTCATAGGAACAAGTAGATCAAGCTCAAGCTCAAGCTGCTCCATTTATAGAACAAGTAAAAGGCACTGTGATTCAGAGAAACTTGCCTCGCCGTCGTCGTGGTAGTTGCCAGCATCGGATATGAGGTCCTCTACACCTTCGCCGCTCCCTCGACCCCTCGCTATCGTTGCAAGACATTTGCCGTCGCAGACGTGAGGCAGGCGCCTTGCCCTCTTCGCTGCCCCCTCGCCGGCATGCTCCTCCCTGCCGTTGCTTGGCCCCTCGTCGGAACCCGAGTGGATCCAGTCGATGACGCTCATCTCTAGCTTTGGGTTCACTGCACCGCCGCTTGGCCCCTCTCCGACGGTCATCGTCGTCTCCGTCTTCACCGCAATCTCACCGGCGCGCGCGCGGATCCAGTTGCGGCACCGCATCGCGTTCGGCTTTTCCTCCTCGACACACGGTGCGCGGGGTCGTCCGCTGCTTGGCCCCTCGCCAGTGCTCATCGTTGTGTCCCCGCCTCCGCTCACCTCGCCGGCGCCGCCTCCGCTCACCTCCGCTAATCCCTAGAGAGAAATTAGGAAAGCGTCGTGTGTGCTACGCTTATCCATTTGGGATCTTATATTCATTTTCCAAAATAGAGAGCCAATGCCGACGCAGGTTCGAGAACCCACGTCACATTAGTTGTCACGTGGGGGCGGGCAGGCAACGGTTATCTTTTTTATATAGGCTGCTGACGCTGACACGTGGGCCCGACACTATTTTTTTAAATGAAACTTGCTTCCCTCAAATATTAGAGTCCATCAAACAGCACCTATAAATTCATTCATTAAAAATACGAACAATTAGTAGTTGGTCATTTAGTATTCGAATAAAATATCAGCAGACACACTTGTGTAACCAAAATTATCAAAATTCGAATTTTTATCTCGTGTTTGGGATATAATAATTCTAATAACGTATTAGGTTCGTCTACAAATTCTACAAATTGAGTTGGCAACATAATTTGGGTCCCTAAACTTGTCATAAAAATTTCAAGTGGTTTCTAAAAAGGAAGATCATACTTGTGTACAAATATGTACATCTCTCACATAGTTTCCTAGAATGTTACTTCGACACTGAAGTTTTCCACACTTTACAACATGTTCGAACTCATATACATTTGAAAATTTAACACAACCTTGTGTCCACCTTAACAATACGAAATACAAAGTTTCATTAGTAATGGTTGTGTAAAACAAATATTATTTCTATGTTCTACTTATCAAGTACAAGATAAGGCATAAAAACATTACTAACGAAAAGGAAATATACACTAAACAATGAAATTAATGAAAAGATGGCGATTTTAGAAAAAATAAGAAAAAACAATCATCAAATTTGGATTACGTATGACCGAGAAATACGTGACACAAAATTTGGTTCCAGATTAAAAGGAGAAAGGAGAATTGTTTCCTTTGTGGTCGGTTTCCAGCGAATAGAGGTATTAATAAATTAAAATAAGCTATATGAACAGTCTTTGCATGGGAACTCTGCTTGTTTGTCATGAACATGTTCCTCAGTTAATATGTGTTCCTCCTGTGTGTTTGTTGAACTTGTGATGAACTACATCTAACAATGGCAGAGTGGCAGGGCAGAGTGGCAGCGGGGCAACAATGAATTGCAATGTTTGTTACTCTATTTGTTAGTGAAAAGATTCTGAGTTTCAAAATGCGGGTGCAGGCTGGTTAATTTCACACTGAAATGTCAACACAGATAAATTGATGAAATTTGTGATATGTGACACATTAAGATTCGTGACCCAATTGTCATTCCATTCCATTTTCTTCATTCATACATTTAAGTTTGTCATCTGTGACAAATTTTTCATTCCTCATTCACACAGATGAAACAAATTAAAGCACCACTTTTCACATCACAATTACTTCTTTGCAGCATACATCTCCAGTAAACATCCAAATACTACACAAACAGCACCCACAATAATCAAGTTCATCTTCCAGATCACATTGTCCATCTTCTCCTCCAGTGTTTTCTTCCTCTGCTTGTCGTCCGGTGCTTTCCTCTGATTGTCGCTCCCAAGTTGACAATCCACTGAATCAACTACTTCATCGATCACGTCTGCCCAGTTCGACGGTCGAAAAGATATGACGCCAGCATCCTTCAGCATCTGGAGATACTCCTTCTCGAAACGGTAATATCCACAAAGCTTGGGGAACTGTGCAAATCAAAAGCACATAAGAACCCTAACTCAGATTTGGGAAATCACAGCTCAGACTACTCACCGCGTTCCTCGCACACTTGAAATAAAGACAAACGTGGTTTTCACCTTCCTTCTGCGTCCTCCCCTCCACCACCCGAGCCATACCACAGTCCGGGCAAGGGACCAGTGGGAAGCCGCTTAGCTCACCGACTGGATCCAAGCCGATGGAGTGAATGCGGCTGCCCCGGCCACCTTGAAACCTGCTCCTGCCACGTCCACCTCCAGACGAATCGGCATAGTGCGACATATGCGCGACGGTGGGGAAAGGAAGGGCGGGCGGTGGTGGAGCTCAGAGCGGGGAAGAAGAAGCAGGGAGCTCAGAGGTCAGAGCGTCGTGTCATCGTGTGTGCTGCGCTTATCCCATTCGGGATGTTATATTCATTTCCAAAATTGAGAGTCATTTCCGACGCGGGTTCAAGACCCCGCGTCTCATTTGTTGTCAGGTGGGTTCGACCGGCCAGGCAATGTTATCTTTTTTATATAGGCTGCTGACGCTGACATGTGGGCCCGACACTAATTTTTTTGAAATGAAACTTACTTCCCTCAAATATTAGAGCCCATTAAACATCACCTAAAAATTCATTAAAAATATGAACAATTCGTAGTTAATCATCTAGTATTCGAATAAAATATCAGCAGGCACACTTGTGTAACCAAAATTATCAAAATTCAAATTTTTATCTCATGGTTGGGATATAATATTTGTAATAACGTCTTAGGTTGGTCTAAAAATTCTACAAATTGACTTGGCAACATAATTTGGGTCCCTAAACTTGTCATAAAAATTTCAAATAGTTTCTCAAAAGGAAGATCATACTTGTGTACAAATGTGTGCATCACTCACATAGTTTCCTAGAATGTTGTACTTCAACACTGAAGTTTTCCATACTTCACAACATGTTCGAACTCATATACATTTGAAATTTGAACACAACCTTGTGTTCACCTTAACATTACAAAATACAAAGTTTCATTAGTAATGGTTGTCTAAAACATATATTATTTCTATGTTACTTGTAAGAAACAAGATAAAGGCGTATAAACAACATCCAGGAAATGGAGTTATATACGAAACAATGTCATAAATGAATAGAAGTTTATTTTAGAAAAAATCAGAAACAAATATCATCAAATTTGGATTACGTATGACGGAGAAATACGTGATTCAAATTTTTGATTGCAGATTAAAACGGGAAAATGAAGCGAACCGTTCTTCATTCGAATAGAACTAGCCCCGGCCTGATGTGTTTTCCTAATAATATTGGGCCTTTCAGTTTTAAGGCCCACACACGCCCACTCGCGCTAGGGTTAGTAGGGAAAGACGCCTCCCTCACGCAGTCGTCTCCTCACTCTCCCCTCGCGTCGTCGTCTTTCTCCCCCTTGCGCCGCCGCCGCTTCCTCACCCTCGCCTTCCTCCCCTCACCCCCTCCCCCCTGCGACGCGACACACGCTACACACCTTCGCTGAGACGTGCTCCACACCACCCCTCACCTTCCAGCGATGATGACTAGGAGGAGGAGGAGGGATCCAGCCACGAGGTCGACGCGAGGACGTGGCGACTAGAGATCCCTCCGCTCCGACAGTGACAAGGTGAACTGCATGCTAGAAATCCCTCCTACATCATTAAGATACATTCTTGACTATGCTCACCAGTAGCGTAGCCACATTGGGGCCAGCTGGGGCAGCCGCCCCAGCTAATCTGCCCTAACTCGACTATGTTCCTTCTTCTCTGACGATATTTTTAAGCTTCGGTAGTATTTCTTGATGGCGCCATGACTCATAGGACCTTAGTACTTGCTAATTTGTGTCTTTGTTCTTCAAATTTAAGACTACATTTTGAAAATTTTCACTAAAATTTGTGCAACTGCAGCATATAGATGTGTGAATTGGTGTGTGTTTCATTTTGGTTTGGTCCGTCATTAGGTGTCGCCCCAGCTAATTTTTTTTCTGGCTCCGCCACTGATGCTCAGTTAGGGTTTCGAGTTTCAAAACGTATACTTAGCATTTTCCTTTCGACTCACTCTTATATTTGGTTTTGCTCTTGTTCCATATGTACATTTGGACATTCTCTCCAAGTTGAATAAGTACCTTATCAGCAACAGAGGCAGCGAGCATCTTCCTCTTTAAAATGGTAAGGTCGTATTGCCTGAACTAATTTTTTGATTTCTGAATATTGCATTTATGTTAATGATTTACCATAGAACCAATGAGATTATAGTGGGCTAAACTAGTTACTGTAATTATTTTCTCATTTGTATGGTCTTGTACACAGTTCTGTGGGTGTTGATTAGATAAATGCTTAGCTATTATGCATGATTAACTAAAAATGTGCTCTACTTGTCTCCTGTTGTAGCATGTCTCCTGGGAGAGCTAGCAGTATGGTCTGCTTTTTGTGCTATTCTTGGACACTGAGCTGACCTTTCTCATAATCCCTTGACAATTAATTCACAGGATAACTCTGTCGAGGACTGCCGACCTGGACAATTTGAAGAAGATGCATATAATGAAGAAGATGGATATGCCACTGCTAGTGAAGAACAAGAGCAGGTGGGTGGGGCTACAGGCCGAGCCAGAGTGCCAAGGACAGCGACAAAGTGGCCAAGAGACAAAATGGTAGTCACTGAGGTTGAGAGAGGGGCGATGCCAGTACCATTGACACAAAAGCGCAGGTTCAGGGAGCTTGCAGGGCTCATTGCTAGACAAAAGATACATTTGGATTTGCCAAAAATAAAAAAAACTAAGCGATGAATAAAAGTGGTACTTGTTTGAAACCTATATGCATAAACACTTGGAGTTCCAGGAAGACATGAAAGAGCAGGCATTCAAGCTTTTGCGGAAGATTGCAACCAAGGCATGGAGACAATTCAGATTTCAGCTTAGGCGAGATTTTGTCAGAAAAGGACTCGAGCCATTTGGAAAGCATGACTTTATCAAGCCGGGAGAGTGGACAGAGTTTGTGAAACAGCAGGAAACCGAGGAAGCCTCATCTCTTAGTGGCAAGTTCAAGTCACTTTGAAGCCTGAACACAAACGAGCACAGCATGGGTCCAGCTGGTTATTGTGGAAAACTACCACTGTGGGAGGAAGAGGACAGGAAATTAGTTGCGGCTGGGATCGCCAACCCATATGATGTCATCACTGATGATCGTTCTAGGAATTGGATGCGAGCAAGGAGTAAACTAGTGGTGAAAGACAGTGTTGCCGAGGTAGTGTTCAACAAAGTAGCAAATGAAAGTGTGGCTGCAGACATCATGAAAAAGAATGCACATGCAGAATCTTCAGGAATGACTTCATGGCTGAGGGAGAATGATGTGCTAAGTCAGTGCTTGGGCCGCCCCGAACAACCAGGTCGCGTGTGTGGTGTCTCCAGCTACCAGGGCTAGAAGTTTGCATGGCCTCAGCACGCTTCCATGTACAGGAAGAGGAAGAGGGCCAGTACTGACTCATCAGTTGATAAGTAACAGATGAAGGAAGAAATCAAGCAAGAACTCAAGGCTGAGATGGAGAAGGATATGCTTGACATGATGGCACGAGGGCACCAGGTGGTGTTTGCACCAGTGTCCAATCGCACAAGCCCTTCACCCGCCGAACTGAAGAGCAGCTGTGCATCCGCAGATAATGTAGGTTTGATCAACGGTGCTACAGAGTTGTTGACAGAGGTAGTGCACATTGCTTCCCCCACACAGGAAGACCTTATAGGCACGTTGACTGAACCCACAGACTGTAGCCTATGGATCATATTTCACGGTGTTGAATGTGAAGCTGCAATTGGTGTGGTTCAACCAGAGCAGACTACGCTACACACAGTCCCGATTCATGAAGACTGTGTTGTGGTCGAAGTGCTGCATGTATATTCTGTCTTTAGGGATCACGCGCTGGAACACCCTCCTAATGACGAGGTGACGACACTTGGACAAGCTCTACACCAGAGGATACAGTGGAAGAGGTGTCACATTCACATCAAGGGAGCACCAATTGCAAAATCTTGTTCGCACACTATGGTACAGTTTCCTTCTAGTTCACAGACTACAGGACAAAACCCAAACCCAGAAACGCAAATTAAAGAACAAAATTCCCCACCTGGTAACCCACCTCCTTCTCCTCGTCCACACCTAGAAACGCAAATTACAGAACAGATTCATTCCCAACCTGGTAACCCACCACCTCCTCCTCCAAACCCAGAAACGCAAATTACATCCCCACCTTCTCCTCATGAAAGAACAAAACCTCCATCCCCAAAAGAAAGTGCTCAAAATAATGATGCCAAAGTAGGAGCTCAGAGTCATGTGTTGGCTGATGCTGAGAAATCTGTCGATGACAGTTCGAAGAAAGCTGCAGGTACATCTAGGCCCAATATCTCTGCAATAGCTGCTGGTCAGACACCACCTGAGAAACCTTCTTCAGCCATCTCAAAGCAGTAGGAAAAGAAACTCGCTGAAAATAAAAGGTCTACCAGAAAGCGATCTGAGAAACCTTCTTCAACCATCTCAAAGCAGCAGCAGCAGAAAATTGCTGAAAATAAAAGGTCTCAGAAGCCTACCACAAAGCCTTCTTCAGCTATCTCAAAGCAGGAGGAAAAGAAGCCTGCCAGAAAGTCATCTGAGAGAAATGCTAAGAAGAAGGCGGCCAATGTTTCTATGACTCATATTAACCCAAACTACAAATTTGGAAATACAATGCTCAGTGCTGCTGAACTCAAGCATCCGGATACTGCTCCTTCTGTCACTAATCTCCACAATTTCTACATGGGACGTTGTAAGGACAATGATGAGTCTCTGATTCAGGGCATAATATGGCCCAAGCACGGCTGGTGGCCTGTGAGAGAAGATGAAAAATACGAGCTGTTGTCTGTGATCATCAGCGACTTGTACGATCTCTTCAACTTGGATGCTTTGGATATGGGACTTATCCGCTGTTTCATCCTGTAAGTTGCTTGAAAATTTAATCTGCTTCTCACTAATCATTTTCTATCTAAATGTGCTTTCTACCTCAGTTCATCTTTACTATGTATTTTGCCTCCTTACACTTTGTTTTTTCTTAATATTAGGAATATGGCTGTAGAAGTACGACAGAAGAAGGAACCGGTTGCCTTCCTTGATCCTGAATGCTTTAGCCAGTCAAATATACAAAATAACAGGGACTTTTTTGTGTCCAATACGAAGCGTGCCTACCAGTCATATGCTAAAAAGAGAGTCATCATTTCCTGCTATAACACTGGGGAGCACTGGATTGCAGTGGTGATCTTTCCAAAGCAGAAGACGGTCTTGTATCTTGATTCATATAGGATGCTAGACACTAAATTCTCTCAGTTGGTACTTGCCATTGATGAGTAAGTTCTTTTTCTTTCTTAACCTACAAACTTCCTCAACAAACTCTGTGGAGTTTATTAATGGTGCCCTAACCATTGTTGCATGTTTTGTTGTAGTGCTTGGAATAGTTACTGCGATTACAACAAGTTGCCCCGCTGCGCCTTGAACCATGAGAAGGCTTTTGATGTACGTATTACTTAGTATTTCCTGCCTGTGGAAGCTAGTACTAAAGTTTGAGTTTATTTCTTCTCACCACTGTTTGTCTATGTATATTTATCGCAGTGCCACCAACAACCTTACAATTCCAGAGTCTGCGACTTTTATTGTGCCTATCACATGCTTACAGTGAAAAATAAATTGAAGGACCCTGAGGTACTTTCTTGGGATATGCAATTGTAACACCTGTAACTGAGCACAATTCTTGCTTATTAGCACTGCACATGTTTGGTAACCACCTGTGTGCTGACTGCTGACATTGTTATATTCAGGCATTTCGCATACCTACTTGTCAGCTGCACCGAGACACGCTGCTCCACGTTAGGGAAAGAATTGCCTCATTCCTCATGGACCAGGTGATCGCACCCTCAGGAAAATTTCACATTAATGATGCTATGATGGCTCGCATTGTATCTGATACCAATCCTCATGGCCAGTGATGATATTGTTGTGAACCTTATTTAGCTTGTTAGAAGAGGATACTGAATGCCTGAATTTTGACAGATTATGCATGTGAATCTTGTGGATTTCTATTCAGTTTGTGGAGTTTTGTGAATGTGGATGCTGGACCTAATTTTTGTGAAAGTAGACAACACGTCTCCTTTAGTCGAGACAGAGGAGACGCAAGTTCACAGTACTCATCTCCTTTGGTCGATTAGAGGAGACGCACGTACACAGTAGGCGTCTCCTTTGGTCCAGACAGAGGAGACGCACGTACAAAGTACGCGTCTCCTTTGGTCGAGACAGAGGGAGACGCGTACTGACAAGATGTGTCTCCTTTGGTCGAGACAGAGAGAGACGCGGGTTCACAGCAGGCGTCTCCTTTCGTCGAGACATAGGAGACGCGCACTGACAAGACGCGTCTCCTTTCGTCCAGACAGAGGAGACGCGCACTGAGGAGACGCGTCTCCTTTTGTCCAGACGGAGGAGACGCGCACTTACACAACGCGTCTCCTTTCGTCAAGACTGAGGAGACACGTCATTTTCCGCGTCTTCGATGTTGAGTTCATGTAACGGGCTCGGTTTCTGTGGCCGTTACCAAAGGTCCATGTGGGCCCAGAGAAACAGACATTTCAGGTGACCGGTAACTAGTTTCGGTAACGGTCTTTGTTAGACACCCGTTACTAATACGTGTTATGAGTAACGGACTCAGTGTCTGCACCCGTTACCAAAGGCTCCGGTGAGCCCAGAGAAACAGACATTTCAGGTGACCGGTAAGTAGTTGTGGTAACGGTCTTTGCTCGACGCCCGTTACAATTACGTGTCATCAGTAACGGGCATCGGCCCGTTACCTTTGTTGGCTTATTTGTAACGCTTGATCGGTAATGGGCGTTTTGCCTGTTACCAATGGCCATCCGTGCCGTTACCAATGACTGTTTTTCACGTAGTGAATATTATGTAAACTTAGGATTTTTTATGACATGTGCGACACCGAATCAAACATTAGTTAGTTGTGAGTGTGTAACAACATGAGAAAAACTTATGTAAATGATTAAAGCTCATGGAGCAATTTTTTTGCCGACACGCACATGGCCGGCCGGTTTGGGCCCATTCTGGCCCGGCTCTGGCCCTGCTTCCTTCCCACGTCTCCTTGAGGCTTCTGAAATCTTTTCTCTTCTGCATGTGGGTTTTAGACATTGATTTTTCCGCGGATAAGATAGGGAGTGTTGTCGCAAATTCCTTGTTATCCCATCTCATTCCTCGAAGATATCTTGACGTTGCAATTTGGTCCTTGCCATTTTTTGAGGCTTATTTACTCCAAATTCGCACTCGAACGAGGCTTCCGAGTCCCATGAAACACATAGCTCTGTACTTCATCCGAAAATGATCATCTAGCACTCGAAAACTTGCATAAACAAAAATCCATCAAAAATATATGCACATACACAAAAACAGGGTTATTTCAGGTGCCAACTGGCGGGTTAGCCTTTGATTAGTCCAAGATATTAACTTAGAAAGTATAATAAAGGTGGGCACCTGTATGAAACATCCATTGCCTGTACAGATCAATCTGACTAACTGGTCTAACCTGGTTTGGTTTGGTGCCAAATTTGGGTTCGAACATTTACAGTAAAATAAAGTAACAGACAAAATGCTAAGTGTAATTTTTAGATACAAATTTTAATATATCAGGGCCCTATACATCTACATTTTACTGCAGCTGATGATATTGCATCTTTACTAGCTGTAGCCGCGTGTATGGAATAGTTGGACAGAGGGGCACCGGCCGGAGGATTTTCAGGACGGAATGATCGACTACGACTACTAATAAACTTAAGTGATTCACTTTCTTTGCGTGTTACATACCAGTCCGCTGCAAAGCGGCTACGGCCTACGGCTGATCGATGCATGTGTTTGAATAATGGAGAGCTAGAAAAGTTGCATTTCAACTTAACCGTGCCTGCCTGCTCGTGTGTCTACAAATCTGTGGTCGCATGCAGTCCGCACTCAGGAGGCGGCACTTGGCGAGCTGAGGGCCCCCCATGTATCGGTTGGAGTTTCGGTGTCGTTTAGGATCGAGCTGATGATGTAGCCTCATGAAATCGGACTGCATGTTCTCGATGCTGATTTGTCGTTGAACCACATTCTTGCATTTCATCAACAACCCGGCTCGGCTACATCCCCTTTTGTACTATACTGCAGTCCGCTTCAAAACGGCTACGGGAAACCCGCTAGCTGCTGAGATGTTTGAAAGCTTGGCATCAACATCAGCAATCCGCATGGATGCGGCAGCACTCCGAGCAAGTGACACTCCGATGTCAAAGTGTGTGCACTGTTCGTACTAGGTTATATATAATACACAACCGGCATTATTAGCATATATAGTACTCCGTATAAAATCCACAGTCTGCTGCAAGCAGTTTGGGCTATTTAATTTTTTTTCTTGCGGGTATAACACTACCGGAATCCAAGCCTTCGCCGAGAGGAAAAATCTTTGCCGAGAGCCAAAATAAAAAACTCTCGGCAAAGAATCTTTACCGAGAGCAATATAAAAAGCTCTCGGCAAAGAAAAAACTCTCGGCAAAGAAATTCTTTGCCAAGAGCTATTTATTAGGCTCTTGGCAAAGAAATTTTAAAAAATCATTTTCTTGTCTCCAAATTTTTTCTATCTTCAACATACACTTATACAAAACTTATGCTCAAATTTGGCATAATTTTAACTTTGTTTGCTGTATTTAACAATTTTACTTCTTTCTAGGTATTTTTTCGCAAACGTCCGATATGAACTACAAGTGCATGAAATTATAGAGTAAAGTTGGTGAAAAAATGATATTCATGTTCATGAGACATCTCTAAGACCATGTACATGAAATGAAGCTAAATTTCAGGCATTTGGTTCTTTGATCATGATGAAGATCGTGAGGTAGAAAGGTTTTAAAATTATATAAAATTCAAATGAAGTTTGAAAATCACGAAATTTGTCAAGTGCTCATGATATCATATGTTAGGTTGTGGTAAAAAATTGAGAATGTTTTGAACACTTGAACACGTACGCTGTTTAGAAACCGGAACATCTCACAAGAGGTTTCTAAGAATTTGAACTAATGTCACTAGGTTTGGAGTCTTCGAGAAATTCAAATTTGAGTTTGACTACAAAAACTTTTCTATAAGTTATATACAACATAACTGGTGTCATGTTGAATTTTAGAAATTTTTTGCATTTGTTTGCTATTTTTAACTAATTAAATGTATTTAGAAAAAAAAACTCTTTGCCGAGAGCCGTTTATTGGGCTCTCGGCAAAGTAGCATTGGGCCAGGAGGCCCAGTTTCCGCCGGCCCACCACAGCCCAACTCGTCTTCCTTCTATAAAACGGCGGCGCCTCATCCCCAAACCCTAACCCTCCGCCCCGCCTCCCTCCGCCGTAGTCCGCCGCACAGCGCCGCCGCCTCCCGCTCCCCCCTCTCTCCCTCCCTCAACACCGCCGCTGGACCTTCTCCTCTCTCTCCCTCAAACGTCGCCGCAGCCCTCCCGCTCCTTTCACCGCCGACACAACCGCGCCGCCCCCCTCCTCCCCCCTCCGCGTGCCCCTCACCTCGTGGCGAGGAGCAGCGGCGGGGCGAGGCGCAGTGACGGCAGATCCGTCCGCGACGCGGCCTGCAGCTTCCTACCCGGCACGGCGGTGGCGGCCTGCAGCTTCCTCCCCGGCGCGGTGACCTCCAGCTTCCTCCCCGGCGCGGCGGTGGCGGCCTGCAGCTCCGTCCCCGCGGTGGTGGCGTGCTGGCGGCGGCGGCAGAGGTCCGGCGGCGGTGGGGCACGGCGGGACGGCCAGTGGGCCCCTGCTGTGGTTTTTCTTTTTTTATTTTCTGAAAATCTCTGTGCCGAGAGCCATCCCTGCTCTCGGCACATGTGCGCCGAGAGGATCTGGCGTGGCTCTCGGCAAAGAGGCCTTTGCCGGCTGGAATCTGCCGAGAGGTTCGGCAGAGGCTCTGCCGTGAGGAAACAGTCCTCTGCCGAGAGGAAGTCCCCTCTCGGCAGAGGGACGGATTCCGGTAGTGTAAGTAGTACTCTCTCCGTTCCAAATTATATAATTTGTTTGATTTTTTTTTGACCTCAAGTTTCATCACTCATTTTATTCAAAACATTAATAAACAATCTTTAAGAATGACTTTAATTTGACAACTTTTGCATAATTTTTTTGAATAAGACGAAATCAAACTTGAGGTTAAAAAATCAAGCGATGCACAATTCGAAACGGAGGAAGTATAAAAGTAACTACTGTGTCTGTGTCCGTACTATCCAGCAGTCCGCTTCAGAAGATGGGTTTGAAAGCATGGCATCAGCATCAACAGTCACATTATAGGATGTTTAGATGTGCAAAAGTTACGCGAATGAATAATGCATTTCCACTGCAAAAGTGTTGCAAAAATACGTATTGAAACGCGTATTGTGAGAGAAGATGTGACTCGATGTGATGGGTGAATAATGTATTTACACTACGAATTTGTGCATCTAAACAGCCGGCGCTACCGCACACCTAGGCACCACCACGTGAGAGAGTTTCTAAATTACTGTTTCACTAATCAAACTGGAAGAGGACCCCTCGCAAACAGCCCAGCGTACCGGTCATGAGTCCATACAATTTGTGTTCTAGCCTGTGCAAGCGTGAGGGCCATCTCCTGGTGTAAGGAATCGGATGTTTATAGCCTAAGAGGGGGAGGAGGTGAATTAGGCAACTTAAAAACTTAACCTATGGCTTTCACTATTTGCTCAAAACATAAACTAGAACATGCTATCTAGATGTGCAACTAAGGTTGTTCTAGTGTGAAACTCCCATCCAAAACAAGTTTTGCAACCTATAGCCAATCCTAGCATGATACTACACTAGGAAAGTAAAGGTAAGTAAGGATTGCAAGAAAGTAATGCGGAAACGTAAAGGAGGATGAGAGGAAGCAAACTCTTGACACGCGATTTATCCCCTGGTATCGGTAGGCACTTAGCCACCCCTAGTCCACGTTGTTGAAGCACTCCACACAAGAGTATTACTTCCTGGTCACCAAGTCTCTCCCAAGAGCACCACTTGACTAGCCACAAAGGCACTCGCCAAGCTTCCTTGGTCACCTTGATGCCGCCTCCACTAAGGAGCTTCTCCACCAAGGGAAGGGGGTCTCCACGTCCCCCGCACAAAGTGTCCTCGCCGCTCCACACCAAGCCGGAGGGTCGAAGACGTTTGCCGGAGAGCCACCTAGGCTCCAAGACTTCCGGCGCACCTCGTACAGCTTGATCCACTCAAGAATCACCTCACAAGGTAGGCACACCTTGCACTCACTCAGCTCTAAGCTAAGCCTAACACTAAGCACACACACAAAGCATGTGCAAGTCTATGGGTGAGCAATTTAGCACTTGGATGGCTTGGATATGATCTTCTATGTGTCTTGGACTCCTCTGCACTTCCACACACTGCAGCCTCTTCAAATGGGTGAGTGGAGGGGGTATAAATAGCCCAAGGCGTCCAAAGAGCCGTTGGCTATAACGGCCACTGAAAAGTATAGCGTCGGATGAACCGATGCTAGTATTTCAGGGTCATCGGTTCATCTGGTGCCCCTGTCTACGTCACATAGCCGTTGCAATCCTGCTGACGCCATTCATCCGACGCATAGACCGACGCACCGTCGGTTCATCCGGTGCTGAAGATTCCGCGGTAAAAACCTCTCTGTTAGCTTCTTTGGTGCCATCGGATGAACCGCTGCTCAAACTCTTGTAACCATCGGTTCATCCGGTGCTGAAGACTTCACGGCCAAAACCTTAAACACATGGCCGTCGGATGAACCGCTGCTACACCGTCGGTTCATCCGGCGGTGCTGTTGATTCCTGCGAGCTGACTGTTGCTTGGTCACTTGAGTTCATCCGGCGCATGTAAAACTGGGGGCGTCGGTTCATCCGGTGGTCCATGCTGACTTGAGTCTTTCTCCGCAGTGTACCACTTCATCCGACCATTGCACCGACGCCTTTTTTCACGGTACCGTCGGTTCATCCGACGGTGTCATTTCTCCTCTTCTTCTTCTACAGTTTTGACCCTTGAAAATATACTATCTTCTCATTTTGGCATGTGGTATTTTTGCATCCATGAGACCTGGAAAATATCTACAAAGACATGCTAGACAATATGGTTAGTCCCATTGATCATGTTGTCAGTCATAACCAAAGTTAAACTTGAACAAATGGCATATGAGGCCATGTTCACTACACCTAAGCAAAAAAACTAGCTAGCTAGTAAGTACTTTACTCCTATGTATCTTAATGATCTAATATCACTTCCTCTTAATTTTTTTGGAGCACTGGCATAAAATAAATAGAAAGCAATTGGTTCAAACAAGTGTGGCCCGGAGAAAGTAATAAATTGTCATTTACCTTTAATTTCTTCTATTTTTCCATGTTTTATATGCTAGTTTGAAGCAAGATCAACCCAAATACAATTTTCTTTGTGTTATCACCAAACCCATCTATACACACTAAATTACACAATCAATATCATTATTGTGTAATTATTTTACATATCTTGTTCTATAAATACAATCAAATATAGGGTTCGATAGCCTCGTTTCTAGAATCCATTCGTTCATGCTATACTGGAGTTCATGAAAAAAAATAAGATCATTTTTTATACTCGATGCCCCCCCACCCACCACCCTGGATACATTATATATATACCTACTTCCTACCAAGGTACACACAGCAGTCCGCTTCAAAACGGCTACGGCCGGAACGCTAGCAGTAGCGGCTGAGATGCGTTGAAACCATCACACCCTCAGCAATCCGCATAGACAAGGCGGCGGCAGATGCCACCAACGGACTCCAATGAGAGTGACAGTGAGCTGAGAGTGAGTGACAGCCCAAATTAAATGTCAGAAGTGCACATATATACTGGTTGCATTATTGGCACTATAGTCTATATATCTCCACAGTCCGTCAGAAGCGGTTTGGGCCATTGTTTTTTGATTTTCCGGGGTCTGTTCTTGTATAAAACCCTAAGCAGGGAGGCCGTGTGTGTCATCGTCGTCGTCGCTAAATAAGCTCATCTCGATCGATCTCGATCTACTACCATGGCTGCTGCTCATTATCACCACTCTCCACCCACACAACAATCCACTCATCAACCACTGGGGCCTGCTTTCCGCCCTAACGATGCCTCCATCATCAACCATTACCTCCTCCCGAAGATCATCGGGCAGCAGCAGCAGGTCCTCCACTGCGGCTTCATCGTGATCAACGAAGCCGACGTCTACTCCAAGCCCCCCAACCAGCTGGCCGCCGAGCACGCGCCGGCGCCTGGCAGCGGCCAGTGGTACTTCTTCAGCTACCTACGATACACGGGCGACAAGAAGAAGAGGGTCTCACGCCTCATCGGCGGCGCCGCCGCCGGCATGATGGAGCGCTGGTGCTCGGATAGAAAGAGCAAAAGTGTGGATGGAACCTTGGCGGGGTACGTGAAGAGGCTCTACCATGAGCAGAAGGAGGCCAAGGACAAGGAGTGGGTTAGGAGGACGGGGTGGGTGATGGAAGAGTTCAGCTACGATGGCTACGACACTGTCCTGTGCAAGATGTACGACAGCTACAGGTACAGGCCGCCCAGCGCTACTGCAGAGTAAGCCGGCGGACTACAACCTGCTGCTGCGCTGCGGGGGGACCTGCTGGACGACAATGTTATAGCTATAGCTAGCTCTATCTTCCCCAGACGGATAGATTGCCGAGTTGGAGTGCATATGCATGCTACATTTCTCTATGAACAAATGAATCGGATAGAATGTCGAGTCACCAAAGCCGGCGTCACCACAGCTTCTCGCCGACTGCCCTCAGGACGCCCCTTCCGCGCCTCGATTCTCCCCCACTGGCAGCCCCTTCCTCACGCCTTCTCCGTACCCCACACGCGAGCTCCACTCGCCCCGCCCCCCACGCCGTCTTCTCCACGCCGCGCTGGCGCTGTCGTCTTCCCCGCTCGCGGCGGCGCTGTCGTCCACGCCGACGCCTCCCTCCACTCGATGCGGGCATGGTCTGCGTCGGCGGCTCCAGGGGCGGACAGATTTGGCCCAAGGTCTAAGGCCAGCTCATAGATCAGTTTGTGCTCTGTTGTCTTGGACTTCTTTGCTACAGTGCTCTACTGTGAAGAATTTCAGCCCAGGCCTAGGACCATGACCCAACTGGCCCTAGGCCTCTATCCGCCATTGGGCGGCTCTGTTGACATAAAAATCGGTAGTCACTCATGCGCAACAATACACATATCCCTGTCGGTGCAAGACGTGCAACTCAATGACCTGTTGATAAGAAAAAAATGTTAAATCGACTACGTCAATGACCTGTTGAACCGATGCGTCTTCAACGTAGAAGTGTAACAACTATGCAGCTGATATGAAAAGAGTAGAATCAACTAGCACGTAGCAGTCGAGGTGCATGCAAGGGAAATCGACTATGCCAGCCGATTTAATGATGTAAGCAATACGCAAGCTACTAAAAGCAACTGGATCAATATGAAAAGGAAAGCTTAAGAGGGGGAGAGAGTGAATTAGGCAAACTTAAAATCTTAACATATGCCTTCCACTACTTTGCATAAAGTAAACTAGATCATTTCTATCTAGATGTGCAATCTATGGTTGATCTACTGAGGAACCCTCATCCCAAAATAAGATTTGCAACCTGTAGCCAATCCTAACAAGATACTCACCAGACGGATAGATTGCCGAGTTGGAGTGCATATGCATGTTACATTGCTCTATGAAAAAATGGATTGGATAGAATGTCGAGTCACCAAAGCCGGCGTCACCACAGCTCCTCGCTGACTGCCTCAGGACGCCCCTTCCGCGCCTCCATTCTCCCCCACTGGCAGCCCCTTCCCATGCCTTCTCCCTACCCCGCACGCGAGCTCCACTCGCCCCGCCACCCACGCAGTCTTCTCCGCGTCACGCTGACGTCGTCGTCTTCCCCGCTCGCGGCGGCTCTGTCGTCCACACCGACGCCTCCCTCCACTCGATGTGGGCATGGTCTGCGTCGGCGGTTCTGTTGACGTAAAAATCGGACGTCACTCCTGCGCAGCAATAAACATATCCCTGTCGGTGCAAGGCGTGCAAGTTAATGATCTGCTGATTGATAAGGAAAAAACGTTAAATACAGGTGAATTGGCTTGAGAACCAATGCGTCTTCAACGTAGAAAGTGTAACAACTATGAAGAGTAGAATCAACTAGCACGAAGCAGTCGAGGTGCATGCAAGGAAATCGACTACGTCAGCCGATTTAATGACGTAAGCAATGCGCAAGCTACTAAAAGCAACTCGATCAATATGAAAAGGAAAACCTAAGAAGGGGAGGGGGTGAATTAGGCGAACTTAAAACCTTAACATATGACTTCCACTACTTTGCATAAAGTAAATTAGATCATTTCTATCTATATGTGCAATCTATGGTGATCTAGTGAGAAACCCTCATCCCAAAATAAGGTTTGCAACCTGTAGCTAATCCTAATAAGATACTACTATAGGAAAGTAAAGACAAGTAAGGATTGCAAGTATGAAATGCAGAAACGTAGCGAGGGGCGAGAGGAAGCAAACTCCTAACATGTGATTTATCCCGTGGTATCGGTAGGCACTAAGCCACCACTAGTCCACGTTGTTGAAGCACTCCACACAAGAGTACTGCTTCCTGGTCACTAAGTCTCTCCGAAGAGCACTACTTGACTTGCCACAAAGGCTCGCCAAGCTCCCTTGGTCACCTTGATATCGCCTCCACTAACGAGCTTCTCCACGAAGGAGGGGGTCTCCACGTCCCCCGCACAAAGCTTCCTCGGCTCTCCACACCAAGCTGAATAGTCGAAGACTTTCCCGGAGAGCCACTTAGGCCCCAAGGCTCCGGCGCACCTTTTACATCTTGATCCACTCGAGAATCACCTCACAAGGTTGGCACACACCTTGCATACAACTCAGCTCTAAGCCTATGCTTGCACTAAACACTCTCTAAGCATGTGCAAAGCCTTTTGGACGAACACTTGAGCACTTGAATGGCATGGATATGATCTTCAATGTGTTCACACTCCTCTGCACTTCTACGAAATCCAGCCACCTCAAATGGGTGAGTGGAAGGGGTATAAATAGCCCAAGACATCAAACTAGTTGTTGGCTAGCAGATATGGAAAAGTGTACCATCGGATGAACCGATGCTAGCTTTTCTGGGTCGTCGGTTCATCTGGTGCCCCTCCACGTCACTTAGCCATTGCGTTCTGCTGATGAAATTACTCCAACACTTGCACTGCGCCTCCTTTGCTCGGTCGTCGGTTCATCCAGTGCCTCTGTGTCCATGAACTGGTCGTTGGCTCTGCTACAGAAATTGGTCCGACGCTTACACCACTGTAGCCGTCGGTTCATCCGGTGCTTAAGGCCGAACCTCCAAAACCTCTCTGTCTTGAAATATTAGAAATATGCTTACACTGACGAATGTTGTCCAATTGCACCAATGCCTCGTCAGTTCATCCGACGCTTCCCTTCGCAGATTTTTCACTCGCAAAATTCATTTGGCGCAACTAAAATTCAGGCCATTACTTCATCTGACAGTCCTTGTTGACCGAGCCTCCTCCGCAGTGTACCAGTTCCTCTAATGCTTGCATCACTGCTACTTCTAGGCACTGTCGGTTCATCCGACAATCTCTTTTTCTTCCTTTCAACTTACCATCACTTGGATTTTGCTATGTTTAACCAGTGGTATGTTAGCTTTGATTGTGGTTTTATCCATGAGACCTATAATACCTACAAAGGCATGCTCAACGACAATGGTTAGTCTCATTGATCATGTTGTCATGAATCACCAAAATCGTACTCGAACAAATGGCTTCACGGCCATGTTCGCTACACAATGTCAGGTAACAACACTCGAAATAGATCTAGATCGGCTATGCAACTTATAAGGTAAAGCCGATGCAATCTAATCGTGAGCTATATAAATTGGTGATAAAAGCTAAAACAACAAGAATTAGTACGAAACTTACAATTCTAGCTATTATCAATAAATTGTGAATAAAACTAGACGAAACCACAACGATACGCTCAGTAGTTAAAACTTAGAAATTACTTGGTAAAACGGTACTTACCCTTGCTGGAGGTCAATTGAGGCAGCCCGAAGAACTCGAAGAACGATGTTGAAGTAGAAAAGAAAAAAAAGATGGCTAAGTCGCTGACTTGAAAGTAGATTGCGAAAAAGTAAATGCGGAATTGTAAAGTGCTGAAGTCGTAAAGGTTTCGTTGTTGTTGGTGTGTACAAACTTTTCCAGACCGTGCATGATCGCTATTTATATCCCAAAAACTAGATTCCTAGTCGATTACGATAATGTTTACTTGCATTTTAAAAAATAAAAGCTACTGTAACTAAACGACTCATGCAAGAGTCGGACTCTCTAAACAAACTTGCACCAGCTGTCAACATGTGTTGACCCACCTCCGTCATGCACTGCTCCTTGGTGTATTTGCTTCTGCCACTTCCTTTCTTAATCGGCGGACCTGCCTTCAATAATATCAGTTGAACTCAAATCGGCTAGCCTAAAAAAGTCTCGTCCTATAAGCTACATGCAGAACTATTCTTGCCAATTCTGCCACGTATCTTCATCTTACCTTTGATACGTGCCAAAAAATGGTATCAACAGGCTCCCCTGGGCGGAGCGAGCCCGCGCTGGCCATCATGGCTTACGAACCTAGGCGGAGCGAGCTCACGCTGGCCACCGCTCGTCCTCCCTTCGCCTCGTGCGCTGGCCCGTGCCTGATGGAGGAAACGTCAAGCGGACGGGGATGAAGTGGGTTCGTCCCGTCCGCTCGATTCGGTGGAACGAGGAGAACCCTCGTCCAGTGGGAATATTCCCTCCTGGGTTGGACCTAACCCAAATGGATCTCAAACCAAACGCCATGTTCTTGGTCGTCCTCGCGCTCCAGCAACACACTGCCACGGCGGCACGTGGAGGCCAACGCAATACCGATGGTCGGGTGCACGGCTTCGACTCTGCACGATGAGGGCGCAGCTGATAGGGGTAGGATGGGGGCGATTATACATCACAGGTGCGATGGCAGGGGCGGGAGGTGGGGCTCCACGGAGAAACTAATATGATTCAAAACTAAAAAATGTCATAAATCTTAAACCGTGCATCTAAATTAAATTTCGATTTCAAAAATGGATTTCTTGTACCGAGATCTTCAAAATAAGATCCCACTTGACTATGTTTTGATGAATTTTTTAAAAAACATTTTTAAATACCAAATATTAATTAGTGATATAGCGAACAAATGTTTTACTAGCTAGAACAAATAGATTTGTTCGTCCTCATATATTTTTATTCGTCCCATCGAATATTTGTTCGGTCTTAGTGAATATTATTTTTTATTTCTCTTTGTATTATTATATTTTTCAGGGCCGAACAAAATTTACCGGGCCGAACAAAAATTCACTTGGGCCGAACAAAAACATGTCTACTCGGGTCAAACAAAAATTCGTTTGGGCCGAAAAAGTTCATTGGGACCGAACAAAAGTTCACTATGGCCGAACAAAAATTCAATGGGCCCGAACAAATGTTCACTTGGACCGAACAAAACATATTCATTCAGACCGAACAAAAGGGGAGCGATTATATATCGCAGGCGCGATGGATTTCCGTCCATCGCGACGGGCACGGGGGAGCGGGGGCGCGCAGAAGCGGTAGGAGGTGGGACCACACAGTAACTAATCTAATCTAAAATTTAAAAAAGTTATAAATCATAAACCGTGCGTCTAAATTAAATTCTGATTTCAAAAATAGATTTCTTGTGTCGAGATCTTCAAAATAAGATCCCACTTGACTATGTTTTGATAAAATATTTGAAAAATATTTTTTAAATACCAAATATTAATTAGTGTGTCTTTGTAGGAACAACTAGGTTATTCATCAGAACAAGCATTTATGTTTACACGAACAAGATTAACATTATTTAGAACAAAGTGAATTGTTCATGGAACAAAATGATCAAGGTGAAGAACAAGTAGAGTTGTTCAATAGAATAAGCATGTATGTTTGTACGAACAAATTAATTTGTTCATCAGAGCAAAGCATGTACAAGTCAAGGAACCAAGTTGTTCCTCAAAACAATCATGTGTGTTTGTAGGAACAAGTTAGGTTGATCATCAAAACAAACGTATATGTTTATACGGACAATATTAACATTGTTTAAGACAAACTGAATTTTTCATGGAATAAAATGATGAAGCTGAAGAACAAGTAGAGTTGTTCAATAGAACAAGCATATATGTTTGTACGAACAAGTTCATTTGTTCATCAGAGCAAGCATCTACAAATCAAGGAACCAAGTTGTTCCTCAGAACAATCATGTCTGTTTGTAGGACCAAGTTAGCTTGTTCATCAGAACAAGCGTATATATTTGTATGAACAAATTAAAATTTTAAGTTAATTTATTGATGACAACAATTTAATCTTACTAACTAGAACAAATAGATTTGTTCGGCCTCATATATTTTTGTTCGTCCAAGTGAATATTTGTTCCGTCTTAGTGAATATTACTTTTTATTTCTCTTTCTGTTATTATACTTTTATAGGCCGAACAAAAATTTACCGGGCCGAACAAAAATTCACTTGAGCCGAACAAAAATTTACCGAGCCGAACAAAACATATTCACTAGAGCTCAACAAAAATTCACTTGTGCCGAACAAAACCTATTCACTAGGACCGAACAAAAATTTACTTGGGACGAACAAAAATTCACTAGGATCGAACAAAAATTTACTAGAGCCGAACAAAAATTTACTTGGGCCAAACAAAAATTCACTGGGGCCGAACAAAATTTTACTTGGGCCGAATAAAAATCACTTGGGCCGAACAAAAATTTACAAGGACCAAAAAATTTTACTTGGGCCGAACAAAATTTTTCTTGAGTCGAACAAAAATTTACTAGGGCCGAACAAAAATTCATTTAGACCGAACAAAAATTCGCTCGAGCCAAACAAAATTAATTAGGCACGAACAAACATATTCACTTGGATGAACAAAAATTCACTTGGTCTGAACAAAAATTTACGAGGCACAACAAACATATTCACTAAGGCCGAACAAAAACTTCGCTCGAGCCAAAAAATAAAAATATAAAAATGAATTTTTGTATTGAATAAGACCGAACATAAATGTAGAAAAATCATAAATAAACAAATATAAAAAGAAAAAAAGAAAGAAATAAAACAATATGAAAATAAAAACAATAAAATAAATTAGAAAACAAAAAATAAATAGGAAAAGAAGAATAAAAGAGAAACAAGAAAAATAAAAAGATAAAAGAATAGAAAAGAAAATAAAAATAAGAATTAAAGAAACAAATTAGAAAAATAAAACAGACAGAAAAAATATATAAATATATAAAACATAAGAAAGATGAAAATGCAAACAAAAAACAAATAGAAAATATGAATAATAAAAATAAGGAAAGAAGAAACAAAAAAGAAACAAGAAAATAAAAAATAAAAAGAAAAAAGAAAGAAAAAAAGAAAAAAGTAGAAATAAAAAAGAAACATGAAAAAAAAGAATATAGAAAGTATAAAAATATGAAAAAATAAAAGAAAAAAATAAAAAGAAACATAAAAAGTAAAGAAATAAAAAGAAAAAAAGAAAAAAACAAACCAACTATCCCACGCCCCTCCCTCCACGTGCGCGGCCCCCCACCCCCGCGCCCCGGCGTCCAACCGCGCGCCTGCGATGGATTGTTATCCATTGCAGACGTGATATACAGTCACCACGGAACAAAAGTTCACTTGGGCCGAACAAAAAAAATCACTGGGGCCGAATAAAATATATTCACTGGGACCGAACAAAAATTCAAATGGGCCGAACAAAATTTACCGGGCCGAACAAAAATTCACTTGGGCCCAACAAAACATATTCACTCAGGTCAAACAAAAATTCACTTGGGCCGAAAAAATTCACTGGGACCGAACAAAAGTTCGCTATGGCCGAACAAAAATTCAGTAGGCCCGAACAAAAGTTCACTTGAGCCGAACAAATGTTCACTTGGGCCGAACAAAACATATTCATTAGGGCCGAACAAAACTTCACTTGGGCCGAACCAAAGTTCAGCGTGGCCGAACAAAACATATTCACTAGGACCGAACAAAAATTCATATGGCCCGGAAAAAAATTCACATAGGCCGAACAAAATTTACCGGGCCGAACAAAAATTCACTTGGGCCTAACAAAACATATTCACTCGGGTCAAACAAAAATTCACTTGGGCCGAAAAAATTCACTGGGACCGAACAAAAGTTCACTAGGGCGGAACAAAAATTCAGTAGGTCCGAACAAAAGTTCACTTGAGCCGAACAAATGTTCACTTGGGCCGAACAAAACATATTCATTGGGGCCGGACAAAAGTTCACTTGGGCAGAACAAAAAGTCACTAGGGCCGAACAAAACATATTCACTGGGACCGAACAAAAATTCACATGGGCCGAACAAAAATTCACTAGGCCCGAACAAACATATTCACCGGGCTAAACAAAAATTCACTTGGACCGAACAAAATCACTGAGACCAAACAAATATAATCACCGAGGCTGAACAAACATTCACTCGAGCCGAACAAATACGTGCGAACAAATATTCACTAAGATCAAATAAGTTATTTATTGAGACCAAACAAATATACTTACACAGAGAATAAATATATAAAAAAACAAATATAAACAAATTAAATAATAAATAAAGAACTAAAATTTTGAAAATGTATAAAAAACATAAATAAACAAATAATAATAAATATATATATAAAAAGAAAAGAAAGAAGAAATAAAAATGGAAATAGAAACAGAAACAATAAAATAGAAAACAAAAAATAGAAATAAATAAATAAATAAGAAAAGAAGAAATAAAAAAGAAACAAAAGGAAATAGAAAATAAAAGAAGAATAAAAAAGAATTAGAAATAAATAAATAAATATGAAAAGAAGAAATAAAAAAGAAACAAAAAGAAATAAAAAGAAAGGAATAGAAATAAATAAATAAAAAGAAAAGAAGAAATAAAAAAAGAAACAAAAAATAAAAAGAAAAGGGAAATAGAAAAGAAAAGAAGAATAAAAAGAAACAAATAGAAAAAACTGAAAAAGAGAAAAACGAAATCCCACATCCCCGCGCCCCGCGACGCGATGGCTTGTTAGCCATCGCAAGCGCGACATATATAGTCGCGGCGGGGTAGGACTCCAGCTCCCCTAGGCCCGCAGGCGAAAGCGAGGTTGACGGCCGAGGGCACAGCTCCAGCTTCTCGCAGTGCGATTGATAGAGCCCGGCACGTCTCCAGCTCCCCCTCGCCCCGCCGGCGGGGGCGCAGCAGCCCACGAGGCCACGACACGAGCCCACCCCTAGGGGCGGATGAGCACAATGGCATTGTGGGGTCCACCAAGCGGGCCATGTTGCTTTTTTTATCTATTTTTATCAATTTGCAAGTGCGGACCTTAAATGCTATTTGCAGGTGCGGACCACCCTATCACTCGCACCTGCAAATGCTATTTCCACGAGCGGGTCACACCATCACTCATTTCTGGAAATGGTTTCCAGGAGCAGATACCTGCTTCTTCAAACAGCTATTTGTAGCTGCGAAAGCTAAAAGCAGATGACGTACCCACTCCTGAAAATGCCATTTTACTCAGCCTCTAGAAACATTTTGTGTAGTAGTGGTCCACGATGCTGGATGCCTTGCACACAGGTTCTGAGCGTGTTCGGCTGGTATAGACTTGGCTTCTCTCAACTTGTTTTGTCTTATTTCCTCTCACACAATAATATTCAATCTACCAGCCGAGTACTATTCTGTGTGTCTCTCTCTCGATCTCTCTGTCCTTTTGTGCGTGGCAGTCCGGATGGTAAAGCATCGCCAACACACGCACCCCGATGGTACCGAGTTATATATAGCAGTCCGCTGCAAAAGCGGCTACATATCGGCCTGAGCTGATCACCTAGCTACCATACTGTCTGTTTACAATACACACCTGGTGAGGAAGAGTCCGGTGTGACGTAAACATGGCCAACACGCTTGCATTTCACTTGGCCCGGTCGTACTAGCTAGCACTCAGCCCCTCACAGCCCGCTAGCTCTCCGCAAGCGGCCGGCCTCGGCTGTTCGTTTTCTTTTTCCCGCCCGTTTCAAGTACTAGTTTAAAACGGCGCCCATTATTGTCGTCGTCCTTTAATTTCAGTTCAGGGCACCGCACCATCTAATCGATCTACCATGGCTGCTCACCATCATCCCGCTCCCGCACTACTCATCAACCACTGCCTCCTCCCCAAGATCACTGACGATGGGCGGCGGCAGCAGCAGCAGCAGCTCCTCCATGGCGGCTTCTTCGTGATCAACGAAGCCGACGTCTACTCCAAACCCCCCCACCAGCTGGCCACCGAGCACGCGCCGGTGCCGTCGCCCCACGGGGAGGCCGGCGAGTGGTACTTCTTCACCCGCCTACGGTACACGAGCGGCAACCAGACGAGGCCGTCGCGTGCCGTAGTCCGCGGTGGCGCCGCCGCCGCTGGCAGCGTGGTGGGTCGCTGGCAACCGGAGACAGGGAAGACAGAGGTGGAGGGAACCGTCGGCGGGTGCGCCACGACGTTCTGCTACTACGACAAGGAGAAGAAGGCGGGGGAGTGGGTTAGGACGGGGTGGCTGATGGCAGAGTACAGCTACGGTAGCAGCGACACGGTCCTCTGCAAGGTGTACTACGTGGGGCCGACGCACTCGCATCATCAGGAGGAGGAGGAGGCGGCGCCGTACCAAGCACAAGCAGGCGAGCCACCGCTGCTTGGGGTACAGAGACTGCTGCAGGAGGCCGAGAGGTTGCTCATGTCCGACGAAGACGACGACATGCTGATGATGGCCTTGTTGCAGATTCCGCAAGGCGTGGACACGGACGCCTTCTTCCAGAATTATTTGCTAGGCGATGGCGAGGGCGAAATCGCGCCACCACCGCGCTGATATCCTTGACGGCACCACGTGCGTGCGTGCTGCCCGGATCCGACGATTTCGGCGATTTTTTTCATCACTAAATTATGATACTCGTTTTCCCGTCATTTTTTATTACCAAGCTTCAAAACGTCATAAAATGTGGTCGCATGATCCAATAAGTCCCGTGTATGAAGCAATCTTTAATGGGCTGCTGCTTATTGTGGGCTTAGGCCATGTGGCTCATTATATATTTATTTACCTTTAGCATGTTTTTTTTTAATTTTGGGCGCAGCCTAATATAAGTATCATTATCAAGGATCAAAGAGCACATGCTACAAGGCATAGACTTATTGACATCAATTTCCATCCTAACATACTCAAGTAGTGTGAGTCAATTAATTCATTGATTTCAGTATATGCAAAAACTCACATGGTAAAGAATCAATTGAAGGCAACAATTCTCATAACGCTTTGAGGAGATCCATCACCCAGTGGTGAAGCCAGGATGGAGAGAGCTAGGGGGCCCGGGCTCTCCTTCCTCTTCTTCTTCCACCATCCTCCTTCTTCTTCCTCCTCTTCCTCTTCCTCCTCAAAATGTCTAGGGGGGTTGGAGGGCTACCATGAGAGTCAGGATGGGGGGGGGGGGGGGCACTAGACCCCCAGAATAACCGCTGGCTCCACCGCTGCCATCACCGCCTCTACTTGTTACTCCATCTTACCTCAAGTTCCAATTAATTAAGCTCCCCCTACCCAAGGACAAAGACATACATAGAAAATGAATTTGGTGCAATAGCTCAAAGTACCGGTGAGTATTTGTTGAAAGTAATCTCAAACCTTGAAAACGAAATCTGAAAAATAAAGTCGCTCTTTACTTTGTTGTTCCGTGAATCATAAAGCCGATTAAGAAGATATGAAGTGATCCTTAACTAAATTCAAAGACCAAAATTGAAGGACCGAGTAGGTGATCGGAGAGAGGAGGGTTGAATATGAGCTTTTCAAACAAGAACAAGATCTATGTCTCAGTTACAACAACCTGATACGCCTCTCTCAGAAATCCTCAAGCAATAATATGAAAGCAAGACTAGTAGACAATAATACTAAAAGAGCCGCTCACACATGCTAAACACTTGCTCTAATCAAATTTGCAAAATAATTAATGAATAACAAACGATCTATCATACTACTTAATTAAGGAATAAACACAAGTGAAATAATTTACCCTGAGCACTAATAACATCCAGCCACCGTAACTTGCAAAAAATAAATAAATAGGGAAAGGATCATATACTCTAGAAAGTACTACTCCCTACGTTTCATAATACCTGTCGTTTTAGCTTTTTTTAGATCCATTGCTTTTTCTATGCACCTAGATATATACTTATGTCTAGCTACATAACAAAAGAAATATATATCTAGAAAAGTCAAAACGACAAGTAATATGAAACGAAATGAGTAGCATGCAATGCAAGAAGCTATGGGTGCTTGCAAAGGTAAAGTAACTAGCGACTATTTATATAATTAAACAAAGATTCGTACTTGCTTACACTAGAACAACTACTGCCGGCCAAAACATGCAAAAAGCTTAAGAATAAACTAATAGCAAATGATATCCGCCTGATCACTGGATACTGTAGCACGAAAAAAAATCTATTATCGCCTGAAAAAGAATCTTCTCTGAATCTCCTAAGATGCGTACCTACCTACCTGCTGTTAGCTAGGCTGAACTGAACAGTGATATCTACTGCTGAACTGAACAGATGAATGAGCCAAAGAGCAATTGCAGTTACTGAGCTACTGCTGCTTAGCTGTGAGAGAAGTGCCGAGCTTGAGCTGCAGGAGACCGTCAGACTGAGCTAAAAATGACCAAACCATACCCACTTGCCGCGGAAATTTGGTGAGAAGAAAATGCTGAGCTGCAGCTGCAGCTGCACAAGAACCACAAGTAGTCAAGCTCGAGCTGAAATATGGTGGTTAATATATACTAGTCCAGTGTGAAAGTTTTGTTGGATGCATCAATAATGATGAATTATGTGAACATATACAAGTAAGGTAATATCTCTGCTGTGATTGTGTTATGCTACTCAAGTTTTCGAGCTCTTGATGTTTACTTAGCTCATGTCCGAATTTCATTACTTTTGAAAGGTAACGAAATTACGGAGTCGTTACAACAGAAACCAAAGTACCAAAGTACCGGACCAAGCAAGACTTTCAGAGAGCGCTCCCACCAAATTAAAAGGCACATAGGGCCTTTTGAATGGTACAAAAGTACTACAAGATGCAACAAAAACAGTCATTACAACTGCATGCCTGCTGGAAGGAAATTTGGAAATCTTGTGCACCCCTGCAAAGTTTTTTTTTTTTTTGGTGGCTTGCGTCTCTGAGTCGCTGCCGGACTTCTGAACGACCGCAGCGAAGGTAATATATTTCTCCAACGTAACTCCGAGTCGTAAGCGAAAGAAACAATTAGTAATTAATAATGACATGCGCTACTCCCAGCCGTCTCCGAGAGTACTGTTTGGGAGGCCTGAACTCGACTGGATTGTCATGGACTGCGTGGGCGCGCGACACGTATACGATTACGAACCACTGTAATAAGTCATTACAATCTAGTATATAAATGTCACAAACGCACAATATGCAGGCATGCATGGTTGCCTATACTTGTGATAATCTAGTAGCAATTGGGTTGAAGCTTTATGTATTTGCTTTTGTCGATAGTCGACGCAGCACATGCATGCCTTACCATCGAATGATTCTTTCCGGCTTTGACACCTACTCCACCATATTCGTTTCTAATGCTATCTCGTGGGGAGGAACGACTGGTAGTTAGAATTAAGAAAAAAAATCAGAATTGATAATGTAGGAAGGTAAATGAAATCATTTCTACAATATTGGAAGAAGAGCAACAAACAAAACGTCATTAGGAGTAAATTTTACATACAAAAATATATCAGGCACCTATATATATTCATCTTACTACAGCTGATATTGCGCATCTTTACTAGCATGAAGAATAAAATATTCACTCCTCCGTGCAGTAAATAAAGCATGTTTAGCAGCGAGGAGGGAGACACTCCAAGAATGCAAATTAAACCATAGCAAGGTCAAAATTATGGCATTCAAGTCATCCAAATCATGATATTCGAGTGAGCAAAACATGATATCTAGAATTATTCTATGATATTCGTTAAGCGGCCAGATGTCTACATGATGGTATTTTTTTGTGTGCAAATAATGGTGGTATTCAACTCAGAAAAATCAGCTAGTAGCACCTGATCGATGTTCTGGTGTGGTCCACCGACGTTGTCTAATCATAACATAATTAAACTCGTTAGATTCGTCTCGAAAAATTAGATTGGTTATGAAATGAATTTTATCATTAATCCATATTTAATACTTTTAATTAACATTCTAAGATTATTGATGTAGAAATTTTTGAAGAAATTTTTACGAACTAAACACCGTCGTACATGTTTGAATGAAGCTAGAATGAAATAAAGCTGCAATTCAAGTATTTGGTCGTGCATCGAGAAATCTGGTCGTGCAGTCCGCACGCACGCGGCGGCATCGGGCATGCACTTCGGCGAGAGAGGTGCATATATATATTGTTGGAGTTTAATTTTTGGTCTCGTCTACGAGCTGATTGTATGTGTAGCCTCATGCAAGCGGACTGTATGTTTGCCAGTCCGATCGGAAAAGGAAAAAAGATGCTGTGATATGATCTTGCATCGTGTCAGCAACGCCAACGCACTCCAACTACATAGTAGTACACGAGTTATTACTATAGTAGCTAGGTGTAGCGCTATGCAGCAGTCCACTTTTAAAAGTGGCTAATACACAGCCGGGAAACCCGGGGGCTAGCTGCTGAGATGCGGTAAGCAGTTGAAAGCTCTTGGCATCAGCATCCGCGCGCAATCCGCATTGTAGGGGCGGATCGAGCAGATACTAATTAACGGACTCCACTTAGCTTAGCCAGTGACAGTGAGGGAGTGGAGCACACTCTTATTAGCGTACTAATTAATGCTGCAATATACTATATAAATCCACAGTCCGCTTGCTTGGGCTCTTTTTTTCCCGGCCGGCCGGCCCTTTCAAGTAGTATAAAAAAGGCTAACTAAGGTGTGCCAGTATTGCAGCATCGTCGTCGCTAAATACGCCCATCGATCGATTATCGTCTACCACATGGCAGCTGCTCATCATCCCGAACCACTGTTGGCTTTCCGCCCTAGCAATGCCTCGCTCATCAACGACTACCTCCTCCCCAAGATCGCCGGGCGGCAGCAGCTCCCGCATTGCGGCTTCATCGTGATCAACGAAGCCGACGTCTACTCCAAGCCCCCCCGCCAGCTGGTCGCCGAGCACGCGCCGGCGCCTGGCAGCGGCCAAGGCGGGGTGTCCGGCGAGTGGTACTTCTTCACCCGCCTACGATACACGGGCGACAACCAGATGAGGTGCTCACGTGCCGTCGGCGGCGGCACCGCCGGCGGCATGGTGGAGCGTTGGTACTCGGATAGAAGGGGTATCCAAGTGGATAAAACCTTGTACGCGTGCGTGATGAAGAGGCTCTACCACCAGGAGAAGGAGGGCAACAAGTGGGTTAGGACGGGGTGGGTGATGGAAGAGTTCAGCTATGGTGCCGTCGACACTGTCCTCTGCAAGGTGTACTACAGGGCGCCCCGCACACGGCGTGCTGTGGCGGAGGACCAAGCAGGGACACTGCTGCAGGAGGCCGCCGACAACCTGCTGAACGACGACGACTACGACAGGATGCTGGCAAACTTGAAGCTTCAGCATGGCGAGGACTGTGACTGGGACGCCCTCTTCCATAGTTATCTCCTACGAGTAGGAGATGGTGGCGCCGACGCCGGAGATCGTCGTCGTCCTTGACGACGACAGTGTGCGTGCGTGCTGCGCCCCGATCCGGCCATGAATGCACGCATGCATGTTCGGCGGTGGAAATCTGGGCAGCACAGTGATGTGGTTTCTGCGCCGCCGCCAGGCCACACGTATACCTACTACAGTACTTTCGTTCAATAACGTAGCGCACGCAATCGCCTCAAGCGCCAGGCCAAACCACACGCGCACTAGCTCGAATCCAGCTCCAGTATTCAATTATATTAATTAGCTAGAGCTGCATGCATGCAGATGCAGGTCTGTAAGAACCAGGAACCACCTGATCGACAAGGACAAATACTAGCTTCGTGTGATTATTTAAGTATCTTCAAGTCATTTTATCAGTTGCTGAGTGCTCTGGTAGTTGGTTGGGAAGTGCATGCATGCATGCATGACCCTGAAACTTACCTTTGTCCAAATATATATGATGTGTATTATTGGTGCTCATGTGAAGAGATCCGTCCTCCTTATACATGCATGCTTGACTAGCTGCATGCTGCGGATGTCTCTCCCTGCTTGAATGTTCCGATTAATCATTTCAGCTTTGGAATGATCATGAGATGCTTTTTTTCCTAGTAAAGAGCGCAGAAACCTCTTCGTTTTCTAATATAAACATTATTTAGGTCGACCTCATTTCATTTTTTCTACCAAAAAATATAAGAAAAATACATATATACTTGTGCCAAATTAAAATGTAGGTACACGTACACACACACATTTTGATGTCTTCCCTGCGTGTGTACTCTCCACTCCAAAAGTCGGGGGTTGTGTCGTCGGAAAACCACTGTCCACTGTACTGCAAGCGCTGCTCGTGCCGCGCCGTTGGATCTGATCGATCTGGTCTGATCCTTCGCACCAACGTGCAGCAAATCTGAAACCTTTTTCAAATGTCCACAACCACAGGTGTTTCATTCATGTCAATTGTCTTTTGTACATTTGAATATATACAGCCGAGCATGGGCTTATTATTAACTGAATCCCCTACATACATGCATGCACTATTGCCCGCAAGAAAAAGGAAGAAGAGAATCCCTGCAGTTTCTTTATCTGGATATCCTGGCCCTTTGCACCACACCTAACACTTTTCTTTATCAGCCTGCGCGCATATACATCCAGACTTCCATCCCCGACTCCAGGCAGCTAGCGGAATTCGATCAAACTTTGCTCCAGTTTGGACGTGACTAGCAACGACGTGAAGGATGTGGCTACACTACGGTAATACTACACACACAGCGGCCGCATCTCCATATCCACTTTGGTCCAATGACGACTGTGCACAGACTAGGCTGGCAATCCGATCAAACTTTGCTCCAGTTTGGAGCAAGCTTAATCAATTTTAATTTGTACTAGTTGAACAGTACAATAAGTATGAGATTAGGGTGAAGTAGTTTCACTCAATTTCTGATGCAATTTTTTTCACAACAGGATCTTCATAGTTGCCTTATATCAAGCACCACATCAATTATGACCTATCAGCTAAATTATAGTTTATCATTGGAAACACCCTTAGATCAGTCTCAGTGCACAATTATCTAAACTAGAAATGTTAGGTAATTATGCTACAGGAGTTTCACGAGGATGACACAGCTTCTCTCACATACGATGAAACTTTTTCTTCCTTTTCCTCATATAAATATCTTGCCACATCAGCAAAATTTGTGATGTGGCATGAAAATTAATGCTCACGAAACTTCCATGAAATTTTCACTTAGTGTATCACTAATACCTCTCTGCACAACAACCTGCTCGGTTTCTTAGCAATTAAATTAAAATCTGGTAAGAAAAGATCCCAACACAGCTGCATGCAGCTATTCCTAGAAAAATAACTTTTTAAAAATTTCTCTCAGTGCCGACGTACGTTAACTAAAACACTAAAGAACACACCGAGCAACAGAACAGTAGGACCACTCAGGCCAACCAAGGAACTTGACAACTTGTCATTAAAAGAAAAAAAAATGGAACTCGACAGGTCGCAACGACCTTGGGTCTCCTCTAATCACGACAACAATCTGAACAGAAGTGAAACAGTCACATGGATCCAGATTTTAGAATCCTGATCATGGTGGAGTACGTGCAAATTGCTCCATGGGCATTGTCTATGTGGTTTGATATAATCATCAAAAAGCTGTAAACCCTTTCTAGTAATTATGAGAACAGTCCAATACAATGTGATAATAATATACTTGAGACCATGCATAAGCATGATAACATGGTCTTCGTTGGTTAGTTTGACCACATTTTACACAATAATAATATATCTATAAAAACTAATGAAATAATGATACTATATATATAAAGTATATATTTTACATATAATTTAATTATTGTTTCAAACGAAAGATGTTTTAGGAAGTTAGTGGGACACCATGATCTCAGGTATTGTTTGGATGTACAATATATATGATATTTAGGGTACTATAAAGTTGTTATTAGGAGTAGTAGTATAGTTCATATCATATGGGAAAGAAAACTTCGCCAAGTTGCATTAAGATTACTGGTTGCATTGGCTCTGAGATTGTTCATTATCTATATATGCTTTCTTTATTTTTTAAGCCCTCATTTTGTTTGGGATTTCATTTAATATAAGTATTCACTGGCCACACGGTTATTAGCAAGAACTCATTGAATCTATTGTTTGGGTAAAAGTTCTATAAGTTTGATGACTTTGATCGGATCTTGTTCACAACCTGAAGTATTTGACTGCAGAACTCATTGAACGTTATGGTTTGCTAATGCTATACGCGCAGCAGTGTTTTACAGTATTGATGTGAATCTTCTATGTAATAACTTTTCAGTTCTTTTGTCTGATTTTTGTTTTGCCTATTTTGAACCTGATGTGTTGCTAGCCCAATAGAAGCTGCTGAATAATGCATCAATGCTGAATTATCCGAACTTGCTATTTCAGTGATGACAGTGTAGCTGATTGAATTATGCTGCTCGAGTTGTGAGCTTTTGCAGTTTACTGCCACTACAGGAATCACTTTGTTTGTCGTGAGCCCGTTCCTCACGGCAAAGGTCCTAATACTCACGGCGAAATTTTTGCCGTGAGTAGTCGTCGGTAAAGGGCTCATGGCAAAGTTTCAAAAACTGTGACGTGACAGCTGGCGTCAGCCGCTTTGCCGTGAGCCTGAGCTGCAGCTCACGGTAAAGAGTTGCGACGTGGCAGCTTGCGTCAGCCTCTTTGCCGTGAGCCAAGCATGTTGCTATTGCTCACAGCAAAGACAACATCTTTGCCTAGGTCTACTCCTAGGCCCAGGGCCGTCACGGCGAGAGACTGCCACCGTTGTGTCCGCCTCTTTGCCGTGAGTTTGGTCAACCAGCTCACGGTAACATTGTCCTGACGCTGTGTGTTTTTGTTGTTGCCGTGAGCTGAGGTGTACGGCTCACAGCAAACAACATTTGTACCGTGTGTTTGATGTTTGCCGTGAGCCAGACTTTAGGCTCACCGCAACAGACCTTGTTTGCCGTGAGCCTGACATTTAGCTCACGGCAAACAGAATCCTCACGACAGCGTCATGATTTCCGGTAGTGTGCAATCGGTGAATCATGATTTCTTAGTACGTATTTTTTTGTTAGGAGGTAGGAGGGAGTACCGTAACGTAGCAAGTTAATAGCACATATATATAGAGAGGCCACCTGGTTGAAGATGAATATGCTGCGTAAGACCTTAGCCTGTGTGACCGAGCCTAGCTCGGGTAGTTGCGGATGTAGGTGAGTGTCCCAGCCGGCCTGCGTTCGATTCTCACCGAGCGCAGGTTTCCTCTCCGATGATTTATTTCCCGAAAAAATTCTTTCGCCAGTGAAGTTGGAGTTCGGAGGTTTTCTAAGCTGGGAATTAGCTTCCTTCTCTTAAAGAAAACCGTAGGAGCGGTCTTACCCCCACAGGCTTAGTTATAAAGACATGCTGTAGATGTTGCCTTGTTTACGTGATGAAGCCAACAAGTTAGATCGAGATCACTGCTGGTACAGACAGGCCGGTGGTGGACGAGCTGGTCTTCAAGCCACTCCGAGACGACCCACCGCTTGATCGGTTACGTTTTTTATTAGGTCTGGTTAACCCATTGCAGAACCTCATAAAAAATACCCTAATTCAGTTGTGTTGGGGCCCTTTACTTTATAGGCTCAAGTGACTTGGGACCAAGCTAGGGCTTCGTCAAAACAAATAATATGCTGGTAGAATGCATGATTAAGTACTGCTGACTAAGCATCTTTAGTACCATGTCTTAAAGTGCTTCCTTTTTGGAATTATTTTGGTTCATGTGTCAATGTTCTATTGTTATTTTGTTGAGCTAGTAGAATGAATATATCATTATAGTGTGAAAAGAAACCATCATTGTTTGCGATGTTATTAATCAAAAAAGGAATGATATATAATTTCTTTTTCGGAAGGTACGGTGTTAATTAAGATCTAGGTTAAATAAAAAAGATCCACATCAATGCAATTAATATAGCTAAACTCAAGATTTGAAAAATAAATAATAATTAATAGTTGATGTAGAAAAATGGGGAAGAAAACGGAAGCTCAATGAAGAGTTCGTAAAAAAATACAACTAATAATTAGGTGATTCCCCACGCGTTGTTTTAGAATTTGTGAGAGTTCTTGATAAACTATAAACTAATATCGTTGTCTAATTGCTCTTGTAAATGGTGCACTTATAGGAGGTGATTGGTAAACTGCACACGATCTAGACCGGCTAAAGGTAGCCTATGGCAGCCCAACCCAGGCTATCCGCACCATTTTCACCCGTGTTTGGCAGGCTGCACAGGAATTTTTGGCCCGGTGGAAGAGGCTCTACTAGGAGATGGAGGCGGAGGGCACGCGGTGGGTTAGGACAGGTTAGGCAATGGAAGAGTTCAGCTACGGTGCCTACAACACTGTCCTCTGCAAGGTGTACTACAGGCCGCCCCACACACGGCGTGCTACGGTGGAGGACCAAGCAGGGACACTGGCCGGAGAAGAGGTACTGCTGCAGGAGGCCGCCAACAACCTGTTGAACGACGACGACGATGATTACGACAGGATGCTGGCGAGCTTGAAGCTTTAGCATGGCGAGGACTGTGACTGGGACGCCCTCTTCCACAGTTATCTCCTATGACACTGGTGGAGAAACGAGCTCTTCCGTCCGCCGCCTCGCCTCGCCGACGCTGACGCGACGCTCGCCCCGCGGTGGGCGGCTGGCCGGCCGCATCGGAGGGGGGTGACCCGCTCGCGCGGCTGCAGCCTCCGGGGAGGGGATCGGATCGGGCGAGGATGACGCAACCACCACCTCCAGCACCTGCAAGCACATCGCCGCCGGGTGCCTCTCCGGCGGACGGGGCCTCTCCGGTTCCCGTGACGAAGAGCGCGCGACCCATCCTTCGAGGTTGCGGGGGCGGGAGGAGTCCCTGGGCGATCCATGCGCGATCTTCGTGGGTGGATTGCCATGGGCGACGAACTCAGAAGGGCTTCATCGACATTTCGCGCGGCACGGTGAGATCAATGAAGCGATCGTCATCTTTGATCGCCTGTCGGGGAGATCTCGTGGATTTGGCTTTGTAAAATTCAATGATCCGGAGGGGGCGCGGCGAGCTCTGATGGAGATGAATCCGGTGATTGGGGGGAGAAGAACCTTCTATGACGTTGCTTTACCACCACGGGTGGATCCATCTCCCGTGCAAAATTCGGTGCCCCAACAGCTGAGGAGGCGCCTGGGCGAGCTCCAAGGGGCGCGGCCCTGCTCTGAGATGTCAGCCAAGGTGGACGAAAAGAGGGGGCGGCTAAATCAGAAGGGGCGCACCGAAGTTGTTCGACGAATTGACAGAGAGGAAGAACAGGGGGTGGGCTTGAGAAAACTCGGCTGGGAAGCAGAAGAAGATCGAGAACGTCTGGTGCGCGACATCAAACGCAGACTGTTCATTACTGATCTGATCACAGCTCAAGACCAGGGGGGTCGCCAATCCAGGAACAGCGCGAAGATAATCAGGGGGAAGACACGGTCATGAACTCTGAACATAGCAGAGATGCTCAAAATCAAGTTGCAGGGGGCGCATTCAGGGTTGGGGCGGATCAGATACACGAACGAGACAGAACTAGCTTGGACTATGCTGATCGTTTGAATGCAGAGGGAGTACATCTGGGACCAAGGCGCGAATCTGAGTCCCATTCAAAACAGTTCTTGTTTGGGCGGTCAGTGGAGGACTTGTTCAACCACTCATGGCGGTCCAAGCAGGCCGCGCGGTGGGTCTGGGTCACCAATCCTGTTATGTTAGGGGCCAAGGAATACCCAGCCAGGCCTGAGGAAGTGAGACGGGGCGGGTGGAGGGCAAAAAAAGGTATTCAGGATCCCCCCCACCCCCACTCCAGCAAACCTACGCTGCTGCTGCTGCCGCAAACAGCGGCGCCGTCCCCAACACTGAAAACACCAAAAACGCAGAAAGGTCGAGGGATTTTGAGGCTGGGGGGTCGAAGCGAAGCTATGAGGATGAGAGGTTTGGGTCAAGGTACCACCAGGAGGGCAACAATTGGCGCCGGTGTGAAGAAGAGGAGCTGAGGAGGGAGGCGGACCTGAGAGATCGCGCCACCAGGGAGCGGGAGATGCAGTATGCCAGGGGATTCCGACGCCAGAGGGAAGATGAGTTCGAAGACAGGAGACGGGGTGGGGAGTACAGAGGCACCGGGTACAACAGACGTGCCGACCCTCCGCCGCGACCCAGGGATGGACCGCCGCCAGGCAACATCCCTGGCCATGTGCGCGACCGCCTGGGGGCCGGGGTGAGCCAAGAATCCTGGGAAGCTAGGGGAAGAGTAGTTCAGGGGCGGACTTCCACCACGTTGATCCGGGCAAGCCAGCTGCAAGGGAGGGGATCTGCTACTGGTGCCGCCAAGAGGGGCATCATCAGGCGGATTGCACTAATCCGCCGTTCTGCTTCAGATGCAAGGAGTCCGGCCACATCGCGTCCAAGTGTCCCAATTCCAAGAATAACACTATGCATATGTACGGCTTCGGTTTCCCCGGACAAGGATACTTTTACTTGAAGGTACCGGGAGTGAATAAAGTTCAGCAGTCCAGGGGGAACATCGGCAAGATCACTGTCGAAGGGGGAGAGGAGACCGTGGATAAGGTGGACAAAGAACTCAAGCACCTGATCGATAGCAATTGGAATTGGAGGGTGAAGCAAACCATAGGCAGAGAGTACTTAGCGACGTTTCCAAACAGAAAGATTTGGAGACTTTCTTAAGATCCAGCGGTTAAGACTCGCCCTGTACAACTTCTCTGTTACAATTGCGGCGTATGACATGGATTCGGCAGTGTCGTCTATACTGCAGACGGGGTGGGTGCAGCTCACCAACGTGCCGGAACCGGCGAGGAACGTCGAAGCTGTGACTGCAATTGCTGAGCGGGCGGGTGAGGTGATAGCAGTCGATGAGATTACACTCATCTGTGATGAGCCGATCGGAGTCAAGCTGAGAGCTAGGGAAATTTCCAAAATCAACGGTTCCCTGGAGGTGTTCGTGGAGGGAGTGGGCTTCTTCATCAAATTCACACTCGAGAAGAAAGGCCAGAAAATGCAAACAACTGATAAGCCGCCTCCCCAGGATAAAAAACCAGACGACGACAACATTGATGACGATGAGGATGATATGCTCTATGATTTGGAGGAGGACTCCATCAAGAAGATCCAAGAAGGCGAGGAGGGGGGTGGGACATCATCGCAAAACAGCAGAGGAGACCGAGATTATAAAGGTAGGAAGCGCAGCAGAGAGAGAGCGAACATCCGGAGGGCAAAGGTGCTGAAAAGGTGCAGGTGGAGAATCTAATTTCGACGGCAAAGAAAGTCATACAGGGAGATGCCCAGCGTGAACCGGTCGCAACAAAGGAAAAAGAGAGGGGGACGGCAACTCAGTTTGGGGAGGAAGTTGAGAGCAGTAACAAAACACCTGGGGACTGGAGGAAAAATAGCAACTTGATTCTTGAGGCGCACCCGCTGGCCGTGTATGATCCAGTTACTGCAACGATACTTCAGCTAGGGGATGAGCAAAATGAGAGAAGTGACCATGAGGATGGGGTTATTACCACGCAGGAGGATCCACCAGAAGTTAGCCTCGAACCTCCCTCGGGCTTCTTTCTCATACACACTGAAAATGGGGGGGGAGAAGCTCATTCACAAATCCAAATGGCCCAAACTCATGGTTCATGGCGAGGAGGCGAACAAAGATGGGAGCAGAGAGGGTGGTGAGGGGGTGCGGAGTGCGCCGAAGGAAGGGGAAGTGCTACAAAGCGCTAGGAGAGAGCGGTCACCTGAGAGAGATGCAAATGAGGAAGCTGCAGCGGCTAATGATAATGAAGAACAACTGCCAGTGCACAGTATGATGGGGGAGAAGATTGGACAGCAAGGAATACTTAACACTCCAGGGACGGGGAGCTTCCTGATCCAAGATGCCGAGGACAGGCTGCAGGGCTCCAAACGCCAGACTGCTAGCGGCTATGGAATGGAGGCCGATTCTGGTCAGGCCGAAGCGGGACAGAGAGGTATGCTGGCGGATGAGGGCATGGGCGACAGGGGCAGGGAGGCAGGGTGGAAAGTGGTGCAGTTCGAAGGAGGGGCAAGACTCAAGCAAAAATATCAGCCCATGATCGCATTGAGGAAGAGCGCGAGGGGGGGTACCACTACTACGACGGCCCAGCCAGGTATGGTTAATGCGTCCAGTAATTCCTTCCTAGTACTAGACTCTTATGATGATGGCGCTCTTGAAAATCTAGCTTTTGATTGTGACATCAAGCTGGGGGAGACTTGTGAGGAAGTGCAGAAAACTTTAGATGCGATGAAGCTAGAGGAACAGGCAAGAGCGGCCCTAGCTGAAGCAATTTACACAAAGAAAGTGGATGAAAAATTGTCAAAATCTCATTCCTTGGAGGGGGAGAACCTTGACTTAAAGAAGATTGAAAATGAAGAAAGAGGGTTTGTCAGCGCTGATTGGGGGGTGAAACCAAGCAAAGGGAAACATAAAGGCAGCAGGCTGGAGCGTGAGCTGAAAAGAATTAGTTATAAATGAAGATAGTTTTCTGGAATATCAGAGGGATGGGTAAGAAAGCAAGGGTTCGTCAGCTTAAAGAAATGATTGCGGAGGAACACCTTGACGCGGTGGGCCTGCAGGAGACTATCAAACAACACTTCTCTGAGACTGAATTGGAAAGCTTAGCTCCCGGGAAGGGGTTTAAATGGAACTGGGTGGCAGCCAAGGGGCATTCGGGGAGGATCCTTCTGGGAGTGAAAGAGGACATGTTACAGATTGAAGAGTGGGATGAGGGGGAGTACTACCTGGCAGCCACAATTAGAAACAGGCTTGATAACTGGAGATGGAATCTGGTAACGATCTATGGACCTGCAGACCACACGTGTTCCGAGGGCTTCCTCTCTGAACTAGGGAGGAAATGCGAAACCTCTCCTCTACCTCTGATCATGGGGGGGATTTTAACCTGGTAAGGGGGGGGGCAAAAGACAAGAGCAATGGGGTGGTGGACAGAAAGTTGACTGGAGCCTTCAATGATTTTATTGACAAGCATGAGCTCAAGGAATTGCATAGAGGGGGGGGGCAGGTTCACGTGGACAAACAATCAAGAATCTCTGATTCTCAGTAACATAGACAGGGTTCTAGTCACCACCGAATGGGAGGGCAAATTTCCGAGATGCTCCCTAGCCAGCATGACTAGGTTAGGGTCTGATCACAACCCACTCATACTAGACACAGGAGAGGCCGGTGCTGTGAAACAACCTCACTTTTTCTTTGAGAAACATTGGGACAAAATCGAGGGCTTTGGGGGAGCTCGTGGCAGCAAAGTGGCAGGATTTCAGAGCTAGGTGTCCGGAGGGGGCATACTCCTTGGATGTTTGGCATGGGGCCCTGGCAACTCTGAGGAGGTTCCTGAGAGGGTGGGGAGCGAATATTAGAGGAGAATACAGGAAGAAACGGGGGCATCTTTTGAAGAAAATTCAGGAAATAGATGAGCAAGAGGGGTGTGTTCTTAGCTCAGAGAAAACGGAGGAGAGACATAGTCTGGAAATTGAACTGGAGAAACTAATGGAGGATGAAGAGACATACTGACAGCAAAGAGGGGGTGAAAATGGACTTTAGAGGGGGACAGCAACACAACCTTTTTTCATCTAGTGGCCAATGGCAAGCGGAGAAAGAAGTTGATTCTTTCTCTAAACCAGGGGGTGTGGAGATCAAAGACCCGAAGAAGATTCAGGAGGTGATTTATGAGTTTTATAAGAAACTCTTTGGGTCGCAACCGGGGGGAAAAGTGTCACTGGTTGGGAGTGCGTGGTCGCAGAACAACAGACTTTCGCCGGAAGATAACGAGTGGTTGTTGAGACCCTTCTCAGTAGAGGAGGTGTGTAAGACAATATTTGAAATGAAAGAAAACTCCGCACCGGGCCCCGATGGGTTTAGTGTGAGCTTCTACAAAAAACACTGGGGCGTGATTCAGGGGGAGTTGATGGCCATGATGAATGATTTCTACCTGGACAAGCTTGACATAGACAGACTAAACTACGGGGCAATCACTCTGTTACCTAAAGTTGCGGAGGCGAAGGAGGTGAAACAGTTCAGACCAATCTGCCTCCTAAATGTGAGCTTCAAAATCTTCACGAGGTTGCTGACTAGGAGGTTGACCGACATAGCAGCAAAATTAATTAGCCCCAACCAAACCGCCTTTATCAAAGGGAGATACATTGCTGACGGGGCCGTTATGCTACATGATATTGTACACGAGCTTAGAAGGAAAAAATGCAGGGTGTGATTCTAAAGATAGACTTCGAGAAAGCATACGACAGCATTCGTTGGGACTTTGTGGAGGAAGTTATGACAAGAAAAGGGTTTAGCCCGAGACTGAGGGGGTGGATTATGAAGACTATCAGAGGGGGGAGTGTGTGCATAAACATAAATGGGACCAATGGGCCATACTTTAGAACTTACCGGGGGTTGAGGCAGGGAGACCCGCTGTCACCTTTAATGTTCAACTTGGCTGCGGATGCCTTGGATCACATCCTCTCGAAAGCAAGGGACAAAGGACACATTAAGGGGGTGATTCCACACTTAGTGTCGGGGGGTCTAACGCATATGAAATATGCGGATGACACTGTAGTGATGGTGGGATGTGACACAGACTTATTCAAAAATCTGAAATTTCTCCTATACTGCTTTGAATGGCTGTCAGGCCTGAAGATAAACTACCACAAAAGTGAGGTTGTTGTTTTTGGTGTGGACAAGGAAATAGAGATCAACATAGCCAACATGTTAAACTGTTCGCTGGGGGGATGCCTATGAAATACCTTGGATTCCCTATAAGTGACAGAAAGCTCAGAGCTGAAAATTTCGCAGGGGTGGTGGAGAAAATGAGAAAGAAACTCCAGCCTTGGAAAGGAAAACACCTATCCTCCGGGGGGCGCCTTATCCTGACAAATACCTCCTTGAGTAGCATGCCCATATATCTTATGAGCATGTTTATGATGCACGAGAGTATCCATGCGCAAATGAACACAGTACGAGCTAAATTCTTCTGGCGGGGGGACCCTGACAGATTCAAATACCACATGGTGAAGTGGGAGAATGTCTGCCTACCTAAGGACTTTGGGGGTTTAGGAATCATTAACACCAAGCTTTTGAATGAAGCCCTGATCCTAAAGTGGGCATGGCGGCTGCGGAACCTAGAGAGCAATGACGTGTGTGGGCAGCTCCTGAAAGCTAAATATTTCCCCGACAAGGCTTTTGTGCTAAGTAAATCGAGCAATGGGTCACAATTCTGGAAAGGGGTGGTTAAGGTTAGATGGAAGCTGAAATGGGGGCAGTAAACCACGTAAACAGCGGGGGGATGGGGGCAAACTCGTTTCTGGGAGGATGTCTGGGCAGACCAGGTACCTCTGAAACTGGTGTATCCTAGGCTCTATAACCTTTGTGACAAGAAGAATAGCTTGGTGAATGAGTGTCTTTCACAAGGGGAATGGGTCGTACGTTTTACCAGACCGTTCGGCCCTGCAGAGGTCTCTTAGTGGGAAGACATGCTCGCCAAGCTAAGTAATATAACCTTGCAGGGGGGCGGGACAGATCTCAGTGGTGTCTGGAGAAATCCGGACATTATACTACCAAATCTATGTATAGATTTCTAACACATAGGGGGTTAATCAACAGCCACATGCGCAGGCTGTAAAAAACCAAGCTGCCCATGAAACTAAAGGTGTTCATGTGGCAGACGTTCCATGACAGACTGCAGACGGGGGAGGAACTCAAGAAAAGGAATTGGAGGGGGGAGGAGAAATGCATGGTGTGTGGCGTGTTGGAGGCCCGGGACCACATTCTCTTCAGATGCCCGATGGCCAAATTCATTTCGGCTTGCTTTAAAGAAGCTCTGGGGTGGGATAAATCCCCGGGGAACTTACAGGGGCTAATAGAAAACTGGGTGCCGCTGGGGTGTAACGATTATAAACTGAAACTTTTCTCTTTGGGAGTAGTCCTTTGGACTCTATGGAACGTTAGAAATAAATTTGTAATTGAGGGGGTGGGGCCAAAATCTCCTACTGACACAATGTACAAAATTCTTGCTTCTCTGCAGCGGTGGCGAGTCTTGTTGGGGGGCAGTGATCAAGACAAGCTGGACACGAGGATTTCACGAGTGCGCTCATGGCTGGAGCAATTCCACGCGAAGATGAAGAATCGGAGGCATACGGATGACTTGTTCTGAAAAAGACCGTTTTCTACCTAAGCTTAGCTTCTGTTGGTGTATGGCTGTCTAGTTTTGTTTTGTAGTTGAACTGTGCGTGTTTCTGTGGAAAAGCTGGCGTCCCCAGCGGTGTCTTGTGTGTCTTGTGTTCCGGTGTAAACACTTATAAGCTTTCAATAAAAGCTGGGGCTTTCCTGTTTCAAAAAAAAACACTGGTGGAGAAACACCCTTTGTTCCACTACATTTGTCCCGGTTAAAGTTTGGACCCGAGACTAAAGCCTTTTCGTCGACGTGGCCCGAAATGGCCTTGGATGCCCCCTACCCTTTAGTCCCGGTTGGTATTACCAACCGAGACTAAAGGCTTGACACCCAACAGCTAGCTGTCTCAATTATTGGTACTGGGCTTTAGTCCCAGGTGGAAACACCACCCGGGACAAAAGGAGAACCCTTTAGTCCCGGGTGAAAACACCACCCGGGACAAAAGATTTTGTCACGGGTGGTATTTCCACCCGAGACAAAAGGGCACCCTTTAGTCCCGGGTGGAGACACCACCCGAGGCTAAAGGCCGGTGCCCACCCCGATGCCCCCTTCCTCTCTTCTTCTTCTCTCATCTCTATCTCATCTCTTTCTTGGTCCTTGTGTAGGTGGAGGCGCGTCCACCGATGGCAGAGCGGGCAAGCACCCCGGCGGCGGAGCGGCCGGCGCGGCCCCCGGCAGAGCGGCCTCCCGCGGCCGGCTGCGGCGCGGCCTCCCGCGGCCCCGCGCGCGCGGCACGGCGCGGCCCCCGGCGGCCGGCGGCGGAGCGGGCGTGCGCCCCCCGCGCGGCCCCCGACGGAGCGGCCCCCGGCGCGGCCTCCCGCGGTCCCCGGCGGCGGAGCGGGCGTGCGCCGCCCGCGCGGCCCCGGCGGAGCGGGCGCGCGGCCCCGGCGGCGCCTGGCCCCCCGGCGCTCGCGGCCTGGAGGCAAGTTTTTTTTTTTGATTTTTCTGCATGAATGGAGTTGTATTGTGATGGGATTTTTCTCTTTTTTTTTTGAAGTAAAGATGATGGGATTTTTCTGGTGATGGATCGGTTCTACGATGATAAATCGAGTTGTATGACGATGAATTGTATGATGATGTGATTTTTCTTTGGAACAAGATGATGATGAGATTGAGTTGAACATGTGCGATAGTGTCATGATTTGATTCGATTTGGGTACGTGGTGATGAATCTAAGTTGTATGATGATCAATGAATTTGTGAAGTGTCGGATTATTGTTCTTGATTTGAACTCAGAAAAAAAAGATGGAAAACAGGATAAGGACGGGCATAGAGGATGGTACAGGGGTAGGGATTTTTTTATTTTCTAAAAAAGGGGTTGACAAAGGTGCTGGCGTGCACCCCTTTAATCCCGGTTGGTAATACCAACCTGGACTAAAAGACTCCTTTAGTCCCGGTTGTTCACCCGGGACTAAAAGAGGGGGCATTTTGCCTCTCATCATTAGTCCCAGTTGGACTTGAGAGACCTATACCTTTTACCAATCGAGACTAAAGTCTCTCTCCCTACCAGTGTGAGTAGGAGATGGCGGCGCCGGCGCCGGAGATCGTCGTCGTCCAGTGTGCGTGCGTGCTGCGCCCGGATGCGCATGCATGTTCTAGGCAGCACAGTAGTGATGTGGCACCGCCAGGCCACACGTATACCTACTACAGTACTTTTGTTCAATAACGTAGCGTTCAATAACGCAAACAAGTTCAAAGAAACACTCGTCACACACGGAGGAAAGAAAAGACAGCAGCAGGCGCATGGTGCAGTGCACCTAGGAGGTTACCGGTTGGAAGGCAACGAAAATTAATCTTGGGACACAGAACTGTAGCCCCAACGATGGCCCTGTTTGATACTCTAAGAGCAACTCCAGCAGTCCCCTACTTGAGCCCCTACTCCAAAAGTAGGGGCTCAGAGCAAAAAAAACGCACTCCAACAGAACTCCAACTCCAACCCTTAGCACTATTCACAACCCCCAATTCTCCCCTCCGGCCCCTTCTCCCACGGGTGGAGAGAGGAGCCCCTATTCGGTCTTTAGGCCATTTCCGCCTGCGCGCGATGAGAAGGAAAGCCAGAGCCGCCCTCCTCCTCTCCTCCCCCGCCCGTTGACCTCTGCCGCTCGGAGCTCCGCCGCCCAGAGGCCCCGTACCGTGGCAGCGCCCACCGCCCCACGCCGCGCGCAGCTCCGCCGAGGAGCTCTGCCGAAGGTCGCGCTCGTCCGCACCATGCCCGGACGGATCTCGATCCTCCGACCCTCGAGCTTCAACCGCCAAATCGAGCCCCGAATCAACGCCCTCGAGCCCCGAATCGACGCCGACGGCCACGGGCAACGCCTCACACGGTGACGGTCGAGCCCCGCGGACGCCACCTCGAGCGGCCTGGGCAAGCCTTGCCTGGCTGGAGGTTGCCTCCGCGCCCGCCGACGTCACCTCCGCACCCGTCGAGCTCGAGCTCCACCTCCACCCGTAGTCGCCTCCTCCCGTCGAGCTCCACCAATAGTCGTCCCCGCCCATCGATCTCCACTCGCCATCGTCCCTGGCCGTCGAGCTCCACCCGTCGTCGTCGCCGCCCGGAGCACAGATCCGCTGCAAGCTGCGCCGCTGCACCGCCTGGCCGTGCGGGCTACGCTGCCGCGGCCACACCATGCGGGCTACGCTGCCGCGGCCACGCCGTGCGGGCTGCGCTGCCGCGGATGGGAGGGGAGAGGGACGGGAGGTAGACTGGAGCGTACGGGAGGAGGGAGTCCATCCGGGAGGAGATAAGATAAGGTAATCGACAGGTGGGACCCATGTGTCGTAGTGTAAGTAGGGGCTCTGAAGTAGGGGCCATTGCTGGAGTTGAATGAAAAAATTGGGACCCAAAAAAAATAGGAGGATCCCCTACTCATAAAAATAGGGGCTCAGAATAGGGGCTATTGCTGAAGATGCTCTAACAGGGTTAGAGTTAGAGTTAGTTTCTAACTCTAACTCTAACTCTAGCTCTAGAGGTGTTTGGATGGAATGGTTAGAATGTCATTAAATGTACTTTTTCAATCATTAGGTGTGGGTGGAGGGAGAAAGAAAAGTCACTTTTTGGTGAACCCAACATGAACTAGCTCCAATAAGCACCTCATGGGTGGGATAGTTTTTTGGGTGGGTTAGATGCAAACTAGCCCAATATAACTCTCATGTTTAGATACTTTGTGGCTAGTTGAGTGAAACTAACTCTATAGCTCATGGATCGACCGATGTTTTTTCAGGAACGGAGGGAGTAAGTAGCAGTACGTAATTAAGGTCTAAGTAGGACCGTACCTTTCGTTCAATAACGACTAGCAGCACACGCAGTCGCCTCAAGCGCCAGGCCAACCACACGCTATATTCCCCACACGTGCACTAGCTCGGATAGATTGCCGCGCGGTCATTATTGACGCTTAGCTCGATCCGATCCAGCTCCAGCCTCCAGCAGCTAGCGCTGGCATGAGGTCTCTCTCACCAGGATCCACCTGATCGACAACTTAACGACAAATAGCTTCGTGGGATTATTTAAGTATCTTCAATTAATTTTATATCAGTTGCAGCTGAGTGCTCTGGAGTTGTTCGTTGGGAAGTGCATGCATATGACCAACAAACTTTCCTTGTCCATATATATATATATTTTTGAAAAAAGCAGGAGCGCTGTTATATCATTTAAGAAGGAGGAGAATGCAGGGTTTTACATATTTGTGATTACATAATAAATAGGCGACACTCAACTCGATAGGGCAAAGAAGCATTAAGAAGTGAACAACTCCCCAGCCTCTCCACAGGCCTCCCGCCGGACCTGCACTTCCTCCTTGATCATTGTCAAAATCACTGCTGGTGGCTGACAGACTCCTTCGAAAACCCGTCGATTCCGCTCCTTCCACAGGTTCCAGGCAGTATAGATTAGCATGGCGGCCATGATTCTTGCTTCTGCCTTAGGTTTTCCGCTGACAGCTGCATTCCACCAGCCCTCCAGTTCTGCTGATCGGCTCGGCACCTGAACTCGACCATTAGTCCAGCAGGAAACAAGGTGCCACACCTCCTGAGCATAAACGCATTGAAGACAGAGGTGTTGCGCTGTCTCTGGCGCCTGATCACAAAGCCTGCAAATGGGATCACACGGCCAATTCCGCACCTGCAACTTGTCAGCAGATAGAATTTTATTTTGCACTAATAGCCAAGCAAACAGCCTGTGCTTCTCCTCAGCCTTGGCTCGCCATAAAACTCTGTTATTAAAAGTGCAATATGTGCCTCTGAACTATATTTCATACGCAGACTTGGATGAATATTGCCCATCCGCTGTCCATCGCCATCTTATTTGATCAGGTGCATCAGTCAGTTGCACTTGCAACAGGCAATCCCATAGCAGCACAAATTCAGCCATTTGCTCCGCCGTAGACATTCTCCAGAGTCCCCTCATCCAATTCCCATTATGCAGGTCATCGCGTACTATTTTGTTCTTCCTCCAAGCCAATAGATAAATATTTGGTGCCATATCTCTCGGAGCCTGACCATTTACCCATGAAGATTCCCAGAACCGTGCTGTCCTTCCATCTCCGATCATCACCGTTGTGCTTACTCTGAAAAATTGCTTGTCCAGATCACTGCAGGGAACCTCCGTGTACCCACCCAGGGTCGATCGGGGTCCACCCATTGGTACCAAAGCCATCTCAATCTAAGTGCCCGGCTGAACAGCTCGAGATCAAGCACACCCAAGCCTCCTAGCTTCTTCGGCATTTTCACTTTATCCCAACATACCAGGCTGTGGCCTCCACTAGCATCTTCACTACCCTTCCATAAGAAACCTCGCCTGATCCGGTCCAAGCGCTTGATCACCCATTTCTTAGGAGCAAAGGCCGTGAGAAAGTAGACCGGCATAGTGGAAAGTACTGAATTTAGCAGCTTGAGACGGGCGGCCCTGCTGAGAAACCTCCCCTTCCATGCAGGGAGCCTGTTGGACATCTTGTCGATCAAAGGCTGGTAGTCGACACGTTGCAGCTGTTTGAAGTGAAGCGGCAGCCCCAAATAAGTGCAAGGGAAGGATTGCACCGCACACTGAAAGTCTTGCATGATTTCCTGCAGATTTAAGTCATCACATCTGATGGGGTGGACTGCACACTTTGTTCTGTTGGTAATCAGGCCTGAGGCACGACCAAACATGCTGAGGATCTGTACCACCACCTGTACATCACTTCTCTCTGGTTTGAGGAAGACGGCCGCGTCGTTGGCGTACATACTCATTCTCAAAGTTGCAGCCCTGCAATTCAATGGTGAGAGGAGACCCTCCTCAGAAGCTAAGTGAAGAAGACGCTGCAACGGTTCCATGGCTAGGATAAAGAGCATGGGGGATGAAGGATCCCCTTGCCTCAGTCCGGCATGATGCCTGAACCAGTTGCCACGAGTACCATTCAGCAGAATCGCAGTTGAGCTTGTTGACAAAAGAATAGATACCCAAGCCCTCCACCTCGGCCCAAAGCCCATCTGTTCCAGCACCTCTAATAGAAAGTCCCAACGAACTGTGTCGAACGCCTTTGCAATGTCTAATTTCAGAAAGAGGCCCGGCTGTTTGCGTTGATGAAGAGATCTGATGAGGTTCTGTGTATACATAAAATTGTCCTGGATGCTTCTCCTCCGAATGAATGCGCTCTGAGCCCTCAAGACAAGCGTGTTTAACTCTGGTGCAAGTCTGTTTGCAAGGAGTTTAGATATCAGCTTTGCAATGGAGTGAGTTAGACTTATAGGCCTGTAGTCCACAACTCTCTCAGCATCTGATTTCTTAGGTATTAGGACTAGATGTGTTGTGTTTAGTTGGTCAAAATGCTGGCCATGCTGCTGGTAAAAGTATAGAATTGCGCTCATCAAGTCCTCCTTGATGACGTGCCAGCTATGCTTAAGAAACACCCCAATGAAGCCATCGGGCCCTGGTGCCTTGTCTGACTCTAGATCTTGAATCACCACGTGAACTTCTTCCTCACTGAATAACACCTCCAAGTGGGAGAGATCTCTTCTGACCAACCCGAGCTCTGGCCAAAGCAAAGTCAAATCTCTCTGCGTCGGTTGCCCAAAATGAGTGCTATAATGCTTATAGAGTTCAGCAGCTATATCCTCGTGTCTGTGCTTTGTGCCCTCATCTGTAACAATGTGGTGAATGGTGTTCTTCCTTCGACGTCCATTAGCCTGCATATAGAACAGTTTCTCATTGGCTTCAGCTGCTCGAATCCGGACCAACCTGGACGCCTGCTTGGCCCTGAGCTTCTCCACAGCAGTCAGACCCAAGAACCTGGCCTTTAGGTCACATCTGAACATCACCTCGGAGTCAGCAAGAGGCCTGACCTCCTGCACAATATCCATTATGCCAATAAGCTTCTGAACTGCGCACAGTAACACCTTATTCTTGCCCAGCAGTCCCCTAGCCCATTTACGTAAAGCTTTGCTGACTCTCTGCAGCTTAGTGTGAAGTCTCAAAAACGGATTGTGAACGTTGAGTTGTCTGTTCCAGGCTGCAGTCACTACCTCAGCGTACCCCGGCAGGCGAGGCCAGAAAGCCTCAAAGCGGAAACCCCTGTACTTCCTTATCCCCTGTCCCGCAGCTATAAGAAGTGGACTGTGATCAGAGACCCTGGAGGAGAGGGCCTGAAGGTTTACTCCCGGCATCATGCAGTCCCATGCAGCAGAGCAAAAGGCTCGGTCTATCCTTGTCTGAGTGCGATTGTTCGACCAAGTGTACTTCCTTCCCTGCAAATTCAGCTCCTTTAATTCAAGATCAGTTACCGCTTCTCTGAATTCCCCCATTAATCTCCTGTTCAAGATGGCATTGCTCTTGTCCGACGCATTCAAGATCATGTTAAAATCGCCAATCAGTAGCCAGTTATCAGAAACCCTGTGCTTCAAGCCCCTCAACTCGGCAAGGAACTGCAATTTTGCTTGATCTTCCTGAGGTCCATAAACAGACGTGACAAACCACTCGCCTTGTGTTCCAGCTGTATCACAAACTCTGGCCGTGACAGAGAAAACTCCCAGTTCTGAGGAGATAATCTTATAATGATCTCCATCCACGGCCAAAAGAATCCCTCCTCTGGTGCCATCCGCCGGCAGGACAGCGAAATTATTAGCAAAACACGCCCCCAAAATTTCAATCACCATCTGCCTGTCAATGAGGTCCAACTTGGTCTCTTGTAGGGCCACCATTGTTGCCTTGGTGTGAGCAACCAGATTGCATACCACCTTTCTCCTAGCCGGATTGTTCAAACCCCGAGCGTTCCAGTTCAAAAAGATGCAGTGATGATCTGTCATGATAACAAGCAGAACTCCTCCTCCCCCCATGCGGCAGTGCCAAAGCCCAAAACAACAGAAAGCCAAAGAGGCGCAGACACACACGACACACAACAGGCATTCCGCCCATATAATGCTGTACTCCCTCCATTCATCTATGCAAGGCCTATTTTTGCTTGGCTCAAAGACCAAGGGAAGTACTCTTATCATTAGTTTTTCTTGGGAAAAAGCCAACTAGTATTTATTATGAGTTTGGTTACTCTCTGCATGTGCTTCACTCTCAAGGTGTGCATGCGAAGATTTACTGTCACACCGATTCCCAAAGCATCACTTCCAAAAAAAATGAGAATATGTCTTGCAAAAGTGAACTTTTCAGATTTTATAATAGGCCTTGCATAGATGAATGGAGGGAGTATATTGGTGCTCATGTGAAGAGGTCCGTCCTCCCTTATGCTTGACTAGCTGCGGATGTCTCTCGCTCCTTGAATATGTTCCCATTAATCATTTGAGCTTTGCAATGATGCTTTTTTTTTCCTGGTAAGCGCAGCGCAGAAACTTCTTCGTTCTAATATAGTAATCGTTATTTAGGCCGATCGACCTCATTGATCATTTTCTTCTACCATTCCATATACAAGTCATGCCAAAAGATACAAGAAAAATACATACTTGCATTGTGCCGCCACATTAAAATGTGTAGGTACACGTAGACACACACACACACGTTTTGGTGCATGGCTTCTCTGCGTGTGTATTCTCCACTCCAAAGTCGGGGGTTCTGTCCACTGTACTGCAACCGCTGCTCGCGCCGGGCCGTTGGATCTGATCTGATCCCTCGTACCAACGTGCAGCAAATCTAAAACCCTTTTCAAATGTCACAACCACATGTTATTTTATTCATGTCAATTGACTTTTGTACATTTAAATATATACGTACAGTCAAGCATGGGCTTATTATTAACTGAATCATCCCTACATACATGCATTATTATTCCCCGGCAGGAGAAATTAAAGGAAGAAGAGAATCCCTGCAGAGCTTCTTTATCTGGATCCTGCTGCCTCATAATAGAACTCTTCATTAAACTGCCACTGAGACTAATAACCCTATAATAAATGTATCACTAACTACCTCTCTGCATGACAACTAGTACGCTATTAGCAAGAAAATTAAAAGCTAGTAAAAAAAATGACCCCAACACAGCTACAGCTATTCCTAATCCTAGACAAATAACTTAAAAAAAAGAAAGAAAAACTCTCTCAGAACCAACGTTAATTAAACCACTAAAGAACACACCGAGCAACAGAACACACTAGGGCCACTCAGGAACTTTTGTCGATTAAAAAAATGAAAGAATTTGGAACACGACAAGTCGCAACGACCTTGGGGTCTCTGATCACGACAACAATCTGGACAAGTTTGACGGTCACATGGATCCAGATTTTAGAATGCCAGAGCCTGGGGCGAGAGGCTTCCTCATGGTGGATTACGTACGTGCTGCTCCGTGTGCATTGTCTTTGTGGTTTGATATAATCAAAAGGCTGTAAGCCTTTTCTAGTAATTATGAGAACAGTCCACTACAATATTGATATATACTTGGGACCATGCATAAATGCATAATAACATGGTCTCGTTAGTTTGACCACATTTTACACTTTAATAATATATCTATAAAACCTAATGAAATAATGATACTATATAAAGTATCTTTTACATATAATTTAATTATTGTTTCAATGTATTTTTTCAAGTTAGTAGGACACCATGATTTCTTAGGTATTTTTGGATGTACAATATATATGATATTTCGGTTACTATAAAGTTATTATTACGAGGTAGTAGTATACTCCCTCCGACCCACAAAGACCGTTTGTTTATTTAGAAAAATTTGGACATACTAGTTGTGACAAATGACCATACTACTTCTAATTTGATTGTTTTTTATGAATCTTAAATAAATACAGTGCATTGGAACCAGAGAAAAAGCACACATTGATCATTCATTGGCTCTATGCATTTCTCAATTCATTTTTTATTTGGATGAGTGTTGCTTTAATTAGATTAGTTTGACTAAAAGCTAAATGAACACTTTGTGGGACAAAAATTGAAAACTAAACGAACACATACACTTTATGGGACGGAGGGAGTGTAGTTCATATCATATGGGAAAGAAAACTTGGCCAAGTTGCATTAAGATTACTACTGGTTCCATTGGCTCTCACTAGGTCAGAAAAGATTTGCGCTGACACATGACAATTAGCGTGCTGGCGGGCACAATTGGCACCCGCCAGCACAGTGGTGCGTGGGGGCGTCAGGTCTGCGACCGCCAGGGGTAAGGACACAGTGCTGGCGGTCGACATAAGCCAGCCGCCAGCACAGATCGATCATCAGTGCTGGCGGTTGGCTTATGCCGCCCGCCAGCGATAATTTCATAGTGCTGGCAGGCGATGGAAGCCAGCCGCCAGCACAGATCGAAGCACCAGTGCTGGCGGTTGTCTAATGTCGCCCGCCAGCACTGTGCACAGCATAACTGTTCCGACACCTTCTTCTTCCCAGCCAACCTTCCATTGGAGCTTTGTCCGAGTGGAGCTCGGGAAAAGCTCCAAAAACACCAAATCAAGGGGGAAGGTTTTGCTCTTGTTTTCCTTGGAGGAGGTGGCTATATAAGGTGAGTTTTTGCTATTCCAACCTTCTTTTTCACCTTTAATCCATCATTTCTAGCTTATCTCTAGAGATCTAGATCTAGACCTAGGGTTAGCAAGGAGAGAGAGGAGTGAAGAGAGAGAAAACAAATTAATGATTTATTTTTTAAGAAGAATTATATATGTGCCTAATAATATAATCATTGCAGTGATATGTTTGTCATTTTATCATTAGTTTTCATTATTAAATAAAAATCTAGATTGAGTTTTCTTTTATTTATTATAATTCAAGAATTTAAGTTAGTTTATATATTTGAGTTTAATTGAGGTTTTAATTGTTGTGACTCATATATTTACATGTATATCATTAAATTAGTTTATAAAATGTAGATTTATTTTTTAAGTTCTTTAAGATGGATATGTTTGACATTTTTTTATCAGTTTCATAAATTAAAATTATAGAATTTAATATCGTTTAAATGTTTTACATATTAATTAGTTTCTAAGATGTAGAATTATTTTATAGGTAGTTCAAAATGGATAATAGAGCATGGATGTATGGCACACGAAGACATTCATCTACATTCATGTCCGAGTTATCAAAGTTTCTCGAGGTTGCGAAGAAGCATGCCCAAATTTGCAAGACAAAGCAAATACGTTGTCCGTGTTCTGACTGTTGCAACAAACTAGTTTGGGAAGATATTAATGTCATGAAGATGCATTTGGTAAAGCGAGGTTTTGTGAAAAGATACACAACTTGGTCCCACCATGGTGAAGCAGTGACTACTGTCAACAATGCAGGCACCGACACTAGGTATGATGAAGTGGGTGGCGAAGATGAAGATGAAAATGATCATGTCATGATGGATGATGCTTTTGACTGTGGTGATCGAAATGGTGATCAAACAGATGCACCACAGGTGGACGAGGAATGTGATGTTGATACGGAAGAAATGTTGCGCCACATTGAATCAGAGGTGTTGCTAGGGAGTGCTAAAGGGTTAGAAAATTTTGAGACACTTAAGAAGGCAGCAAAGGATCGTATGTATGAGGGTTGTGGGAAGGAGTGGACAGTGTTGCGTTTCATCCTCCATCTTCTGATTGTGAAAGCTAAATTTGGATGGTCGGACAATAGTTTTAACGAACTCCTTACTTTGTTGGCCAAGCTACTCCCGAAGCCAAATTTAGTGCCAAACAACACATATGAAGCAAATAAGATTATCAACCCATTGAAGATGCGAGTGCAAAGAATACACGTGTGCAGAAACCATTGCGTATTGTACCGCGGTAACTATGCAAACATGCAGAAGTGTACAAATTGCGATGCTAGCCGATACAAAAGCAATGCAGATTTCGATGCGGAACGTGTCGCTACCTCGAAAGGCACGAAGAGGAAGATGGGTGGAAAGAAAAGTGCAAGTGCTCAAGTGGAGGATGAGTCTAGTATTGGTACAGACACAGCTGGTCAACGTAAAGTCCCTGCTTTGGTGATGTGGTACTTGCCGGTGGAGGACCGTTTGAAGCGATTTTTCTCGAACCCAAAGACTGCTAAACTAATGACTTGGCACGCTGATTGCCCAGACAAAAACGATGGGAAGCTTCGAAATTTGTAACACCCTGAAATTCCATCATATGAAATCAATATAGGCAACAAAATTAGTAGATTTAATTAGCTAAAAAGTTTGATTTAAGTTTATCAAATAAAATGAATCTAAGAATAATTAAATATTCTTTTAATAAAATTTATGAGAAAAGTGCATGTGCATCATCTTTTGCCCTGTATGGTGTTTATGTTTGTTTGTGTGAAGTTTTAAAAGTTTTAAAATTTGTTTGAAAGTTTCAAAGGTTTTGGAAGTGTTTGAATTTTGAAAGAGTTTTGAAAGAAAAAGTTTTGAAAAAAAAGAAAAAGAAACCCCCCCAAACCTTCTCCCCCTCCCTTTCGGCCCAGGCAGCCCAGTCAGGTCGGCCCAGGCAGCCCAGTCAGGCTTCGGCCCAACCCCTTCCCGCGGCCCAACTCATCCCACCTCCCTCCTCTCCCCTTCTCTCTCTGCCCGGCGGGCCCCACGCGTCAGATCTCTCCCCCTCCTCACGCCCCCTCCTCTGCTTCGCCCCACCGCGGCTGCCTTGATGCCGCCGGCCGTTACCGGCAATGATTCCACCCCCTCCTTCAAATCCCCGCCATTAAGGCGTAGTGGAGCACCAGAGCCGCCTCTCTCTTTCACTCTCCCCCTTCCATTTCCCCTAATCAAGCGCCCCCCCCCCTTGATGGCAATTGAGGCCGCCGGCCATCAATGGTCTTTTTCCCGCCGCCCGTCGCTCCCGCTTCCCCCTTGGCCCTATTTAAGCCACCGCTGGAGCCCGTGCACCGCTCCTTCGCCTCAGTCGAGCTCCCGCGCGCACACATCGCTCCCGCACGCGCCGCCGCTCAAAGTTCCCCTGACGCCGTGCCATTGACGCCGCCGGAGCTTCCCGTCGCCGGTGATGGGTCCCTCACCCCTTCCTCTCTCTCTCTTGTGTTGCACCTGATGTTCATCAAGCTCTTCTTGCTCCAGGACCCCGCCCTCATCGCCGACTGAGCCGCGTCCCCGTCTTCTTCCTCGGAGCGCCGCCTGAAGCTCGCCGCCATCGACGAGCTCCCTCACCGTTGCCTCTCCTCCGCTCGTGTCCTCGCCCGGCTCTTCCCTGCGTGGTGAGCATCGCTTTCCCCGCCGTTTTTCCCCTGCGCATGTACCGCAGCACTGGTGCCCGCACTCCGGCGAAGGCCGTGCTGCCCCCTTCCGGTGCACGCCGTCGTGGTCGTCGGAACCGCCTCCTAGATGGCTCGGACGCATGCGCGTGCACCTCAGCTACGCGTAGAGCTCATCCGCGCACGAAACTGTGCCCCGTAGCGCGATCTAGGGTCGTGCCAGTGAACCCGCCGTCGCGCGCCGACGTCTCCGGCGACCCCCGCCGCCGCTCCCTCGCTTACTCTTGACGCGAGCCGTCCGATCTTGATCGAGCGGCCAGGATCACATCCAGCCGCGAGTCAAATGGGACGCGTGTAACATCCCGCATTTTTAATACGGAATGTTATTATGAAAAATGAGTATTTTAAAATTTTTGGTGAATTGATTGAGTGCTTGATAAATTAATTAAGGTTGTCTTCTAAATTCTCTCCTAATTCCTAGATTTATTTTTGAGCTATTTAAAAATTTCTAGGAAATATAAAATGTTAGTGTGTGAACCTTGGAGTTTATTTGGCTTTATTTTGGATCTCATTTGTGTGAGAATCAAATTTAAATTCTAAATTCAAATTTGAATCTAAATAGAATAGGGGTTAGAGTTTAGGGAAATAGGAAAAGGTTTCAAACCCGGCTTGGGCCTCAAGTCCACAGCCTAAGTCCGTTGGGAGCCCCTCTTCTTTTTTCCTCAAACCGGAGCACACCCTCGCACTTCCCCAGCCCAGCAGCTTCGCGGCCCAGTTACGCCAGCCAGCCCACACGCGCGCGCTCTGCTCCTTTCTCTCGCTGACGCGCCGACCCCGCTCGTCAGGCCGCCACATCGACGTCGTCTTCTTCCTCCTTTTTCCCCTTTCCCCTCTCTGCTACGCGCCGCGGCCACCCGATGAGCGCCACCTCGGCCGGAGCTCGCCGTACGCGCCCGTGGCCGAGCCGTGGATGCGCGCCACCTCAGCGTCGCGCATCCGACCGTCCACACGACTCCGCGCCACCTATAAAACCAGGTGCCGCGGCCACGCCCTAGACCTAATCCACCTTGGGGCTTCCCCCTGTTCCGCCGCCGCGCCTGGAGAAGAAGGAGGAGTGGAGGAGAAGGAGGCGGGGAAGGCCGTCCGTGGGATCGCCGTCGACACCGTGAAGCCGAAGGTCGCCCGTGGAGCACCCTTTCGCCGCGAAGCCCCGTACCACGCCGTCCGCTCTGCTTCCCCTGCTCCAGCTCGCCGCGCTGCCGTCCTGCTCCGCCACACTTCACCGCCACTCTGCACATCGACCCGTGGTCACCAGGTGAGCACTGTCGTGCCCTTCTCGTCTGTGGAGCCGGCCTTCGCGCCGAGGAGGGGAAAAGACCCCGCTTTGAGGCCCTGTGTTTAACCTCGCACGCGTCGCGCCGCCGCAGCAGACCGTCATCGACTGCGTCGCTGGCCTTCGCGCCGAGCCTTACGCCTGCAGGTGCCGCTGCCGTCGACAACGCGCGCGCGCTCACCGTCTTGCCCTGACCCCCTTGCTCTTTTGCACACCGGTGACCTTGACGTCCTGCTCGCCACGCCGCCGTGGCCTTCGCCGCGGAAGGATGCATTTGTGCACGCGCGAGCAGGGGAGGTAAAAGCCCCACCTTTAGGGCTTCGCCGTGTTTGTCTCACCGGCGGCGCGACCGCGCACGCTCACGCGTCGTCGTCCAGCTGCGGATGCCGTGATGCCCGCCGTCACACGCGCCGGCCAGTGCGCCACCTCGGCCAAGCCGGTCGTGTGCGCTTAGGCTGAGGGGCAAAGTCCCAGTTTTGGGCCTGTTTAGCCTCACTTGATGCGCGCACGCGCGCACCTGGCGCTTTGGCGCACCCACACGCTGTCGCCGGCCGACGCCGCACCGCACCGCCGCACCCGTCCATGTGCCGCCGCCGTCGAGCTCATCTCCGGCTAAAGGTCTGGCCTTTCTTGGCCTGGGCAGGAGCGCAATCACTCCCCGCGTCGAACCCCGTCGCTTGTTGACCGACCCCGGCCACGCCTCGCCGCGCCGAAATCCCCTTTGGGGCAATTCATCGAGCACTTGTGGATGCCGGCCAAAAACACCCAGTGTTTAGTGCACACCGTCGCCCACACACACATGAGCACGCAGAGGATCCGACCGGATCCCGTGCGGCTGGCCACCGACGGCCGAGCCACACGCGCGCCCACACCGCGCTGCGCCGCAGAGATCCGCCCTGGGATCCACTGCACCGCGCCACGCGCGCGGCCACGCGGGCAGCCACGTGTGCAGGCGATGGCTATAAACCGCGTTGTGGCAGCCAGGTGGGCGGCTAGAGCTGGCCTACAGCCGGCTTTAAGTCTGTTTTGAGTCAGCCAGAGTTAGGTAAAAGGTAGCCTAAAGTTTGCAATATTGTATATGCGTATTTGATTTTCAGAAATCTATTTTATCTTTGGAAATTCATAATAAATCCGTTTTAACTCCGAAAAATACGAAACCTTTTCTGGAAATCTTCTAAAGTTCCAAACTCCGCGCTAGGCTAGAGTTTGCCTCTTTTTGGGTCTTATTTGCTCTTCATCTTGGATTTATTGCAATTAGCATCTGTGTTTATTTATTTAATGCGATTCTAGGAGCCGCCGGAGCCGGAGAGCTGAACCAGGACTACGACGACGACCTCGGCTACGACGACTACTCGCACCCAGGTTCACGCCCGACCTACTTTGAATGCCCATTAGGCATTGCTTTAGAACTGCTAACGCTTTACTTATGCATGATGATGAGTATGATGAAACCCTTGCACTGCCCCTTTTTAAATACCCTGTCCTTGATTGACCTTCTGCTACTACTATATTTACGCGTGTTGATATGCTGAGCTTGTTGTGCATGTGTTGGGATATTATGTGGTAGTATCTTGGCGTGTGTGGGGAAAAACCGGCAGAAGAATGTGTTTTTGGGATACTTGGCGGGGGTGAGCTCAAGACAACCCGATCCGAGATCGGGGGACAGGGTTCATCTTCTCGAGCGATGCCCAGTTTGGTACCTATGGCGGGTACATTGTTTTAGGAGCACATGTGTTGGGGTTTTTGTGATGACTTGGAGGATAGGAGCTCGCCCCGGTCTGAAACCGAGTGGGTCGCTTTGTGTTCACAGGACTTTCGTACACACCACCTCGCCGAGAGTGGGGATAGGGCCGGGTCGACCCTGGCAAGTGTGTTTCCATACCTGCTAGTAGGATAGAGGGTATCAGTGAGAGGGTATAGGGTGAAGTCCCTTCCCTTTTGGGCGCTCCCCGTGCGGCCACACGGGGGCATGTTCACAGTTCTGGGGTGGTCCTTTGCGAGGGACCGCATCGAGACCCGGATGCAGGATGGAATCGTAACTCCTAGGTGTTCGTCCGGTTGGATGGGCTCGGTAGGCCGTACACCGTCCGAGTGCTATTCCGAGTTGGGTACTGGTGTACACGCTCTGCAGAGTTTAGATCTATACGTATAGCCGCGTCCTCAGTTATGGACATGCCTGTTGTTTACTCCGACTCTTATATTTTGGGATTTCTACCTTCCCCCTTATAGGATGAGAGTGTATGGTGAGCCGTGGTTGTATTCGGGGAGAGGAGAGTTGCTCCCTCTGCCTCGCGGATTCGGGTGCAACCATTGAGGTGCGAGGAGTGGGAGTTCTCGCACCGACCCTAGCTGGAGATAGGTGATGGTGACAGTGATCTGGGTGACCAGGTGTAACCGATTGTGGATGAGTGATATGGGATTTGGTGGGATTATGGAGATATTATCCTTTTTTATGTTGATGCGGCTGCTGCTTAGGAAACCCAGCCTCTACCTTGTTCCTCTCTTTACCTTTAGAAGTAGGCCACTTAAAGCTTGCATACCGTTGGTGACGTGGACCTATGCCGATCTTTGGGGATAGCCCCTGAGCTTGCAGGGTACGAATCAGACTTCGACAACAACGCCGACGGATGGTACGACTGAGGGGCACGATGCTTCGCTCAAGGATGCCTGTGGGAGGAGAATAAAGATGGAAACACCTTCTGGAAGCTAGCTACCCCTGTGTAGGCTCTTATTTTTGTTATTCCGCCAAGAGGCGTGTATTGATGTACTCCGATTATTCAGGACATGTAATAATAAGATTATATTCGTACTCTGATGCTTTATTTCGATGTATGACTGTGATATTTGTCTGTGATGAATGCTTGCGCGTGATAGCGTCTGATCCAGGGACTATCACGAGACAGAATGACGGGTTTTCCGCTTTTGAAAACCCGGGGCATTACAGATGGTATCAGAGCCGTACTTGACCGTAGTACGTACCCTTAAAAATGATCGAATGTTGTCCGGGGTCGGTGCGGAGTATTCGAGTAGGGACTTGTTTGCCATTACTTCAAACGTGGGTGTTAAGCTTCGCGCTATTGAATCTCCCAAGGCAGAAGTCGTGGGCCGAGAATCAGGAGACCTGAGCTTTGACCTTGCCTTCCTTAAGATTTTCTCTGGATCTGAAACGAAGTTTTCTGGAAGATTCTTATTCATACATTACCCTGAAATAAGATAGACAAAAGTGGAAAGAACAAGGGTAAACCTGTTTAAGCAATGATAATTTGGGTTCTTGATACATTATGTGTGAGAGATGCATGCATGCTATTACTGAAACTTTTTCATCTAGGCTATAGACTTTCTTTCCCCGGCAACAGCGCCAAAAATGCTTGTTGACATTGCTAACGTCATCGACTAGAAACGGATATAAGATCCATCTCTATCGACGGCACCAGAAATGCAAAGGTATATCTTAACATGATGCTAAGTGTATATCAGATGTTGCTTTCAGATTAAACTAAAAGGTGAACTCCGACACGATTCATAGCACAACTCGATATAGGTTGTCAGCCCTGACTGGTGTGCCAGAAAACGCATGGATATGGTACTCTTACATATGCCTTGGATCTCTAGAAAAGAAGATATATATAAACAGGGAATCCGCAAGCGCACAGATATGAATATACCATTGTAGCATTTTAACTAGGAGCAAAACCAGGTATCGTATTTATATTCTACCATAGGGAAAGAAGTCTTTCTAATCCATAATAGCTAATACATGCTCATCTCTCAGTTTTATAATGTAGAGTGGCCAAAATATATCAATTGCTATAAACAGGGGTAAGTCACATAAAGATAAAGATATTGATAGCATTGTTCAAGTCATAACATCATGAGCAGCTAGAAAATGTCATTATAGCAAGAGAAACATAGCAAAGTCTAGTTAGAGAGGATACTCCTCGGTAACTATAAACTATATGTCAGTGCAAACTATGATTAGTGCAAACATTTAACAATCATGGAAGAAGAACTATTATATTAATGCATGGGGAGACTATCCAGGAGGATCAAGGCCGAAACTTGAAACAACCCAAACAGTATAAGGCTCCACTAGTCCTATACACGGGGGGTGGACTGCGAAGGACTCAATAGTGCTGTCACCACCACGATCTACCACACGACCCGGCATATAGGGTGCAATCACAGATAAACACAATATAAGCACCACGCTTACACTGTCTTTACCGTTCACCCATGTTAACAAATGATCTAGGTGAGGGCTATACGACTCCATACATGAATATAAAGGCAAATCAACTATGCTAAACATGTAATCATAATAAACACCAAAGCATATAATGTCGAATATAATCATTGATAAGAACATATGTCTGTATAACAAATGTAAGGAACTAGATAAGAACTTACAAGAGCGAAGCTAGATCAGTATCTCGATCAGCCTCTAGACGATCAGGAGCCAAGTAGACGCCTTGCCTCCTCCTAGATCTAGACTAGCTAGCTACTCTGCTATATGGTGTTTCTAGGGCGTAGTATCTCTGACTTGATGACTTGATCTGGTGTATGCAAACTCAGGTTTCCAGATGCCTTTGCCAGGGGGCAGGGGGGCTGCTTATATAGCCCTGAGGGGTAGACGTGCGCCGTTTGATCAAACCGACCTAACGAGTGGTTTAGATTGATCCTCATAGGTGGTGGAAGAACCTTCTAGAAGTAGGGCTGAGGTGGCGCCCGGGGGAGGCCGACCGGCCCCACCACCAGGCCGATCGGGCTGGGGTGGGCCCCCCTCGGGGTCCACTTCGGCCAGGTGGTCCGTCGCTTCTTCTAGATGCTTCTTTCTTGGGTGCCAAGTCACGTTGAGTTCCGGAGCCTTCTGGAGTCTTGTAGATTTGATTCTTTTAGCACTTTTCCCGAATGGTTCCTGGATTTATATAATTTACCAAATCTCCAGAAAAACTGTTAGTGGCACCCTATTCTAAGTTGATATTAACATTTATGTCATTTTCTCATGTTTAGTTGACTTATAAATATATAGGATAAGATGTGTCAACAAACTCCCCCAAGCTTACCCTTTGCTAGTCCCTAGCAAAGATATGCTTTAGCGGGATCAGGAGTTGCTACAACGCTTTCACACCTCAAAAGTACTATGGTTTTCAAAAAACCAATTCTCCTCAACAAGATTGCTCTCTCTTACCTTCAACCTTTAAGCATAGCCTTTTCATAAATCTTGAGCAAATAAAAGACAAAACAATCAAGTCAAGCAGTATATCTCAAATTCTTTGATCTGCTATCATCCTGGGGTTTTGTACGTTTTTCAGATAAAACTCAGAGATCCTGTGTATGACCTTCTCAAGCATGGAGTCACACTTGGCAAGATATGTATGGATGATAGTGTTGGATGGATGAGGGTGAAAGGTGGTAAGTCTTTTAGCCTAGCTCTTGGACTATATCTCTCTTTCTAAGATTTTTAAGATCTGGGCTTTCCATTCTCGGAGAGGTGGGCTCTACTCGCCCCGGACTTTTGTCCATTTTTCTCTCTCCTTAGAGATGTGGGCTCTACTCGCCCTCGGACACGTGTCCATTATTCATCTCTAAATTTATTTTAGGGAGGTAGGCCCTTCTCGCCTAGTATGACACTTGTCCCTTTCTCTCCCTCTCTCTTCTCACTTTTTCCTCTCTTTTTTTTCGAATGTAGCCCCAGAATCCTTTTTAACATTGAGAGAGATATATCCTAGAGTTGCATGAGCTATATGGCTTGATGGAAAATGCGTACTTCCATGTCAGAAGCAGCATAAATGGTGGAATGGAATGATCTTGATGTGTATGACAAGCTCTTAAAGATCATAGACACAGGAACTCATCATATAAAATTTCATGATTTTTAAGATAAATCCAGGAATCAAGCTTCTCTAGGAAAATGATCAATAGCAACTCAACTTTTCATGAATCATCTTTCAAAGCCTAGACTCAGATTAAGCATGTACTTGCACAGGTTTTGGGTTTAGAGCAAATTAAGCATTTAAGCTTCAGGAGAATCTAGGTCTGAAAACTAAGCACTTTTAAAAGGAATTACGGCGGAGCAACTATTCATCATCTCCAAGCATATATCATCAAGATCATTATTAAAGAGAAAAGCCAACTAGCAGACTCTAGCATTTTATTCAAACTAAGACTTTTAACTAATACTCAAATAACTAGCTAATATTAAACACCTAGGATAGTGATACTTATCGTGATAACTGGGGGTGCTCTCCCCCAAGCTGGATCTTGAAGTGATTCTTGATTCATCCTTGGAACTTGTTTGCCTTCAGGTCCTTATTAAATTCTCCATGTAAATATTAGTCTCGCACATACCCGAATGAACAAATTCTAGGATTATGTTGTGAGCCTTCATGTGCCCACTTCTTTTTGGGTTTTTCTGAAATGTGTGGACCTTCATGTGCCCACGTATTTTTTTTTGTGAATTTTTATATGCAAAAGGGATGCTAAATGCGAAAACATGTGAATGCAAAAAATATATTTATTATTTTTTTTATGCCGCCACAGTACAGAGTACATGGGGCCTTAAAGAATGCAAAAGCAGAAAATATTTTTATGATTTTTTTCAATGCAGGTATAGGGAAATAAACATGGTAATCTAAATATGCAGTGCAGAATATAAAGATAAATACCGAGTTACCTCTCGGTGAGAGTTTAGAGTACTTACTCCCATGGCGTAGATGTAGTGGCCATTGATTGATCAGTTGATGACGCGGGTAGTGATTGGTCTTCCGAAGGTATACTTTGATCTTTCTTCCTCCAAACTTGTTTCTTCGGTGGAGACCTTTCTGGAGTAACAGGTTCAGAATACTGGGCTGGTAGAAGCTGAGCGGACTTCTCCTTGATCTCTTCTTCAATGTTCTTGATATCCGTCAACTTTGTGTTCAGCTTGCGTTGTAATTTCTGAAGGCGTCTCCGCGTCTTGTTCTTCTTGGGCTGCTCAGGATCAGTATAAGTATTGAAGTAGCAGCATACCTTTTCAGTTCTGAACTGGAAGTGGATCTCGCCAGTCCTGATGTAGATGATTGCTCTAGTTGTGTTCAGGAATGGTCTTCCAAGCACGATGGGAGGATCTTGCTCATCTCCCATGTCTATGACTAAAAAAGTCAGTCAGGACATAGTGGTCCTTTATCTTGACAGGTACATCTCGTGCAATTCCTTCCGGGAACCGTTGTGATTGATCCGCCATCTGCAACATTATATATGTGGAATACAAAGGCAGGTCACCATATATTAATTCGTAGGTTACCTTAGACATTAGGTTGGTGCCCGATCCCGTGTCGCAGAGAACTCGCTGGAAGTTCCATTGATTGATGGAGCAGTGGATTGATGGAACTCCAGGGTCTTCAAGCTTTGGCAGTAATGGTGAAGGGAACAGGTTCTCATTCTCTGATTGAATCGTGTTGATCATCCAAACTTCCTCCACATGCGGTTGAGGTCGATTATTCTTCTTATTCCTCCTTCTATCTCTTCTCTTCTTCTCGACAACTGGCTCGTGTTCTTGGGGGCAAGGATATCGGGGGTGTGCCGGAGCTTTTAGGATCTTGTTCTTGAAATTGAATCTCTCCTTTCTCCCATTGATGGTGAAGACGATCTTAGCGGCGTCGGCGTAGATGATGGCTTTGGCTGTGGCAAGGAAAGGACGTCCCAAAAAGATTGGAGCGTTCTCACTTCCCCCAGTCTCGACAACAACGAAGTCGGCAGCCACGTAGGAGCGTCCTACCCCCAGACATACGTCGTCTAGGATGCCCTTGGGGTAGCATAGTGACAGGTCTGCAAGCTGCAAGCACATGGTTGTATAGAATAAAGGTGAACCATTGATTTTCTTATATATTACCTTAGGCATTATGTTGACGCTAGACCCAAAGTCACAAAGTGCATTCTTGAAGGTGTAGGCTCCGATAGTGATGGTGATGACGGGCCTTCCTGGATCTCCTCTTTTGGCGGGCATGCCCCAGTCAGTCCATCTTGGGCCTTCTTCTGTCTTACTCGAACACAGATCTGCAGAATAGATATCGACAAGATTTGCAGATTCTAATTCTTCCGGCTGGCCCGGAATCTTACCTGGGTTAGCCGTGGGAACAGATGATGCCAGCTGAGAAATCTGAGATTCTAACATTTTATTAAAGCTATGTTGGTTCTTGATGGCAGAAGAAAAACTTTCCATTTTATTACTAATAGTTTCGAGTATTTTATCATTGGAAGCTAACTTCTTAGACAGATTATTCATAATTCTACCCTGGTTTTGGACTAAGTCTCTTAAATGTGAGAAATTATTGGAAGAATTATTACCTTGATAATTACCTGAATAGTTACCTGGGTAGTTGGTCCTCTGCTGAGTCCATCCTTGATTCTGCTGAGGACGATATTGGTTGTTATTGTTGATGTAGTTCACGTCCTCCTCCAGCTGAGGGCATTGACTCCTTGAGTGTCCAGTGTTTCCACACTCTTCACAGGTCATGCGGGATTCGAAGAGTTGCATGACTTCCTTCTTCTCAGGGGCTTTGTCTTCAAGGCTCTTCATCAGTAAATCCATTTTGGCAGACAGCATGTCTACCTCCTTGAGCTGGTGCATTCCTCTTTCTTTCTTGCGGGGTTGACGTTCCTCGTTCCAAGCTTGATTGGACGCCATCTTTTCCACAAGGTTAGTAGCTTGAGTAAGAGTAAGTGTAAGGGACAGGAAAGCACCTCCAGCTGCAGCATCCATCATTTCACGGGTGTTGGTAGAGAGCCCGTGGTAGAAGGTCTGCAAGAGCAACCAGTTTTCCATTTCATGATTCGGGCATTCTGAAATGTAGTCTTGAAAGCGCTCCCATGCTTCAGGAACAGATTCCTCGTGTTGCTACTGGAAACTCGAAATTTTCCCCCGTAAGGCATTGGTTTTGCCTATAGGAAAGAACTTTGCCAGAAAGGCAGTAGAACACAATGTCTAAGTTGTAAATTTGTCTTGGTTGGAGTAAAACCATTGCTTCGCTCGCCCCAATAATGAGAATGGGAATAAACAAAGTAGGACTGCATCACTTGGCACATCTTTGATCATGAAGGTGCTACATATCTCCAAGAAATGTTGAAGGTGTTTGTTGGCATCTTCATGAGCTTTTCCACAAAATTGGCTAGCTTGTACCATGTTGATCAGTGCAGGCTTGAGCTCAAAAGCAGCATTTCCTACAGCGACTGTCGGACCAGTACGAATGTTGTCCAGGGTCGGTGCGGAGTATTCGCGTAGGGACTTGTTTGCCATTACTTCAAACGTGGGTGTTAAGCTTCGCGCTGTTGAATCTCCCAAGGCAGAAGTCGTGGGCCGAGAATCAGGAGACCTGAGCTTTGACCTTGCCTTCCTTAAGATTTTCTCTGGATCTGAAACGAAGTTTTCTGGAAGATTCTTATTCATACATTACCCTGAAATAAGATAGACAAAAGTGGAAAGAACAAGGGTAAACCTGTTTAAGCAATGATAATTTGGGTTCTTGATACATTATGTGTGAGAGATGCATGCGTGCTATTACTGAAACTTTTTCATCTAGGCTATAGACTTTCTTTCCCCGGCAACGGCGCCAAAAATGCTTGTTGACATTGCTAACGTCATCGACTAGAAACGGATATAAGATCCATCTCTATCGACGGCACCAGAAATGCAAAGTTATATCTTAACATGAGCTAAGTGTATATCAGATGTTGCTTTCAGATTAAACTAAAAGGTGAACTCCGACACGATTCATAGGACAACTCGATATAGGTTGTCAGCCCTGACTGGTGTGCCAGAAAACGCATGGATATGGTACTCTTACATATGCCTTGGATCTCTAGAAAAGAAGATATATATAAACAGGGAATCCGCAAGCGCACAGATATGAATATACCATTGTAGCATTTTAACCAGGAGTAAAACCAGGTATCGTATTTATATTCTACCACAGGGAAAGAAGTCTTTCTAATCCATAATAGCTAATACATGCTCATCTCTCAGTTTTATAATGTAGAGTGGCAAAAATATATCAATTGCTATAAACAGGGGTAAGTCACATAAAGATAAAGATATTGATAGCATTGTTCAAGTCATAACATCATGAGCAGCTAGAAAATGTCATTATAGCAAGAGAAACATAGCAAAGTCTAGTTAGAGAGGATACTCCTCGGTAACTCTAAACTATATGTCAGTGCAAACTATGATTAGTGCAAACATTTAACAATCATGGAAGAAGAACTATTATATTAATGCATGGGGAGACTATCCAGGAGGATCAAGGCTGAAACTTGAAACAACCCAAACAGTATAAGGCTCCACTAGCCCTATACACGGGGGGTGGACTGCGAAGGACTCAATAGTGCTGTCACCACCACGATCTACCACACGACCCGACATATAGGGTGCAATCACAGATAAACACAATATAAGCACCACGCTTACACTGTCTTTACCGTTCACCCATGTTAACAAATGATCTAGGTGAGGGCTATACGACTCCATACATGAATATAAAGGCAAATCAACTATGCTAAACATGTAATCATAATAAACACCAAAGCATATAATGTCTAATATAATCATTGATAAGAACATATGTCTGTATAACAAATGTAAGGAACTAGATAAGAACTTACAAGAGCGAAGCTAGATCAGTCTCTCGATCAGCCTCTAGACGATCAGGAGCCAAGTAGACGCCTTGCCTCCTCCTAGATCTAGACTAGCTAGCTACTCTGCTATATGGTGTTTCTAGGGCGTAGTATCTCTGACTTGATGACTTGATCTGGTGTATGCAAACTCAGGTTTCCAGATGCCTCTGCCAGGGGGTAGGGGGGCTGCTTGTATAGCCCTGAGGGGTAGACGTGCGCCGTTTGATCAAACCGACCTAACGAGTGGTTTAGATTGATCCTCATAGGCGGTGGAAGAACCTTCTGGAAGTAGGGCTGAGGTGGCGCCCGGGGGAGGCCGACCGGCCCCACCACCAGGCCGATCGGGCTGGGGTAGGCCCCCCTCGGGGTCCACTTCGGCCAGATGGTCCGTCACTTCTTCTAGATGCTTCTTTCTTGGGTGCCAAGTCACGTTGAGTTCCGGAGCCTTCTGGAGTCTTCTAGATTTGATTCTTTTAGCACTTTTCCCGAATGGTTCCTGGATTTATATAATTTACCAAATCTCCAGAAAAACTGTTAGTGGCACCCTATTCTAAGTTGATATTAACATTTATGCCCTTTTCTCTTGTTTAGTTGACTTATAAATATATAGGATAAGATGTGTCAACAGCACTCTGTCAGGACCACTGGTGCTTTGCACGGTGGCCATCCTGCCCCACCCGGTGCATCCAGACTCCCCCGGGATGCTAGAGCACAGCACAGGACTCAACGTCAGGAACGCTGTGGACACCGCCTGCAGCCACGTACTTCGCCACCTGTTGGCTAGGTACCGCGACGTCTACAGGACAGGAGACCTGCGGCTGATCCCCCAGGACTACTACAGAGTGGCTCCGATCGTGGACGGACTGCCAGACCCTACAGCACTCTACGAGGAGGAGGTTGTCCAGGGACCTCTGCGCGAGTCCGACGACACGCTCGTCACCACTGGGAGCTACCTCGTGGACTTCGACACTCACGCCTGCCGACGGAGCGAGCAGACGAGTGCACTCTTCAGCTGACTCGAGTACACTACACTGGAGCTCCGTGAGCTTCAGCCCCGCTCCCAGAGTCTGCTCGTGGAGAACCGTACCCTGCGTCAGCGAGTCGAGCAGCTCGAGCGAGGACTACGCCACGCCAACTCTTTGGCAGTGCGAGCTGAAGCTGAGAGAGTGTCCGCTCGAGAGGAGATGATCTACGCCAAGGAGGATCTACGCAAGTAGGAGGCCAGATTCACCCGTCTCTTCGCCAAGCTGGACCAGAAGGATGCACAGTTTGCCACGCAGGGACGCAGTCTCATTCGTGAGAAGGCCAGAGTGGCCGAGCTTGTGCAGGACTAGTACTCCAACACCGCCAACCTCGCTGCACTCACCAGGACTTCTGTGTTTCTGTTGGACAAGTGCAAGAGGATGTTGAGGACTTGGGAGGACGCTGACTCTCTTCGAGTGGACGAGCTTCAGGAGCTCAACAGTCTGCTACCTCCCAAGCACCAGCGGGTGATCCGTAAAGAGACTTTCAAGCTTCACCCGTCCGCCCTCAAGCTACACCCGTGTCCGATGGCTGACATGCCCACTCCGGTTGAGACCCAGGAGGTGAGGGCTGCTCACGCCATGCTGTCACGGATGTTCCCCAGAGACTTCCCCGAGGAGGACCGTTGCCCCGTGAGGTACAAGAAGGCTCGCTTCGAGTAGCGTGCTGGAGCATGATCATGCTAATAAGAGTAGAGTTGTAAGATAGGTAGCTGCCATGAGTTGTTCCATGCAGCCGAGAGCCTGTTCCGGTGCATGAGGAGTTATGAGTCTTTTCACACCTAGATGTGCACACCCTTTTGAGATCATGTAACGCTATATTAGATCGCTGCTATGTGTGACCTCCAAGGCTTGAGTCAGCCTCGAGGAAACTTATGTACTCATAATGGATGATGATTGTTTGGTCTTAATGGAGTTAATTGCTCTTATTGCTTCTTCTTATTGAGTGTTGGAATTATATATTAGAAATATTTTCATGCTTGTATATCAGACTCAATTTGTTGGTGAGTGACGTATCTAAAAGTCTTCTATATCGTTGGTCATGTTTTCAGTAAGATGTCCATCAGGAGGTCAGGACGTCTGTTGGCTCACCTCGAGGAGGCCGAGGCCGAGGAAGAGCAAGCCCCGCCAGTCCGTGGTCGTGGACGTGGCCGCGTTCCCGCTCGTGGGCGTGGACACGCTCGTGGTCGTGGACACGCACCTATCCGAGGACGAGGCCGAGGCATTATGGTGCCACCACCACCGCCTCTGCCCATCGGACAAGGCGATGCTGAAGAAGGAGAAGCTGAAGGAGGACCCGAGCCGCCACCAGCTCCCCAGGGTCGTGGGCGTGGTCGTGGCCGTGGAGAAGCACTACCACCGCCACCGCCTAACCTGGCTGAGGTGATGGCCGCTCAGACTGCGCTGATGCAGAGGATGGCGGAAGCCGTCGAGAACCGAGTCAACGGTGGGAACCGCAACATCCCGCCGGAGGAGGACTTCGCCAAGAAGATCGAGAGGTTCCTCCGCCTGAAGGCCCCTACCTTCAGTTACTCGGATGATCCTCTCGAGGCCGACGACTGGCTCCGCGTGATCGAGACAAAGCTCGACCTCACCGCCTACACCGACGAGGAGTGTGTGGCTCTCGCCGTCCACCAGCTCGAGGGTCCTGCCAAGTCTTGGTGGGACAACTACTCCGACAGCCACCCGAACCCAGCCTTCATCACCTGGCTGGAGTTCTGTGAGGTGTTCCACGAGCAGTACCTGCCGCGGGAACTCATGAGTCAGAAGGCACAGGAGTTCCGCACCATGACTCAGGGTGCGATGAGGGTGGAGGAGTACGAGAGGCACTTCATGAAGATGATGCGCTATGCCCCTGACGACGCCAACTCTGATGACAAGAAACAGTTCTGGTTTCTGCGAGGCCTCCACCATGGTCTCCGCCAGGGCTTGAAGGCTAGTGAGCACAAGTCCCTTCGCCACCTGGTGAACAGGGCTATCGCGCTCGAGGAAGAAAGGAGGGGGCATGAGGAGCGCATGAAGGGCAAGAAGAGGATGGGAGATCGGGACCATGGTGACCGATCCTTCCAGAGGCCGAGGAGTGGGCAGAGCAACCTGCTGAGGGGGAGCTACCGCCCGGGGAACAACCAGCCCGGACGTGGCTTTGGAGGAAGCCGTGCACCGTACCCTGGAGGAAGAAGCTCCAACTACCAGCAGCAGGGGGTGGCTACAACCGCCCGCAGCAGAGCGCGTCGAGAGCCGGCACCGGAGGTTTCACACCTACGTGCTACGCCTGTGGCAAGCAAGGCCACAAGTCATACGAGTGCCCCAGCAAGAAGACCGCTGCTACACCTGCCAGGGCACCAGCTCCAGGAGGGAGACCACCTCAGGCTGCTCCCCAGCCGACCGCTGACCGCGGGAGGCTCAACCTCCTGACTGAGGAGGAAGCTGCCGACGCTCCTGACGTCGTGATCGGTGAGTTTTTAGTTTGTGGTACTATGGCTTTGATTCTTTTTGATACTGGTGCAACTAGTTCTTATGTGTCCTCTAACTTTGTAAACAAACTATCTCTCCCCATGACTCCCCGACCGAAACCTATTGTGACGAGCTCACCGCTCGGAGATATCAGATGCACCCTACTATGCAAAGGGGTGGAAATGTTCATCAAGGGTCACAAGTTCCTCGGAGATCTGACCGTGCTGAAGTCCAATGGGATTGATGTTATTCTGGGCATGGATTGGATCACCGCTCACAAAGGGGTTATCTCCTCGTCACCCCGACGAGTGACCCTGATACACCCAAAAGGGACGAAGATCACGTTTGAGTCGCTGAAGTCTTGAGAAGTACCAGCTGTGTACAACCTGACTACGAAGACAGTGGTTGATGTTCCAGTGGTTTGCGAGTACCCTGATGTCTTTCCTGATGATCTGCCGGGGTTACCACCAGACCGCGATGTGGAGTTCGTGATCAACCTTGTGCCAGGAACAACACCCGTGGCACAGAGTCCTTACAGAATGGGCAAGTTAGAGCTGGCAACGCTGAAGGAGGAATTAGAAGCTCTCCGACAGAAGGGGTACATCCAACCGAGTGCATCACCTTGGTCTTCACCGGTGATGTTTGTACTGAAGAAGGATGGGACACAACGACTGTGTGTCGATTACCGCGCTCTTAATGCGGTAACCATCAAGAACAAGTACACGTTGCCACGCATTGATGACCTGCTTGATCAGTTGAGGAAGGCCAAGTACTTCAGCAAGATTGACCTTCGATCCGGCTACCATCAGATGAAGATTCGCCCCGAGGACATCTACAAGACAGCGTTTGTGACCCGGTACGGGCAGTATGAGTTCACTGTCGTATCGTTCGGTCTTACGAACGCCCCAGCTTACTTCATGAACATGATGAACAAGGTGTTCATGGACGAGTTAGACAAGTTTGTCTTGGTTTTCATTGACGACATCTTGGTCTTCTCGGAAACTGCTGAAGAACATGAAGAGCATCTGAGGATAGTACTGGAGAAGCTGAGGCAGAATCAGTTGTACACCAAGTTCAGCAAGTGCGAGTTCTGGCTAGAAGAAGTGGCATTCCTTGGGCATGTGTTGTCAGGTGAGGGAGTTGCAGTTGATCCCTCGAAGATCGAAGCTGTGTCGAAGTGGCAGTCGCCCAAGATAGTGACAGAGATCAGGAGTTTTCTCGGGATGGCAGGGTACTACCGCCGTTTCATCGAGAACTTCTCCAAGATTGCAAAGCCGATGACCGAGTTGCTGAAGAACAACACGCCATTCGTGTGGTCAGAGAAGTGTGAAGCAAGCTTCCAAGAGCTCAAGACCCGACTCACCACAACGCCTGTGTTGACGCTTCCCGATGACAACAAGGACTTTGTGGTGTACTATGATGCTTCAAGGCAGGGTCTTGGTTGTGTGCTGATGCAAGAAGGCAAGGTGATCGCTTATGCATCAAGGCAGCTTCGGAAGCACGAAGAGAACTACCCGACGCATGACCTTGAGTTAGCAGTTGTAGTTCATGCTTTGAAGATATGGAGGCACTACTTGATGGGCAACAAATGTGATATCTACACGGATCACAAGAGTCTGAAGTATATCTTCACCCAGTCAGAGTTGAACCTGAGGCAACGAAGATGGCTAGAGTTGATAAAGGACTATGACCTCAACATTCACTACCACCCGGGCAAAGCGAATGTTGTGGCTGATGCTTTGAGCCGAAGAAGCTATTGCAACAACCTGATGGTACAGGAGCCTGATGTGACACATGTCAGAGAGTGAAGGCGGAACATCAGAGACCCGCCGAATTGCTACCGCCACTTGAGATACCTCAGTGGAAGTGGGATGATATCAGCATGGACTTCGTGGTGGGTTTACCTTGCACTCAGAAGGGGAATGACTCGATTTGGGCGATTGTGGACCGTTTGACCAAGGTAGCACACTTCTTACCGGTGAAGAACAGGTTCACTGTGAGTCAGTTGGCCGATTTGTACGTAGAGCACATCCTGAAGTTGCATGGAGCACCCCGTAGCATCGTGTCCGATCGTGGTGCCCAGTTCACTGCTCAGTTCTGGAAGAGTCTGCATGATTCGATGGGCACACGCTTGGACTACAGTACAGCCTTCCATCCTCAGACTGATGGACAGACAGAACGGGTGAATCAGGTTCTCGAAGATCTTCTGAGAGCATGTGTGTTGACTTACGGCAACGATTGGGAGAAGAGTCTACCCTACGCCGAGTTCTCGTACAACAACAGCTACCAGGCAAGTTTGCAGATGGCACCCTTTGAAGCTCTGTATGGCAGAAAGTGTAGGACCCCGTTGATGTGGTCTGAGGTGGGGGAGAGGACTTTCTTCGGTCCTGCTTCCATTGTTGAGGCTGAGGAGAATGTGGCCAAGGTTAGAGAAAACCTGAAGATAGCTCAGAGCAGGCAGAAGAGCTATGCTGATCCTAAGCGAAGGGATATCTCCTTCGAAGTTGGTGACTACGTCCTTCTGAGAGTGTCACCGCTTAGAGGCACGAAGAGGTTCCATGTGAAGGGGAAGCTAGCCCCGAGGTTCGTTGGACCCTACCAGATTGTGGCAAAGGTGGGGAAACTTGCTTATAGGCTGGAGTTACCGCCTGATCTTGCTGGAGTGCATCCAGTGTTTCACGTTTCGCAACTCCGGAGGTGCCTCGACCCGAAGCTTGACAAGCATGTCTCCACCGATGCTATCGACTTGCAAGACAATCTGGAGTACTTGGAGTATCCGGTAAAGATATTGGATTGGGCCGAGAAAGCTACAAGAAGTACCACCACTCGCTTCTACAAGGTGCTTTGGAGCAATCACACCGAGCGAGAAGCGACGTGGGAGAAAGAATCGGTCATGAGGGAGAAGTATCCGCACCTCTTCGAGACGGAGGTAAGTTCTTAATCTCGAGGACGAGATTCTTTTGAGGGGGGAGTCTGTAACATCCCGCATTTTTAATACGGAATGTTATTATGAAAAATGAGTATTTTAAAATTTTTGGTGAATTGATTAAGTGCTTGATAAATTAATTAAGGTTGTCTTCTAAACTCTCTCCTAATTCCTAGATTTATTTTTGAGCTATTTAAAAATTTCTAGGAAATATAAAATGTTAGTGTGTGAACCTTGGAGTTTAATTGGCTTTATTTTGGATCTCATTTGTGTGAGAATCAAATTTGAATTCTAAATTCAAATTTGAATCTAAATAGAATAGGGGTAAGAGTTTAGGGAAATAGGAAAAGGTTTCAAACCCGGCTTGGGCCTCAAGTCCACAGCCTAAGTCCGTTGGGAGCCCCTCTACTTTTTTCCTCAAACCGGAGCACACCTCGCACTTCCCCGGCCCAGCAGCTTTGCGGCCCAGTTACGCCGGCCAGCCCACGCGCACGCGCTCCGCTCCTTTCTCTCGCTGACGCGCCGGCCCCGCTCGTCAGGCGCCACATCGACGTCGTCTTCCTCCTCCTTTTTCCCTTTTCCCCTCTCTGCTACGCGTCGCGGCCACCCGATGAGCGCCACCTCGGCCGGAGCTCGCCGTACGTGCCTGTGGCCGAGCCGTGGATGCGCGCCACCTCAGCGCTGCGCATCCGACCGTCCACACGACTCCACGCCACCTATAAAACCCGCCGCCGCGGCCACGCCCCAGACCTAATCCACCTTGGGGCTTCCCCCTGTTCCGCCGCCGCGCCTAGAGAAGAAGAAGGAGTGGAGGAGAAGGAGGCGGGAAAGGCCGTCCGTGGGATCGTCGTCAACACCGTGAAGCCGGAGGTCGCCTATGGAGCACCCGTTCGCCGCGAAGCCCCGTACCACGCCGTCCGCTCTGCTTCCCCTGCTCCAGCTCACCGCGCCGCCGTCCTGCTCTGCCACACTTCACCGCCGCTTTGCACGTCGACCTGTGGTCACCAGGTGAGCGCCGCCGTGCCTTTCTCGTCTGTGGAGCCGGCCTTCGCGCCGAGGAGGGGAAAAGACCCCGCTTTGAGGCCCTGTGTTTGACCTCGCACGTGCCGCGCCGCCGCAGCAGACCGCCGTCGCCTGTGTCGCCGGCCTTCGCACCGAGGCTTAAGCCTGCAGGTGCCGCTGCCTTCGACAACGCACGCGCGCTCACCGCCTTGCCCTGACCCCCTTGCTCTTTTGCACACCGGTGACCTTGACGTCCTGCTCACCGCGCCGCCGTGGCCTTCGCCGCGGAAGGATGCCTTTGTGCACGCGCGAGCAGGGGAGGTAAAAGCCCCACCTTTAGGGCTTCGCCGTGCTTGTCTCACCACCGGCGCGACCGCGCACGCTCACACGTCGTCGTCCAGTCGCGGATGCCCTGATGCCCGCTGTCACACGCGCCGGCCAGTGCGCCGCCTCGGCCAAGCCGGTCGTGTGTGCTTAGGCAGAGGGCCAAAGTCCCAGTTTTGGGCCCGTTTAGCCTCACTTGATGCGCGCACGCGCACACCTGGCGCTTTGGCGCACCCACACGCCGTCGCCGGCCGACGCCGCACCGCACCGCCGCACCCGTCCATGCGCCGCCGCCGTCGAGCTCATCTCCGGCTAAAGGTTTGGCCTTTCTTGGCCTGGGCAGGTGCGCAATCACTCCCCGCGTCAAACCCCGTCACTTGTTGACTGACCCCGGCCACGTCTCGCCGCCGGCGAGCCTCGCCGTGCCGAAATCCCCTTTGGGGCAATTCATCGAGCACTTGTGGACGCCAGCCAAAAACCCCCAGGGTTTAGTGCACACCGCCGCCCACACACACATGAGCACGCAGAGGATCTGACCGGATCCCGTGCGGCTGGCCACCCACAGCCGAGCCACGCGCGCGCCCACACCGCGTCGCGCCGCAGAGATCCGCCCTGGGATCCACTGCACTGCGCCACACGCGCGGCCACGCGGGCAGCCACGTGTGCAGGCGATGGCTATAAGCCACTCCGTGGTAGCCACATGGGCGGCTAGAGCTGGCCTACAGTCGGCTTTAAGTCTGTTATGTGTCAGCCAGAGTTAGGTAAAAGCTAGACTAAAGTCTGCAATATTGTATATGCGTATTTGATTTTCAGAAATCTGTTTTATCTTTGGAAATTCATAATAAATCCGTTTTAACTCCGAAAAATACGAAACCTTTTCTGGAAATCTTCTAAAATTCCAAACTCCGCGCTAGGCTAGAGTTTGCCTCTTTTTGGGTCTTATTTGCTCTTCATCTTGGATTTATTACAATTAGCATTCGTGTTTATTTATTTAATGCGATTCTAGGAGCCACCCGAGCCGGAGAGCTGAACCAGGACTACGACGACGACCTCGGCTACGACGACTACTCGCATCCAGGTTCACGCCCGACCTACTTTGAATGCCCATTAGGCATTGCTTTAGAACTGCTAACGCTTTACTTATGCATGATGATGAGTATGATGAAACCCTTCCACTGACACTTTTTAAATACCCTGGCCTTGATTGACCTACTGCTACTACTATATTTATGCGTGTTGATACGTTGATCTTGCTGTGCATGTGTTGGGATATTATGTGGTAGTATCTTGGCGTGTGTGGGGAAAAACCGGCAGGAGAAGGTGTTTTTGGGATACTTGGCAGGGGTGAGCTCAAGACAACCCGATCCGAGATCGGGGGACAGGGTTCGTCTTCTCGGGCGATGCCCAGTTTGGTACCTATGGTGGGTACATTGTTTTAGAAGCACAGGTGTTGGGGTTTTTGTGATGACTTGGAGGATAGGAGCTCGCCCCGGTCTGAAACCGAGTGGGTCGCTTTGTGTTCACGGGACTTTCGTACACACCACCTCGCCGAGAGTGGGGATAGGGCCGGGTCGACCCTGGCAAGTGCGTTTCCATACCTGCTAGTAGGATAGAGGGTATCAGTGAGAGGGTATAGGGTGAAGTCCCTTCCCTTTTGGGCGCTCCCCGTGCGGCCACACGGGGGCATGTTCACAGTTCTGGGGTGGTCCTTTGCGAGGGACCGCATCGAGACCCGGATGCAGGACGGAATCATAACTCCTAGGTGTTCGTCCGGTTGGATGGGCTCGGTGGGCCGTACACCGTCCGAGTGCTATTCCGAGTTGGGTACTAGTGTACACGCTCTGCAGAGTTTAGATCTATACGTATAGCTGCGTCCTCGGTTATGGACATGCCCGTTGTTTACTCCGACTCTTACGTTTTGGGATTTCTACCTTCCCCCATATAGGATGAGAGTGTATGGTGAGCCGTGGTTGTATTCGGGGAGAGGAGAGTTGCTCCCTCTGCCTCGCGGATTCGGGTGCAATCATTGAGGTGCGAGGAGTGGGAGTTCTCGCACCGACCCTAGCTAGAGATAGGTGATGGTGACGGTGATCTGGGTGATCAGGTGTAACCGATTGTGGATGAGTGATATGGGATTTGGTGGGATTATGGAGATATTATCCTTTTTTATATTGATGCGGCTGCTGCTTAGGAAACCCAGCCTCTACCTTGTTCCTCTCTTTACCTTTAGAAGTAGGCCACTTAAAGCTTGCATACGGTTGGTGACGTGGACCTATCCCGATCTTTGGGGATAGCCCCTGAGCTTGCAGGGTACGAGTCAGACTTCGACAACAACGCCGACGGATGGTATGACTGAGGGGCACGATGCTTCGCTCAAGGATGCCTGTGGGAGGAGAATAAAGATGGAGACACCTTCTGGAAGCTAGCTACCGCAGTGTAGGCTCTTATTCTTGTTATTCCGCCAAGAGGCGTGTATTGATGTACTCCTATTATTCAGGACATGTAATAATAAGATTATATTCGTACTCTGATACTTTACTTCGATGTATGACTGTGATATTTGTCTGTGATGAATGCCTGTGCGTGATAGCGTCTGATCTAGGGACTATCACGAGACAGAATGACGGGTTTTCCGCTTTTGAAAACCTGGGGCGTTACAACGCGTACCGGTCAACCGGGATTATTTCGTTAAAGAGCCCCTGAGCTTTTGTCTTTTTGCAAGCCGGTCCTTCCACCTGTATAAATCCTTGCAAACAGGTCCTTTCTTTTACGATCTAGCCCCTGTCTTTTCTGTTTAATAGCACCCGAGGTCCATTTCACCTCTTTTTCAATGTAGACCTTCTGTTTTCATGTATAATTATGTTTTGGGTCCCTGGTTTCTTTCAAACAAGCCCCTGACAACCTAGTTTTCTTACAGAAAAAGCCCCTGCATCTTGTTTTAATCATATCTTTCACGTTTTAACTCCATTTTTTGCGTATAAGGTATCAAAATGATCGTCTCAGCACGTAGAATCTTTTTATCAGTGTGTTATTAGTTTATAGCAACGATTGGTGTACTGTTTTATTTATTTATTGTATATTTGTGTTTGTGCGTAGATCTCGTGCCTGTTTCAACTGAGCAACCTCTCGGAGAAGATCAGGAGGAGCCTTTCTTTGAAGAAGAAGACTCTCAGTTTGTAGAGGAAGGCAAGTGGACCTCCCTCTATGCATTTTCCTCTTTGTCCTAAATAATTGCATATTAATTAATATTTACTTTTAATTGTTGCTATGCACAAATTGATGGGAAAATTACCTTTTTAAGAACATGACTAGAATTTTACCCCTATTACCTTGAACAACCCTTTTAATAAATGTTTTGGGTAGAAATGCTTAGTTGCTTAACTTGGGATGGTTGAAATAAATATTTATAAAATGTTGATCATGGAACTTTGGTGAACTTTGGTAAATTGGCAAGATCATATAAATTAATTGGAACATGGAGAACCACTCAAGAAAATAGTGCAACCACAGTGGCATATGGCTATGCCCTTAGCCAATTAATTAGGTGTTTTAATTATCTAACAACCTTTCTCGAAAGGGGCACAGGGGGCCGGAGTTGAAGGGGTATAGCCCAGCTCTTTTGGGGTAGCAGCCTTTGCTAAGGTGCTGACCACTAGGTAGGGTTATTGTCCGCTCCGCTGCTGTAACTGTCGTAGGTTGTTGGTCTTTTGCATTGCCTTTGTAAAGGCTTCCTAGTGGACCCCTAGCCACTCACCTCAGAAGTGTTTAAGGACCTAGCTAACCCAGGCAACATGGGGAACATGAGCTGTGGGTAAAGTGTACGACCTCTGCAGAGCGAAAACTGATCGATCAGCCGTGCTCACGGTTAAAAGCGGCTTGGACCCTCACATGATAATTAAATTTAAAGATGGATCTAAATCGTGTTTTGGTGGGTTGTTTTGGAAAGTTATGTTATTTACTTTTCTTTAAGGGGATGGGATATACTTACATCTAGATAGGTGCTTGCTTAACAAAACTTGACCAACATTAAAATGCTAATCGCTGCAAAACCTTTAGCCTACCCTTGACAGCCTTGCATACTTTCCCTCCACTTGCTGAGCTCCAACCATAAGTGTGTTCACCCTTGCTTACCGCTGTTCAGAGGAGAACAACGGTGAAGAGTACTTCAGCGACTTTGAGGAGTTCTGAGGCATGCGATCCCCCAGTCATGTGTCTGTGGAAGCTGAAGACGAAGTTGTTCGTCTAGTTACCGTTTGTTCATTTTTTAAGGACCTTCGAGTCCACCGTCTGAGTGTAATAAAAAGATAATGTAATGGTTTAACTCTTGTACGATTTGATTACTGTTTATGATATTACACTCTTTTGTCTACCATATGTGTGTAATTTGATCCTGGCGCACATATGAGATGCATTTGGTTTCTCTTCGGAAATCAGGTGTGACAACATCCTTCGGATGCTCGGCAGTGGAAGACCTTTGATTCCAAGTATGAAAAGTTTAGCGGCGAAAAAAGAAATATATGGTTCGCATTAAGTACAGACGGCATGAATCCATTTGGTGAAAGAAGCAGCACACACAGCACATGGCCAGTGTTGATGAGCATATACAACCTTCCCCCTGGCTATGTCACAAGAGAAAGTTCCTTTTGCTAATCATTCTAATCCAAGGACCGAAGCAACCTGGTATCGACATAGATGTTTTCCTGGAGCCATTGATGGAAGAAATGGAGAAGCTTTGGATACATGGGATTAAGATGTGGGATGAGTACAGACAGGAGCAATTCACACTTAAGGCCATTATCTTTTTACCATTAATGATTACCCTGCCCTATTTTCTGTGTCAGGTTAGGTAAAAGGAAAGACAAGCTGTGTAGTATGCTTGAATGATACAATATCTTTGTACCTTAAAGGATCTACGAAGACAGTGTATATGGGCAACAGACGCTGGCTATTAAAGACTCACAAGTACCGCAAGATGCCGGAATATTTTGATGGAAAGATTGAGAATGGTTCTGCCCTACAACCGGCCACGAGTAGAATCGTATTTGAAATGTGTCAGAAGGTCAAGTTCAAACTTGGTAAGAAGTCAAAAGTTGGTGTTGATGAACCTACAAAAGGGAAGGAAGGAGGCTGAAACTACGGAGAACGTCGACGTGCCTTTTAAGAAGATGTCTATCTTCTTTAAGTATTTGCCATACTGGAAAGATTTGGTGGTGCGCCATGCCATTGATGGGATGCATCTTAAGAAGAATGTGTTTGAAAGCATCTTGGGTTTCTTAGGTTTATCGGGCAAGGTAAAGGACGGACTAAAGTCACGCAAGGATCTTGTTGACCTAAAAATCAAGCCAGAGCTACACCCGCAAGAACGTCTTAATGGTAAATAGTACCTCCCCCAGGCCAGTTACAACTTGACACAAGATGAGAGGTTGGCTATTTGCAAGTGCTCGCGCGGTCTGAAAGTGCCTACCAGATTCTCATCCAACATCAGATCACTAATCTCGTTGAAAGACATGATGCTTACTGGTTGTAACTCTCATGATTGCCATGTGATGATCACTGTTTTTCTCCCAATTGTGATCCAAGCTGTTAAACCAGTATTCCTTAATATGGTTATCACAAGGATGTGCTACTTTTTCAATGTGATTTCGCAGAAAGTGGTCGATTGTATAGAGTTGGCAAGACTGCAACTTTTTATGGCTGAAACACAAACCCAGCTCAAGATGTGCTTCCCTCCGTCCATTTTTGATATCATGGAACATCTGATGCTCCACATGGTTGAGCAAATTACAGAACTAGGACCTATGTACTTCCATCAGATGTGGATGTACAAACAATTCATGTCGATTCTGAATGGATACATGAGAAACAAGACATTTCCAGAGGGCAGTATGATCGAGAGCTACCATACAGAAGGGAGTGTTGATTGTTGCATAGATTACATAAAAGATACGAAAGCGATCGGTTTACCGGAATCTCGACACGAGGGCAGATTGTCTGGGACAGGTACCATTGGAAAGAAAAGATTCATTGATGAGGACAACCAAGAACTAGAGAAAGCACATTCAAGTGCTCTACAACAACTTGCAATTACGGAGCCATTCATCGTGGAACACATAAAATAGATTAGTGAAGAAAATGATGGTCGGTCTGATGATTGGGTCCTCAATGAGCAAAAGCGTCGTTTCCCATCCTAGTTAAAAGAACATGGACATCTATTTCAAGACGATGCAGTAATGACCAGATTAGCGTCCGGCCCATCAAGTAATGTCACCTCATGGCAAGCATACGAAATGAATGGGTTCACCTTTTATACCAAGGCAAAAGACAACAAGAGTGTCGCTTATCAAAACAGTGGTGTTCGCATAGATGCGATTGATGCCCGTGGAAACAACAACACTTTCTACGGTTTCATAGAGGAAATATGGGAACTTGACTATGGAGCGAATATCCGGATCCCCTTGTTTCGGTGTCAATGGGTCAAACACCTGAAGGGCATTACAGATGACAACTACGGGCTGACACTTATAGACCTTGCCAATGTAGGTTACAAAGATGACCCATGGGTACTCGCTGAGCGTGTTGCACAGGTTTTCTACATAGCTGATCCTATGAATGTAAAGAAGCACATTGTCGTCTCCGGAAACCAAAGAATTCTTGGAGTTGAAGGTGTAGTTGACGTTGAGGATTACAATCAGTATGAGGAATTAGTCTTGTTCAAAGATCATGAAAAAAGAATCAAAAAACTTGAAAGCAGTATTCCTAAATCGAAGAAGCCATGGTTACGTACAGACTGCGAAGGAAGAATTGTTAAAGGATAAATTAGCAATTCTTATTAGTTTGTCTTGATGTATCTCTTGTAAGACTTTGTTAATTAATGTCGTTGTAAGACTTCAAATTAAGTCACATTTTCAAGTCATTATTATATTGCATTCGGTTCGATTTCACGTCATTGAAAGCTCACAAGTAAAATCATACAAATACAACAACGCATGATTAATACATCAGTACTTTAGTCTTAGCAAAGACTAAAATTTCAAATCCATACAATTAAAAGGGTACAAATTTCATAGTTAATTAAAATCTAGGATCGTTCACATCATGACCGTGAATCATCGTGAGGTACAAAGTATGATTAATATCGATGATGTTGATTCCTAAGAACCTCTCAACATAATCCAACACATATATGTATGCACTATCTCTGGCCATGTAGGGCGTCATGAATATCTCTCCAAATATTTGCACCGAATTCGTAGATGATGATAGGGTAATGCCTGCTTGCCAACCGCTGCGTACTGGACATGGGTGCGGTGTCGTGAATGTCCATCCAATGTTATGCAATACTTGACGTAAGACCTCATGCATACCTTGATCAGCGTGCATGAAACTGTTATACAATGCGTCCTGATTCAATTGGCAAGCAAAACATAACGTGTAAGTACACAGTTCTTAAAAAAGAAATTCAAAAAATAATGAGTAAGTTTTAGTTACATACAATGGACGATGCATCATGCCTCATCCAATGGTGTTCGATGAGATCCCTCTGTAACTGACTATGGATGGCAGGATTCTTCAACTTATGATGATTCTTAATATAATCTGATCTCTCTTGGGTTATGGTCCGGTATGGAACAGCAGGAACTCCAACATTGTCATGATCCGTGTGCTCCGCAAGTTTCCCTTCATCCTCGATAATCATATTATGCAAAATTATGCATGTTGTCATAATGTCACTAATCTGATCACGATGGAAACCATATGCAGGGCCTCGAACAATAGCCCACCTAGATTGAAGGACACCAAAAGCACGCTCAATATCTTTACGAGCACTTTCCTGTTGCTTAGCAAAGTGTGCCGCCTTCATATCTATAGGATTGGAAATGGTCTTCACAAAACCTGACCAATTGGGGTATATACCATCAGCTAGAAAATAACCCATGTCATATGTGTGACCATTAACAGTGAATGATACCGGAGCTGCTTCACCTTTTAAAAATGAGGAGAAGACGGACGACTTCTGAAGGACATTAATATCATTGCAGCTGCCCGGCATGCCGAAATAGGCATGCCATATCCAAAGGTCATGCGAAGCTACCGCCTCAAGTATCATGGATGGATGCTTCCCACGCCCAGTGAACATGCCTTTATATCTTGCAGGGCAATTGCGCCACGGCCAGTGCATACAATCAATACTTCCCAACTTTCCTGGAAATCCACGTTCTTCTCCGATTCTAAGAAGCCTTGCTACATCTGCAGCGTTCGGAGCACGCAAGTAGTACTTCCCGAATACAGAAATGACAGCCCGAAATGGTGGAGAGCCTTACGAGCTGTTGACTCAGCAATATGGACATACTCATCTGTAGCATCAGCAGGTAGACCATAAGCAAGAATGCGAAGCAACTGCTTTTTGCAAACCAGTGAGCCCAAGACGCCCAATGGCGTCCTCCTTTTGCTTGAAGTAGGGGTCTGCATCTTCAATCGCTTCAACAATGCGCTCAAATACATGGACGCGCATTCGAAACCTGCACATAAAGATAAGATCTATCAATGTACTGCCAAGTAACCCCTGAAGCAATCCATGACTACCAGACTATAGAAACACACCGTCGACGGAACTGGAGCGCCGAGTAAACAGGATTGGGACCAAAGTAGTCAGCACGGATCGTAGCATCCCCTGCCGCCTGATCCCTCGGTCGTATCTGCTTTGGTGGACCATTGGAACGACGCATATGACGAAAGGATTCAACATTCTCGAGCTCAAAAAACTCCAGTATCTCCAAGTCGTCGTCATCAACAAGCAAAAGAAAATCATCTTCGTCCTCCTCTTCCTCTTCATCTATCACCCACGTTCTGCACATGGAAGAACCAAACCAGCCTGCCATGGCCGTGGAGAGGACAGGCGACGAACCCTAGCAGCCGGCCATGTCGAGACCAAATCCGGCTATTTGGACTGCGAGATTGGGAAAATGAGAGCTCAAATGGATGTTCCTAGGCCATGGCCACTCGCACCTAGAAGGAATCGATGAGGAACTCACCGGACAGGAAGGAGACGGCGGCGCAGTCGCCGCTCGGTGGAGGGAGCTGCCGGTGATTTCGTTGGTTTAGTTGAGATGGAGATCGAAATACAGGTGGTGTGGCTGCAGCGTTCCAAGAAAGGTACCTGGAAAAGTCCATGAGCCATGTGGGCCATACCCTGTTTACAGATTCATTTAGAGTTGGAGCGGTGCGACTAGCCTTAGCCTGTGTGTGGTGTGATGCAGACATGCTGTAGATGTTCCCTTGTCAGTGAAGCTCCTTATTACGTGATGAAGTCAACAAGTAGATCGAGATCGCTGCTGGTAGCCTGGTACAGATAGGCCGGTGGTGGAGCATGATCGGTTGGTTTTTATTAGGTCTGGCTAACCCATCGCCATCGGAGAACCTCATAAAAATACGCTGCTCGGTGGTGGCGATGATCGCCGACACCGACTGCGAGCCATCATCCCCATTGACTTGGGACCAAGCTAATTAACTAGGGCTTCATCGAAACAAATATGTTGGTAGAACTAGAATGCATGATTAAGTACTGCTGACTAAGCATCTTTAGTACCATACATGTCTTAAAGTTCTTCCTTTATGGAATTATTTTTGTTCATGTGTAAATGTTCTATTGTTATTTTGTTGAGCTAGTAGAATGAATATATCATTGCAGTGTGAAAGGAAGCCATCATTGTTTGCCATCTTATTAATAAATTAGTATAGACGCACGTGCGACACGCACGTATTTTAAAAACCACAGTGGAAAAAATAGTGTTATATATTTTTATTTTATAGCAAATATGTACCATGAATGTATTTTTAGAAATGTAGTAAATGCTATTTTTGCAATCATGTACATTAAAATTGTTCAATAAAAAAATCTAACCCATGTCATAATTACCTTCCTTCATTTGGAACTTTAATAAAAAATGTGTAACTTAATATCTTTCTACTAAAATTCTTGTGATAATAACTTATTTCTCTTGCATCTCGCTCTCGCCGCATTGCTCTAGTCTTCCCTGCCCCTTTGAATTATCATGCTTCGTTGACACCACGAGTTCATGTGGCTGAAGTAGCTCGCTGAGGCACTGCCCATCAGTATTGTGCACAACAACTCCCACTAAAAGACCTTGAGCACCACGAAACTCGGCGATTTAATGTTTGGTGAGAGGGATGAGAATAGATGAGATGGATGGAGCTTCTTGCATCGATTTGCATCGTCAGCCATGGGTCCTACATATCATTCATTGATAGCAAAGAACAAAATATATGGCCTACATGGAAGTCACTACGCTCATAACTTCAGATCTTTTGGTGGCTTACATGTCGATCATAGCATAGACATATTCTTTCCTGAACAAATCTCGTGAGCGGATTACGGTGGAGAAACAAGTTGTAGGCTAACCTCCTAATCGAGACACATTTGAATCAACTAAACCAAGAACTTCACCACATTCTGGTCTTCAATTTGAAGTTCAGCTAAAACTGAAACTGAGCTCTGGTTGCCGGCGCTACACCTCAAGGAATGTGATACGAGGTCTCTGTAGATCTTGCGTCCGTCGGGTCCGTAGCCACACGTTATCTGGTTGTCGTGGCCGTCCAAGAGCAGAATGATGCCGGCAACGGCGTTCCTTTCCTAGCGGAAATCGAGCCCGTCCGCGGTGACGCGAAGGCCACCTCCAATGTTCGTGAGGCTCTCGGCGACGACGGACTCCATGGCAGCCTTCGCCGAAACCTTCCCGCCGTCTGTTGTGCGCATCAGACGAATGATGCAACGGGCGATTACATTGAACTCTAGATTACATTGTACCTACCTCTTTGGCAACTCCCCCCATGCTTAGATGATTGCACGTCCTCTGGCAAAGAGGTGACGGAATTTTGGTGCCAAGGTAGGTACTAAAAGTCCTATTTTCCTGAAGGGAAACACTTGAAATCTTCTAGGGATCCTTTACGCAACCTTTGTCTTAGGGGTCTCCCAAAATCATACTTCAATCTTCGGCACCTTCATTCTTGTGATCTTCCTTGAAATATTCATCCATACTCAAGAATTGGGTTGTGGTCAAGGAGGTAAACACAAAAAAAGATGTTTTGGGTTTGTGGGTGGATATCCGGCGAGGTTTGCGAAATTCCCAATGTGGAAACTCACAATGCACTGATAGAAGGGCTATCATAAAGAACGATACGCAAAAACGGAATGACCAGCTTTTTAGTCTCAGGTCAGAGAAATCAAGCCTTGAATTAATGCACCCAAAAATAAATCTTGTATGTACTAATGTTTGGCACTCAAGTAAATATAAGGCTTTGGATAGGTGGAGCAAGATGCAAGTGGTATTAATGACAAGGTTAGCATTACTTTTAAAAATAAATCATCTTTAACCCATCCAAAATTGAGAGCATGAGAAAAACTATGGGTCTCATCTTTATCATAACCTCCGCAAAGGATTAAGCTAGCATTTAATTTAATTTCAGATTCATATTTAAAGAGAGCACTAGCTTAAACATGCATAAATCAAGCATAGGATCGAGCAAAGCGGCAACGATCATCACGTATCAACATGGCATCAACTTTTTATCTTCACTAAAGGTGATAAACTTGGTGGCAAACTTTATTCATGTTGATTTAAAGCAAACACTACTACTAACACACATGGTGAAAATAAATAAAAACAGAAAATGCTACGCACACACAAATTTGCATAAAAGCTGAAAATAAAGAAAAGGAAAGAGGGAAAATCGAACCGAAGTTGAAGGCATCATTATTATTTTTCTTCTTCCTCCTCCTCCATTCTTCATCTTACGGTGGTTGATATTGATGATCTTGCTTGTAGCATGGTTGCGCCGGTCCTCCTCGAAATTATTCCGGCGGTGATATGTGAAGGCGACCAATTTGATAGGCAATGTTTGCGGTCCCTTCTTCCATTTGACTTGCATTGGTTTGGATGGGACGCCATGAAAACTTCATTAGGAACCTTGTATGGTGGAGGATGTGGTGGCGTGGCTGCACCACTCCCCCATGCTTGCATTCGCATACTTCCTCCATATGGTGGTGGCATCAGAATCCCTCCATGTGGTTGTTCATTATCTTGATGTGCAGCCTCTCATTCGCCTTGGGCCGCGGAGGATGATCTCTCTCCCACAATTTTCCTTTTTAATCTTCTTTGCCGGTACAAGAAATCCTTCCTCTAACCAATTTTGTCTTCATTCAATCTCAACCTCATGTTGGGAAGAGGAACATTAATCTTTGTCAACTTGTACCTTCTCATCTCATCTCCACTAATAAATTTTCCTTGCTTCATGTACTCGATCCCAAAGAAATTCCGACAAGGAGAAATTTTGGGTTCCTTGTTTTCTTCTCCCGAAATCATTCCCCAAAAATCCTTCTAACATATTTTCTTGGACATCAACTTGCTCCGGGGCTTCCTTCTTATAACCGAGTAGTTCTCCAATATATCCATAAGGAATTAGTTGATCTTTATCTTCAAGGCGGAATGAGAGGCGTGACACCCCTTCATTAATGACCGGTGCCAATGTATAAGAATTTCCAAGGCAAGCTCCTTGTGAGTAGTCACACCAACTCCATTAAAGAATTTCACCCATCCAAGGTTGCTCAAGATTTGATATCCGAGTAGAATCCTACACTTGGAGACCACAATTCTATCTCCAACTACATACACTTTTCATACATCATTATTTTAATTATGATACGTGCTTTAATAATACTATTTGTTCCAGCTTACGGTGACGGGGGCACACCTGACTCGACCCTAGATGGAGAGGGCCAGCCGATAGTAGTATACGACGAGTTCAGCTTCGACTTGTTCGACTACTTGCGTGGGGTGCCATACACCTAGACACAGGAGGAGCTTTGAGGGTCGCAGCTACCAAGGGCACCACCCACGAGGACACAGGAGGGCGGAGGGATGCCGCCGTTTCCAGGAGGGTGGACGGAGGTCGGAGCTGGAGGTGCAAAGTCGTCGCAAGCCCCCGCAGGAGAGTCCCACCCGGTTGCAGGGTCGACGCCCCCACCGGCGGCGGTGATGGCGACACCGCCTGCCGACGATGCTCGGCGTCGGCAGATCCACCCACGTGACCAGTTCACGTACCCTCGCGACCAGACGTGGACCGCAGCCCGAGCAGACAGGCAACAACAGAAGAAGAGGCGTTGCTAGGTTAGGTTAGATATGTTAGTTTACGCAGCAACACTCTTATTCGTGATCTTGGACATACTATCTGTATGAACTAATTTTCTGTTATGTCACTTTGCTTTTCTTTGTTAGCAGCAAGTATTTCTTTGTACTATGCAAGTATTTATTTTACAAACAATATTTAAAATCAACATAAAAAGCATAAAGTGAAAAAAATGAGCCAACCGCCATACGCCACGGCGGTTAAGGCCAACCGTCGTGCGCCGCAGTGGTTGGAGCTAACTGTCGTACGCTATGGCGGTTAAATCTAACCGCCATGAGGCTCTAGCAACTGCCATGGAGGCCACCTAACCGTCGTGGCCTACGGCGGTTAGTTTCGTCCGCCCTGTGCCACGACGGTTGCACTTAAACCGCCGTGGCCCACAGCGGTTGTTGTATAGATTTGACAAAATCCTAGACGATCATATATTTTTACAAAATCGAAAAAATATATATATAAATCGTACAATGGTCACTCCATGCTGAGACAGTCTTATAAACATTTTGTCTTCCAGTCGTACCATTTTCGAATTAACGCTTTTACACGAAGTGATGATGAAAGTATTAGCAAAGTGTTATGTATACGGTGCGGCTTTTGGAAGACGGGTTTTAGTCCAGCACGGTTGTTTTACTAACCATTGCAAACTGAATTATCTGAACATAACTATGGTAATTTCTGCTGTTGTGTTATGCCAGCCAAGTTTTTGAGCTCTTGATGTTTACTGCTGATTGTGTCGTTTGCTTGACTGAAGACTTGGTGGGTTGACATGTTGTCTTAACAGGGGGAAAAACATATCCAGCGCATTGGGTCCAGCAGTAGTTCTTTGTTAAAATTTTGCTGGTAGAATGAACGTTTGATGTGCCTTGTCACTACGGTTTGCTTGGTGCCTTTGTCTTAAAGTGCGTCTATTTGTGATTTTTTTTGGTCCTTGTGCTTGCGCGCGCGCATGAGTATTCTTTGTTTTGACATGCTGTTCACTGACAGTGTGTCACGCATCTGGAGATGGTTTATTTATATGCTCGGGAAGGCCTGAAGTGGGCTAGATCGTCCTGGCCTGCGACTGCGATGGGTAGGAAAAAAAAAGTTCATTCCACAATCCAGTCGTGTTTGGGTTTCAACCTCTAACTACAAAATCAGGTATTGGACACCCACGAACTATCAAAACCGTCCGATTTACCGCCCCTCCTCGACGGTTTCGTGAACAGTTTTCGCCAATGTGGCGCCACGTCAGCTTGTCCACGTGTACAAATATTTACTCATAAACACAAAATATCTTTTTTTCCTCGCATAAAGGTCCCTCCCCCACTTCCTCAATCCCCACCGGTGACGTTCGCCCCCCGCTCCGTCGCGGATGGGATCTTGGTGGCGAGCTTGACGTAGCAGAAGGAGAGGAGCGCAGAGAATCCGGTGGTGGCATAGGCGAGCAGGATGGCCGAGCCGGCATCGAAGCGTGCCTCCTGGCCGGTGAGGACGAATACACCGAAGCCGACGCCGGAGCCGAAGTTGAGGAAGACGAGGTCGACCCAGGAGAGGCAGCGACGGAGTGGGTTCTCGCTCTGGGCGAGGAGCATCTCGGCCTCGACGGCCTCCGAGAAGCGGCTCGTCACGCGGTCATGCAGGCGCGGCCCAGTGGACAGGAGGGCACCGCCGTACGCGCGCCAGCTCCAGAACCACGGCTCCGGGAAGAAGTTGGCCTTGCTCTAACGCTAGTACTGTCTCCCCGCCACTGTCGGCGGCTCTCCTCCCTCCACCTCAGATGTCATCGCGGTGAGCTGACGGACGAGAGAGATCGGGTGGTTGATTTCATTGAGTCGGGGTCCCGTGGTCGCTCGAGGTGTGCGACGGCGTCACGGAGCTCGGCGCACTTCTACATCTCGTAGAGCTAGTGCTCGCAGGCAAGGCGCGCCTTGAGGAGCTGCCGGGACTTCAACCCACCGCTCTGTCGTGGGTCATCGGAGAGATGAGGGGAGCTCCGGCGTGGGGGCTCGGAGGGCAAGAGGAGGGGGCCGCAGAGGATGGATGCGGCGCTGCTGCCGGCGTTGGGGGTGACGGCGGGTGTGGAGGACAGACAGTCAGACACACTGCGGCCATCAGTGTTAGGGGGAAGGAGGGGGAGCTCCGGCTTGGGGTTCAGAGGGTGCAGAGGAGATGCGGGGTCCAGCCACCAGCGGAGTGGCTTAGAGGGCGGACGCTGAGGGATGCGGCGCAGGTGGAGACTACCCATGTCGTCGGCTTGGGGTTCAGCGGGCGCCGTGGCTTCCGGAGGAAGAAGAAGGAGGTCCCGACTCAATGTCATGTGGACCCCACTGAGTAGTGACAGCAAGGATGGCTAACATGGCGCCACGTATGCGAAAACCACCTCAGAAACCGCCGAGGGGGGTAAATTGGACGGTTTCGATACTTCGTGGGTGTCTAATACCTGGTTTTGTGATTGGGGGTTGAAACCCAGACAACGCATATAGATGAGAGTTGTGGAATGGACTTTTTCCCGATGGGTATACACGAGCTCTACTGTAGATACCACACTTTTATCGCCCAACTGCTGCTGATCCGTGTGGCCCAGCCCAGCTTGCTTAGCTGCAGGTCCTTCAAAGGCTGATTGGGTTTGTTGCACGCTCGCAGCCCGCACGGCATCACTGGGCCAGGCTCGCTCCGGCCAGGCTGACGACATGCACTTGCTGTTGTTCGGTTACCTACAAGCTCAGAGCAACTCCAGCAGACCCCCAACTCCACTTCCTACTCGAAAAGTAGTTGTCGAGAGTAAAAAATCAAGCTCCAACAGAGCCTCAACTCCAACCTCTATCACTATTCATGCCTCCTACTTTCCCCTTCGGCCCCTTCTCCTGTGGGTGGAGAGAGAACCCCTACTTGGTCGTTGCAGTCGTTCCGTGTGCACTCCCGCACAGACTCAGCTCGATAGAGGAGGAGAAGCACTCACCTCGTCGTCGATTTGCACCCGGCAGACAACTGGGGAGGCGGCGGATGGCAGGGGCTGCTTTGCCCGTCGCACAAGCCACCTCTCCACGCCGCCGCAAGCGCTCAGCACCGCCGTCGCCCCTGCTTTGCTCCACCGAAGCAGACGCCCGCGCCACCACCTCTCCGCGTGGTAGAATCAGGCACCCGCGTCGCCGAATCGGCAACCAGCGCCTCCCTCTCGCTGCGCCTTCGAGCTACCCCGCCGATGTCGCGGCCACCCGAAGCTCCAGCACGCGCAGATCTGTGCCGCCACTGCGAGCTGGAGGAAGAGAAGAGTAGGGAGAGACACATGAGGCTGGGAGGAGAGGAGTGGCTACCAGAGCCGGAGCTCCGACGCCGCCGATGCCGTCACCAGGCCTGATGTCGGGCAGCGAGAGATGGGTGGGCGTCGGGCGGAAGAAACACGAGGGAGAGAACAGTGCCGGTCCTGTGGTTTTGGGGGCCCAGGGCGATCTAAAAATTCCCACCTAGATTACTGCTTGATCATTGCATTTTACTACCTCAATCATGGACTTCTGATCGTTGTATTCAAACTCTACCAAAAATAGGATCGCAGAGGACTCATGTCTCTAGACAAACTTACAATGATGTATACTTGTGCTAGTATATTTTGTATACTATACTGTGTGTAGATACTTGGGAAGGGGCCTCTTTGATTTGGGGGCCTGGGGCGGCCGCCCCTCTCGCCCCCCTCCAGGACCGGCCCTGGGAGAGAAGACATGTGGGGCAAGTGGGAAGAGATAAGGTGAAAATTGTATGTAAAAGATAATTATAACCACTTGCAGATGGAACCATTGTGATAATGCAAGTAGAGGTTCCAAAGTAGGATGCTGCACCTCTGCGCTCTTATCGAGTGCACCTCGTGTGCTCCTGTTTAGTTCCCAAAAATTTCACCAAATACCCGTCACATCAATCTCCGGACACTAATTAGGAGTATTAAATGTGGATTAATGACAAAATCCATTCCACAACCTCTACCTTAATTTCCGAGACGAATCTAACGAGCCTAATTATGTCATGATTAGACAACATCATGCTACAGTAACCAATCTCTAATGACAGATTAATTAGGCTTAATGAATTCATCTCACAATTTCTGATCTATTCATGTAATTACTCCCTCCGTCCTTAACCATCTGACGTTTAGGACAAGAAATTTAGTTCAAAATGAACTAATTTTATTGCCCTAAACGTCATATATTTAAGTACAGAGAAAGTATTTTTTTAACTTAGTCTACATTTAATATTCTTAATAGACTTTAAAAAAACATACGGGACAGGCCCGAACTCTGCTGCACTCATCCAATCAAGCACTGCACGCCGAGAGCCTGGTTCGGCTAAAACCAACCACCAATCAGGCCCTCAGCGTCCCACTGCCCGAGCAAGAGCAGGAGCAGCAGCAGCGCGGCACAGTTCGCCTCCACCTGCGCGGGCACCACACCAACCTCACGCCGCCGAGGCGGTCTCGTTCTCTGGTAGGTTAGCAGCACGACATGATTCCCTCCTCTTCCTTCAACCAGGGTTTTAATTACCAACCGCGACGTTGCTACCGCCGGCCAGCGGTAACGGTATACCGAGCGGTATACCGAGATTACCGAGGATTACCGCACAAATTCAAATTGCTACCCAAACTTCACTAGTCAATCGGTAACAAACGGTATACCGGTCGGTAATACCGGTATACCGAACTGGTTGCAATGGTTACCGTTCGAAAAAAATAAATTACCAACTATTTTTTTGTATGGTTCACCGGTGTGAAATAAATACAAATTTTGGTAAAAAACCACACTAAAGCAACAATTTATAATAAGGGCCTTAGACATACAAATACCATAATTTATAATTAGGCATACAAATACCATAGTCATCATCGTGCATACAAATACCATAGTCACAAATGGTGCAACAATTTATAATTACACGGTTACACATACAAATACCATAGTCATCATCACTGCATGCATAGGCCATACACTTATAGTAAAAGTTCAACCGCGGCGTAAGAATGGAAATACCCCCATTCGGGACGCCATCTCGTATTCAGCGATGGACATCACATTCAAACCTCGCACTCTAAGTAGCTCGGACTTGTAATCTTGCCAAGTGTGACCCGTCCACGCTGATGTTGTCTCCCATTCGTGAACTAACATAGTGTAAAATTCGGGTTCTTCCCATTCGTACACCCATCCCGTAGGTGGCTGCATAGTCATGTCAGGGATGGGATACTGATAAGTAGACTGCGACGTATCGCTGTAGGAGGAAGAAGAGTACTGTGGAGTGTCGTAGTCCGCCGGTCCGTACGATCTCCTCTGCGATTCCGGTTGTCCATGGTCGCGGTCCTGAGTAGCATGTGTGAACTCAGTCTCCCCTGCAATCAACCATAATTAGTACTCATAGTCTGAAACATATTTGCATATATGTAGGTGCAAATTGCAATTGATACCTGTGAAACGAAGACCACAACCACCACCACCCGCAAGTGCACCACCACCACCACCACCACTAGCACCACCACCACCACCTCCTCCTCCATCACTATCACCACCACCATCTTCAGCGGAGCTACTATCCGCTGACTCCTGATATGGTGGACTACGCTCAGCCTCGCCATCATCGGTGGAGGTGTCACTAGCCACTGGTATTGGTGCTGCTTTGCATTTTCCTTTTTTTTTGGACATTTGTGCGTTGACGCTTCGAGTCACCCTTCTTAGGCCCCTTCTGTAACATCCTCTTCCCAAGGTGAGTGTCACCCACATTTTTACGTGCCCAATCACTGATGCAATCATCCCCAGTAGCCGCACGTAGATCAGAGGGGTTTATTTGATCCGTGACAATATGGGACGGGAGAGGGACATCTCCGTCATCATCATCCTCATCCAGAACTGGAGCACGATTAGATCTACCATATTCCATCCATTCCCGCACCGGATTATTCTCATCACAGAATGAAAGATGGGCTAGCTGGTCAACAAAATCACCTTCTTCATAGGGCCGCGGGGTGCTGACCTCTGCAAGTCGCAGCCGAAGGTTGTAGTTGACGTAGACAAGCTTGTTGAGTTTCTTATGCGACAACCGATTGCGAACCTTTGTATGCAGCAAGGCAAAAGTACTCCAGTTCCGCTCGCACCCACTTGACGAACAACATTGTGCACAAAGCCGCAAAGCAATGGCCTGCAGTGCTGGAGTACTTGATCCGTACATCATCCACCAGGACGCTGCATGTGCAACCGAGTATGTAAGCAATATATTCAAATCGAGGAAAGAACGATGTTGTATCGAATAACTCTTACCGGGGGTTGTTTTTGGGTCCAATGCCACTACCTTTGCCATTTCCGTGCCAAACTCGCCAGTCTTCTAGCGAAACACCTCAGCCTCCTGTAATGCCTGCACGGCGGTCTGAACATCTGTCATGCGCCCAAAGGTATCCTTGAGTGCACGATACATTTCATTAGTTGGATACAACGTATATGCATGCCTCGGATTTAGTACAGCAGCTGCAAAATATAAAACAATTCAAATAAGCATAAAATCTTTAGAGGGGTTGAAAATAGATGCCTCATATAGTCTTACTCTTACCTGGACCGACAAATGTGCCTATGTACACATCACGAATCCTGGCTTCACAAATATTTTTATACTCGGTCCAAGTGGAAACATTTTGGCCGAAGAAAGACTCCATCTCCTGTCTCATATTTTGGTAGGCCATCACGACATCGCACATGTTGGGACGCTTGTCCTGATCAGCAAAGCGAAGCAACTTGTATACTGGTTGAACTGTGTCGATGATATATTTTAAATTCTCCCACCAGTCCATACTTGATAACCTGGCGTGAGTAAATCGACCATCTTCTGCATTCGCCCACTTGCTTTGTAAAAAGCCAGGAGATGCCATCCACTACATGAAACCTTCACGTTTCCGATATATGCTCTCTAGGAACATGTAATTGGTCCCAAATCGAGTGGCATTCCACTTGACCAACTCACCACCGATTGCATCCCTCATCATTGCATTCAATTGACCATGATTGTGTAACCAACTTGAAATTCGCTTGCATTGCTTGATCATACCTTTATGTTCGGGCTTTTCACCGATATCCTTCAACATCAAATTGCAGTGTGCGCTAGACAAGGTGTCCAAGCAATATGTTCGTACACCTCTCCTAGAGCCTTGCATGCTTTCTTGTAGTTCGAGCCATTGTCAGTGACTACATGCACGACATTCTCCGGACCAATCTCCTCCACGACTTTTCGAATCTCCTATCAAACAAAATAGGTAGAATTTTTAGCAACTTCGAAAACATTATCAATTGTCAATGGCACATGTTTAGGGACTACCTTGAGCAAATATGCGGAATCTTGAGTTCTTCCAGTCGCATCAATAGACTTGTGGAACCAAGTGATCCCATTGCAATATATCAAAAAATTGATGACACTCATCTTCGTCGGGCCAGTCTAAGAATCACACATCAACGTGATTCCAAATATGGGCCATTCTTTCTTAAACTTTGCGTATCGATCCTGCAAGTCTTTCTCATTCTGATCAAGGTACTTGCCATCAATATCCCTTCTAGAGGGTGACACGATACCTTCACCTGCAACCATATGACAAATCATGAGATTAGAATTAGATACACAAATGTAATTCAGAGGTGTCATTTCAATGAAAGAAAACTTACCCCACTTCTGTGTCTCCCTGACCGCACTAACAAAGTATGGATTGTCAGCCTGTCTTCCAGGTACTCCCGCAATATGGAAAAACTTTGACCAAGCTTTACCAATAGCTTCCTTTGCATTCTTACCCTTCTGCGTCCAGGAGCCTGTATCAATCCTTGGTTGTGTCATTCCTCTACTCCCACCGGATGCCAAGTTATAATCCCTCATTGCAGGACTTTCTCTCTGCGAAGTTGCTCTTCGAAACATCCTCTGCAAAGGATTCCCCGCCGCGGAACCACTACCTCCTCCATGCTCATATGCACCACCTCTCTGTTCCACCCCCGGCGGTACTCTTCTTCTGCTCTCGATAGGTTGATGGCACGCTGCACTTGAGCCTCCTCATCATCTTCTGCATTGGGATGGTTTCCCTCCGCTGCAACCTCCTCCCGTCTCAACCTCTCTCGAGCCCGGTCAGCAGTTGCCTTCTTAGTCCTATCAAGATCCCTCTGAAAGTACTCCCGTACTTCTGTGGGCACATTCTTGCAATGGACCACAGAAGTCCCTCGCCCAGCCAAATGTTGTTTCAATCTAGTTGAACCACCTCCTCCTTTCTGCGTATGACAATAATTGCATCGCCATCCGGGGAAATGATTTTCACTGTGTTCCCATACAACATCTTTCTCTCTACTTGACATTGTGTATCTGCAATCTGCATAAATGGACAACATAGTAAAATTTAAGTCATTCTTTAAAAAATTACACCATGTTTGCATAATTTTTTAATAACACAGTGATAAAATCTTATCTCAATCTTATTATCTCATATTCTCTTTCTCAGTCATTTCTCAGTCATATATCTCATAGGATATTACGAAATAGAAATTCCCAGTTCACATATCTTTTCTACATCTTATTTCTAAATCACATCCTAAATCATACATAAATCTTATACCTAAATCTATATGATTCCTAAATCATACCTAACAGTCAATACGGTTGCCGTTGCCCGTCGGTCCTAACCTAAATGCTAAATCTTATCTACGAAATCAAATAATCTATTCTATTTCTATTCTATTTATTCTACATGAGAGAGGAAGCTTACCAGTAACTGGGCCGGCTAACCAGCATTACCGCTCTGTTGACCGCCGGCGGAGGGCGGCATACCGCTCGGGAGGAGCAGTTAACCTCCTTGGCCGCGGCTCTCCCGCGGTTAACCGCGGCTCGGGAGGAGCGGTTAACCTCCTTGACCGCCGGCGGAGGGCGGCATACCGCTCGGGAGGTCGGTAACCGCGGCTCTCCCGCGGTTAACCGCGGCTCCCGGCCGGTAATCTGCTCGCGGCGCGCGGTAAGGCGGCGGTGAGGAGCGGATGCGGAGGGGAGGGCGCGGCGCAGGGACTTCGCGACGAATGCAGTGGCAGCAGTGCACCCGTGAACCGCAGAAGAGCCAGATATTTTGCTCTGCGAGCGGATGGGCGAACATGAGCCTTAATGGGCTGCGCATTTTTTCTTTCCTTTTCTTTTTTTGTTTAAGTTCAAATGTTCGAAAAAAATACTAAATGCAATTATATTTGAAAAATTTTTACACCATTACATTCTATAAATCTTGCAGTATTTTTAAGGGTTTTTTTTTCTTATTTTTCAATTTTTTGAATTCAAATTCAAAATTTTAAAAAACCAACGGTTGGTAACTGGCCGGTACCGTTACCGGTCCGGACCGGTAACACCGGTTACCGCGGTAAACCGGCCGGTTACCAACGGTAATTGAAACCCTGCCTTCAACCGCGCTATGCTTGTCCTGGTGTCGCGTCCTGTGCAATGGTTGCGGTGCGCGCGAGGTGCTCGACGTATTGCCTCTGCGCGCATCGTGCCGCGCCGCTTCCGATTTCTTGGATATCGCACTGACGCGTGCACGTGTTTGTTCTCGCTTCTGTTCGCAGGGTTTCGCACGGATGGCGGCGGAGGTGACGCCGCGCGCCGGGCAGCTGCCGTCGCCGTGGTCTGACATCCCGTGGGACCTGGCCGGCTTGGTTCTCCGCCTCCTCCCGGCTTACGTGGACCGCGCCCGCTTCGCCGCCGTGTGCCCGCAGTGGCGCGCCGCCGCGCGGCAGCTCGCCCTGCCCCCGCCGCTGCCATTGCTCGCGCTCCCGGACGGCACCTTCTACAGCCTCCCCTACGGCAGGCCCTTCCGTTTCCCTGGATTTGACTCCGCAGGCTTCAAGAGCGCCGCCTGTGGCAGCTGGCTCGTCTTCCCGCGCGACAACGGCTGCTACCTGGTTGACCCCTTCGCCCAGGCTACCGTGGCGCTCCCTCCTCTGTCTCGCGTCCGGCTCCGCCCCCCAAATGCAGTTGCTAAGTATACCGAGTTTGAGAACAATGCACGCATGGCCTACCCATACACGACGTGGATGCATATCAAGGACAATGAAAAGATGCCCATATTGAACAAGCTGATCCTATGCTCGCCAAACCTTGTCGCCGCATTCGTCGGCAATGGACGCGGCAGTCAGATTCTGATGTGTCAGCCTGGAGCATCCTCATGGTCAGTTCGCGCTAATGACAAGTGCAGGATGTTTGAAGACATGGCATTTTACCAGGGGAAATTGTATGCGCTTGCTGATGATGAGAACCTCCTTGTCGTCAACATCAGCCAAGATCCAAGCACGGGCGACCCACAGGTCTCTCGAATCGGCCACGTCATCAAGGGTGACCCCTGGTATCCAGTTTTCTACCCAGACGACACAACGGGAGAAAAGAAGCTCTATCTGGTAGAATCCCGTGGCACACTGCTGATGATACGTAGGACGGTTTGGTGCAAACTTGATGAAGAAGGCAAAATCGTTGCTTTGGCTGGACAGAATGAGTTTGAGGTATTCGAAGCTGACTTGGAGCACTCGCGATGGATCAAAGTGACAACCTTGGGTGATGACCAGGTGGTTTTCCTCGGAAGACGGTGCTCCAGGGCTGTGTCAGCTTCTCAGTATGAGATGTCGGGTGATCAAATATTCTTCCTGGATGACATAATGGAGAATGTCGTGGAGTACTACTTTGATGGGGAGAGCACTTCTATTGGTGTCTACGATATGAGAACCGGCGAAGTCTCCTCTCCTCTGCCGCTGATCTGGATGCACAAGATGATCCAAGCGACATGGCTGTTCCCTTAGGACCGATCGAAGTGAAGGTGCTGCAACGCAATATGACAGTGGATCACTGGTTGTCTGACCATGCCGCGGTGGTTACTTACTTCTATGTAAGATGTTTAACTTCATCAACACTACTATCTGTCTGGCTCAGGTGTGGTGGTTACTTCTCTTTTGAGGAAAAATATGGTGGAAATCTGTTATTAGCACGTTGGAGTTGATTGTGCAATGCCTGTGTTGTGAACACTGGAGATAGATTGTGTTCTGCCATCACTTGGGCTTATTTAACCTTTGGTCTGTTGTTGGTATGTGTCAGTTTCCAATCTGTGCATCGTGGCCTTGTGGGTGTGCTGAGATTCGGTCATGCATACATATGCTTGGACATGACACTTTGTGTACCTTTTGCCACTCTTGTACTAGACTACAAAAGTATCTTTCAAGAAAAATCTACACATATGGTTTTCATGATTCAAACCATCTCAAAAGTTTCGCAAGTTTGATCTTGATTGGGTCTTATTCAAAACGTGAAGTACCTGTAACTGGTGGGGATTAGTGCCAACAGTTCTTGACCTTGGTTTGTGAAATGTGGAGTGCTAGTGTGCTACGTAGCATGTGTTTAACCCTGCCGTGATTCTTTCTTAACTTAATTGTGTGCTCCTTAACTATTTACCTAGTATATGGTGCTAAATGCAAAGCTGCTGATGCATCAGTAATGCTGAATTATCTGAACGTAACTATAGTAATTTCTGCTGTGATTGTCTTGTGCTGCTTAAGTTTTTGAACCATTGATGGAAAACTTTATGAGCTCACAGTATCACACGCTTGCTGTCTTGGAGAGGGCAAAAAAACATCCGGCGCACACACATTCTTGTTACCAACATGCTGGTCGAATGCAGGTTTTAGTTTTTATTTTACCAACATCCGTGGCTCAAATAATTGATATACTGTCCAAATCTCAGTTTTCGGTATCCAGATCTGGACAATATATCTTTTTTTAGCCACAAGATGACTTCAAATGAAAAAGTTTGAACTACAAGTTGTAGATCTAGTTGAAAACTACAAGTTTCGTATAAAGTTTATCTCCATCAGAGTTCATATAAAAAAGTTACGATTTTTTTAAAACAGACTGACCCTAACGCCATGGGTCACGATGGTTGCAAGTGCTACAGTACCCAACCGCTCTGGACCACGGCGGTTGAGCACTGTAGCACCTGCGACCGCCGTGGCCCATGGCGGTTGGCCCCCTACCGTCATGAGGTACGGCGGTTGTAGTATAATTTTGTCAAATTTGAGATCCATCGTATATTTTTGAAAAACGGAAAAAATATTAAAAAAAAAGATTTTTTAAAGGCAACATTGTTTATGGCCCATCTGCCTGGCCTCACTAGCACAGCTTCTCGCTGCTGCCTGCTGGCCTCGTTTCCCCACTCCCCCGGCAGCAGCACTCCTCCAACTGTACGGCCACCACATCAACCTCCCGCCGCGCCGACAATCTCCGGCAGGTTAGCTTTCCTACTCTTCCACTCCTCTCCTTTCAACAGAATTCTGCTTGGTGCTTGGTCCTATCCCCATTAATGCCATTCCCGCCGTGCGCAGTGGTGGTGCGCGCGAGGTGTTCGATATATTGTCTCTGCGTGCACGGTGCCGCGCCGCTTCCGGCTTCTTGGATGTAGCACTGACGCAGTCTTGTTCTGGTGACTGGTGTCGCCTCGCTTTTGTTCGCAGGGTTCACACTTTCACACGGATGGCGGAGGTGACGCCGCGCGCCGGGCAGCTGCCGTTGTCATGGTCGGACATCCCGCGGGACCTGGCCGGCCACGTGCTCCGCCTCCTCCCGGCCTACGTGGACCGCGCCCGCTTCGCCGCCGTATGCCCTCAGTGGCGCGCCGCCGCGAGGCAGTTCTCCTTGCCCCCGCCTCTGCCACTCCTCGTGCTCCCGGACGGCACCTTCTACAGCCTCCCCTACGGCAAGCTCTTCCGCTTCCCTGGCTTTGGCTGCGCCGACTACAAGATCGCCGCCTGTGACAGCTGGCTCGTCTTCCCGCGCGACGACGGCTGCTTCTTGGTCGATCCTTTTGCCGGGGCGACGGTGGAGCTGCCTGCTCTGTCTCGCGTTCGGCTGCGTCCCCCCAATGCTGTTGCTAAATATGTTACGCTTGAGGGAGGGGTAAGCCGTTCCGACCTTTACGTCACATGGATGCACATGAAGGAGATGAAGGAGGTGCCCATGATAAGGAAGCTGATCTTATGCTCACCGAACCTCGTCGCTGCAATTGTTGGTATTAGACTTTTCAGCCAGATTCTAGTGTGCCAACCAGGGGCTTCCTCATGGTCCGTGCTCGCAAATGATCCGTGCCTCCCCTTTGAAGACATGTCTTTCTATCAGGAAAAGCTGTATGCCCTTTCTGACTATGAGGACCTCCGTGCCATGAACATCAGCCAACACCCAAGGACCGGTGACCCACAGGTCTCTCGAATTGGACAGGTCATTAGGGGTGATCTCGTTGTTGCGCCAGGTGACTTTATCTTTAAAAAAAAGCTCTACCTAGTTGAATCACGTGGTGCACTGCTGATGGTACGAAGGAAGGTTTGCTTCAGAGAGATAAGCAACAGGATGGTGGCTGGACAGAGTGAATTTGAGGTCTTTAAGGCCGACTTCAAGCACTCACGGTGGGTGAATGTGACAACCCTGGGGGATGACCAAATGGTTTTCTTGGGAAGATGGTGCTCCAGGGCTGTATCTGCTTCTCAGTACGGGATGCCGGGTGACCTTATCTTCTTCTTGGATGATGTTACGGAGAATGCCAAAGAGTACGCCGGCGAGAACACTTCTGTCAGTGTCTACAACATGAGAACCAGTGAGGTCTCCTCTCCTTTGCCAATGGTCTGGAAGCACGAGAAGATTCTTGCGACGTGGCTGTTCCCTTGGGGTTGAAGTGTTACTGTTCAATCTAGCAGCGATCACTAGTTTTCTGCGCATAAGGTGATGACTCCTATAGTCCTATGCAGGTTATGAACTTTGTCAACACTAGTTTTCTGCGCATGTAGCTAATCATGTGATGCTCTTTTTATGAACTTGTGGTGAATCTTGTGCTGCCACTTGGGCTTATTTAACCTGTCATGTTGGTATGTCTCAGTGGTCCACTATGTTCTGCTAGAACATACATCTATAAAATCTAATAAGTTATGAGACCACAAAAGTATCTTTGAAGAAAATTGCACACGGTTTTCATGATTCAAACTAAATATTTTAAAAGTTATATATCATGTCGGGACCCTGTTTTCTTAGGTATTTTTGGAACAGTTTGATGTTTAGGGTACTATCACTATAAGTTATCAAGAGATAGTTGCTCATATAGTCATATCACAGGGAAAACTCTGCTGAGTTCCATTACTATTAATTGTTGCCTCTGAGATTTCTTGTGGCCACAGGCATCCCAAAGTATTCGTCATACTATATAAGCTTCTTCATTATCTATATATATATGGTCTTCTTTTTCATTTTGTCTGACTTTTCAGTTTAATGTAACCATTCAACGAATGTGGTTATTAGCAAGAACTGACTGAATCTGTATCATTTGGGTAAAATTTTGATTGGATATATGTTCCCAACATGAAGTATTTGTGACTACTAGAGTCAGCAGTTTAGCCCTTGTGGTTTGCAAATGGTACACGAGAGAATGCTTAACTTTACTGCTGTGACTCCTCCTATGCTCTTTGCCAATATCTTTTACCTGATGCAGTGATGCTACTAACCTACCTAATGCAAGCTGTTGAATGCATCAACGCTGAAATATCTCTAAAGTTCTGAGCACAACAACTATTGTTGTTGGTGTATCGACCCTCAAGCCAATTGTGTTGTGCTGCTCGAGTTGTGAGGTTATGAAGTTTAGCGCGGTCGATGAACCACATTCGCTTCTTATTCTGTTGAGCTCTCTTAAGCCTTTTGTTGAGAGCTAGCTTGGTCACTTGACATGATGTTCCAACGTTGATGTCTGCCTGTTGGAAGCAAATCTGGAAATCATGGGGCTCCACGGCGCGGCAAATTGAACTCCTCCTCCTTGGCTTTTCTCTATATAGATTGCTCCTATGATGAATCGCTTCTGGTGCTGGCCGATGGAAGCCAAGGGGTCTCCAACATCCGGTCAAATGCCTCCTCTGTTCACGACGGGAGTTCAACTCTGAACGTTGCTACTCGGTTTTCAGCTTGCATTGTTGTCCTTCCTGTCTCTGTGAATGCCACCTCAGCTTCGGCCTGCACGCTGGATCATACAAGTCATGAGCCAACGAAAAGGCGCCGTGCAATGTGATAGAACCCTATGATTCTCACTTCCTTGTTCCTTCCGTCGGCAGGATCGACGGCCTCCTCCTTGCTTGTACACGACGGGGAGTTTCGAGTGGTCGCACGGCAGCGGCGGGGTGCTGAAGAACTGAACCAGCAGCGATCAGGTACTCCCCGCCACCGCCCTCTGATTCACTTCTCCCAACCAGTGCGATGAAGTCTCAGGAACAGCGCCACCGCCACACAATCAATGCACCGGCCGCCGCCTCTGCTTGCTCCCGGCAGGCGTCCCCGCAACAACGCAGCCACGCCAAGGATGCCGCTGGAGGGCGAATCTCTTTGAGTTGGAAAGGCGAAGGAAGTGCTAGGGTTTGCGGGGGGAGGAGGCGGATGGGGCTGCCGGCGGGAGGAGGGGAGGGAGAGCGAGCCAGATGAACCGTCGTGCAGGGAAGGAGGACTTTTGTGTAAATAATTAGGGGTCTATATGTATCTAGGTCTTTTGTACAGTATTTTTCTCTCTCAACAAATCTGCCGACTTGTTCTGCACATATTATTTTTCTCACATAATAAATCTGCTGTACAAATCTGCCAAAGATCTGCCGAACGCTGCCGTAAAAGTTCGGATCGTGATTAATAGTCGCGATCCAAATAGGGGGGCATTTGAAAATAATCGGATCACGATTAAGGACCACGATCCAAACTAGGGTTGCAGTTGAAAATTAATGGATCGCGTCGCGATCCAAAATAGGGGGCTATTTGTAAACTCGGGGGGTTCTGAGAGAAAAAAACGACACGATGGCCGGTGAGGTCGCGCCGCCGCCGCCGCCAACCGCTGACCCCCGTCGTCGTGCATCCGCGCTGGCATCCGTCAGCCGAACGCACCCGCGCGCCGGCTCCGACGCGCGACGCGCTCGCTCCCTCCTGCCGCCCCCGGAACCGTACGACTGTCGGCGACTCCCCGCCGGGGCTGAGGTGGCCAGACGGCCCGAGCAGGAGCAGAGCATACGGTTTGGTTCTCCTTTCCTTAAAAAAAAACGGTTTGGTTCTCCACCTGCGGCCCTGCGCAGTCACCGCATCAACCTCCTGCCGGTGCCGCCGAGCTGGAGGAGGACGCCGGCTTGCCCAAGCCGCTGACGAAAGCTTTGGCCGAGTTGCTGCACGGCTCGTGGACGTTGACAAGCGCAGCGATCCATACAGACTACCGAATTCTTCAGAATTGCTCGATCGGAATTCATCAGAACGAGAATATAGGATCAGAGCATTGGTTTGTTGCCGTTCTCCGCAATTGCTTCGAACAATTCTGTTAATTCCTTGTTTCCTTTGCATTGACCGTGAGGAAAAAAAAATATCGTCAAACAAAAAGAGAGGAAGAACTTTTTTTGACCGGAAACACAGCGAGGGAGGCCCCCACGGTGAAGATTTTATTGAAACCGAGTGAAAAAAGAGGAAAGATAAAAACTTACAGTATAACAAAGAGGAAGATAAAGAACTGGCCAGCATATCGCAAATTTTGCCAGCCATTCACCTGGATATAGTCAGGTGGAATTGATTATTAGCATGCCACAACCTTATTTGTACTAGCATCCACATAGAACCCAGGCCTACAAAGCACAGTGCCATTTTCGCCAAACTAAAAACCAGCCAAATGAACACCAGAGTAGAAGGCTAACGGCAGATACATTTGCCAGACCTGACCACAAGCATCAGATGGTCCTACAATGTACAGCATCAGCAAGCTTTCCAAGCTACGGTTGTTCCTTCCAATATACAAGAATTAGAAGAGCTAGCAACCCCTACATTGTATGCCAGACCTAACTAGTTTTGACTGAACTCCACCTGCAAAATAGTGGCAAGCACAAACGTAAGAAACAGCTGTTGCAGCGTCTACAAATTAAATCCAGTTAGTATTCCTGTGAACCTAACTTTGTTTTAGATAGAATGAAGCATTTTCAAATGTTGGTCAGTATCAGCAAGGGGTGAAATCCTTACCTTGGCCTCCTCATGAGCAACCTTCATCCTCCGGTACTCCTGTTGTGCCCGATGAGAACGGAACAGAGCTTGGACACGTACCACAGATCTGTTAAACCTGTCCTCAGCTTGTTGCTGGCCAACCTGGTAGTAATCCTCTTCTGCAGTGCTTGCTGCTTCTGCATCTGTGGCCATTGCTACTGGCATTCCAGTTGCAATGCCACGCAGGCCTTTTCTCTTCTTCCTCCATCGCAAGATAGCTTTCTCCACAATTCCAACGGACCATATTACCTTGCGGTACTGCCTTCTCACTTGGTGACCTCGGTATGCAGCCTGAGCAGATGTTTGAATCATTAGACTGCACGATACGTGAGACACATAACATACAGGATAACAGGATGCAAATTTTTTCAGGTGGTGTCATCTGGTGCTTGCCAACACACAAGGAAAATGAATCCCTGAGAAAAAAAGAATAGTAAACAAAAACACACAATAACAAAAGAAGCTTTACTTGTATTCTTATAGCTTGTCTTCGCATGTTCATGAAGTTCCTCCTCATCTGCCATGTTCGGAAATGACTTTGTATTCGTGCGGCAGCTCGCATCTCTTTCTTTCTGTTATAGTTCCGGAATGCATGTTGGATCCTCATAGCAGCAACTATCGTAGCTGCTTCAATCTCAGGATTGGCCTGCTGAATTGCTTTTGTTTGAAGCCTAAGGGTTCGCTCCCTAAGAGCGGCTTGGATATTGTTAGCAGCATCAGCAGCATTACGGTAGGCTGCTAAAGATTCTCGCAAACACAATTCTTGTTCAGTAAGATTTTCAAATTCCTTGGAATGTTGTTTTATTGATTGTGTCCTCGATGTTGATCGCTTATCCTTGGACAACGACATTGCCTCAAAATGAGCAGTCAACCCTTTCTCAGCAAGATATGCAGCTAAGCCATCAAAACCTTGTCTTGCAGCTAGGTCAGCAGCAGTGTGTCCACCAGGGGCATCATGAGTAGGATCTGTAACCAAGCTTGGATTTGCTCCAGCAGACAAAAGAGCAGCAACCATTTTTTCCCTGGCAAAGAAAAGTAAGAAGAAGAGTTACTGATGTCTTTGGAAATCTAAAAGGTAAGCTGACCCTAGCAAAAAAGTGCCTGAGATAACATATTGTCTATTACAATAATAACCTCCATGAAGATCAACCAGATTCCAAAAATAGAAAACACAATTTTTGAGATCCACTTAATTCAGACATTCCTAACTCAGCAGGTTTTGAAAAGTGAACCATCTTTACCAACTGGTATGGTTTCTCATAAGTTCTGACTAAGTTAGCTTCTATGATACAAAACATCTGAAGTGCAAGAACTCATACACAACATTATATTTTTCAACATTTTTCTATTTCATGTAGTCACATGATAAACACACCCCAGTTGCCAGAACTCATACAGGAAATCATTGTTTTCTTCACCTTTTGCTGTTCATGTTAGTCAGCAAAAGTAAAGATATCAGAAATTTAGAATAAAAAAATAGAGGATACCTCCCATAGTATGCGGCCCAGTGCAAAGCTGTCCAACCAGAGGAATCGCGAAAATCCAAGGAGAATCCTGACAAAGAAAATAAGCGGACGGCCCAGGTATAACCCAAGAAAGAACACAGATGTATAGGTCCTTGTCCTTGATCGTCACGGTCTGTTGACTTATGCCCTTCAATTATTTTTTCCACAAGCCACTCTTGCAATCTATTTCGCAACACAAGTTCAAGCAAGCCCTCAGTAGCAGGAATATTGGTGCCTTCAGAATCAGTAACATACTTGAACAGGTCCATCCATTCCTTGTCTGTCGATGCTGATACGAGATTGGAAACTCTGCTACCTTCTACAAGGTACTTTGGTGCTAACTTTTTCTTGCTTGTAGAGAACAACAACCGAGCTAGTCTCATCTGCATCTGAAGCTTTGACTTTTTGGGTTCATCGTCATTTGAGCTGCCAGGCAATATGCGATAATCAAAACTCAAAACATCACTCATTGGAGTTTTCCCATCCAAAGTCAAATAAAGGTTCACACGTCCAGGCACATGTGGTCTAGCCATGAAACGGTAAACGCCAGTTTGGACAATGTCTGTGGTAACGCATTGATCGCCAATAACACAGTACAAATTGGTCCCAGCCAGATGTTTGTAGTTCTCATGAAAATATCCAACCACAAGGACCTACAATTAAGTTAACATTAATACTTTTGCAGAGTAATGGAATATAATCTAAAAACTGATAAACTCACACAGGCATGCATGCAAAATGCTCTCTAAGACATTTAATAAGTAGATTGCAGACCCCTCCCCCACCCCTGGTCCACCAACCAGGAGATACATGGTACTGGTAGATAGTTAGAATAAACAATGATTTGAGAGGGTCGTAACACATTAAGGTGAAGTAGAAAAAATTCAATAAGAACTGAGCAGCTGAAGAGGGGAACAAAACAAGAAAGCATGGAAACTCAGTGTTGGATGAAGAGGGGAGGGGGGAGGGGTAACCTTTGTATCCTCTGTACAATAAGCCCATTCTGAGGAGATCTCGATGATGTGAAAGGGCATTTCGTCGCTCACTGGTCGAGTGGTGGGTATGGCTGAGCTTGGCTTATCCCCTAAACAAGTAATATCATCATCCAAGTACTTCCACAGTCCAAGACTGTTCTGCCTAGCAGGCACATCACTAGGCATGTTACCATTCACTGGAGTTCCCATCAAAGAATTTGCGAGTGCCTTTGATTGAGAATCCAGATCTGATGTTAAAATAGATGGAGACTGGTTCGCTTGATGTTTCAGAGATCTGTAGTAACTCTCTGATACTTGATTCAGGCCAGGACTGGTAGCATAAACTTCTGAAACTACATTAGCTGGTGAAGGAAAGATAGCCTGCGAAAAAGAAAACAGCGATGCATCCGATCCATCATGGCAGATATAGAAAAATAGAAGAAAACAAGTCATCGTGAACATGGCCCATGCATAAATACACCATTGTTGAGTAGAGACTGCCGATTAACCGAAGAAAAGAAAGAAAGAAGACTAAACGAACAAGCAAATTATAAGGGCCATAATCCCACAATTGAAGTGCACTAAGAAAAGTAAATATAGCTAAAACAGTGAAGCAAACCGAGGGACATAGTTATGTGAATTAGTGCAAAGAAATAATTTCATGCAAGATTTCAAAACCATATATGTTGCAATTTAAAATCTGTAATTACTGTGGCTTACTAAAAATACTCGGGAAAAAGTTAAAAAAAAAACAGAAATCAAGGGTCACATACTGCTTTTAGCAATGTGAAGAAACAATAACTCTGTGCAAGTTTTCATTCATGTACAATTGCAATCCAAAAACCTTAAATTATGGCGCCAAATTTAGCTCACTTACATTACTTGTGGCATTGGTGTTCAAGATATTATTTCCAGAATCCCTCACCCCATAATCAGTCTGCTGATTGGGTGTCAAAGATCCGCCTGTTTATATAATAAGAAGGATTACAATCTCTACAACAGTGTACACTTTTTTTTTTTTGCTGTTATGTAAAAATACACTCACTATGGACAGAAGTATCATTCTTCATAGATGACTCCAATAGATCTGCCCAAAAAGATTCCAGGCTAGAATCATGATCGTCGGTTTCTGCAATATCACCAAAGAAAGTACAGCAGTATTAGTATACCTCTAAAAAAATAAAGATATACAAGTCGAAATTGTAAGATGTAAAACAGCATACCTTAAACGTTTTGGCATCTATAGGGAAGTATAATAAAGTAAACATTAAAAAGGAAAACATATCTAGTTATCAAAAACTGTATCTACACAATTCAAAATTTTCAAAAGCTTATATATGTAGAACTGGCATAGGACACATATAATCACTAAATAAGAAGTGTTTGGGATCAAAGCATGTCTCACCACAAGAAATTGCTGCGCCACGATGTGAGTTAATTTCTTCTGGTGCAGCCACAGCAGCACTAGAAGATAGCTCAGTACGAGCGGAGGCCGAATCTGTTGATGTCAGAGGAGAGGTGTAGTGAATAATATTGATTGGAGGCACTTCTGCGACTTCAGCTTCTATATGTGGTTGTGGTATGGAATTTTCCTGTTTAATAAAAAAAATTAGCAGATAGAACACAATAAAACCCATTCCAAAATGTAAGACATTTTAGTTTTGTCTTCATTCAAACTTCTTTAACTTTGACCAAGTGTCCAAGTATATAGGAGTTTGACCTAGGACAAAACTAAAACGTCTTAAACTTTGGAACAAAGGTAGTAGCTTTTCTTTTCTTAAATGCTTGCACAATAGAAACAAAAAAAAAACCTTGTACAAAAAAGAGCCATTGCAATCCTCGTGAGAAAGTTCTTGACAAAGGAAGTATCCAGTTATGCTAAGGATATAGAGAAGAGCCATTGCAATCCTCATGACTCTTTTCTTAAACTTTGGAACAAAGGAAGGATCCAGTTATGCTAAGGATATAGTTAAGAGCCATTGCAATCATCATGACTCTTTTCACTTTGGAACAAAGTATTCTTGACAAAATCCTCGTGACTCTTTCTCTTAAACTTTGGAAGAAAGGAAGTATCCACTAATGCTAAGGATGTAGAAAAGAGCCATTGCAATTCTCATGACTCTTTTCCAGGTTTGACTAGTGTGACAAATTGAAGATAATTTTTATTATGAGTAAGTTCTTGACATATAATGATTTGTCAACCCAAGAGCTAATTCCTCTAATAAACACTTTGGTTTAAAAGAGTTAGTGATCAAATGAATTCCCAGTTTCTTTCAACCTTAAAAAGGGCCTTTTGAGTAACACTGTTATTGAACAGGGTGAATGAAGATTTGAAAGCTCCAAACTCCAGTTCTAATTATCACGTATAATTCTCTAGCTTAGCCTACTCCTTTCATCACTCTCTCTTTGGACCTTTCAGGTCTGAAAGCAACATTATGGTCTCTAGGCAAGAGAAGCTGAGCAGACCCGGCCACTCGGACCACAGAAGCAGTTGCACATCCACATTCAATAAATGTGGCAACAGAAATGACAAAAAACACAGCGCACAATGTAAACAACATGATTCCTAAAACAGTCCTTATTATCCAGGATAAGTCAACATAAACCCCTGAAGTATTGATGTTCTTATATAGAAGGAGGTGAAGGGGGAAGAAATTAAGAGAAAGGAACTGATGTGTAGGTCCAGAGTGATATCACATGCCATGTAAACAAGTTTGCCCATGATGGCATGCCACGTAGGCAAGTTTGCCCATGTCACCATGACACATCTGCAAAACCGCCCTCCAGAATCACCTAGGAAGTTATTTAGATAGGTTTGAATAGTTCGAGTGGCACAATACCCGGTTCGTTTTGATAGTTCACAGGGTTCAATAGTCAAACATCAATACTTGAGGAGGTTGTGTATACTTATTCCACAGAATCCTAACAAGTACATCTTTTAACAAAATCCACATGTTCAATGAGAAGTCATAATGCAACTCAGGAGTATTACTGATTTACTACACAAAAATTAACTTTCACTAACCCAATCATAAGTAATGGTGAATAAATATTTATTACAAAAAGGAAACAAGATATGGGCAGAGAAAGAACGAACCGAACCTCAGATGTCTGACGATAATGCACAAGAACTATGCGCTCCAACTCTCTGAATAAGAAACAGTCAAGAATTATGTCAGCACAGATAACTTGCATGACATTTGTATCCAAGTTTGCATCTGATCCATACAAAGCTAAAGATTCTCAAGTCATACTTGTGGTGGAATAATATAAGGAAATGTATGCCACCATAACTTCATATTATGGAATCCTTCATCAAAACTTTGTCTTCTTACAGATCTATTCCACTCAACTGAGCACAATGTGACAACAACATGCATTCTTATGAACTAGCCGAGCTGTCCACAACTAAATGGACAACTGCATGGCTAGACATTATCCATCTAGATGTACTGGTATTTATAAGGTTAATCTACAACTTTGTGCTCTGGCTTGCCAAGTTAAGCAATATCGGGCCTTGCGGATGTTTCAAGTCTTGCATGTGGGGAAGAGTAATATATTGCTTATGTTGCATAAAGGCAATTCGTGATGTCCACAGACTGGCATCAAAGTTCTAGTATGGAACTATTTTTCAGCTTGAGAGAATTAAGAAAAAATACTATATTGCTCATATACAGGGCATAAAAGAAGGTTTTGTGGTATTAAAAAAAATCGACCACAGGGAGAAGAGATCCCCCTGCCTTCATCTTAAGAAAGGGGATTACCAAACCCTTTAGGGAGGTACTCAAACAACATGTCGCCTGTAAACTGGAAGCTCTAGCAACCAAGCTGTCCATCAGTTCTCAGTGGCATAAGCATAATCTTGCAAGCTGGGGTTGAAACCTTACTTGTCAAGCAGCCAGTAGCATCTACGAAAGAAATTTGGATCCCCCTCTCCTCGAGCATAATACACATGAACCTTTTCTTCATTACCAATCTACAAAATAAGACAAATCACCAATAATGGTGGGAGGTACTAGAATAATACAATGCAACAATACGAAAGCAACCAATTTCAGGTTATTTGCCCAGATTACCTTTAATTTTTCATGGGCTTCTTGGACAGTCTTTCCATCCTTCTTTTTCTTCCAATTATGACCGTCTTTACGGAAGTTTCGGACAACTTTACGATCATATAGAACAACAGTACCACCTGATTTAAAAGAAAGTTACAACTGATGGTGGTTTGGAATGGCAACCAATTTTCTGACGGAAATATGGTGGGACTAGAAGACTAATACAAGACTTAATGTAGACATTGTCTAAAAGTCTCGAAAAATATTATACAAGTAGCAAAAGAAAGGATAAAATGGTTCCCCTGTGCAATCAATGTTCTTATAGAAGATCATGCAAGTTACAGTGATAACTTAGCAGCAAATATGTGTTTGGCAACAAGTAGCTGCAAACTCATGGAACAAGCAAGAAAATGTGACCAATGTAAATGTGAATAAGTGTTCTAACAACAAATGGCATAGAACCGAAAAGAATCATAGCATTCAAAATAAATTTTGGATTTACACCAATACCATAAAAGAACATGTTCATTTCAACATATATTTCATACATTATGATCTAGCTATGGTTTGAGGAGTAGAAACTAAAGCACATGAATACATGCACAAGACTCATATGCATAGCTGCAAACATAAAGGCCGAAGATTGTCACACAGAAAGGAAGACTTCATTTAATAATTAAAACATTGCTCGGCGCAAACAATTTCAGAAAAAGAGTGATTAAAGTCAATGATGTAGGTCTCTCTCGTACTCCAAAAACTAAATGTGCATTCATTCATTACCTCTCTAGACAGCAAACCAAGTGGCCTTGAACTGAGGGATAATTACTACCATTTATTCCACACACGAACCAAATTATTCAACCTCAGAAGCTCAAAGAACACAACCATCTTATTCACGGTACTTCACATATGCACGCATACTTCAGTTATGTTCCCTCCTATTCACACTTGCCACGAATTCAGTTACAGAAATTAAACAATCACAGGCGCAGGGTGAAGCAAGGTCAGGGTTTCATGGTAAACACAGAACACATACTCGCTGGCTTGTTGATGGGCTGTGCATGGACCTTGAACCTCGCATGGTTGGCCAGCACTGCATAGATCTCATTGGGGCGGAACCAGCGTGTTCCGGCTTCTGTCATCAGCTTGTCAAAGTTCAAGTCTGTCCACCGGCCACCAAGGCAACATACACAAGCAAAACTTTAGTGCTAGAAGCAGAAGAAAGCTTCCGTCTCTGAAGAGTACAGAATTGGAAAGAAGTCAACATAAATTACTGTTATTGTCATTGAGCAACGAAACAACAAGAACTGCCAAATCACCAAACTCAAGTTAACCGCGAAGACGTTAAACTGAGCAGACCAAATTTGGGGGAACGGAGTCGACAGAAGCAAGTGGTGGGTGAACTGGTAAAAATGAGCAGCCAAACGCCCACAACACATTCGATCAATTTCCAACAGAATCACATAAATAATACAATTCCAATCAAGCGACAAGACTGAAAAACAGCTCGAATCATCGCCCACGCCCAGCAGCAAAACCCATACAGCCCGAAATGGGGAAACACGTGAGCAGCTGCAACACTTGGAACTTGGAAGAGCCCCGAAAACCCACATGTGCCAGGCGACAGGCGGAACCGGCCCCAGAGCTCAATCAAACCGCATCAAAGAAAAGATGTATAACCCAGAACATCAGAATCGCAGCACCAGACAGTACAGAAAATAGTAATAATGGAAGAAGAAGAAGAAAAAAAGGGAGGCGAGGAGTGAACAGAAAACCCGTGCTCGAGCGGGGGGCAGCGCGAGCCGACCTGCGCAGGTGAGGAAGCCGTGGATCTCGGAGGCGACGAGCGGGTCCCGCCCGCCGGCGCCGCCCGCCATGGCCGCGCGCTCGCAGCTGCTTCCACACACTCTCCTCCTGCGCGCTGTGTCTCTCGCTCTCACCGCGGGGGAGAAGAGTTGAAGACGAGGGGGGAGAGAGGAACTGAGGAAGGAAGGAGACTTCAGAAAATCGGGAGAAAAGTCATAAAGGGAAGGGAAATTTTCACTAAAAGGAAAAGTACAGGCGATAACTATAATAGCATTTTTTTTTGCTACCCGTGTGGGGCCCACACGCAGTCTCGCTGATGTGGGACCCATGTGTCAGGAAAGGAGTGGTGGGTGGTTGGGTGCATGCTTGGCATCGATTGGCTTTTTGGTGATAGCATATGATCTGGCAGTTTGTCACAATAGATCACGGGCTCACTGACTTATGGGTGGGCCCACTTGTCAGCTTCTCAAAATTGTGCACAAATATGGTTTTTAGGATTTTTCCTCTTTTTAAAGCAATATACTCCCGCCGTTTATATTTATAAGGCATGGTATGAGTTTGCACGATCTTTCAGATTACACTTTGAATACTATCCATTTATCCTATTCTATATTGTTTGTGGCTATAAGCTTATGACAATTGTAAAGTATATTTGATTATGAATCCAAACATATAAATTTTGCATTATAAAAATAAAAAACGATAGCTAAATTACTAGTCAAAAATATAAAGAGTTTGACTCTTGATATGCATGTGCGCCTTATAAATAAAAATCAAAGGCCGAGCTTTTTACATGTAGTACTGATTAGTATGACTTAAGAAGTTGGGAGTGTCTTTCATTGCTTGAAATCTCTATTACAAATTTATCAAGTAACACACATTTTTTTATTTTGCAGCTTAATTGTTTTAGACTCCTTTCAATTTAACTTTGATCCAAAGAGAATACCAATCTATTAGACCCTTGTTTAGAAAAAATATATATATATATATATATATGTATATTGTATGCCCTCCTCGTCATAAATGTCTATTTATTATATATCATTTGCATCATAAAGACACAAATGATCAAGTTTGTCGAAATGGATTACCGTATATGACTAATGACCCTTGGGATAGCAAACTATCTACCTATTTCATTAAGTGGAGTTTTGTTTTCTAAATAAGGGTGTTTTATATACTTTGTTCCACAAACCAAGTCATTCATATCACGTGATTTTTTTAGTCTAGCCCCACACTTCAGTGAGAGACTCCATTAACAATAAAAAAGACTAAGTCTTAAGAAAAATAAGAACATTTTTTCAAGCTTAAAACGTAATAGAACCACCCTTTTGACCATGGCAAGATTATGATAAAGCTGGCCTAATAATTGTTGGGAACAAAGATCACAATAAATAATATATGATTTCATTGATGGAACACATACTGATTTGACGAGGGATATATTATTAGATAATAATATAATCTACTGACATGACAAGGGTAGACGACAATCAGTGCTTCTGGTTGGTATATGATTATGCCCACGCAGTACAGTTTGGAAACAAATGATGCACGATTTGATGGCAGTATAGCTACCAGCCCAACACACTTATGGTTGATTCACGAATCAAAGAACCCGTGTACATTTTTACTCAAATACGAATTCAAATTCGAATGTTATCGAGTGTGAATGCAGCTTGCAAAACAGATAGCTCAATTTCAGAATATCAATTTTTTACTTCTTGATATTTTTCTTTAGGTATTCTTTCGTTCCATCGTTTGATTTCGCGGGATGGACGACTCTCTCTTTTTAAACATTCAGACGGCTCTCGTTTCTTTCAAGCACTTTTTTTCAAATATTTACACATTTAGAAATAAATTGTTCATTAAAGTGTTTCTATAGAACTATGATAACAAATAAATATTAATAATTAAATGAATCTTTATAAAATACTGAACAATAACAAAATAAAATATTTGAATTAATTTAAATCTATCGGTTGCATGACATAGAGAAGGCGGATAATATCAGACCTACATTTATATTTATTTCGAATACGAATACTAATTTGATAATAAAAAATGAATTCGACTATATCCACTAGCTACCACATTAGCAAAGAATGTGGATACAAATTAATATGATATATCATGTTTTAACTAATGACCATGCACAAATAAATTAAATAGAAATATCGGGCACTATATACAAGGACAATCATGTCGACAGTTCTTTGACAGGATCACAGGACTAGGCGAGGCGTTCCGGGCACCGCTCTCGCAGAGAAATGTTCATTTCAACCCGATATTTCTCGAGATCTTTTGTATACAATACCACCATGTACCACCACTTTAAAAAGACTTGTATGTAATAGGAAATGATATATTTGTAAAGATCGGACGGTTGAGATTAATTTTGTACCACTGGTTTTTTTTGGTACGGGTGGTATTCATAGGTGGTATTAGTAGCATATAGGTATTATTGGAAATGAAAAATATTTTTGTTGTAATATATGAAATTGGATATATGAAATGATTTAGGTATTGTACGCGGTATGTTTTTATTGTACTCCTCGGCCGTATGATTTTTTCAAATAATATTCATTCACCAAATTACCATTTTACCCACAGTAAAAAAACCGACAATACCACCGTACTATCAAAGAGTGGTATTGTGTACCGAAAAAGATCTCTATTTCTCAGCTGATTACCAGAGCCAACAAAGCAAGTAAATAGGGAGAAATGTTGATCACCTTCCATAAAACAACCTACAAAATCAACACGATTTCAAATCAACAAGGCCAAACTATGAACCAGTATCGATTTCCTTTTTTTCCGAATAACCAGTATCAATTTGACTAGTATGTATTAATTGGTATATGCATGTACAAGTATATCAGTGGAGCATAGAGTACAGAGAGCTTATTTTACGACAGCGATAGCGATCGCTGCTGATGATCCATAGACAGTACAGACAGCGGCAGTCTACCTGACTGAACTTTGAACGCGCGCATTTTTCTTTTTATTAATCATTGCAAGATAGAGCTTCTAACATTTTGTTCAACAAGTTGGCTGAATTGTTCCATGCACGCGTGGAATCATATGGGAGCGCTAGCTGGAAATAAACGAGTAGTACTGCGTGCCAAACTTGGTAGACCATGGGCATGTTTGGATGGTAGGGGTAAATATTTACCTCAAGACAAATGTTTTGCCCCTCTCATTTGCCCTTACTAATATTTGCTCTTTGGGGTGTTTGGATTGAGGGGTAAATGTGGATGTGAATGTGAGAGAGAGAGCTGGGGTCCACCACAATTTGCTTCAATTTGCTACTTTTTAGAGGTAAATGGAATTAGAGAGCAAAATATTTACCCCACATGTTTGAATCCTTTAGGATAAATTTGGAGTAGATTTACCCCATTTATCCATTCATCCAAACACTCTCATGTCGTCACTCGTCAGTTCACATACACCCCCTGGTGGTACCAGCAGCATTCCGTGTGTCCCAAAGAAAGATTTTCTTCGGCCAAGGGTGGCGAGACAACGATGCGATAGCAACGGTAGAAAACGAGAGCTAGAAATGGGACCGCGTCTACTGATGAGTTCTGTCTGAAACCGATCTGTACGTCATCTGTCCGCGACTACTGTGCTCTTTATTGATTCGCAGGAAAATTGTACCGTGCTCAAATATTTCTCTTGCATCACGCTACTACTGCTTCAGTGTTTGCCACCGTGGCAGCAATGCTCTGCGTTCATAGTTTCATTGATTCAATTATATGTTTAATTCTCAAAGTTTCACCAAAATTCTCACATAGAGTACCGTGTTAGTTTATTTTTTCTCTCTGTACACGCGGTTTAATGGAAAAAAATTCACCCACTTTTCACCAACTAAACAGAACCGTAATTGTAAAGTTTTGTGGGGATGAAAATTTTCTCATCCTATTAAACTCTCTTATTTTTTTTTTGTCATCGGCACATAACAAAACTGATGATATGATATAGAAATTAATGTTACGAAACGAAACTTCGTTGAGACTAGTACCATTTAAAGCAGAGAATCCGCGTGGCATTCAGAGCAGTGTCCTCTTGGTCCTTGGACGGTTGGACAGGGACGCGCCACTGCCAAGCACCGTACGTGTCACATTGTCGTGTACTTACTGATTAAAAGTATTACCGGTGTTTGATTAATTAAAAAAACATTGCATCCATGGATGAACAAATGAGCCGATTTGTGCCAACAGCGACTTCACTTTAGGCATGCATGCTCAAGTAGAACACAAAGAGTTTTGTACAATCCCAAAAAAACTAAAGAGATTATACACGTGTAGTTCCATCTTCCATGTAAGGAGTACGAGTACAGTACTAGGCTAGCTAGTTTAGCCTACAACTTATTCGTCCACTTGTATTATATTTAGCAGCAGCCTCCTCGCGATTTCTCGATTGATTACCAGATCCAACTGACCTATTTATTATTAGCTGCTGCTAACAATAAAAGGTGATCAGCTGGCTAGAAAATATTTGTCATCAGTGGAGATAACTTAATTAATATATGAGGACCTAATGATCTCATCTGATTCGTAGACAATTTGCACGGTCTACCTGGTAACATGTTTTTTGTGATCTTCTGAATTGAGCTTGGACCATTTTTTTTCTTTAGGAAAATAAAAGAATAAGCTATCTCCCAATTCGTCTACACGTGTTCAGTATACTATACTGCAAGCTAGCAGGCTCCCATGGGCCATGGGCCCGTGGCTAACAGCTGAAGTTGTTGCAATGCACAGGTGGCGCACGGAACAGGGACATGCTTGTCTTTGTCTAACTGCAAATGATCACCGAATTAAGCAAAGTTAGTAATCAACCGATGCTAAGTGGAGAACATGTTTTCGGATGACAGCGAGTTCTTACAAGGAAAATCATTGCCCTCTCAAGACTCAAGTTAATTAAAAGAAACTGCATAACCAGAAGTTAGGTAGAGAGAATAAGAAAAAAAAGAAGTAAATAAATTATAATAATTTAGTTTGATATATATGTGGTTGTTCAGATTTTGTGCTACACAAGATATGACAATAAGTGCATCTGCAGTCTATATAAATAAAAGGCCACAAGCCACCGGCTACAATTATATAAAGGCCACTCAGCTGAGCATGCTACATTGCTAGTGTGATCGAGAGTGTGAGTGTGAGTTTATTAACGGGGTTCATTTCCCTTATTGTTCAAGTTTCCCTCTTTTTTTAAAACTGAAAAATACAGGCAATTCGCCATGTCTTTATACAAAATTGCGTGGAAGTTTTTGTGCTCAAAGTGCAATCCCTGTCAGAATCTGAGAGGCTCAGTTTAGTTTCCAAAAATTGAACCAACTACCAGTCATATCAATCTCCGAACACTAATTAGGAGTATTAAATATGAATTAGTGACAAAACTCATTCCACAACTTCTACCTTAACTTGTGCTAAAAAAAACCTCTACCTTAATTTTCGAGACAAATCTAACGAGCCTAATTATATCATGATTAGACAACATCGTGCTACAGTAACCAATCTCTAATGAAGGACTTAATGGATTCGTCTCAAAATTTCTGGTTCATTCGTGTAATTATTTTTGTAACTAGTCTACGTTCAACACTCCTAGTAGACCTTGTAAGAGGACTCAGAAATTTCACCGCTCCAACTAAACGGAGTAGGAACAGAGTCCCGCCACAACATACACGACCAAGAGTGACTATGCCCAAACACCAGCAAGAACCTCTTTAGAACACATGATTCACAAAATATAGAAATAGAAAAAAAATATAGAATATGTAGTTGCATATTACTCCCTCGGTCTCAAATTAGTATTGGTTTTGATTTTTTTTAGATGTATGGCTTTTCTAGAATATTAAGTTGAATAGCAAAGTTAGGAATGTAGAAAAGTTAAAGCGAATAGTAGTTTGGAACAGAGGGAGTACTTGTAGTTCTATTGGAAATAAGAATGCATGAAAATTTCAAAGATTGTTTGGACGCAACACAAGAAAAAAACATAAAAACCATAAACACAAAGAAATTTTGGATTTTTCTCACCGGGGTCATACGCACTGGTTGTTTTAGGGCATTCCCAATGGAGTATTAATGGTAGTTTCTATCCCTATTAAATAGTTTGTCAACTAAGCAAAATGGTGATGTGACAGCTTAATTAATGAGAAAGAGAGCACAAATCATAGAAATGGTTTCTTCATGGAGAAGTCACATCTACTCTTTACCCAATGCACAAGAAATTATGAATTTGTCATTAGGAAGAAACCACTAGTTTGTTAATGCAACGTTCCCTATTGGTGAAATTGAGAGAGATAAAGAAAATAATTATTACTCGAAGATACTACCGCTCCATTGGGACTGCCCTTACGGAAGGTGTGTGCGCGTGCTTTGAGAGGTTAGTTGTGTCTGCACTTTATTTTCCAAAACAAGCTTATGTTTGTACTCTCTTTCAGTGACAATATTGTAATTTATCAACATATTCAAACACTAGTAGTTCACATGGAAAGGAAAAGGATTAATGCAAGAAGCCAAATCAGGTGTACCATGCAGCCATGCAGAGGGCACCGCGCAATTTGTCCAGGTTGGCGGCTCCTGCGCCAACGCGCTGTTGACCATCCTTGGCGGATTCAGAAATCGATGGCGTAGGAAACGGCGTATTGTACGAAACACGTGGATTCTCTTCAATCCTACAGTATGAGATAGTGAGAATCATTGTCATTGTTCCATGCGTGCTGGCACGTCAAGTCCCATTTCCCACATGTCTCTTCGACAAAGGAAGCTTGGAACATCAAGTAGTTAATTGTGACCCCATTAGAACATGAGATTAGGCTTACTCGACAAATGTAAAAGGAATGGTGACATTATACGGTGGAAGTAGTTGGCACGCAAGTAACTTTTATAGTACATTTTGTAGGTATCGCATGGCTCATACGAACCATTCATAATCAGGTGACACCTTCAAATAAGCCCGCGGGTGCATTCTTTTGCCAAATCATCCAAGCAATGGTACATATTTAGAGTCTGTGGGTTACTCATCTATCACCTCCCATTGGAATGATGATCAAGCCCATATCAGCCAAGCAAAATGACTACCCAAAAAGGAAACAAAAAAAAGGGCTCCGTTCTGGACTTCTGGTGGGAGGGCAGCTAAAGCAAATAGATCACTTGCATAAGCTTAACAAAATGAACTTCCTATCTAGAACTTTCGATCCAGAGGACCCCAGAATAAATAGCTGACGGGGAAAAAATCCTGTTATTTGTAATGCTGAGAGAATGATAGGTATCCACTGATCTGCTGTTTACCAATCTTCACATGAAACACCGATGTACGACAGCAGTTCATCGTGCAGGCTTCTTTGGGCTGGGACTGCTGGGAGTTGGCGGAACCAGGGTTGTGAATTTGAAGTTTCCAGAGAACATAGCATCTTTGTCTGGAGTTCAAATACAACAGAAGAGAAGTATAAGTTTACTATATTCAAGAAGAAAATGGTATATGCTGTTCTATGTTAGAGTTGCAGAAATCTCACCAGTCAATGATAGACAAGTTGCCTCCCTTCGTGCGTATCTTGCCAATGCCTGAGAATTAGTAGACCAAGTAGTTTTAGATTTATGAAAGATGACTATGTTTTAATAGGGTAGTTGTCTCCATCAGGAAAGGAGCTTGCCTGGACCGCAGGGGCAGCAGCCACATCCATAGCCTCTGAACCTTCCTCAGCATAGATATTCCTAAGATTCAATACACATACCCATCACACATAATGTCAGAAGACTTCTACTGTGAAAGAAAGACAGCAACACAACTATGACATAGCTGGCATGGTAGCTCTTACAGAAAAAAATCGATTTTATATTTTCAAAAGAAATTTAACACATTCCCAAACTCAATCAAAATACCAAATTCCCTGCTAAAAACAACAAAATTTAGCATTTGACGCATCTACTTGCATAAGTTGCTTATTGTAGAATCCATATAAGTGCTGAATCGAGAGCGATAACTGCGACGGAATTACCAGAACAGTTTGCTATTTCATTCACTTTAGGAACATATGAAATAACAACTCCATGGAGGAGAGCTGTTTGGAAGTACTGGTCCACAGCATGATTCTTACAGCATCAGTGTTACAATCAGAGTCAATTGATATATGCGAGTGTCAACCAACAATGAAGGAAATCATGCTCAAAATTGTTAGGTATGCCCTTGAAGTAAATTGCTATTGGGGTTGTTAGGTAGAGACTAACGTAATTACCTCCAGATGACATTTACAAGATCATCCTGACGAGCCTCTGGGCTTATCGCAGCATCGTACTTTACAATGTTTCCGTAGAATATTTTCTCTAGTTCTTTCATCCATTTTATCAAGAGCAAGTTAACCTGTAGGTGCATTGGCATGTTACAAATCAGCTTCCACAAGAGGAAGAACACACAGAAAGTAGAAGAGTCATCTTGTAGAGAGAGAGAGATGAGAAGCACCACACACCCCAATGGAACATGCACATCTAATACACCTGATCATTCAAGAGAACTGAAATATGATTGATACTAGGACACAGTGCTTTTAGCATCAGGAGTATTGGCCCTGATTAGAAGGGGACAGACAGTACTAAAAACATGCGAAAGTACTGCACTTCTGTCCTTGGTTTTGTACATGAAATAATTTACATTGAGCAAACTAATGCTAACCAGTTGAGCATTTCAGTAAAGTATGTAACTATAAGTGATTACTGTTACCATCTCCTATGCCATCATATCCCAAAGCAAAAACAAGGACAGCATATGTTGAAATCTAAAATATAAAGAACAGCAGGACTGCTTCAACTGTACAACATCCAAGTGTTGGTATTCGATTGTATGAATACTTGACCCCTCCCCCACAAATCCAATATTCAAAAAATATCAAACTCATAACAGAAAGCTTCTAAATACCACTTAGACCCAAGGTGTGGGGGATGGTAAAGTATATTTAGCAATCAACAAATAGCTCATAACATATCAAGAATCAAGATGATACAGTGAATAAAATTTAGCCATACACACAAGTTTCTATAACAAAATAGCCAAATAGTTTACCCCAGCTTTTGAAACTCTGAGCTCCACATCATGGTTGTAATTTTCATAGATGTACTGTCCAAATTTAACACCATCCTTGCCTTCTTCCTTTAAGCGGCGTAGAACAAGCCACATATGGAGAACAAGCAATGAAAATGTTGTTTTAAATGTTTTCTCCAACTGAAAAACTGCACAGGTACATAAAAGATATTTATTTCTCAATATATCAAGATCATAAAAAGGTAAAGGCGCAGCAAATCAGTTAATTAAAATTCAATCATCATGATACAGATTTCTGCCTGAACAAAGATCACTCATCCTCTGGTTTGTTAAATTAAACAAGTTAATAATTGAGTGCACTGTTCTCATTCAACTTACACTCCACCTAACAGCAACTTGTGGCAGATATAGCAGATTGGGGACAATAGCATTTTTCAATGAAAAAAAATCAAAATTGTGTACAACTAGCAACTGCATATCATGAACTGTTGCCTTCCACAAAAGCTACTAGTTTTTCAGAGGAAAACCTAGTTAACTTCTGCCAAACAGAAAAAGATGCACAATTAGGCATCCATATATGAACCAACTTCAACATACCAGGAATTCAGGATCCAGTTCTTATTGCTAAACTAATGTACATCTGATATTTATATTTAACCGCCAGCATAATCTTCTTACAAATAATTAACATATCGTATATTTTAGTATTAACAAATCAGAACAAAAGACTGAGACACAAACACCAATTGCAAAAAGGTAAGGCGTCTGCGTCTAGTAAGAAACAAACAAACAAAACAGCTGAAAAGCAGGAAGATTTACCATCATAAATAGCAGGTGCATCAACTTGAGAAGTAATTCGATCATAAACAATATTTGCTGCTCTAAGTGCCTTGCTTTGCTTACTGTAGAACAACAACAGTGTGAGCATGAAACGCTTGATGCCTTCATACTGTGGATCTGCTGCTCTAAGAGGGGAGTCAGGTGGTAACGCTAATGAACAGGGCTTGGACAGGAACATAGAATTCAGTCTGATCTGCAAAAGAGAAAAGAAGTCCCTTAAGCCGCAAGCATAGAAGTTAAACATATTGCTAATCAAAACTTCATATCCTTGTCAAACGGAGTAATAAGTAGCAATGAACATCGTACTCTACTCTCTCAGCGAACACACATCTTACACACCATAAGCTTAATCAAAATTTCATATCCTTGTCAAACGGAGTAATAAGTAGCAGCGCATATCCTATTGTTGTGATCTCTCACTCTCAGCGAACACACATCTTACACACCATAAGCTTAAATAATATGTCACCTGCCTATGCCTATTTCTGTAGGCCACTGAACAATCTAATGACAGCAAGGAGGAAATGTGCAATACGGTAGTCCTTAAACCAAGAAAATGGAAGCAACACAACATCTAAACAACCAGAACAACGGCAATGCAGAACCAGAGCACTGCCATTTTGCGTACTTTGATCCGATAAACAGAGTGCAAGCTTCATCCAGGAGCATTGAAGGATGCAAAACGAGCACCCCACACAGTATTTCAGTACACAGAACACCACCAATTTGCACTACTAACCAATTTCCAGAACAACAAATCACATGTAACAGATCAACACTGCAGGAGTTCTCATTTCTATCAAAAACCAACCTTCCCTAAAATGCGCGACCTGAAATCACTTTCATCCCCAAGTCCTAATAGTTGCTCACAACAATGAACTAACACTAACCACCCAGATCACACGGGCACACAAAGTGACGTGCACGAGATGGGAGCGCGGCAGTACCTCGGGCCTCGGCCCGGCGGAAGCTGGGGCGGCTGCGCCGGAGCTGCGCGATGTGGCCGTGGAGGTGGATGCGGCGGCGGCGGAGGACTTGGCGAAGGTTCTCGCGAGGGTTTGGAGAGGAGGCGGGACCGGAGGCAGCGAGGGAGCCTTCGAGCAGGCCCTGGAGAGGACGCGTGACTCCGCCGCGGAGTTGCGGGACGCGGCGGCGGCGGAGATGCGGCACGCGGCCGCGCGCCACCGTGACATGGTCTCCTTCCGCTCGGGGCGACGGGGGCGGGCGGTCTCGGCTCGGCGGCTGCGGAGGCGGAGCAGGAGGAGATGGCTATGGCTCACCGCGCCCAGGGAAGGAAGCTTGGGCACGCGCCGCGGGGTCCACCGGCAGATGCGACGCCGCGCGCTTGACTCACTGGCACGTGGGCCATACCCAAGTCTCGTCCGCAGCCTCAGCTTGCGGCTGGGCGCGGTCCACCTCGACCCGTGCGCCGAGCCCCCCGCAGCTGGAACGGAACGGAGTGACTGGTGGATGCCGTCCGCACTGGAGGCGAGCCCAAAACCCAAGCCCAAACCCGCCGATCAGCTTATCCCCTTCCGCAGGACACGACGAGCTGCAGAGCAGGAGGGAGAAGCCAGAGGAGGCGAAGCGCGCCATTTGGGGGAGGATATGGAGCCGACGCCCTCGTCCCGCTCCGTGCTCTCCTCCTGCAGTCGTGAGCCTTCCTCCTCAACCTCGCCTGCGACTGCGAGATTGCTTTGCATAATTGCATACCTTGTTCGTTCCTCCGTTTTCAAGCACAGTTCCGATTCTGAATGGAATTCTGGCTTGCGATTGTCGCAGGGGTGGTTGCTCTTGCCCCGTGCGGCGGGAGGGTATCCGCGAGTGCGAAGCGGAAGGAGAAGGGAGTAGTATGGTAAAACTGTGAACCCTCGTTCAGCCATTGGAAATGCTTTGCTAATGACGTGCACCTCGCTGCTGCGCAGTTTCTCTTGGTTGATAGCATGCTTTGTTTGGTAAACGGAAAATGTTTGTTCTTGGCACACATCTTTGTAGAATCAAGTGTTCTGTTGTTCTTGACACATCGAGAGACCTCCCCTGCACATTCTCTCTTTTAGTTTAATTAGGAATTACAGTGCTGTTACCGTGTACAATGACGTATTGAATGAAGATTCCTGCTGTGCAAAAACTCTCAACAGTATCTTGGGTGGTGAGAAGAAGGACGTGGTGGAGGGAAGGATCCGGAGGCGAGCAGCCTTTTCGTTGCTGCTGGCTTCACCAGTGCTGTCAGTGGCTTTCTCGGCCTATGGGAAGAGTAAAAACATGAACCCTTATGATGAAAGGCGGCTGCTTCAGCAGAATAAGAAGATTCAGGAAGCTAACCGTGCCCCTGAAGATTTCCCAAACTTTATCAGAGAAGGTGAGCAATCATATGCCTCATCGTGGTTTACAAGTTATGGGTCATAGGCTATGTTATATTCTATATAGTCTGCTGTTTACCATCACCATTCTTTCATATGCCATTTGTAACTTACTTACTTGATTGGATGTAATTATATGATGGATCAATGTAATTCTAGATAAACTAAAAGTATGGAGCAGTGGATTTTTCAATCGTATAAAACTTCATTCTCATACCTATTTGCTGTTGCTAATTGATTTATGAGTCATAAGAGAATTTAGGAATATCATACTGTCCAAGATTATATGATTTTGTAATTTACGCTGTCACCTTTGGTATTCCCCTTTTTTTATCTTTCAGTAAACAAATAAAGTGAAAAATAGCATGAAGAAAATATCTGTACCACTATCTTATCGGCTGGGTATTGTTAAATGGATAGGCTCAGTTACTTTTGATCAGGATAACAGTGCAACATAATTTTCGTTAGCAAGTGCATCATTCTTTGATAAAACTAATTAAGTACAAATCAAATTTGTTGTAGGCTTGTAGCAGCACACGAGACATTTGACTCTGGAAAACTTAATGATTGTATTTTTTTTCGTTCTCTTAAGTATCACATACTAATGTTTACTTGTAGGAATGGTAGTGTAATACAATGCCTTAAGTGACTTGGTTCATACATTGATATGTCTGAGAACAACCTTCATTTAATGAACCCCGCACTATCCAGAACAAATGGGTAAAAATTAACCATAGGGCAATGCATGCATTTCAGGTTTTCAAGTCAAAGTAGTGACATCAGACAACTACATAACACGGGACTCTGGACTGATGTATGAGGACATCAAAGTTGGTACAGGCAACTCTCCAAAGGATGGTCAGCAGGTTTTTCCTCCAAAGCGGCTAACTTATTTTCTTCTGTTCAATGCCTACTTATGCATGTGTGCTTGATCAATATAACCTTGGTGTTCTGGGATATTAATAAAATCATTTATATTTATTTATATGGTACATTTGAAGTTGCATGTCTATGTGCTAAAAAGATCGATTCGATGCACTGTCACTGTTTTGCTATTTACTTATTATGTTTGGTCTAGTTGGTTGTTTATCTAGTTTGTTTTCTAAGGATGATCTAAGTTATCCCATTTGGTGAGGCTATTAGAACTAAGAAAATAATTTTACTAATATGGTTCAGTTCTTTCAGTTTAAATTTCACATACTTTATTTTGCATGATACTGACTTCCTTCAGTTCAACTACAGATTATATTTCACTATGTGGGCTACAATGAAGCAGGACGAAGGATAGATAGCACCTATATTCAGGGTTCACCTGCAAAAATTCGGTTAGGGAATGGAACACTAGTTCCAGGAAAGTATTCACTGGCTCAATAGTTCTTTTTCTTGGCCTCTGATGCAAATATCTCTATTCTTAGTGCTTTATGGGCTTTATTTGTAAAGCCAACTTAAAAATAGTATTGCTCTGATAGTTTTTTGTGGTGTTGAGTTGTAATAGATCATAGCTCATTTTAGACATTGATACCTCAGGTTTTGAAGAAGGCATACGGGACATGAAACCAGGTGGTAAGAGGAGAATGATAATACCTCCAGAGCTTGGTCCTCCTGTAAGTTACTGTCTTTGTTTGCATATAGTAGGCTTGAACTTGTTTACTTCCTTTGTATAAGTATAGTTACTTTCTCCTTTTTATCCATGTACTTCGTAATGCATTAATAGTCTTTACCCATTTTTTGATATAAATATCCATTTAACAATATAATATGTAAAAGATCATGTGTTAGTAAGATCTGGTGCCTGAACTGCTTGTGTAGAAATAAGAGGAATTTTGTAAGAATAAAATTATCACTTACTCTAGTCTGTTTGATATATGTTGGCTGCATGTATGGATTGTTTCGGCATTTTGTTGTTAGTGTTACTATTATTTCCCCCTTTCCCCATGTCGAAACATTAGGGAAAGGACCTTGCTGAAAGGGTAAGAAAAGGATACTAGTTAAAAATATTTTGACAGAAAAGGAAAATGCAAAGTGGAAACAAGAAATAATTTGGAATTTCTAGACCATGGTGCAATGCCAACCTCAACAAGAGGAGATTCCAGAGACTGAAACAAGAACACTCTCCCTGCCTAAACCTATTTGGAAAAATGAACAGATGTGCGGACATCCCATTTTTTATCGGTCAAACCACCTGTACTAAAAGGAATAGTTCCCTAAACTAAAGGACATGGTTAAGTAAGCTGTCAGGACTTGGTGAAGTAAGCACTCATCTGGACCTGTTTAATACTTCAGATTGATCAGTACGTGTGCCTTTTATGTAATAACAAAGTGACAATTGATAGAAACTACCAAACATGAACGACGAAATTTGTATCTGAAGAATTTTCCCCACAACCTACTGCATTGGCCTACAATGACTCCCAAGAGAAGTTTCTCTCCGATTATATCCTTTTGAGACCCACCTGCTGCTAAATGTTACCTCCATAATTACAAACAGCATTGGCCATTATTAGCTATCATCAGGGTACAGTACTGTTGCTGACATCTCCATTGCATCTGTTCAAAGGTTGGGCCGTCGACGTTCTTCAGCGCGAAGCAGTTCGAGGTGTTCGACGTCGAGCTCCTGGCGGTGCAGGACTGCCAGCGGAGGACAATAGCCTTTTACTCTGACGTTGTGTGCAGCTGATCATCATCTGCTCATCGAGCCTCCACCAGGCAGCACATTTGCATCTGTTGGCTGCTGACAGAAATTTTGCCGCCGGTCTGGGTTCGGCGTATGTATGATTGTATAGGATAGCCAGCTGTTGTTACTGCGATAGTAAAGGTTACCGATCGATGATTATTGAGTACGGAGTATTGACGATGGTAGTGTAATAGCTCTTCAGTTTTGTCTTGAACATCATGACGATGGCATATGCTCGCATTCGGTGGCTTGGTGCGTCCTTTTAGAAAGTTGGCATATGTGCCTTGATGTTGTAGTTGCTCCTGCCTTCGGTCCACACCACATCAGCTCCTCATTCATCAGTAAAAATCTAGTGAGTTTTTTTGCTGGCGATTTGTGTACGCCACTTCAGTCAGTGCTCCTCCACTCAGGTGAGGCGCTAAACTGTGCATAGGATAATCTCTTTTTTAATATAAATGCGTAGGATAATCTATCTATCATCTACGAGAATGATCAGGCATCAGATCCAGCGCAGCTCCTCTTCGGAAAAAGGAGGCAATGCACGGCAAGTCGGCAAGCCAGCACGAGCCGCTTTCCAAAGGGGTGGATGGGCCATGGGCGCGTGAAAAGCGAACGAGAAGGCCTTGTCTCGTAGCGCGCGATCCCGGCCGTCGGCCGAGCCCACGGAGCACGACGCCGATCCGGAGACTCCTACATTTTCGGCCGGAAAAAAATAGGTTGTGCCCGGGCCCCGGGCGTACGGGAGCCCAGGTGAGCCTCTCTGCTCTCTGCCGTTGATCTTGGATCCAACGATAATCATACACTGCATGCATCAGATAGATCCAGAGACCAGGGGCGGCGCGCAACTCCTGCATGCGGTTCGGTTGTAGCGCCGCCGCCATCGCATGATACACCTACCGCGCCGATCGCAACCCTAGTTTTTCTCCTTCGGCCGGCCGCCGGCCCTCCTCATCACTTCCACTCACCCACTCCTCGACCGCTTCGCCGCCGTCCGCCACCGGAGTCTGGTCGCCGCCGCCGGGATGGCCGGAGTCCCTGCCATCTTCTCTTCAACCACCGCTCAGATGGGGGGCTTCCTCTCGAAGAAGCCTTACGCGCCGCCTTCGTGGGCCACGCATCTCGCCCCCACGCCTTCCCACACCTTCTCGCTCGGCCATGTAAGGTTCCGCACGTGTTCTACTCCTTCCGTTCCAAATTATAGATCATTTTGACTTTAGATTCATAGATAATGTTTTACGTTTAGATATGATATACATTAATATATGTGAATAAGAAAACCCAAACTATCTACCTGCTCTATCCATTACTTCAAATTTGTGTTATCATTTTTACGTGACTCGCAACTTATTCTTTAATCAAAACAGCTCCCAACACCAATTCACAAGTGGAATCTCCCCAATCTGCCGGAAGGCACGGAAGTATGGATCAAGGTGCGTCGAAGAGCAACCACCATGCCCCGATTCCCGTTACAATTTAGTGGATATATGCAATCCATATTAATTTGTTAGTGACACTTTAATTCTGACCCGGGACTTTTGGGGATATTTGCAGCGAGATGATTTATCTGGCATGTAGTTGAGTGGAAACAAGGTCCGGAAGCTGGAGTTTCTGATGGCAGATGCCGTAGCGCAAGGCGCAGACTGCGTTATCACTGTTGGTGGTATCCAAAGCAACCATTGCCGCGCCACAGCAGTGGCTGCTAAGTATCTCAATCTTGATTGCTACCTGATACTTCGTACCTCCAAGGTGATTTATGTGTTCTAGTGAGGTGAATTCTGTAAGTGTTGATGTCGCATAAATGGTTTTGGTGGGACATTTTCAGGTTCTTGTGGATAAAGACCCAGGTTTAGTTGGCAATCTTCTTGTCGAGAGACTGGCGGGGGGGCACACATCGATCTTGTATCAAAAGAAGAGTATGGAAAAATTGGCGGTGTGGTAAGCTTTTCTCCATATTTTATTCCGCGACTGCTGTGAGCTGTTTCATAGTTCTACTTGGGCATCTGTAACTAATGCTTTTGTTCCACGATAAATGTTACTACTTGTCATCCATGTTCGAATATGTCCTTCTTTAGAAATAGATAAAGTGTCTCTGTAGTAGAATAACTTTATGGCTACATGATTTAATAATATACTTTGTGTTAGATTTGGAACTTTTCAATAACATCATTTTTTTTTGTAGGCATTAGCTGACTTGCTGAAGAAAAGACTGTTGGAAGAAGGCAGGAAGCCATATGTGATTCCCGTCGGTGGATCAAACTCATTAGGAACATGGTATTATCATATATACTTAATGCTAAGTTCAATCTATGATTGGATATTGCATTTTGGTGTTTGTAGCATATTTTTGAAGTTCCCTCAGGGGATAACATTCATGGATTTGTGCTTGTTGTCTGGTCCATCTGAAAAAACAGTGTTTGCTGCTATGGTTGAAAAATTGACGTTATTAACACCTTTGTTAGAACAACTGTTAGCCTGTATGCTACTCAGGGAGATGTATAGGTGTTGATTAATAGTATGTAAGCATAGCATGTTTATGGGTCCGGGAGTCAACTGTAAGTTAGCAAGAATACAAAATTAAACGCTATAAAGGGTCTAGATACTGTTTCAAGAATTCGTTCACGTGAATTCAATATAAAAATTGCAACTTGATATTTATTGATCTTGCTGTTCAGGGGATATATTGAGGCGACAAGGGAGATCGAGCAGCAAATTCAGCAATCTGCAAATGCTCATTTTGATGATATTGTTGTTGCGTGTGGCAGGTATTTGATTAACACATTGTTTGTTATATATGTGTGTAATTTGGTGCATGGCAATTCCTATTGTGTCACCATGCCTAGATTCAGAAAGTGCAAGGTTTCACTTTATGATTGGGTGATAATGATATTTAAGTATTTAACTACATGCAGTGGTGGAACAATTGCTGGTCTTGCTTTAGGATCAAGATTGAGCACCTTAAAGGCAAAAGTATGACCTACCCTTCTTTGTTGTTTATCCCTGACGTTGAAGTTCTCAGACTAATCATGCACTTGTACAGGTCCATGCATTCTCTGTTTGTGATGATCCTGAATACTTCTATGACTGCGTTCAAGGCCTGATTGATGGACTTCAATCTGGTTTGAACTCACATGATATAGGCAGCATTGAAAATGTAAGTATACTTGGTATCTTTCATTGTTTATCAGTTATCTTTTTGGTGTGCCAACTCCAAAAAGGTCATATGCAGTGTCATGTTGCACCACATCCTCCAACCTATGACCTTTTTCACACGTGTTTGGTCTGCAACTCATTTGCTCATTTCATAATTGAAGTTTTTACAGTTGAGCTTAATCAACCAACTCTATCCTCTTTATAAATTGGTCTAGTAAGTGAACATTTGTCTTTTTTGGCTTCAACTCTACTTGACAGGCTAAGGGGTTAGGTTACGCCATGAGCACAGCTGAGGAGCTTAAGTTTGTCAAAGACATAGCTGCAGCAACAGGCATTGTCCTTGATCCAGTCTACAGGTGCAATGCATTCCCAATTCTGAATTAAAGAAATATACTTACCATTGTATGTATGATTTGATAGTTTTTGCTAAGCATAAAATGGTATAAAATTTTTACCCTGTCAAGCTAATGTTGAGAATTATCGATTCTGAATCAATTGAATAGATTTGGCATGTCATATAGGATTTTATAGTCTTTGCTAGGCATAAATGGTATAAGAGTTTTACTCTGTTGAGCGCATGCTGGAAAAACCCTTTTAATTGTTTCTTTCCTTATGAGCATGTGCATTGTTCATTTTAATGCAGTGGGAAGGGGGCTTATGGATTGCTAAAAGACATGGCTGGCAATCCAGCCAAGTGGAAAGGCCGAAAAATCTTGTTTGTCCATACAGGTGGTCTTCTTGGATTGTATGATAAGGAGGACGATTTGTCATCTTTGGCTGGGAACTGGCGCGTAATGGATCTTGAAGATTCTATTACACGCAAAAATGGCACTGGCAAGATGTTCTGATAGACTTGGTCCAAAACCTTCCATGGTTCTGTCTTCTGGACGGTTGTGTTCATCATAGAGCATTTACTCTTACATTTGTGCAAGAAAATTCATAATAGATGATTCACATGGTGTAGAACATTGCCATAATTTAAGAATAAAACAACTCTTTCTGCTATTTTTAGAAATAAATATTTCAATATTGATGTTGGGTATCTTTTCTGTGTTTATCTTTTGTTATGCAAGCTTTTTGTTAGTTGTATAAGAACTGCTAGTTCGGAAACTCCTGTTTTATCAAGACAAGGACCTGCCTAGCAGAAGCTCTTTATTGCTATCACCATCAATAGAATAACTACCAAGTATCACCTATAAGCATCCCCTTATTTGCTTTCTTGTCATGCAAAAAGAACTTCCATGTCATGCCCTACATAAAAGCATTTTCACCACATAGGCATGACACATTAAATCAGTTTCTAGACAATTGCTTACATTTCTTTCATAAAAATAACACCATAAATGTAGGTAGATATAACAGATTTAATTTGCTGATATCATAACTGGACATCAGAATTCAAGTAATAGTACTGAGAGCCAAACATCACCATCCTTTCAAAGAACCTCAACTCATATATACCAGATGTGTCCTGCATTACAAAGGTCTCCACCTTTAAGCAGAAAAAAGATCAGACACTTGACGCAGTTGGTCCTCACACCACTGTAACCGGGCATGTTGCGTTGTTCACTACGTAGTTGCTGACATTTCCAAGAAGAGCCCTGCATTGAGATCCAAGGAGATGTGACATATGAAGAAGTTGTGTTATCTAAAGACTCAATGTAGTTTGGTGACAGAGGAGAGATTTAGATGTTAACCTTTTAAGTGGCCCTAAGCCCCTGCAACCAAGCACAAAGGAGTTCAACTTTAGATCATCTATTGCCTTGCAGAGTTTCTCCCTTGCATCGCCCCCAGTAAATCTTTGCTAGCACTTCCACCTGATCAAGGCGAGTATGGAGGCAACTTTTTACTAAACAACATATTCAGATACAGTATTATTTTTCGTATTGCGTTAATGTGTTGAAGGAAAATATTTTCGCAGATAGATGGAGCCATTAAGGGCTTGCAATAGGCAACCTTCAAATTTACTTTATAATGTTTGGTTGTTTGCCTTAGTTTTCTAATAAAAATATAAAAGGGGCCGCCTCCAAGACCGTGCGAATAACCAAGAGAAAGTAAACGAGAGCTAGTGGCTGTGCAGGTACCATATGTGAAGCAGATGGCCCTTATTACTAATTTTGTGGGTTGTTTCATAGTCAGGAAGAGTTCGGCCCATGGTTTTGCCTTGACCAGTTTGCACACTAATACGTAGGAGCAGTAATGTGTAAAAAGATCCATATAGCAGCTACCCTAAAACTGATGCTGATTGATCTGACTTCTGGCCGTACAGTTTATATGAGAATTTGAGTGCAATCCTAACTATATGATTAAGTTATGTAGCTTTAGGTGTGAAACTATGTTCCATTCAAGCCAGGCTCTTTGCTATTGTACTGCCTTATTTTTTTTAAGAAAAAGTGAGCACTATATACGCATCAACACTATTTTCTTCTGGCCTAATCATCATCAAGCAGAAGTGCAATACCCTTCAAAAAGATTGTACCACATTGTCGCACATGATCACATATAACAGATAATTTGGCGAACGAGTCAGTACCTGCTTGGCCTTGGACGCAGCTTGCAGGATCTCCAGTATCTCCTTATCAGGGACCAGTCCGTACCTCGCCTACACGTTCATCTCCATGAACTCCGGCAGAGGAATCAAAGCTTCACCAGTTGAAACAGATAACAGAAAGCGACGGCGCTGTCAGTTAACAATCTTTGCGTTGGAGAAGATTCCAAACCAAGAGAGCAGAACTGAGAATGCAGACAGAGTGTGCAATGTAGGACACGGTTTAGTTAAGCTATTGGCGAGCAATTGTCATTGGGGATCACATGTTTCAAATTCAAGATCCTGGAAGGAAGTGGACTAGTTCTTCACTGAATGTTCATGTGGATGCTCAAGTACTTTTCCTAGTAAAATCTCGTACAGTACTAAACCAAGGTGTCAAGACAGACTAGTATAAAAAGGGAGCAAAGCATGGTTGCACCAAAGGAGCCAAACCTGCTTTGCTCAGTTTCAGGTACCTTCTTTTCCTGGAGATGCAGTTATCTGCTCTGTTATACTCTCTGCAAGTTCAGTTGCACTTAAGCAGTTTTTACTGATTAATCAAATGATTACATGACGGTTAATAGATTGCACTAAACCATTATTAAACTACAAGGTGGGGATGAAAAATGCACCGCTTTAGTTAGTTAAGAGGTTAATTTGCAACAAATAAAACATGAATGATGAATATCACACTTTTGCAATACTAGAGGGGTGAAAAATACACTTTTTCCTCCCATTAATGACAATTTATATTTTATTTTGAAAACCTGGAACAAAATCCTCCAAATTTTGTTTAGAAATTCGGAATTCCCAAATTAGAAGTTTCGTTTTATTTTTGTGTGACGGCAATTTATAGTTAAACATCATGGAGATGGGGAATCATTTCATCTCCGAGAAACATGACGAAAATTCGAAAATACACATATCTTTTTTTAGGGGGTCACCAGGGACGGATCTAGCGGTGGGGCGGGCGGGGCTCGAGCCCCCCCTACCGCTGGAAATCCAATGGAGACCCCACTAAGCCCCTCCTACAAATTTGAGGAAGAAGAATGATGGAAGGAGAGGCTGGAGGAAGAAGAAGGAGAAGAAAGCCCCCCTAAATTTATTCCTAGATCCGGTCACTGGGGGTCACCTATATTATTGAACTGTTAAGTGAATCGTTTTATCGAGGATATTGGCAGTGCACAAACCAAGCAACAGGGTAGCTCCTGTGCAAGGGGGTCTGCTCACCACTGGCTCCCTCCCCCGTTGGTTTTGCCAAGATTAATGTTAATGCTATCACAGCTGTAGCTCATCATGAAAATGGGGTTTTTCTAGGAGCATCAGTGGTGGTTATGCAGGGCGTTTCTGATCCGGAGACCCTGGAAGTGCTGGCTTGCAGGGAGGGTATTGCTCTGGCTAGTGATCTCCTCCTTCGCAAGTTTCATTTGGCATCTGATTGTGCAAATGCAATAAGAAGTATTCATGGGAAGGCTTTTGAGTCATATGGTCACATCATTCAGGAGATCAGGGCAGCAGCAAAAACTTTCCAGGAAGTGCAGTTTGTCCATGAGAGGAGAGAATCCAATTTTGAAGCTCATAGTTTGGCCAGGAGTGCTCTTTTCAATTCTGCTGGCCGGCATCCACACGTGCCGGATGACAGTCATTTAAAGATGGAGGAAGTACTATATTAGACCAACATATCCATACACTAATAAATAAATAAATAAATTTGGATCTTCATGCTGTTTATTTTTTTAATTCGCAAAACTTCTGCGTAATAATTCAGCCTCTCTCCTTCCACTTTTTCCCTAACTACAACCTACAATGTGGCCGTGGCAGTGTGGCACGCAGCACTATTGACTATACACGAGCTTCGTCACACTCGTTTTTACTCACATATACATGTCATTGCGAGGACAAAGTCATTTGTGCGTAAAGAGTAAAGTTAGAGGAACGGAACCACATCCATTTTCCGCTCTGAATTGACTAATATCTGAACGGATACGAGGCACGTGTAAAGACGGACAGTGTAGTAAACAGCAAGATACTAACGATGGTGTATGGAGGATGCTCGAAAAGAAAACCTTGGATGCACCAGGACCTCTCTCGAGGCACTAAGAGCGTCAGCAATGTATGGATCTAATCCTGAATTTTAAACGGGACCTACAGTTGACATGATGTCTACTAGTATCACATACATCCTCCGACTCAAAAAGAGTGTCGCTAGAAAACTGTGTTTGTCTCACAAACACGCTTCCCGGACGACACTCTTTCTGTCTGGGACGGAGTAGTAGGCTCCAATGCGAAGGACCAGCAACACTGACAGCTCCACCAGTCTGATTCGCGCGGGAGCAGCAATGGAAGGGGAGAGAAAGTTGAACTGTAGAGAAGAATGAATATTTTATCACATGGAACTCGGTCCTATGGATGGGAGCAGGTCCGATGCAGGACCGACCTCACAATGTATGGGATTGGGTCCAACGCGTATAGGACGAGGCAAGGACTGTGCGTTGGAAAGGCTCTAATCGCAGCATATATTCGGACGCCGACCCACCATATGCCTTTGCAATTATTTCCACGGGATTCTAAGAGTGTGTTCGGTTTGACTGTGACTTTTCAAAAGCTGATGTGGGCTGTGGCTGTTGGAAAAGTAGTTTTGATAAAACTGTCGTGGGATGGTTGGAAGACCGTTTGGTTGAGCTGCTGTGACTTTTGGAAAAGTCGTCTTCCCTTACAAGTAGACCCCACATGCCATACACTGTTCGAACCTCTTACAAGCGGGTCCTGTATGTCATGCTCACACAACCTTTCTTCTACTACCTCACATCGCAAAGAGTTGGGCAGACAGAGGGAGGACCGATGAGGCACGCCGGGCAGGGGGGCTCCCGCAGCCGGCCGCCGAGCCGAGGCTGCTCCAGCCGCTGCGCCGCCCCTGGGAGCCGGGCGCGCCTCCCGTTGGGAACGGACGTGCCGCCCCTGGGAGCCAGCCGCGCCGCGCCGGAGTTGTGGCTGCACCAGCTCCGGCGGGGGCTCCCGCGCGTGCTGGCGCCGCGGCTCCTGCGCGCGCCCGAGGTAGGGGTGGCGGAGCTCCCGTGTGCGCCCGCTCCGGCCGGGGCTCCCGCGTGCTGGCCGTCGTGGCTCCCGCGAGCGCTCGAGGTAGCGGCGGCGGATCTCCTGTGCGCACCCACGCCGGCCGCCAGGGCTCCCGCGCGCGCCCGTGCCGTGGCCGCGGAGCTCCCGTGCGCGCCCGTGCTGGCCGTCGGGGCTCCCCCGCGCGCAACGGAGTGGAGAGGCCGCTGCTCCACCTCGTACTCCTCAGATCCGGCGAGAAAAGTAGTGGAGAGGTCGGATCCGCGAAGCCATGGCCCGTGGAGAAGGGTAGGGACGGCAAGAATGGAGGGAGGGAGGCCGCCGGAGCTGGGAGAGCTGCCGGTCACGCCTGCTTGCGGAGGAGAGCGGCGTTTCTTTTCGGGGAAGAAGACGACGCGAACCGGTACGCACATAATGGATGGCAGTGCGGGTAATTTCTCATCCCAAAAGCCAGTGAAAGCAGGAGTCCGGTGGCTTTCGGATTTGCACTAGGGGAAAGCAGCTTTTGGCTTGTGCTTTTGCCACAGCTCACCCCCTTTGGTTCAGCTTCCGGCTTTTAGAGAAAGCCACAGCCGCTGGAAGCCAAACCAAAAGCACCCTAACATTCGTTCCCATGCTCCATCCACATATGACATATGCTACTGGAGAGTCTGTGGAATCGGAGTCTGTGGAGTCGTTTGAAAAATTGAGTAGATTCCAGCAAAAGATTGTAGAGTAGATGAGCCGGTGAATGCACCTACCGTACCGTACCAAAGCAATGTGCAGTTGCACTAAAAATACAACAACAACTCGCGTAGGGGTGTGTTTAGATCCAGATGAATTAGCTGAATTGAGAAAGAATTAGAGAAGAATTAGTGTAAATGCAGATGAATAATGAGAAGTAATGTGAGGTGATGTGATAGATGATGAGATATTTTTTCAAACTTTTTGGGATCTAAACACACTTTAGATTGAGGGTGTGACTGTGTGAGCAGATACGAGTGCGATGGGTAACCATCGGTGCGCGGCGGCAGCGATATGTATGGCCAACCGACAGGCTGGTGACGTAGATCCGTGTACTACGTGCAGACAGCGACCCCATGGCCGCCGCCGCATCCACTGCTAGGTGCGGTGGCTGATGCCAGTTGACAGCCATCACTGACCACTCGCCCGGCTCTCTGATCACGTCACGTTTTCTCTTCAGCTAGAAACCATTTCGTCTTAAAAAAAAAGAAACAAATGGTTGTTTGGCAAAAATCTAGAGCTCAATAGGCAAATGGAGGTACATGGCACGTACTAGCATTTCTTTCGAACTCCGGCCTTGTGGTTGAAAAATGTGCAAATTTAACTGCTGGAACTCCTGTAGCACACTGTAGCACGTTTCGTTTGTTTGTGGTAAATATTATCTTACCATGGCCTAACTAGGCTCAAAAGATTCGTGTCGCAAAGAACATCCAAACTGTGTAATTAGTTATTTTTTACCTATATTTAATACTCTGAACATATGTCTTTTAACGTATTTAATGTGATGTAATGGAGAGAGTGGAAAAAAAATTAGAAACTTTAGCCCTCTAAACAGCCTTCTTTTCCGCGAAGCTCCCTTTGAAACTCCACCAGCGGTTACCAGCAGGGGCAGTCGTTTTTGCTGTAGTAGATCGATTAATTAATCTTAGGCCAGTGATTAGTGGACCTAAGTCAATTGATTCTTCTCAATCTTTAGGCCAGTGTGCAGAACCTACATCTTCGTTCACCTGCAACATTTTCTATTTTTTTGGGTTAAAAAAAAACCCCATCTTGCTTGGAGATCCCCGCAACGTCTCTCTGCTTCTCCCGTGGCAGCAGCCCGCGACACCCCACGCCGTGCCCCCCCCCCCCCCGCACGCGCCGCACCAACAACTGCCACCACTCCCTGCCGGTGGGCCTAGAGCGTGACGATACTGTGGGACCCACCGGCCAGTGGCTCGTACAACGTTCGCTTCTGTACCTTTCTCCCCCCAACGCCTGCCTTCTCTGTTCTCTCTCGCTCTCGCTCCCATCTCACTTGCGTACTCGCTCTCGCTGGCAGTAACCACTCGGCCTCGCTTCCACACTAGTACTCCACTGCGCCGCTCAGCTGCTGCTGCTGCCTCGAGCGCGCGTAGCAGCGGCGGAGGCGGCGATGCCGAGCTCGCGGCGGACCACGGGGCGCGGTGGGGGCGGGGGTGGGGGAGAGGGAGACGGGGGCGAGGGCGGCGACCGGGTGCCGCCGTTCATGGGCAACAATCGCGACCTAAACCCGCGGGACCTGCGCTCCTGGGCGCGCCGCACGGGGTTCCACTCCTCCGCCTTCTTCTCGGGGGAGTCCAACTCCTCCTCCGCCGCGCCGCAAGCCCCGCCTCCCCCGGCCACCTCGCGCCGACCGCCGCCGCCGCCGGAGCGGCGGCGGGACCCCTACCCGGACACTGAGGACGACCTCGAGCGCGGGCCCGCCGCGCCGGCGGTCCGCGGGCGCGGCGGGGGCCGCCCGCGCCGCCGCATCGACCTCCGCGGCGAGCTCGAGATCCCGCCGGGCTTCGGCCGCGAGGAGGCGGAACCGGACGCGGGGAGGACAAGAGGAGGAGGAGGAGGTGGTGCTGGTGGGCGCGGGGACGCGATGAGGAGGAACGGCGGCGTCGAGAGGGGTCAGGCGGCGGCCAATGCCGGCCGGGACGGGAACGGCGCGCTCGCGGACGCCGAGGCGCGGAAGAAGGCGGAGGAAGCCGAGGCGAAGCGGAAGGCGGAGGAGGCCGAGGCAAGGAGGAAGAAGGAGGAGGAGGAGAGGGACGCCGAGCTGGCCGCGTACTACCAGGAGCAGTGGGCCAACGAGGAGGAGGAGGAGGGTGCCGCGGACGCTGCCGCGGCCGAGACGGCGCCGCTGTATGCGGCGTCGGGACTCCGTTGCGGCATCACCGAGAACCCTGGATGGGGTGAGTTCGCTGGTCCCAGCTTTGTATTTCCATACAGATGTAGCACTAAACTTTAACATAGTGACAATTGCGACCTGCATTTTGCACAGCGGATTTATTATTGGTGAGTCTGATAACAGTGATGTTCTAGGAGTAATTAATAGTCCTCCCTGATAGTGATAGTAATCATGCTTCAATTCATGTCCATTTATTTGCTACTCATGGAAGTCAGCTTGTGGTCAAGTGGTTGTCAATGTAGCAGGTTTCCATTATATTTTTGTGGGAACTGTAATACAAAAAAAGGTTTTAAAAAAATGGAACGAGGTATGTAATGCACATGGACTAAATCAGTACTTCCTTAAAGCTGTAATAGCTGAAAAGCATTTCTTAGTATAGGAAACTAGGAGATCACTAGAATTTTAGCTGCGCATTTCTGCTTTATATGGCTATTCACAACTCTATTTTTTTTTTCTAGATTATGCCATCGATGCTCTGCCACATGCATAGTCGCTGCATTTACCTGATAGGCTGATACCACTTGAATTCTTGAAATTGCTCTGATTATCTTGCAACATCAGGAGAGTATTTTATTGATCTGTTGATGTTGCCTAGTTATCAAGTATAGTAAACATAGAGATAATCATGTGGCTTTGTGTCTCATATTCATATTTTATTGACTAAGGGAAAATAAGTGTCCATATTGGATGGTATAGTTCTTTCAGTGTTGGATGGATTTTTAGTTTTTTTTAATGTAAATCCAATTACGACTGCTGGGGTAACTTTTGACATGATTTTCTTTTTCAATTGCAGCACCCCTTATATTTTATGGCATACAACATTATCTGTCAATAGCTGGTTCACTTGTTTTTGTCCCTTTGATACTGGTACCCACAATGGGCGGATCTGATGTATGACTCTTTCCTTCCTTTCTTAATAGCTCATTTTCTCTTATTTGCATCCAAACCACCTTAAAATAATAAATTCCTTTGATGTGGCAGGAGGACACTGCAACAGTCATTTCCACCATGTTACTAGTGTCTGGACTTACTACAATACTTCATACCTTTTTGGGTTCTCGGCTTCCACTGGTTCAAGGAAGCTCTTTTGTATATTTGGCTCCAGCCTTGGTGATTGCGAACTCGGAGGAGTTCAGAAATCTTAGTGACAATGTACGATTCTATCTTAGAGATTCTTTTACTTTACCAGCATTTTTTCCTCCTGCATCATATGGCATTTCGGAGAGATTTAAATGGGATGCCTCATGTAGCATGTCGAGCTCAACATATCCTGGGATATAAATGCCAATACATTTAGGATTCAATTGGTGGCTGTCTGGAAAGTGGGGACTGAATCCAAATCTTTAGGAGTTAGCACAATTCCTGGAGCAATCTCACTCTTCCAAACACGCCGTAAGTGGTGATGGTGGGAAAGTATCCATTACCTTGCTTTGGTATCTGTGAAGAGAAGTAGTAATTGCACTTAAATTTTACAAATTAACATGATATATCTGAAGGGAAATAAACAAAAGAGTTATTTCAGAAAACACTTCATGTAATGATGTATTAATGTGGTTCCAGTTCCCACAAAATATGTTTCTGTGGCTGTATATAAGAGGCTATGTTGCATATGGAGTCATGTTGGAAGCCCAATAAATGATGTGAAATGGTATGTGCTATGCATTGATCTATGCTTTAACATTCAGCACTAGGTCTATTCATCTAAGTAAGGAATAAATAACCTGGAAGATTGTCGTGCACAAATTTTTTCACCTTTCTGAAGACAAATGAGTCTATTAATTTAAATTTGTTCTTTGTGATATGCAGAAATTCAAGCACATAATGAGAGAATTACAGGGGGCTATACTTATGGGTTCAGTATTCCAGATAATATTAGGATATACTGGTCTTATGTCACTGTTTCTGAGGTATGTCAAGAAACCCAGACACCCAACTTTTACAGTCTTGAATCACACCACAAAAAATGGATATCTTAATGCCTAACTGTGGCTGTACAGGTTAATAAATCCAGTAGTCGTGGCACCAACTATTGCTGCAGTGGGTTTGGCATTTTTCAGTTACGGTTTCCCTCAGGCTGGCAGCTGCGTAGAAATCAGCCTGCCCCTCATTCTGCTGGTTCTTTTGTGCACTCTGGTATACTCTTGCTGCATTTTTATATGATCAAAACTTGTTTATATTTTACCGTTTATTTTCCTTCCTTCTGATATGTTTGTTTGTGTGTTAATTATTGCAGTACATGAGAAAAATATCCCTGTTTGGCAACCGTATCTTCCTTGTCTATGCGGTACTTATTGAACCCTCTTCTGTAGAGTTATAATACCATTTATGCGGTACTAGGTTGTGTTCTGACTGCACTGGGGTTGTCTTGGCAGGTGCCCCTCAGTGTCGCAATTGTATGGGCATATGCGTTCTTTCTAACTGCTGGTGGAGCATATAATTTCAAAGGCTGCAGTTCAAATATACCCAGTTCAAACATACTGCTGGATTCTTGCAGAAGGCATTTAGAAACCATGAAGCGCTGTCGCACTGATGTTTCTACTGCATGGAAAACTGCTGCCTGGGTGAGGGTTCCCTATCCGTTCCAATGGGGCCCTCCTACTTTTCATTTTAAGACGGGTATCATCATGATAATAGTCTCACTAGTTGCTTCAGTTGATTCGGTAAGTAGTTTCTATCAGGAGGACAAACCACTTAATAACTGTCGAATAATGCTTAGATGAAAATGCATTGACATGTCGATACATATGCAGCTTTCGTCATACCATGCTGCATCACTTCTGGTAAATTTAAGTCCACCAACACGCGGAGTTGTCAGCAGAGGGATTGGGCTTGAAGGGATTTCAACTTTTATTGCTGGAGTGTGGGGTACAGGTACTGGGTCGACAACGTTAACGGAGAACATACACACTCTTGAAACAACTAAAATGGCCAGCAGAAGGGCTTTGCAGCTTGGGGCAGCCTTGTTGGTCATCTTCTCATTCTTTGGTATGATGTGGCATTTGCTTTTTGAACATGATATGTCATGGTTTGTTTTATTTATTATTTAATGGCTTCTTAAATCTGAATCTGCAGGAAAAATCGGAGCTCTCCTTGCTTCTATACCAGTAGCTTTGGCAGCCTCTGTTCTGTGCTTCACCTGGGCTCTAATTGTCACACTTGGCTTGTCCACATTGCGATACACCCAAGCAGCAAGCTCCAGGAACATGATAATAGTCGGATTTACCTTGTTCATCTCCCTGTCAATCCCAGCATATTTTCAGCAGTATGAACCCAGCTCCACTCTCATCCTGCCAAGCTATCTTCTTCCATATGCAGCAGCATCAAGCGGACCAGTGCGCACAGCCAGCAGTGGGGTAAGAAGCTCAATCCCTTCCTCCCATGCTTGCAGCTGGAACATCTTCCCATCACTTCTCTTAACAGTCCAAATTATCCCGCAGCTGAACTATGCGGTGAATGCGCTCCTATCCATCAGCGTTGTTGTGGCTCTCCTTGTTGCGCTACTACTCGACAACACGGTGCCTGGCAGCAAGCAAGAGCGAGGGGTGTACATCTGGTCAGACCCAAAGTCCCTGGAGGTGGATCCTGCGACCTTGGAACCCTACCGGTTGCCCAAGAAGGTCTCGTGCTGGTTCAGGTGGGCCAAATGCGTCGGCATCTAACGGTTCTGTGCATAGTATCACCGATGCAAGGCGCAGCGGTGAAGATTCTATTTATTCCATTGCTACTACTATTGTAGGATTCACTATATGGAATATATATATATGTATATATGTATGTATATATAGATGTATGTATATATATAGGGCAGCGTTATTCCATACCCAGGGTATGGAATAGCTATTCCATACCCGAGCCCAGGCGTGAGCGACCGACGCCGACCGTGTGTCCTCCCCGCGCACGCACCGTGACCCAGCTACCGAGCGAAACTTCCTCGCAGCGACGCAGCGCGTGCGTCTGGATTTTTTGTCGGCCCATGACCCACCCTCGTGCGACTCTGAAAGCATATGCATGCAATCGGAAATAGCTGCCGGCTTTGTTTGTTGGCCTCAAAAAAAAAAAAAAGCTGCCGGCTTTGTCTGAGTCACTGAGTGAGAGCTGTCCCTGATTGAAAAAAAAAACAAAACCCAAACTAGAAAAAGTTGTTAACTCTTGTTTGTGTCCAACCGAAAAAATTTACTCGATTAAACTACTGAAATACTGAATACACGATCGCACATGCAAGTATGCGACGTATCTTGGTTTGCAACCAGAGGCAAAAAACAACACGTTTGCACATCGGTAATGATATTTGACCAGAAAACACAGGGAACACATGAAAAATATACTGGTAAAATGACAGCATTACAAATTTTGTTGTATTACAAAAAAAAAATGAATCTAGTACATGATGTAATTCTCTTTTTTTACTGCAGACTAGTATATTGCCCGTGCTAACACTACGGTCATATACAAATCAAGCAACCAAGAAACTTCATCTTTTCAGACAGACTAAAGCCAGAAAATTCTCATCACAAGAAAATAACTCAAAAAATCTATTGTTTTCATTGACATTACAAAAATTTCGATAATGGCACAACCAATCACCAAGTTACTTCATCAGTATACATTTTTTTGCCAGCCTCAGGCTACATTATCTTTGTCATCAGCATCCGTGTTGCCATACAAAGTAAAAACAAATTAAACAACTCAACTTCAGCATCTTTCTAGAGATTCCATAATGGAGCATACAAAGATTGATCCTACATGTAGTTATCCCGACTTGTATGCTTCAAAACTCCTAATGACACATTGAAAATGGTACAATATACAAACTGAGTGATAGCTCAACGGTGAGGCAAATGTTGGTCGTGTCTCCCAAGGAGGGTCCGCCTTCTGCTGCATAAATGATTGCATTTTTTCCAAGCTGCATTATACATACAAAAATGGAAGAGGTAAGGTAATACAACCCGGTGTACACTATCCAACATTTAACATTATAATATAAATGTCTGCTCATGACTGGTGCCACGATTTTGAGATGCAAAATCTCCACACATACAATGACTTACACAGAGCTGCGAATCTTGGAACATCTTACCAGATCACTGCAGTCTGCGTTCTGAAACAGACCCAAAAAAATGCACTTGAATACGGACCTAGTGTATGGTTTTATATCGCTACGACCGAGCCATCAGATGTAAAGGGGCAAGCAAAAATTGAACCTCAGAGTAATAAAATACAAAAGCAGAGGAAAGTCATGTTTACCTCATCTGAAATGTCGGCTAAGCCAGCAGCTGCTGCCTTGATTAAAACATGAGGTACATAGGGATTTCTGAAATTCACATCAGCACCACCCTGTAGAATCGACCTTGCAAATTTTAGGTAACTTTAGAGAGGTTTTCGACATGTAGTCATGATACAAATTCAACCAAAGTAGCAGGGCTCTTTGATTATTAGTCAGGGCCTTCCTCGCAACAAGTTTTCCTTCAAAATCAGGGTACATTCATGCATAAGAAACATAAGCAATAACAACAGGTTCAAGGTGAATAAGAAACTGTACATCTGTACCCCAACCTATGCATTCCAAGGAGCGCTCGCAGCACACAAACCTGAGTGGTGAAAAACATAATTGAAAACTCTGTTTGGCTGAGAAGGGAAACAGATCAATATCAATAAATAGTATACTGCCCATGCTAGTGCTGAGGCAGAAACTAAAAGACACTTTATATTTTGAAAATAAAGCACAGAATGAGGTGGAATAAAATTCTTGCCAAAAGTACATTATATCATTTAAGAATAATGTTTTTAGTAATGTATTTCCTGAACCATTTTCAAGCATGTCATATTTCGATTAATTCTCATTCTATCTCAACAAACATGGTTCTCATACTTTCCCATCTGCATATGCTATTATGCTAATTCTATGTGGCTACAAAACAATCTTAGTTCATAGTACAACTCAGATATCAATTTGCCTTACTACTGCTATCGCCTGAGTCAACATCTTGAACTTTTTCAAGAATTCAATATCCATGAGCAAGGCATGACCTTAGATATAAGTGGGGTCTTCAAGGGGAATACATTCCATAGTAGCAGTCAGCCAGTCATTTTACCATTTTCTCAAAACAAATTGGAAGAATCAGAGGCTTGGCCAGCTATTATAGTCATGTTGATAACACAGGTAATGCATGGTAAGTTTTATCTTTCCAAATGAAGCCATGGCAGTGAGAGTTGAGCTTCAGCAAGAGAAGTACCATGATGCTGAAGGGTCCAGACCGGCAGCCTGGTAGCCTGTGCACATTTGAACAAGCTAGTCAACAAATTGTGATTCAAATCCACAAATGATGCGCAATGTAGAACATTAATTCCATGGGCTGTAGGTAGGACCATCAATACATTGCCTCTTGAGGAGAGGATCAGTTGTCACTTGTGCTCTTCTGCTTGCTTCGAACAAGAAGGTGCGCTGCATCAGAAAGACCCATTGACCCAAACATGACATCAATAAATCAATATATCTCGCATAATTTTCTAACTAATCAATATTTATTGAATAGCTAGCTAGAGATTGAAGTAGATACACAGAGAACATATATTCTTCTTGGAAGTGCAGTTTCCTATCCAAATTGAGATGCAAAGAACTACACATCTGAATTAGGTTTTGTCAAGGTCATCAAATCAAGCTTTCTGCGATGACCAAGTTGAAATGCACTGCACCGAAACAAAATACAGGTTCACACAATTACTTGCTTGGAACTGGAAGCCTTTGTTGATGAACCAAATCGATCTACAAACCCATCAAATCAAACAAGCAAGCACCAACAATTCGCCGGACCTTGCCATCCCCGGGTCGATCTGGACGCCTCCGTCGCGGCTTCTTCTGGTCGCCCAAAGCTGGCAGTGGCTCGGCTCCTCGACCTCCAGCTCTGAGTGTGGAGGATATATGGTGGGAGGTCTAGCTGGGCTGGGCGGAGGCGGCTCTGGAAAGGGCTTGGCTGGGGACCTGTGCTTACTGCCGGCGGCGGTGTGGAGCAGAGCACGAGAGATGGCGACACGGACGAGGATGCCGTCCTGCCGTGGGAACCGTCCGGCCGTCCAGGGGTCTACAGGTTTGCCCACGATCTCTGCTTTGCCAGTAAAAAAAATAAAAAACGGAAAAAGAAAAACCGTGCGGAACCCGGATGGTCGGGGTCCGGCGAATGGCTCGTTGACTGGTTCGGGTATAGAATACTTATTCCATACCTAGTGTATAAAATATAAATACCCTATATATATGTATATATATATAGACACACACGGGTGATACATAGTTAGGGGCCTCTCTAGCTGCTGTTAGTTCAAGGCCTTGTTTTCCATGGTTAGGTTAGGACAACCCTTGTAAAGTTTTTTCAGTTATGTTAAGAGAGGACTTCTTGCGACCTACGCTTCATATCTAGTGCTAGTTTGCCGAATTCAGATGACCAGTCGCATTGCATCTGATTATGAAAAAGAACGGTGAAAACTCCCAGGGGCAAATATATCTGCGAATGATAGTGCAGAGTATAATGGTCTTCCTATGTTTTCATCATTTAAAAGGTATACGTAATAATAAACATAACGAACATAATCTCCAAAAGGAACAAGAAACAGTTTACACAACTAATGTAGGATACAATCTAGGGTACAAACGATATGTTGACATTGTGACGCATGGTTAGGTTTAGTTGTTGGTCGAGGCTGGCTTGCTGTATGAGCATCCTTTCCTGTTGCACGCCGTACGGAAGGGGTAGTTCAGGTTGTTGCACTCTGGGCAGTTCCAGCTTCCTTCCGGGGCATCCTTGTTATTATCCTTGCGAGCCGAACTCATGGGAGCTCCCTACAAGAGTGGAACTGTTAATTCTCCACAAACAATTTTTTTTCTCAAACCATCATATCTTCCAAAATACTTTCAGTTCATTATGGTTCAGACTAGACTATTATACTGTGTCACATGAAAACTTGGTAGGAAATAAAAAGTTATAATGTGGTATTGACCCTAGCCAAGAACTTACAGGAGTTGGCCTCGGGGCTCCACATTTCTTCATGTTGCAGGTGGTTCTGAAGGAAAAGTTTATATTGTCACATTTGGGACAGGTCCAGTCACCCTCAGAAAGTCCATCAGGGCCTACAGATGAGAAATTGCATAAGAAATAGCTGAGATCAAAAGAAAATGGGACAAACTATGTTGTTATACAGATGGCAAAGAGGGAAGAGAACTGCAGCAATTTAAATATCAATGGAACGTGACAACTGAACCGATCAACTATTAAATCTACTTCCAGGTTTTGTTTATAACAAAAGGCTACACGATAAAGAAATATGCTTCAACCAAATCATTAAACTATTACCCACCCAACAGCTGTTAATGCAAGTAAATATAACTTAATTTTCCATGTAATATGCGTCCAAAACGTGCTGCCACTTCAAGACTGAACTAATCCACTAAACAAAAGATAAAAAACAAGCATTTAGTGCTGTTAGCCATCATGTGAACCATGAGCTGTAAAAACAATAATGGTTTACATCACTTCATGTTCAGGAAGGTTCCGGACAGAGTTAATCAATAAACACCATACAAACAACAAAAAGGCTGGTGAAACAGAATACAAGCAATCAAAAGTAGAATGAAGTGAAAAGGAGATTAAGCTTACCTCCACGGCGCTTTCGTGAAGCAATGCTGTCGTTGTTTTCCACTAAAGCTCCACCGGACCATGGGCTAGAAACCTATTACAGACATTAAACATGAGATCGCAAGTTCCCTCAAGAAAAAAGATCGATTTAGAGCATAACAAATTTAGGGATATATTGAAGACAAACCGGCATTGGAGATCCTCTAAACCCATAGCTATATCGGCCTAGATCAGGTCCAGGGCCATATCCCATGCCTGTGACATTACCAAGAATCATAAGCCAACCAAGTAACTTTTGAATAACCGCAATTATCAACTGTGGAAGGAACACAAACCGCTCATCGGTCCAGGTTGACCATATGAAGAGAAAAGGCCATATGAACCGGGAGCTCCTACTGGTGGACCATAACCATATCGCATCCCAAGATGTGGATATGGAGCACCATAGGTACCAGATCCAAGTGGGATTGGAGATGGCGCACCTCCTCCTCCTCCATAAAATAGCGGTGACCGATCATATCCAGCAGGAGGAGGTGCTGGCATCATTCTCTGTATAACAAACAATAGTAAAAAAAAACACCCCAAAGTTGATAATCCAGATATGAGGCATAATCTACTCCCCTTCGTGTGGAACACGTCAACTTTTAAGCAATAAGTGCACCATAAGTATGCATATAAGTTCTTGACTAATTAGATGGCAGCTCCTCATATATCGTACATAGCAGAAGATTTCTAGAAACTGTGAAAACATGAAAACCTATACGCACATAATTTCCCAGGATGCAAAAAAAAGGGCGGAACAACCAAACAAAACTCTGCACCTCCAGTGTTAGACTTATGCTCACCTAGACACTACAGATCATTAATGACATTACTTGGGGAGAAAATCTATGACAACTTACTGGACTTGGACTCGGTGATGGACGGGGTGCACCGCAGGCTCCACGGTTGCAAACATTTCTAAAACTGAAGTTGACATTACCACACTGAGGACAATTCCAGTCCCCCTCCCTTACAGACACTGAAAATAGTAGAACCTTTTTGTAACCACCAAGACTCAAGTAAAACAAGACAGTGTAATTAGTTTGCTTTCCCAAAGGGGTGGCAAAAGAAGACAATAAAATACACAACCTGACATTTTAGCCCTCCATCAATGCTAAGTATAAAAAAAATTAAAACTGACGATCAATTAACACATGCGTGAACTTTGAGCAGTGACACCAACTACTGCAAGCTAACTATGTTGACATTTCATTGTATGTCAAATCGGTAAACTCATTTCTCGTGTGATATCCTTTCAAGTTCTAGTAACTAATTTACACAGGTATAAGACTAACCAGATGAATGCAATCCCACAGGTGCAAGGGATTACTCATAACTAAATTTGTTAAAGTTCATGGTGCCACCACATGCCCCGCTAAACGAAGGCAATTAATTCAACATGAGGACTTGATGCAAAATGGATCAACTAGAATGTTAACTAGAACCTAGAGAATGGTAACATATACCTAAGCTAAAACAAACCGCCGCAATGCGCTAAGGACATTCCCCTGAACTCCTAACAGAGGACCTGTAACCGAATTATCGAGCATCTATTTGAGCCCCCTCAATTGCACTGAATTATACGGCGATTAATCAACAGCTAATTGTCCGACCAACCAGATACTACCCGAGGAAATCTCCGATTCACAAGTCGACCAAACCCACCCGAGGAGATCTCGATTCACAAGTCGACCAAACCCTAACCTAACCACAAGGCGCATCGGCAGCGAGCGAAAACAGATCAGAGCGAAGAGCGGAGGAGTTCCGCGAGAATCTCACCGTCGTTGCGCAACCGCTTGGACAAGGCGCCTCGGTTCTCCACCTGCGCGACAGCACCGAACTTCACCCGAATCAAACGATCAAACAGACAAAGCGTCAGATACCGAACCCTAGGCCGAGGCCAGTGCCATAAACGATCGGAATCAGAGTCAAGGGACAGGGGGAGTACCCTGGCGGAAGCCATCGGCAAGGGAACGGAACACGGGCACGGCAGCGGCAGCAGCGGCGGCGGCGGCGGCGGCGAGAGGAGGAAGGGAGGAACCGCGCTGCGGGAGAAGGGACGAGAGACGGAGAGGCAGGCCCACGGAATTTATTTGTTTATATTTTTATTTATTTTTGGGAGGTCATCGTGAGCTGTACGTGTGGCTGGCTGCGGTGGCCACGCGCCACGGACCCACGGTGGGTGTGGTGCCCGTCGCTGTGAGTGGGGTAGGCCGCCGTCGCATGGGTCCCACCTGGCGGCGTCAGTGGCCGACGTGTAGTTCGGTGGTTACTCATTGCTGGGCTTCTCGGCGCCAGGGTTTTTTATACCGTTCGATACATCTAAACCGCCGGCGCCCGGTAGCGGCTAGCCGCAGCGGTTTGAGCGGTTTTCACTCAAAACCGCTCGAATTCAAAATCCAAATCAAAATGTTGTATACAAGCGGTTCCGAACGGCTTACCGAGCGGTATAAACGGTTTACCGCACCGGTTTTAATTTATACCGCTGCGATTTGAATAAAAACCGGTACCTGAAAACCAGTGTTTCCTTTATGACTTAAATGAAAATTTTGGCATGAGGTAGGCACATATTAGTGTAAAAATACCACAGCAAAGAAACAACTTATAATTATGCATAAAAGTACCACACCAAACACAATAGTTCAAATACCATACAAATGCCATAGGTCCATAAGTAACTTGATAGTTCAAATACAAATAAAGCGATACAACTCAATAAAAGTTCAACGGTAGTAAGGGAAGACCCCTGATTGGGACGCCATTTGGTACTCGGCGGTGGACATGATATTCAAACCTCTCACCCTAAGCAGCTCAGCCTTGTAGTCTTGCCAAGTTTGGCCTGTCCACGCCGATGTTGTCTCCCATTCATTAAGTAACAAAGTGTAAAATTCGGGATCTTCCCATTCATACACCCATTTCGTCGGTGGCTGCAAGCTTATGTCAGGAATGGCATACGGAAAAGACTGCGACTGGGAGGTATCGCTGTAGGGGAGGAAGAGTACTGTGCATCGTATTGCGACGGTCCAACCGTTCTCTTCTGCGATTTCGGTGCTCCATGATCGCGATCCTGAGTAGCATGTGTGAATGCAGTCTCCCCTACAATGAACCATGAATCGTAATTAGTACTCATAGTCAGAAAAATCGTAAATGTGTGTATACGTACGTGTGTATACCTGTGAAACGAATATGATAATCACCACCAGCACCACCACCATCACCATCACTATCATCACCACCAGCACCACTTCCACTACCACCACCGCCACTAGCACCATCACCATCACTTCCACCACCACTACCATCACAGCACCATCGGAGCTGCTATCACCAGACTCCTGGTACGGTGGGCTACGCTGACCTTTGCCATCATCAGTATCGGTGTCGCTAGTCACTGGTTTGTTCTTCCCTTTTTGACGCTTTGGGTCACCCTGCACAGGCCCACTCTGCAACTTCCTCTTCCCTAGGTGAGTGTCACCCACATTTTGACGCGCCCAATCACTAATGCAATCAGCTCCTGTAGCAGCACGTAGATCTTTGGGGTCAATTTGATCCCTCACAAGCGGGGACGGGAGAGGAACATCACCTTCATCATCATCCTCATCAAGAACTGGAGCCCAGTTTGATCTTCCATATTCCATCCATTCTCGCACCGGATTATTCTCATCATAGAATGAAAGATGGGCTAGCTGCTCAATAATATCACCTTCATCACGACGATCAAAGACCTCCTCAAGTCGCAACCGAAGGTTGTAGTTGACATACACAAGCTTGTTAAGTTTCTTGTGTGTCAACCGATTGCGAACCTTTGTGTGGAGCAACGCAAAAGTACTCCAGTTCCGCTCGCATCCACTTGAGGAAACACACTGTGCAACAAGCCACAATGCAAGGCGCTGCAGCTGTGGAGTGGATCCACCGAACATCATCCACCATTGTGCTGCATGTGCAACGGATTGTGTAAGCAATATGTTCGAGTAGCGGAAATAACAAGGTCATGGGAAGAACTCTTACAAGGGGATGTCCTCGGGTCCGTCGCCATTCGCATGGCCATTTCGGAGCTAAACTCCTCAAGCTTTTGGCGAAACACCTCAGCCTCCTGCAATGCCTGCACGGCGGTCTGCACATCCGTCATGCGCTCAAATGCACCCTTGAGCATACGAAACATTTCAGCACTTGGATCCATCGAATATGAAAGAGCTGGATTCAGGACACCGGCTGCAAAATATGAAGCACTTCAAAATAAGCATAGAGTTCAAATATCCATAAGTGCAAGACATAGAGTTCAAATAAGCATAAGTTTTACCTGCACCAACATATGTGTCAATGTACACATCACGAATCCTGCGATCGAGAATCTTCTGATACTCATTCCATGTCGACACATTTGGTCCAAAGAAAGACTCCATCTCATTTTTGCACATCTGGAATTGGTACACAACCTCACACAAGTTTGGCTTTTTCTCCCGATCAGCAAAACGAAGCAACTTGTATACTGGTTGCACTGAGTCAATGATGTACTTCAATCCTTCCCACCACTGCAAGTTAGACAACCTGGCGTGAGCAAAACGACCTTCCTCGGTATTCGCCCACTTGCTGTGGAGAAATTCAGGAGATGCCATCCACTGCATGAAACCCTCACGTTTCCGATATAAGCTATCTAAGAACATGTAGTTGGTCCCAAATCTAGTGGCATTCCACTTCACCAACTCACCACCGATAGCCTTTCTCATCATTGCATTCAACTGACCATGATTGTGTAACCAAGCAGAAATTCGCTTGCATGTCGAGATCGCACCTTGATGTTCGTACCTTTCACCAATATCCTTCAACATCAAATTGACGGTGTGTGTTAGACATGGTGTCCAAACAATGTGTTCAAACTCCCGTCCTATTGCCTTGCATGCTTTCTTGTAGTTGGAGCCGTTGTCGGTGACTATATGCACGATATGCTCCGCCCCAATCTCGTTCACCACCTTACGAATCTCCTGCAAAAAATAGGCACACCATTTAGTAACTGCAACAAATAGGCACAACCTGCAACAAATAGGCACAAATATGGTTACCGTCTTCAGAAACTCAGAATCCTGCGATTTTCCAGTTGCATCAATAGACTTGTGAAACCACGTGACCCCATTGCAATATATCAAAAAATTGATGACACTCATCCGTGTCGGGCCAGTCCAAGAATCACACATCAACGTGACGCCAAAGAGAGGCCAGTCATTCTGAAACTTTGCGTACCGATCCTTCAAGTCTTTCTCGTTCTGATAAAGGTACTTGCCATCAATTTCCCGTCCAGTGGGGGACGCGATTCCTTCACCTGCAACCATATACAAACCATGAGAATAAATAAAAAAATGCAGATGCAAAGAAAACTTCTGTGTAATCCCAATGAAAGAAAAACTTACCCCACTTTTGTGTCTCTCTAACCGCACTAACAAAGTAAGGATTATAAGCCTGTCTCCCAGGTACTCCCGCAATATGAAAGAATTTTGACCAAGCTTTACCAATAGATTCCTTTGCATTCTTACCCTTCTGCGTCCAGGAACCTGTATCAATCCTTGGTTGCGTCATTCCTCTTCTCCCACCTGCTGCCAAGTTATAGTCCTCCACCACGACAGGAGTCTCCCTTCACGAACCAGCTCTTCTAAGCATCCTCTGGAAAGGATTTCCCCTCGCCGAACCACTACTACTACCACCAACACTACTACCCCCTCCATGCTCATATGCACCTCCTCTCTGTGACACCCTCTGTCGGTACTCTTCCTCCGCCCTCGATTGGTTCATGGCACACTGCAGCTCTTCATCCTCATCATATTGACCACTGGGATTGTTTCCCTCTGCTGCAGCCTCCTCCCTTCTCAACCTCTCTCGAGTCCGGTTAGCAGTTGCCTTCTTAGCTCTATCCAAGTCACGCTGAATATACTCTCGCACATCTGGCGGCACATTCCTGCAATGGACAACCGACGACCCCCTCCCAGCCAAATGTTGTTTCAATCTAGTTGCACCACCTCCTCCTTTCACAGCGTTACAATAGTTGCATCGGAATCCGAGATAAAGATTTTCACCATGTTCCCATACTGCATCTTGCGGTCTGCCTGACATTGTCTCTACAAAATTGACAACAAAAACAAATCAATCCCATAAATAAAATCTACGTAAATAAAACCACCTTAAAATACAATGTCCCATAATACACCTAACTCATATATACACTACACCTAAGTCAAAGTACCTACCTAAGTCATTTAATCACCTAAATCAAACCTACCTAAGTCATATAATCACCTAAATCAAATCTACCAGAACCATTCACACATATGAACAATATTTTACCTAAATACTACATCCAATCATTCATATCTACGTTAAAAGGTGCCTAAAAGAGGGATTATGAGCTTACCCTAGAAACCGCTGAAACCGCCCGGCTAGCCGCTCGTACCGCACGGTCGTCGGCGCTAACCGCGCGGCTAACCACTCGGGAACGGTAGATCCACTGACCGCGCGGCTAGCCGCCCAAACCGCGCGGCTTAACGTGCTTGGGAAGCGGTTGCGCGGCGGCACGGCGCGGTCGGCGGCGGATCCGCCCGAGGGACCTGCGGACGGGGATGAGAGGGAGGAGAGAGTGACTGCGGTGAGGGAGATATTTTACCCTGCACCGTAGTTTGACCCCCCAGCCTTTGGGCCGAACTGGGCCTTAATGGGCTGGCGGGTTTTTTTCTTTTTTCTTTTCTGATTTAACTTCTAATGCTCGTAAAATATGCTAAATCAACGAAATTTGGAATAATTTTGACACCATTAGAATCTACGCAACTCGAAGTATTTTTAGGATTTTTTCAGATTTTTTTTTTCAAATTTCAAATTTGAATTTTGACCGGTTTGAAACCGGTCCAAACCGCAACCGCACCGCGGCGGTTTGACCGGTAACCGAGGTATAAATTGCGGTTTCGGTTGGTAAAAAAAACCCTGCTCAGCGCTCCGTGATCTGACTTCAGAATCGAGCCGTTCGTCCCCATCTCCATCGCGACTTGTGTTTCCGTCCACGAGTCTCTGTACATGTGCACCACCCCTTCCTCCATTCTTCCTCTTTCACCCTTCCCTTCAAAAAACTTTCCCCCCGCGTCGCTCCCGCGTGGGCGACCCGGGAGGGTGAAACCCTAGCGCCGCCGCCCCACTCCCGCAGCCCTCCACCGCCGTTGCACCGCCGCCGAGGGGGGCTCCGAGTGCGTGAGGCCCCCGATGACGCTGGCGGCGCGGCCATCTCCCCCTCCCGGAGGTCCTGCGGCGGGTGCGGCCGCCATGGCTCCTCCAAGAGCTCGCCGGCGGTGACGTCTTCGGCGGCGGCGGTGGGGGCTCGGGTCCACAGATCCGGGACGCCCCCGTCCGGATCTAGTGGATGTGTGGTCGGGGGCAGCTCGGGTGCGTGGCGGCGGCGGTGGGTGTCGCTGATGTGGAGGCGCAAGGGTCGGCGACGGTGGTCCGGACGGCGGCGCGCACTGGAGACGACGACGGCGGCGGAGGCCTGCGCGGGGGCGTGCGGGATGACACTGGTGCCAACCACTGCGGCGCGCGGGTCTGCAACGATGACGTCGGTGGCAGCCTGTACGGGCTGGCGGCGGTGGCGGCCGGTGTGGGCTGGCAAGGCGGCGGTCACGGGCGGCCATGGTCGGCCCTGGCCGTTTGCTGCTGCCTGCCCACGGCCGGGCGTGGTGGCCGGCGGCTTCCTGCGTTCCCCTTCGTCGGCTCTTCATGTCTGGCGCCCTTTGGAGGGGGGCCGGTGTGTGCTGGTGGCGCCGAGGTGGTGCTATGGGCAGTACTGGGTCTCTTCTGGTGGAGGTGTTGCGGAGGTGGTGGGGAGCGGGCTACGTGCGTGCGGCAGGCATGGTGCAAATCGGGTGAAAGCCTTCACCGACGTCTGTCAGTGGGCATGATGGCAGCGCCCTTGTGGCGTCGGTCTCCCCGCTAGGGGCATCATAGTGAGGCACCACGCTCTCTGCCGCGCGGGGCTCCCAAGGTGAAGACCTCGTCCATCTATGGACGTGCGATGGCGGCGTGTTGGCGTCGTGCTCTTCTTGAAGACATCGTATTGGGAGTCACGTCCCGGTTTGTGGTGGTGGTGGTGGTGGTGTTCGTCTGGAGGTGCTGCGAGTAGCATGTTTGGTTCTTGTTGCCGTGGAGGTGCAGAGGGCCCATGAGTGCTAGAGGGCTTGAGTCGCCGCGCATGGTGCATTGGCGAACTTGGGGACAGCTGGCCGAAGGTGATGCTCTCATTACGGTCTCAGATATCTGAGTCCTTGGCAGAGGAGTGTGAGGCGGTGGATGAGGCGTGGCCCCCACGTAGTGTGGCCAGGATCTGTGGTTTTCCATGGTGCCGAGATGGGAGTGTTCTGAAGCTTCTCTGGACTTCAGGGGTCGACGATCATGTGTGGCGGCCTGAGAGTGATAGTCTCATGGTGGAGGAGTTCAGGAGGCCGTTCGGGCTTGCAGCGGGCTACAGCTTCGGCGTGGCACAGCGTTGATGTCGACAGCGTGGGTGTTGACGGCTTGTTTCGAACTCCTCTCCCAAGTGGTCAGGGGTGGTGGTGTGCTGTGTTGGGTGCGTTTGTTTGTGTGTGGGGGTTTGTTCGTGTGGTGGTGTCCGCTTCGGCGTGTTATGTACCAATGCTTCTTCTTCTTAAATGACATAGCAGTGCTCCTGCTCTTATTTAAAAAAAGTCTCTGTACATGTGCGATTGATTCCGCCGCCGCCATGCCACCACCATTGTCCATTGGTCATCAGCACCAAACAGCTCGCCCTGAACAAGGACACAAACTCCCGAGATGTCCTCCGATAACAACGCCGCCACCAGCCGTCGGCGTCGTCGTCGACTATGACAGCGGCAGTAGCGTGGATGCTCCGTCCTCGCCTGGGTCCTCCTCAACAACGAAGGCTACATCGGCAGCCGCCCCAACACCACCACGGTCGTCATCGAGGGGCGGCCTGAGGGTCGAGGTGTCTCTCTACTCGGCGCGGCCGCCACTCCCCTCCAACCTCTTCGTGAGCTGCCCTGGCGTCGAATACCTCCGTCTCTCCAAGTCAAGATCTTTGTAACGAACATGAACTCATATACTATTTTTTCAAAGTTGATTTTGGTGATTCATGATAACACAAGCAATGGGACTAACCATATTGTCTAGCATGTCCTTGTAGACATTTCTAGGTCTCATGGATGTAAAAATACCACATGCCAAAATGAGAAGATAGTATATATTTTGAGGGTTTAAACCGTGAAAGAAGAAAAAAAGAAATGACACCGTCGGATGAACCAACGGTACCTTGGAAGCAAGCCTCGGTGCAATGGCCAGATGAAGTGGTACACTGCGGAGGAAAACTCAAGTCGGCATGGACCACCCGATGAACCGACGCCCCCAGTTCTAGTTGCACCGGATGAATTTCTGGAGGAGAAGCAGCACGGTCAGCAGCGCCGGATGAACCGACGGACCATTGGCAGGTACCGGCGATCTATCCGATGCATCATGGAATCAAGATTGAGAGGTTTTGCGCAGAGGGCTTAAGCACTGGATGAACCGATGGAGGAAGCAACGGTTCATCCGATGACTTCAAAAATGCTAACAGAAAGGTTTTGACGTGGAACCTTTCAGCACCGGATGAACCGACGCCTACGGAAAATGCGAGAAGACCGTCGGTGCAAGTGTCGGAGGATATGTGTCAGTAGGGATGCAACAACTAAGTGACGTGGAGGGCATCGGATGAACCGACGCCTACGGAAAAGTGACCATCGGTTCATCCAACGGTACAGTTTTCAGTGGCCGTTAGCCAACGACTAGTTTGTTGTTTGGGCTATTTATACCCCTTCCACTCGCCCATTTGCATAAGCTGGATGCTGAGAAAGACCAGAGGAGTGTGAGATACATTGGAGATCATATCCATGCCATGCTAAGTGCTTAAGTGAACATCCAAAGGCTTTGCACATGCTTGATGTGTGTGCGTAGTGGTATGTTAGCTTAGAGCTGAGTGAGTGCAAGGTGTGCCTACCTTGTGAAGTGATTCTTGAGTAGATCAAGCTGTACAAGGTGCGCCGGAAGCCTTGGAGCCTAAGGGGCTCTCCGGTAATCGTCTTCGACCCTCCGGCTTGGTGGGGAGCGGCGAGGACACTTTGTGCGGGGTACGTGAAGACCCCCTTCCCTTGGTGGAGAAGCTCCTTAGTGGAGGCGGCATCAAGGTGACCAACGGAGTTTGGCGAGTGCCTTTGTGGCAAGTCAAGTGATGCTCTTGGGAGAGACTTGGTGACCGGGAAGCAATACTCTTGTGTGGAGTGCTTCAACAACATGGACTAGGGGTGGCTTAGTGTAACACCCCGTGTTCTTAATCAAGTGTCATTAGGTGCTAATCACAACCTTAATCACTTTGTGATCATTAGTGCTTAAGCCCCTAATCACCTTGGTGGTCAAATCCATAGTCAACCTTTTGAAGCCCTAAACCCTAGCTGGAACTTTGGGCACGTTCTCCAAATTTCACTTAAACACTTCAAAATCGACCAATACTAAAGTTGTGCAGTTTTTCAAGGCCTACAACTTTGTTGTTGAGTGGCAATTGAAATTCGAAGTGTAAACATGTGAAAAACCTTGGTCAACGCAGGGAATCCCTGTTCATCGGCGCCGAGAAAATCATCAAGTTCACGAGCTGTTTGTGCTTGATTCGTTGGATAAAACACCAATCGGCTTTTGTAGAAGTTGTAGAGGGATACTTGATCTACAACTTTGTCAATTGGAGCTCAGTCTACTTCTATAGCATGTTTACGAGTTTGAGCCGGTCAAACAGGGGTACTGTGAACTTGTGTCGCACCAGAACGCAGCCGCCGCACGACGCCGTCGTGTGCGCACGCGCACACCACGTCGGCGCGTCGGCGAGTGACCGGGCACAAACGCCGAGGCACCTGGGGGTCCGCCGGTCACTAGACGTCGCCGCGGTGCATTGGACGGGATGGTCGGTGTCAGGCTAGGTCGCTAGGCCGGTGCCACGCGCCACGCCAGCACCCACCAGGGCACGCACGCCGAGGCCGCCATTGGCTCGCGGTGCCACCCCACGTCGCCACCACTTTCCCGGTAATGTCGTGGTTCCTGTGCTGCATTGTGGTCGCGTCATGACCTCCTCTCCACTGTTGACGCTTGTTAACATTAATATTAAGTAATCAATTAAGCATGGAAAAGGGCATAAATGAATATCAATATAGACTTAGGGGTTTGCTACTAATGATTTCCATGAGTTTTGGTGAAGTTATGATTTGCAGGGACTAAACGGGAAAACAGCATGAATTGTCAAGTCATAGGACTCCAAGACGTGTCCCAATCGTACTCCAATCCAACTCCTACAAAAGAGCAGCATAGAAGCATCCCAAATGAAGAATTAAAGTGCAACATTGCAAAGAGCTCATCGAGATGATCGAAACGGATATATCAATTGCCATATTCGGAGTCCAGAATCAGAAGATATCAGTCGCAGAGCGGGGTTCGGTAAAACGGGCATAACTTCCTCATCCGGACTCCGTTTGACGCAAATTATAGTTTTTCGGAAACGGCATGACGACGCGCACGCACCCACCAAAGATGGGCCTGAAGCACCACAGTGGGAGGCTGACCGGCCTCCTCACAGGGCCAATCGGGCTGGCCCTGCTGCCAAACGGGCCCCGCTTCTGGTATGTTCCAGAAGGTTCCTCCACCGACCTATAAAACCACATCTTGGCCGTAGATCAAGGTTGGTTGGATCGTATGGTGGCGAGGCACCTCCTCAAGACTATATAAGCAGCCCCCAGACCCCCTGGTTGGAGACACACCATATAGATTTGAGAGTTGTCCCATGAAAGGATGACCTCTCATCAATATTAGAGAATTAGGACTAGACATTCCAATGTAGTAGATTAGCAACTAGAGAGTTAGAGAGAGCGGAGCTGCGCTCCGGTTCTGGAGAAGTCTTCGGAGTATGGTATGTCTTTGTATCTTCTCTTGTAAGACTTATGCTTTATAATATATTTATCTTCTCCATTACTTTCATATCATTATTTGGTTAGTATAGTTGTTATACTTTTGCATGGGATCTTCGCTCGCATCGAGTGCTCTCGTTAATCGTATGTGACTAGAGTAGTAATTGGTAGATTAGGTGTGGTGTTTAGTCTACCAGTTGCCTGAGATTGCACCCAATCCCACGGATAGTTGTGGTAGCCCCAGGTGGTGACAGCCCTGACGGCCGACGTATTCCGCCACGTTCGGGTTGGTGTTTGTAGGACTTTTGTCGGAGCTTCCCAGTCCCCTTCTCATCCCTTTCTGTGGCTAGTGTTCTGATGTCCCAAAGTGCTTTTGTATGATTGCTTTTATAGAACCCAAGTAATAGAGAAGAACCCAGGAACCTTAGATCTCTCTCGTTGTCCTCTCTGTTCGCTAGCTACTCATTTATTATAAAGTTCTCTAGTGTGTTATCCTTTATCATAAATATCATTTACCTTCTCATTAATAGTCTAGTTGGATGGCTAAGTTAGTAGATACATGATTGTGACTTATTAGACTCTTTAGCCAAAGCTTCCCTGTGGATACGATACTCTAGAATACTCTCCTAGGGAAAAGCTACAATGGTGTTCTGTGCGCTTGCGGAATCTTTTATATTTTAATTGCACTTAACAAATACCAACATCCATGCCACGACCGCCTATATAGAGCCCCCGCTCCTCCCCTTCGCAAGCCAGAGCTCTCTGCCAACGCCATTGCTGCCGCCGTGACGAGTTCGCCTCCCCACTAGTCCCCGTAGTCGCCCGAGCACTCCAAGCTCCTCTCTAGAGTCCCAGTGAGCTTCCACGCACACACATTCATCAGCTCGTCCCTGCTCCTCGCTGTAATCTGAGCAGAGGCGGCTGCCACTCGCCGGAGTCATTCTCGGCCACACCGCCTCCACCAATCGACTCCTGGTGAGCCCAATCAAACATCCCTGCCATTTGTTTGCCTGCCCCGGCCGTAGTTCGCCGCCGGCGAACCCTCCCCCACCGCCGAGGGTACATGTGTGAGGGAAAGTTCCTGGTAGGGTTCGTTCTGTAAAAGGCAGGGACCTATCCGTAAGGATTCAAACCTTTCTAGGGTTCACAGTGAAAGAAGATTCTTCATCTTTTGATCTTAAGTCCTGAGAACTGTAAAAATCGTAGAAAATCACAGAAAAATCCTAAAAATGCAAAACCAATTTTGTTGGTTTCTTCATGAAAAGACCTACATCTTTTACAAAGCCTGTATATACTTTTGAGGTATGGTTTTTGAATGAAAATTCAAACTCTGTATGGATAGGGATGTTCATAACTTGAGTTGTACACATGAGCTAGGCTTGACCTTTGAATATGTTGGTAGTCACTACTAGTATGGGCTACAACTAAGTTTTTGCACAAAGTTACTGAGTGCATATTTAGTTAGAATTTATTTTGCTTTTTGGCTAGATCTGTGTATATATTTTGTACAGCTTGATACATATGTTTTCTGTGGTTCATCTCTTGGATGTCACCTTTCTAGGCTAATATGTGTTGCTAGTGAATTTATCATGGTTTTAGGAATAGTCTATCTATCTGTTTCTTAATGATGCTTGTTTATGAAATTAAATCTATAGCTCAGTTTGTATTGCTCCAGTGATTCTTATCTTTGGCATAGATGATGTGTATGTCATGTTTAGGCTATGGTAAAAAGTTGGGCCACAGATGAGTCATATTTTTCTCTGAATAAATACCTTGTGACTAAATAGGCTAAAATGGTTATTTTTGTGTAGCATGTTTAAAATAGGTTCTGAAGCTAATTTTTGGTGTGAAACCTAGTTTTAGTCTATAGTAGCTCTGTGTAAAATTTGAGCACCAATGAATGAGTAGTTTTCTCTGTATTTAATATTCTTGCTTTTGCTATGAATAACTTGTCGTATTTTTCATGCTCAGTATATAGCTTTGATTGCCATGACATTTTACCAGTAGCTCTGCTGTAGTACTGTGTGCTCATACAAAAATTTTTACTGTAAGATGTTGCATGGTTTAACCATAATAAATTTTGGAAGAAACTAAGTATATTAAAAATAGAAATAATGAAATCCCCTTTTATGAACTTATATGTGATATAACCCTTGGAAAATGTTCCCAATGAACCCCTGAACCTAACTTGGTTGCATGTGTGATAATTCTAATTTATTTGAATAAATGTGCACACAATCCTTATTAAAATAATAATAATAATTAAATAAAGGGTTGAATAATTAATCTTAAGGAAGAGTATGCTGGATATATTCTTGTCTGGGTGAATGTGCTCAACATAACATCCTAGACTTAATACATGTTGTTTACACCTTCATCACCAATTAACTCCTGCATGTGCATTCCTCCGTATAGAAGTTCCTGACGGTAGCTACACGCTCGTGCCGGCTGACGAGAACGAGGGCGCAGGAGGAGACGTACACTTCGTGACTGTTGATCAAGACCCGGACCAAAGTCCGGAAGACTGTCTGACTGCTAGAGCTGCCGAAGGCAAGCCCCGGTTTAACATATACCTATGTGTTTCCTTTTAAAAATTTCTGAACTTATGCTTGTTTATATATGTGCATTTACGTTCAGGAGTTGAATGGAAACCCTAGATGCATGATCCCTAAGTACTTATGATCTTTTACTAGTATGCTAGGTCGCTAGATGCTATGCACTAAGGACCCGGTACAAGTCGAGTGATGTATTTCGCTCGCGAGAATAGGTTCTTATGTTGGAATCATAAGACTTGTTAAATTGAATTGCTCACGTGGTAAGAGCATGGGATTTCGGGCTCCGGTCCAATGGTTAAGAGATTAAGCAGTTGAAAGTACTAAACATTTGTCGGACATGAGTACGGTAAACCTAGTACCTGAATGACGCGGTGCGGGAACTTTAGGCTACTACTCTTGGGCTGCTGCCCCAGTCTTGCAAACTGTGGTGCATGGTGACGCTGGGTGCTAGTGTGAGACATGCCAGTTAGCTATGTACCTAGGACTGTGGCATCAGCTCCCAATCCGAAGAATGACGGGAACCGTTTAGTTGGAAACACTCTTTGTGAGGATTTTCTCCCGTATGTTTAGGTTCACCTTGCAAGGTTATTAATCGATCGATCGTCGGCCTCTCACCGTTATCCGGGAATAGCTTAACCCTCTAACCATGATAATCCCTCCATGATGAAATGTTGATAAATTTGATGTTTGATAAATTGTTTGCACAAGTATGCTTGAATTAGTTGCTTATCTAGTAATAATTGATCTACTAGAACTTGAGCTAAAATATTTAAAGTAAGGATTAACTCCTTAGCCGCTTTTTGGCAAAACAAACCCAACAGCCAAAAGCCAAGCATGATTAGAAGGATAAGTCTTTTATTTTAGACGGGTAAGCCTTGCTGAGTATTAGTATACTCAGTCTTGCTATAAATGTTGTTTTCAAGTGAAAATGTTTGGCCTGGTGAAATTCCACCCGGCTGGGAGCTGGAATGGGTGGATGACGAGGAGTAATGACGTTATGGGTGGCCTCTCATGATGCCAAGTTATCGATTAGTAGTATAATTCTGCTGTTTCAAAACTCTGAACCTTTTACCTTTGATGCAAGGACATTGTTGTAATAATTAACCCTACGGGGAATTTGGATTAACTTGTAAGGTACCCTGGACTCTCCTTCGTGGGAGTTTAATGTATGCGTTTTGATCCTCTGTGTGGTTTACAAGTGATTTATCAGGCTATGACTCGGCAACACTCAACGGGATAATTCCTTATTATCGCTTAATGACCAAAGTGGATCGGTCTAAGTGATAGTACAGACTTATCTCGAATGGGGTTGTCACACTTAGTGCCTATCGATACCACGGGATAAATCGTCTGTCAGGAGTTTGCTTCCTCTCATCCCCCTTTACGTTTCCGCATTACTCTCTTGCATTCCTTGCTTGCCTTTACTTTCCTAAAGTAGTATCTTGCTAGGATTGGCTATAGGTTGCAAAACTTGTTTTGGGATGGAGTTTCACACTAGAACAACCATAGTTGCACATCTAGATAGCATGTTCTAGTTTATGTTTTATGCAAAGTAGTGAAAGTCATAGGTTAAAGTTTTAAGTTGCCTAATTCACCCCCTCTCCCTTTTAGGCAACGAACATCTGATTCCTTACAATCATCTGCACAGCCAACGATGCTCTTCCATGTCCTGGTAGCCGCCGGTCCTCCACCAAGCACCGCCGGCTTCCATTAGTGCGACTATTTTGTCTACCAGACAGGGGTCGTCGTTAACCAACCCCCGGCGCTCACGCTGATCCCGAACCCGAAACCGAACTTCTTCTTCGACTTTGACGTCGGCGTGACGGTGTACTCCCCCGGGCGGGGATAGATTCACCGTCGCTGCACTGACCTCCTCTTCCACTAGGAACAACGAACAAGTACAGTCTCCACCGGTTCGACTCCGAGGCCGGGACGTGGTCTTGAAGCCGGTGTGGCTAGACGAGCCACGGAACGCCTTCCAGGTGAAGGTCCCCGTCAACACCTGCCGGCTCAACTGCCATATCACCACCACCGTGGTCACACTCGGTGGTGAGGCCGGCACCGTGGGCTGGGTCGATCTCTAGAGCAGCATCCTCCTCTACGACCTCCTCGGTCCTCCGCGACGGTCCTGAACATGAGGACGCCATCACCTGCAACCGCGGGGCGGGCACCAAGCTCGGCTGCCCGCGCGCTCGCAGCGGAATCACTGTCGCCACCAAGAATGGAAACAAGGCCTGCCTCAGGTTCGCCGACCTGCAGACCATCGGTGGCCGTCTCCTTTACAAGGATGTCGAGACCGAGTTGCCGGCGTTCGAGGTCGACGACTAGATCGTCACCACTGTGACAGAACCTCCCAAATTAATTCCATATTATTGCCTAAACCACTCCATTTGGTCATTAAGCAATAATACAGAAGTAACTTGTCGCCTCTGCCGAGTCAAGCCCGGTAAATCACTTTAACCAGGATCGAAGACTTGTACATTAAAACTCACACGACGGCGAGTCTAGAGATAACATTTCACAAATTATTACATCAAGCTCCACAAGGTTTTAATATTACAAACCAAGTCCTTTGCATAAGGTAAAAAGTTCAGAGTTCGAAACATAGCGGAAATAAAATACGAAACGTCATAAGCAACGTCATAGGAGGCCATCCATGACGTCACTAAGCACTGTCATCCTCCCACTCCACTTCCCAACCGGGTGGGAGAGAACCAGGCCACGGGAACCCATCATCATTCACAACACCTGAAAACAACAACAAAAGCAAGGCTGAGTATACTAATACTCAGCAAGACTTAACCGGCGGGTGATGATAAATCACCAACTCTCTAGACATGCAAGGCTCTTTGGCTAGTGGGTTGTTTTGTTGAAAAGCAACAAAGAGTAGGTCCTTACCTTCAAGTTTTAGCTCAAAATTCTAGTTGATTATCCATTACTAAGTAAGCAACTATTGCAAGCTTAAGTTGTGCAAACAATTAAGCATATATCCAAATTAAATCTCAATTCCATCATTAAGGGACATAGAGTGTATGGTTAAGCAATCTCGGGTAACGGTGAGAGGCCAACGATCGATCGATTCATAACCTTGCAAGGGAAACCCAAACATACGGAAGAATGCACACCCCAAAAATAATCCAACTAGAAACCAACAGGGGGTGGGTGTACTCCAACCAGGCGGTTCCCAACCGTCCTCGACTCAGGATCCATTTCTACAGTCTTTGGTACAAGGCTTGCTGGCCACGGAGACACACGCCGTCCAGCTCCACACATGCACCACTCTGCTGCAGGCAGAGGGGACTCTTCCCAAGATTAGTGGTCATAGATCCCTTACCGGATCAAGAAGGTACTAGGCTTACCAGTCCCATTCCCGGCAAATGTTTAGAACGTTAAAGCACTTAACCACAGACCTACTGGCCGGAGCCGGTCCCATGCTCTTACCACATGAGCATTTCCATTTATCAAAATCTTATGATTCCAACATAAGAGACCTATAGCTCGTGAGTGACGAACATCACTCGACTTTTACCGTGTCCTTAGAGCATGACAACTAGCGACCTATCATACTAGTATTTGAGCATAGGAACCTATGATCATGCATCTAGGGTTTCAATTCAACTCCAGAAACGTAAATGCACAAACATCGCATATCATAAAGGTAAGAGTTAGAAAACTGGGTTATGCTCCGGGGCTTGCCTTCACTAGCAAAGTCAGTGACGAAGTCCTCCGAACTTTGGTTCGGGTCTTGCTGCACTTCCACCACGTTCACTTCTCCTTCAGCGAGATCTCCCTCGGATTCCGGCACCAACTCGTAGTTCCCGTCCGAAAGTTCTACACGACATGCATATGCATTAACTTCATGTAATTGCAACTGAGGAGTGAGAACGTAGCTTAGAATTGAAGGGTAAACATGGGGGTGTATGGGTGACCATATTCACCTGGATAAGGATATATCCAGCATACTCTTCCTATCAAAGAAAGGGGTATGTGTGCGGGATTTAACTCCTTATTTGATGGTGATTGTGTGCTCATCTAAATTAATTGATTAATTTTTCTTCACCAAATTATGGGGTGCTGTTCATGGTGTGATTTGGTTAAGCTTCACCAAAAGATTTAAGAAGAAAACAAAGGTGATTTCTATTTTTCTTTTAATTCATAGATTAAGCTTGATTTACTTCAAAAATTCATTCTGGGAGAAATGCAAACAAGATGACCATGAAACTTTACAGGGAGGTACATCATACTACACATGAGCTACTGCCAAAAATTTAGATCAATCCAAGCTATAGATCTAGCATGAAAAATACAACTAGATTCATCCATTAAAAGCAAGAATAAATCATACAAAAATAAATATACCACATATTGAGCTAGAAATTTATGTAGAGGTTCAAAACACCTAATTATGAAGAGATATGCACTTACTCAGCAAAGAAAATTTAAATTAATTTAAATTTATGAAGGAAGGTTAAACTTGTGCAAAAATTACTTGACCCTATAAAACATGGTAACAACATCTCTAATTTTTATCATGGGTGCAAAATCATAAACCAGAATCATAGCAAAAAGTTGGGACCCAAAAGATCAACAGATTAATTTACATAAATCAGAAACAGGAACAAAGCTAAAAACAAACTTTAACTTATAACTAAAGATCTGCTTTATAACTTTGTGCCAAATTTGAACCAGAAGACCATCATGACAAGGAAAACAACATATCCAAAATTGAGCTTCAGATCATGCATAAAATTTGAACTATTTCAGATCTACTTAAACTGGTAAATTCAAAATTATTTAAAATCTACACAGAAATTTGAAAACTCCTTTTGTAGAAAAGTTTGGTCTGTTCATAAGGATCACAACACAATTAAGTTTGCATTTTTATGATTTGTCTGTGAATTGTTATCGATTTTACAAGATTCAGCAAAAAGAGAAAGAAAAGCAAGAATCTTTTTACAGAAAGACCCTCGGCTTTTGCACAGAGGTCCCTAGAAAGAACTCACGATTCACAAATAGGCCCTCGGTGGCGCTGGGAGATCGCCGGTGGTGAGGTGGGGCCGGACTTGGCCGGGCAAGCGCCGGGGGTTGACCACGTGCTCACCTAAGCTCGATCCCTGGGGTTGGTTGGCTCGGGGGAAACTCCGGCGATCGCCGGCGGCGGAGTAGGGGAGGAGCGGCCGCGGCGGCGAGTCTTCCGATGAGCAGGCTGCACGGCCAGGACAACAAATGGCCGGGGAAGCACCGGTGGGGTCTAGGGAGGGAGCCAGGGTGCTTGGACAGGAGCAGGGCGGCGCGGAAGGTAGAGCTCGGCGGTGGGGCTCCAATGGTGGCCGCGGCCGGCTCCGCTCCGGCGAGCTGGGCGGCGGGGGTGAGCAAGGAGCGGCTCGGGAGGCACTAGTGAGGTGGTGAAGTGGTCCTGGAGTGCTTAGGCGGGTACGGGATGGCCCGGAGGGTGAAGCTCCTCGGCGGTGTGGCAAAGGCGGCGGCGGAGCTCGGCAGATGACGACGCGGCGCTGCGGGGCTCGCCCTTCTTATAGGCGGCGGCACGCGAGAAGCAGCGCAGCGCGGACAGGTCTTCGCTCGGGTGCGCACGGGCGGGAGGCAAGCCGCACACAAACGGCGGCCAGCCGCGGCGCAGGGCGCGCGGCGCAACCGGGCGGGTGGCGCCCTGGGGAAGTGTATCTGGTCGAGGTGGGACTGGCGGCACAGGTGGGACCCTCGGAGTGGCGGGCACGGACGTCGGGGTGCGGCACAGGCGCAGCTCGGCGCGCGCACTGCGCTCTGGAGCGCGCACCAACGTTCCCGGCGCAACACGAATTTAACTTAGGCACGTTTGACCGGCCAAAGCTCAAAAATTTCAAAGTAAACTCAAAAATCGCCAATTACCAAACTTGTAGACCAGATATCCAGCTTCAACTTTTGTACAGGCCGACCTATGAAATACCCAACAGATTTTGAACAAAAATGGCTTGAAATTTATGTTTTTCTCGGCTAGGTCAAAAGGTGTTCCTGAGCTTTGACCAAGCTTTTGAGGCCTTTCCACTTCGAATTTCAAATGCCGCCAATTGAATGAAATGTGTCCAATGTAAAAATGAGCAACTTTCATATTGGCTGATTTTGAAGTTGTTATATGAAAAGTGGAGAACGCGCTAGATTATCAAAGATAGGTATGGAACCCTAGGGTGTTGACCTTGATTTGGAGGGGTTTGACCAAGCCAAACAAGTTAATTAACATTCTTAGCCTTGTTAATGAGGGTGGTCACTGTTGCTTAAACATCAGGGATGTTATAGCCTACCCCCCTTACAAAGAATCTCGTCCCGAGATTCGGAAAACAAAAGACAAGGTAGGGGGAAACACTTACGATTTCGAGATTGTAGAAAACCCGGATACTTGGTGTTGAGATAATGCTCCTTCTCCCAAGTGGCTTCTTCTTCTTCAGTATGGTGGATCCATTGGATTTTGTACATTGTTACCAAATGTCGTCGAGTCTTTCTCTCTTTTCGATCCAAAATTCTCAGAGGGTGCTCAACCACGGATAGGTCGGGTTCGATCCTAGCATTGGATTCGATGATGACTTTTATCTCTGGCTTACTTACACATCTCCTGAGTTGTGAAACATGAAACACATTGTGGACTGCTGAAAGTCGTTCAGGAAGCTGAACGCGATAGGCAACCGGTCCACAAACTTGAATGATTTCATAAGGGCCAATATAGCGTGGTGCTAATTTCCCTTTCACTCCAAATCTTTGAATTCCCTTCGTTGGTGAAACCTTAAGATAGACATATTCACCAACTTGATACGACTTAGGTTTCCTTCCTTGATCATGGTAATGCTGTTGTCGCATTTGAGCTGTCTTTAGATTTGCTTGTATTACTTTAACGTTTTCTTCTGCTTCTTCAACTAAAGCTGGACCGAAGAATTTTCTTTCCCCGGTCTGTGACCAGTTCAAAGGGGTTCGACATCTCCTTCCATAAAGAGCTTCAAATAGTGCCATCTTCAAGCTTGCTTGGTAGCTATTATTATATGAGAATTCAGCCAAGGACAAGCAATTGTCCCAATTCTTGTCGAAATGAATAATGCAAGCTCTCAACATATCCTCTAGGACTTGATTGACTCTCTCAGTTTGACCATCCGTTTGAGGGTGGTAAGCAGAACTATGAAGTAACTTGGTTCCCATTGAGGTATGTAGGTGTTCCCAGAAACGTGACATGAACCGAGGACCTCTATCGGAAATGATGGTTCTAGGAACTCCGTGTAAGCCCACGATACATTCGAGATAAATCTCTGCATATTGCTTCGCTGAGTATGTGGTATGAACGGGAATAAAGTGTGCGATCTTTGTGAGTCTGTCCACAATAACCCAGATAGAATCATGGTGCTTAGAGGTGAGAGGCAGTCCCACTGTGAAATCCATACTTATATCATCCCATTTCCATGAAGGTATCGGCAATGGTTGAAGAACACCATCGGCTTTTAAATGACTGGCTTTAATTCTCTGACATGTGTCACACTCGGACACATATTTGGCAATCTCTACTTTCATATTTGACCACCAAAAGTTTTCCTTCACATCTTGGTACATTTTGCTACTCCCAGGATGAATTGCAAATTTGGACTAATGAGCTTCATCCAAAATTTCCTTCCTGAGACTAGTATCATTTGGGACAACATGTCGTTGCCCAAACCAAACTGTACCCTTCGAGTCTTGGCGAAAACACTTGTATTTAGGATCACCTTCTGACAACTTTTGCCTTATGTTTTTAACATCCTCGTCATTGGACTGAGCATTTAAAACTTTGTCGTACAAGGTTGTCTCCATGCCAATAGCATTTAACTCACCTTGACTAACAATTTCCAAATTGAGTTTGTTCATCTCGTGGCACAGTGTGTCGCTATAGGTGTCCATGGATAAGCAATTGCAATGGGCCTTTCGGCTAAGAGCGTCGGCAACAACATTTGCCTTGCCGGGGTGGTAATGTACTTCCAAGTCATAATCTTTAATAAGTTCTAACCAACTTCTCTGGCGCAAATTCAAGTCAGCCTGAGTGAAGATATACTTGAGACTCTTGTGGTCAGTGAAGATATTGCAACGGGTTCCCATCAAATAATGCCTCCAAATTTTGAGAGCATGAACAACCGCTGGTAATTCAAGATCATGAGTGGGGTAATTTATTTCATGGGGTCGAAGTGCTCGAGAAGCATAAGCAATTACCCTATTTTCTTGCATGAGTACACAACCAAGACCAGTACCCGAGGCATCACAATAAACCTCATATGGCTTAGAGTGGTCTGGTTGAGCCAAAACAGGTGCTGAAGTCAAATATTGCTTTAGGGTATGGAAAGCTTTTTCACAATTCTCATCCCACACAAACTTGACTCCTTTCTTCAGAAGTTCGGTCATAGGTTTGGCAATTCTGGAAAAATCCGGAACGAAGCAACGATAATAACTAGCTAATACGAGAAAGCTTCGATTCTGATGAACGGACTTAGGTGGTTTCCAATCCATCACTTCTTGCACTTTACTTGGATCCACTGAAATACCATCACTAGAAATAGTGTGGCCCAAGAATTTCACACTGTCCAGCCAGAATTCACATTTGGAGAATTTAGCATAAAGCTTGTGATCTCTCAAATGCTGCAGAACAATGCGGAGATGTTCGACATGTTCTTCTTCATCTTTGGAATAAATTAAGATGTCGTCGATAAATACCACCACGAACTTATCCAGTTCGTTCATGAATACTGAAGTCATGAGGTACATGAAATAAGCAGGTGCATTAGTCAGTCCGAAGGACATGACTAGAAACTCATATAGCCCATATCGTGTGGAGAAGGCAGTTTTAGGAATATCACAAGGTCAGATCTTTATCTGATGATACCCTGATCTAAGATCAATCTTGGAAAAGACTTTTGCTCCTGATAGTTGATCAAACAACACATCAATGCGGGGAAGGGGGTATTTATTTTTTGATGGTCACCGCATTGAGGGGCCGGTAGTCACACACAGTCTCAAACTACCGTCTTTCTTCTTAACGAAGAGAGTAGGACTTCCCCAAGGAGAAGAACTCGGACGAATGAAACCCTTATCCAATAATTCCTGAAGCTGGGTCTTCAACTCGGCCAGTTCCTTGGGTGGCATGCGGTAGGCTCTTTTTGACATAGGCGCCGTACCGGGTTGAAGTTCGATAACAAACTCAATGTCTCGATCCGGTGGCATACCCGGCAGATCATCAGGGAAGACATCCGGGTATTCACACACCACTGGAATTTCTTCTAATTGGGTAGCTATGGTCACATAGGCACATGAATCCGCAGATACTCTGGAAGGTAGCGTTGATGCTCCTACTCTCGGGGAGTTGATTTCTATCCTTCGCTCAGAAATGTCCAAGATCACCCTGTGCATGGTCATCCAATCCATTCCTAGAATAACATCTATTCCATCTAGACCCAAGGTTATAAGATTCGTCTGAAAGATCTTGCTACCTAACTCCAAAGGTACTCCAATGTTTAGGTTATTGGAAGAAAATTTTCCTCCCGGGGTAGCAATCTTATAGATACTCCTAGTGTGTGTTTCCTTTAAACCCAACTTGATTTGTGTTTGCTTGTTCATAAAACTATGCGTAGCACCAGAATCAAACAAAATCTTAATAGGTTTGCCTTGGATAGAGAATGTACCCGTCATGACTGCTGCTCCCTCAGGAATTTCCACCATCGTGGTGAAGTTCAGGCGACCTTGCTTGACTTGCACGGTCTGCTTCTTTCCCTTGTCCCTATTGTCCTGAGTAGGTCCACGTCCTTGGTTCTGCTGGTTGCGCTGGTTCTGCTGCTTGGGACGGGGGCACTCATTAGCTTAGTGTCCTGTCTCACCACAGTTGTAGCATTTGCCATCCCTGGCATTCTGGTTAGGCTGCGAAGCATAGAACTTGTAATTCTGCTGGGAAGCAGAAGGACGATAGTCTCCTCGCTGCTGATTCTGAGACAGCTTAGCTACCCAGCGTCCAGACTGCTGGTTCCTTTGAGGATCCTGGGAAACCTTCTTCACAAGGCGAAACTTCCGATTAGGCGCGTTGTTAGAGTTGAACGCAACCTTCCTCTTCTTTGCATTCTGCGTTCTCTTCATAGCATCTTCTTGAGAAATAGCCAAATTCACTATCTCATGGTAGGTGTCGGTCTTGATGGGGTTCAGCCTTTCATAAAGCTCAGGATCCAGACCACGTCGGAAACGATCCATCTTCTTCACATCATTATCCACATGATATCCCCCATACTAACAAAGGTTGTTGAATTTCTGGGCATATTGATACACAGAATCAGAACCGTGCCTTAATGCCAGTAGTTCACTGATCTTCCGATCAACCATTCCCTGAGGAATATGATGAGTCTTGAATGCTGTTTTGAACTCATCCCAAGTAACGACATGTCCAGCCGGTTGCGCCATCTTGAAGTGTTCCCACCAGATCAGAGCAGGACCACGAAGTTGCAATGCTGCAAAGCTAGCCTTGCGCTCCTCTGAGTAGGGCAGAGTGAGAGCATCGAACCTGGCCTCAATGGCACGAATCCAAGCATCAGCCTCTAGTGGTTCTTCTGCTTTGGTGAATATTGGTGGCTTCATGGCCGTGAAGTGCTCATTCTTGGCCACTTGTGGCTAGTCATCACGCGGATTGCCGTGTTGCTACTGCTGCTGCTGATTGTGCAGGATCTGATGCATCATATCAGCTTGAGCCAACAGGAAGGTCTCCATGGGTGTCATGGGAGGTGGCGGTGGCAGTGGGTTGCTACCACTGGCATCACCGAACCCATGAGGAGTATTGCGAGTGGGACCCACCATCTGAAAAATTATGGGAATAGAGATTAGTCACATATTCACAAGCTTGCAGATAGAATTATGCATAAGTAGAACATGTGAAACAAATCCATTCATTGCAAAAATTTTCAGGAGGGTCAGCCACAACGCTAAAATGAAAAAAATTCATATCTCCCAGCTCAATTAACGGATGGTACTCAAATTTGGTCAGAGGGTGCATCATTTCGTGCACTACGACTTTGGTATTCAGTTGATACACGGATTTCGATGTTATCATGCTTGAAAAATTCATTTACCGATTCTCTGTCTTGGCTGTTTTTCAGCCAGCCGAGGGTTACAAAAATATTCATAACTCTCAGCACAAAAGAGCAATAAGGGTGAAAATTTGTGAGCATGCACAAAATGAAATTTCCAACAACTTTACTTCTTATTGCATAGCTCAGATTTGATCATAAGGGGGTTCAAATTACAGATCACTAGAACTGCTGCAGAAAGTCTTGCAACAAAAGATCATACACTAGATTACAACACATGCTAGGTCCTCCTTCATCATACTAGTGGTTAACATGTAGCTTCTAGCCACACAAAGGAGTACTCCAACTACGCTAGCCTAGCCCATCACGGTCCAAAAATTAGGCCATCGTAGGAGTACACATGCTGCACTAACTACTACCATCTAGAAGTCATCTAGATTGCCCACGGAGGAAGAGCTAGAAGCAGATGAAGCAATCTCCATCGGCTCTGCCTGTGATTCTTCCTTCTCACTATCTATCATGGACTGAGTGTCATCCGAATCATCCTCCATAGCTTCCGGAACTGGTGGTGGTGGTGGCTGCTGTAGTACGGCAATCATGCCATGGGCAGCACCCAGATCCTTGTCCATCAACTCTAGCTGCTCTTCCATTTGTGCTAGTGCTTGTATGTGCTGTAAGCGCTCATTCCTCAACTGATCCATCTCAATCTGCATCTGATCTCGCTGCTCCTGGAGTCCGGTAACAGTCTGAAGGCGATCAGCGAGCTGGTGTGCCCACTGAGCCATACAGGTCACCCAGTGAGCCTCTCTAGCATGCAGTCCAACGATCCTCAGTCGTGCCTCAGCAAGGTCTCGCTCCAGTCCCATGTAGCCACGGGAGATGGAGCGCAGGTGGTGGTTCCGTACTCCCAACACTCCCGCAGTGTCAAGAGCAACGGTGGACACGTCGGTGGTAGCCACACTGCGGAGAGCCTGAAGATGGTATAGTGCATTCACGCACCGTGACATCTCGTGCAGTACGTCCAGTGGGGTACTCCTAGTCAGAAGTGCTGCCATGTTCCCCATGCGGCTCCTCCACGCGGGATCCGCGAGGTCCACGGTCGGAAGTAGTCCCACCGGAGTCGAAGAAACCTCGAGAGGGTGCTGGTCACCAAAAGCGTTCAGCACTCTCAAGGCAGCATCCTCAAGTGTCTCCAACATTCGGACGCCTGACACGTCCATGCTCAAGTCCTGCCACTCCGGGTGAGTAGGGTGAAGTGGCACGGTCACCCGAACATAGCAGCGAGACACTCCAAGCTGCGTGGTCTCCAATGCCTCATACGTCCGAGGAGTGGTGTACCCTGACGAGCGGAGAGTGTCCCACAAAATGCAGGCAAACCCCTCAAGGTGTAGCCTGTCGGTGCGGACCATCCCGTCAGGACGTACCTCCCAGAAGAGCAGTCCAGCCATCTGTATCAACAAAACTCCCACCGATTAGTGTGAGTTAACAGACAACAGATTCTGTCCAAAGCACAAAAATGCATATAGCTCAAATTCTGGTAGGCCAAAAATTCTCAAAATTTTTCCAACTACTCAGTGAAGTTATTTGATCCAAAATTGGTATTCAAAAGTTGGGCTAAAAACAAAAGGAAGATACCCTAAAAGAGCAAGGTTTAGTTCTCTGCTTCCCAGGAAAAACAGCAAGTAGACAGGAACTAAACTGAGCATAACTCCAGGTTCTCTTGCCCGAAAATTCTGAAATTTTTACAACAGGATATAGACAAGATTTGACACAACTTTTGTATCTAACTTTTCTCCAAAAAACTCTGTTCAAAGGGTCGAAAAATTCAGACCAACAGAGCATCCAAAAACTGAGAAACAAGGACAGCTAATAAGATTGGGAGGATGCGAAGATGTTTTGGTGAGGTGCTTTAGGATATATTATGAAGTGATTTAATTCCTTCTTAACAACTTTTAGCATGATGCAAAAAGCGTCCTAAACAATCCTCACAAGGCAAATCAATGCCCAAAACTCGGGGTTAGTGCCGGTGGCAAGGCACAAGTATACATCTCTCCCTATAATAGCTAGTCGGATACTAACCGTTCGAACTACCGGAACGTGGTTAGTGTACCTGCAAAAGAAAGAACCTTCCGTGCCAGCACATCACGGAAGCATCCACAAACATTACCGTTCACTATAGAAATGGCACCCATGCGTTTAGCGCTGCATGGACAGCGACCAACCTGAGACACACCCCTTTTGAATGGAGGGTGTCCCCCTTCGCATGTTCGTAATGCGGAATCATACACACATATGGCAAAACGTGGCGACATCACAACCCATGGTATGTTCATATGGAATAGAACATATCATCCTTCGTATGATTTACATACGGAAAGCACACGTACAAAACACATGGGCATCCAACCGAGAAGATAGGATCCATTGAATAGATTGCCCTATCAACCCTCACATACTCGTGATGCGGCACAGCACACGTATGAAACACGTGGCTTAAGAAGTGCTGGAAGTTAGTTTAAATACACCATATATTACTAGCCACCTGAAAGAACCCAAAATCCCTCTAGGGCCTCTCGGACTAGTTCATCCTTAGCGTTCCTAACGCATTTTGCAAACACACCTTAATCTTGCAAGTTTTATTCAAAAACATGTTATTAAGGGTGTATTAAGATCTCTAGTGTACAATAGAGCTCTGATACCAGCTGTGACAGAACCGCCCAAATTAATTCCATATTATTGCCTAAACCACTCCATTTGGTCATTAAGTAATAATACAGAAGTAACTTGTCGCCTCTGCCGGGTCAAGCCCGGTAAATCACTTTAACCAGGATCGAAGACTTGTACATTAAAACTCACACGACGGCGAGTCTAGAGATAACATTTCACAAATTATTACATCAAGCTCCACAAGGTTTTAATATTACAAACCAAGTCCTTTGCATAAGGTAAAAAGTTCAGAGTTCGAAACATAGCGGAAATAAAATACTAAACATCATAAGCAACGTCATAGGAGGCCATCCATGACGTCACTAAGCACTGTCATCCTCCCACTCCACTTCCCAACCGGGTGGGAGAGAACCAGGCCACGGGAACCCATCATCATTCACAACACCTGAAAACAACAACAAAAGCAAGGCTGAGTATACTAATACTCAGCAAGACTTAACCGGCGGGTGATGATAAATCACCAACTCTCTAGACATGCAAGGCTCTTTGGCTAGTGGGTTGTTTTGCTGAAAAGCAACAAAGAGTAGGTCCTTACCTTCAAGTTTTAGCTCAAAATTCTAGTTGATTATCCATTACTAAGTAAGCAACTATTGCAAGCGTAAGTTGTGCAAACAATTAAGCATATATCCAAATTAAATCTCAATTCCATCATTAAGGGACATAGAGTGTATGGTTAAGCAATCTCGGGTAACGGTGAGAGGCCAACGATCGATCGATTCATAACCTTGCAAGGGAAACCCAAACATACGGAAGAATGCACACCCCAAAAATAATCCAACTAGAAACCAACAGGGGGTGGGTGTACACCAACCAGGCGGTTCCCAACCGTCCTCGACTCAGGATCCATTTCTACAGTCTTTGGTACAAGGCTTGCTGGCCACGGAGACACACGCCGTCCAGCTCCACACATGCACCACTCTGCTGCAGGCAGAGGGGACTCTTCCCAAGATTAGTGGTCATAGATCCCTTACCGGATCAAGAAGGTACTAAGCTTACCAGTCCCATTCCCGACAAATGTTTAGTACGTTCAAACGCTTAACCACAGACCTACTGGCCGGAGCCGGTCCCATGCTCTTACCACTTGAGCATTTCCATTTATCAAAATCTTATGATTCCAACATAAGAGACCTATAGCTCGCGAGTGACGAACATCACTCGACTTTTACCGTGTCCTTAGAGCATGGCAACTAGTGACCTATCATACTAGTATTTGAGCATAGGAACCTATGATCATGCATCTAGGGTTTCAATTTAACTCCTGAAACGTAAATGCACAAACATCGCATATCATAAAGGTAAGAGTTAGAAAACTGGGTTATGCTTCGGGGCTTGCCTTCACTAGCAAAGTCAGTGACGAAGTCCTCCGAACTTTGGTTCGGGCCTTGCTGCACTTCCACCACGTTCACTTCTCCTTCAGCGAGATCTCCCTCGGATTCCGGCACCAACTCGTAGTTCCCGTCCGAAAGTTCTACACGACATGCATATGCATTAACTTCATTTAATTGCAACTGAGGAGTGAGAACGTAGCTTAGAATTGAAGGGTAAACATGGGGGTGTATGGGTGACCACATTCACCTGGATAAGCATATATCCAGCATACTCTTCCTATCAAAGAAAGGGGTATGTGTGCGGGATTTAACTCCTTATTTGATGGTGATTGTGTGCTCATCTAAATTAATTGATTAATTTTTCTTCACCAAATGATGGGGTGCTGTTCATGGTGTGATTTGGTTAAGCTTCACCAAAAGATTTAAGAAGAAAACAAAGGTGATTTCTATTTTTCTTTTAGTTCATAGATTAAGCTTGATTTACTTCGAAAATTCATTCTGGGAGAAATACAACCAAGATGACCATGAAACTTTACAGGGAGGCACATCATACTACTCATGAGCTACTGCCAAAAATTTAGATCAATCCAAGCTATAGATCTAGCATGAAAATTACAACTAGATTCATCCATGAAAAGCAAGAATAAATCATACAAAAATAAATATACCACATATTGAGCTAGAAATTTATGTAGAGGTTCAAAATACCTAATCATGAAGAGATATGCACTTACTCAGCAAAGAAAATTTAAATTAATTTAAATTTATGAAGGAAGGTTAAACTTGTGGAAAAATTACTTGACCATATAAAACATGGTAAAAACATCTCTAATTTTTATCATGGGTGAAAAATCATAAAAAAGAATCATAGCAAAAAGATGGGACCCAAAATATCAACAGATTAATTTACATAAATCAGAAACAGGAACAAAGCTAAAAACAAACTTTAATTTATAACTAAAGATCTGCTTAATAACTTTGTGCCAACTTTGAACCAGAAGACCATCATGACAAGGAAAACAACATATCCAAAATTGAGCTTCAGATCATGCATAGAATTTGAATTATTTCAGATCTACTTAAACTGGTAAATTCAAAATTATTTAAAATATACACAGAAATTTGAAAACTCCTTTTGTAGAAAAGTTTGGTCTATTCATAGGGATCACAACACAATTAAGTTTGCATTTTTATGATTTGTCTGTGAATTGTTATCGAATTTACAGGATTCAGCAAAAATAGAAAGAAAAGCAAGAATCTTTTTACAGAAAGACCCTCGGCTTTTGCACAGAGGTCCCTTGGAAGAACTCGCGATTCACAAATAGGCCCTCGGCAGCGCTGGGAGATCACCGGCGGCGAGGTGGGGCCGGACTTGGCCGGGCAAGCGCCGGGGGTCGACCACGTGCTCACCTAAGCTCGATCCCTGGGGTTGGTTGGCTCGGGGGAAACTCCGGTGATCGACGGCGGCGGAGCAGGGGAGGAGCGGCCGCGGTGGCGAGTCTTCCGGCGAGCAGGCTGCACGATCAGGACAACAAATGGTCGGGGAAGCACCAGTGGGGTCTAGGGAGGGAGCCGGGGTGCTTGCACAGGAGCAGGTAGAGCTCGACGGTGGGGCGCCAATGACGGCCGCGGCGGGCTCCGCTCCGGCGAGCTGGGCGGCGGGGGTGAGCAAGGAGCGGCTCAGGAGGCACTAGTGAGGTGGTGAGGTGGTCCTGGAGTGCTTAGGCGGGTACGGGATGGCCCGGAGGGTGAAGCTCCTCGGCGGCGTGGCAAAGGCGGCGGCGGAGCTCGGCAGATGACGGCGCGGCGCTGCGGGGCTCGCCCTTCTTATAGGCGGCGGCACGCGGGAAGCAGCGCGGCGCGGTCAGGCCTTCGCTCGGGCACGCGCGGGCGGGAGGCAAGCCGCACACAAGCGGCAGCCAGCCGCGGTGCAGGGCGCGCGCGGGCGCGTGCGGGCGCGCGGCCTGGCGCGCGACGCATGGCCACTGGCGCGGCCCAACCGGGCGGGTGGTGCCCTGGGGAAGTGTATCTGGTCGAGGTGGGACTGGCGGCGCAGGTGGGACACTCAGAGCGGCAGGCACGGACGTCGGGGTGCGGCACAGGCGCAGCTCGGCGCGCGCACGGCACTCTGGAGTGTGCACCAACGTTCCCGGCACGACACGAATTTAACTTAGGCACGTTTGACCGGCCAAAGCTCAAAAATTTCAAAGTAAACTCAAAAATCGCCAATTACCAAACTTGTAGATCAGATATCCAGCTTCAACTTTTGTACAGGCCGACCTATGAAATACCCCACAGATTTTGAACAAAAACGACTTGAAATTCATGTTTTTCTCGGCTAGGTCAAAAGGTGTTCCTGAGCTTTGACCAAGCTTTTGAGGCCTTTCCACTTCGAATTTCAAATGCCGCCAATTGAATGAAATGTGTCCCATGGAAAAATGAGCAACTTTCATATTGGCTGATTTTGAAGTTGTTATATGAAAAGTGGAGAACGCGCTAGATTATCAAAGATAGGTATGGAACCCTAGGGTGTTGACCTTGATTTGGAGGGGTTTGACTAGAGGTTAGGGGTTTGACCAAGCCAAACAAGTTAATTAACATTCTTAGCCTTGTTAATGAGGGTGATCACTGTTTCTTAAACATCAGGGATGTTACAACCACCTGGACCAACGCCGCGATGGGCTGCTCGTTCGAACATCAGCGGCGCGTCCGCGCGGAGCTCGTGGCCTCCTGGTTGCTGCACCGCAAGCCGATGTGGATGACGGTGAGGAGCCCGCCACGGTGGAGCTCACCCTGCAAAATCTGTCGGTGTCCGAGCCCACCCCAAGCCAGAAACAGTGATGAGGACGTCTTGTACCTGATGGCCAGGACGAAGATCTTCCTCCCCAAGGCGTGGCTTCTCGCCATCGACATGAGAAACAACACGCTGCTATAGGTGTGGCGGAGTTCGGCACTAGCAGCGACCTGACCTGGCAACAAGTATCACCTTTCGCCCTAGCATATGAAACAACACGCTACTTGGCTGGCCGATCCTTGGCTTATTTCGGCTTGTTTCGACTTATTTCCTCTCACATAACACTATTCAATCTACCAGCCAAACACTATTCGATCTGTCAGCCGAACAACTTCTATCTTCAAGCATATGTAGCCGGTGCCTGCTCCAGCAGGTGATGATTGTCATGTTGTAGCAACAAATGCCTAATCTATATAAACTATATAATTGGTACCCACTAACAATTTCTTTTGCCTCTCAACGCACCACGTCATAACCCACCACACGCCATATCACTATCCACTATAAGTCATGTCAACATCCACCAAACCATATATTTATGACTTCATCGATTTTCTGTGACTAATAACATATTGTATGCGAGTAGCACGCCATAAAATTTTTGCAGTTGAAATACATGTAGGATCAATCATTTAAAAATGATTCTCTCTCAACAAATTTAACATACTTTCATATATAATATTATTTACAGATGAATATCGTCATGTAATCGTTTTGGTGTTTCTACTTTCACATTTCACTTTAAAATTTTGTTTAAAAATTCTCGCGGCAATGCGCAAGGTATCACCTAGTTCTGGTTGTGCTTCAGTCAGCCCACTTCAAATTCCAAGCATGCACGTCCTGTGAACGAATTTCGATTTCTACATTGTGATAATTTCATTCAATTTATTTTTCTTACACTATAGAAATTTCCCTCTCTATTGCATGGGTGGAAGAACAAAAATAGGATTCTGAAAAAAAATTGACTTTTGAAACCCTTTTTATGTGTAACGGAAAAGAGTTGCGATTTCTTCTTGTTCATATAGAACGTCTAGTAACAAGAATATGAAATCATAAATAGCAAAAAATTCTTACCTTGCACGATCTAAGTTTAAGGAAATACAAAAAATCTGCTTATACACCAACCAATTTCATCGACATCAAATTTATATATCAGAATAGTGGATGGAGGCATTATTCAAGGGGTCAGGTCTACTTACTTTATCTTTCTTTCCAATTCTATTGTGGGTTTGATAAAAAAACCTTTTTTCTGCTTTGTGGATCTATTTTAAAAATGATATATCCTTTGAATATATTTTGCTTGTGAGCGAACACATTCTTTTCTTGGTTTAGCATAGCAAGTTTGTGTTGTCATAAATTGTTTTTAATTATATATTTCATCTATTATCTTAATACTACAGAGTTAAAAGAAACCACCGTACCTCGTTCGCCGAGAGGGTCTAGAAATTCCCACATTAATCTAAAAAAGAGAAGAATATGAATCTATTATATTTTATAATACTATAAGGAGCGAAAACAATTGAAAACTTTTCTCACCCAATTCGGGCCCGCCTTAGCCCTCACGCCGGACCCACCCGTCAGGTTGCATGATGACCAAAAAGGTGGAACAACCATAAAAATCACAATTTGTGGAGCATTTCTGCCAAAAAGTGACTTCTTTACTCACCGTAACATTTCTATACCCATCTGTTGTACCCGCCGTCCCGTCCTCGTACAATCGGAGAGCCCGCCGATCACGCGCCCGTATATGTAAAGCATATTCATTGTAATCCCGGCGACGGACGTGACATATTTGGTGGGGGAGGGAGAGCTTTTCCACGCCCACAAGGCCACACCCATATTCGCCACGCAGTCACAGGGTCACCGGTTTTGAAGGGAGAGCTATACAAAGCGATGACGACGGCGAGCGAAGCACCGACGATCGTCGAGGTCGACGTACGACATGCGTCATGATGTTTTTGAGGCACTTCTAAGTTACATCTACACCAATGTTCTGCCTGCCATGGAAGAAGGTCAGTCCAACGAGAGGATGCTACAAGCTGCCCCGACATCGGCTCGCCACGCGGCCACATTGGGTGGATGGAAAACTATTACAGCACAACGACGGCAGCCTCATCTTTGTGCGGATGGTGCGGGCAGGGCAGCGATAGCATCATCTCCGGATCGGAGGAGCCGGCGACGTATGCAGTAATAGGCGGTAGCAAATCTGCGGTGACGTGCAAGCGGATGCGGTAGTAATAGGCAGGTGCAACCCGATGATGTGCCTTGCACAGGTGCGTGAGGAGCTGGATTGCAGGAGGCAGCGGTACAATATCGGTTCTAAGCCTTGGCGGTGGCATCTGCATCCGCGAGAACAAGTTCATGACATGCATATGAATGTGTATTGGGGTCACTAACCAATCATCGATAGCTCAGAGCTACACAAGAAGCGCTCCTACATATGAATCGTCCAAGCAAGCTCAACATGGGAGCATCCGAGCATGGGACAATAATCAAGGTGAGCAGGACACTGGCACCCATACGTTTATGCACGGAAGGTGCTCTACTGAATGCAATATTATATATGTTCATTTACACTTCTGGATCAAACAACGTTATTCCGATTTGGACTGTTCGCAGTAGTCTCCTGTAAAAGCTAGCTCCTCCATCGTCTAGGGGACAACTTCCTTCTCCTAAATATCATACGCTCAGGCCTCCTCCATCTCTACTGCTACACCCATGCCTGCTGCTCTGCTTTGCACTGAGCAGAGGAGGACGGCCACGAACAATAGGAAGTATAGGAACGTGGAGGACCACCACAAACGACGTGTTAGGCGATGTCGTCAGAAAAGATCTTACCTGCATCTGCCATGGTGACGCCGCGACGCATGAAGCCGCTAAGGTCGACGTGATCCACCCTACGCCCGTGGTGACAACATAGCGGAGAGAGGGCACGACGTCAAGAAACACCACGTCAGCGAGGATAGGCGAGGAGGAGGGGGAGAAAGCATCGTGGCTCGGGGAGGAGGAGGGCTGGCTTGCTGGCTGGGCTTCAGTGCGGTTCGCGGCGCAACAGCAGACTGCCGCCACATTATGGCTGCGGAGGAGGATCTTCAGGGAGGAAGGGCGTCATTGGAGGAAGGCCAATGCCATTGTGCCAGCGGGGCCCGCACGCTTGGGGAGGAAGAACGCCGAAGGAGCAAGGCCGGCGCCTCTAGCGCTGTTGGGGGCCCGCACACGAGCAAAGGACGAGCTTGAGTATAAAAAACACCATACTATTAAGAAGGATGTGATCGATGACTCATGGTTGTCGTGGTGCTGCTCTTGAGATGCTAACTATCTATGAGAGACACAAAAATTACGCACAAACACTTTGGGTAACTAACTGTTTTTCTGACTGTCGGACGACTCACTTAAATTTGTGTTATCTTTTCTTAGTACTAGGTGATACCCCCGCGCGTTACTACGGGAATTTTTAAACAAAGTTGTAAGGTGAAAAAGTACAAAATTAAGGTGATTGTATTGCAACATTTTTTTACAAACAACACTATATATGAAAATCTGTTCATTTTGTTGAGAGAAAATAATTGTTAAATAATTAATATTCACGTATTTCTATTGTCAGAATTTTGAAGTATGATACTCGCAAATATGTATAGATGCTATAGTCACAGAAAATCGATGGAAGACATAAATTGATGATCTAGTATATGATGACGTGGCATCTGAGGTGGATGGCTTGCATGTTGAGAGAAATATAGTTAATGCCTCGTAGTGGGTTCCATCTACATATGTTATATAGATTCCCAAATCTTGTGGGTCAATAAATCAATAATTTTGGTTAAGCTTTGTTTATGAACAAGTGCTGAACATTTTTTTACTTTAATTTAAGCACTCATATCGTGTATAGATGGAGCAACCATCATCATTCAACTGTGCAGCCATATCTATTAACTAAATAATGACTGTGGAGATCATGGACAACGATTTGGATGACTGGGTGTTGGTTGTTGCTTTTGCTGGTAGAACATGACTTCTCAAGAATTGTTAGGCATAATAAGAGTTTCTTGTTCATGCTATGATGGAGGTCATGGGTAACGATTTGAAACACCGGTTGTTGGGTAGTTGTAGCATGCCGGTAGAACATGACTTTAGCATGTCTGATTTCGCACCGTTTGGCAGGGCTCCGGCTGGAGCTGGATTTGGAGCCGGATTTGAAGCCCTGCCAAACAGGCTCTAAGAGTTTGTTGTTCTTGCTAAGATGTATTTGTTGAAGCATATTCCATAGTACTTGTTTCTGACTCATATGATACCTGTCAATTGCCATCACCACAACAATTTGAACTATATATTTTTTGAAAATTATTTGAATACTCTATTTATGTTTAATAGATTATTTTCTATGAATATAATTTTTTAAATATGTTTTTAAAACATTTGCCTATTTCAAAAGAGAGCATGGTGGTTTCATATGGATACGGTTGAAGTGCATTTAATCTGAGTTTAAACCAACTCAATTTAAGCATTTCATATCTTTTTCAGATAAATTATGTGGTTTAGCCACTTAAATTATATAGAGAGACGGAGTGAAGAAGAATGACAGAGGTATAGTAATAAAGCATCGAGAGTGGTGAAGAGATGGATTGTAGAGAAAACTGCAGCATGTAGGTTATACTTTATTTTTTAAACACGTGCGTACTGCACGTGCATTTTACTAGTTAATACTACAGAGTTAAAAGAAACCACCACGTTCGCCGAGAGGGTCTAGAAATTCCCACATTAATCTAAAAAAGAGAAGAATATGAACCATTAGATTTCATGAAGATCTAACGGCTGAGAGAGACTAAAAATTCTCACTTTAATAAAAAAAGAGAAAAGTTTACACCGTTAGATTTTATGTAGATCTAACCGTTCATATTAATAATTTGTTTTTTTTTGTACGCACCGTCTAAATTGAAGTCCAATAAACAAAAATTAGAATACCTCTAAGAAAAGGTAAGATCAGATTTGGCAGGAAAGAAATGATTTCTAAGATAGCATAAATTTGAATACAACACGGACTGCTCTCTCACAATCCTATATAATAAGATTTAGTCCGCAGGGTGCAAAGCACAAACTCGAAACAACAAATATTGACAGGTCGACGGATCCAAATATTGGCAGGTCGACGGATCCCGCAGTTCTTGATCTTATTTTGTCACGCTTTGAGAGTTTTCGATTTTCTAATGAAGATCTGAAGGTCTAGATTAATCCAAAAAAATTACATTAAAAAAGATAAATTCAGAATTAAAAGGAAAACAAACACTCGATGGAGTACCCTAAGTTCAAAAAAGTCCATCTCACCCTCCCAACGTTGGAACAAAAATTTGGAACTAAAGATAGAAAGATATATACAATTCTAATATATGAAATATAGTACATTGAGTTTAATCTTCAAAAGTCCATATGTACCTCTCGACTTTATTAGAAGTTATACTTTGTATAAATTTTCAATATAATATATTTATAAATATATAAATATAAAAAAATCAAATGCCACGAGCGATGATAAGATAAGATATATTTGGTGAGCATGGGTTTGAAGACAATGACAACACAAAAACGAGACAATGGCTTCCTAGATAGCGACGAATGTTATATGATCGCTTTGGTTAGAGAAGAACTTAGGTAGCAGACAACAATGGTGGACAAAGCAGGCAGCCATAAATGGCTACAACAAATTGGTAAAATGCTCAAAATATTATACTACAAAGTTAAAAGAAGCCACCACATTCGCCGAGAAGGTCTAGAAATTCCCACATTAATCTAAAAAAGAGAATCTAAAAAAGAGAAGAATATGAACCATCGGATTTTATGAAGATCTAACGGCTGAGAGAGTCTAAAAATTCTCACTTTAATAAAAAAAGAGAAAAGTTTAGACCGTTAGATTTTATGCAGATCTAACGGTTCATATTAATAATTTGTTTTTGTTTGTACGCACCGTCTAAATTGAAGTCCAATAAACAAAAATTAGAGTACCTCCAAGAAAAGGTAAGATCACATTTGGCAGGAAGAAATGATTTCTAAGATAACATAAATTTGAATACAACACGAACTACTCTCTCACAATCCTATATAATAAGATTTAGTCCGCAGGGTGCAAAGCACAAACTCGAAACAACAAATATTGACAGGTCGACGGATCCAAATAACGAACTAAGCATATTGTTTAGAATATGATAGTGATGTTAGGATTAAGAGCACACTTGGTAAGCTTGCCGGCACCTCGCCTCGCCTGTTTTTCTGACAAGCTTGCCCGGCTCATCAAGAAAATCCTTGCCGGTGCAGGAGATTGTTAAATCAACACCGCAACTGTCGAAATGAGCTTCGCCATCGTCGAATCTAGGCGCACAAGAACCAAATCAAGCTCTATAATCACGAAATCAAACTCTTTAGCCACAGAATTGACCTCTGCTGTCAATTCGACCTTCGTTGTTGTCGCATTGACCTCCATCGCAGCTGGATCGATCTTCACTGCTGCCGAATAGAGCTATGACGTGTTGGATCAAGCTATAAAGTCCTTGCAGCGCAGGAGACTATCGAATCAACACCACATTTGCAGAAACGAGCTCCATCGTCATAAAATTTAGGTGCACGAGAACCAAATCAATCTCTATTGCCACGAAATCAAACTCTTCAACCACTGAATCGACCTCTATTGCTATCAATTTGACCTTTGATGTCGTCGATTCAATCTCCACTACTGCCGGATTGACCTCCACAATGGCCGGATGGACCTCCACTGCTATCGATCGAGCGTCTACAACACTGCTGGATCGAGCTACAAGACGAGCAACATCAAGGAAAGGAAGTGCTCCCATGGAAGCTCACCTTGCTCTGCCAGGCAACGCGAGGCAAGCAGACAAGGAGAGCAAGCAGCAACAAACGTACCAAGCCCTAAATCTCTTAGATTTTTTTGGGGATAGGCAGTGAAAAATACAACATGGGCAGAAAGTCAGGGTGAGGAAATACTTGATTCTGGCACATACAAACCCACAGCCGTGATGGAGACAAAACATTAGATGCCACAGGAGATGATAAGATAAGATATATTTGGTGAGCATGGGTTTGAAGACAATGACAACACAAAAGCGAGACAATAGCTTCCTAGATAGCGACCAATGCGATATGATCGCTTTGGTCAGAGAAGAACTGAGGTAGCAGACAACAATGGTGGACAAAGCAGGCAGCCATAAATGGCACAACAAATTGGCAAAATGCTCAAAAAATAAGAAGGTGCAAGGTTGACAGAAGGAGGAGGACAACAAGAGAAAACAAAAGCATTGTGATAGAACAAATATTGTGATACAACCGAGAAGCTAGCATGATGTGCTAAGAAATCTAAATTGCCCAATGCAAACATCTATATTGCACAATAGACATGAGAGAGATAAATTGAATGATCAGCATGATGTCACCATTTAGGATAAGCCTGCTCTGCAGTAGAGGGAGTATGCGTCGACATCCCTAGAACATGGGCTTGCTTGCGAATATGCCACCTATTAGTGATATGAGGTCCTCTACAGTAACTAAAGAGGAATAATTTCTCGACTGCACATATCTATAAGCATAGTAAGCTTTCAAACAAGAATGGAAGTGATGAGATCAAGTTAGTTTATCGTATATTTTCTAATCTTTTGGAAACTTTTGGAATTAGATTGGTATGTGATGCGTGAAGAACCAAACAACATAATGAACATGATGATGAACAAAAGTATGCGTGAAATGAATAATGGCACCTACTATTGAAGATCAGTGGTTATCATGGAAGTTATAAAGATAAGGGGCTACGTGTGAGCAGGAAGAACAAATAAGGGGCTACCTGTGAGCAGGAAGAAAGAAAAAGAAAGGGGTGTGAGCCGCCTATCGTGAGGGGAGAAGGGACTTTCGGACGGGAGGAAGAATATACCATTGGATGGAAGGAAGAAGCAGGTGCACCCAAATCGAAAGAGGGAGGACCTGCGCTACCATTGCTTGAGCCCACCCCACATCTAGAGAAAGCTTCAAGGTCGCCTACGCCAACAACCAGTGCTATCACTAGGTACGACGAGTTCACCAGAGGACTTGGATCCGCGCATTAGGAAGTGGAGCACTCAAATTCTACGTGAGGTCAACACCTGAGCCAAACTCAGGAACTGCGAAATCAATGAGGCAGAGTTCAACCATCGAGAGTAGGGGAGCAAGATTGATGAGGACATCACCATGCTAGATACGCGCATGCCATGTTCTTCCCCACACTACAAGTCGTCTCCAACTCAACTGCCACGTTCGGTTCGGATTCAGCCGATATCCCTGCACAGTTTTGGCAATATCTCCCTCATCCGGCATCGAAACAAGACGTATAAGGATGTGTTGGAAAGGGGACGACAACATCATCATTTTGGTTCTAGTCCCAGCTCTAGAAGGTTCATGGATCATTATGTGTGACCATGACAAGGTGCTGCATCACCTTTTTGGGCCAATTTGGCCGTGTATCGTGTCGGGTCTTAAGCCCACGTTGTGCACGCCACCCTGGTCACCCTTCAACCCTAGCTCACCCCCTTAGTCCTTAAAACTCAGTCGCTGCTGCCAATTAGGATCGGGTTTTGTTTAATAGGTTGTGATTTCCGTCGAGGATCAAACTTTCGTCATAGCCATTGTACTGTCGAGGTTTTTTGCTGTGAATCAGGGCCCCCGCTCTTGTTCGTCACCACTGTGTCGATTAGTCCTTTTGTGATCAGAACTTGAACCCCTTTGTCTTTGCTTCAATTCATATCTGCAATTATCAGATTGTGTGTTTTACTCTCTTGCTTGTGTTCTCAATTCGCTTGCAGGGAAAAGCCTTCGTGGCGAGGTCAATCAAGTTGTGCTTGGTTGATAACCAGCGGAGCAGTGGTGTAGTGGTTGTGGGGTCCGAACCGTGCTGATTCGAAGCCGGATCGTCAATGTCGAGTTCTCCACCCAATCGAGTTTACCATCTACCTCTCGAAAGATTGGGCCAGCGCCTATCATTTGGTATCAGATTCCTAGGTTTCCTGTGAGGTACTCTCGTGTTTCCCTTTAGATTCATTTGTGTTCATCACCTATCATCCACAAAAACCCCCAAAAAGATTTACTTTTCTGCTGTCCTACCGCCCCGTTTAGCTTTGCAATTTCGTTTTCAGATTGCTTTGTTGAGTTTGTGTCCGTGGTCGAGTCTTGTTGCTGGTTTAGTTTGTGTTTGTCGTCATAGTTCAACGTGTCCGTCGCTGTTATTTTGTTTCCGCCACTAGCCCATCCACTATTAGCCATACAACAAGTCGAGCCACCACATTACTCGATTTGCCCTCGCTAGCCGCCTTGTGTGAACTCTCGTCGTGCAAGCCCTAGATAGGTTGCAAGCCGCTTTAATCGCTTTTGCATCGCATACTTGATCCATGATTCATTATCTGGCGAATACCTATTGCTTTGCATCTACTACCAGGGAGGATGGTGCCCCTTTGTTTGTTTGTGCAACCGCTAGGAGGAAGTTTTTCCCTAGCCGCCGCTGCTTTTCCTGCCGAGTTGTGCCTTTCTGAAATCATAGGTTGAGATACCTTCCCTAAAACAGGTATAACTTTTCGCTCGGTACTCCGTTTTTGCTCAAATTCTTATAGGAGCTTGGCAACAAAAAGTTGGATAGTCATTTAAAAAAATTAAAAAAATCGAGAAGATAAATAAAAAAAATTTAAGTGTTTTAAGGGGTTTTCAGAGATCGTTCCTGATTTTCCCTAGGCCACAATACACCTCTGTTTCAGGTGAAATTTTGTGTGTTTCCATCCTTTGTGATTTTGGATCAGTGGTAAAAAATTCAGAATAAGTTGAGTTCATTTGCTGGTACTTCTTTGCAAATGCGTCTTTGCTCTCTACCAGTGCCTTTTTTGTAAGGTTTTCAGCATTAATTACAGAACTGCCATTTTGCTGATTTTCGGAGTTTTATCTCCATCGTTCCTTGTTACTTTTACCTTGTTGTGCTACGACTAGGACACGTCTTAGTCAACAATTGTGACTTGTGCTTTGGACATTTATTGATTTTTGCTAATCTGCATTCGTTATTTGCTAATCCTTGCTACCATATTGTGCCTACCCATAGCTCCACAAATACTTCTGTCAGCACAATTTCGTCTTGCAATTTGTTACCCACGCTCGACAACTGATTGTGCCGCCCTGTTGGTTTTGGTAAGAACACATGTAAGACGGTGGTAAGTCGCTTGAGATATTGCATTCCACTTCCATACATTCCCACTAGTTGTTAGTTGATAGGGATAACTCTTTTTGTGTTGTCTTTTGCTGTCATATAACCATGTCAGGTAACGGGAAAGGAAAGGAGTCTTCCACAGACTTTAATAAGTGTGTGTCAAAGGACGAGCTTACGAGGCTTGTTACTGAGTAGCATACCTACATGCAAGACCAGTTTGATGCATTGACTCGACAGATCAACAGTCAGGTGACCCGGATTGAACATGTTGAGTAATGACCTTGTGACAACCCCACCCGAGGTAAGTCCGTACTATCACCTAAGCCAATCCACTTTGGTCATTAAGTGATAATAAAGAATCATCCCATTGAGTGTTGTCGGGTCAAGCCCAGTAAATCACTTGGATCAACACACAGAGGATCGAACACGCATACATTAAAACTTCCACGAAGAAGAGTCCAAAGTACCTTACAATTTAATACTAATCTTCCCCGTAGGGTTGCTTATTACAAATCATAGTTCATAATATGATAAACCATGGGTCAGAGTTTTTAAAGACAGCGGAAATAAACTAACGATAACTTGGCATCATGGGAGGCCACCCATAACGCCATTATTCTTCGTCATCCACCCGTTCCAACTCCTAGCCGGGTGGGATTTCTTCATGCCAAATAATATTACCTGAAAACAACATATATAGCAAGGCTGAGTATACTAATACTCAACAAGGCTTACCCGTCTGAAATAAAAGACTTAACTTTCTAATCATGCTTGGATTTTGGCTAGAGGGTTTATTTTGCCAAAGAGCGGTTAAGGAGTTAATCCTTACTTCCAATATTTTAGCTCCAGTTCTAGTAGATTAAGTTATTACTAGATAAGCAACTAATGCCAGCATAATTGTGCAAACAATTAATCAAACATCAAATTTATCAACATTTCATCATAGAGGGATTATCATGGCCAGATAATTAAGCACTCTCGGATAACGGTGAGAGGCCGACGATCGATCGATTAATAACCTTGCAAGGGGAACCTAAACATACGGGAGAAAACACTCACACGAATGCATTCAACCAAACGGTTCCTGTCATTCTTCGGATTGGGATCGGATGCCACAGTCCTAAGTACAAGGCTAGCTGGCATGCCTCACACTAGCATCCAGCGTCACACATTCACTATAGATAGCTAGCCTGGGGCCGCAACCCAAGATTAGTAGCGCAAAGTTCCCGCACCGCATCATTCAGGTACTAGGCTTACCGTACCCATGTCCGGCAAATGTTTAGTACGTTCAAACGCTTAATCTCTTAACCACTGGACCGGAGCCCAAATCCCATGCTCTTACCACGTGAGCAATCCAATTTAACAATCTTATGATTCCAACATAAGAACCTATTCTTGCGAGCGAAGTACATCACTCGACTTGTACCGGGTCGTTAGTGCATAGCAACTAGCGACCTAGTATACTAGTAAAAGATCATAGGTACTTATGGATCATGCATCTAGGGTTTCCATTCAACTCCTGAATGTAAATGCCCATAGATATTCAAGCATAAAGTTCAGAAATTTAAGAAGGAAACACATAGGTAAATGTTAAACCGGGGCTTACCTTCACTTAGCAAGTTAGTAGGAAAGTCTTTCGAACTTTGGTTCGGGTCTTGTTGCACTTCCACGTAGGTCACTTCTCCCTCGAACGGTCCGTCACCTCGTTCTGGGACGAACTCGTAGCTACCGGCAGAAGGTTCTACACGTAGGATGCATATGCAAGAGTTAATTGGTGGAGTGCGTTATTTAATTATCAAACATCACATGACAAGCATAGTGTACCAAGCTGACCACATTCATCTAGATAGAATATATCCAGCATACTCTTCCTTAAAGATAATTCAAGCAACACATTTATTTAATTATTATCTTTATTGTGATTGTGTGCACCTAAATACAAATGAATTAAAAAATTACTTCACAAACACCCAAGTTACATTTCAGAAGTCCACCGCAGCATTACTTAAAGATAAAACACACATAAGTCTTTAAAAGAGGCATTTCTTTATTTTTCTTTTTATTAACTTAGTTTCTTCCAAAAATTATTCTGGTTAACCCATGAAGTAAAACAAAGTGTAAATTTTTGTACAAGCACACAGTGCTACAATAGAGCTGCTGCCCAATTTTCATAGCAATCAGAGCTATATTCTAAGCATAAAAAATACGACAATTCATTCCTAGCAAAAGCAAGAATATTCAATACAGAGAAAACTACTCATGTACTGGAGCTCAAAATTTACACAGATCCTCTATGGACTAAAACTAGCTTACACTCCAAATTTTAGCTCCAGACCCTATTCTATTAATGCTACACAAAAATAACCATTTTCAGCCGAGTAAAACCTAAAGAAATTATACAAAAATATATATAACTGAACAGTAGCCCAACTTTCTCCTATAGCACTATCACGGCATAAACAGCTACTGGACCAAAGGTAAACACCACTGGAGCAACAGACACTGAAATATAGATTTTACTTCATAAACAAGCATCATTCAGAAACAGATATATAGATAGTTCAAAAATATATGATAAATTTACCAGGAGTACACCTAAGCATAACAAGATAATAGCCACAAGAATAGCTACAGAAAGCATACATATGAGGCTATACAAAATATATACACAGATCTACCATAAATGCAAAATAAATCATAACTAAAGATTCACTCATCAACTTTCTGGAAAAACTTAAGTATAGCCTATTCTTGCAAGGGCTAACAACATATCCAAAGATCAAGCCTAGCACAGAAGTAGAACTCAAGTTATGAACACACACATACAAACTGGTTTTGAATTTTTATTCAAAAACTGTACCTCAAAAGTATATACAACCTTTCTAAAAGATGTAGATCCACTCACAAGGAAACCAGAAAAATTGGTTTTACATTTTTCTGATTTTTCTTTGAATTTCTATGATTTTCAAAGATTTGGGCCAAACATAAAAAAGGGGTAGAATCTATTTGCTGAACAGACCCCGGAAAGATTTTATGATTCACAACCATGCCCCTAGTTCGCACAAAATTCCCTGGAAAGAATTTGGTCCTTGGCGGCGCACGGGAGCTCGCCGGCGGTGATAGACGGTCGGACTTGGTCCACAAGCGGCACAGGGAGTCGTGGGTGCTCACCAAGGGTCGATTGTCGGCGGCGGTGGGTTCGGAGATGGCTCCGGTGATCACCGGCGTCAAGGCAGGGGTTGCGCGTCCGCACCGGTGCGATCTTCGGTGAAAAGGGCGCGGCGGTGGGAGTCAATCCGTGGCTCGGACAGCTCTAGTGGAGTGAGGAGGTGGTTTATGAGTGCTTGGTTGAGGCGGAGGTGCATCCGGCGAGGTGGTTCATCGGCGCAGTTCGGCGGCAGCCGCCAGGAGCTCTACTCCGGTGAGGTGGCTGGCCAAGCACGACAACGCTTGGCCTGGGAAGGTTCGCTGAGGTCGTATAGTTCGATTGGGAAGCTCGGGTAGTGGCGAAAGGGTCTGGAGGGGGAGGTTCTTCGTGGAGGCACCAATGGCGGTCGCGACGGCGATGCTCTGGGTGAGCGGCGGAGACAGAGCAGCGGCGGCGTCGTGCGTGTTCATGGGGTCGGGTGTGCTTCTTATAGGCGTCACGACGATGACTTGCTAACCAAGTCTCAACCAATGGGGCGAGGCGGTGGGGACGGCATGGGCGCGTGACGTGGGAAGGGGTCGCCGGCCAACGGCGGCTCGGCGTGCGCGCGCCGGCCAGTTCGGGCGCGCCGTGTGGCACCAGCATATGGCCTCTAGACCGCGCCGCTCGTCCTTCCGCATAGTGATCAAGGCACAACGCACGGACCGGCGGGTGGGGAAGTGCCTCGGTGTGCGCGCGATCGGCGGCCGACGTGGCGGGGCGCGACGATGGCGTTCGCGAGGGTGCGTTCTGGCGCAGAAACACTTCGGAGTAGCCCTGGTTGACCGATGCAAACTCCAAATTTTGACAACAAAGTGCACCATAAGGTAATAAAAAGGTGTAGATCTCACTATCCTCTACAACTTCTACAAAGGCCGATTGGTGTTTTGATCAATGGATCGGGCATAAACAACAGGCAAAAACTGAGGTTTTCTTGGCGCCCATGAACAGTGTCTGCAGACTTTGACCAAGTTTTTACCCATCTTCCACTCAAAATTAGCAATGCCGCCAATTATGAAAATTGTGTATCTGGAAAAGATGAACAACTTTTATTTTGGCCAATTTTGAAGTGTTTAGATGGAATTTGGAGAACACGGCAAAAGTTCTAGATGGAGTATAGGGTCAAAGGGGTTAACTAGGGTTTGAAAGGGGTTTTGACCAAGTGTTGACCAGTCTTGACCAAGTGTTGACCATTAGGGTTGGTTGGCGAGGTTTTCGAGGTGATGACCCAGGTTGACCAAGGTTTAACCAAAGTCAACGTGTTTGACTCGGTTGACCAGTCATTAGAGTTAATTAACCCTAATTGAAAACCTGGGGCGTCACAGACCTCCACCAGTTCAACCTGAGGATGATGATGAGTTCTAGGATGTTGATCCTGATGAGGAGCGTCTCCGACGTAATCATTTTCAGATGGGAGGAGGTAATCGCAATCGTGGAGGAGGTAATCAAAATCGTGTTAATAATGATCCTTTTGCTAAAGTTAAGTTTACCATGATTCCTTTTGCTGGTAATGTTGATCCTGAGGCTTATTTAGATTGGGAATTAGCTGTTGAACAAAAATTTAATTCCCATCAAGTTCCTGATGAGCATAGAGTTAGGCTTGCTACTAGTGAGTTTACTAGTTTTGCTCTCTTTTGGTGGACTGATCTGTACAATGCTTATGCTAATAATAATGATGCTCCACCTATACCTCAAACTTGGAATGCTTTGAAACAACGTATGAAATCTGACTTTGTTCCTCCATATTATCAACGTGATTTGCGTATGAAACTGCAAACTTTAAAAATAAGGTGATAAAAGTGTCGAGGCTTATTATCAAGAATTGGTTATTTCTTTGTCACGTTGTGGCATACATGAGGATGATCAGGCTCTTTCTGTTAGATTTTTTGGTGATTTGAACCGTGATATACATGATATTCTTGATTACAAAGGTTCAACCAATTGTACCATCTTGCTATTAAGGCTGAACGTGAGGTACAGGGACGTCGCCAGCAATTTTCTTTCAGGTCCGACACTGGGAGAACTTTCCAGCAGTGTCCGAATGTTGACAAGTCCAAGGCCGTCGCTGCTCCTAACGCGCCATCACCTACACCGTCTACTACACCAACTTCAGAGGTGAGCAATTTGTCTCCTGTGCAGGTCCAGTCGCATAAGAAGCCTTTTACTCTAAGTGCGTCCTCGAGTAGTGCCGCTAGCATCCAGTGTCACCACTGTAAGGGCATGGAACACGTGTCGAAGGAATGCCCAAGTCCCCGTGCTTTCATCGCTGCCCCTGATGGTAATGGTTATGTCAGTGCTAGTGATGAGGAAGATTCTTTGGCTCTTGCTACTAATCTTGTTGCAGATTCTTCGGTCGAGCAAGAGGAGGATACTATTCATTCTGATGCTGCAGCTGCGGGCTTCCCTAACCTTCTTGTGCAGCGTGTGTTGGCCGCTCAATTGGCTGATGAGAAGGACACAAAGGTACAACATAACAATTTGTTTCATATGTTTCTCATTGTCCAGGAGCACTGTGTTCTCACCATAATTGATACCGGGAGCTGCAACAACTTGGTGAGTTCAGATATGGTCTGAAAGCTTGGTTTGACCACTCGTGAACTATGTCACGCATATCACATACAATGGTTCAACAATAGTGGTAAGGCAAAGGTAACACACTCAGCACGCATACATGTTTCAGTAGGTTCTTATACCGACTATGCTCATTTTGATGTTGTGCCAATGGAAGCATGTGTAACATCCCTGATGTTTATTTAGCATAAGCACATGATTTAGCCTTGATAATTTAGTGTGATTAGCCCCAAAGCATGTTTAGCCTAGTTTTGATCAACTTTGCAAATTAAACCTTGGTCAAAATTTCCAAAACTTAGTCAAACCCCTTAGAGCTCTATAATCTTGAAATGATTTTCTTGCACGTTCTCCAAATTTCACTATAGAATTTCAAATTATGTCAATATAAAAGATTTTTGTTGTTTCCAGGAACACAATTTTCATAATTGGCGGACATTCAAATTTTGAGTGCAAATTGGCCAAAAATCGAGTTGAAGTTTCTGTGAACAGTAAATCGAGGCCGAGAAAATCTGCACTTTCACCAAGTTTTTCCCGTCAAACCAATCAACAAAACATAGGTCACCCTTTGTAAAAGATGTAGTCCTATAGTTCCTCTACAACTTTTGTATTAGGAGAATTTCAACTTAGTTTTGAACTTTTGGAGTTTCGAATCGTCAATCAGGCGCAAACGGAATGAAAACAGGGCGTCGGGGCCGTCGTCGCCGCGCTCCCGCGCGTGCGCGCGCGTGCGCTGGGCCGCCGGCCACGTGTCGCCCGCCTGTCCCTCCGGTGTACGGCACCTCGCGACCGCCGCTGTGGAACCGTGCGCCTTGGGATACTCCGCACCCTCCCGAAGCCGTACGCCGCGTCCAGGGGCTAGGCCGTGACTGGTCGCGGGCCCGGCTGGCCACGCGCCGTTGCGCGCCCATGCCGCGCGCGTCGCACGCATGCAAGGCGGGGCCAGCTGGCGCGCCGCGCCTTTAGGCACTCCCCCTGCCTCGTCCTCGTCGTGAAACTACGCGCCTCGCGCTTAAAACCCAAGCGCAATGCCGCCACTGAGCTTTTCCCCTCCGCCACACGCGAACGTCGTTGCCGACGTGCTTTCCCTCCGCCGCTTGCTTGCGCCGCCCCCTCTTTGTTCCTCCTCCTCTCTTAGGTCCTCCTGAACCTCCTCGAAGCCTCGTCCGTCGCCGCCGTAGCGTCGTTGGGCCGCCGCTGCCCGTACGCCGCGCTCCGGCGAGGGCCGCACCGTGGCGGAGCCGCGGTGGGTCGCCGGCGCCGTCCCGGGCCAAGCCGCCGGGTCTACTACCTCCAGGTAGTCGCGCGCCCCTCCCCGAACCCGCTCACCGGCCAAGTCCGCCCAGTACTCGCCGCCAGCGAGGTGCCACGGCCGCCCAGGGACCCAATTGCATCGATTGGAAAAGTCTCAGGGATTTTCCATAAACTAGGGACCTACTTGTAATATCGAAAAGTTAGTTCAATGGTCCATGTGTAAAAGCTGTTTTAGGTTTTCTCAGCAACTTCGAAAATTCATTAAAAATCGCAGGAAAATAAAAAAAATGCAAATCCAGTTGTGTTGGTTTTCCTGTAATGAGATCTACATTTTCTAGAAAGGTTGTATAGGGTTTTTTTGTGTAGATTTGAAATGAAAAATCAAACTCAGTTTGAAGTGTTTTTGCTGTAGTTTAAAATGTACTCATGTTATGGAAGTGAAATTTGGATATGTTGTTTTGTATACCATATTTAGATTTTTTACCAAAAATGACCTAAGTTTGATATGTAGATCCGTAGTTACGATTTATGTAATCTTTATACTGGATTCATCTTGATGCTTTTTATAGTCCCCACAATAAATCTTTTCTTTAAGCACCAATACACCCCAGAGCTTTGTCATGTTGATTAGCACTTTTGGTAAAATAAATATGATTTTAGGATTTTGTTTGAATCATGTTTTGTAATTAATCTTCTGTAGGATGTTAAATTGATAACTTGAAACCTAAATTAGATCTACACTTGGGTTTTAGTCAGGGGCTTAGTTTTGATATAAATGACTTGTAGGAAACATTTGAGATCAAAAATATTTGTAAATCTTTTTGTAGGATTTAATTTAGTTACGATAGGTTGATTCTTGTCTTTTTCATATAAATTAATTTATATGCTATCTGGAGCTAATTTTTGGTATGTGAGCTTATTTTAGGATTATGTTGTTGTGTACAAAATTTTAGGGCAGTTGGAGTTATATTTCCTTTAATATGGATTTTTTATGTAAGGCTAGCTAGAATCTAAATATATATGCTTTGCTTACTTTTAAATTTAATTAAGGATTTCATGATTAGTTTCTGTTTGTAATCATTTAAACACACCCCCATACTGTTTGGTGAAGTTAAGTAATTTAATTTGCTTAGATGTGCACACAATCACCATCAAAATAGCCTTTACTTAACCATCACACCACCCAATAATTTTTGTGAGAAAATATTAAAGTGTAGATGAATGTGGCCAACAAGAGTTGATTTGATGGTAATTCTCCCACCCTCACCATCACCTAATACATGTGCATGTATACGTGTAGATTTACCGGACGGGACGTACACACTGACTCGGGAGGGAGACAGAGCTGTTGATGGTGAAGTGAACAAGCTTGGTGTGCATCAAGACCTGGACCAAAGTCCAGAAGAGCACAAGACTATAGCTGAAGTAGAGGAAGGCAAGCACCGGAGTGCATTAACCCTTTTTCTTAAACACACAGTTTTACTTTTTGTATTTATGATTTGTTTATGCATTTAAATTTCAGGAGTTGTTTTGAAACCTTATATACATGATCATTAGGTTCCTATGCTCTTTTACTAGTATGTTAGGTCGCTAGTGTCATGCTTTAAGGACACGGTACAAGTCGAGTAATGGCTCATTGCTCGCGAGATATAGGTTACTTATGTTGGAATCATAAGTTGGTGAAACTGACTCGCTCATGTGGTAAGAGCAATGAGTTCGGTCTCGACCGAGTAGCATTGTGCTGGTTTAAGCTATTGAACGTACCAAACACTTGTCGGGAATGGGACCGGTAAGCCTAGTACCTAATGAACCAGTGCGGGAACTTTATCGCTACTACTCTTGAGATGCGTCTCACGGTTCGCCACCGGTAGTGCAAGTGTGAGTCTGGACATACTGTGTTGGGCGTACCAGTAAACCTTGTACTTAGGACTGTAGCATCTGATCCTAAGCTGTGGGAATGACGAGAACCGTCTGGTCGGGGTAGACCCTACATTTGCTTTTATTTGGATTCTTGGGGTCTACTTTCTTCCGTGTGTCTTGAGTTGTACCTTGCAAGGTTTATAAATTCGATCGATCGTCGGTCTCTCACCGTTATCTAAGACGGCTTAACCACTGACTACCCCATTTTGAAATATGGAACAGATGGATAAATTTGCTGCTTGAATAATATTGTTTGCACAACTGCTTGTTTAGTTTAGGTGCTTACCTAGAATGGTTAATATACTAGAACTTGAGCTAAAACTTGAAATTAAGGATCAACTCTTAGTTGCTTTTTGGCAAAACAAACCCACCAGCCAAAAAGCCTTGCATGTCTAGTTGTAATTGTATTTTGTCGGGTAAGTCTTGCTGAGTATTAGTATACTCAGCCTTGCTTTACTTGTTGTTTTCAGTAATTCTATTTGGCCTGGCTCTATCCCTGAGGGCTGGGAACTTGAATGGGAGAATGATGCCGATGAGTGATATGTTATGGATGGCCTCCCATGTGTATCTTCCACTTAGTTTACTTTTTCGCTGTTGAAACTCCGAACGTTTACTTTTATGCATGAAAACCGGTTTGTAATAATTTGACCCTGTGGGCTGTTATGTAATTTGAACTTGTACTCTGGTCCCGCCTTCATGTGGGCTCTGTTGCATATTATCGATAATGTATTGTAAGTGATTCACCGGGCTTGACCCGGCAGAGACGCCGGAATACTTCTTTATTATCGCTTAATAGCCATGTGGACCGGCTTAGGCGATAATACGGAATTATCTTGGGCGGTTCTATCACAGCATGTTCCCTTTTATTAGGACGACCATGGGAATATGATAAAGATGATGCACACTATGGTAGAACTAATACTTACACTTTCATGCATAAGAATAAAAACATTACTTTGCTTCCTTTATCACCTGCTGATGTTAGGAAATATTTTAAAGATCTTGCTGAAAATAAAATGAAACAACCCGCTATGAGTGATTCTAATGTTGATAAACGTGAGGGTATTAAATTAAAAGGAGGTGCTTTTATTGCTACTACATCTGCTATTGCTGAACTTTGTGAAAATCATGATGCACCTTGTTAAACTATACTGTCCCAAGATGTTCGTATTTTCGATGCTACTATATCTTGTATGTATTCTGTTGTCACTAACCTTTTGCAGGAGGTTGATGATGGATGGAGACGAGGACGACTCCAATTCAAGAAGGGGAGGATGATGAGGACATCGCCACCTTAGATACGCGCACGCCACGTCCTTCCCCACGCTGCAAGTCGTCTCCAACTCAGTTGCCACATTCGGTTCGGATTCAGCCAACACCTCTGCACAGTTTCGGTGATATCTCCCTCATCCGGCATCGAAACGAGGCGTATAAGGATGTGTTGGAAAGGGGACGATGACGCCGTCGTTTTGGTTCTAGTCCCAGCTTTAGAAGGTTCGTGGATCATGTTGTGTGACCATGACAAGGTGTTGCATCACCTTTTTGGGCCAATTCGACCGTGTATCGTGTCGGGCGTTAAGCCCAGGTTGAGGACGCCCCCTGGTCGCCCCTCAACCCTAGGTCGCCCCTTCAGGGTTTAAACTCAGTAGCCGCCGTCGTTTAGACTCGAGTTTTGTTTAATAGGTTGTGATTTCCGTCGAGGATCAAACTTTCTGCATAGCCATTGTACCGTCGAGGTCTTTTGCTGTGAATCAGGACTCCCTTTCTTGTTCGTCACCACTGTGTCGATTAGTCATTTTGTGATCAGAACTTGAACCCCTTTATCTTTGCTTCAATTCCTATCTGCAATTATCAGACTGTGTGCTTTACTTTCTTGCTTGTGTTCTCGATTCGCTTGCAGGGAAAAGCCTTCGTGGCGCGGTCAATCAAGTTGTGCTTGGTTGATAACCAGCGGAGCAGTGGTGTAGTGGTTGTGGGGTCCCAATCATGCTGATTCGAAGTCGGATCGTCAACGTTGAGTTCTCCACCCAATCGAGTTTACCATCTACCTCTCGGAAGATTGGGCCAGCGCCTATCAGAGATGCTCTGTCAGTTGAGGCGGGGACTAAGTGATGAGATAGTGAACAACGATTTCAATCCAATACGGAGCTGCAGAGCTTGACATTGTATTCAGGGTGCAACGGAGCGTGGAATGACATTCACCGTCGGGTCAGTTTCCATACCAATTAAAACACCATCCAAATAGCAGAATTTGACAGTATTAGTACCAGTTCCGGATTTCGAGCTTCAATATCTACATCGGTGGTAGTAATTTCAAAGGGACGAATAACGAATTAAGGGGATAAAGAAATATACAATATGGTGACATAACATTCTTTTTAAAAATATAATTTATCAAATCTAGTTGTGCTATTAGCGCGGGTCAAGTTGCTACTTGTTAGTTTGTTACATCGTGATCATGTGATGTTCCCCTAATTTTTTTGGAAAAAATAGGAACACTAACTCGATCTCTTCCTTCCACGTAAGGGATACAGGTGGTGGCACCAATTTTTGTTTTTGTGAGCGACTTTTTTCTGGCTTGATTTCTTTCATTTAGGATGCTAGTGGTGACACCAGTAGACCATTAAGGACCAGTTTTGACGAGCTCCTCCAATTCCAGCTCCACATTACACCGATACTGCACTTTTTTAGCGATAATGTCTCCCTCTGCTTCTCACAAACAGGCGAGGAGCCGAAAAAAGGACAGCTCGATGCTTGTAGCTCCTGCTTGCGCAAGGTTCGAGAAAGGGTTCGCTTGTGCAAGTACTTAGGGTGTGTTTAGATCCAAAAAGTTTGCAAAAAACATCTCATCATCTATCACCTCACCTCACATTACTTCTCACTATTCATCTGCATTTACACCAATTTTTTCCTAATTCTTCCCTAATTCAACCAATTCATCTGGATCTAAACACATCCTTAGAGTCTTTTTGTACGCAGTCTTTCTCTGTATTTTTGCGAGCTCTTTTCGGTACACAATACCACTTTTTGGTAGTACGGTGGTATTGTCGGTTTTTTGCTGTGGGTAAAATGGTAATTTGGTGAATGAATATTATTTGGAAAAAACATACCGCCGACGAGTACAATAAAAAACATACCGCATACAATACCTAAATCATTTCATATATCTAATTTCATATATTACAACAAAAATATTTTCCATTTCCAATAATACCCATATGCTACCAATACCACTTATGAATACCACCCGTACCACACACAAAAAACCGGTGGTACAGAATAATCTCAACCGTCCGATCCTTACAAATAGATCATTTTTTATTACATACGAGTACTTTTAAAATAGTGATACAAGGTGGTATTGTATACAAAAAGATCTCTTTGCAAGAGGCTGCTACAGAACTCGAACCTCATGGAGTCATGGTCACAAAGCAACAGCTTTACCGCAGCGCCAAGGCAAGAAGCCGAAGAAGCTACAAATTAGCGGCTCCTCCGGATCGTGGGGGCTGGGGCCTCCCGACACGCTACAGCGCAGGAGTAGGTGGAACCTCAAGAAGCTCAATCAAACAAGAGTTTCAAGTAGTTAATCACCGGAAGAAAAGTCAACTTTTTTCGGGAGTGCAAAGAAAAGTACACTTGGGCAACTACTTTTATACCGAAAATTTAGAAAGAGTATGTTCTTTTGAGATGGGGGGTGGCGGCAGATGGCTGGTAGCCTGGTACCATTAGGCTTCTCTGCGGGGTACTGAGCGTTGAGCTGTACAGTGGAATGTGTCACCTCTCCTTTTATTTTGTTCTTTGATATTTATGCTCGTCTAAAAAAAAGAAAAGGTAATGGATATGTATCTCAAACACCTTTTCAATTTAGTCGCCATGAACCTTCTACTTGGAACACAATTAAACAATTACAAAGTGAAGATTCATGAGGTTAAGGCGGAGCTTTGGGGTGCATTGCCAAACTTTGCAAATGGATTCTTTATCAATCCACATTTCAACAGGTGGGTGTTAAGGTAATTGTTTGCTAATCACTAGTTGTGGATGTGCATTCGTAGTGTTGTAGTTAATTAGTTGTATTGATGTGTTTTGCAATATCATAATTGCAGCATGATCCACTTTGATAAGATCCCTGAACTGACTTTGATGGAATGTCTTGGTGTTGCTCTCCTTCAAGAACAGAGCCCAGACAACCATAACATCTCTCTCTCTCTCTCTCTCTCTCTCTCTCTCTCTCTCTCTCTCTTATGGGCACCATAATAGAGCCGCCTTTGTGCCCTTGTGTTAGAGCCCGGACAGCCAGGGATCGAGCCAAGATCTGGTGGCAGGAGGGCTGACTCCTCTTCTTCCTCCTCCAACCCCTCCTCTCCTTCTCCCTCCTCCTCAAATTTCTAGGAGAGGCTTAGGAGGGGCTTAGTGGAGCTCACGGCGGTAGGGGGTGCTGGAGCCCCTCCCGCCCCACCGGCTGCCTACCCAGGGTCGCCAGGCCCTAGGTCCGCCGCTGGCTGGATAGATGATGAGGTATGTTGTTTGAGTTTTGTGAGTGACGATCAATAATTCTGCCACTGGACTTGGGTATCAACATTGTTTTTACTCTATGTTAGGACTCCAAGACAACGAGTGCACTTGGTGGGAATGATTTGATTAATGTTGATATTCTCCACACATCAATGGAGGCTATTTAGGGGGGAAATCTACGAAGTGTGATATTACTACATCATTATCATCCAAAGTTAAGGTTGCGAGAAACACCGCCGATGAGGACGATCAAGAATCCAACCATGACATTGGTCATGAACAAGATGAATGAGCGGCAAGTGAGACGTTTTCTCTCCGATTATTTGGCATTTTAATTCCCACCATTATTGTTATGTGTTGTATACTATTGATGTTATTTGTAGGCAAGCTAATTAAAGACTATGGACAATATGAAGTCACATGTGACATCATATGGGTTTGGATGGGTTTATTATGTACATTTAAGCTTAAGAAAACTTAAATTGTTGACATTAGTTCCTAATGTTGGACCTTTTTTGCCAAAATTTGTAGAATATCATGTGTGTGTGACCTCGTGCTTCAAGAATAGCAGAACTAGCAATGTTATACAAGAATGGACATTTTCACCTTATTCACATGGTCTATCATCATCTCTTTTTCTATTAAACTATTGATGATCATCAAGAGTTGTTCATATGTTCATTGGTTATTATGTCGTTCTCATTCTTTTTTTGGCACGAGGATGCATCGCATACTTTATAAACAGACTTTCATCCGGGGACCATCTAATCCCCTGCTATGCAATTTTGTTTTTTAGTTTTTTTTTCAATCAACAACATTAAGGTGCACAAAGACCGTCCTTTGTGACGGACAATTTCCGTCTTATCAAGGATGAAGATGAGAAAGAAGTGAGTTTTTGCTGCTCTAAATTTTCTTGGTTCTATTTTCTTTTATAATTCGAAATAAAATAATGATAGGTGAGCATACTTTATCTTCGACATCAGTATGAGTGTAGAATACGAAGATATGAAAATGTAGTTGTTACTGACGAGGTCATGACAGAAGAAATTGCAAAATGAGAAGCTGAGTTTGAGGAGCTCAAGAAACATAAGCTTGAAAAATCCTCAAAAAACTTGCAAATTGGTGGCAAAAGCGAGTAAATAAGAGAATGAGCTTTTAGATATTCTTAAAAAGAAAACGACGAAGAAAGGTAAATACATTTACAGTTTATTGTACTGATACTCAAGTGTTCTTTAAAATGAAAAAAATACTCAACATATTACACTTTAACTTACTTTCAAAATTCCAAAAAAAAAAAGGAACACAAGCTAAGCAGCAGAACATTATGCAGAGGCGGAGCTGCACCTAGGGCCACCTAGGCCAAGGCCCTAGTCGTGGCCCATGGAGTCCACATACCCCTTGTTGTTTTTGGCCCATAACCATGTCTCGGAAGCCCAGATCGAACTGACGATGGCAAAACGATGCAACCAGGGAGCAAATGAGTTCGAGTCGCGACTGCGCGAGCCGCGAGAGGATCCCGCCGCCGGGCGCCGGTCACCTCCTGCATGTGCCAGTGCGGCCTGCAGCCCTGCCTCCCTGGACTTTTGCCTACCCGCCTAGCAGCTACCCCGTGGAGATTGTTCATCAGTCAAGGACAGCAATCCCCAATCATCAGGTATTTCTTCTCCCTAATCAGCTAATTTCCCACCATCTCCATTTTGACCGCTGAATTTTGGCCCTAGTCGTGATCAAAAGCTAGATCCGCCGCTGACATTATGGTTATTTGTTATCCCTGAAAGTGCTCCTGAAACCATACCACCCCAACAAGTATGTTCTTCACTAAATAATTTTGTTATATTCTTTGTGAGTTGATTCCTTAAACATGTGATTTTTTTTGTTAGTTGAATACTTGTACTTTTCATTCTCCAATTTCAATTATTATGGAAATGGCACAACACTATATTTTGAAGGAGTAGTAGAAGCGACGAAGATTTGGAATCTTTACGAGATATCCATCCACTACTCGGACATTCACTATGACTCTCAAAAACTTGCTATAGTTATTCGTGATCATTATGTTAGATGCTACACATTCTCTTTAATATTATTTTACATTCCATGAAACTTGCAATATTTGAGCATGAATTCTTTTACATCTTATTTTTAAGTTTATTTTTTAGTGTTTTAGAAAATTTAAGATGTCCAATTGTGAAATATCTTGTAGTGCATGGTGCTGAGAAAAAAAGATAGTTGAGGAAGTTGTACTTAAAATCCATGATAGGCCTACCAAGTTTGTTCTTTCTTTTTCTTCTTTTTGTGTGATATAAAAAATCATTCTGATCCTTTTATATATTTATATAGATTATTTTTTCTATTTCCTTGTTGTTGGATCAAGTTATGTTTCAACCAATTTGCTTAGGGCTAAAAGGTTTTGCTGTTGTTGTTGAATTATTCTGATTGCAATCTTCTTTTGCATACATTTATCGATATTTCTTTGATTTTTCTAAAGAAAACCACAATGCCTTGACAAAATTTCACGAAATTTATATGTGTTGGGGATTTTACTCCACTGAGCATGAGAAGAGAGAAAATTGAAAGAGGAAAAGTCATAACTTGGAGGGAGAAAAGTGGGAGTGCTCAAAGAGTGAGTCCCCTCCTCAAACCTCTCCGGGCCTCTTATACAGAAAAGGAGTGGGGGTGGCAATTTGCTCCCAAGCCCCTAGTGGGTACAAAATTTACAACCAGGTCTTATGACCTTTGCCATTTGATGGGCCGAAAGAAGGGGCTGTCTTGCGAGGCTCATTTCCCAATAGTAGCCCATCAACTACTTTGGTTTGACTGGTACAACAAAGTGAATTAGCTAAATTTATGAGAAAAAAAACCTTGCTACAAAATTCACTTCAGTCATGAGGACATGCCCCTCCCCCCTCACACCATGTCTACTTCATCGTTGGACTAGACTTTACTAGTCATCTTCTATTTCTCAACTTAGATTTCGCCGCTTCACCTTTTAGCTTCGGTTTCAACACAGTGGATGAAGTAGACACACACTTTCTTTCGTGTAGTCGATATAGTCGAAGAAGAAATTTCATTCTTAATCGAGGTCGATGTAGTCAAAGTAGAGGAAGCAGAGATATGCTACCTTTATCCCACCAAAGCTCCATCAATGCCTCCGGGTCTTCGCTCACATGGCAAAGCTCCATCAATGCCTTCAGGTCTTCGCACACATGGAAAAGACATGAATCTCGGGGTGAATTGGTTCCCAAGATCCCGCCATAGCCTGTCTTGGCCGGTGCTTATGGTGAAGACTGTACTAGAACTTTTCCATGTTGTTGAAGTAGTGGCGAAATTGACATAGACTGTAGTCGAGATTGCCGCGAAGACGAAGCCGATGACTATGCGGATGATGATTGTGGACCCTAAGTGGTGATGGATGCGCAAACCACTTCGGGCCTTTTGTCTTGTCAGAGCAAACCACTTCGGGCTCTTGGCCCACAATCAGACTGGGCTTTCGGCGTCACAGTCTGCCAGAGAAGTTGGACCGATCGACTTGCTAGACTTTTTTTTGTTACCAGAACGAGGTTGATTAATTTGTTTTCCTTTTTCCTTTCGTAGTCAAAAACTAAACTGGCAGGGTTAAGACCGCCCACAGTTTTTATTAAGAGAAGAGAACCTAATCCCGGCTTAAAAAATTTCTGAACCCCCGGTTACACCAGCGAGGGGATTTTTTTAAAACCAGTCCCGTAAATTTGCTCCAATGATAAATTGAACCCGTGTATTTTGATTGCGACCATACATCAACCCCCTCTAGCTAGAGGACCTTTGTTTTTTTCTTTCGTAGTCGCAGCCTGCCGGACGTGATAACCGCATAGAGAGATGAAAGAAACAAAGTTGAACAGAGAAAGTTGACAAGAGCCTGGTTGGGTCAGTGCTGGCTGCTGCCAGTGATATTGCAACAGTGGCTGCTGCCAGTGATATTGCAACAGTACATGTACGTGGCACTAAGGGCAACTCCAACCGGCCTCTCAAATTTGAATCATCATCCACCCATATGAGGATCTCTCATCTACATTTGAGACTTCTATTTTCCTTTCAACTCCATCCCATCTCTTATATACCCTACTTCTAATAAATTCTCTTTTTTATCCGCTTATTACATGTGGACCCCACCTGTCAGCAACCCCCTCCCCCCTTATCCACCCACCCCCTGCCTCTTCTCACCCGATCCCCACCCTCCCCCGACTCACTCTCTCTCTGCCATCCACATCGCCGCCGACCGCCCCCACCCTCGCGCCTCCCAGTCGGCCGCCCCCACCCTCACGCCTCTACTCCCTCCCTGCGCTGGCCTCCCTCGCCAGGGAGCCGCACGGGCGCGACCTCGAGGCAGGAAGCCGTCGGCCTCCACGGGCACGACCTCGAGGCGGGCGGGGAGGCCGCTGCCCGGCCACCAGCGGCGCGGGGACGATGAGGCCACAGTCCAGCGGTGCGACCGTCAGACCCCGTCGGCGCCGCGTTGCTCCAGCCCGTCCGCCGATCCGCCGCCACGAGCGGGGCCTCGTGCCAGTGCCTGGCCCGGAGATGTTCGTGGACGCGCGGGAGCGGCGGTCGTTGGCGCGCAGGGCGGGTGAGGGCTCTCATCCGGAGTTCCTGTAGGTGAGGGTCGAGGGGCGGAATGAGAGTCTCTCATCCATCGGGGGTGATGAGGGGTGGGTTGGAGACGTTTTTTTACCTTTGAGCTCTCAGAGATGAGGTGAGGGTGGAGAAGAAAAGTGGGTTGGAGTTGCTCTAAGACCAAGAGAAATCAAAGCTCTGATGATGTGCATTAAGAGGTTTATCGGCACAGTCAATTTTATGCTTAGGGGACACAATGGGTTTGCAGTGAATAGACTTGCTGTTAAGTTTGAATTGCATAAGGAACATGCAAATGATGATCGAATGCAAGGGTGGCTGTTAGGCCAGTCTCAGTGGTAGTGTCATATGCACACTTACCAAGTCCGCCACATCAGCTTTTCAACATGATGACCCTGTCACTCTCAATGCACAGGGTCATGGGCACAGTTTCATAGATAGAATATAGTATTTAAATCTTGCATGTGTTGTGATCAAATGTAGGGTCATGGGCTCTCAGTGGAGGGTCATGAGCATTGGTACCTGTGTCGACCTGGGGTCATCACCATGACCCTAAGATCTTCTCTTCCTTCATTTATTTGGTGCCATGTCATCAAAAAATTCTATGTGGCAGTATATTAAATGTCGATGAACCTGCCACTGAGACTGACCTTATTCATCACGGGTGTTTATTCACTTCGGGTGGAAAAAGAGGAGTTATTGCAGTGGGCTCCACGCAAAACAGAGGTTTATGGTCTCATAAACACACTTTCAGGGCTTCTGGGCTTACTGAGAGTTTATGGAAATAAGCTCCAATAAATTCCTTGTGTTTGATAAAAAAAGCTTATAAAGCTCTTTTTTTAAGAATGACACAGTACAACGCAGACGCTTACAACACACACGCACACTCACCTTTATGAACACACGTACGCAAACCCTACTCTATGAGCACCTCCGAACGGCAGATCTGGAGATTCTCGAAGTCACCACTGGGGTTGGAGATTCCCGAAGTCACCACTGGGGTCGTCGACGGAAACGTCGCTTACCACTTAATGCATAACGCCGGAAAATCTCGGAATAAATTCAGAAAAAGGTGCGAGCACCAGGATTTGAACTCTGATTTTTTTGAGTGAGTAGCGTCCACTGGACCGTCCTACTATTGGACTACAAGCTCATTCGCGCTCATAAAGCTTAGGTAACCAAACAGGGATTTTATATTTATATATATATATTTTTCTCAATTTGCAAAATTATACTACCGTTTTGAAATTTTACAAAAATATACCACCAACGCCGTGGGCCACGGCGGATAGGCCCAACCGCCGTGGCCCACGGCGGCAGGCAGTCCAAACGCCGTCGGCCATGGCGGTGGGGCTACCGCCAATGGTCCGATCCCGTCTGTGGGCCCGCGGCAACTTACCGCTGTGGGTCACGGCGGTAGGACCTAATCGCCGTGGCCCACGGCGGCTGGCGCACCTATATAAAGGGGCGACGACGGCCGCCGTCCCCCACCCCTACCGCCGCAGCCCCTCTCTCCCTCATCTCTCTCGGGTACGTTTTCTTTCTTTTTTAATTAGTTTAATTACTGTAATTAGTGTAGATAATTAGATTTAGTTTAGAAAATTTAGAAATTACTTTATTTGTTCTAGAAAATGTAAAAATTAGTTTAGAAAATTTAGAAAATTAGGAAACTACTTTATCTTATTTAGAAATTATCGAAAATTACTTTATCTGTTCTAGAAAATGTAGAAAAATAGTTTCCATGTTGTAGAAATTGTAGAAAATTATTTTATCTTATTTAGAAATTCTAGAAAATTACTTTTTTTTTCTATAAAATATAGAAAAATAGTTTTCATGTTGTAGAAATTGTAGAAAATCGCTTTATCTTGTTTAAAAATTGTAGAAAATTACTTTATCTGTTCTAGAAAATGTAGAAAAATAGTTTTCATTTTGTAGAAATTCTAAAAAATTACTTTATCATATTTAGAAATTCTAGAAAATTACTTTATCTGTTCTAGAAAATGTAGAAAATGCATAGATTACTTTATCTGGTTTTTTTAATTGTTAATTTATTTTTTGTGTGCAGCTTCAGCTATGGATCAGGCTCAGGATCAGGCTCGGGCTGAGGCTCTGGCTCGGGCAGCGGCGTACGTGACGCCCGAGTTGTTGGAGGCTCAGGTCGACCGCAGGCACCGCTCGTACCTGTCCGTCGTCCTCGGAGAGGATCTTGGACACGTACGGTCTCGCAGTACGCGGACGTTGTTGCCGATCCACGACCGTTGGGTTCCTAAGTACGTGAATTTACCTTTGTTATATGTACCTTTATTTATACTTTTGTTATTAACTAATAAATTTACCTTATTTGTTTCAGGTTACGCGCTACAGGACTACTGCCTGTAGCGCGGTTAGTCGAGGGGAACAGGCTGCGGGACGCGATTCCTCGTAAGGATCGCATCACGCGGTTCCAGTTCGACTTCTCCCTCCTCTGCGCGCTTCTGGACCACTGGAGGTCGGAGACCCACACGTTCCACTTCACCGTCGGCGAGCTGACGGTGACTCTTCAGGACACGTCCCTGTTGATGGGGCTACCTTGTGAGGGCGAGCTGATGGGGCATGTGGACATCTCGGCGGACTGGCGTACTGAGTTCCTTGCTCGGTTCGCGAACGTTCCTCGGAACGATCGCGCCCCCGCCCCGTACCAGGAGTTCACGAACGCTCACGGACCCACCTTGAGCTGGTTGCATCAGTTCAGCGTACGTACCTTCACCTTATATTTTTCTTCGTTTTTGAATATATGGAGACAATGTTACTAACGTGGGCCGCCGTGGGCCACGGCGGTAGGTTCCAACCGCCGTGGCGGACGGCGGATGCCGCGCTTATATAAAAGGCGACAGTTCCAACCAGCAGTCCCGCCCCACCCTACCGCCACCTCCCTCTCCCCTCTCGCTGCTACTCCCCTACCGCCACCTCCCTCTCCCCTCTGGCTGCTACTCTCTCTTAGGTATGTTTCCTCTATTTATTTTATGTAATTAGTTAAATTAGTTTCGAATAGTGTAATTAAATTAGATATTTTGTACCAGTAACTAGAGATGTCTACTGCTGCTGCCGGAGGGGGTGAGGATGGTAATGGTGATCGTGATTCCTCACACCACAAGGGGAAAAACACAAATACACCACCTGATCCGAAGAAAATGAGCACGTTGGAAAGAGGTATGCTTCGTTATTTGCAAGGAAAAACTGCAGATGTTATTGCAAGAGGAGAGGAACCTCCTTGGGATGCTCTTTATGCTTCACCAGACATGCATCATTATTTGCAAGAAAAAACTGCAGATGTCATTGCAAGAGGAGAGGAACCTCCTTGGGGTGGTCGTTATGTTCCACCAGCAGACCCGTGTGTTGCTAATCCACCTACTATAAAAGTTAGCAAAAAAGCTAAACATTCGTCGTCACATAGCAAGAATGACTGAAGTTTGTCATTTTGTATGATATTATAGACTTCCCTGCAGTGCTGTAATATTTGAACTACTATTTCATTTGAATCATGCTACTGTAATATTTGAACTAGATCTTATTGTGATTGTGTTCTTAATAATTGAGACAATATTTCTCAATTTCCTTTTTTTACTTTCATAAAGTAAAAAATAACCAATTGACCTTAACCGCCGTGGCACACGGCGGTTAGGTCTCACCGCCGTGGAGTCTCCCCCACCGCCGTCGGCGCCCTCCAACCGCCGTGGGCCACGGCGGTTGCAGTCTAACCACCGTGGCGTACGGCGTTCGTGACCCACGGCGTTGGTGGTATATTTTTGTAAAATTTCAAAACAGTAGTATAATTTTACAAATTGAAAAAAATATATATAAGCGGCCCGGTCCACTCCGGCAACCACCAAAGCCCAGAGAGCGGCCCCCCTCTCTTCCGTCTTCCCGTCTCCAAGTCCAACCCATCTCTTTTCCTTTCCTGCCCCTTTTCTCTCTCCGTCCCGGCCGTTGCCGTTGCTGGGCGCCGCTCTCCTGTCTCCTCCCCACCACACCACCAGTAGCCGCTGCCGCCGTCGCTGGCCAGGGTGTGCCCGCGGCCGCGGTCATGTTCTCCTGGATCCTCCGCGGCTGCCGAGACAAGTGCTCCGCCTCCGACCAGCTCAAACAGGTGTACCTCTCTCTCCCCCCAAAATCTGTGTTCCCCCATCAAATTTCAAAGGGACGTAGCACGAAAGGGATTTCCCTTCCGCCATTTGCGGATCTTCGGTGTGGGTGTGGGGGTGTGGGTTAGAAATTCACCTGTCTTGCTGATCTAGGAAGCGAAACGCGTGGCGGTCCTATTGGGCTTATTTTTTTGTGACGATGCACGAATTGAACAAGGACTAGATTTGCAAATCAGGAGAACCAGGCAATGTGTGTTGTTGCTTTTAGTGCATTCTGAGTACTTAGAGTAGAGCAGCTGCAAAGGCTGTGCAGTGTGTATGTATGTGGTTCTTGTCCTGCTCTCTCTATTTCTCCTGCTGGAATGCTGGATCAATGTGTGAGTTCTCCTTGCCAAGGGTGAATTGGGATTGAGGTTCATACTGAATTACTTCGACCCTTTTCAATGGGGTCACCAAAAAGGATTTTTTTTATCAGTTTTAGTTGTTGTGAGTGATTGACCGATTGTACTTTCATGGTGTAGCTGAAGGTGATGCCATATTTCAGACTGACAAAGTACTAATAGCGGAAATTCCAGAATGTAAAATTACATAGTTTTGTGTTCAGGTAACAGGTGTGAGGAAAGGATACAAACCTTTTTGGTGTCTGCCACTCAGGCATCCACCATATGGCTGTTAGGATTTCTTATATTTGTGATCAATTTTCTTTTGAACTGTTGTTTTCCACCATTTAAGTACTGCATGTCCTGCACTTGGGCTTACAAAGCTGAAGGCCCTTTTCGTTTCATTCATTGTTGTGCTTTTTAGCTAATCATAAAGCTGAAATCACTGAACTAAATTCAACGATTGTGATCTGACCTGTTTGATGTATTCCATTTCTTGCTACTGTATTGATTACGTATTAGTACACTCTGGCTCTGCAGGCTCGTGATGTCTTCGTGGCAAAAGAGGCAGTCTTGCAAAAGAAGATTTCTCAAGAGATGGAACGAGCCAAGGAGTTCACTAAGTCAGGAAACAAACAAGCAGCAATGCAGTGCTTGAAGAGGAAAAAGTACTATGAAAGCCAAATGAGCCAGGTTGGAAGTGTACAGTTACGCATTAATACCAAGGAGAAAATGATCGCTGATCACATGGGAAACAAATAACACAAAGTGAGATTGCAGTTCTGGGACTAATCTCTCGACTCATCTTTGTTTTGTTTAGATACATAGTCTTCAAATCTTGTGAAACGTCAATCCTTGCTGTTCTCTGCCACACTGACACTAAGCTTAGCATCAATGTGCTCTTAACTTAAGATGGAATGCTTCAGGAAAGACGTTTTTATTTCCTAGCAAGGAAGTGCTTACATATTTGTAGTTGATGCTGTTGGACTTGTGATGTATAAAAATGTTTTTGAATCCAAATGAGTGGCCCATCTCATGCAGTACAGTGCTTATCGTGTGAGCCACAATTGCTGCTTTTCATCCAGATTAACTGTATTTCAACCAAATATAAAGTCATTTGATGGTTTAGTTTCTTTGCACTCTCTTAGAGCAAGGTTGCAAATATGAACTATGGTGTTTTCTGAATTGAAATGAAGGGTGTATATTCCTCTATTTGCAGACGCTCCTGGGCATCAAAGAGAATATCCATGGCTGCTGCAAGGTGAATCATGTTAGAATCACCCTATGATTAGAGCAGGAGCTGGACGTAGTGTCTTTAGGCACCAAAACTCTGCTTCTGAATGTCTCACCTGAATGGATCTGTTACCGACTTATTATCCTTCGAAATTTGCATTTCCTTTTCTGTCCTTCCACTCTCGCTGCATGCCGTAGTGGTGCTGTACAGCTGTGTAACCTGATCCTGACTCCTTTTTGTAACAAGTGAATGGCCAACACTTAGAAAAGTTATCTTGCGAGTTATAAGCTGAAGTGCTGGAAGGGCACATTACCTGAAATTTATTCCAAAACAACTTGTGATCCATCTGTTCTTCATAACATGCACTTCAAAATTGTGCTTTATTCGTGTACAGCTGCCACTTATTATCCAAATTTGTTCCCTTAGAGCATCTCCAACAATTTGTCAAATTTTACTTAGCAAATCTTATATTTTGCCAACTTCTAAAAAGATATGACAAATAAAAAAAAAAGAGTTCATCTCCAACAGTTTGGCATAATTCACTTGTCAAATCCAAATCTAACTTACATCAGGAACCCCACTTCTTGAAAACTTAAATCAGGAATCCTGAGAAAAAACAAAATTATTTTTATACTCTTCCATATATGCCGCGGATAGCTGCGCGCATATATGCGCGCGTGGAGTCTGTTTTTCCCAACTTAAGATAAATGACAACCTGAGATGGAGAACTGTTGGAGAAGATTTTTTTTCTGTTTTTGCCAAAAAAAAAACAACAATAGCAAGTTGGGATGGGGAACTATTGGAATTGCTCTTATGTAGAGAAAAAAAAACTCACTTCACCCATATACAACGGGCACCGCAGCTCGTAAGACTAGACTGACCAGACCTGTGCTTTACAGCCGAGAGATTTTTTTTCAAACAGCGCGCACCTAAGTCCGCAAATGCTATAGAACCAAACTGGAGAGATTTTTTTTTTCAAACAGCGCGCAAGTCCGCAAATGCTAGAACCAAACTGGTCTAGTGTGCGAGTAAACGATGCACTGCAAATTCCATTACGCAAACGTAAACGATGCACAGCAAATTCCATTACGCAGAGTAAACGATGTAATTGTGCTTTGTTCGTGTATTCAGTAGGCAACGGATCGATCATGTAAATTTGTCCGAGATACGACTTGTCTTCGGTCATAGTTTAGGAACTTAGCCTGTACCCTGTAGGGTTTCCACCTTTCAGATTGAATTTTCATATATTCTTGCCAAGGTTCAATGTAATTTTTAAATTGTCACCTCAGTTTGTGGAAACTTAAAACACCCTGAATTGACGTTGGTTGCGCTGTGCGGTAACATCAGCAGGAAAACTAATAGATAGATCTCCACTGAAACGAAAAATTTCAACAGGAACCTCCGTCATGACCCCAAACTCAGTGAATGATGAGATCATCATCACAAGCAGGACCAAACGAAACCAAGCAAGAACTTAAGCCAAACTAATTGACAATAATCATAACAGCGCTAATTCAGCCATATGCCTGGACTACTAAATAAATGCAACGTCAGTGACGACATTGTACATCTCTACCAAAAAAACGAGCAGTTTGACCAGAAGGCAACGATAACATAGACTCGTTTCCATGGAGGCACACCATACTTGATGTACAAAATTTCAACTCTGGCGTCAAAAAGTCTCAATCAAGGCATCAGCAGTTCACATGCAGAGAAAGGTAAGGACTTCATTGAAACTACGCCGGTGGTTGTCGCCTCCTGCAATATCAGTTTAGATAACAAAAAGTAGCTCAATGTAAGTAAACATTTGCGGGGAGTTTCGCAACAGCTTATTCAGTACTTTAAGAATCCCAGAGTGGCTATAGTTTATTACCTTTTTGATCGGATGCGGTCCTCTTCAAAATCCATTATTCCTCCAGATTCAGAGAGAAAGTCGTCATGCCCCCGTAAGTCGATGTCTGCCTGCTTAAATTGTTCAACTTCTGCCATCAAGTAAGAAACATGGTTTGGCAACACTATTTAATAAAGTAGTTGCCATCACAACACGCAAGAAATATAATAATAGAAATCTAAACAGAGAGAGGATGGGTGAAAGGAAGAACGGAAATGACGATAACAATGTGTGGGTCATCACAATATGATGCAGATTTATCCCTTTTTATTCAATTTATTTAACAAGAGTATCTAACAAGAAAAAAATAAATAACAAATATTGCAGTATAATCCAGCTCACCTTGATTGATTTTTTGGCTTCTTCCACTCTGTCTTCAAATTCTTTCTGGTGCTTCTTGTTCACCTCACTCATTGTGTCAGCCCACTTGATTTTCTCCTGAATTTGATGTAACAGGCTATCTGAAGTTCCCAGCCTGTGCAATGCAAAATGTTTATGAGAAGTCGAGAACTTGTAACAAGAAACTGTAATGTCCTTCAGTTTCACCTAATAATGCGCAAGCAATGAAGTACAACATATAGCCATAACATATCTATTCATTGCTAGTGATGTGCCAAAACAATATCATCAACATTGACCAAATTGTCTTACAGAAAATGGAAGTCGGTACTATCTATTACCAAATTAACAAGATATGATACGATAAGCTAACAGAAGCAGTGAGCCTCTATCCAGTTGAAAAGAAAAACTTAAGAATCACAAAAAACATAATATCTTGATATTTACTCCCTCTGTTACAAATTGTAGGTCATTTGACTTTTCTAGGTTCATAGAAATTATTATGAACTTAGAAAAGCCAAAATGACCTACAATTCGGGACGGATAGAGTAGATTGTTACTCAAACAGAAAACAGCTTTTAGGAAACAATATTGGGCACGCAGTTTCAGAACATCATCCTACTGCAACAAAATATCTCATAAACTAACACAGGTCAATATGTAAGACACCAAGAGTAGATCAAATAATCAAAAAGAATAAACGCAACAGACAAACAAGCATTTCTGTCTATCCCATGAAAAATGAAGCACAATGTGACATTGGAAGGTTTTATACAAGAAAGGCAATTACAAAAACAAGCATTCGCATTTCGAACATTTCCTGAAGGATTCATATTTCCTGGAATATAGAAACATTTCTTAAGTAAGCATACACACCAGTCAGACAAGGTGTCTATCATGTTGTTCAGCTGATCAGGTGTAAGATCCCTTCCAGCTGCGAATTGTACCTGAAATGAATGTGGAGAAAATTTTGAAAAAAGGTGATCACTAAACACAAATAATATTAAAAATGATGCTGCGAAACAGGTTGCAAGCATTTTACCTCAAAGCACCTTCTCAACTGATCCAGCTTGCCTCTAACAATGCCCTAAAACATGCAGAATATTATGAATTTGATGCCAAAAACACTGAAGCTGAAGATTATTGACACAGAAGACTACAGAAAAACACAGGAAAGAAGAAAATTCCACTACAGATGGAACATCAGATGTAAACAATAGCTTATCCAATAACACAATTATCAGTCTCACTGGGATGGTTTATAAATTAAAAGTCACAGAGATTTCAAGTGTCAAAATTGAAGAGGATGTGAGGACTCACCGAGTACATGCACTCATTGATGAGGAAGTCTTCGAGCTCTCTTACGTTGGAAACATCCAACTCTTGCATGAGCTGATCATATGGTAGTATCTAAAGAAATAATTGCAGGGAAAACAGAGTATCAGAATTTCCACAGAAAACATAGCAGTGAGCAGAAAGTAAAATAGAATGCTAAAATAATGTTTCTTCAAATGTTTAGCTAAGCATCATAATAAACAAGAAAAAAAATATGCAGGCCCGCGCCTTCCATAAGATTACATCCAGTAAACATAATACAAGGCAAGATCTGCAGCAATTGGTTATCTATTTCACCAAAGAAAAACACCAATCCCCCCCTTCAGAGTTGGTTCCTAAAAGGCTACTGCACATAACTATTCACCATTATTAGAATAACAAGTAGGAGAATTAAGAAACCTAGATAGCAAACATGCCACGTGGGTGACTACCATTCACATGCTTGCTAGTATCATAAACACAAACAAGAGTCACTTAGTGTCCACAGAAAGAGATTCTATTTATGATCGCTTCATATATTAGATAGTGCTAGTCAGAATTTGCACCTTAGTTGACTCTGCCAGAGTTAGCACACTGAGTTGCTTTAGCTTCCGGACTTGATCAGGCAACAATGCAGGAAGGGATCCAGAATTACCTACACTTACAGAAAGATAAATTAGCGAACAAAACAATGAGTATACATTTCTACACACAAGTACAAAGAAACAGCTTCTAAGTACAACTTCTAAGTGAGACACGCGTTGATTTTAATACTGTAAATACTATGCATGCTGACAGAAAATAGTAGACGTACATCAAACAAGAGGAACATTTATGTGGTACTCCCTCCGTTTCGTATTACTTGTCATTCTAACTTTTCTAGATACATTTCTTTTGTTATGCATCTAGATATATATTATGTCTAGATACATAACAAAAGTGATGTATCTAGATAAGCCAGAATGACAAGTAATATGAAACAGAGGGAGTAGGATATAAGCACAGAGAAGCACATACCTTTAATAACTCTATAAACAGTTAAATGCACTCATCAATCATAAGGGTAAGGTAAAGAGGCAAATTGATCTCAACCCTCAAGTTCTGTTTGCTAGTGTGACAGTGTGACGTGATGTGCTCCCAACTGGTTGACCAGAAAATCAATTTTATATTTGGGACACCAACAAGACGTTGGGGCCCTCTAATGTGTATATAGTGCTAATTAATCTCAGCAATTAGACCACCATCACCCATCAAATGGCCTCCATCTAAAGTTTCCAGACAAATTTCCTAGTTCATACGTCAAATTGCCTTTAAAACACAAGACATAACAGGACACCACAGGGAAGCCCACAGACGCACAGCAACAATGCAAAGGGCGAAGCAACGTAAGAATTGCAAGGGCGCGGGTCGCGATCTTACTCTTGTAGTCCTTCAATGTGCCGTAGGCGAAGAGCCGGAGTAGGTCCAGCGACGACGCGTACTGCGTGCCAGCGAGCTGCGCACACAAACGAACGAAACAACCAGCACACAGCACGTCAGATCGAGCCGCACGACACCCAATCGCCGCCGGGGAGAAAAATTAAACCCTAACCCTTGCCCGGCGGCGGGCGCCAGGGGAAGGTAGCGGAGGAGGAGACCGAAGGCGGCGGCGGCGGCGGCGTACCTTGGAGAGAGCTGGGAGGGAGAGGAGCTCGGAGAAGGCGAAGAGGGCGGGGTGGGAGGTGGCCTCGAGCACCAGCGCGGCGAGCTGCGGCGCCGACGAGAGCGCCGCCGCCTGCGCCGAGAACTGCCCGATCAGCTCCGCCTGCCGCCGCTCCGCGTCCATCGCCATCGCCCCGCCGACGAGAGGGGGCAGCCGCTAGGGTTAGGTTTTGGAGGATCCGCCGGCGCCTCCGGGGATTTCGGTTTCCGCCTTCGCTCTCGAGTCCTCGTTCTCGTGCGGCTTTCGGAGGTTCGGGGTCGGGGGTGCTTTTGGTTTTGTGGGGCCCGGTGGTATGGTGTGTGTCAGCCAGGTTGCCGCGTATACAGGCTGACGTGGAGCGAGCTACCGCCGTTTGGATCACCGCGTAGACGGGACGGGAAGAACCGTATGCGAAGTTCCGTTATTCTACGTATTCCGTATGGTAATACTACACTTTAACGTAAGGAAAAAGTCTAGATAACCCCCACCTATGGGGGTTGGATCACATCACCCCCAACCTATGAAACCGGATGTTTTACCCCCGAACTATCCAAAACCGGACAAATAACCCCCTGAGGTAGTTTTGGACGGCGGTTGCTACAGTAAAGTCGGTTTTGTCTTCTTTTTTTTTTTATTTCGGCTGAATCATTGAAAAAGCATAGTAAATCATAGAAAAATCATAAAATGGAAAATCCAATTTTGTTGGACTCCACATGAGTAGATCTACATAGTGAACATATAATATGGAATGTTTTAGAACATTTTTTTTGCTATAGCTTTAGATCTATACTTTTCTGTAATTAATTCATAGCTCTAAAAAAATGTTCTAAATCATTTCATATTATATATTCACTGTGTAGATCTACTCATGTGGAGTCCAACAAAATTAGATTTTCTATTTTACGATTTTTCTGTGATTTACTATGATTTTTCAATGATTCAGCCGAAATAACAAAAAAGAAAAAATACAAAACCACTGTTACTGTAGCAAACAGCCGTCCAAAACCGCCTCAATGGGTAATTTGTCCGGTTTTGGATAGTTCGAGGGGTAAAACATCCGGTTTCATAGGTTGGGGGTGATGTGATCCAACCCCCATAGGTGGGGGTTATCTAGACTTTTTCCTTAACGTAATACTAACGTTTTTGGTTTTCGTCGACAAACGTGCATCCACTTTTTTAATGGGCCATTGGGCCTTTTCCTTTTCGCGAGCGGCGGCCATTGGGCCTATTTAATCAAGGCTTGCTTTCCTCAGACAAAAGAATAAGATGAGGCTAAATTATGAAGCTTGACGTCAATCAATGAATCAACCATAGTTGACTTCAGTTAAGAAGAACGGATGCCTCGCTCGGTGTACAATACGATTATGAATGTGTAACATCAACATCGCTTTCCCTGGACTTTTGATATCGCCAATTGGTGTCTGTCCGTATGCAAATTTTGATTGGATGCTTGAAATTGAAGTGCATGGTCTCCGAACTCAAGTATACCGTCACGGAGTAGTGTCAATCTGTCATGACTCATGAAAATCATGATATCATAAAACTTATTAATAAGAATCAAACTATCAAACACGCCTTTCACTAATACTCCATCCATCTCATAAAAAGTGCAATCCTAACTTTTGAAAAAAAAATCTCACAAAGAATACAATCTTAGAAAATAGATCTAATTATTTTCCTAATTAAGTGGTCAAATCTGATTTGCATGACGAAACTTAGTGCATTTGGCAAACAAATGAGAGTATTAGAGTTTTTTCATTCCTCTACTAATCTATTTTTAAAAACTAAAATTATATTTTTTTATAGGACGGATGAAGTAAGCACCAAAATTCTCTATCCCACTAGGATTTTCGGCTCACGTCGCGTTTTTGGAGACACCAATTTAGGCCTTGCTCATAGGCGCATAGCACGCACCCGATCCTGTCGGAGAGGGCACGGAAACACAAAAAGGCTGGAGGGGCTCTTCTAGTCGGGCCCACAGGGCAGCCGCAGCGGACCGGACACCGGAGCCGCACGTTCGCGGATCGCGGCACCGCGTCACGCACGCACGCCGTTGTACGGGCGGCGGAGGCGCGTCGCCGTCACCGTCGCCGCCGGTGGCCCCGCCGCCCCGGCCGGGACCCTTTTCGATCCCTGCATGCCGAAACCGGCACGCTTCGTGTTGGCGTTGGCGTGTTGCCCTGTCGCGACGCCGAGTCCAAACCCGAAGCTTTGACAGGATCTGTCGCCGTGGCGTGCGTGCCGGTGCGAGCCGGGCGTCCCGTCTCAGGCCGCCGTGTTAATTAGCTTCAATATAATTCACGACCTCTAGCACTTTGGCAATTTTCACTTGGCAAATCTTATGATTTGCCAAGTTGCTAAACTATTTACCAAGTAAAAAAAGAAATTCTCTCCAATAATTTTGCAAATATGACTTGGCAAAAATCAAGTTTGTGGACCCTGGAAAAATAGAAGCGCGGGAGATCCTCGCGCGGGCCTAGAATTTTCGTGCCGTTTCTTTTTTCTCCCTCGCGTATCGTTCTGCGGCGGTCGCGTCGCGCCATTCCCTGGTGCCCAGTTCGCGTCTCCTCCAGGCCGCCGCCCGTCAAGCAGGTCGCCGGCCATCAAGGTTTGGTCGTTGCCCTGGCGTTGTTCCATTTTATTCCTCACGAGTCACGAGCACAACAGCACCAGGCCGGAGGCCCTAGATTATGCCGTTGTTGCCCTCCATGAGGGATCCCTGAGCCTGGACACGATCTGTCTGGTGAGTGGCAGCAGAAAAAGGAGGGAGAAGTCCTGGCGTGTGGCGGCAGAAAAAAAAAAGCATGGGAGAAAGACTCCTTGGTGCGTGGGAGAGAAAAGAGTGCGCACGACGGGAGGAGAGGCTTCGCGCGCGGGAGGAGAGGCGGCGGCGCAAAAAAAAAAAATCGCGATGGCAAACCGAGCGCTGCGCGCATATTTGCGCATGAGAGGAGGAGATATGTCAAGTTGTCATTGATGTCAAGTTATTTTACCAAACTATTAGAGGCTAATTTTTCTTATTTTGCCAAAATTATATGGATTCCAAATGAAGATAGCAAACTGCTGAAGTTGCTTAACTGATAATTAATCGTAGAAGGCGGCGTTTTTCTTATCGGATAGGCGGCGCGCGTGCATACGGACGCAACGCAACGACCGGGGATGTGATGTTTTATTTGAGGAGGCCGGAGCGAGCCACAGTGCGTGTGCGTGTGCGTGTGCGTGTGCGTGTGTAGTACTCCTATAATGCATTCGGCACTTCGATCGTGAGTGGTTCCGGACTTCCTCTCGTAGGAGTATTTCATTATCCGCGGATTTGGTCTTGTTTTGTCGTTGCTGCTGGGCTGCTAAGCTGCCAAACTAGCAAGGACGGACTAGGGCGGGGGTGGTTTGGATTTGGATCAGCTGGGACCTTGCCTTATCCATTCTTTTATCAGGATCCATGTCTATTAATCATTCCCAAGGTGAAATATTATATTGTTGCGACCTTTTGTTAATTATGATGTGGACGTAGTTTCCAAACTTTGAACCACTATTGGTATATACTCCGTATTTTCATAAAATTGTTTATGTTGGTGTAGACAATGCGACCGCACGATAGGACCATAGATTTGGCAACCACACCTTGGAGGTTGCACCGGAGTTATAGATTCCACAACCAACGCCAAAGGCAAACTTTGAAGGGATATTTTCCAACTAAAACTCACTTTGAAGCTGTTCTATCTAGTAGAGTATTGATTGGAAATGTCATGGCGAGGATACGTTTGAAATGCCAAAAAAATGCATATAGTAAAGGTCAGCTTTCCAAGGAGCATACGAAACGACAAAAGGAAAAAAAAAGAGCATGTGTCATATAGCATCCCATTCAACTTTGCAAGTGTAACACTTATAACTTTAACATAATTTTCTTCTCATACAATAAAATTGACCTATATAGCTTTTCCTTAAAATTAAAATCTCGCACTGGTGGTAGGCTCTCTTTTCTCCTCCTCCGTTCGTCGTCTTCTTCGAAAGTCTGGAGCGGCCGAACCCAACAACAGCGGACCAGCGGAGAAAGGAAGGCCGTCGGGGCCAGAAACGCCGGAGAGCCGGAACACGTCACCGTCGCGCACCCATCTGCCATCACCGCCCCCCGCTTTTATTATTCAAACCCCCCTCCCGGCCTCCCCTCTCCCTTCCCTGTATCTCCTCCCCCCCTCACTTCACCTACCGTTCCAATCTTCCCACCACCCTCGGCCTCCGCCCCCTCTTCTTCCCCGGCGAGAGCTCCACCCCTCCGGCGCCGCGCCGCGGGACCGCCCCTACCCGGCTTTGCCCCCCATCTCCCCCGCGCCCGCCCGCCGGCATGGCCTCGCCCACCGTCGCCTCCCCGAGCCGGGCGAGCCCCGCCGACACCCCGACCACCGCGCCCTCGCCGGCCTCCCCGCCGCGGCGCCTCCTGTCGGCCCCGCCCGCCGTCGACGCGTCCGGGGGTTCCTCCCCGGCCTCCGCCCACTCCGGGGAACAGCTCTCCGCCCCCGACCCCTCGGTGGGTGCCGACGCGCCCGCTTGCGTGCGGATTCGATCACCGCCCCCGGAATCGGAATCGCAGCACCTCGCTCTTTCCCCGCTCTCCCGCTTGGCCTCTGACGTGGCGCGGTTTTTGGTCGTGCAGAGCCCGCTGCTCGCGAGCAGGAGCGAGGAGTACAGGCTTCTCTTCCGGCTGCCGCCCGACGAGGTAATTCCGACGCGCGGCCGGTTGGGGTTCCAGTGATCCCTAGCTCTTTCGATTGTTTCTGCGATCTAGCTGTTGACTTTGGGACGTGATCGTTCCGTTCCTGGGAGAAATTCGGGTGCCCAACCGGTCGTACTTGGTGCTGAGGTGATTTCGTGGGGGGCTTTGACTTTTTTTAATTACCTGTCGTTTTCTAGGACAAACAGCAGCATAATTAATCTTTTGCTCTGAACCATGGCAATATCGTACTGTGAATTTGCTCTGATCTTCTAAATCTTCCATGCAGCGGTACCGTTGGTTGAATTATGAGTGAATGTAGAGTAGCCTTGCTGTAATTATTAATATTGATCTTTTCAAAGACTTGCCTTTATTCCATACTAGCCATTTTATAGTTACTTGAGTGTCTTTGATAAGAAATTTGGTTGATATTTGATTGAATCATTATCCAAAAAGGACGATTTTGACTGATAAACTAAATTGTTTTCCTGATAGGTGGGTGATACTAGTCTGTTACTGATTTTGAGCAATAACGGCCTGTTTCCATATAGTATGTCTATCTAACATGGCCTGTTGCTGCATGTGCCAAGTTTATCTTTTGATTTAACAGCAATTTTAGGGGTTTGCTATTGATCATGCTCATGGACTATCATGTCCACTTCAATAAAGGAAAAAACTGATTTCCATGAATGTCATTTGGATCCGCGCCTTCATTTTTACAAGCGAGCATGCAGCTTCTTGTTTGCTTACTCAACAATTCGTGTTGTCCAGGTTCTCGTGCAAGATTTTAACTGTGCGATACAAGAAAATATTCTGCTTCAGGTATTTGTTTTGTGACGTCATTCTGTTTAACTTCATGCAAGTTCCTAAATAATCCCCTCCATAACTATATGATTAAATGCATCTATCTATCTATCATCTGTTATGACTTATGACTCCCTGGTTGTTTGTAATGACCCAAATTTGGTGAAAATTTAAGTTCTGTTGTGGGATCTCGGATCTTTATACAGTGGGCAATTCAGTTCAAATCTTGCTCTGATTGAATTTATTTTACCAGTTTAGAGAATATATGTCGATCATTATTCAATCTAAATTTTGTCAAATAAATTAATATATGTGCATCACATAAACCTATCTAAACTCAAATCCATCGATGCTCAATCTTGTAAGAGAATGTGCTGTTCCCATGCTGGTTTGGCAAGTGTAATATGCTCATCCAATTAAAAATCTCCCAAGCACATCTTATGCACAAATACTTAGGTTTACTGGTTACATGATACCACAAAAGTATATATCTACTCTGTCAGTGCATTTTTGTTTGATATTTAGAATTACGAACTCTTTATTAAGAAAGAAGGCATAATAGGAGCACACATTTTCAATTTTTTGCTGCTTTTCTACTAATTATATCTCCTATCCTAGAGTGACAAATAGATGAGTTTGGTATGTTTTCTGAATATGTACCAACGTCTCTGCTCAGAACCTTATAGCCTCACATGAAAATGAGTAGTTATCAACTCGTAAAAAGACAGACAAAAGAAGTTGGAGGGACCGTACAATACTAAAGTTATATCTCCTCTTTAAATTAAAGATATCTGCTACCCTTGCTACCTTATCAGTGTGCCTTTATTTTTCATGCAATGTTATACCAGGTTGTCTGACAACTGTAGAACTGCTGATAAAATTGCAAGCTTAGCTAGTTTTATTTTTTTCAGGAAATAATCTCAGCATCCGTAATGAACTTTGCTACTAAATTTTGTTATCTTGTAGGGGCATATGTATTTATTTCTTCACCATATATGCTTCTACTCCAACATATTTGGATATGAGACGAAGGTAATACATCATCTAAAGACTGTCACCATATGTACTGTTCTAGTTTGCTTAGTTGCAGTTCCAGAAATGCTGACATTGTTCCTTTATCCAGAAAACAATTCCTTTGCAGGAGGTGACAGATGTTTGTAAAGCAAAGACAGCTGCCATTTTTCCTAATGCTATTGAAATTGTTGCTGGTAGTAAAAGGGTAAGACCTATCGTTATGTATAGTTCTTGTATGTATACATTTTCAAATATGTTGGACTCATGTTCTGTTACTTTCAGCACTTTTTTGGATCTTTCTTAACACGTGATGAAGCCTATCGAATTATAGTAGATGGTTGGGAACAGCATGTTAGTGATGCAAGATTACTCCTTGAACGTCAGGTTAGCAGATTTGTTTCTTCAGCCACATGGTAACTTCAGTTTTTTGACATGGAGCTACCACTTAGGGTTGTTCGTTTTTTTTTGTTTACATGTGATTTTTTACCGTATTATAGGAGACAAAGTCAGCAAGTAGTACTGAAGAAAATGGTTATGTTTTATTGGAAGGAACAAAGGAATCTAAACAAGATGAAGATTCATCACAGCAGGACAGGTTTTTTGCATTCTGATACAAAATGCTTTACATTTGGGTTTCACATCTTCAAATGGACTTATTTTCTCCATAATTATTTATAGTTCTCAATTTAAATGTATTGGACTGCAGGTCTGTCAATGGTACAGCTGTTTCAAGTAGTAGTGCTGATGGTAGTGATTCCAACATCAATATTTCCAAAAAGTTTTCAAAAGTTGAGGAGAATGGGGCTGAAGACAACATCATTGCACTAAACCCATTCAATTTCGAACCAGTTGATGAGGCTGCTCCCAGTGGTTGGTTGCGATATTCCTTTTCCTGTTCATTTTTTAATCGTTATTAATTGTTTTCTAGTCACTACTTGCAATACTACTTTTCTAAATTGTCATCATGTGTTCTCTTGCAGTACCTGAGTCTTATACTCTGATCACGGAGTCAAAGTTTCAGGTATTCAAGAATTTTATTTTTTGTAGTAGTATTGACAATTACTTTACACCCACACCACTAACATCCTAAAAACAGGTGCCTGTGGAGGTCCTCTTCAATTTCTTATTGTCAGATGGTTCTTTTGACTTTTTGGATGATTTCCACAAAAAATGTGGAGACAAAGGTTAACTCCATTTATCTTTTACTTATACATTAAACATCTTTTGTCAATTAAACTATTTTGAATTGTGACCTGGATGACCTGCAGACTTTAGTTGTTCCAAGTGGCGTTCAGATGAAAAAGGAGGACTTGTAAGGGATGTCTCATTTTTGCATCCAATAAAAATTTATCTTGGTATGTTGAGAGCTTTCTGCGAACAGTTTGACTCAACAAATTGATTGAAAATGCCATGTGCTATAACTTGTTTTCTCAGTGCCCATTTTGATTACTCTCAATTGCCTTTAGGTGCAAAATTCGGGACTTGTCAAGAGGTTCAGAAACTTCGTGTTTACAAAAACAGGTTAGTATAAGATTAGTTCCATTTGCAGCCAATTAGATTGTGTGTTTTCTAAAACTTTTTTATGGTTACAGAATAAAAAATTGAGATGTAGTTCTACTGTTCTAGCACTTATTTCAGTGTCAGCTTTTTCTTGGTTTGATTGGACTTTGCTTTGTACCTGAGCAAAATTCATGTTGTTCTTAATTTCTTATATCTGGACTTTAGTTCGATTAAGTTGCATTCTTGATACTTTATGTGCATCACTTAACTTTGTAATCAGATGTCCTGCTTTTGTGTAATATTATCGATTTTTCATATAGAGATGATAGTGCTAGAAATATTCTGTTATTATTATTGTTGTTGTTATGTTGTTTTACCACATGCTTGTTTCTTGTGGTTTATGTTTCCCTCCTGAAGAATAATTGGTATTGAAGCTTCATGGTATTAACCTTTTTTTTGACCTTTTTGCAGGCATCTAGTGATTCAAACCTCGCAATCAATTGGTGATGCACCATATGGGGACTATTTCACAGTAGAGGTGAAGATTCCGTGATATAATGTTGTTTTTTATTAATCTTGGAATTTCCTTTTTTCTTAATGGAATGTATTTTTTTTAAGTTTTCATTTCTCTTCTATAAACTTCTGTTGGTATATGCCATATAAACATTGATTTGCCTGCAGGGGATCTGGGATGTTGAACAAGATACCGTAGATGGGAACTGTTGTTTCCTCAGGATATATCTCAATGTGGCCTTCTCAAAGAAAACCATATTTAGAGGTAAGACAGTAAGACACATCCCTCACATGCTGAATGTTCTAGTGAGAACTATATTTTGAGTTCCGATGCATCCTTGCATCCTGGATTACCCAGCACTTTCAATATGTCACTCAATATGCTTATATGCCGATCCACCTCTACCAACTCTATTTTCCGTGGGACTTCAATTTTGAGTTAAGCCAACATTTCGGGTTGTTTGGCTATTACAAACTTATATGCTTTCTTATGGAAAGCTTCAGTTTATGTTTTAATTAGCCAAAACAAACTTGCTAAGAAAACAAATGCCCCAGTGCTACAGCTTATACGAGCTCTATATTTCCCCAACAGTAGTGCACTTTTTTTCTTAATATTTTTGCTATCTTTTTATGATGGCGTAGTTGAAAGAATATACAAAGTAATACATCCGAGTCTCATAAAATGGTTTGCCTGGTTACAGAAGGCACAAGCAGTTATATTTTGTAAGTGTAAGAAACCTTGCACCTCAATATGTCATATGCTCTATCTGGTCAAGCTCCTTACTGGTCATGCTATAATTAAACTGAGGGGTTTAGTTCAAAGAAGTGAATCACTTTGAGTAGAACTGTGGGCGTGGTGTAGAGACTTATGCAGTGATGCGTTCAGATCCTGTACTGCTGATCAAATTCCATATGTACTCTAGTTTTGCCTTTTGTATTTAAAATAAACAATCTTTACTTTTTTATGTTAGTGCAGTTTATTCCAACAGCAAGCTTATTCTTTGTCTCTAAATCACAGGGAAGATAGAACAGTCGACAAAAGATGAATGCCGTGAAGTTTTCGGGCTCTGGATTAAGCTCGTATGCCTTTTCTCGCACCATGACAATATTGTTGAGTGCTATTTTCCATAAAACTGTATATAATATTTTTTTCCCATTTCATTTTTGTAGGGTCATGATCTTTTGAAGCAGGAGAACAATCAACCGAAAGGTATTTTTCTAGTTCAAGTATCTATTATTTCCTCCAGCTTCAACTTTTCTTGATCCGAATTGCATCCTATTTCACTGCGAAGACTTAAGTTATGAAACAATTAAATGAATATTTTCTCCTTCCACTGTTACAGACGCTTCCGGCTCAACCAATGCTGCTCTTCAGTTAGGGGCTACAGAAAATGGGGGAAATACTGTGGAAAATGCAGAGCCAATGGCTAGTTCCACACAGGATGAATCTGATGTGAGATGCCTCATTACTCCTATTCAAGATCGCCAGCATAGAGCAGGAAGGGATTCTTCTGTAGCATCCACTTCACAAGAATTGTGGGGTTCACTAACATCATATATGAGATCTGGGCAACTAGGTCCAGTGCTAGCGGTGGCACTGGTGGTTTTCATTATCCTAATGCAGGCAAGTATTTTGGATTCCTTGAACTTCGTTGCAAAGGGTTATTTGATTACTACTGGTTGTTTGTGCATTCAGTAGTTTGATTACAGAATTTTTAAGTTGCCCAAAGAATGATCTTACAAAACTGAACATAACTATGGGTCTCAAAATGCAAAATCAAGTACTTACTCATTTCCAACTGTTCTGACACACTAACTTCTGTTTCAGGTAACCATCATACTCCTACTAACTAGATCCCCCCAGGTCCAAATGGCACCTCATGGGATCTCCACGGGCAGCAAAGAAAGCATAGAGTGGGTGCAGAAGCGCCTCAGCTTATTAAGCGAGGAGATGCAGATGGCGGAGGCACACATGGAGAGGATGAGGCACGAGTTTGCCTGGCTCAGGTCTCATCTGGAGAGACTGGAGAGGCTGAGAGGCAATTTGTGACTGGTGGGTGTACCATGAGGGTTGAGGGCTGATGCGGAGGTCGCTGTGTAAACACGGGGACAAATACTACTCAGGTGTAATGTTCAGTGTATCTTGTTCTTCGTTTTTATGTATAGAGCGCGTACAGTTGCACAATGCACACAGGAGAGGAGGTGGAGTAGAATCGCCGTAAGGTGAATTGTGAAATCCGAATCCCGGTATAGCATTCGATGTAAATACTTGGACCCTCCCATTGTGTTGTCGTGTGTACACTGCGAGGTTTGTGTGTCATCCTCGCATCAGGCAATCACATTGTTGTGTATACTAAACTTATTATCTATTGCTGATGGCACAACACTAAAGCAAAAGCTTTACGTTCTGGTTACGGACTTACGGGCGTACCATAATGTGGCTCAGATTGGCTGCTGATGGTACCGATCCAAATATGAAATAAAGCAAATTCTTTGCAAGCCGAGGTCGCGTCGGCTCCTGTTACCAATTAAAATTTTATGTTTTTATTTACATGTGAAAACAACTAAGGGCTGATAATTTTACGTTTTTTATACGTGTGAAAACAACTAAGGGTTGATAGCTGGTGCTGATTTGTTATGAAAACAAAAATACCACTAGCTAGCTGATAACTGGTGCTTATTTGAAGCCTTAAATTTAAGGAATTTGACGCCAGAAGTGGTCAACCCAGGAGGCCAGGAGGAAACATAACGTCATAATTTACAAACACAACCCATCTCATTCAGCTCGGTTGAGATATCATAAGTTTTTTTTTAGGGTGAGATATCAGAAGTTTTTTTTTTGAAATAAAGATATCAGAAGTTTAAGAATCAAGAATGAAAGCAACACTAGCTCTTATAGAGCTAACAAATAACTTCAGCATCAGAAAACCCATGCAAGATTCGAGTAATAAGGAACTTGAGAATTCTTGAGGGCTAGATAAAAAATATAAGACAAGCATATAGGTCAATTAACTGCAGGCACATCTCATAACAAGGATCCCAATTTCTGAAGCACATAACACATTCCAGAATCTTAACAAGTCACTCTATTCAGACCAAAAAACACAAGCTCCGACGAGTTCTTGGAAATATCCTAATACTTTCATCATACTCCCTTCAATAGAAGAAACCTAGCACCTTGCCTCCAACATTCTTCCTCCGGGCCTCCTCGTGGTCCATAATGCCAGCAGAAGTTGTCAGCACAATGTAGCCAAACTGTAGTCAGAGAGAGCACAATTAGCACAGCTGAGTTTACAAACAGATTATGCAATAGGATATATAGAAAAGAAACTTACCTGACGAGATGGGAGCAGCCTCGCAGTCCATCCCTCAATCTCCTTGACGCCAACATCAAAGCGAGGGCTGATCACACCACATTTGTTTAGTCTTCCATTCAGTTCCACCACAATCTTCCCAGCACGGTGGTCATCCACGTATTCAAACTCACCAATGTATCCTACATGATGGAACACTAATCAGGCACATCCTCTGAAATAAGCAAGTGAAAGGAGCATATTGAGAACTAACCGTGACGCTGCATGACGATCAAGAACTTGATGATAACCTTAGATGATGGCCGGATCATGACCTGCCTTTTCCCCCTCTTCTCAGCATTGTACATGGACTTCAGCGCATCGTTGAGCACACTGACCCTCACCATGTTGACCTTACCTGAGTGAATCAAAACTGTTGTAAGGGTCACACAATGGAGAGTAGCATATGAAACATCCATTTACATCTATGCAACACAATCATTAGTCAGATGTTATATTCGATACTAAAATTCATCAAATAACATCAAAACATTTATCACTAGATTAAAATCATGTTTACAACTATGGGTATAGCATAATTCATTAAGCATTACTGTTAGCAGATTACAATAAATTTCTTTCTTCAACTACTCTGATTTAATTGAAGTATTAGAACAGAATCACATGATCCCAACTGTTAATAAAAAATGTAACAATAAAAGATTATCCATGATACCAGCTTGGCAATTGTAAAACAAATAACTAAACATTGCACATGCTTTTGTTTGCAATCAGATTGCACAGGCTGAATCCAGTTCATTAAGAACAGGCCATCAAATAAACATTAGTACTACCCCTACCCAATATGCTCCAATAGCAATTAGCCCACCATGACAAGAATTAAATCCTTGACAAACAGCGCTCTACTGAGAACTACACTGTTTACAGCCTTTGATAGGTTTTGGGATACCTAACCACCGCACAGCTGATCAGCAAGCAGCAAGTGCCTTCCAATGCAAAATCTAGCAAACCCCCACACTGTATGTGATCTCTCAAACGTGGGGATCCAAGCCTTCGTAATAATCCACTGCACCGTATCGATCTAACAAATCACTGTGTCCAGAGCAACGGGACAAAATAACTGCTACTAAACAGCCTCCATGCCAGAACCAAGACTAAATTTTCCATCCCACCAGAACAGCAAAACTACAGGACAAGTTTCACGGAACATGCAGAAGCGCGACACCCAGTACAGTCATACCCTAAATGGAACGCGCAGGAGCATCATGAAGCGAGATGAGCTACTAGTCACACGACTCAGACACGGACGGAGCAAGAGCATTACCATCTCACAGTGAAACAGGATACACAGGATCGAAGAGCGGATCTGAACATAAACAACGCAGCTGAGGAAGGGAGGACGGCGGGGAAGGTACACGGACACTCACCTCGACGGACGGCGGCACCGCGAGGAGGGTGAAGCGGCGGAGGGTGGCGGCGGCGCTGGAGAGGAGAGGCAAAGGCTAGGGTTTGGCCCGGCGGGAGGCTGTGCTGCTTATAAGGGCGTCAGCGGGAGCGAGGGTTTCCTTCCTGGCCGTCGGATCCTTCGTGCGACTCCCGCCTCGGCTAAACCGCAGCCGTCCGATGGTAAGGGGTTTTCCAACATACACTGAGCTCGCGCTGGTTGGTTCGCTCTGTGGGTGGACGAGCACACTGGGCTGGACTGGACCCAAAAGGCCAAATGCTCTCCAAACACAAAACATGATAGAGAGATTTCCCAGCAATTTCAACTCCAAACTTAAGGCTTGATGCCTCTTTTTTATGTAAAATTCAAAAAGAAAAAAGAGTTCCTTCTCCCTAAACCACTAATTTGTCGTTTAGCTTTCTTCCCTAAAAAAAATATTTGGTATACAGTTATACACTATGTACACTGACACGATTACACGACAAATCGACAATCTTTGAGCTAAGTAGTAATTGCTAATTTGCTATCAGTGAGCAGTAAAAATGCTGCAAGGAACCGGACACTGATCTATACAGTGTAGGCTTTCGATCACGGCGACTGCGGCGCCGGCTCGATCAGGTCGCACTCGAAGTTGGTGTGCTCCAGGAAGGGGCCCAGCCTGACGAGCCTCGGGATCACCACGCCGTCGCGCGCCGCGCACACCGCCGGGTTCTCCCACTGCACCAGCGCGCCCACCAGCCCCGCGCGCGCCGTCAGCGGGAACACGCGCGCCCACCGCTCCGCCTCGTACGCGCGCATCGCCGCCTCGACGGCGCCGGCGGGCGCGCCGGCCGCGACGGCGGGCGCGAGGCGGCGCGCCAGGACGACGGCGTCCTCGAGCGCGCAGCAGGCGCCCTGGCCGAGGTTGGGCGTCATGGGGTGCCACGCGTCGCCGGCCAGCACCACGCGGCCGCCCCTCGACGACGCGCCCGGCGCCAGGCCCGGCCAGAGCCACCGGTCCACGAGCGGCGTCCGCACCACGGCGCCCTCGGGCGTGCTCCGCATCACGGCCAGGAGGTCCGACGGCCAGCCGCGGACGAGGTCCAGCGCCTCGCTCTTGAGCGCCGCCGGGTCCGTGATCTTTGGCCCTGCCAGGAACACAATGCGTTGTCAGAAAGTGATCGTGATTGCCATTCGGTCATGGCCATGCAGTGGTTCAAACTTCAAACTGTTTAACATTCTTCCTCTTCGTGTCAAAATATGCAGACATTTTTCTCTTGTTTCTGTTTTGTTCAGTGAAGCTCGGATGTTGGATATGTGGAATCATAGCGTTTTGTGATATGAACATGCCTGGATCTTGTTTGTTGAAGCAGATGAACCAGTAGACTTTGGTGGAGGAGACGGGGACAAAGCCGGCACGGACGCCTCGGCCGTAGATGTAGTTCACCTTGGGCGCGAAGGGCTGGCCGTCGGCGTACTCCGCGAGCCCCCGGAACGCCATGTGCCCGACGTACCGGGGCTCCGAGAAGCCCATCCACCTCGCGATCGGCGAGTTCACGCCGTCGCAGCCGATCACAATCTGTGTGTCGCCATATAGTTTTCATTAATTGTCAAAAGGGTTACTGAAAAAAGGTCCAGCTGCTGTCCATTAGCAGGGTATCTTCAGAATTCAAGCGGTTTCTGAACATTTCTAACCCAATGTTGCTTGCTCGTCGAATGGACAAGTATGGAAACCAAATTTACTCGGTGAATCTTTTTCACTAACCTTGGAGAGAATTTGCCTCCCATCCTCGAGTTCCAGCAGGGTGCCATCAGGTCCTTGCTCTGCAATCGATTTCAGCTTCCATGAGAATGAAATCGTGCCTGGTGGCAGCTTAGAAGCAAGGGTCTCGAGAAGAACTCTCCTCTCCACCGCTCGCACTTCCTGCCTGTCCAAGTTGCCAGCAGAGGGATCAATCAGTAAATAGTCAGCATGCACACATTGCATATTCAAAAATCAAAATCGAGCACTAAGTTCGAGTCTGCAGTTAGAATCGGAGCATAAGACTTGGCTGTAAGCCTGTAAAACTACCAAAAACAGTCGAAGACTAGCGCAACCGTGGGGAACTTGTGACTACTACGGCATGATTGACTGAAGCAGACACCAGTCAGTGCCTCAGTGGTAACAACCAGTTCAGGCTGATTGGCTGATCAAACACTCTCCTTGTCCTTGACAGTCAAGGAGAGTGTGTGATCTGTCAAGGTCTCAAGGAGAGTTTGTGATCAGCCAGAACCAGTTGACCATCTGAGGTTTCAGTGACCTGCCAAAGATTATTTGCAGAGCCCCTCTGGCTCAGAGTTCAGAAATGCTACCTGCCTAGTGCCTTGGGCATGCTAGAGTCAGCGACCACTGTCGGATGAACTTATCATTTGTGTGTCTCGTTAACAATCTTAGTATGGAAAAAGCCACCAAGGATGCTCAACGACAGGAAACGGGGATCGCGCACTTACCCGGGGGCTTCTTCCTCGAAGGAGAACTCGCGCAAGTCCCGCCCGCCCGCCGCCGGCGACCGCATCCTCATCCTGCGCTCAGCTGGAACCTCACAATGGAGCTCAGAACACACAAAGTTCAATGAACGCGACAGAATCACAGAACAATAGCTTGAATCGATCACGAGGGTGAGGAACGCACGCACCCCTGGATGCGGAGATACTTGGCGCGGAGCTCGTCGGCGACGCCGACGGCGTCGAGCACGCGCCACCCGTTCTTGAACAGCGTCAGCGACGTGCCGCCCGCGCGCAGGGCCTCGCCCTGCTCCAGCACGGCCGCGCCCACGCCGAGCCGGCGCAGGGCGAGCGCGGTGGCGAGGCCCGCGACGCCCGCGCCCACGATGACGATGTTCTCCTCCTCCGACCGCGGCGACGCCGAGGTGGCCACGGGGCGGAGGCATCGACACCGGGGACGTCGCGGAGGTGGAGAGGAGCAGTAGCGGAGCTGAGGGGAAGAGATGGAGATGGCGAGTGCCATGGCGGCGCCGCGGCGGCAGGTGATTCTTGGACAGGGCGTCAGGGAACCGGCGCCATATGACTGCCGCTGCCGGCGAGAGTTTCATGTTTGTAGAGCTGGAGGGGCCGGAGCCACATGTTCCTGACCGAGAGCAAGAGAGCAGGCACAAGACACGTCCACACGTGACTTCAGTGTCAGAAACTTCTTCACTTGAAACTTCAGAAAGACCTCAGCATTCTGTCACCAACTCAATATGTTATCTTTATTTAAGCGTCCAAAAAACATATTCTAGCTACTACTACGCCTGTTTGATTCTGGTAGAGAATTCTGTCAGCAACTTTCCGTCCAGTAGCGAAGGGGGCAAAAGCCTCCACAACACTGACAATAACACGATATGAATAGTAAGCATATAAATTGTGGCGTAATGTACAGAATTGTGACTGATCTTATTTTTTTGAAAGGCCCGTTTTGCACTGTTCAATCATTGAATTCAAACAGTCGCAAAAAGAACCTATGTAAACAACCAAAACAAATGAAGCTCATGTCCATTACTTGCAGCTTCTATTGCTGCACTAGTAAGAATGCTTTTAATTCAGCATCAACACTAACATTTCCTGTAACTGGCCATGATACCAGTGGAAGCTTAAACTGCAAGCACAACAGATTAACGAGCCAATTTAGAGCATACGTGAAGGTACTAGTACAAGCTAGTACAGGTTAGAACTTGGACCTAGATCAACCAGCCCAGGAGGTACTCATTACATGATTACAGACCAATTTACTGTACCAAAGACAAGATTTTTTTAAACCACTGTAAAAATCTACAAACTCTTAATATCATTAAATCTTAATCTTTAAGTCCAGTGTCATCTTGACACAGCAGATCACCAACAACACTGCATTGAATGATAGAATAATTGCTTGTTAATCTTCTATATTAATGTAAAAGAAGGCAATATAAATCTATATATGATCCGGGTCTTATGGAGGTGAGGTTGGACTATCTTCGACATTTTTGCAACATACAGTGACTACAATATTTTTTAAGCTATGCCAACTTCATATGTAAACCATACCTGCAAATCAGTACCATGCATGATTAATGAGGTCAAATCCATGAATTACCACTGTACCAGAACACCACAATTCAAAGAGTGGTGTATCTAGCTCTATCAACAGTCATTCCGTATGAGGTTTTCTTCGGTACACAATACGACCTGTACGATTAGTTGGAAAAGGACTCGTATGTAACAAAAAAGGACCTATATGTAAGGATCGGACGGTTGAGATTAATTCGATACGACCGGTTTTTAGCTGTCGTACGGTAGTATTCAAAGGTCGTACCGGTAGTTAGAGGGTATTATCAGAAATGTAAAATGTTATTTTTTGTAATATATAAAAACGGAGAGAAGAGGTGTGCACGGGTGGACCAGGTGGGTAGCGGGGAATTTTTTTTCTAAAATATATATCAACCAAATTACCATTTTACCCTTAGAGAAAAAACTGAAGAAACCGACAATACGACCGTACGACTCCAACGTATTGTGTACCGAAGAAAACCTCTTCCGTATCCGTTGCACGGCCACGGAGCACTAGTTAGATGGGTTGCAAAATCAATTGGAAGGAGGCGGAATTGACTGGCAGGCAGTGGAAGATTTTCCCAACTACCCGTCACATCAATCTTCGGACACTGATTAGGAGTATTAAATATGAATTAATGACAAAACCCATTTCATAACCCCTACCTAATTTTTCGATACGAATCTAACGAGCCTAATTATATCATGATTAGACAACGCCATGCTACAGTAAACAATCTCTAATGACGGATTAATTAGACTTAATGGATTCGTCTCGCGATTTTCCGTCCATTCATGTAATTAGTCTATATTTAATCCTCCTAATAAGCCTCTAAAGGAACCCCAAATATTTTTGGGAGCCCAACTAAACAGGCTCTGAGTTGGAGAACCACTGAACCAATAACAGCAAATCCGAGCAGGAGATGGGTGAAAAGCCGCATACAGAGGGTCACCTAAGTCAGTAAAAGATAACCAAATGCCCTCAGCATCATGCTCTGGCTGTTGGCTGGACCAAACGTATAGGAGGCACAGGGAGAGATCAAATTGGAATAGGGGTTTCATATGTTTCAAAACACAAGAGATGAAGAATAGGAGACAACTTAATTGATTCCCCTAATCCTAAATGTACAACCAGCTAGTGTGAGCTTGCTATGCAAACCAACAAAAGCTAATCGTGTTTATCTAACTGAAATTGTTTAGATTTTTTTTGAGGAAACAACCGGGGGGGGGGGGGGGGCAAGTACAGGGCTCGGCGAAAGGAAAACCGGGGGTGAGAAAAAGGAGCAGGGTGAGAAATTGTTTAGATGAGTGTGAATTACCTGCCGGTATGTCAAGACATCTGCATAGCTGACTGCTCAGAAGCGCAGAGTACCAAAACATGTTCGACGCATCAAACTTGGGGTGAGGTATGGCGTCTCGATCTGGTTGAGGTACTTCGTGTGAGCCTTCAAAAGGTCATGTTTAATTCCCAAAAATTTTCCTAACTACCTGTCACATCAATCTTCCGACACTGATTAGGAGTATTAAATGTGAATTAATGACAAAACCTATTCCATAACCCCTACCTAATTTTTCGATACGAATCTAACGAGCCTAATTATGCTATGATTAGACAACGTTGTGCCACAGTAAACAATCTCTAATCTCTACTTTTTTTAATATTAAAGCAAGGACTGCTTCTGCTTATATTTTTCGTCCGTCCTGACAGCTAGGGCCCACCTGTCGGTGTCTGCCTCTTCCGCGCCCGCTCTGTCTCTTCCGAGCTAATCAGGCTGTCCGCACCGGACACCGGGAGCCATCGCCCGTCCCATCGACGGGGCAAAGAGATGGGGAGGTCGACGCCGCCGTCGGGCCCTTCTTGGCTTGAGTTTGAGCCGTCTCTAGCGGAACCTCCATGGATGCCGGCGACTCGAACCACAGGTGGGGGAGTGGAGGAGCAGACCGAGCTTGAGCAGATCCAGCGCTACTAGAGAGGTCGAGGCTGTCTGCAGCAGCCCGCGCCGTCGTCCCTACTCCTCGCGCCCGCGCTTCGGTGTCTGTCTCCTCCGCGCCCGCTCTGTCTCTTCCGAGCTAATCAGGCTGTCCGCACCGGACACCGGGAGCCATCGCCCATCCCATCGACGGGGCAAAGAGATGGGGAGGTCGACGCCGCCGTCGTGCCCTTCTTGGCTCGAGTTTGAGCCGTCTCTAGCGGAACCTCCATGGACGCCGGCGACTCGAACCACAGGTGGGGGAGTGGAGGAGCAGACCGAGCTTGAGCAGATCCAGCGCTACTAGAGAGGTCGAGGCTGTCTGCAGCAGCCCGCGCCGTCGTCCCTGCTCCTCGCACCCGCGCCGCAATCCCCGCGGAGAAGGAGTCGCTGCTCCGGACAGACAGGGATAGGCTCGCCAGTGGGAGGCCCTGCGCGGCAAGGAAAAGAGAAAGGTGAGGGGGGAAATGGATGCGAGATGGCACCGAGAAGCTGGGGATGCGAGGAATCGAATGATGGCTTACCGACTACGGCGAATTTCATCGACGACGGCAGCTGCATGGTAGGGAAAATCACAGCAGCCTGCCCTTGAGCGCACGTCGGGCCGCCGGTCGCCGCCTACTCCGAGTTGCTGGCCTTCGCGCGGTGTGCGCAAGACGAGATGTGCAGTCGCATCGACCTGCTTCGCACCGCTAGCCATCGATTGTGAGGAAGAGAAAGGCGAGAGAGAGAGATTGATACGGTCAACGGGAGAGTCACGGCAGCGGCAGTCACAAAAATATCTTTGGCATTTTACAAGGGGACCCTTAATAAAGATAGAAATTGTACATAGTTCCTTTAAGCAGATAGTAAAGACATAAACTAAATAAATTATTTTGCAAATTGGTCTCTAAAAAAATGATTTCATTTCAAATTAGTCTCTGAATCAAATATAGGTCATATAAATGAATTTCTTAATGACGATGGTAGTTGGTGGTGAATAAAATATATTGTTTTAGGGGGCAACAGGTTCAGCGGCTCACTCGAACTCAAATTGCATTAATAAAAAACGAACGAAAAGCCCCAAAGGGTGAGTACAAGCAGCGGAATCAGCAGAGGCAAATAAAGCCTAGCGAAGAAGAAGATTTACATAGCCACGGATCGGCACCAAGACAAAAGAGGATCGGCATCAATCTCCCTACCGGCGCGGCACATCCACAGTTTGAGGTGTTCTTCCAGCTGGGCAACGATGGCGTGGGGAGTGACGGTGATGCCGTCGAACACCCGACGGTTCCTGGTCTTCCAGATGACCCAAAGGGTCCCAAGGGCAGCAGTGTGCCCCCACGGTCGCCGGCAGATTGGCGAGCAAGCCGGCGACCGATTCAGCGGCGTCCCGGACGCCTGAGGAGGGGGGTGGGGAACGGCCAGGGAGGAACACTTCCAGACCCCTTGAAGTCGGGGGCAACCGGCAAAGAGGTGCTCGACGTCTTCATCGACTCCGTCGCAGAAGGGACAATTAGGGGTGAATAAAATATATAGTTGTTGAATATAGAGTAAATATATAAAGTAACAAGAGCATGGGATGTAGAGTAAAAAAATCTTGCTGACATACAAAGGTGATCTTTGGGAGGCACTAACGATGGCGAGCAAGATTGGGGTGGTGCGGACACGACAGGGATGACAGCGAGATTGAAGAGTTGCAAGGGGCGATGGTGTCAACAACACACACAGACATAAAATATATGTCGAGGAAAATGTTTTCTCCCGTTGCAACGCACGGACATAATTGCTAGTGATGGATTAATTAGATTTAATAGATTCGTCTCGCAATTTCCCGTACATTCGTGTAATTAGTTTTGTAATTAGTCTACATTTTTGACCTCTAATACACCTTCGAAGGGGCTGTCAAAAATTTTTGCCAAAAATTTTGGCAACTAAACAGGCTCTTATGTATTCATGTTGATTGTGGCAATCCAATGCTCGGTAGAGTCAGCAGATTCCCCAACGATGAAGTGGAGGACGAGACCCTTTTCCTGCAGGTCCAGCACTGGAAACTCTGGGATCGTGCGAGGCAAGCAGGAGTGCTGGTAGCTCACCGATGACCAGAGCTTGTTGAGGTAAGAGAGTGCTCCAACACCCACCCTGTGGCCTCCCTCCACGACCAAGCGTTAACTGAAGGAGAGCACATCGAGTTAACCAATCTTTCCATCTCTGACGGCAGTTGCCTGTAGCATCTCTGGAAGACCACGACCTTCTTCGAAATCAATTTTTGTCTCGATGCCAGGGAACTTATCATGTGTTTGGTTTGGAGGCAATGTGGGATGGGATGGTTCTGTTCCTATTTTTTGGAATGGGACCGTTCCGTTTCGTGTTTGGTTGGAAAGGATGAGTGCGTCCCAGTTCATTGTTTGGTAGGAAGGATCAAGAGAATGGGATGTATGTCGAATTTAACACCGTTAACTAGCCCGCCCCGCGCTCGGAGCTCGCCGACCTCCCGCCCGGAGCTCGCCCGCCCCGCGTCGCGCCTGGAGCTCGCCAGAGGAGCTCCACCGCACCGACCCTGGGCCGCAGCCGCCCCGTCGAGGAAGCTCCACCGCGGCACCCCTCTGAGGGAGCTCCATGGCGCCAGCCCTGGGTCGCAGCCGCCCCTCCAAGGGAGATCCACCCCGCCGGCCTGTTGCGCCCGTCGGAGCCGCGCTTCTAGGGGAGCTTCACCCCGCCGGTCTGGGTCTCGGTCCGCCGGAGAAGCTCACCCCCGCCGGCTTTGGTCCCGACCGCGCCCTGCCTCGCCTTCCTTCCCCTTCGGAGTCCACCGGCCGGCCACCGTGCTTACGTTTCCAGACGGAGCGAGACGCCGTCCAAAGAGGACGAGTCCGTCCGCCCGTTTTGGTGGGACGGAGGAGTCCCGAATATTGAGGGTATATTCCCTGTCAGGGACGTCCCCATCCCATACGTCTTCCAACCAAACACCGGGACGAAGTGGGATCGTCCCGTCCCGTCCCGTCCCGTCCCACTTCGTTCCTCCATCCAAACACATGCTAAAAGAACAAGGACCTGAGATGTCACGTGAAAGCAATCCCTGGTGGTAATCCACCCAGTACATGAAGCTGCCATGCGAGAAGACAGAGTGATCTGAATACCAAATCTGTGGGTAGAAGCCACCCTCATCGTCTCCGGGCATGTCAACCCGCAAGAACTCCCACTCGCCCTAACCGGAAGAATACCGGAAGAGTTCGGCCACCTCCTCGCCTTTAGCGCCAATGAGGTCTTGAAGGTTCGCCACGACGAAGTCATCGCCGCTCTCGTGCAAGACGCCGGTGAAGTCGGCACGGCCACGCCAGCCGCTGCCCGGGGAAGGCAGAAGCCTCAGCCACGGACGCGCTGGGCTTGCCTTGTACAGGAAGAAGTTCCCCGGGTAGCTACTGGGTCGCACGCCTCTGACGGCGATGACGCCGTAGATGAGGGCCAGATCGCCGTGCGCGGCGATGATGCTTGGCTGCCCGAAGAAAGAAAAGGATTCGTCCGTGTAGATCTCGATGTAGGAGCTCAACGGCGGCGGCACGAGGCGGAGGGAGACGCAAACCTTCTCGCCGGTGCTGGTCTCGGCGTCGGCGGCCGTGGCAGAGCACGAGGCGGCTCCATGGATATGCATCAGGCGTCGGTCGAAGATATAGATCACTCCATCTTGGGCTCCGACTGGGCGATCGCGGGCAGGAAAGAAGATTCGGAAGCGCGGCAATGGCCGGAGGGACGGATGGTGACGGCGGAGGCGGCGAACGGGGATTTTTTTCTCTCTCGAATTGGAGTCGGTTTATGCAACCCGATTTTCCATGCGGCCGCATGGGCTATCGGGCGGGCGACCGGCAGTCCCACCCTGCGCCGGCAGCACGGCGTTAAAGGGCGTGGCGCCATTATATAATACCACGGCGCCACGGGTCATAACGTCATGCTATTATGCAACAGCGTCATGACTCTTGGCGTCTTGCCGAGCAAAAGTGTATGCAGCCGCAATCTGTTGTGAGATTGCTTTTGTGTCGGTTTGTGTTTGGGAGCGCCACCGAAGCTTCTTCGTTCGGCTTTCTCCTTATGTGGGCTAATGCCATGAGCCAACTCATGTGTCCAGCCCACCCTCGAGGCCCACGTTGACAAGTTCTGCTCCTCGCCGATGCCATTGTAGACTTGTAGTATAGCATATCATACTCAAGAACCACAAGCTTAAAACTGGTTCAAATCAACTGAAATTGCTATGATGTAACACAGTAACACGCCAGAGAAACAGGCCAGCTTAGCCTATAGTAATTTCAAATCATATCACCCATAAAGGTGGGATCCACTGCTAAAGCAAATAGAACAGCACTGACCTCAAGTTTCTAACAAAGACTGGGTCACACCTTTTATTTCAGATAACATCAGTTGGAAAAAACACGAATGCATCATAAGTTCAGGGTTCAGGCACATTTAACTGTTACAAACCACAAAGTGCTACTAGCCATGAGTCCATGACTCCATAGCCAGAGCTAACAGATAAATCTCAAGGCAGAACTCATTAGAGGAAACCAGCAAGCTTCCAGTATCTCGAAGCTTAAGACTCATAGATCCAGGGGTGAAGGTTGCTTCTCCACTCTGCCAGGCCTTCAGGGAACCAAAGAGCAATCTCTTTCTTTCCATTGTCCACGGAGTCACTGCCATGGATGACATTCCTACAAAAGACATAACAAAATTAGCACTGGACCAAACATGCGGGGATTCAGGAATCATGTGGCATTTCAAAAGGATTACACAACCCAGAGTTGCATCTAAGTTTAGCATGATAAGTTGATAACAACAGCCAAGCACAGATGATAATTGCCCGCAAAACAACACAGATGATAATCTACTTCATACTTCTAGCATACCTTAAGCAAGACAATTATCATCAATTCATCGCGCGACTAATATTACGTGCTTGAATAATCTTTTATTTGTGTAAAACCGCACATACATATTTCAGAATGGGGCATATCCTCACGTGCTGATTATTTGACACATTTATTTGACCGGCAATGATTAAATCTGTAAACCACACATTTACTTAGACTGGATGTCACACACGGGCATTCAGCACGGCTCCACAACCACAGTTCCGGTGTTGAATCACAACATTGGACAATGTTCAAAAACTAAAATCAGTACTAGAAAGTACAACTAATGACAAAGAAAGGATTGTTCACCTGCCAACTTCCACGGCATAGTCACCACGGATGGTGCCAGGGGCAGCCTCCCAAGGCCTGGTGGCCCCAATGATCCTGCGTCCAGTCAACACAACGTCCTTCCCCTCCCACACCATTGCGACAACAGGGCCAGAAATGATGTACTCCACCAACCCAGGGAAGAAGGGCTTATCGGAAAGGTCAGCATAGTGCTGCTGTGCAAAGGACTTCTCCACATTCATGAACTTCATCCCTGTATCACATCAAGTTAAAAATAGTAATTCATTAACACAACAATTACTGAGCTGCTTGTGTTTGTACCTAGGTTGCTTTTTCATGGATGAATAATCAAGGTAAAGATAAGGATAGTTGAACTAAATTAACTCTCATAAGGTTCTGTTTTGATTTATCTTGAAGATTTCTTGACTGAAAAGTTTGTTTTGTATGGTACCACAGTACCAGTTATGATAACTGGCCAAGGATATATAGATTATCTTTCTGTTGGAGTCATTCATATTTTTTTTACCTTAGTACTTATCTGCTGTTAATCTACACTTAATTTTATAATACCAGGACCATCAGCTGTCCAGATAGAAAGGAACCAATCATTTGCGCATAACAGAAGATCTTGATTTTTCAATCAAATCAAATCTCCACACAATATTCGTGCTACCAGCCTACCACACCACAATATCTTTTTTTTTTGTAGACGTTAATCGTATCCCCAATTACGTGTCCTCACAAAATACATCTAAACGAAAATAAATAATCGAACTGACTTAACATCACTTTCTGCGAATCCCATGTCTACATGCATGTAGGAGAAAAGGAGGTCGAGCAATCAATTTGCGAATTAAAAAAAAAGCCCTTACCCTTGAGGTAGAATCCTTTCTTCTCGAACCGACTGATGATGTCTCCGATCTACACAGGAAACTCCCGATCAAAACACCACAACACACACATGGCGCCGAGACCCAAACGAAATCAAAACTTGTCGCAAACAAAAACCAAGAAGCCGCGGCCGGGATCATTTAGATACGCAAAAAATCTCCTCTGGGAACGGGGAAACAAGAACCGGATTACCAGGCCCCGCTGAACGCCGTCGGGCTTGATCATGATGAAGGTCTGCTCCATCCTTGCAGCGACGGGCGAACGAAGCGGATCGGCGCGGCGAGGAGCAGCGCAGCGCAGCAGGTGAGGTGACGAGTGCGTGAGGCTGTGGGAGCGCGGAAAGGCGGATGGGGAAGGGAAGGAGAGGAGGAGTCGTGGGTGGCGAAAGAGACTTTGTTTTATGCGGGTTCGGAGTGCTCCTTTTCCGCGGTGGGAAACGAATCATCCACGAGATATTCGCCTCGCCAGGCAAAAAGGAAAAAGAAAAGAGAAAAAGAAAAAAACAGTGTGCTGGGAGTGTGACTGAGAGAAGCTTTCATCGTTCCGTTGGGAAAGTTTCCGGAGACGATTTGCATTTTTTTCGCATGCGTCCGGACTCCGGAGCTGTTGTTTTCATGAAAACCTTGGGCTAAAAGGCACGTCTTCCTCCGTTATTGTATTATCAATAGCTGTAAGAATATCTGAATTTGATCAATGCTTCGTAGTTTCAAATAATTTTTTTTGAGCTACAAAGTTATATATTTCATCGAAAACTACAAATTGATCTCTATCCGCGTTCATATGAAAGTTGTGACTTTTTATAATGTGCTGTCTAAAGAAGGGAAATTGTACCAATTAAACTAAGTATGACTTTTTAAAGATATATATGCTGTCAGAAAAAAAATCCACCGAATCGACTAACAGTAACCGGTAAGGTGGGTCCAATATACACTTCGTCATTTCAACCAGCTAGAGCCATTTCAAACGGTTATATGCATATATATTTGCATTTTTTATTAGACATATTTTTGATACACTGATATATGTATAAAAATCATGCTGTCCTTCCTGCTCGATCTCTTCATTTCCTTACGTGTTTAGATGAGCGAAAAGATCATGAAAGTATATATAAATAGTGTTGGAATAGTATTTTTTATAAGAAAAAAAATGTGATGAATGTGACAAGAAATAGAAAACTTTTCACCCTCTTTTTGTTTCTACCGATCTGAACAAGCACAATCGCGCGCGTGCGGGGCCTGCACAGATTCAATTTAGAGAATTTTTTTTTCATTTTCGAAAAATAAATGACCCAAACAAATTTTATGAAAAATATCACTGCCGTCGTACTCCACGGCGGCAGGGATCCCTACCGCTATGTGGCACGACGGCAGGGGTGCCGCCAACGGTCGAGTGCACCGGCAGTGGGGCCAGGCACCTTCCGTCGTATCCCACGGCGGCAGGAAACCCTACCGCCGTGCCACACGGCGGCAGGAGCCTGCCGCCATGGGGTACGGCGGCAGCCTCAAGGCTATATAAGCAGCCCGAGGCTGCCGCCAGCTCATCCCCTCCTTCCCTCTCTCCTCCTAAATCTTCAGTTTTCAACCCTTCGGAGCACTTTTGACTCAGGTATGTTTCTAACTTTAATTAGTTTAGTTAGTTAGTGTAGTTTAGTTAGTTTAGAAAAATTAGAAATAGTTATAACTAGAAATAGGGCACGCCTTTGACGTGCAATTAGGACCCATTAATTATGTACAAATAGCATTAGATTTGAGGGACATTATTTGTTAGCATATTGGAACTTTCTGGTGTGTGTGAAGATGTTTTTCTTGAGTTTGATTTGTCCACTATCTCTCGATTTTTTTTAGAGTGATTTTAGTTTCTATGGGAATTTTATAGATAGAGAAAGAGTTTATTTTTTTATGTTTGTTGTGTACGTGTAGTATTTTTTTTGTTATGTACAGTGCGTAAACAGTGCCAAGACGGTGACATGAGGAGTGGTTTGAGCCGTTCGATCGAGATCCAATGGTCGAGGATTTGCAGGAGTACGTTTCCCGTGTGCGTTTAGCTGGTTTTATTTCGAACAGTGTACGAACAGTGCATGTACAGTGAATGAACAGTAGCATTGAAAGGGACCTCAGGAATGACCCGTGCCGTTCGATCTAGATCCGACGGCTAATATTTTTTTTGCTTACGTGGCTTCCTGACGTGCGCCGGAATGCACCGGCTCTAAAGTTTAAAAGATTCGAATAATTAGTTGAAATTGAAATAAAATTCAATCGTAGGAAATAGTTTTAATTCAAAAATTCGTTTAAATTGATATAAAATTCTTAGAAAATAGTTATAATGCAAATAATTAGATTAAATTGGTATAAAATTCCTAAAAAATTGGTTATAATTCAAAAAATTTGTTTAAATTCATATAAATTTCGTAGAAAATAGTTATAATTCATAAAATTCCTTTAAATTTATATAAAATTCCTAGAAAATAATTATAATTCAAATAATTAGATTAAATTGATATAAAATTCTTAGAAAATAGTTATAATTCAAATAATTCGTTTTAATTGATTTAAAATTTCTAGAAAATGGTTATAATTCAAATAATTAGATTAAATTGATATAAAATTCTTAGAAAATGGTTATAATTTAAAGAATTCGTTTAAATTGATATAATTCAAATAATTGAATAAAATTTGTTTTTTTGTAGCTATGGCTCAGCCACCGTTAGAGTACGTACGACCGGAGTTGTTCGAGGAGGCGGTGGACCGGCACCACCGCTCGTACGTCTCGGCCGTTCTTGGACAGACGCCCGGCAGGGTCGTCGCCAGCGGCGGAGCGACACCGGCTCGTGCAGGCTCGTCACAGGCGGTTGCAGGGTCTTCGCAGGCGGCCATGGCGACACCGTCTGCCGACGAGCTCGGACCCCGGCCCATCAGGGCACCTGAGCCCTTGACGTACGAGCAGGACCACGCCAGGGCTGGTGCTAGAGCTATTAGGCAGAAGAGGGGCCGGCGGATTTAGATGTATTAGTGTTTTGTGTCACAGCAGTACTTTAACCATGATCTTGTATAAACTATTTTGCATCTACTTGTTGATTATAATCTTTTCTTTTATATATGCCAATTTGTGATTGTGATTATGTTTAAATTTATCATTTACTTGTTTAAAAAAATGATAAAAGTGTTTTACAAAATGAAAAAGGGTGGTTGACCCTGCCGCCGTGCCACACGGACGTGCCGCCATAGGCACTGTCCTGCCGCCGCGGCACATGGCAGCAGGGTCCTAACGCCGTCTGGCACGGCGGCAGCATCCCTGCCACCGTGCGCCACGACGTTATGTCCCTGCCGCCGTGGGGTACGGCGGCAGAGGTATATTTCTGGTAAAGCTTCTTTACGTCATTTATTTTTCGTAAATCAAGAAATATATATATATATAATTCCAATTTCGAGGGCGTTACCAGCCCGACCAAGGCCCAACTTTCCCACAATCGCGAGCCGAAACCCAAGCGGCAAGCCCACACCGTGATCCTATATATAACATACTGAACTATAAACCCAATAACAGCTCACGAAAGCCAAATCTTACCTCCCTCCTTCCACCTGCCCGCCGCCACCCCCCCCCCCGCGCGGGGCCTGCGCCGCCACTGGCCGGCCTGCTCCACCACCGCCCGCCATGGTCGTATCTTGTGCTCCGCTGCTGCTCACCGTGGCCATCGCACCGTGCTCCGGCGCGCGCGCCATGGCCGCTGGCCACCGCCCCCGTGCTCATCCGCCGTCCGTCGTGGTCACCGTCTGCCATTCGTGTACACCACGCCGCCGCCCGTCCTAGCCGCCACCACCATCCTCCTGCTCCACGTCACTACCTGCCGACCCCGCCCTGGCCTTGGGGTCACCGCGCTGGCCTTGGGCCGGCCGGCGTGTCGCCGGGTGCTGCCGCGGCTAGGGCCGGTCGACGCGACGTGAGGTGCGGTCGTCGGAGCGCCGCCACGGCCGACCGCCGGAGGCGAAGAAGATGTCCATTCCAACATTTTCTAAAAATGTTGAAATATTGGTTCAACATTTTTCCAAAAATATTAAAAAAATGTTGGTCTACCTTTTTTTTGAAAGATTCAACATTTTTTGAAAATGTTGAAATGTTGGTTAAACAATTTTGAAAAATATTAAAAAATGTTGGTCTACTTTTTTTTGAAAGATTCAACATTTTTTGAAAATGTTGAAATGTTGGTTCAACATTTCTCGAAAAATGTTGAAAAAATGTCAATCTACCTTTTTAGTTAAATGTTCATTCAACATTTTCTGAAAAATGTTGAAAATTATTTGTTCAACATTTCAGAAAAATGTTGATTTGAAAAATATCTTCATGAAAAAATGTTGATTCAACATTTCGAAAAAATATTGATCAGCATTTTCGAAAAAATGTTGGTCAACATTTTTTATTTGATTAAAAATGTTGAATGAATTATTATTAACTGAATATTATTAGTGGGCTGGTTGCTTTGGTGGGCTCTCTTTAGTGGGTCAAGAGAGCTTTATAGTTACATTGCTTATCCACCTTCCACTAGATATATAGGAGCCCCCAGCCCACGCCTGTGCAAGGAGCGGAGGCCGAAATTGAATTCGAACCGCACTTCTTTGCCACAAAACTTCCTCACCTCCTTCCTTCCTCCATCAGAGGAGAATCCAAGATCCATACTTGTGCCAAGTTGTGCCCTACCGTGCCCGCCGGACGCCGCCGCCTTTCCTCGAGCTGCCGCACTGCTCTCCATTGTCCTCCCATCCCATGGCGGTGGCGCACCACACGCGTGCCTTGACTGAGGGCACCGCGGCCGCGCCGGAGCCAGCGAAGCTGGAGTGGGCGACGTTCGACCACCGCGTCATCCAGGACGACTTCCCCTTCTCCTCCACCGACGCCTTCTCCAAGACGAGCAACGGTCGGGCGGTGCGTGTCTCCCTCCGCCTGGCGCCCCCGCCGATGGCCTCGTACGTGCAGCTGCACACCGACAACGTCGTGTACGGGGGCCAGGCCCGTCCCGACGGGCGTGCAACATGTGCACTTGAACAGGGCCTTCAAAAATGTGAGGTCCCAACAATTACTATTCTACATGCATACTTATCAGTAAATTGTATGGTGCACTTAAAATTTTCTCTGAATTTCTTGTAAATAGGAAAACAACAAACAAGAAAAAGGCAATTCTTTCTCTCTCCTCAATCTTATGTTCTAGTTTTTTTTCATGTACCATGCAAATATCTCTTCTCCTATGTTCCCCTAGAAAGGTCGATCAACTATACCCTTAACTTTACTCACCCTTCCTTTTGTACACTAGTATTTTTTAAGTAGTGTCCTTATTTCTTTTAGCCTATAAAACACAATACCATGAAGAAATGTTTTCAAGCAACATGCGCAATCAAATATATATGATGAATATTATTATATATGAAAGAAGTCCAAATTACTCCCCTCACCTATAAAGTTTCTAAAGTTTATATACGATGAATATTATTATAACCAAAGTCCGAAAACTTTCTAAAGTATTTGTTGGTTCAATTTACCCCTAAATTTATTTCTTAGTTCAGTTTACCCCTAAAAGTATTTCTTGGTTCAGTTTACCCTGAAAGCTACGTCATTTGGTTCAATTTGCTCAACATAATTTTTTTTATTTCTCCATGCACAATTTGAGTTTAAGTTCAAATTTGGCAAGTTGGTATATGACAATATAATACATGTTAAAAAATATATAATGAAGTTTTCATCACTATTTTGATAAGATATATTATTATTACTACTTCTGTAAGTTAGAGTCTAAACTTGAATATGGAACATGCCCCATATTTTTTGCGGAACGGCCCTGACGGGGGCGCGCCCAAGGTCGTCTCCGCCGACGGCGACCTCCTCCTCATCGACATGGTCGTCACCGTCCCAAACGAGTCTCCATCCGACTTCCCCCACAACTTCCTCGTGCACAAGGCCAGCCCTGAGTCACCGCGGCTCTACACCCTCCCTACCCTGGGCGACGACTGGTACGGCCGCTACCAACCCACCGGCATCTTTCACAGCGGCGGCGACGACTTCTTCGCGGCCAATCTGCAGAGATTGGTGAGTCGGGACAGGGAGGAGGTGGCGCAGCTCTGGCGCTTCCTCCCTCTCCAAGAAGTGGAAGCTCTTCCATCTCGACTGCCCCGGAGACCCGGAGAATCGTTTCCGCCCCATTTGCTGGCACACAGATTACGTGTTCCGCTATGGAGCCTACATGTGCTTGGCAGATTACCATCAAGCATTTACTGTGATCTTTCAGCTGACGATGACATTGAGCTTCGATTTGTGCGATTTCCTGGAATCGAACCCTGTCTTGACATGTGCAATGGGCGTGGATGTCCGGAGAGGTTGCGGATGGTTGCTGTGAATATACCTGAGCATTTTTGGCCCGGCCCGGCCCGCTGGCCCGGCCCGGGCCCGGCCCGCGCCAGGCTCGTCCACGAACCTTACTGGACGGGCGTGGGCAGAGATCTTGAAGCCCACGAAATTTTTTTTTGGCCCGAGCCCGACCCGAAATGCTGTTTTTAGTTACTTTACACTATAAAATGCGCGGGCGGCCCGCCCAAGCCTGGGCCCGGCCCGAGCCCGGCCCGAAAACTGAGGCCCGACACGTCCCATGGGACGGTCATGGGCAGGATTTTCTCAGCCCGAAAAACCTGAGTTTTTTTTCGGCCCGGCCCGAACCCGGCCCGGCCCGTGGAATGCTCAGGTCTAGCTGTGAACAATGGGAAGATTTGGTTTATCAACATTGATGATGGAAAGTTGTAAGTGCAGCAAAGTTCGTGTGGACGGTTGCTGTGAACAAAGGGAAGATTTGGTTCATCAACATTGATGATGGAAAGTTGTAAGTGCAGCAAAGTTCGTAAGTGGAGGAAGGTCTGAGTGCTCAGTTCGATGTGGACGCTGAAGACGCTGGAGTCGAAGTGGGAGAATGAGCACAACTTTATTATTGGCGATCTCTGGTCGGTGGTGGAGTACCAGCAGTCACCGTTGCCTCGATCGGTTCCTGGATTCCCACTGATACTCCGCGACCCTATCCTATTTTTAAAGTAATTTTAGCATTCGAAATTCTTTTCTTTCGCAAGAGCACTCAAACATAGATTGAACATCTTCAGTTCTTCGGTCGGCAGCCGCAGTCACCAAGATGGGGTGTTTCACTTCATAATGAGAGAATCCGCGTGGTCTGATTTGGATTGGAGAGTTACCATCAACATCAAGACACTAGCTTTGGACTACGATCTCTACATCAATGCGATAGAGGAGCCAAACTCACGCCGTGATCACAAGAATAAGTTCTATAACATTTCGCTGCTAGCGAGCAAGGTGTGCCAATGTCTCGAGCTACCTGCTGGTAATAAACACTAACATACCATCTCATCTATTCAGAATGGGTGTTATCTCTTAAAACCATTCGGTAGGAGCACATGATTTACCCATCTGCATTACACTTTTGTCGCGGTTCTCTACCACCGGCAGTGAATTTGTATCGTATCGTGTGTCGGATCCGGATGGTTGACACGGGAGATACAAAGGTTTTATACTGGTTCGGGCCTCCGAGGAGTAATACCCTACGTCCAGTTCTGAGTACTCGTGTTCCTATGCTAGGGATGTCTGTAGTAGGGGTTACAAACTTGGTGATCGGTCAGTCTCTACGTTGGTTGCACTCCTCCCCCTTTTATAGACATAAGGGTGAGGGGCAAAGAAGGAAAACGAAAATAAGCTACAGTGCTACGGCGTTGTGAAGTCTTTTCCGTCATTGATGTCCGTCAGGCGGCGTGGGAGGGCGCTGAGCTGTGGTGTCGTCGGAGGTCGCCGCGTGTGCTGTTGCCACTGTTTGTTCGGGGTACTTGGCATCTCCTCCGAGTAGTTTACATGATGACTCAACCTCCTTGAGTGCTTCTTAGGCCCGCCACGTTATGGCCTAAGTGCTTGTAGGTGGTAATCGAGTGTGCGCTCTGACGGGGTGGCGTGCGGCAGGCGTTGGATGTGACGGCGTGTCGGAGGTCATGAGGGGGTGCACTGTGCGCCATTACGACTCTTGTCAGACCGGGCCGTCCTCCCGTCGCGCTAGCTGTGGTCTTTGCATGGCGTGAAAACCAGCGTCACGTGTGTCGTTGCGAAGAAACTTGGGGGGCTGGGGCGGCACCACGTTCGTGTGGGGCCCTAGAACCACGCTCCGGCCCTTCGTGTGGACCCCGTCTTAGTTGCGTCCATTTTGCTGGTCGTGGCTGACGTGGCGATAGTGACGGTTGGAGGGGACGGTACGCTGCAGGTTCAGACCTACGGGACCACTCGGTATCGAACCGTCGCGCGGGCGTGGCCCTACCGCCTCAGGGGTTGAGTCCACCGAGCGGGTGGTTTTACGACATGGTGGGACCAGCATTAAATGCCAGCATCCACGTAGCGATGAAAACGGACGGAAACAGACGGAAAAACCCTCTTCTGTTTCCACTCCCACACTTTATCATCAGGAGCAGGAGCGGGACCGGAACAGTCGGGAGCGGAAACAGACGGAAAATATACGAGTGTACGGAAACGAACCAACACGGACGAAAACTCGACGAAAACGGGTGGAAACCGGGAACTTTAGTCGGGACATAGACCACAACAACCATAGTTATATACGCACGCCTAGCTACTGACTGTTGCTCCACATCATGAAGGTAGTAACAACATTACACCAACTCAGCCAATTCAGTAAGCAGGAGGAGAAGATATATGCAACTCAGCAAAGCAATAGCAAGACCAAGACGTATAGCAAGTCAGCACCAGCCATAAGTATAAAAAACAACCATATGTTCAAAATCACAATACCGTAACTTCATAAATAAGTCTGATTGTGTTGAAAATGACGACGCGGACACACTAATTGGTACCACCACTAGAGCCTTCACTTGCCCTTTCTCTTGTTTCCCATCAAAGAATCAATAATACAACAAGTGTTGAGCTGCTGGTGCTGCCTTTCACAGAAGGTGGTGGTCGCTGCGGCTACGGGAGTGGCAGTGGCAAACTGGGCAACGTGCCTACCTCCCAAACCCAGGTGCTTCTCCGGGGGCAAGCCGACGGGAGCCCAGGCCACAGGCAGGTGCTTCTCCGAGGGCAAGCTGCGGACGGAGGATGGCAGGAACCAGGAGACTGTGCGTCGTCTCGTCGGGGGTAGAGAGGCGACGGCCGATGGGAGCCCAGGCCACAGGCCCACAGCATGTGTAGGAGCTGGCGCCTAGCGACGCATGCTGGAGGTGGCGGCGGTGTGTGCTGGAGGTGGCGGCGGTGTGGGCACGCGTGTTGTGCAAGATCTGGGCGCGGCTGGCAGCCGTGCACGGGATGACGGGGATGGGGTGTGCGGCGTGCGGCCGAGTGGGCGAGGCGGTGAATAGATAAAGTTAGGGTTAGCTGGGCTGTTGGAAACTTGGGCCGAATGGGCGATTGTCTGATGGGCTGAATGTCCGGGTCAAATGCGGGTTAAAATCCGGGTCTATCCCGACCAAATACGGGATCCCGGGAATCCGACGGGGATGGAGCCTCTCCCGTTTCCGTCCCGCTCCCGTAGTCAGCCGACCCGTGACCCGTCCCGAACCCGGATTTTTCCAGAAAAACAAAAACAGGCGGTTTAAATGTGGAAAACAGAACGGGTCAGGACGAGATTTTACCGGTCTGTTTTCATCCCTACATCCACGTTAGCCCCTTATAAACCGCGCGCCAGCTGAGTTCTGTACTTTCCTCCCTCGATTCCTTGCCTTTGCCGTCGCCATTCACTCGTCCGCTCTCAACCCTTGCGCCGCCACCGTTGCTTCTTTAATCCACTTCACGCCCCCGAGCTCGACGGATACCATGTCGAACTGGATGCGCTCCAATGTCTCCCGCTCAATCCTCCAGCGACTCATCACCGCCGGCCAGCTGCCGGTCCTCACCGCCGCTGAGGAGTGGAAGGTCCCGGGCAATGAGTTGGTTCCGCACCCGCCACCCGACTAGATCGTCTCGTTCGTGACTTTTCACGAGCGGGGCTTCTCCGTACCCGCCGGTCTATTTATCCGCGCCGTCCTTGCGGAGTACCGGCTGCAGCTCCACCACCTCAACCCTAACAGCATCCAACAGATGGCGGTGTTCGAGGTGCTGTGCGAGGGGTATCTGGGAGTGGGGGCTCACTGGCACCTCTTCTGGTACTTCTTCAAGTTCGTGTGTCTGAAGGACAAGTCGCTCCCGGCCACGATCGGGTGCGCCAACCTTCGGATGAAGACGGGGAGGAGCGAAGAGTACATCTCCGGCACGCTGATGAGCTCCAACAGCGGCTGACACAAGGGGTGGTTCTACCTGAAGGACGACCCCGACCATCCGCTACCGAAGTATACCGGCGCCTCAATCGCCGAGGCGCTGGCGAACTGGAGCTACGGGCCCCCGGAGGCAGAGCAGGAGAGGCTGCTCACGGACTGCTGGGCAGTGTTGTCCAAGCTGCGCAACGTCGGAGTCGACCTAGCAGCCGTCATCGGCCAGTACCATGCGCTGGGGATCATCCCGCTCCAGCGACATCGCCTGCGCATCTGCCAGATGATGCCAGACAAGGCTCCCTTCGATGGGACTGTGCCGGCGCCCCGGCTCCCCTCGTTAGACGAGGTTCAGCGCCGTGTGGGGCAGGCAATCGGGAAGGCCACCTACTCGTGGCCGCCGTCCCGACTTCTACCCATGCTCTCCCAAGAGGGGACCAAAAAATACATAAGTTCTTATTTCAACCGGCGCTCTGACTGCCTTGCGTTCTTTGTGTTGATTCTCATTTACTCTCTTGCCTTTAGTTGAGACCTGCGGCCCCTCTCCCCACGAAGCCGCCTCTTCCCCAGGTCGCGATGCCGAATCGCGCCCAGGCCGCCGCGGACAAGAGGAGGGTCGACCGTAAGGCCCAGCACAAGGACAAGGTGATCGCGAAGCGCGAGCGGAACGACAGCCGCGCCAAGCGTAGGAAGATGAAGGAGGGCACCGTTTCCTTGGACAAGGACCCTTCGTCGTCGCCGCCCTGGTCCGGTGATGACGGTGGTGCCAGCGTTGACTGAAGTGCGCTGTCGTCTTCGTCGCCTCCTCCCCAGCGGCAGGCTGTGGGGTCCAGCTCGAGGCAGCGGCCGGAGCCCGCTGCCCACGAACAGGGCACGAGCTCCGGCTCGCGCCTGCCTCCGCGCCCGGACCCAGAGGATCGAAGAGTGACTCGCTCCTGATCGGGCCCCGACGGTCAAGAGCCGCAGAGGGAGAGGAGGAGGTCTCCGCGGCGAGACGACTCGTCCCGGCGGCCGGAGGACCACGATTCTTCCGCCCGCCGTCTCTCCGGTGATACATCGCAGCGGGGATCGCGTTCTCCGAGGAGGCGATCGCCCTCCCAGGCGAGACCGTCATCGCCGGCTCCCGCTCCGAGTGCGTCGCAGGGGGAAAATTTGAGCGCTCCTCCACGGCGCCTCCAGTCCCTGTTGATCCGAGGCGGAGGGGACCCTCCCGTACAGGTTCCCCTCGCCTCGAGCGGAGGTCGAAGCCCACCGTCTGACACGGCGGTGACCAAGAGGCCAGCCCCCGAGTCGTCGGGCATGACCTCCAGGCCCGTGAAGCGGGCCCGCATTACCTCCTCCGTGTAAGTGTTATTGTCAGTGTTTTAGACACCGAGCCTATGACGGGGTACCCGAAGTAGTAGATTGTGCGGTGGGGCTCGCCGAGATCAGGAACACGATGGTGAGACACGGGGCACACAATTAGACAGGTTCGGGCCGCAATGTGCGTAATACCCTACGTCCTGTATGCTGCGTGGCTCTGTATTGATTGTGTATATTTTGAGAGGGGTCCCTGCCTCGCCTTATATGCCGCGGGAGGCAGGGTTACAAGTCGGATTGGTACAAGGGTACTATTCGAGTAGGACCCGGAGTAGCCTATACAATGTATGGAAAGCTATCCTAGTCTTAGTACAAGTCCTTGTCCATCTTGTCTTGTCTTGTGGTCCACGATACCAGCACCGTGGCCCACTAGTCGAGTAGTCCAGGTGTACAGGAACTTATCTCCCGGGTATGGCCCACAATGTGTTGGTGGGCCCAGGGATGCCCGGTCGACAAGCCCCCGAGTACTTTGTAGTCGAGTGCGATGCTCCAAGTAGTCTTGAAGGTCTCCATGAGTAGTTCCCAAGCGTCCCCGAGTTCTACAAGCTTCAATCTTCAATAGTACTTGAATCTTCACAAGGCTGGAAGGTACTCCAGCTAACTCCACGAGTAGTCTTGATGTCTTCTCAAGTTGTTCCCAAGCGTCCCCGAGTACTTCCCTCGAAGGTCTTCAATAATACCTGCTTTGTTCTTGAAATCTTTGCATCAAAGATCCATATGGAAATGCAATTACTGAAATCGCATTCCATATGGAATGTAGCCCCCGAGCCTTAGGTCGAATCCAGGATTCAAGCTGAGGGTCAATCTTGAACTCTTTGATCTTGCTCCGAAAAATCCGTAGATAATCCGAAGAAAAAATATAGGAATGCGATTTGCAAAAAATCGCATCCTATATGGATGTAGCCCCCGAGCCTTAGTTCGAATTGACAATTCAAGCTGAGGGTCAATCAGTAGTCTTCGTCAAATAATCCCGCAAAATCCTGAAAAAAACTGAAGGACACGTGGCACGGAGCCCCCGAGCCTTGAGTCGAGTACTTTCTCGAATTGAAGGATCCAATCTGACTGTAGAACAGTGGCCTGAATTCAGTAAACTGTAGCTGAGTGAAATCCAATTCCGTCGAGTAGTCGAGCCCTCGAGATAAAGCCGAGCAGGTCTTGGATTTTAGTCTTCTGACTTAGCCAAATGTTTGCCTGTGTGAAACCAATCTGTTGAATACGAAGGGTCACCAGGTCGAACCGTTAGGGTTTAGGTTTTATAAATACCCGAAGGGGTATCCCTTAGGGTTTCACTGCTTCCATTCGCCCTTAGATCCAGAACGCCTTAGCATCCATAGCCGCCGCAGAGTTCGAGCGCCCGTATTGCCAAGAGTGCACACCTCCATCCCTTCGCCGTCCTCCAGTCAATGCGAAAGAAGACCCTCGTGACAGGAAGGATGAAGCCTGCGCCATCCAAGGGACAAAAGAGGAAATCCGGCCGAGGCAAAAATGAGTTGTCAGAGCCCAAGTACAAGACAGTGGTCATCACCAATCCCCCGAGCCATGCTGTTTCTTGGAAGAAATCCAAGATGAGGGAGGAAGATATCCAAGCCCTTGAAGCCGGCGGGCTGCTGCGCGAGAAGTCCATTGCTGGTTGGAGCTCTGCCGCTGGCGATGCGTGGCCGATGGAGAAAAGCCCGGATGAAATCCCAATGTTCGGGCACTTCGTCGAGCGTGGATTGAAGCTGCCATCGTCGGATTTCTTCCGCGGCTTCCCCGACTTCTTCAAGTTGGAGCACATACACCTCAACCCCAACAACATCTTCTAGATTACAGTGTACGTGCACTTCTGCGAAGCCTTCCTCGGTATCCGCCCTCACTGGGCTTTGTTCAGAAAGATCTTCCGGTTGAAGCTGCAGCCCAACGCCAACTTCCCGGTTGTAGTTGGTGGAGCCGGTGTGCAGACGCGCCAGAAGGCGCAAGAGTTGTACTTCAAGTACGACTTGATTGACTCCAATCAAGATTGGAAAACAAGTGGTTCTACAAAGAGAACGCCCCGCCACAGCTGCCGAAGCCAAGCATGTTCGCGCCAGTTTACGACAGGCTCTGGAAAGATGAACCCACGATGCAGGAGTGCATCCAGATCCCCGAGTTGCTGGCGAAGATTGCGCAGAAGAAGGCGCAAGGCTTGACAGCTGAACGAGTAGCCTTCAGCTTTATGAAGCGACGGGTACAACCCTTGATGCAGCGGGAGCATCTTGGGTTCGAGTACACTGGAGCGGATGATGGCTCCAGGCTTTCTGCTGAAGAGATCAGCAATGATCTTGTGATGGAGCGGCTGCAGAAGATCTTCAAGAATCTTCATGGAATTCCTGCAGCTGTCCAGGAGTATAGTGCAGACAACCCTCCGTGTCTGGTAAGTCTCCAAGTACTTAGCCCCCGAGTACTTTGTTGAAAGTAGTCGAGAAACTTATATTTGCCTTGTTCTCGCAGGAGGATGTCTTGAAGTTTGTGTCTGATCCTCCTCCTCGTCCTGAGGACCCACTCCAAGCATCAGAGGAAGAAGCACCAGAAGCATAAGCTCAAGCCCCCAAGAGTAGTCAAGCTGCTCAAGGAGAAGAAGAAGTCTTGGTGGAGGACACTTCCTCAAGCGATGATGACGACCAAACGCTTCAACAGCGTTTTGAAGTGAAGGGTCGTTATGGGTATTCTGGGGCGCCTATCCCCAGTGGCCTCGCCGCGGGATCGTCGAAAAGACCAGCATCATCTCTCGCAGATGATGTAACACTACCGCCGTGGAAGAAAAGGACCACGGTGGGAAAGCGGGCCGTGAAGAAGAAGACATGCCTCCCCTCCATTACAGTAAGTGTTGGAGAACCCTGTAAGTAGTCAATTTGCATTGAGTACTTGTTCTCTGCTGTAATGGCTTGTTTTTTGTTTTGCACAGATTATCGAGAGTGCAGCTAGTGTACCCTCAAGTAGCCCGCCAAGAATAACAGAACCTGATGTGGTTCCAGTGTCAACCGTGGAGATGGTGGTGCCTGAGCAACAAAAAGCCGTGGTTGCAGAAAGTGTGCCGCCGGTGGAGAGTGTGCCATAGGTGCCGGCAGCGCCTTCTTTCTTTGACCTGCTGGGACCGAAAGTCTCGGTGCCTCGTGCTGCTTTGTAAGTACCCGAGTACTCAAGTACTTATTATGATTATGTACTCTATTTTTGCTGACCAACTTGTTGATGCAGAAAATCCACTGATGTCAAGTGGGACGCCTCTGGAAGTGGTGCTGCTGAAGGAGACCAGACTCCTCAAGAGCAACTAGAAGATGTACTTCCAGAGTGCCAAGAAGTACCCGCTGAAGCCGATGCTGCTGAAGCACTGCGCTTTCTCTGGAGTGACATGGTTAAGGCGGCGGTGGAGGCAGCTTCTAAGCCAAGGGCTGAAAATCCTGAAGATATCGAAGCCGTGGTAAATGAAGGCTTGGAAGCTGATCCTGAAGCCATGCTGAGCCATGAAGAAGTCCCAGCAGTTGAAGCCCCCATGCAACATGTTGATGCACATCTGGCGCTGGAAGAGAACCCAGAGAACCGCATGGTGCCGCACGAGCCACAAATTGAAGACCCGACTCCTCTACGCAGCGCTGCGAGATACTCTGCAGCCAGCACAAGTACCCAGTCCATGGCAGAGAACTTGATGCCATATGATGACTCCTGCCTGGACGAGGACAACTTACACACGCACACTGAGATGTTCCGCGGCGTAGAAAAGCTCCTTGCGGTAAGTTGTGTAGTCTCTTGTAGAGTACTTGTAGTCACAGATATCTTGTCTTTGACTCGTGGGTTGTTTTTACCCTTGCAGGAGGTAGTCAAGCAGTCAAAACGCAAGACTCGCCTGCTTGAGCAACACGCGGCTGACATTGAGGAAGTCTCGCGGCTCAGAGAAGAACTGAAGAAGCAAAAACCCTTGTCTCTGAAGCTGTAGGAGAAACTTGATGTCAATGCCGCCGAGTACCACAACGAGATCCAGAAGCTGACGGCGAAGAAGGATGAAGTTGTTGGTAAGAACAAGTCCCTGCGCTTGAAGAATAAAGGTAATCTCCCTTCTGAAATCATCATTGAGTACTTTTGCTCTTGCGCACCACATCTGATAAGTAGCCTTGATCCTTTGCAGAGCTGACGGAAGAGGTCGACAAGTTCAAGAACAAGACGCTGGACTGGCAGCTAGCTTTCAACCGTGAAGAAGCAGCTCGTATGGATCTGAAGGAAGACTATAAGGTGCGGTGCTTCGAACTTGAGTGTGAAATGGACATCCGCATTACCGGCTGGACTGATTTGCTCCGTTGCATGCAGTCGCTCAAGGAAAAAATTGAAGAAGCCGAGGGCCTACGCTCAGAGCTGAAGGCCTTGACAGAGGCGGCCGAGCCAGTGGCAAATCTGTTCGAGCCCAGAATCGCTAGAATTCAGCCTCGTCCACTTGTGGAGAGGTTGAAAGACACACCGAAGAAGATTCTGGAGTACGCTCAAAGGCTGGCCTGCACGATCCCAAATCAAGTCCTGAGCTTCATCAAGTCTTTCTATGCTGAGGCGGATCTCACGGTCATCATGAACAACAGATCTGGAGATTGCACTGACGCTCGACTCAACGAGCTAATGCAACAAACTTCTCCAATCGCGGAAGCAGTCTCCAAATTCATCAATCTCCGTTAGATGTACCTGTAGAGAAGAAACACTAGGGAGAAAACAAGTGTGATCCCGAACAAGTGTTTATGTAATATAATTGAAAACTTGAAGAAATCAATTATCTGGATCCCTTATATGCTTATGTGTTGGCCAAATACTCGAGTTGATATTGAGTGTGTGGCTGCAAAAAAGAGATACGATACACGAGTAGAAGTACTCAAGTGTAAACATGTTCCGAAGAACGTTAGCTTAAACATGACGAGTTGAACACCTTCGCTGTAGCAGCGTAAAAGAAGGCTTTGTCATGAAATAAGCTAAGAGTAGTAACAAGTCGATGTAGAGTAGCGGCTTGTACTAAACACATTGTACAGAGTTTACAATGTCATGAGTACCTCTGAGGCTAACTAGCCTAGTGAGAGAGTACTCGAAAAGAACTTATTCATAACGAGTTGAACACCTTAGCTGTAACAGTGTGAAATAAGGCTTTGTTATGAACAAGTAAAGAACAGTAACAAGTTGGTATAGAGTAGCAACTTTATTACTGAATACATTGTACAGTGTTTACAATGTCTTAAGTACCTCTGAGGCTATGAGCCTAGTGAGAGAGTACTCGCAAGGATGTTCCGAAGAACGAGTAAGACCGTAGGAGACAGTGTGATGAACTCATCCTTGCTGTAGCAGCAGCTTGTATGAGAGTTCCACTGAGACCCTACCAGAAGGGTGTTACTCTAGGCCGAAGCCTCTTATTGAAAAGTAGAGACATGGATAGCATGTGCCACTTATTGTTCTACACGATACAGGAACGTCTGGAGAGAGTTATCATGACTCCCTACGAGGTCGCAAAATGAGACTGCCTGGAGAGGGTTGATGAAGCCCCCTGCGGGTGCTCGCAGCTGAAAGCCACGAGAAGATACTGCCGAAACTGTCTGGAGAGGATTATCTTGATCCCCTACGAGTGGTGACAACGTAGCTGTCTGTTGAGTGGTTGCAACCGAGGCTGCCTGGAAAGGGTTATTGAAACCCAATACGAGTTGTTTACAGCCGAAGCCGTCTAGAGAGGGTTGTTGAGACCCCCTACGGGTAGAAGCGACAAAGCTGGTCGATGTTCCAAGAGTTGTCGACTTCCTCGCCTTCTAGAGTTTGAAGACGATATGAGCCTGTGCCAGTAACCTTTGTAACAGAGAAAGGACCTTCCCATGGCGAATTGAGTTTGTGTAGTCCTGCCGTATTCTAGATGCGAAGGAAGACTAAGTCACCAACGTTGAAGGAGCGTTCCTTAATGTTGCGGTCATGATAGCAACGAATCCTCTCAAGATATCGAGCAGATTGAACAAGTGCATTGCAACGAGCTTCCTCGAGACTGTCGACATCTGTCTGTCTTGTTTCTTCAGCTACGCCTTCTTCGTACTGATCAACCGTCGGAGAATGCCACATGACATCAGCAGGCAAAACGGCCTCAGAGCCGTAGACCAGGAAGTAAGGTGACTGCCCTGTGGGGGTAGTAGGCTGAGTGCATAGCCCCCAGAGTGCATTGGGTAGTTCCTTGATCCACTTGCCACCTTTAGAATTTGCAGCATCGTACAGTCGCTTCTTGAGAGCGTCGAGTATCATCCTGTTGGCGCGCTCCACTTGGCCGTTGGCACGGGGGTGAGCAACGGAGACATACCAGACGTCGATTCCACTGTTCTCACAGTACTCCCAGAACTGGTGATTGTTGAAATTGGAACCCAGGTCTGTGATGATGCGGTTAAGGAAACCATAGCGATGTATGATTTCATCCAAGAAGTCGAGGACACGATCAGCCTTGGGACAAGTGACAGGCTTGACTTCAATCCACTTTGTAAACTTGTCGATAGCCACCAGAACTCTGTTGAATCCTCCTGGCGCATTTGGGAGGGGACCAATCATATCCAGCCCCCAGCAAGCGAAAGGCCAAGTTAGTGGTATCGTAATGAGCTTGTAGGCAGGAACGTGTTGTTACTTGGTGAAGAATTGGCATCCCTGGCACTTCTTGACTAGTTCCTCTGCATCAGCAAGAGCTGTAGGCCAGTAGAAAACACGTCTGAACACTTTTCCCACCAAGGTGCGGGAAGAAGCGTGGTTGCCACAGATTCCTTTGTGTGTCTCCTCCAAGATTTCCTTGCCTTCTTCGCGAGAAACGCATTTCATGAGTATATCAGAGCTTGCGCCTCGCTTGTAGAGTTGATTTCCGACTAGAGCATAAGCCTTGACGCGACGTAAGATGTGCTCGGCTTTTGACTTGTCTTCAGGAATCAACTGGTTTTTAATGTAGTCGATAAAGGGAGTTTTCCAGTCCACATCAATCATAAGCACTTCTCGATCAGGTTGAACTGAAGTAGTCGCGGGTGTAGATGATTGCTTTGGAATTGATGGTTTGTGGAGTTCATGGACGAAGATTCCAGCTGGCACTTGAGCTCGTGTAGATCCCAGCTTCGACAAGACATCCGCAACAACATTGTTGTCACGGACCACATGATGGAACTCGAGACTATGGAATTTGTTCTCAAGTTTGCGTACTTCCTGACAGTACGCGTCCATATTCTCAGTGTTACGATCCCATGAATCGTTGACTTGATTGATGACCACCAAAGAATAACCATAGACAAGTAGTCGTGTAATGCCAAGAGAGACTGCAAGGCGAAGACCATGCAGTAGAGCTTCATATTCAGCTTCGTTGTTTGAGACCTTCCAAAAGATCTGCAAGACATATTTGAGTTGCTCGCCCTTGGGGGAAATCAAAAGTACCCCGGCACCAGCGCCTTCCAACTTGAGGGAACCGTCAAAGTACATGACCCAATGTTCTGGACGCTCAATTGGAGTTGGGACTTGATTTTCCCGCCACTCAGCCATGAAATCAACCAAGGCTTGAGACTTGATAGCAGTGCGAGACTTGAACTCGAGCGATAGAGCACCAAGCTCTACAGCCCATTTAGAAATCCTTCCTGTGGAATCCTGATTGTGCAATATCTCACCAAGCGGGTAGCTGGTGACCACAGAAATCTTGTACTCATCGAAGTAGTGGTGAAGCTTCCGTGAAGTAATCAGAACCGCATAGAGTAGCTTCTGTACCGGAGGGTAGCGAGCCTTGGATTCTGAGAGTACTTCACTAATGAAATAGACAGGCCTCTAGACGGGGTAGCCATGGCCTTCTTCCTGCCGCTCAACGACAATAGCAGTGCTGACGACATTAGTAGTCGCAGCAATGTAGAGCAAGAGCTCTTCATTGGGCAGAGGAGCTGTGAGGACTGGAGGCTTGGATAAGAACTCCTTGAGCTGAGAAAGAGCTTGATCAGCTTCAGTTGTCCATGTAAACTTCTCCTGCCCCTTGAGTAACTTGAAGAAAGGTAGACCTCGTTCTCCAAGTCGTGAGATGAAGCGATTGAGTGACGCCATGCAACCAGTAAGCTTCTGGACATCTTTGATAGTAGTCGGAGCTTGCATGTTGGAGATGGCAGTAATCTTCTCGGGGTTTGCTTCGATGCCACGATGGCTGATGATGAACCCGAGTAGTTTTCCAGATGATACACCAAAGACGCATTTATTTGGGTTGAGCTTCCATTGGTACTCGCGTAGCGAAGCGAAAGTTTCCTCAAGATCCGTGATAAGCATGTCTGGATCCCTAGTCTTGACAACGACGTCATCCACGTATGCTTCCACGTTCTTGTGAAGCTGCTTCTTGAAGCACGCTTGGATAGCCCTTTGATAAGTAGCACCAGCATTTTTCAACCCGAAAGACATTGTTATGTAACAATAAGCACCAAACGGGGTGATAAATGCGGTCTTCTCTTGATCAGATTCCTTGATTGCGATTTGATGATAGCCAGAATAGCAATCCAGGAAACAGAGTAGAGCACAGCCCGCCGTAGAGTCAATGACTTGATCAATCCGCGGCAACCCGAAAGGATCCTTGGGGCAATGCTTGTTGAGATCAGTGTAGTCGACACACATCCTCCAATCGTTAGAGTTCTTCTTTCTGACGAGCACAGGGTTAGCAAGCCATTGCGGGTGAAAGACTTCTCGGATGAAGCCAGCTGCGAGTAGTTTAGCGAGCTCTTTCTTGATAGCAGCCCTGCGGTCATCAGCAAAGCGACGAAGGTGTTGTCTCTTGGGGGTAGTGTTAGGATCGATGTTGAGTGAGTGCTCAATCAACCTCCTGGGCACACCTGGCATGTCAGATGGCTTCCACGCAAAGATATCACGGTTAGCCCGAAGGAAGTTGACGAGCGCGTGTTCCTATTTAGGATCAAGCTGTGCACTGATCATGGTCGTCTTGCTGCTGTCACCAGTACCGAGGTCAATGGCTTTGAGCAGGACGTCACCAGATGGTGCAGGCTTGTTGTTGTTGTCAGTCCTCTCAGGAACCTCCAGCTCGCTCGGAGCAAGCTTTTTAGCGGTAGTGAAGACTTCCATCATTGCATTGGGTACTTGAGTAGTCGAAGCAAGTTCTACGGCTTCTGTGTCGCAGTCGTAGGAACGCTTCAGATCCCCTTGCAATGAAAGAACTCCCTTGGGGCTCGACATCTTGAGAACCAAGTACACATAATGCGGGATAGCCATGAACTTAGTGTGAGCAGGCCTGCCGAGAATGGCATGGTAAGAAGTCTCGAAGTCAGCAACCTCAAACTTGATGTACTCGGTGCGGTAGTGATCCTTAGTCCCAAAGGTAATGGGTAGTACAACTGAACCCAAAGGAACATCTGCGTTGCCCGGGATGATATCGTAGAACGGTGAGTTGGTCTTGGTAAGCATATCGGTGATGTCTAGGCCCATCTTCTTCAAAGTCTTGGCAAACAGGACATTGAGACCGCTGCCACCATCAATAAGAACCTTGGTAAGCCTGGAGCCTGCCACCACTGGATCCAGAACGAGAGGATATCGTCCTGGCTCAGAGAAACTAGTCCATTGATCCGCCCTTGAGAAGGTAATGGGGGTTTCAGACCACTTAAGAAAAGTGGGAGCTGCTGGTTGGATGGACATAATCTCCTTGAGTGCCAGCTTCAGCATGCGCTTGGTTGGAATCCCACCAAATATGACATTGACAGTGTTGGAGGGGTGTTGAAACCCAGTGTCCTTGTCGGTATTAGCCTTCTTCCTCCTGTGTTTACGGAACTTTGGGTTTGGGTGTGTTGGCTCAGGTGTATTCTTCAACGCACGATGAAGTTGGTAACACTGCTCTGTAGTATGATCGCCCTCTGGGTGCCATGGACATTTCTGCTTGGTCAAAGTTGCCCAGTGAGGATCATCTTCAGGCTTGGCGGTAGTTTCCATGGCAGCAACAATGTTGTCGGGCTTGCGCTTGCGATTAGGATTACTCGAGTAGTTATTCCCCTGGCGATTGCCCTGCTGTTGCTTGCCAATATTGCTTCCTCCAGCATTATTGTTGTTGTTCTGATTGTTGCGAAGATGTTTGAACCGATTCCGAGCTTTGTCTTCCTCATCCGCCCAGTGAGTGATCATCTCCTTGAGCTTGGTGATGTTGGCTGGGCGAGCACGACCAAAGTCTTGGAAAAGCCTATCATCATAGAAACCATCCTGGAAGGTGTCTATGACTTCCTTTTTAGTGACATCAACAACAGTAGCTCTTTTCTCAAAAAAGCAGCGCATGTACTCGCAAAGAGTCTCGCCTTATTTTTGCTTGATCAGGGCATGGTCCATCCTGGTGCCATGACGGCCCAAAGAACCCGCAAAGTTGCTGGTGAAGCGATGCTTGAGTTGTCCCCAATTGTCGATGGAGCCACGTTTGAGAGACTCAAACCATGTGAGGGGCTCTTGCTCGAGAACAAAAGGGAAATAGATACATTTAGTATCATCACTACCTCCGGCATTGGAGATGGATAGAGCATAATAGCACAGCCACTGCCTTGGATCTTGCTTGCCATCATACTTAGAGATGCCATAAGGTTTGAATTTCTCCGGAAGAAACAGAGCTTGAAGTCGAGCAGAGAAAGAAGGAAAAGAATCAGAGTCATTATCCTTTTGCTTCTCACGCTCGGCGCGTCTAGCATTGATAGTTGTACGAGCGTCGTAGCGAGAGTCTCCCGACTTGCTGTTGACACTGCCATCATCGCCTTTGTCCCTGTTGCTAGCTTCCGGACGAGTGCGATTAGGAGTGGGAGTGGCACGATGAGCACATCCACTGCTGCCATGGTGACTAGGAGCACTGATATTCTGGCGTAGCATAGTGTAAGCTAGTTTAGCCAGCTTTGCGACTTCAGCAGCCGCCCTGTCACGAGGCATAGAGCGACCGAGTAGATTGATCGCATTGATAGCTTCCTCTGGAGTGCGATATTCACGAGTAGCCACCGCATCCAGAGCCTCTTGAAGATTACGGGTAGGTAGAGCTTCTGTGAGTTCCCGACGAAGAGTTGCACAATCAGCATTACGTTGGCGACGTGCAGTCTTGGCCTCCGCGGTTTCATCAGCGGGAGCATTAGGAGAGAGTTCATCATCAGATACATCATCCGGGTAACGATAATTGGCACGATGCCCTTGCAGAGTAGTTGCATCAACAATGAACACTTCTCGATGCGATGAATAAGTACTCGTACTCTGAATGAGCTCAGTATCAGTGTCATAATCAACAAGCTTATCACTTTCCTGGAAGGGCAAGTTGTCGAGACAAGCGATAAAGCACTCCTGGTCATCCATTGTGAGATCAGCAGGCATATGATCAGGCCAGTAGACAAATCTACCCTCAGGTGTCAATGTGATCACCAGTCCTTGAGCAGGGCCAGAGAGTTCTTGTACTTCATCAGAATTCGAACCGTAGTCGAACTCGAACTCAGATGAATCCGAATAGTAGTCGAGGTTGTCGTCCGAATCTGAAGAGTACTCGAGCACAATCTTCGGGCCAGGGCACATGAGGCGCTTCAATGCGGCTTGGTAAGCGGCACTGACATGGCGATGACCGAAGAGAGGTGGTGCTGGAATGTTATCCAAACTGAGCGCAAGCTGTGAAGCTGAAGAAAGCAACTCAGGCTGGATGGGAGGCGAAGTCGAGTTGTACTCGGACTCCGACTCAAGTTCTCTGAGCAGGTCAGAGATCGAAATTTAGCTGAAATTTTTGACGAGTTTGTCCATCAAAGCTTGCGTAAGCGTCGAGGACTTGAGCTTTGACTCCGGAGTTGGCGCTAAGAAACGCAGGACCGATCCGGCGCCGTCAGCAACGCAAACCCAGGAGCCGAAAACGAAGGTGTCACCTTGCTGGAAAGCGACGATCGGCTTGATGGTGACAAGAGCCATCGAGTTCGCCAGTGGATCAACGATGAGATCCCCTACCTGGCACGCCAGCTGTCAGTGTTTTAGACAGTAAGCCTACGACGGGGTACCCGAAGTAGTGGATTGTGCGGTGGGGCTCGCCGAGATTAGGAACACGATGGTGAGACACGGGGCACACAATTAGACAGGTTCGGGCCGTAATGTGCGTCATACCCTACGTCCTGTATGCTGCGTGGCTCTGTATTGATTGCGTATATTTTGAGAGGGGTCCCTGCCTCGCCTTATATGCCACGGGAGGTTGGGTTACAAGTCGGATTGGTATAAGGGTACTATCCGAGTAGGACCCGGAGTAGCCTATACAAGGTATGGAAAGCTATCCTAGTCTTAGTACAAGTCCTTGTCCGTCTTGTCTTGTCTTGTGGTCCACGGTACTAGCACTGTGGCCCACTAGTCGAGTAGTCCAGGTGTACAGGAACTTATCTCCCGGGTATGGCCCACAATGTGTTGGTGGGCCCAGGGATGCCCGGTCGACAATCGTTCCATGCTATCTCGTTATCTTGTTTTTGATTTTTCGTTCACCTTTTGACTCGCTCTTCTCGCGTCAGTCGATCCGACACCGGCACGCTCAGCCTTGCGCTGTGGAAGCGCGCGGCTCTGAGCGCGCACACTGCTCCACCCGTTCCCCGCTTATCAACTCCTCCGCCCGCTCCGGAGACAGCCCAAGCCGAGGACCGGATCGCCGTGGCGGCCGAGACTCACGAGACAGCGGCGCCTCCTCCCTCGTCCGGGGATGGAGACGCGGTCGGGGGGCAAGTAGCCCCCAAGCAAACTGAGCCCCCGATGGTGCTTATCGTTGACCAAGGTGTCGACGCGCAGGCGGCTCCAGAGGCGGGTGCACCCCCATCGTCAGGCGCTCGTGGCGGCGAGACTGAGGAGGCGGTGGCTCCCTCGTCATCCGTGCAGCTCCCGGAGGCCACTGAGTCGGGGGGGGCAAACTTCCTAGGCGGTGATGCAGCTGCTTACGCGGCCGAGCTGGAACGATGCCTGTTGGCACCGGAGGAGCTGCCGGCCGAGGCGCCCATCCCGCCCGCCCCGGAGGTCGTTGTGGCGGTTGAGGAGACCGTGGCGAGCCCTGAGGAGTCCAGGGTCCAGACAGCAGCAGTGGGGCCGGACCCCGTCGTGCCGCTGATGTTGCAGAGGTGGTTGTGATCGCAGATGCGCCGCTGCCTGATGCGCAGGCGACTGCTTCCCTTGAGAACGTGGCGGGCAATGCTTCCCGGATCACCGTTCGACAGGTTGGAGAAAGCTCCGGAGCCCGCTTCTTCTTGGCCACCGAGGGGGGAGAGCATGGCCTCAGCCTTGGGCGCGCCTCATGGGCCGGAGCCCACGAAGCCGAGGCGCGCGATGACGAGGACGAGGAGGCCACAGCCCGTCACCGCCTCGAGTGGGGCCTACGGTGGGCGGAGCAGGCTATCAACGAGCTTGTCGTTCCAGCCTCGTCGGTGAGTTAGCTGTCTTCAATCCTTAACTTGGAATTATTGTTTCCGAGTTGTTTCTGCGGTTGACCTTTTTCTCGACCCAGGTGCTCGCCAATTGCAGCGCCGGGAAGACGCGCATCATCGAGGTGCTCCAGGCCGAGAAGGCTTAGCTGGAGATACAGCTGGTTGTCGCCCGACTGTCGGCTGTCGGAGCGGTGGCGAGCGAGGCGTCGGCGAGGACTGCTCTTGAGGCTGCGGCAAAGTCAGCAGAGGACCGCGCGGTGGCCGCGCAGTCTGTTGCGGATGCCGCCGTGTTGGAGAAAACAGCCCTTGAGGCCAAGCTCGTCCAGGCAGAAACCACAGCCGCAGAGCTACGAACCGCTGCCGCTACTACTACTGAGACAGCTCAGACTACCACCGCTGCCGCCACTGCTGCCCAGGCTGCGTCCCAGGCGGCCGCCGAGGAGAAGGTGACGCTTGAGAAGAAGGTGGCGGACCTGCAGCAAGACCTGATGCATGCTGAGGCAGACCTGAAGACGACGAACAACCAGGTCTGCAACCTCTCCACCAAGCTGCAGGAGGCCACCGACGAGGGGACCCGGCTCCGCGAAGAGAATAGCAAGCTGGCGCGAGATCTTCAGGGTGAGCAGCCTTGTGCTCCCAAATTTTGTGGTATTTCTTTTTCTGCGTTGGTCGTTGCTGATGCCACCTTGCTCTTTGGCTTTGACAGGGCTTCGCACAGCTCGTGCTGCGCAAGCTGTTAAGCTCCTGGAAAAGGCTCAGAAAGTCACCGCCGCCGAGCTCAAAATCCACGAGATGTCCGAGACGGCCAAGAACTTGGCGGACCAACTTTCGAGTATGTTCTTTTTATCTTGACCCCTTCTCCCCTTTTGATTGTGCTCCTCGTGGCTCAACTCCGATTCGTTCCCTGTCTCCAGAGGCCAAAGCTGAGCTCGAGGACTCTCGGAAGGCTTAGCATGAGACGGAGGAGGCGCGCAAAAAGGACATCCTGGACCGCGCCAAGCTCGGTCGTCATATTAACAAGATTTTGACAGAAGTCGGCACTCCACCCATGAAAATGCCTCCCCAGGTGCTCGGCGATCGGATCAACCTTCTGCGGGGCGTTGTCAAGGAGAGAGAGCTGTTCACCTCTCAGCAGGTGGTGCACCGGGTCCTCTCCATGTTCTGCTCTCATTACCAGGGGCTGGATCTTCAGGCACTAAGTGGTGGTTGGGCCCCCGGCTACTCGAACGAGGAGCTTGACAGGATTGAAGAGGATTGCGCCACCCTTGCCCGAGCCATGGCCGACATAGCGATGAAGGACCTGGACCTGATCCCAAGAGACACACCAAAAGACGGCTCCGGGCCTTCCCATTAGATGTATCAAGTTGTATAACAGTTTAAACAAAACTTGTATGCGTGCTGTGCTGGACAGCTTTTCATTTTGTTTTGAAACCGTCACCCGCTGAAGCGTTCCCTGAGTACTTTGCGAACGACTGTAGAGCGACGTTGAGAGACATGGGTACCCATGGGTCCCCACCGGTCAGGATCCCAGAGGCCCCTGTCAAGTGGACCCGACCTTCCAAAAGACTCGCCGACCTTACAAGTGGGCCCAGCGACCTGATCAAGCTCCCGGAAGACCCGCGAAGCCTTGGCGTGCAAGACAAGACACGACGACCTGGCGCGCCACCGCTTGTAGACTCCAAGTATCACGGGATACTCCTTGTAATTCGGGAGATAAGCTTCCCACAGTTGTAACCGACCCTGACACGGGTCAACCGACCTGCGCATGCAAACCCTAGCCCATCCCCCCATATAAGGCGGCCTAGGGCTTCATGTCCAGGACAACTCATCTTCATCCTCGCATAATCCACCACAATTGGACGTAGGGTTTTACTCTCCGGAGGCCTGAACCAGTATAAACCCTTGTCTCCGTGTTCCTCGCCGCCATACTCGCCTAGTTCCGTGTGCATCCCGTGCATAACCACCTACGCTCTTAGGTCCCGATCCTCCATTAACCTGCAAATCACTAGGGCAACCCCCTAGCGGATCTGTTCAGGTCTCACCCCCTGACAGTTGGCGTGCCAGGTAGGGGTGATCGGGAGCTCGCTGTGCAGCATGGTGGCCGGACCCAGATTCATCTCCGGCGACGGCATGAAGAACTTCCTCGACGGCGACCTCCTCGCCGCCGCCCTCCGATCTAATCGCGAGGTCGACGTCTTCATTTTCCGGATGGCGCGCTAGAATTTTTTTAAGCGCCCACCCGCCCCGACCTGATCAGGCGACATCAATCTGCAACCGGTGGACTGATCGGCGTCTTGAGTCGACGACGACAAGCGCTTCTGTGGGAAATCACACGTCTTCACCACATGCACCACGCGTCGCACTACCCGCGCGTGTGCAGAAGGATGGCAAGTCGCCGCCATACACCAAGGCCTGGCAGGACTCCTGATTCTCTACGTCAAAACCGGTCGTGTTGCTAAGCACACGATCTAACTTCTGTACTTGCGCTAGAGGATTTGGATTGACTCGCTAGCTCGGTGTCACGCGATGGAAGCGGCCGGCACGGTTAGCAGGTCCATCTACAGGAAACCTAACAGGGAATATTCTACGTGTCCTATTTTTCTTCTTTCCATAAGCAAGCTCCAGTCTTCTATTTTTGGTCAACATGATTATTCTAATCTGCTTTTTTCTGGTACGTGGTGCAACCTGCCACGTCCCCAAGCACAAGCCCGTGATGCAACCTGCATCCGTGATGCAACCTGCACTGGGAGCTCCTTTGGCGTGTCGACGACAGGAAGCGCTGTGCGCATGTATCAACCCCGTGATGCGACCTGCACAGCTGACTTATATGCAGCACGGCGCGAGTCCGGCTCGCATGGCCGGCGACCTCTTCATCTCGGCAGGAGTCGAGCTCGCCCCGGCGACTACCTCGACACCTTGATGACCCCAGCTCGCTCCAATGATCTGTTGCATCGACACTCACAGCACCACCGTCGACCTCAAGCACGACTTCAACTCGACCTCCACGACTCCAGGTCGTATCGTCGGCACAGCTTCAAGCGACTCCCCGACCTCTACCGGTCCATCGTCGACCTCTTTGACGACCCTAGCTCACCCTGGCGACCTGTTTCGTCAATGCACGCTCTACCCCGACCTGCTGCGGTACAACAATGACCTCTTCGACTATGGTGCGAGCACCAGCCGCCACCTCGACACCCCAGCACGAGCCCAGCTCAAGCTGCTGACCCCTTCGACGTGACGGTTCAAACACGGCACGGCTCCAGCTCACGTCGACGACCACATTCCGTCCTCGGCTGCATGCCACAAGCTAAGTTTTATTTACAATTAAATATTTTTATGGCTTCCGTATGTTTCGTCGATAATCTCCGCGACTTTCGCCGACCTGTTCTACATGATTTTTCTTGCTCCTTCTTCCCTCCCCCTTCGACACGCTCGGGGGCTTGGCAATGCCAATCTAAAGGTCGCTAGACCTGAGGGACTTAATTACTTCTGTGCGTTCTCCCTTTAAATGCCTCTTACTCGCTATGCGTATTCTTAAGTCGTGTGGTTGCGAGACCTTGGGTCCAAGGCCCCCTCCGCGCGCCGGCTGCACCTAAGCCTCCACGCTGAGCTGTGCAGTCGGTAAGCCGTTCCTCCACTGAGTTGGGTTAGCGGAGGGGACACGTTTTGCAGCTTCATAGCTTTTGAGTTCGCATAATTCGTGCCTGGCACGATAAGGGGAACGCTTTCTTAAACAAAACAACATGCAAGCATGTCATAAGCTGAGGCTGAATTTTCATTATATTTACAGATTGATACACCGACCTGGCATTTATCTTGTTTGACAGGCCCAACTCTACGACGATATGGTGTGTCTCTCGTTGCCTAGCGGACCTCTCTGGCTCGCGGTGGGAGACGACTCGGTGCTTCCACGACTCATCCAGCTTCCACACTCGGGGGCTCGTCGCCCTCTCGAGATCGCCAGACCTCCCGGCGTCTCCGACGTTGCCTACTTCAGGTCGCAGACCTCCCGGCAGCTCCGTCGGCAGTAACGGCTCGCGTCGTGCGGGAATTTATGCCCATTGACTCTATTGTCAATGGCCTGGCGTCCATAGACTCTCTATGCCTTACTTCAAGCCCCCTCCCCTTTATTTTCTTCAAGGTCTCTTGGCCTTTGACGACCTCCGGGTCCATGACAACACCTTCACAAGGTCAACAGGTACTACTGCTTGGTAGGTCGCCTCAGCTCTCACTATCAGGCTCGCACCCCCAGGCTCTTAGGTCCTGCTACCCACTGATCGCCTTAGCCTTCGTGGCTGGCTTTGTACCAACGGCCCCGTGCTTAAAGGCTCCACTGCCCGTTGGCGGCCTCCGGGTCAAGTAGCACCTCCTTGAGGTTGCTAAGGTCCTGCTACCTCTTACATTGCCTTCATGGCTATACCGACGGCCCCGTGCTTAATGACTCCACTGCCCGTTGGCGACCTCTTGGTCAAGTAGCACCTCCCTGAGGTCGCTAAGGCCCTGCTGCCTTCTGGGTCGTTTAGACCTAGGACTTTTCAGGTTGACTACCTGCGTTGTATCACCGCACAACTGCCGTGCCGACCCAGGTCGACACGGGTCCCTTGTCTCTACGGCATACCTCCTGAAGGTCGGCGTGCTATTACAGCTCCGCTGGGACCTTGGTATCCGTACCATTGCCGCCTGGACGCCTCTACAAACTACTAAAGCCATGACACCGTTGATGCAAAAACTATATTTACAGCTTTTTAAGCTACAAAGAGCTTGGCCCTTGGCCAAATTACAAGATACAAAGATCTTAAAGGTCCTGAATTACCTTCCAAAGTGCTTACGACTAAGTCTACACTAATAAGGCTTGTCACAAGCTTTCTTCTGGCTTCAGGGCCTACTCGATGACCTTTACAGCTACTGTGCAGGCAGCTGCCACACAGCCACCTCTACTCGCGCACCAACCGGTCTCCTGCAGCGCCCAGCATCAAGTCTGAGCTTCGCCGCAAGATTGCAGAAGGACCGAGCTTTAACACCAACCTCGCCGGGTAGAGCGCGGTGTTCACCAGCATCACATCAGGCCTACAAGTGTGAGGGCTGACGATGCAACTGCTGCTTCATGCTCCTCCTAGGTTCCTCAGCGGGGCTGGGAGAAGAGGCCAATCGAGTTCTTCGAGCCTCGCAAGCATTCTTCTAGCACCAAGCATGAACTACATCACCTCTACACTCTGGTGGGCGGACACAAGCCCACGGCATGGCAATATTACTACACTGGATCATCTTGAATCCCCTTTGAAGAATGGTGCGGTTTGCTTCAAGCCCTTGGCACCTATTTATACTCCAGCACCTGTCGTTGGGTGTTCATCCGCAAGCCAGCTTGCACGGAGTCCTTATCCTCGAAGACACTGTACCCTCGTGTAGTACTTAGACACTCAGGCCGATCGAACTTTTCTCTGGAGCCGTGGGGGCGTAAGAGTCGGAAAGCTCGTCCTGAGTCGCGAAGTGACACCACGCGTTCACAGCCCCCGAGTACTTAGGGACGTTCAGGAAATGACGCGCGTGTTTTTCGTAGAAAATGTTTTGAGCCAGAGCCCAAGCGGTTACCAGAGTACTTTTTTGAAAGTAGTCAGACGTCGACCTGTGGGTCCAAGCTGCGTTTGCAAGTCTTCGCACCATAGCCGCGGGGGCGTAAGTGCTAAGAAGCTCCGACAAGCAACAACATTGAAACGCTCACGGATCGACATCCTTCCCCTTCGCAAGATAAAGGTGTTCCGCCAAAAAGAACCGCTCGCTCATGCGATTGGTCATGACAAAGTTGTCGGAGAGTTTTGTTTTGAAAACGAGAAAACGAAAGGGGAGTATCGTGCCCCGGGTAGCCCCCGGGTGGTAAGTGTTGTTGCATGGGCGCAAGGACACTTGCCACTCAGCCTTTAGACATCGTTGAAACATATAAGAGATGCCAACACAAAGAGATCGAAAACTTATGAAACGAGAACAAAGGCACATGGCATTATTCATTGATCATAAGTTTGAAAAAGGGAACATTACTCACGGGTAAAAACGATGTAGGTGTTCTATGTTCCATGCGTTGGAGATTATTGTGCCGTCCTCGTGCCGTAGCTTGAATGTTCCGGGTCGGAGGACTTGGTCGACGATGTACGGCCCCTCCCATGGGGGTGCGAGCTTGTGTCGATCCTTGTTGCTCATGACTCGTCGAAGTACCAGATCTCTGACCTGGAACTGACGCTCGTGGATGTTGCGCTCGTGGTAGCGCCGTAGAGCTTGCTGGTATCGGGCAGAATGTAGGAGTGCCACGTCGCGCGCTTCATCGAGCTGGTCGATTGCATCTTCGAGTGCGACTTGGTTCCCTTCTTCAGTATATGCCCGGACTCTCGGGCTCCCATAATCGATATCCGTCGGCAGTACCGCCTCCGATCCGTGTACCATGAAGAATGGTGTGGAACCGGTTGCACGACTCGGCGTGGTGCGCAGGCTCCAGAGGACGGACGGCAACTCCGCGACCCATCTTGCCCGAAACTTCTCGAGTCGTCTGAAGACTTGGGGCTTCAATCCTTGTAGGATCATGCCATTGGCTCTCTCGTCCTGGCCGTTGGTCCTCGGATGCGCAACAGCAGCCTAGTCCACACGAATGTTGTTGTCATCGCAGAACCTGAGAAACTTTTTTCCCGTGAACTGTGTGCCGTTGTCTGTGATGATCGAGTTTGGAATCCCGAAGCGGTAGATAATGTCGGTGAAGAATGCAACGGCCTCCTCGGAGCGGACCTTGACCACGGGTCGGGCTTCGATCCACCTGGAGAATTTGTCGACTGCCACAAGTAGGTGCGTGAAGCCCCCGGGCGCCTGCCTGAACGGTCCGACTATGTCCAGCCCCCATACTGCGAACGGCCAAGTAATGGGGATGTTCTGAAGCGCTTGCGTAGGAAGATGAGTCTGTCGAGCGTAGAACTGACAACCCGCACAGCGTCGCACGATGTCCTTGGCGTCTGCCAGTGCCGTGGGCCAATAAAAACCTTGTCGGAAAGCCTTTCCGACTAAGGTTCTTGCAGCGGCATGGTGCCCACACGTGCCCGCATGGATCTCCTGAAGCAAGTCTCGGCCCTGGTCACTCTGAATGCAGCGCATGAATATATCCATTGCGCCTCGCTTGTGGAGCTCGCCGTCGATGATGACGTAGGATTTGGCTCGTCTCGAGATGCGACGTGCCTCCGTCTGGTCGGAGGGCAACTTTCCTTCGACTAACCATTCAAGGATTGGAAACCGCCAGTCAGGATCTTCTAAGTTTGGCTCTTGTGGTTGGTCGATCTCCATGACTTCTGGCTCCTCTGTCTCTGGTTGTTGCTCCCCATCCACTCGGACAGATGGTGCGTGTTGATCACTGGCAAACACACCGTGCGGCATGGGCTTTCGGCTTGACGCTACTTTGGCGAGGATGTCCGCCGCTTTGTTGTTATCACGCAGCACATGATGGAGCTCGAGCCCATGGAACTTGTCTTCTAGTTGACGCACAGCTCGACAATAGGCCGCCATCTTGGGGTCGACACAATTCTTCTCCTTCATAACTTGATCCACGACAAGATCAGAGTCCCCACGAACCTCGAGGCGGCGAATTCCGAGCTCGATCACGATCCGAAGGCCGTTGACGAGCGCGTCGTACTCAGCCACGTTGTTGGAGGCAGGAAAATGCAGTCAGACCATGTACTCCATACGCACGCCCAGAGGCGAGATGAAGACAAAGCCTGCCCCTTCTCCCTCCTTCATGACGGAACCGTCAAAATACATTGTCCACATCTCGTGCTCGATTGGCACCGGCGGGGTCTGAATCTCTGTCCATTCAGCAACGAAATCCGCCAACACTTGTGACTTAATGGCGCTGCGTGGTGCGTATGTCACATGCTGTCCCATCAACTCGAGGTCCCACTTAGCTATCCTCCCCTTGGCCTCAGGATTCTGGATCACCTCCCCGAGGGGGTACTTGGACACCACTGTGATGGGGTGCGAGTCGAAGTAGTGCCGGAGCTTGTGTTTGGTGATCAAGACAGTGTATACGAGCTTCTGGATTTGAGAGTAGCGAGTCTTTGAGTCGGAGAGAACCTCGCTTATGAAATAAACAGGCCGCTGCACCTTGAGTGATTTCCCAGGCTCATCTCGTTCCACGACCAGTGCAGCGCTCACGACCTGCGTCGTTGCAGCCACGTACAGGGGCATCGGTTCTTCTGGCATCGGTGCTGTGAGCACGGGTGGGCTCTTCAAGAGATTCTTGAGTTTGTCGAGCGCTTCCTGAGCCTCGGGTGTCCATGCAAAGTGGTCGGACTTCTTCATTAGGCGGTACAGTGGCAAGTAGCGCTCCCCGAGTCGGGCGATGAACCGACTGAGAGCCGCGAGGCAGCCTGTGACACGTTGTACGCCGTTCAGGTTCTGGATCGGCCCCATGTTAGTGATGGCTGAGATCTTCTCGGGATTAGCCTCTATGCCGCGTTCGAACACGACAAAGTCGAGGAGCATGCCCCTCAGAACCTTGAAAACGCATTTCTCGGGGTTTAGCTTTACCTTGTGTTCCCTCAGCTTCGCGAATACTTTGGTAAGATCAGGGATCAGATCGCCCGTCTTCTTTGACTTGACCACGATGTCATCGACGTATGCTTCGATTATTCGTCCTATGAGATCGCCGAAAACGCGTCGCATGCATCTTTGAAATGTAGCGACGACATTCTTGAGCCCGAAAGGCATCGAGTTGTAACAATATGCGCCAAAGGGAGTGATGAAGGATGTTGCGAGTTGGTCCGCTATGCACATCGCGATCTGGTGGTACCCGAAGTACGCATCGAGAAAACAAATGGGTTTCGCACCCTTCCGTTGAATCGACTACCTGATCTATGTGAGGCAAAGGAAACGGATCCTTGGGACATGCCTTATTAAAGCTCGTGTAGTCAACACACATCCTCCATTTCTTATTCTTCTTCTTTACAAGTACAGGGTTAGCTAGCCACTCGGGGTGGAACACTTCTTGGATGAACCCTGCACTAAGAAGCTTCTTGATCTCCTCACCTATGGCCTTGCACTTGTCATCATTGAAGCGGCGCAGGCGCTGCTTGACCGGTTTCGATCCCGGTTTGATGTTCAGTTTGTGCTCGGCAACTTCTCTCGGGATCCCCTTCATGTCGGAGGGTTTCCATGCGAACACGTCGAGGTTCGCTTTGAGGAAGTCGACGAGCGTGCTTTCCTATTTAGGATCGAGCGTCGTCCCGATACGGAGCGTGCGGCCATCATCGGTGATAGCCACATCCTTGACATCCTTAGCGGGCTCGAAAGAGCAGGCCGCTCGCTTGGATGACTCGGGGATATCTTGGTCCTCGGAGGGAGGCTCGGCGTGGAGCTTCTCGGACTGGATGAGTGTTTCAGCGAATTGAAAGCACTCAGTATCGCATTCGTATGCATACTGAAACATAGTCCCCTCTGTGATGACCCCCTTCGGACCAGGGATCTTCAACTTGAGATACGTGTAGTTGGGCACGGCCATAAACTTCGCGTAGGCCGGCCTCCCGAGGATGGCGTGGTACGTCCCCGAGAACCCCACCACTTCGAAGGTGAGGGTTTCTGTGCGGAAGTTCCGCGATGTCCTGAACGTGACGGGCAGATCGATCTGCCCTATCGGGAGCGCATCTTTCCCGGGGATGACCCCGTGAAAAGGAGTTGGCGATGGGCGCAGTCGGGACCGCGAGATGCCCATGCTGTCGAGCGTCGTCATGTACAGAATGTTGAGCCCGCTCCCTCCGTCCATCAACACCTTGTGGACCCGCTTGGTCCCGATCAATGGAGCCACCACGAGTGGGTAGCATCCTGGTTGCGGTACATGGTCGGGGTGGTCCGTTCGGTCGAAGGTGATCGGGGTATCCGACCACTTGAGGTACGTCGGCGTCGCAGGCTCGGTGTTGTAGACCTCACGCCGGATCAGCTTCTCCTTGCGCCTCGACGGTCGCGCCGGTGCTCCGCCAAAGATCATGTGGACCGCACCATCTTCGCGAGGGAAAACAACTTCCTCGTCGTCGTCATCGTTTTCGGGGGGGTGGCGCATCCTTCTTCAGGGGCTCCGCCGTCTTCGGCTTGAGCATGCTGTTGACGTAGTTCTTCATCAGACGGCAGTCTTTGAGCGCATGCTTGACGGGCGTTTCATGATGGGTGCATGGCGCCTCCAAGAGCCTCTCAAAATGACCCCTCGGGAGGCCGTTCTGATTGTTCTTGGGGCGGGTAGCCTTGCGCTCGACCGCCGCAACGGTGTTGTCGTCACGGCCTCGCTTGTCGCCCTTCTTCTTCTTTTGGACCATGAGGAAGGCCCTTCTCCTGCGTCCACGACTTGCTTCCCCTTGCTCAGTGGGGGAACCAAGGTTGCTGCTACTGCCTCCTCCCCGGCAGCGTGGTTGGTTGCAATGTCGAGGAGCTCCCGAGTAGTCCTCGGGGTCCTTCGCCCTAGCCGGTGGATAAGGGTGGTGCAGGTAGTACCGTTCTGGAACACCGAGATGGCGTCGTTGTCTGTCGCTGTGGGAAGCTCGGTGCAGCATTTTGAGAAATGCCTGATGTAGTCGCGCAAGCTTTCCCCCGGCTGCTGCTTGTAGTTGCGCAGCTCCCACTGCTTGCCGGGCCGGGCGTACGTGCCTTGGAAGTTGCCGATGAAGGTCTCCCGCAGGTCCGTCCAGCTGTTGATCCTGCCTCATGGCAGGTGCTCGAGCCAGGTCCGCGCAGAGTCGGCGAGGTGGAGCGGCAGGTTCTTGATGATGAACAGATCATCCGTCGCTTCGCCTGCCCGACACGCGAGCCTGTAGTCCTCCAACCACACGCTAGGGTTGGTTTCTCCGTCATACCTCGGCACTGCTGTCGGAGCCGGAACCACGAAGGGAACTTCGCGTCTTGCACCTTCCGACCAAAGGCACGAGGACCCTTCGGGTCGGGCAACCAGCTGCGGTCACGATCTCCGTCGCTGTCGTAGCGTCCGCCACGCCTCTGACTATGCCGTTGGCGTGAGCGGTGCTCGTCTCGCTTGTCGCGGTCGTCGTCGTTGTTGCCGTAGCCGTAGTCGTAGTCGTTGTCGCCAGCGGTTCGGCGGTGAGCCTTGAGAGTGTCGCGAGCGTCGCGGTGGGGCCATAGGCATGACTTGACTGACGGCTCGCCGGCCTCCCTGTCGTGTCCCTGGTGCCTTGACTGAGACGGGTCTCGGCGCTGTACGGATGGTGCACCTCGCAACTCGCGTGCGCGTGATGCCGAACTCTCGACCTGTTGTGCGGCTGCCGTCTCGAGCAGGGTTTTGAGCTGCTGGCGAACCCTCTTCTCCTCAGACGTGGCTGGCTCGGGATAGCCACGTAAGAGCATGGCTGCTGCCGCGAGGTTCTGTGACACACGCCTGAAGCGCGACGTACCATCATCGTCGACGGCAGCAATCTCGTTGATACGCCGATTCACATCGCGTGCCCGTACGCGAGCTTGCGGCACCGGCTGTTCCGCCTCCTGCTCGCGGTGCTGCTCGCGCCGGTGGCTTTGTTGGGGCTCGTCCTCGAAGTCGAGCTCTTGGTGGAGGTTCGCCAGCTCTTCGTCGAGCTGGCGCTTGGCCTCAGCGATCTCGTCGAGGCACGCCCGCCGCTGGGCGTCCCCGTTGCGGTGATGAGGGTTCTCCTCGTCGTCTGATGAGCTAGTGGCGGTATGGGCCTCCAGGACGTTGCACTCTCGCGTGAAGTCCGGGAGGGGCGCCGGTGGCCCCCGCTGTGCAACCGCGGAGCCTGGGGCCACGTACGACGCCCTCAGCTTGTTTACATAGGCCGTCACCGGGTCGTCCGGGAGGCCTGGCTGTCCGTGGGGGTACATCGAGCTGTACCGCTCTATGAATTCCCCCTAGGCCAGCGGCTCGGATCTGCTAGCCTGGAAGGCGAGGTCGATGAGGTAGTAGGCCGCGAGCCTGAACCTCTCCTGTGTCGGGTTGGGCCCCAACATGGCCCTGATCGATTCGTCCGTGAAGCCACGGACAAATGCTGCTCGCGCCGCCGCCGCCGTCGTGGCGGTGGGACGCGCGGGTCGGGAGAAAGTCCTCCCGACGACGGACTCCGCCGGCCCGGTGTAGACGAAGCCGAGGGAGCCGAAAAGCATGGTGGCGCCGGGAGTCAGCGAAACCCCGCGGCCCTCCATCCAGATCGCTGGTGTGGTTCGGCGAGACACACGATGTGCCCCTACCTGGCGCGCCAACTGTCGGGGTTCTCTACCGCCGGCAGTGAATTTGTATCGTATCGTGTGTCGGATCCCGATGGTTGACACGGGAGACACAAGGGTTTTATACTGGTTCGGGCCTCCGAGGAGTAATACCCTACGTCCAGTTCCGAGTAGTCGTGTTCCTATGCCAGGGATGTCTGTAGTAGGGGTTACAAACTTGGTGATCGGTCAGTCTCTACGTTGGTTGCACTCCTCCCCCTTTTATAGACATAAGGGTGAGGGGCAAAGGAGGAAAACGAAAATAAGCTACGGAACATGGTTCTGGTTGTGGTTTTTCCATTTTGAGAACTTTGTATTGACATTTTGAGAAAAACTGGTTCTGGTTTTTCCAGGTTGTAGTTAGGATGACAGGCTGCGGAACATGGAGGATTCCTTTTGGTGCATCTATATTATGTGAGATGAGTGAAAACGTGATACCCTTTGGGCCTCACGGTTGCGATTTCACTACTAACAAATGATTTCAATTGAGACATATACATTCACATCTTTTTTAGTTGTACAAAATTTGATATATCATCATGTAAGAATGAATAACAAGTACTTGGTTCACACTTACATCTGTTGAGCACCACAACCCGTCAAATTACAACCAGCATCAGAACTCTGGTTGAATATCCAAATTTTAGCTAATGTACCTGGTTGACATACGTAAGTTGTACAAAAGTGTAGGTAACATTCAGGAAGGTTAAATGTTAGCAAGATATTGGTCAGGACATTTTCTTAATCATCGCAAGTTGTGAAATTGTGGTAAAAATCAAAAATCTCTTGTCTAGTCATCTGATAGTGGCAGGTGTTCCTTGCATGATGGATTTAATGACATTTATATGACTGCACCACAGCTCAACTAACAGAGGTAAAACTTAAATAATCTCTTCAAGGCATGTTGGCTCACCAGTCACCAATTTGACCATGCATGAATTTAATGTCAATTTGAGTCCAAAAGTTGTATCCAAGTTCTTCTCTTGCGATGATTTATTCAAGGTCAGCCGACAGCCCTTCCTGTGAAAATTTAGATGAACACGAAGATAACAAATGGCAAATAAAAATACCATGTTCTGCTATATTAAATGGCAAATTACTTAGAGCAACTCCAAGAGTCTCTCTAAAAATCACTAGTTAAAATCCTGATTTAGCTAGTATGTAAAATGAAATAACTAGCAAAAGATTGATGAAATCCAACAGACTAGCTAAAATCAACGGGGAAGGAGGAAGGAGAGGTGGGATCGGAAGGGCGCGAGAGAGGGGATAGCTAGCCGGACTCGCTAGCCAAAGATGACTAGCGAAGCCCCCGGTTTAGCTAGCGGAGGATAGCGAGCGCAACTTTAGCAAGTCTGTTGGATTGAATTTTAGACAAATTTAAATTTTTTATTTTTTAGCTAGTCAAGCCAAGATAGTAGTCTCTTGGAGTTGCTCTAGCCCAGTGAAGTAAACAAATGACATGCCCTCGGAAAGTCCCTACAAGGATACAAAAACTGATAAAACATAAAACCATAACTAACCAATGTATAAAATAAATGCGTGCAGCAGGACTTGTATGATAGAATCAGTAGGGTGAGGGTTAGTTTTTCAGTATTTAAACACAAGGCAAGATTACCCAGTAATAACCCCAGCCTTCAATAAGAAAACCATGCTAATACAAATGTCTGAATCTCAACTGGTTTGACAAAATTGTGCAGTTGCATGTGAAGATATAACATAAATGCTATTAATTCTTACAGATAATATCACCCAAATTTCATTTCGATTCACTTTGTTATTCAAGTACAGTACATGATATGCATATAAGAATTTTATCCCTAGATGGTGCAGAATCACAACTATTATCCATAGGTCCTTTGCTTCTGAAAAAATGTAATGAGCTAGCAATGCATTTCCATATGAATATTCTTAGCTGCAGAACCATCCCTACATGTGTTCTGCACAATTGTTAACATCGATTGGTTTAATAACCCAATAGAAACAACACATAATTGTCAACATAGAAATAGAAAAACTCACGATCAACAACAACAAATCACAGCAAGAGATAAAATGGTTTTCTTAGAACACATTTTGAGTTAGTCGTTTAGGTGGAAAGTTGAGTCATAGTAGATTTAGTTTCACAAGTCAAACATTACATAAACCTATTTGAGAACATTTAGACCTAGATCACTAGTCACTGAATCGGTCTTAGCAAACACGTCAAACTCACTGACAGAACATGAATCCAAGTTATTATGCAAAACTCACTACTCTTAGCAGCCAACACATTCCGGAGATGCTAAGATGCAAAACTCGCTACTCTTAGCAGCTACTTCAACAAATTTCAGACCACACTTCAAAGACAGCATCATTTGAGAGGCATTATTGTTATTGCATACCAAAATTAAGCGTATCAAATTGGGTATATCTAACCAAAGTAAAACTGAAGCTACACAATGTTCTTCACGTGCAAACAGCACAATACATCATTATTCATTCGAAGTACACAACTCAGATCTAGTACCATAGAGACAACAATAGTGAAATGAAACAGAACCACAAAGAGACATCACCCAGATTAACTGACAGAACTGCTGCTACCAACCAAGTCCTCAAATGGCTGCACCATTGTTCCTCCTAGCCAGCTTGGTCCATTCAGTGTGGAATGAACCTGGACGATCAATTCGCTCATAGGTGTGTGCCCCAAACAGGTCCCTCTGCGCTTGGATCAGATTTGCGGGCAACCGACTGGACCTGTAAGTGTCGAAGTAGGAAAGACTAGCAGTCATTCCTGGAGTGCTGATGCCAGCCTCCACTGCCCGTGCCACAACCCATCTCCACGCATTCTGTCGCTGCACCATCTCCCTTGCAAACTCTCTGTCGACAATCAAATTTGCAAGCTCGGGGTTCCTGTCATATGCCCTCTTGATCCTATCAAGAAACCTTGCACGGATAATGCACCCGCCCTTCCAAATCCTGGCAAGCTCCGCAAGGTTAAGGTTCCATCCCTTCTCCACACTCTTGGCTCGTATCAGATTCATGCCCTGCGCATAGCTGCAAATCTTGGACGCGTAAAGCGCCTGCCTCACCCGATCCACCAGCACTTTCTTATCGACACTGATTTTTTCCAACAGCCCGGCCGGCATCCCCTCCTCCTCCAACACACCGGCAGCTGCGACTCGCTCATCCTTCAACCCTGACAAGTACCTCCCATCGAGCGACGCAGCAATGGTGGGTGCAGCCACCGCTAGGTCCGCAGCCTGCTGCACCGTCCATTTCCCAGTCCCCTTCATCCCAGTCTTGTCGAGAATCTTGTCCACCAGCGACCCGCCGCTCCCGTCCAGCGGGTCAGCCACGGTGAAAATGTCCGCGGTGATCTCAACCAAGAAGCTCTCGAGCTCCCCCTTGTTCCACTCATCAAAGACGTCGGCAATCTCCGAGTTCGACAGGCCCCCGACTCTGCGGAGCACGTCGTAGGCCTCCGCGATGAGCTGCATATCACCATACTCGATGCCGTTGTGGACCATCTTGACGAAGTTGCCAGCCCCGCCGGGGCCGACGAAGGTGACGCAGGCCCCGTCCTCCGTCTGCGCGGCGGCCTTCTGGAGGATGTCCCTGATGTTGTCGTAGGCGCCGACGTGGCCGCCGGGCATGAGCGAGGGCCCGTTCCGCGCGCCCTCCTCCCCGCCGGACACCCCCATCCCGAGGTAGAGGAGCCCGCGCGCGGCGGCCTCCTCGATGCGGCGCTCCGTGTTCTGGTACCACTCGTTGCCGCCGTCGACGATGGCGTCCCCTGGCTCGAGGTACGGGGTGAGGGCGGCGATGGTGGCGTCGACGGCGGGGCCCGCCTGGACGAGGAGCACGACGGTGCGGGGCCTGGCGAGGGAGAGCACGAACCCGCGCGGGTCGCGGTGGCCCAGGACCGGGAGCGCGCCCTCGTCGCGCGCGCGGGCGACCGTGGAGTCCACCTTGGCGGCCGTGCGGTTGTAGACGGAGATCGGGAACCCTTTCTCGGCGATGTTGAGCGCGAGGTTCTGGCCCATGGTGGCGAGGCCGGCGAGCCCGATGCGCGGGGGTGGGGAGTGAGCCGCTGCGGCCGCGGGGGGCGCTGGCGCCGGGGAGGCCATGGCGGGAATGGGTACGGGTAGGTGGCGGCGGCGGCGGCGGCGAGGTAGGTGTGGGGATGGATCGAAGAAAGAAGGTTGGGGAACGGCGGAGGGGGAGAGGAGGGGTGTAGGGGATAGAAATAGGGAAAATTTGGTGGTGGACACTAACAAAAGCAAAAGGTGGCATTTGCTCTAACACACTAAAAAATTGTGTCTTTGTCACAACACATTACAATTACTATGTAGTTATTTGGTCCTGGACACTGCACCTAATATTATAATCATTTTTAGTGCAAAACCACCTAAAATGGCCGTTCTACCCCTGCCTCTCCGCTCCTATCTCCTTCCCTGCCTCGAGTTCGGCCTCCTAACGCCGGAGGTCCTCCTCGCTGGACCCGCCGGCCCTCCTCCTCCCTCGGCGGGCGGGCCCCGCCGGCCTTCCTCCAAGAGCCCCTGCAGGAAGCGCCGGAGCCAAGGACGACGGACCCGGCACGCATGGCCACGGCGACGGCTCCTCCCTCCGCTTGCGGCGACGGGCCATCCTCTCCACCCTCGCCCATGCCGTGGGCACCTCCTCCTCGTCCAGGCTCCCGTCGCCGCCTTCCTGCTGAAGCGCATCATCTTCCTCAGCAAGGGGAGGCGGAGATCCACGCCACCCTGCGCGGGAGAGCTCGGCCCGCCTGGCTTTACTAGTTTACTGCTCCTCGCCGGCAAGATCTCCGTTGCCCCTGGCGGGTGAGCTCGGGCCGGCCTGGCGACGCCGCTCCCCGCGGGGGAGCTCGCAGCCTCCTCCCCCAGCCTCTCCTCTCCGGTCGCCGTGCTGGTGCCGCAGCAGCGGCCTTGACCTCCACCTCCTCCCCTTCCCTTGTCTCCGCGCCGAGCGAGGACCCGCCTCGAGCAAAGACGAAGGAGGTTTGGGAGAGGACCGGCGTAGGGGCTAGAGGAAGGCCGGCGAGGCCCGCCTGCCGAGGGAGGAGGAAGGCCGGCGGGTCCAGCGCGCCGGGGGACGGGGGGAGGAGGACCTCCGGTGTTAGTAGGCAGAGAAGGAGATAGGAGAGGAGAGGCAGGGGTAGAACAGTCATTTCAGGTGGTTTTGTACTAAAAACGAGTATAATATTAGGTGCAGTGTCCAGGACCAAATAACCTCAGAATTATAATGTGTTATGGCAAAGACACAAATTTTTAGTGTGTTGGAGCAAATACCGCCTTTTGTTAGTGTCCACCACCAAATTTTCCCATAGAAATATGCCCGCCCGCCGCCGCCTGGATCCCTCCCCCTCACGGGCTGTGCCTGTTGCTGGCTGTGGAGTCGGCGGACTCATCGAGGCGGCCAAGGGATGGGGGTGGGGTTCTTTTCTTGGAGCAGTCGGCGTTGCACGCTGGCCGCTCGATCCGTCCAAGGGCCAGCTGCGACAAGGGGGGCTCACGACAGCGGCGTCCCTTGGCAACGGTCGTGCTCCTGCTCCAGACCCTCCCGCAAAAGTCACATTCCGAATTTCCGATTCGCCTCCGTCTGCCTGCCCCGGCTGCCCATGTTCATGTGTGGTGCCAACACTGTACAGGAAAAAAACACAGGAGAAAGGCATTTATAAGTATATTTGTTTATTCTGCATGACTGTATGATAAAACGATGGTCTTGCTTGGTTCCAGGTGTTACTTTTTTAACATCTCCTTTGACTGTTAATTAAGGTATTAAATAAAGTCAATTTACAAAACTAACTCCGCAACCCCCCGGTTAAATCGCGAGACGAATCTAATGAGGCCTTTGACCGCATGATTAGAGAATAATTACTGTAGCAATACTGTAGTAAATCATGGATTAATTAGGCTCATTAGATTCGTCGCGTAAAGTTGCACTCATCTGTGAAAAGATTCTGTAAATAGACTTCATTTGGTACTCCATGCATGTAAGATTCCCAGGTGTTAGAAAAGTAACACCTGGAACCAAGCAAGTCCGATGTAACTGGAAAAAAACGACAAGCAGCTCACTCGGCGCTGGGGCTCCAACTGAGCCGCCTGCATAAAAACATGAATCACAGTTAAGCAATGCAGACATAACAATTTTTGACATGGATGAAATGAACAATGCGCACACCTCTAAAATGTCAGGGTTAGAAGGAGCAATACAACAGCATGAGGGCATAGAAGCATGTAACTGGAAGAGCCAGAAGCACTACCACTTTGTTTTTGTGCCAAACACACTTGACATTAATTACAAAAGAAAATGAGTATCAATCTGTACAAATGATAGAACGTTGCCATTGTATTGCCATTCTCATCTCTATCTTATGGTGAGGATCATAGCCAACCAGCTTCAATTGTGATGCCACGAAAGAATCTATATCCTTCTTTGAAGAATTTATCTTCAAAATCTGCGCAAAGGCCAGCATAGAATTTGGGCACATAATGTTTACAAGCACAGGTCAACCCATCTCATTTTTGTCTGCAAATTTTACATTTATTTTGAAATAATTATCTTAAGAATTGCTCACTGGAAATGGCTTAGGCATCTTCTGAATTTGCTCCTCCATAACTCGAACATGAGTTCTGTAGACGTGTGCATCCCCTATGACGTGGACGAAATCCCCAGGAGGAAGACCTTGCAACATTATGACACAAAGGGTTAGAGTTGCAAACAGCTTTCTTTTATCAGTTAGATACTAGAAACATCAAAAGAAACAAGTGGACAACATACAGGCAAATCCTTGCCTCAGAAGAATGAATTATTCAGAACATGTTACACAAACATGCAGCATATGGACGCAGCACTTGAATGTATAGAATGACAAACAACATGACTTGTAATGATTTGTCGCAACTATAAATAGAAAAGGGAGAAAAATCAAAGTTCACAAAATCTATGTTTCGGTTAGACATATAGTGTTGTATATGGTCTTGTATTGTATTACTTGTACACCAAACCGTATCCGACCTATATAATGAAAGGTCACCCCCCATCTTGAGTGTGTGGTGTTTGCCTAATATTCTACTCCCGCCTTCACAGGCCACATCACAGCATAAGCTTGCGCCTCATTCGGTAGCCTGCGTGTTCTTAGGGTATCCCTCTTCGCATAAGGGGTATCGCTGTCTTGACATCTTCACTCGCAAGATTATCATCTCGCGACACGTTGTCTTCGACGAGTCCACTTTTCCGTTTGCGAGTGCTTCACCTGTCCCTCCTGCCAGCTCCTTTGATTTCCTCTTCGGTGACGATTCAGATATTGCGCCTTGTGCTACTAATCATGCAGCTGGTGGTCCTTCAGCGGCTGCTCCGTCCTCCATGGACGTCGAGCAACCGCGTTCAGCTCCGGGTGGGCGTGGCCCTATGCCCCCATCCGGGCCTTCGACGTCTTCCAGTACGGGCGGGAGTGCGCCGGCACCACCGCCTGTGCCCCCTTCGTCACGCACGGCGTCTGCGCCCTCTACGCCCGCGCCGGTGGTCTCCACGCCCACACCGACGACCCAGCCTACGCCGGCAGCCTCGCCCGCGCCGGCGGCCTCGAACGCGCCGGCGACCTCGTCCGCACCGGCGGCCTCGCCCGCGTCGGGCCCCTCTACGGCACCGACGGCCTACCCTGCACCAGATGCTCCAGGCCGCTTTGGGCACGCTGTCTATGGCCGGCAACCTCCCGTTGCCCGCCCTGTGCACGTCCATGGTCCTCGGCATGGTCCATCTCGGTTTGGTGGCCTCCTCCCGGGTGATTCTACGGCCTCCTTGCGTGCACCATCGCCGCCTCGCCTACCTATGAGCACTGACGCGTCTCCTCCTGCTCCACTGCGACACTTGACTCGTCTCCAGTCCGGTACTTACAGCCTGTTAGTTACAAGAATTTGACTGCTACTTCTACAGTTACTTCTGCTGTTCCGAGTAACTATCGCAGTGCGCTTGCTGATCCCAATTGGCGAGCTGCTATGGCTGATGAGTTCCAGGCATTGGTGGATAATGGTATCTGGCGTCTTGTTCCTCGTCCTCCAGGAGTTAATGTCGTTACTGGGCGATGGCTTTGGAAATTGAAGTACAATGATGGTACTCTTTCCAAGCATAAGGCTCGCTAGGTTGCTCGGAGCTTTAATCAGAAGCCTGGTGTTGATTATGATGAGACTTTCAGTCCGGTGGTTAAACAAGGTACGATTCGGACTGTGCTGAGTATTGCAGCTTCTCGACAGTGGCCTATTCATCAGTTGGACGTGAAGAATGCTTTTCTTCACGGATATCTCGAGGAAACAGTCTATTGTGAGAAGCCTCCTGGTTTTGTTGATCCTGCCCATCCTGATCATGTGTGTCTTCTTCAAAAGTCTCTTTATGGACTGAAGCAGGCTCCTTGTGCTTGGAATAAGCAGTTTGCGACATATCTTCGTTCTTTGGGTTTTGTTCCATCTTCCATGGATACTTCACTATTTATCTATCGGAATGGTGACAACATTGCCTACATTCTTCTCTACGTGGATGATATTGTCTTGACTGCTTCTTCTGATGCTCTGCTCCAGCACATTATTGATCGACTGCACAGTGAGTTCGCTATGACAGATTTGGGGGATCTTCATGACTTCTTGCACATGTCTGTGACTCGTTCTTCCGATGGGTTGTTTCTCTGTCAGCGCCAGTATGCCTTGGAGATTCTTCGTCGTGCCGGCATGAGTGAGTGTCATTCTACAACGACGCCTGTTGACACTAAGGCCAAGTTGTCTGCTTCCGATGGTGCGCCACTAGCTGACGCTTCTGCTTACCGGAGTCTAGCTGGTGCCCTTCAGTATCTCACTCTGACTCGCCCGGATCTTGCTTATGCTGTTCAGCAAGTCTGCCTTTTCATGCATGATCCTAGGGAGTCTCACCTGGCCTTTCTGAAACGCATCCTGCGTTATGTGAAGGGTACCTTGTCCTACGGTCTACGGATTGGCACTGGTCCGGTTGACTCTCTTACAGCCTATTCTGATGCTGATTGGGCTGGTTGTCCCGATTCCCGCTGTTCTACCTCTGGTTATTGTGTCTTTCTCGACGACACCCTGGTTTCTTGGTCGTCAAAACGTCAGACTACAGTCTCCCGTTCCAGTGCAGAGGCAGAATATCGTGTTGTTGCTCATGCGGTTGCTGAGTGTTGTTGGCTCCGCCAACTTCTTCAGGAGCTTCATGTTCCGCTCTCAAAGGCTACGCTCGTCTTCTGTGACAATGTCAGTGCAGTCTATATGGCTGCCAACCCAGTTCATCATCGACGAACGAAGCATATTGAGATTGACATTCACTTCGTCCGCGAGAAGGTGGCTTTAGGCGAAGTCCGCGTTCTTCATGTTCCTTCTCCGCGACAGTTTGCTGACATTATGACTAAAGGCCTTCCTGTACAGTTATTTACTGATTTTAGGTCTAGTCTAGGTGTTTGTCAGGATCCACCTGCGACTGCGGGCGGGTGTTAGACATATAGTGTTGTATATGGTCTTGTATTGCATTACTTGTACACCAAGCCGTATCCGGCCTATATAATGAAAGGTCACCCCCCATCTTGGGTGTGTGGTGTTTGCCCAATATTCTACAGTTTCCTATCAATCAAAATTGACACACTGCTATACGGTACAACCAATTAGGTATGTACTATGACGCACAGAAAATAAAAATCTTACAAAAAGACGTAAAAGAGCATACCACAAACTTGAGCAATCATGTATGTAAGAAGATAATATGATGCAATGTTGAAGGGAACACCAAGTCCCATGTCTGCAGAGTGTTGATACATCTATGTTTCCTATTAATCAAAATTAACACACTGCTATACAGTACAACCAATTAGGTATGTACTATGATGCACAGAAAATAAAAATCTTACAAGAAGACATAAAAGAGCATACCGCAAACTTGAGCAATCATGTATGTAAGAAGAGAATAATGATGCAATGTTAATGGAACACCAAGTCCCATGTCCGCAGAGCGTTGAACCGTGAAAAAAAACACCACTTTATTTGCAAAAGAAAGGCAGAGATCAAGAGCATAGACATAAGAAAAAGTGGACATGCATTAGCTGTAAATATGTATTATAGAAACAATTAGCCTTCCTCGTCTTGCAACAACCAGTTACACCTATCAATGTACCAATATTTTATATTTCCATGAATCACTGTGTGAAACAAATACATTATTATTTTGAACGGGCAATCAACCTGAACAACAAAGACCTGATTTGTTGGCTTTCCAATAGCTGCTTCCTGTCACTCAACCATATTCCTGGAAATCAAATACTCTTTTCAATGGCTATGTTACTTTGTCAGTACAAATCCAATAAAAAAAACATGCACAAAGATAGTCATTGACTCGTCCCCGTCCTGCCAGAAAAATAGCCTTGAGTTTGACATGACCAAAGATTGCCAGCTATAATGCTCCATCCATCGACTCCCATTACCGGATTAGAAAATGTAGCCCACAATGGTACATGCTGTAGCTGTAAACAAAATGATGCCTTTTGTAGACACATACCGAATTCATAAAGCAACATTGCCTACATCTCTGGTAAGCATGTATCTAATTGAAAGTTGCCAAATCAACGATATACATGCTTGACAAGACAAAAAATAAATATTCCTTATTTAGTTGAGTTTCACAGGGCACAGGCTTTCCAGTAGCCTAGATAAAATAAATTAAACACCAAACACCTGATCCCTCCAGTCACCAAAAAAAAAAAGTGTGTTTTAAAACATTGACATGGTTTATAACACAAACTTTGGCTACTAATTTCAAATTTGAAACATTGGTGAATTATAGAAAGACAATATAAAAAAATGAAAAAGGGATTTAACCCCTGCTTTTATAGAAAGCATATAATGTTGAGGGTACAGACTGTTCTCGGCAGCACTGGCGATTCCAGTTTACAATAAAAGAGCAAAAGAGCTCGCAGGCTCAAAAACCACTGCTACAGAAGAGAATTGCTCACAACAGTTTATGATCTTTTTGTCCTTAAGCTTGGATGTAATCAAACGTCTTCGCATAAATGCATCTTCAGGAGGCTTGTCCTTCAGCTTTTCCATGAAGTCTTCAGTCCACCCCCACACCTGGGTCATCATCCGGTCCAGGCTTTCTTGATCAGAACGCCCCAAACACACCTGCCATCTCGCAAAAGTTTTGAAGAAAATTTCAGTTGGAGCTTTTGGGAACACCCCCTCTATAACTATTTTGTTTCTAGTGGTCCAAAGGGACCAGAGCACAGATGCTAGGAGGATAAGCTTCAGGTTATACATGTTGCAGCCTAGTGGGATCCATTTACAGAAGAAATCTGGGAGGTTATTTGGAGGTCTCTAAGACAATATACAAATTATGAATCAATCTTTAAAGACATGCTATTCATACCGTTTTCAAATGTTTATTTAAAAAAAAAAACAAATGTTGTCAATAGACATAAAGTAACCAATGCCCAATTTTCCATTTTTTTGTTGATAAGTTGTTTGCACATAACTCAATAAAGTCACATTTTTCGTTCAAAAAAAAGAAGATAAAGTCACATTTTTCGTTAAAAAAAAGAAGATAAAGTCACATTTTCTGACTAGAAATACAACATATGATATTAATAAATTTTCAACTGCAGGCAGACTACATGGCGAATGTAACAAGGCAGCATTCGATGATGAATGGCTGTGAATAAGTAGAATGGCGATGAACACTACTAACAACAAACTGATAGCAGCATCTAGTTACATGTGCAGAATGCCAGTAAACAAAGGTAGGGAGCAATCTTACTGGCTCAAATAGTAGGTGCAGACAAGGATGGTGGGAAGGCAGCATACAGTTGCATAATAGTGATTCTATGTTTGGCCCCACAAAACCATTCAACCTCAAATGTCTTGAGATTTAGAGAAAAACAGTCAAAATTTGACCCTGCTGGCGAAATTTTGTGTATTGGGATCTTCAGTAGAAGTACCCCCAGCTATACCCATGATGTTGTAGGAATAATTCAAGGGCGATGGGATCATCGCTTCTGAGTGCCACTTGTTTACACCCTGCCATCATTTTGCAAGATAGCATATCTGAGGTGTATACCATGTTTCAAGTGAGCGCAGAGAGTTAACATCCCAAGCCTTCCTTCCCCTGCTTCCATAATGGCCCTGCCCAAAATTCCGCTATAATCCGTTAGCACAGCATGTCAGCAGTCGACAACAGAGAACTCCATGCTGTGGACATCAAGCACAAGCAACTTCTCCCTGTAATCCATTGTCCAATAGAAGCATCCATGTGCCCGGTATCGTGAAAACAACTCGGAATTCCATAACAGACCTGGTTTGTGTCCAGTGAGCGATGAGATCCAACCATCGAATGTCGTAGCACCATGCCATTGTCCACTGCACGAAGAATAGATGAAGACCACCAGCTTGGTTTTGCTCTCCACCAAGCACATCACCCTGAAATCGGTGCCCCCCTCATCCTCGGCGGCAGGGGCAAGGAAGGGCTCGATCCTCAGGATATCCGGTTGATGGATAAATGCCGCTAAGTCGTCGTGGATGGCAGGGAGGAGACGGTAGCGACGGTGCACGGGGTCGCAGACAGCAAGTTCCCTGACCGAGGACGAGGAGCGGGGGTGGTATCCTAATCCTAGGTCACCCTCGGGGGCGGCGGAGAGGAGGGCGCGGCCGTCGTGGAAGTCACGGAGAACCCAGCGTCTGTGAGGTGGGAGGAAGGAGCGCCAGAAGTCGGCAGCGCCGACGGCGGCGATGGTGCGTGCGGCCGCGGCGGAGGGGGTGCGGCGGCCTCGCCGGGACGAAACCGTCCCTGAGCGAGAGTATGCAGAGGAGGGGCGGCGGGTGGAGCGCGCGGAAGCGGCGGAGGAAGGAGTGGTCGGTGATGACGCGGCGGAAGTTGGGGCAGGAGGCGGAGGCGCGGCCGCGCGGGCGAGGTCGGCCGCCGCGGGGACGCGGAGGAAGATCTCCTCGAGGAGCTCGTCGGGGAGGGTCGCCAGCTGGTGGGGCGGGTCCCGGGGCACCTCCGGCGAGGCCATCGCGGCGGAGATGCGAGGTGGGGGATTGGGGTTTTGCGGGGCACAGGCGCACAGCAGTGAACTCTGGTTGGTTGGTGCTTTTTGAAATTTGACAAGTATAATTTCAGTGCTTCAAATTTGCAAAGGATGTGTTTAGATCTCAAAAAGTTTGCAAAAAACATCCCATCATCTATCACATCACCTCACATCATCTCTCACTATTTATCTACATTTACACCAATTCTTTCCCAATTCAGCCAATTCATCTAGATCTAAACACACCCAAAGACAACAAAGGCGCCGGAATAGTAATTGTCACGTCTGACCGTATTGACAAAGCAAGTATTCCAGCCTAGCAGGGGAAGCTGGCAGGATTATGCCCTCTCGTGATTCTTTTTTTTAATAAAATTGTTTTGATTAGGAGAAATTAAGCACGATCTACTAATCTCTACCTAATATTAAAACAAGGACTGCTTCTGCCTTTTTTTCGTCCGTCCTGACAGGTGGGGCCCACATGTCAGAGGACCTCTCCCTCCTTCCGTCTTCTCCGGTCTCGTCCCTCCCGTCCGCCATGGCCGACAACGAATCGAAATCGAATCCAAAAAGAGAAACGAACTACATCCAAAAAGAGAAACGAACTACATCGAAAAGAACAAGAGCATCGCAGTCCCAATTAGAATAGAAAACGAAGACTGCGTCGATTGGGAAAAGATCAAAGTCAAACATGATGTAAAAAGAAGCTCCGGACACCGATGCACCTGCTCTTCCTCCACACCGAGCAAACCCCGCCGGAGGCAGCCATCTCGTTGAGCTTGCGCCTCGCTGAGCCCTGTTGCTGGTTTCGCTCTTGCTGCAAAAGCCACAACTCGGATAAAACCCTCCCAATGGTGGCCTCTGGTGAGGATGGTGGCACGGGTGCACGGCTCAAGGATGCTAGCCTGGGAGCGAAGCTAACTGTAACACCCTGAAATTTTCAAATTTCAGGATGTTAATAGGAAAATTAATTAAGAAACGATTTTCTCATAATCTTAAAATTTTCCCAATAATTATTCTCTTTATAGGAAATTTAGTATAGGAAAAGCAATTGTTTGTTTTTATAAATAAAATAAAATAAATATGTATGTGTGTTGCATTTATTTTGGTTTTTTTCGTCCGTCCTGACAGGTGGGGCCCACATGTCAGAGGACCTCTCCCTCCTTCCGTCTTCTCCGGTCTCGTCCCTCCCGTCCGCCATGGCCGACAACGAATCGAAATCGAATCCAAAAAGGAGAAACGAACTACATCGAAAAGAACAAGAGCATCGCAGTCCCAATTAGAATAGAAAACGAAGACTGCGTCGATTGGGAAAGATCAAAGTCAAACATGATGTAAAAAGAAGCTCCAGACACCGATGCACCTGCTCTTCCTCCACACCGAGCAAACCCCGCCGGAGGCAGCCATCTCGTTGAGCTTGCGCCTCGCTGAGCCCTGTTGCTGGTTTCGCTCTTGCTGCAGAAGCCACAACTCGGATAAAACCCTCCCAATGGTGGCCTCTGGTGAGGATGGTGGCACGGGTGCACGGCGCAAGGATGCTAGCCTGGGAGCGAAGCTAACTGTAACACCTTGAAATTTTCAAATTTCAGGATGTTAATAGAAAAAATAATTAAGCAACGATTTTCTCATAATCTTAAAATTTTCCCAACAATTATTCTCTTTACAGGAAATTTAGTATAGGAAAAGCAATTGTTTGTTTTTATAAATAAAATAAAATAAATATGTATGTGTGTTGCATTTATTTTGGTTGCATTTGATTTTGTTTGATGTGTGTTGAAAAAGAAAGAAAAGAAAAAGAAGAAGAAGAAAAAGAAGAATCCCAAAACCCTTCTCCCTCTTTCTCTTTTCTTTTCTCCTTTTCTCGCGGCCCAATCAATCCCCGGCCTTTTCTTCTCTCAGCCGGCCCAGCTCCCTTGCGGCCCGTTTACCTCCACCGGCCCATCTTCCCCTCCCCTCTCTCCCTCTCACCGCCACCTGGGGCCCACATGTCAGGCTTCTTCTACCTCCCGCCGGCCGCACCATCCTCCATGGCCGCGCCGGCCGTCCGCCTCTCCCGGCGCCGTCTCCCCTCGCTCCAGCGCCTTCTCACCTCCCCACTAGGCGCCTTCAATGCGCCGCCGCACTCACGTCCCGCCCCCTTCCTCTTCTCCTACCCAAAACCGCCGCCCCACCTAGCCACCACCATTAATGGTGCCCCACCGCACCGAGCTCCCTGCCGCTTCTCCATGGCCCTCCGCCTGCCCCCTCTACCCTATAAAGGGCGCCCCCGAGCTTCCTCTCCTCCCCGCACCGCTTCGCCGCTCCTCATCCTTCGCGCTACGCCGCCGCCGCCCGAAGCTTTGCGGCCGCCGGAGCTCCGCCTCGATCTCCCTCTCCGCCACGTCGCGCATCAGTTCAAGCACCTCAGTGAGTTCCCCTTCTTTCCCTCTTCGCGTTGAGCCTAACCGTGCTCAAAACCGTGCACGGGAGCTCCATTCCGGCCCACGCCGGCGAGCCCGCCGCCGTCTGCCGCCACGCTCCGCCGCCCAGCCCCGCCGGAGCCGCTCTCAGCCGTCGATCGCGCGTCCGACAGCCCAGATCGCAGCCTCGCCCGGTCAACCGTTCAAAGTAACGGTCAACCCGAGCTGACCGTCGGTGTTTTGCAAAAAAAACCATGCAGTCTTTAATATCACAAAAGACCCTTCCACCTATAAGAACTCTTACAAGCAGGCCCTCGTTTTTCTGTTTTAACCCCTAGACTTCTCTGGTTTTTCCACCCGAGGTCCACCTTTGACCTTTTACACTATAAACCTTGAGTTTATATATGTAATTAGGTTTAGGCCCTTGGTTTTTACAGTTTAGCCCCTGGAGTCCAAGTTTCATCGCAGTTTGGCCCTAAACCCTGTTTAGCCCCTAGTTTTCACGTTTTAGCTCCGTTTTGACCGTTTCAAGTTGCGTTAGGTTCATAACAACTCAAAGTACGCGTTAGAGACAATGTTGAACATGTTCTTGTTTTTATAATTTATTTAAATATTTAAATGTGATTAAATCCTTATATACATGTTTTTCTAATTAAAATCTAATTAGAGTTCAACACGTGTTTTCATAAGAAACTTAATATGATTAATACTTATTAAATATTTCTTTCAATTAAAAGTTAATTAGAGATATACCTTGGTTTTTATAATCAAACTTAAATTTATTAATGATTATGCAATTTGCTTTCTAATAAAAGCAACATAGGTTATATCCCGAGTTTTCTTAATTAAATGTTAATTTGATTAATATGGACATAAATGTGTTTTTGAATTATAATTTGATTAGAACAACTCGAAATATAAAGATATACGTTTAGGTGCTTCACATGCTTCTTTTAAAGTAAATGTTTAATTTGCATAAATAATACTTGAATATTTATAAATAAAATTGGAATAAGTTCTACACCGTTCCTTTTATATATAAATATAACTTGCTTAATTATTAAATAGGGTATCTCTCTGAAATAACCTATGCACATATTTTTGAATTAAAATATACCAAGCACATAGCCTTGTGTGATATAATCCAAATCTCCCGATAGTTCCGAGTGTTTTTGCGTTCGCGGTCCTAGAGCCAAACCTTGTCCTCTTTTTAAGCTTTTCATGCTTGGTGTGTTGTTCTTAGTTGTTCTTGTTTGTCTGCTCTGCATGTTGTGCTCGATGTTTGCTTCGAGTAGAAGATCGAGCTGCTGATCAGAAGTCCTGAAGATCAAGAGTACCAAAAGAGCAAGAGCAGAAGAGCAAGAGTAGCTTTTTGTTGAGAAAGGCAAGTGATTTTAACCATCCTTCTACCTATGCTTCAAACAAGAATACTGTGAATTAATGGGAATATGGAGAACCACCCAGGAAAATCGTACAACCACAAGACATATGACTCTGTCTTGGCTAATTAATTAGGAAAATCTTGTGTGGCTATTAGTCATGGTAGCTTGTGGTACGGAGGAATGCTTTTATGTCTCTTCTACTCTAGACAGGTATTGGAACGGAATTGCTATTCTAGGCTAACCTGGTCCGAGAGTAGAAGGGTATGAAAGATAGCCTCTAAGACGTGCTACTATGGACTAATACACATAGGAGGACTCTTTGTAAAGGCCTCGTAGCGTCCCTATGCAACCACACCTCGGAAGTGTGGTAATGTGCCTACTTTTGCACAGTATGGTTGGGTTCAAAGTTCTTCGAAACTTTTTGTCACACCCTGAAATCTCCAATTTCAGGATGTGAATAGGAATAATTATTAAATAAGAATTTTGTCTCAATTTTAAAAATTTTCCAACATTTATTTTCTTTACAGGAAATATAGTATAGGAAAAAGCTTTTGTTTGTTTTTCTAAATTAAATAAATTGTTGTGTGAGTGTTGCATTCATGCCGATGCATCTGGTGTTTCATGAGTGCAAAAGTTTTTTAAAATGCGTTTAGGTGCTGACTAAACCCGTCCGAGAATTTTTTCGGATTTTTCTGGGATTTATTCTCATTTTCTCTGAGCATTTTCTATTTATTAGAAGGCTCTAAAATCCTTTTCATGAGCTCCAAATATTTTATTTGGGTTGTTCGTGTCTCAATCTATCTCTGGAAAATTTTCTTGAATTTTTGAGATTTTCAGAGTATTTTTCGTGGCTTTGATGAATTATCTAGTAATTTCTAAAATATTCTTTTCACGAAAAATATTATCTAAAAATAAAAAGAAATTCCTTTTCTTCTCTCCCTTTTGGCCCAGCAAACCCTTTCAACCCATCCTCTAAAGTCCTACGTTGCCCCCTCATCTCTCCTGGTTTTCTGTTCCACTTGGCCCATTCACCAGCCCAGCTCGTTTGAACGGTCCGTCCGCAAAGTCTGCCCGTGGACCTTGATCTCCCCTTCTCGCCTGCTCATTTCCACCTCACACTTTGTTCAGCCCACACAAGCCCATGCTCAACACCCGCTGCTACCCGTTCCAAGCCCGGCCCTCTCTAGCCCTGCTGACGGCCGCCAGGCCCATCGGCCGGAGCCGGGACATGGCCGGCGTAGTCCGCCCCGGCCACGGCGTGCCGCCGCCGGACTGCTCGGCGTCCGTGCCGGGCACGGCAGGGACCCGTGCGCGCCCAGGTCTCCTCTGCCTACGCGCCCATAAAGCCGGCCGCCGCATGCGCCTGCTACCTCCCGCCGCCACCTCGCCCCTGAGCCGTCGCCTGCGCCGCGCCGCGAGAAGCCCGCCGGAATTCGTCGCAACGCCGCACAGCCGGAGCAGCTCAGGAGCTCTGCGGGTCCGAGTTGCGCGTACGCCGCCTGCTTCCATCGCCGGAGACTCTCCAGAGCGCCGCCTTGGCATGAGCCCGTGCTGGAAGCCGCCAATGCCGCCGGCCAACTCCTCTGTCCACCGACGTCGATTCGCCGGGAAAGGGCGCCGCCGGGTGAAGCCAACCTCGCTAGGAGACTCCTCACGTCGTGCTGAAGCTGTTGAGATCCTCCTTGTCCCCGGAGTTGCACCGGAGCGCCGCCATCACCCGGACCGCCGCCGACCGCCGCTCGATTCACCGGCCGGGAGAACCCCTAGAGGAAGTCGTCACCACCACGAGGACCAGCACGCCGTGCCGCACCCGTCCTGCCGCTTTTCCGTCGCCAGAAGACCCAGAGCACCGCCGTCTCGCCGCGCAAAGCACGAAGCCGCAGGAGCTGAACCCGCCGGCCGTCCGCTGGATTAGCCGTCGCCGTTGGTTCCCGGCGCAACCTGAGGGCACCAGGAGCTTCTCTGCGCCGTGCTGAAGCTGTCGTGCCGCTTCGCGTCACCGGAGGTCCGCCAGAGCGCCGCCGCCGCTTGAAGCCGCCGCCGGCCATCTCCCCTTCTTCTTCGCCGAAGGTCGCCGGCGCCGCCGATGCCCCCTGGCCGGAGCTCCCCTGCTCGCTTCTGATCTGAGGAAGAAGAAGGTGCCACTTTGCACATAACCCCCTGGAGGAACATATAATCCATAGATCCAAACCTGTGTCTTGCAATCTTGCAGAAAACCCCCTTGATAGATCCCAACTCTGCACATAAATCCACCCTGAGACTCTTGCAAGTAAGTCCTCGAGTTTTCATACATAATTATGTATATGCCCCTGGTTTTTCACAGTAAATGCTTATTAAACATGTCTTTTCTAAATAAAATCTAAATAGAGCTATACACCGTTTTTCACAATCAATATTAAATTGATTAATGATTATTTCACATACTTTTGTAAATAAAATATAATTAGATTTTTTACCTGGTTTTTCATAAACCAAATATTAATTTGTTTAACATTTATTTAACCCTTTCTAATTAAAAGTTGATAGGCTTTTACATCGGCTTTTATAAGTAAATGTTAATTTGATTAATACTAATACCATAATGTTTTTAATAATGATATGATCTACACGAAACACAAAGTTACGTTTAGATGATTCATATAGTTTAGCTTTTCTAATTTAAATGTTTAATTGGTGTAACTTGTATATGAATCTTTATAAATAAAAGTTGACTAGTTCTTTACACCGGTTTTATAAATAAAGTTTAAATTGCTTTAATTCCAAATTAAGGTATTTTCTTTATGAAATATCTTTTACATATCTTTTGCTAATTAAAATAAACCTAGCTCCTAGTCTCTTGTTGTTTGATAAAAATCTCCCGATAGCTTTTGTCTTTTCAACCTTAGTTACGTTCTCAACGTTGCGTAACCATAGAATCGAGCCTATCTTTTAGCACGCTCTTTTTAATGTTTTTCTTTTGATTGGTGCATTGTTCTTAGTTGTACTTGTCTGTTTGCTTTGTATGTTTGTGCCCGATGATTGCTTCGAGTAGAAGATCGTTGTTCGTTTGCTTTGAAGATAAAGAGTTCCGAGAAAGCACGAGCTGAAGAGCAGTAAGAGTAGCTTTTCGATGGAGAAAGGCAAGTGTCACTAACCATCCTTCTATCTATGCTTTGTTTACAAGAATACTATGCTTTAATCGGAACATGGAGCGACCACCCAGGAAAACAGTGCAACCACAAGACATATGGCTCTGTCTTGGCTGAATAATTAGAGACCTTGATGTTGTAGTGATCTTACCCGAAAGGGACAAAAGGGGAGGCGTTGATAGAGTATAGACTCGCTCTAGTAGGGAGTGGGCTTGGCTAAGACACGGTACCTACTAGGGGACTTTATGCCCTACTGCGGCCTGAAACCTAGTGGGTTGCTATACATCTGGGAATCTTTGTAAAGGCCTCGTAGTGAAACCCATGGCACTCACCTCGGAAGTGTTTAAGGGAGTAATTAACCCGGGCATATATGGGGGACACGACTTGTGGTGAAAGTGTACAACCTCTGCAGAGTTTATAACTAATCGATTAGCCGTGCTCACGGTCACGAGCGGCCTGGACCCTCACATGATTAATATACTTGAAGATGGACTTTAAATTGAATTATGGTTATTTCTCGTGGCCTTGCTGAGTACCAACCATAAGTGTACTCAACCTTGCTAAACTGCTGCTCAGAAGGAGAAGATGTGTGAAGCTATCGAAGATGGTGTTGTTGCTAGGCGTACGCAGCCCCCAGTCGTCTGCCTGTGAAGTTTGGTGCCTTCGTTTCCAGGATAAAGCGTAAATCTCTGATAATCTTTGTTTTCTTTACGTGATATTGTTTCTGTTATTCACTTATGTCAACTATATGCATGGAACTTGATCCTGGCATGCATATAGATTTGCACTTGGTTTTCTTTGAAAAAACAGGTGTGACACTTTTACGCGACTTGTGGTGAAAGTGTACAATCTCTGCAGAGTGTAAACTATTATAACAGCCGTTCTCACGGTCAAGAGCGGCCTGAACCCTCACATGATTAATATAGTTAAAGATGGACTATAATTTGCTTTCTGGTTAATTTTCGTGGCCTTACTGAGTACCAACCATAAGTGTACTCATCCTTGCTAACCGCCGCTCAGAGGAAGAAGAAGACGGTGTATGATGTCCAGAAGATGGTGCTAGGCGTACGCAACCCCCCGTCGTTTGCCTGTGAAGTTGGAGCCTTTGCTTCCCAGGATTCCGCTGTAAATCTCTGATAATCTCTCTTTCTTTACGTGATATTGTTTCTGTTATTCACTATGATGTCACTATATGTATGAAAATAGATCCTGGCATACATATAGCTATCACTTGATTTTCTTCGAAAAATCGGGTGTGATACTAACCTTGCGGAGCATGAAGCGGTGGGGGACTCCCTCCTGCTGGCCGGGACAGCCGCCATCGCCTGCTGGTCAAAGCGGGTGGCAAGATCCGGCTGTGTCACCAACTCACCACCGCTGCAGCAGGCCACCGCGACGTCGGGGCTGGGCCAGAATGGATTGTCGGCAAGGGAGCAGCGCGGCCGGGAAAAGCCAGGGAGTGTAACTGGCGGCCGGAGCGGAGTGTTGCTTCAGTGCTTCCTCGCGAACGTGTGGTATGCGGCTGCAGGGAAAAAAGAATGGCGAACGGATAAGGTAGGGTGCGCTGTTTCCTCACGAACGTGTGGTATCCGGCGGCAGAGCCTCTCATACCCTCGGTCATCTGAAGTGGCTGCCCTACCATCTAAGCCAAGCTTGTTTTGTATTGTTGGATTATATTTACTTTCTATAGGCATTAGTTAGAAAACATCACCCAGCCAACCACTATAATCTTTTGCACGTATTTCAGTTTATTTGTAGATTTAGTAATAATAGGATCAAAACCGCTAACCAGCCAACACTATAATCTTTCTCACGTGAGGTGTGACAATAAATATGATCTCACCTTTTGTCACTTGGGTATATTCCCCACTCAACAAGGATGTACATGCATTCACACATAATGTTAAAATTTACTCTAAAAAGATTTAGCTAGATGTTTAGTTTTCAAACTATAATATGATTTGTCAGCTTTGAGATGAGCATAATGTGTATAGATAGTCTAATATACTAAAGCACAAAGGTAAACTCTATTTCCAAGTATTCATATTAATTTTTCAAGGTTTATAAATGTTTGCATACATCTAGACATACTCTATATACGGGTGCATACAAACACCTATGCCTCAAAAAAAATTCAAATGACCCACAATTTGGGACGGAAGAAGTACAAGACAATGTCACACGCTAATTAAGTTGTATTGACCCGATGCTTCGAGTGCTCCCATGCACTAGAGCGCTTGCATCCGTTGGATGCCAAATCAATGCTACACTTAGCTAGAAGTGGTGCTTCCTAAATTGGACCATATATGAAACATAATTCTCAATTACTCAGATAAAAGAGTACTATAAAAGATGATGTCATATTGTATATATGGTGTAGTATTGTCGTACCTATTTTATTTTTTATCTCTAACAAATCTCTTTTCTTAAATAAAAATAAATATAAATGAATGCTTATTTGAGTATAAAAATATGTTAAGTGAAATTGTATCAGTTTCATAAAAAATGGGTAGAAATGCACCGAGTACAATAAAATTATAGCGATATAAATGAAAAAATAATGACTTCTATAAATATAATTAGCATTACACCGTAGCAACGCACGGGCATCTTGCTATAATAATAATATCATAATCCTACTTCGAACCTTGCCTCGATGTACGGTTTTCCAGTTTCTCTCAAGGACTGCCACATTCCTGGGGCTAAACTGACCCAAGTTTGGAAGCAATTCATGCGACACCCGGTCTCAACACTTACCAAAGCCATCTAGTGTGGCTGTTCAAATTCTGACTGCATCGAGTATCCACAAGTACAATAAAAAATGAAAGGAAGAGATGAAATAAGGAATACTCCTCTCACAGATTGCCTTCCGATTTAGTTAAAACTACAGAAAATAAAGGAAACGCTCTTGTACATGGCATCTCGATGGATTTTTTTTGGAGAAAGTATCTCACAGGGAACTCTGACTCCAGCCTTTTGTCCGGAAGGGATGAGGCTCCTAAGATGAGGAGGCTCTTGAGTTACTGATGTGTGAGTCCAGTCATACATGTTAGTGATGCAGAGGAATCACTTCCGTACGGAAGATAGGAAGTGGGGCCTCGCCTCCTCGAGCGAACGAGATCTCTACCATTCAGCCTCTATCGTTGAGTGGCTGGGACCCACACGGCAGTGACCTTACAGGAATGGCAGGGACGTCGACGGCAGAGCAACCTGCTCCTCGAGTGCATAAGAACCGGGGTTCGTCGTGCCTGGTGAAAAAGGCAGCCCCGCTTCACCTCGCCCCTGCACCTCCTCAGAAAACCCCATTTCCCATTGCGGCAAGGGAGGCTTGGATCTCCGCCGAGGAAGCATCTCGAGGTGAGCACTATCTCCTGCTCTGCTCGGCGCTCCTGATCCGCGGGAAAACTTGTTCCTTTGTTGCAGTAGACAGTAGACTCCTAGCGTGTACGGCGATCTCGTGTGCCTCTGAAAGTGCGCAACAGCGCCGACGGGGAGTGAAGGAAGGAGACGCGATAGATCTAGAGAATCTTGTAGCGTCTCACGATTGCAGAGTTCCTTGATTTTTTTCGTGGAATTTTAGTCCGGCTTCGGCTTGCAAGTTCTTGGCTTTCTTGATAAGAGGGTTTTGTTTAGTGTTATTCTTGCTGATGTATTGTACCTTTTCTATGGACTGGGGTTTGCCTCTTGGTCAAATTGAGACCCTTTTAAGTTGTTGCTGTTTCTTTAAAGTTCGTAACCCTGGAGCCTGCGTTTTTCTTCTCCTTATGACATGGAGATTGGTATCGATTGCAGAGGATTCCGCCTGGGAAGAGGAAAAGCGGCTGAGCCATGGGCAACTCTTGCGCCAAGGGTGCTGGTATGGACTGGTTCTTGTTCTTTTTTTTTTGAACAAGAAGGATTGCTTCTTTATCTCCAGCTTATTGCTCGCATCATTCAGAGCGCTAGGACTTTTTGCTCATCACTGTACTACATGGATTCATGGCACCTGCTGGGCTCATAACGGTGTCCATCGTCAGGAGCAACATTTTTCATCTCCCAGCATTGCATTGGGATGTCTTCTAGATTGCAGTACTAGTTTTGCTGTTGTTCTGATCATTCATGCTTTCTCCTTGTCACTGTTTCCAGCCCGATCAAACCCGGGGCCGGACCTGAAGCCTGATGCCACAATTTCTTCTCCGACAGAGGAGAAGACCTTGAACACAGAGGAGAAGACCTGTAAGACAGATGATGAGAAAACCTTGAAGACAGAGGAGAAGACCTGTAAGACAGATGATGAGAAAACCTTAAAGACAGAGGAGAAAACCTTCAAGTGGACTGTTGACGGCTTCTCCTCCCTTCTTGACAAGGGTCAAGGATGGACAAAGTCCAGAGAGTTTGAGTTCATGGGCCTGGACTGGTATAGTTAATTCAGCTCTTTTACGGTGTCTCATAGAATATAAACATCCACTCTCCAAAAAAGAAACATCTAATAGTTAAGATTAATTGTAATTAATAAATTAACTATAACAATGGATGGCTAGATCGTCTCTGTTCTATATGTTGTCTACTCTTTTGTTGCATTGATTCCTACAACTCTAGAAGTGTTCACGGTCAACTTGTTTGGTCATGGAATTCTAGGAAAACATTTTGTAAGAGACACATCTCCAGCAGGCATCCATCTCATGTTCAGATCCTCAGTGCTTTGTCTTGACTGTTTGCAGGTACCTAAAACTGAACCCAAAGGACAGAAAGTGCAATGATGAGAAGGAGCATGTCTCTCTCATGCTTGAGTTGGCGCAAAGTTCAGTGAAACTTGACACGGTCATAGAGGCATCTTTCAAATTCTTGATATATGATCAGTGCTATGGAAAGCACATGGAGCAGTTAGGTAATGTAACAGCTACCTGATAGAAATAACTGGATTGCTTTACGAACACTACTCAATCTTCGTAATTACACAGCATGATATAACTTGCAACCTGTTTTATGTTTTTCCCCACCGAGAATTCTTAATAGTTTCTACTCATTTACTCAGATGCACCCTTGTTAGGCTGCAAAAACTTACATATTTTTATGCTTTTTTTTGTAAAACCTTTTGTTTGGTCATGCCTCCATTTAGCTTCCCCATGGAAACATTTTGTGGTTTTCATTTATTCCACTTGCAGACATCTTGTTGTTGTAAACACTTTTTCTGAAAAATAATTCTGCTTAAATGTCAGCTGACCACAGCTTCGAGACTACAAGTACAAGTTCTGCCATCTTATGCATGATGCCCCTGGAAACGCTGAAGACCTCTGGATTTCTTGTCGGCAACAGCTGCACCTTCGGTATCAAGTTCATCAAAGTTGCCACTGTCAAAACCAATGTGACGTTAGAAACGCTCTTCGTCAAGAAGATGAACATCGAGGCCAAAGTTTACACTTGGGAAATTGAGGACTACTTTGTGCTGAAGAACCCAAGCTACTCACCGGAGTTCGAGCTCATTGGATACAGATGGTAATAGGGTCTCCAGCTTACAATGCTTGACTACATGAATGTGATGTGGATTTTCTTACCATCCTAAGCATATTTTTATACTGCAATGCTTTTTTAAAAAATTGTCCATCATCAACTGAATTGCACGTTGCCTTTTGATATTTAGGTATATCGGTATGAAACCATCTAGTGACGGGAAACACCTGTCCTTATTTCTGTACATGAAGGATCCAAATGATCTCCCCAAAGACTCGGGGAAACTGACCGAAGTTTCCTTATCCATCAAGGACCGGAAATTAACAGGTTCGCATTTTAGCCGGAAATTCGCTTGCTTGTCATAATTAGTGTACTCAACTGTCATCACATGCTGTTGACTTGTTTTGTTGGGGAAATGCAGGCCGAGTCCAGTACTCAAACAAATCTTATTGCTGTGGATGGCCTAAGTTCATCTCACTAGAGGATTTCAAGGACGCGTCGAAAGGTTATCTCATCAAAGGCAAGTGTTGCATCGAGGCTGAGGTTGCAATCGTTGGCTCCTCCAAGACAGAGTAGTTTCAGCAATCTGAGAGAGTTCTGAGATTATTAATTCTCGCTAGAACTGGCTATAGCATAGTGACTCTGTCTGCTTCTTTGGAACTTTGAATATCTGAAACATATCAGCCCCTTGAGGCTCCATTCTGTCACAAGTCATCCAAATCTACGTGCTTTTAAGGTTTTGGATGCGACCTTACTCTAAGATTATTCGAGTGATCTAGTTGATTGCAAAATCATGCAACTTAACGATTTGCAGTTCCTTTTTCTTTGCGTTGTTTTTTTATTTTTCACCGCCACGATTTATTATATTCTTCTTGTAGTTGCTACTCGTTCTCAATGCAATCTACAGTTTACTTTAATTAGAAGGCTTATTAATTTGCAGGAACTTAGCAAGCCAATTTACATTTGTTTTGAGATAAGTGACATACAGCAGAGTTTACAGGCAGCACCGGTGTTATATGAGTCCAACAGAAGAGGTGATGAGAAACATGAAAGAGGCGTGGGGACCAAAATTTTTGAACAAAAAACAAAAAAAAAATCCCAACCCCTGGTCACCTTCCTTTCTAAAAAACGGCATGCCGGCTCCTATTTATCTCAAAATGAAATTAAAAGGTGGTTATATATTATTTACTTGTTAGAATTCGCACTGACTGCTTGGTTAGTGCTCACAGTTGAGGTAAGCAAAAAAAAAAAAAGATCATACCAAAACCTTGGCCATGTCAAAATTTGAGGCCACTAAAGTTTTGGCCACCTGATTTGTGGTGGGTTTTTGTTACACAAACATGTTGGCAAAGCCATTTTGGGATCATGCACGGTCAACTTTTGACTTCAAGACAAATAGGGACCAAATTTGTTAGCCAAGGCTAAAATTTCTCTGTTAATAAACATGTGTGTTTTTTAATTTCCTTCTCTCGTGCACCTACAACTAGAATTATGTGAGGAACTCTGTACCATCAAAATATAAGCCGCTAAAAAAGCTCACACTATGAAGAATATTTTATTTAATTTAGTATATTTTCTCACAAAGTTAGAACATTTTTTTCTTAAGCGGAACAATTGGCATAACGTTTTTTATTCAACACAAAAATTCACAAATTGGACCAGCAAAAATCTTTTCCTTCCCATTTAGTTTAGGGAATGCTCAACATATGATCAACGCACGAGTACAACTAAAAATCTAAAATGGAAGGAAGAGACAAAATAAGGAATGCTCCTACAACAAACTAAGCTTTGCCTTCCCATTTAGTTTAGGGAAACTACACAAAATAAAAGCAGGGTATCCCAACATTTTTTTCTGGAGAAAGTATCACAGGAAACTCCGTCTCCTGCCTTTTGTCTAGGAGGCAGCCTCCCCTCCTCGAGCGTATATAAAGATCCTCGTCGTGCCTTGTGAAAAGCGCAGCTCCGCTTCACCTCGCCCTTGGATCTCCGCCGAGGAAGCATCTCGAGGTGAGCTCTATCTCCTGCTCTTCTCGGCGCTCCTGATCCGTGGAAAAAGCTTGTTCCTTTGTGTTGTAGACTGTATAGTAGCGTGCACGGCGATCGCGACAGCGCCGACGGGGGAGTGGAAGGAAGGAAACGCGCGCGGAAGATCATCTAGAGAATCTTGTAGCGTCTCATGATCGCAGAGTTCCTGGATTTCTCGTTGAATTTTAGAGGGTTATTTTCCGGCTTTGGGAATGCAAGTTCTTAGCTTTCTTGATAAGAGGGTTTTGTTTAGTGTTCCAAAGCTTCAATTCTTGCTGATGTATTGTACCTGTTAATGGACTGGGGTTTGCCTGCTCTTCAAATTGAGACCCTCGAGTTGTTGCTGTTTCTGACAAGTTCGTAACCCAGCAGCCTGTGTTTCCCCCCCTTATGTGACATGGAGATTGGTATTGATTGCAGAGAATTTCTACCTGGGAAGAGGAAGCGGCTGAGCCATGGGCAACTGTTGCGGCAAAGATGCTGGTAAGGACCGGTTCTTTATCTTCAGCTTATTGCTTGCATCATTCAGAGCGCTAGGACTTTTTTTTTTGGCTTATCACTGTATTTATCCTGTTGGGCGGTGTTCCTCATCAGGAGCAACACTTTTCATCTCGCAGCATTGCATTGGGATATCTTCTAAGATTGCAGTACTAGCTAGTTTGGTTTGCTGTCGTTCTGATCATTCATGCTTTCTCCTTGTCACTGTTGTTTCCAGCCCGATCAAACCCGGGGTCGGACCTGAGGCCCGATGCCACAATTATTTCTTGTTCGGCAGAGGAGAAAACTTTAAAGACAGAGGAGAAGACCTTAAAGGCAGAGGAGAAAACCTTCAAGTGGACTGTTGACGGCTTCTCCTCCCTTCTTGACAAGGGTCAAGGATGGACACGCTCAAGGGTGTTTGAGTTCATGGGCCTGGAATGGTATAGTTAATTCAGCTCTTTTATGGTGTCTTATAGAATAAAAACATCCAATGATTTAGATTCATTACAATTAATAAATTAACTATAACAATGGACAACTTTTTTCCCGAATACACTGTAGGGCTGTCAATCATTGTATTAAGAAGGGGAATGAAACGATACCGTTTGACGGCTTGATCATCTCTATTCTATAATCTATATATACCTCTTGTCTACTCTTTTGTTGCATTTATTCCTACAACTAGAAGTGTTGACGGTTGTCTTGTTCATTATTCTTCGTGAAAAACTGAGTGCCTTTTCTGTCTGGCAAAAGAATGGTTTTATACATATTCTTGCTATGTTAAGTGCTCGGTCATATATTTCTATAGGAACCTTTTGTAAGAGATCACATCTCCAGCAGGCATCCATCTCATGTACAGATCCTCAATGCTTTATCTTGATTGTTTGCAGGTCCCTAAAACTGAACCCAAAGGACAAAAAGTGCAATGATGAGAAGGAGTATGTCTCTCTTATGCTTCTACTGTCACAAAATTCGGTGAAACTTGACACGGTCATAGAGGCATCTTTCAAATTCTTGATATATGATCAGTCCTATGGAAAGCACATGGAGAATTTAGGTAATGTAGCAACTTATACCTGATAGATTTAAATGGATTGCTATACCAACATGACTCTGCCCTGTTTAGTTTCCAAATTTTTTTTCCAACTAACCGTCACATCAATCTTCGTACACTAATTAAGAGTATTAAACATAGATTAATGACAAAACTCATTCCATAGCTCCTCCCTAAATTCTCGAGATGAATCTAACGAGTCTAAATATGCATGATTAGACAATGTCGTGCTACAGGCTCTAATGACAGATTAATTATGTTTAATGGATTCGTCTTGCGATTTCCCATCCATTCATGTAATTAGTTTTGTAGTTAATTTATGTTTATTACCTCTAATAGACCTGGAAAGGGACCCTAAAAATTTTGCATCAAAATTTTGGTGAACTGAATTACACAGTGAGATATAACTTGCAACATGTTTTATGTTTTTTCTCCACTGAGAATTCTTAACAGTTTTATACTCATTCACACTGTTAGGCTGCTCGAAGTTACAATTGTTTTTGCCTTTTTTAGTAATAAAACCTTTTGTTTGGTCGTGCCTAATTTCCCCATGGAAACATTTGTGGTTTTCATGTATTCCACTTGCAGACATCTTTCTGAAAAACATTTCTGCTTAAATGTCAGTTAACCACAGCTTCCAGACTGCAAGTACAAGTTCTGGCACCTCATGCATGATGCCCCTGGAAACGCTGAAGACCTCTGGATTTCTTGCCAGCAACAGCTGCACCTTCGGTATCGAGTTCATCAAAGTTGCCACTGTCAAAACCAATGCGGCATTAGAAACACTCTTTGTCAAGAAGATGGACATCGAGGCCAAAGTTTACACTTGGGAAATTGAGGACTACTTTGCACTGAAGCACCCGAGCTACTCACCGGAGTTTGAACTCATTGGATACAAATGGTAACAGCCTCTTCAGCTTACAGTGCTTGACATGAGTACATGAATGTCATGTGAATTTTACTACCATCCGAAGCATATTTTTATACCGCAATGCTTTTAAAAATTTGTCATCAAAGAGTACATAGTAATTGTTCACATCATCAACTGAATTTTGTGTTGCCTTTTGATATTTAGGTATATCTGTATGAAGCCAACTAGTGACGGGAAACACCTGTCCTTATCTCTGAATGTGAAGGAGCCAAATGATATCCCCAGAGACTTAGGGAACCTGGCCAAATTTTCCTTATCCATCAAGGACCTGGAAAATGGCAAGGACTGGAAATTGACATGTTCGTATTTTAGCAGAAATTCAACATAATTAGTATACTCAAACTATATATGATCACATGTTGTTGACTTGTTTTGTTGGTAAATGCAGCCCGAGACCAGTTCTCAAACAAAGCTTCTAGCTGGCAATGGATTAAGTTCATCTCGCTAGAGGATTTCAAGGACCCATCAAAAGGTTATCTCATCAAAGGCAAGTGTTGCATCAAGGCTGAGGTTGCAATCATTGGCTCCTCCAAGACAGAGTAGTTTTCTGTAATTTATTAGAGTTTTGAAAAGCGTGCTTCACGTCTTTTTCTTAATATTTTGAGAGTATTCTCGCTAGAATCAGCTATATGAAGTGTTCCCTAGAGCGTATGTTTGTTTGTTTGGAACTTTGAATCTCTATCGAACTTTGTTATAAGACTCATACCACCCTATACCATTATTGTAAAAAGACCAGTATGAAAGGATCTGACGGCTGAGATTAATTGTATACCACCACAACTTACATCTGTGGTATAGAGTGGTATACATAGGTGATATAGATGGTATAAGGGTATTATTGAAAGTTTTTATCTCGATGGTAAACGAAATATATGATTTCTTCCTTTTAATTTTTTCATTTCCCTCTGGTGGTATGACCATTTTTTTTTCAAATTTCAAACGGAAATTTTCATTTCAAATTTCAGAAATGAAAATTTTTAATTTTTTTCATTTCAAATTTTCTTGGTGGCATAAACGAAATATTTCAATTTTTTCATTTCCCTATGGTGGTATGGCCAATTTTTTTCAAAATTAAAAAATGAAACATTTCAATTCAAATTTCAAAATTGATTTTTTTCATTTCCCTCTGGTGGTATGGCCATTTTTTTTTTCAAAATTCAAAAACAAAAATTTTCAATTCAAATTTCAAAAACAAATTTTTTTTAATTTTTTCCATTTCAAATTTTCCTTGTGGCATAAAATTTTTTTTTCTCGGCCCGAGGTTGCCAAATTTATTAAAAGATTGTAAAAATTATCTATTTACCCTTACTAAAAATAGTCATATACTGCATAACTTGGTGGTATGGTCCACTCTAAAAGAGTCTTTATCTATATAAACTATATAATTGGTACTCACTAACGATTTCTTTTGCCTCTCAACGCGCCACGTCATAACCCACTACACGCCATGTCACTATCCACTATAAGCCATGTCAACATCCAACAAACCATATATTTATGTCTTCGTCGATTTTCTGTGACTAATAGCATGCTGTATTTGCGAGTAGCACACCATAAAATTCTCGCAGTTGAAATACATGTAGGATCAATCATTTAAAAATGGTTCTCTCTCAACAAAATTAACATACTTTCATATATAATATTGTTTACAGATGAATATCGCCATGTAATCATTTTGGTGTTTCTACTTTCACATTTCATCTTAAAATTTTGTTTAAAAATTTCCGCGGCAACGCGCGGGGTATCACCTAGTTATAATGATTCTTAAGGTACTACGTCCATGTACTTTTTTTGTTAATTTTTTTCCTAACAGTTGATATGAAGAATTTAATTGAAAAATAAATTAGTATAAGTCTAATTTTGTATTTTTTTTCTTTAAGTACCTCTTGGTAGTTCCTATATTTTCATCGCACGATTTCTTTGGATGCACGGCTCTCTTTTTACAATGGTCGTAAAAATCCCCCCATCCGGAACATATGAGTCCTTTAGGCTTCACTATATCAAAGTCATAAACTAGGCCGGTTGGCGGGTAGTGAACAGTGGCTTGGCAACCCAAACAAACAAGCGAAGGCGAAATATCAGTGTAACTAGCACTTGTGAAATCTGCGGCATGGAGGATGAATCAATTGTGCATGCTCTGGTCAGATGTGGGCACGCCTCTGCGTTAAGGGCTGCTATGCGAGAATGCTGGGATTTGCCGGACGAGCTACAGTTACTGAATTCAACCCCAGAAAGCCTGCTGTCCATGGTCGTCGATGTTGGCACTGACAAAGGGGCAAAGCTATTGCTGCTACTATGGCGAACGTGGCATGTAAGAAATAATATCACTCACAATTCAGATAAGCTTTCCTTTGCTGCCTCTGTGTCGTTTTTGCAGAAATATTGGGAGGAACTGTGTGACGTACGACAACAGCGCGGCATCAGTTATCCCAAAGGAAAAAAAACCAGTTGCTGTTTCTTTGTGTGCAGGCATCCAGAAGAAGAAATGTCGGCATCATACCCCTTGGGAGCCTCCTCCACAGGACTGGTTGAAGATCAATGTGGATGGAGCTTTTGACGTCGTCTCGGGAGAGGGAGGCGTTGGAGTGATCATCCACAATGCAAGGGGTGAAGTTCAACTGACGGCTTGGAAATATGTTACGATGGGATCGAGTGCAGAAGAGATAGAAGCCCTGGCTTGCAAGGAGAGGCTGGATCTGGCGGCGGAATGGCATCAAGGGGTCACTCTAGAGATGGATTGTGAGCTAATTGCAACCATGCTGGCGTCCGGTTCAGGAATGCGATCCTATCTCAAATTCATAATTGATGAAGCACTAGAGGCTAGTTCGAGTGTTCCCCAGTGGAAAGTTGTCCACAAGAGAAGAGAGAGTAATGCGACAGCTCATGAGCTTGCATAGCTGGCAAAGCGAACAAAACATTCGGCAGTGTGGCGGTTCGCAGCCCCGGTGTGTGTTGAGCAAATTGTTGCTCGGGAATGTAACTTACTTTCTGGGTAATAATGAAGAGCTCTCTTCTCCTCGCAAAAAAAATCATAAACTAGGCCGGTGGGGTAAGACCACCCCACAAGTTTTCATTAAGAGGAATGAACCCTTTTCCGACCTAAAAAACCCGGAACCTCGGCCCCGGCGAGGAGATTTTTTTTAACTAGTTCCGTTAATTCGCTCCGGTGAGGAATCAAACTCTAGTCTACTAGTTACAACCATACCTCAACTCCGCTAACCAAATAAACTAGAGAAGCTTTGGTCACTATATAGAGTCGTCGAAATCAATGTTCTCTTAAGGTTTTGAATGCGACCTTGGTTGCTAAATATTTTTTACTACAGGTTATTCGAGTGATCTACTTGATTGCAAAATTGATTTTGCACTTGTGTTTTTCTTTGTGATGCTCATATTTGTACTTGTGGCTGCCACGACTTCTTGTGACAGCAGTTTAGTTGCTAGTACTCAACGCAATCTGCAGTTCACTTGCATTTTAGGAGGCTAAATTTGCAGGAACTTAGCGAGCCAATTTACATTTTGTCCAACAGCGACAGTATTTGAGTCCAACAGAAAAAGTGATGTAAAAAGTCTCTAGTCCAGTGGTCAGATCACTCGAGTATAGCATCAAGCATATCTGAATCCAACACTCCGTACACTACTGCATAAACGGTTTTTAGGTACGAGTAGAATGATATTTTTAGGTGCGGGTGGAAAACCCGTTCTTAGCTGTTGTTTTTAGAAATAGAGGTTTTCATGAGCGAATTAAACGAGACTCGAATACAAAATATGTAAAAAATAAGTAAGAAATTCTCTTGACTGAGAAAACTGAAAAAAATGATGATGAAACATGAAAGATGTGCCGTGCGGTCTGGGTTTTGCTAACAAATTCACGCATCAACCTTTGGTTATGTTTAGTTCTCCAAAAGTCTACTATTCACCCATCACGTGATGTAAACACACTAATTAGGAGTGTTAAACATGAATTAAACACAAAACTCGTTCTATTCAGGTAAAATCACGAGACGAATCTAATGATACTAATTATGCTATGATTGGACAATGTTGTGCTAGCAAACAATATTTAATGATGAATCAAATATTCTTAATAAATCCACCTCACATTCATCCATCCGTGTAATTAGTTTTATAATTTGTCTATGTCTAGCACTTTTAATAGATTTGTAAATGTTGCTCAAAAAATTGTTGGCAAGGATTTTATTTCAGTATCCCACACAACTGCTAAAGAAACATGTAGTCTATGGTCTGAGAGTTTGTTTAGATGCACAAATTTGCGCGAATGAATAATGCATCTACAGTGTAAAAGTGTCATAAAAGTGTGTATTAGTACGTGTGATGTGAGAGAAGATGGTGACACAATGTGATGGATAAATACTCCCTCCATACTGGTATTAGATGATGTTTAGGACAACGACACAGTCTCCAAAGTACAACTTTGACTTTTTTTCTATAAAAATATTTATTGGAAAGCTTATATTTATATTATTATGAAAATATTTTTCAAGATAAATCTATTGATATAATTTTCCCATTTTCAAAATCGATAACTTAAAAATTATTCATAATTTATATTCCTAATGTTTGGTCCAAACCTTAGTGCATTTGCACTACAAATTTGCATATCTAAACAACCTCTCAACCACAATGAGAGAAACTTAGTCAAGCCATAATTTGTTTGCCACGAAGTTAGGGTCCTCTATTTCGCTCACTCGCTCGATACTGAATATCTTGTTACGGGCCAGTCGAAGGGCCCAACATTTATATATAGGGCGAGGCTAAAACGCAACACGGTGCAATTTGTATATCAAATGCACAAATCTTGTAGTTGCAACCAATTGCAATAGCTAGACTAGACCAATTGCAACATGCGACCATACTAATTGCAACTAGACAGAAAAACATTTTGTACAACAAATAAACAGACTCTCGCAGTTACAAAATACGCAATTGCAACTAAACAAACCAGTTGCAATTGGATGTAGACCAATTGCAATCAGACCAGTTGCAACTAGTTGCTGAAGTTGCGTGTAAACCAATTTCAACCGCGAGACTAGGCCAATTGCAACTATGATACTGCACTAATTGCAACAGTTTTGACCGGTTGCAACTTCGAACAGGATATGAAACAATTGCCACTAGACCAGACCTAGTTGCAACACGACGCGAACCAATTGCAACAAGAGTCGGTCTAGTTGCAACTGAGCAATTATCAATTGAAATCAGGGTGGGTGCATTCTCTATACAAAATGCACCCAGTTGCAACTAGAATGACTCTTGTTGCAATTGGTTCGCGTCGTATTGCAACTAGGTCTGGTCTAGTCGCAATTGTTTTGTATCCAGTTCGAAGTTGCAACCGGTCAAAATTGTTGCAATTAGTCCCGTCGAGTTGCAATTAGTACAATATCATAGTTGCAGTTGGTTTACACGCAACTTTAGCAACTAGTTGCAACTAGTCTGATTGCAATTGGTCCACATCCAATTGCAACCGGTTTCTTTAGTTGCAATCATGTATTTTGTAATTGTGAGAGTCTATTTATTCATTGTACAAAATGTTTTTCTGTCGAGTTGCAATTAGTATGGTAGCATGTTGCAATTGGTCTAGTCTAGCTATTTGTGATTTTTCAAAAATAAGTGCCTCCCGCAATTTTTTACAAAACTATACCACCACTGCCGTTTGAAACAACATCTCGGAGCTGACACCATTTCAAACGACAGTTAAAGAAGCTAACGCCGTTTTCGATGATGGTGGCGACATGGCCTGGCGAGCGGCCTCCAGATGTCGTTTAAAACAGCAGCCGGAGGCTCACCCGCATGCAGCTGGGGGGTGCTTCCAGTCGTCATTTAAAACGGTTGTTGTGGAGTCCCAGCCGCCGTTTCCAACGGTGACTTTTTTTTCATTTGACTAGGTCATTCATTTACGAAAATAACAACACTTGAAATGAAGGAGAATTACATGAAAGTAAATCACACAAATTTGTAATGGCATGTATGACCCAACTACTGACCTAACCATGCGTCGTTGCTAGTCCTAACATGCCTTAGGAATTTAGAAAACGATTACAACATTCGTAGTTTACTGGTAGGAGCATTACCCAAAGAACATAGACCCGCTGGAGTGCTGGGAAGTCATGTAGTACCCTGATGGAGGTGGAGGTGGGGGTGAAGGTGGTGGGAATGGAGTTTCCGGTGGAATATTGTTCTTCTTCTCGTGGCATGGGCAGGTGCAATACTCGTTGAAACGAACCGGATTTCCGAGAATGGAAACCCGACCCCCTGCACCTCAGTGATAGTCCCAGGAGGCTATCACGTGCATTCCCTGTCTCAGATAGTAACAAATCCATACAAAACAGAAGGAAATATAGAAAATCCACATAATCATCATTATTATAAATAAACATCTGAGTACATCTCGTCGGCACATGCCAGGTACAAGTCCAACGGGACCAAATCAAACAGAGTAAACATCTACGCAGAGGAACTCATGTAGCGAAGTAGACACCATCTCCCGTAGGCAGCTCGAGTGTAGAACAAGTCTCAGTCCTCCCATCTGTCGTTCTCGAAGTCGTAGTCGGGCTCCTGGTCTGAAAGTCCGTCATCTACTCGATAAGCGAGTAGGTCATGTCAGCTTCCCAACAAAGAGTGAAAGCAACAGAATAATTCTAGTATGCATGGGTAAGCCTATATATGGCTGTAGAAGGTTATGCATGCAGTGGTAGCAACATCAAGGTAAGCAGAAATGCAGAGAGGTCACCATCTCCGAAGAGATCCACACCTCCGAGGCCAGCACCTCCGGGGTGAGCACCTCAACCAAGGAAAGTACACCAAAACACTGGATCTCATCCGAGACTCAGCTTCCCACTCTCATCAGCGATGTGGGGTCACCAGCTCCTATCCCCACATCTTAACGGCATAAAGCCGGGCTCACACACACAAGGGAGAGAAAGTAGCACAGAAAATACTAGCTAGGTGAGAGATCGAAGGGCTGTCCATACCAGTGGACACAAACTATAGCTATAGGTTTAACACTCTGCAGAGGTTGTACAACTGGACCCGCCGGATGGGCAGAAGCGGATGCCTCCGATCCACATCCCTACCTAACGGCCGGAGACCTAGTAGTGGATAGCACTCTCCTGCCTCTCCGAGCCTGACTCGTCCTGAACTGGGGCGCGAAACTTGCGAGCAGGGTCTCAAAGCTGTGAAACCATCCCCGGAGGAGCCGGGACGACGTCTACTCGGGGGTATAAACCGCCCCCTCACACAATCACACCGATCCGCCTACAAGCTGAATGCTATCCACAAACTAATTTTCGGACCGAACCCCGCCCATACGTGAGCGAACGGTTTGTACAAAAATAGCCCAAAGATCAAAGTCGCACAGTCGATCGGTCCTTAATTGTAAGGAGCGAGCACTCACCAACTCCATCCGTCCGACACGCCGCTAGGGCGGGAGGCCAGGTCGCATCTCCCCTAGACATGTGTTCACAAGTAACCAAAGCGGCTCGCTCCCACGGTAACACGTCAAGGATACACACTCACCCAAAACACACTCCAGAATACCGATATGTCCCAATCTAAGTCCAAACCAGAGATCCATCCATATCAAAGGGGTAAAATATATGGATAGTAAATATCAGGAACTAGCTAGGGGTCTGTAGCTAGTTCCAAAGGTAGGAAGTTCAAGGTACAGGATAATACAAATCAAGGCAAGGCTAAAAGGTTGTCTATGCATTTCAAAATCATCCAAAAGTAGTAATTAAGCACTAGCAACTAGAAGCATGCATGGGTTCTATATGATCGGGAGTGACATGACACCTGGTTAGCGCCCGTAGTCCTGGTCCTGGTTGTAGTCGGGGTCGAACTCCTCCTCTGGCTCGTAGCTCGGGTCTGCTCAGCACGAGATACGAGACGCTAAATTACCGGCAAGCATCTAGGCATAAATCCAAAGAAACCCAATTTTAAAAGATCCAAAAAGACCCAAACTATCTGCAAACAGCACCGGCTCGATTTTAGAAAAATAATGAAACTGGTTTCATATTTTTCATAGTTATAAATAATTAGTTATGAATTTTCAAAGGTTAAAGAATTTATAAAATAGTTATAAAATCATTTATGAAAACAGAAAAGGATTTTTATTTAAAATAGGCGGATGACGTCAGCATGACCTCAGAATGACGTCAGCCATTTGGGGTTAGTGGGCCAAAAGTGTTAGTGGGCTGAAGTCGGCCCAATGGACCTAGCCCAACAGGGCCCAGTGGACTAAGTCCCAAAAACCTCCCTGAACTCTATTTCACAACGCAAAGGTTAGGCGGGCTGTTCTGGACCTTAATGGGCTAAGGCCCACACACCAGCCCGGCGAATGTCAACACGCGAAGAAGTCCGGAGAAGGTCCCTGGACTTTGCAGGCTTGAGCACCAGCACTCCCAGAACACTACTGGGGTTTGCCTGTGCTACCTGCCCGTGGCGCGGCGGCAGCGCGGCGCACGGCCGGCACAGCGTGCGGCGCATCGGCGACGGTGACGGCGGAAATGAGGAAACGGCGGCGCAACGTCTTGCGGTTAGCACGGTGGGCTTCACGGTGCGGCCAAGTCCTGGACGGGGACTTCTAGGGCCGGCTCGGCTTGACGCGGCGGCAATGGTGCGGCGAGGCAAGGTAAGGCCGACGTGCGGCGGTGACACAGCAAGTGCAGCGACACACGATGATGCGGAGGCAGCGAAAACACATGAAGCGGCTACGGCGGCCCAGCGCTTGGGTGCGCTTGGCCTTGCGAACGTGCACGCGCACAGGGATAGCCCTTGGCCGTGACACGGCCAGCACGGCGCGCGGGCATCTGGTGACCCAGAGTCACAGCGCGGCGCGACGACGACGGCGAGCACCTGCAACAGAAACCCATGGCTCAAAGGCCGGGCACAAGGACGCGACAACACGCGGGGAACCAAAGCGGCGAGGTCCGACGCGACGTTGGGGTGCGCCACGGCGGCGAGCTCGCGAACGGGCACGGCACGAAGTCCGGCCGGCGCATCGCAGGGGTGCGCTCCCATTCATCATAGGCAGACCAAGGGGAAGATGAGAGAGAGAAGCGGCTGGGTTGGCTCACGTTGGGTCGGCGGTGGAGTCGTGGCCGGGTCGACGGAGACGGCGGCGCGGCGGAGATGTTTGCGGCGCGACGTCTTCCTCTGCTTCTCCTCCCGCGACGGTGTCTCGGTGCGGCGTGGCTTCAACACGAGTGGCGTCATCTTCAGGGCTTTGGCACGAGCAGCTCCAGATCGCGGCAGCAACGACCGCCTCTTCTTCTCCTCCTCTCCTCCTCCTCCTCCTCCTCCTCGGCTTCCTCCTCCTCCTCTCCTCTCACTGCGCGGAACAGAGGAAGGAAAAGGGGAAAACCCCCAAGTGAGCAGGCGGTGGACGATTGGGGTTTGGTCTCTGGGGGTATAGGCGCGCAGGGTCAAGGGGACAGGGGACCCGCGCGAGACGCGGCTGCCCCCTCCTTGCCTTGGCGGTGAAGGCGCGGCACGGCGGGGAAAAGGTGGGCTTGGCTTGGCGCGCGGGAAAAGGTGGGCGAGGGCAAAGAAGTGAATAGAGGACGGAGCGCACGAGGTGGCCTCCTGGGCATGCGTGCGGGGCCCCGACGTGTGTGCCAGCTCGGCGGCGCGGCCGTCCCATCGGGCGCGTGCGCGGCCGCGGCGCGGTGTGGCTGGTGCGGCTGCGCCGGGTCAAAGCAGGGGAAGGGGAAGGAGACGACACGGGGGCCCACGCGTAAGTGACACGGCGACGGCAGGTGTGACGCGGGCTACTGAGCAGGCCGGCCTGTTGGGCTGGGCTGGAAAGGAAGGGCGTCGGTTGAACACGGCCGAAAGAAGAAGGGGCACCAGTAGACTTCAACGACTGTTAGCAGGCCCAAAGCTAGAGTTAGCTTTTGAATTTAGTTTTGAATTTATATTTAAACATTACTATTTGAATTTGAACTATTTCAAATTCAAAACACACCCAAATAAATCCAAATAAAATCCATAAAATCCAAATCACATATTTATACCATAATTTGAATTTATATTTTTATATTTAGGTTTTATTTATATAGAATATAAGAGAGAGGCTAGCAAATTGTTTCAAAATTTGGTAGCACTCAACATATAATAAAAAGTTTTAAATTTTTCAGAAATTGACACCATTCAAAAATTGGGGTTGTTATACTCGTCCACACCACCAGTGTTTGTTTTGAACACCATAGGTGTCGCCACGGGTCTGTCGTCTTCACTAGATGGTGGATCTACGAGCCAGTGCCTGTGCGAGCTCCTGCTTCAAGTTGTAGATGACGACATTCTCGAGGTAGTCAATGTACTTTTGATATGACTCAATAGCTGGGAGATTTACTCATTGCATGAAACTACATTTATCTGGTTGGTGGGAGTACTACAGAAATCGAGATTACGTTAGTAAACCAAAAGAAAATGATGGACAAAGGTCACGTAACTTTGCTTACCCATGCCAACGGACAGTGCCAAAAATGACAACTGGAGTTGTTCCATCCCTGATAAACTTGCATCACACAAAACTTACTGTGTGCACATTTTAGCCACTGCACCAGTTTATTAGGTGCGTAGCTTCTAACATTGCACATGAATTGATCTCTTTTATATATGATTGGAAAATTATTCTTGAAGTCTGGATCTTGCTTAGTCCACAAGACAAGATCGAAAGAGGCACCATCCCCATTCCAGGAACACACTACTTGCAAGAAAGTTGAAATCCGCATAATACCTGGAACTGAGAGATCCGGAAGAGCTTCACTGCTTCTTCCACCACCCCACCGCACTCGCTTCCTTCTCCTCTCTACCCTCTCTTTCTTTTTTTCCGAATTTTTATGGGATTTCCGAGAAATTTTCGAGCTTTTATAGGAAGGGGAAACCAAACGCCAGTTAACCGGCGGTTGCATGACGCAAATGCCGGATTAACTGGTGGTTGCCTGGACCACGGTTCCAACAGTCAAACACAGTTGGAAACAGCGGTCGCAGACTAGGACCCGCAAGCGCAAGGTAGGAGTCTTTTTTACTGGTGTTTGCACCAAACGTCGGTTTAAACAACATGACGCAAACGCCGGTTTAACCGGCGGTTGCCTGGACCACAGTTCCAGCAGTCAAACGTCATTGAACGGCGAGCCCGCGTACGCAGGATAGGCGTCTTTTTTTACTGGTGTCTGCACCAAACACCGATTTAAACGGTTGCTGATATTGCAGCCGCCGTTTGAAACGACGTCAGCTCCAAGACATCGTCTCAAAGGCGGCGGTGGTATAGTTTTGCAAAAGTTATGAGATACACTTATTTTTGAAAAATTACAAAAAGTATATTAAAAAATTCAAGGGCCTAGGGTTCCATCTCCTCTATCTGTTTCCCAAGCTCCGCAGTCCGCACTCATCCGCGCCATCCCCGACCCCGACGCGCCAGCGCCAGCGCCGCGGCCGTGGCGATGACAATCGTAGGAGGTGGCGAGCCGGCTCCATCCGACCTGGTGGCGCAAGCGCACGCTGAGCTCAACTAGAGACGACGCAGGAGCGAGGCCGGAATCGTGCGGGGCCATGTCGTCACGTGCGCGGTTCTCCACCGCTGTCATCGCTGCTGCCTCCTCATCAGCCTCCAGAGCGCCGCAACCGCGCGCTCCCCACATCGCCCTGGCCTCCGCCATGGAGCGTGTGCGGTCCGCAGCGTTTGGCCCGGAGGACGCACGCCATCTGCTCGACGAATTGCGGAGGCGAGCCACCCCTTCTCGAGCGCATGTTGAATGGATTCCTCGCCGCGCTTAAGCGCGCGCCGCATTCCGCCGCCTGCAGCGACGGGCCTATGCCGGCCGTCACTTTCTTCAACGGCATGTGCATGTCACGAGCTGCCGGTACATACATATACACAGCCTACTACTAGATGATCAACGCACGAGTATGGGTGTGTTTAGATCCCAAAATTGGGATGTAAAATTCTGGGATTTTGCACGGATTTTGAGCTAAAAAGCACTGTTCTGAATTGAAAAGCACTGTAGCACTTTTCGTTTGTTTGTGGTAAATATTGTCCTACCATGGCCTAACTAGGCTCAAAAGATTCGTTTCGCAAAGTTCATCCAAACTGTGTAATTAGTTTTTGATTTCATCTACATTTAGTACTCCATGTATGTGCCGACATTTTTGATGTGATGAAGAATCTTCTTTTTGCATAGTGAATTTTGGGGAAGTTGGGATTCTAAACACATCCTATAACGAAAAATGGAAGGAAGAGACAAAATAAGAGAAGCTCCTACAACGAACAAACTCAGTGTTTGCCTTCCCATTTAGTTTAGGGAAACTACACAAAATAAAAAGTAAAGTGCAGTCCGGTCCACAAACTTTCTATGATGTGTCATCACGGTTCATAAATTTTTAAAATGTGTCATTACTGCACCTACTAAACTTAATTTGGGTCTCTAAGAGCATCTCCAAGAGCCTCTTCAAATCACACTAGCTAAATGTTCATTTAGCTAGTCATTAACTTCAAATAAGGTGGAAGAACCAACAGATTAGCCAAATCTCCTCTTCTATCCATCTCTCCCTTCTCTCTCTTCGTTCAATCCAAGTTGGACACCACGAGCACCCAGCAAGTCGCCGGCGCCGCCGGCAGCCGCAGCCGCTCCCTCGCGTCCAGGGCGACCATGCCGAGCGGCGAACCCTCTGACGTGCTCATCGGCGGCGGTGCTGGAGGAGTGGACCGGTATCCCAGCCACGCCCTCCTCTGCCTGGCTGCGCTCGGGGAACGCATGGCCACCGTCCATGGCCGTATCACCGCCGCCATCTCGGGGACAACGAGAAGCAAGAGATGTTGCGCTGGGTGGCTGGGTGCTGCTCTGGTTGCTTGGATTTGAGAGAGGAAGGAGTTGGCGGATGTTTTGGACAAGAACAGAGAGGCAGGAGCGAGATGCAGCTCTGCTTCCCGGCTTGCTCGATTGAGCAATTGACGGCAGGTGCTCTGCTTGCTGGCTTGCTCGATTGGAGAAAAGAGATCAAGGCTCCTGCTCTTGATGCACGAGATGAACACGGAGAGAGAAATTGTGTTTTTGTCGTGGGGAATGGAAGAGAAACAGAGGCTTGCGGCTGTTGCTGTTGCTATCTTGCTGGCCATGGGTTGCTTCGTTGGTTGCGGCAGCGTGAGGGAGATGACCTCCCAACCTGCTGGGCTTGGCATCAATCCGTCTCCTCCGGGATCTCCTCTGCCGCCTAACTCGTCGTCCTCAACGCCGTCTCACTTCTCGCTTCCTCCATTCCCTTCCCCGCCCCATCCCCACCTCGTACCGCAGCCAGCCTCTCCTACTCCCGCCTCCGCCCAAGAGCAGCCTCAGAAGCTACTTTGGGCGATGGTGGCTACGATGTCGTGGAGCTTCACGTCGTCGTGCTGCTCGCGGAGGCGCGGAGCACGTCCACTTCTGCAAGATCTGCGGCAAGGACTTCCGTCGCGACGCCAACCTTCAGCACTGACTCGACCACCGATTCGCCGTCGCTGGTTCCGCCCCTGCTGCCGCGGCGCCTCTTCCTTCTCACGGCGGCGGCTTCCAGCTCGCGCAGGAAGAGGAGGGGAAGCCGGGAAGGGCGTGGGAGGGCGAGCGGGGGAGTTTGGCGAGCGGAGAGCGCTCGTCTTGTTTGACGAGGGAGCAGCGGGATATTGCGAGCCGGATAGCGATACAGACAGTTTACCGAGTCTGTTGGATGGTAGGTTTTGAGATTTTTTCTAATTTTTAGCTAGTCTGATGTTTTTAAAAAACTCTTGGAGTTGCTCTAAGGAGTCCATTAACAGATCCGTGACAGCCCAAGGGGTGTTGCATATTTGCACCTGGAACCTTGTCTTCTTTTGTCAATTCATTTTCCATCCTTCCCCTTCCTCGATTCGGTTTCCCTCCGCGTCGTCGCCCTTTCTCGTGACGGTTCGTCCCGCGACGACCGGCTGCTGTCCCGCGACCGCGATTGCTGCGACGGAACGAGACAGTAGTAGAGTGTGAGGCGCGGCTGCAATATGCCGTTGACACGTGAATGGATTTTATACAAGGCAGCCGCTGGCCGGGTTCGGTGCAGCTTGTAGCACCTCCGAGGAGCAATTCAGGCAGCGATCGTCGTCGCCAGACATCAGCCGGCCGTCGCCACGAAGGGCGACGACGCGAGAGGAAGGGCGACGGGCTGAGGGGAAACCAACCAAGGAAGCATGGAAAACGAATAGGACAAAAGGAGATAGGATTCCAGTTGCAAATATGCAACACCTCTTGAGCTGCTATGGACGTGTTAATGGGCTGATTAGAGACTCAAATTAAGTTTAGGTACAGCAATAACACATTTTAAAAGTTTATGGATCGGGATAACACAAGATAAAAAGTTTGTGGCTTTTCTCCAAAATAAAGGAGTACTCCTATACATGGTATCCCAATAATTTTCTTTCTGGAAACTCTGCCTCCTGCGTTTTGTCTGGGAGACGGCTTCCCCTCCTCGAGCACATAAAGATCCTCGTCGTGCCTTGTGAAAAAGGCCGCCCCGTGCACCCCCTCCGCAGAAAACCCCATTGCCCGTTGGCGGTGAGGGAGGGATCGCCCACAAGCCTTGGATCTCCGCCGAGGAAGCATCTCGAGGTGAGCTGTGTGTCTCCTGCATGCTCTTCTCGGCGCTCCTGATCCGTGGGGATCGGGAAAAGCTTTCCTTTGTGACTTTGTGTTGTAGACTGTAGTAGCGTGTACGGCGATCCGTGGGGGTTTCGTTTAGTGTTCCAAAGCTTCTTGCTGATGTATTGTACCTGTTCATGGACTGGGGTTTGCGGTTTGCCTCTTCTTCAAATTGAGACTCTAGAGTAGTAGTTGTTTTTGTTAAGTTCGTAACCCCGCAGCCTGCGTTTTTTTCTCTTATGACATGGAGATTGCCAGATTGGTATCCACTGTAGAGATCTGCCTGGGAAGAGGAAGAGGCTGAGCCATGGGCAACTCCTGCGCCAAAGGTGCTGGTAAGAACTGACTCTTTATCTTCATCTTATTTGCTCGGATTCACAGCTAAGGCCTTTGTAGTGCTTATCACTGTACTCATTTATCATGGATTACAGAGGAGAAAACTTTCAAGTGGACTGTCGATGGCTTCTCCTCCCTTCTTGACAAGGGTCCAGGATGGACACGATCAAGGATATTTGAGTTCATGGGCCTGGAGTGGTATAATTAATTCAACTCTTTTACAGTGTCTTATGGAAATTGAGCAAGCAGTACAGAATACTAAAAAAACAAAACCCGCCCGTATCGCTGCTGCTCGCCCTGCCCGGGCGAAGCGGCGGCGACGCCCGCACCGCCCGCTCAGTGCGCCCTTCCCCCCTCCTCCCCTCCCCTGCCGCCGCCGGAGGGGCCTGCCGGGTCCCACCTGGCCCCCAAGGACGGCGGCGGCGGGGCCTTCTTCGGCTGGCGGCGCCTCCTCCAGGGCGGTGGAGCGGCGTCGCGCGGCTCCCGCCGGCCGTGGTGAAGACGGCGGTGTGGGGTCTGATTTGGCTCCCCGGGGGGCGGATCCGACCTTCCCCGCGCCGGATCTACGGCCTGTGGTCCCTCTCCTCCTCCCCTCCCTCCTCCCTCGCGCTCTCCTTGGGGCGGCTGGGCTGCACCGTCCTTGGCCGCGGGGGTGGCCGCCGGCCCTGGGCTCTGCCTGATCTGTTGCCTCCGCCACCGGATCTGCCCCTCCAGGGGTTGTTGGTGCGCGGTGGTGGCGGGGACTGGCTTCGGCGGCTCATTCGACGGGGGCGCAGCGGCGACGGGCCCGTTGGCCCTTTTCTCAGCGATGGCTTCGGCTTTGGAGGGTGGTGGCGCCTCGGTGGCGCGGCCGGAGGTGGCTTGCTTGGTCGTGTGCGTGCTGTGCCTTTTGGTGTGGCTGCCAGCGGCCGGGCGGCGGTGCTCCAGCGGTGCCTTGGTAGCGCGGCTGGTTGCCCTGAGCCGCCTTCTCCTGCGGCGAGGGTTTGGCGGTGCCGTGGTGGCATTGTCGATGGCGGTGTGTGCGAACATTTGCCAACGGTATCGCGGTGGTGCCATTGGTGGTGGTCGTGCGGGGGATCCCAGCAGCACCATGGTGGTGAGGTTGGTGATGCCAGTCATTTCGCTGCTCGCGGGAGATGCGGGTGAAAGCTCATCCCTTTCGGGACAACGTCGATGGCGCACTGGTGTCACGTCCTTCCTGAAGGCGACGTTGGACATCTCCTGTGCAGGCCTTGCATCCTGGGAGTCGACGGTGTCGCCTGTCTTCTTCGGCCTGGTGCTTCGGCTTTGGTTACTTCAGTGAGAGCTTTCTTCTTCCTTTCCCTTTCGTTTTCTTTGTTGTTTTGCTTAGTCTTAGTAGAGTGTTTGAGAAGAAGAGAGGCTCTGTCCTTGGGCGGTGGTCGATGCCCCAGTCCGACCTACCGGAGTTGTTTGGTCTACAGACCTGAGTTGTTTGGGGTTTACCCCTCCCGAGTTGCGGCTTGTGTCGATGTCCCAATCCGACCGAGCAGAGTTGTGAGTCGTTTTGAGTTGTGCGATGCGTGCTGATGTCCCAATCCAGCCCATCAGAGTTGTATGGTCTGCGGACCTGAGTTGTTTGGGGTTCCTACCCCTCGAGTTGTTTGGTCGTTTGGACCTGGAGTTGTATGGTTTTCGGCCCGGTTTTCCTTATAAACTGGGCCAACTCTCTTCTTCTAATAAAAATTCGGGAAAGCACAAACTTTCGCCGTCCGTTCAAAAAAAAGTGTCTTATGGAATAAAAACATGATAGTTAAGATTAATTGTACTCCCTCCGTCCTTAAATATATCACGTTTAGGACAAGAAAACTAACTAGTTTTCTTGTCCTAAACGTCATATATTTAAGAACGGAGAGAGTAATTGATAAATTAGCTATAACAATAGACGGCTAGTCGGCTAGAACGTCTCACCGGGTAGTATTATAAAAAGGGAACCCTAGTTAGATACTGCTCTTGTCTACTCTTTTGTTGCACAGATTCCTACAACTAGAAGTGTTCAAGGTCGACTTGTTCATATCCTTCATGAATAACTGAATGGCTTCAGAAGTATAGACAAGAACGAAAAGCCTGGTTTTGTACATATTCCTGAGCCTGTTGAGTACGATCATGGAATTCTATAGGAAAACCTTTTGTAAGAGATAACATCTCCACAAGGCATCCATCTCATGTACAGATCCTCAATGCTTTCTCTTGACTGTTTGCAGGTACCTAAAACTGAACCCGAAGTACACGAATTGCAAGGATGAGAAGGAGTATGTCTCTCTCAAGCTTGAGTTGGCGCAAAGTTCAGTGAAACTTTGACACGGTCATAGAGGCATCTTTCAAATTCTTGATATATGATCAGTCCTATGGAAAGCACTTTGAGCGGTTAGGTAATGTAGCAGCCTATACCTGATAGAATTAACTGGATTGCTTTAGAACAATACTCGATCTTCCTAATTACACAGTAAGATATAACTTGCAACCTGTTTTATGTTTTTTCCCTACTGAGAATTGTTAACAGTTTTATACTCATTTACTCAGATGCACCCTTGTTAGGCTGCCAGAATTTACAGTTTTTTATGTTTTTTTTAGTAAAACCTTTTGTTTGGTCATGCCTCCATTTAGTTTCACCATGGAAACATTTGTGGTTTTCATTTATTCCACTTGCAGACATATCTTGTTGTTGTAAACACTTTTTTCTGAAAAATATTTCTGTGTAAATTTCAGTTAACCACAGCTTCCAGACTGCAAGTACAAGTTCTGGAACCTTATGCATGATGACCCAGGAAACGCTGGGTGCCTCTAGATTTCTTGACGGCAACAGCTGCGCCTTTGGTATCGAGTTCACTAAAGTTGCCACTGTAAAAACTAATGCGACATTAGAAACGCTCTTTGTCAACAAGATGGACATCGAAGCCAAAGTTTACACTTGGGAAATTGAGGGCTACTTTGCCCCGAAGAACTCAATCTACTCACCGGAGTTCGAACTCATTGGATACAGATGGTAATAGCCTCTTCAGCTTACAATGCTTGACTACATGAATGTGATTTGAATTTTCATACCTTCCTAAGCATGTTTTTATATCGCAATGCTCTTACAAATTGGTCATCATCAACTGAATTGTGCCCTTTTGTTATTTGTAGGTATATCCGTATGAAGCCATCCAGGGACGGGAAACACCTGTCCTTATTTCTGAACGTGGAGAAGCCAAAAGATCTCCCCAAAGACTCGGGGATCCTAACCGAAATTTCCTTATCCATCAAGGACCTGAAAAATGGCAAGGACTGGAAACAAACAGGTTCACGTTTTAGCAGAAATTCACTTGATGGACATGATTAGTATACTCAACTGTCATCACATATTGTTGCCTTGTTTTGTTGGGAAATGCAGGCCGGGTCCAGTACTCAAGAGAAGCTTATGGCTGGGGATGGAGGAAGTTCATCTCGCTAGAGGATTTCAAGGACGCGTCGAAAGGTTATCTTATCAAAGGCAAGTGTTGCGTCGAGGCTGAGGTTGCAATCGTCGGCTCCTCCAAGACAGAGTAGTTTCAGTAATTTATTAGAGTTTTGGTAGTAGTATTCTCGCTGGAACCAAGTGTTCCCTAGAGCGTTGTGGCTCACTCTGCTTGTTTGGAACTTTGAATATCTATCGAGCTTTGTTATGATGATTCTTAAGTACCATTAGGTACTACTTCTAGTTAAATTTTTTATTACAGTTGATCTGAAGAATCCAATTACTCCGTCCGTTCTTAAATATATGACGGTTAGGACAAGAAAATTAGTTCAAAATGAACTAGTTTTCTTATCCTAAACGTCATATATTTAAGAACGGAGGGAGTACAAATTAAATTAGTTTCAGTCCTATTGTTTTTGTACTTGGTCTATCTATTTGGTACTTTTTCGTTAGTTACTTCTTGGTGTTTACTATCTTTTCATCCCATGAATTTTTTGGATGTACAGCTCTCAAATTTTTCCAATCATTGTAAAAGTTTCTCTCATTGTGGCAACTTTGTTTTATTTGCCGCGCTCTAGGCTGAGGAGGCGGCCTCTGGCTGTATTTTCTGTTCGCTCGCTACTGAATACAGTACTCCGTATCTCGTTACCGCCCAGCATTCCATCTCCTATGTTTCCCAAGCTCCCAGTCCCAGCCGTGCCGCACTGCCCCAGCGACTCTCACCAATTGCGACCACCCCGTCGTCCCCGACGCGTCAGCATCACGGTCTTGCGCTCTGTTCGTCTGGTTTATCAGCCACCAGCCAACGGTACTTTTTTCTCAGAACAAATAAGTTACCAGCTACCAGCCAGCAGTTCTTTTCTCTCTGAACAAATCAGCACCAGCCATCAGCCGTCTGCCAGACGAACAGGTCATTGGGATGGCAAATCGCCGGAGGCGGCGAGCAGGCTCCATCCGACCTGATGGCGCGAGCGCGCGCTGAGCTCAACTAGAGACGGCGCAGGAGCGAGACTCCTGCGAGACTGGACTCTCGCCCAAGGACGAGGGATACAGCGAAAATCGAGCGGGGTCATGGCGTCACGTGCATGGTTCTCCACCGCCGCCTCCTCAGCCTCCGGAGTGCCGCAACCGCGCGCTCCCCACATCGCCCTGGCTGCCGCCACGGAGCGCGTGCGGTCCGCAGCGTTCGGCCCGGAGGACGCACGCCTTCTGCTCGACAAATTGCGGAGGCGAGCCACCCACTTCGTGAGCACACGCTGAATGGATTCCTCGCACGCGTGCCGCCCTCCGCCGCCTGCAGCGACGGGCCTGTGCTGGCTGTCACTTCTTCAACGGCATGTCACGAGCTGCCGGCCCAAGGGTGTTGTCGCCCACGTTATGTACCTACAGCATCCTCATGGAGTGCTGCACCCGTGCGCTGTTGGCGGTTGATTTCCGTCAACTAAGAACACTTGTTATGTTATAGTTTGGATTTCATTTTAGAACTAACCCGCCACTAGGCATACTAATGATATAACAAGTTCATTGTTGGATGTGTGTTTTGGAGTATAATGTTTACGCAGGAATTCATGCACTAAATGAGAAGAGATGTACTCGGTTCGGAGGATGATTTACATGATGATCGAGAGGCTCCGACCGTGTGTGAACTTGACTCCAAAGGTGGCAAGGACCAATGTGCTTCAATGAAGAATCTCCGAGGACCAAGGTGAAAAGACTGGAAGATCATATGTAAAGACCCCTTAACTTGGTCGCGAGGATAACAACGTCCAAAGCTCATATTCGAAGGAGGAAAAACCCCAAAGTGCAAAAGATGACACGTGGCAAAAGACGGGGGCGAACCGGGCCAGGGAGGGCCCAGGCCGGCCGGCCCACCCCCATTCGGGGTCGGTTCGCCGCCGCCTTTCTTCGGTGATAAGATCGCAGAACCCTAATTGTTTGGGGGAGGAACCATTCGTGAAAGATGACCAGAGAAGCCTCAGGAGATCAACCACAACCAAGAGGGTTGATCGAGAGGGTGAGAATTCAAGAGGACCATCACCGAGGTCAAGGGAGGTCACCACGAGGAAGGAGGACGCCGAGGCCCTGCCACGGCGCTGCCGGAGTTGAAGGACACCGAGAAACTGACTCCATCGGGGGCATCCACCATGTTCAACGTTGTCATGCCTGTAAAGTAATCGTTTGTCTATGGAGTTGTAATGGATCTTGATATGTAGTCACCCACTCTCGTTTGGATCTTATATCTATTATACTCTTTTGTTGATGATCCTTAGTGTTTAAGGTTAGCTACCATGCCTTCGGGGTTGCTCCTATAGATCACTTCAACATGCCATGTTCATCAGGATTAGTATCGATTACCTTCGCATTGTGACATGTACGAGGGAAGGGAAACGTCTAATTCTTTGTTCACATGCTTAGATAGATTGGATCGGGGTTTCATCATATTTTGGGTGATTGCATCTCAAGTACCCAGACTCCATGGGCATACGTTCTTCATACTCGTGAACCACCTATCTCTCTTTAACATAATCTAGGGTTAGTCTGTCTCTACTTTATAGATTAATCTTTTCATCATAAAGTCCTTAATCAACTAAGTTAGTGTTAGGTTAAACGTAAGTAATCCCTTGCTCCATGGATTGACAAGAACCTTAGGGGTCCTCTCTCTCGGTGAAAAAGACACCAAGTCACTCCGTGTACTTACGGTGAAGTTGAACGTGGTTTCCAACCGTCAACATACGCGCCGCCTGGATCTAGCGCTAGCCTTCTATGGCCAGCTCCTCAAGACAGGCTTGGGTGTGGATGTCATCACCTTTAGCAGCCTCCTCAGGAGCGCCTCTGTGTAGCAAAGCGGACTGAAGACGCTTTGGACGTGCTGCTCCAGATGCCCGAGTTTGGTTGTGTACCTAATGTTGTATCCTACAACATACTTCTGAAGGGTTTGTGTGACAACAGAGAGAGTCAGAGGGCACTTGAATTGCTCTGTGGGATGGCCGAGAAGGGAGCTGACAAATGGTTCGTAAAGGTGTTCAACCAAATAACATAACATATAATTGCTTGATCTTTGTACATTCCTCTAGGGGTCAGTGGAGCGAGGCGGTCAGGATATTTAAAGAAATGATTAGTCAGGGCCTCCTACCAAATATTGCTACATGGAACTTGTTACTAGCTTCCCTTTGCAAGCATGGAAAAATCAAGGAAGCTAGAGATGTTTTTGACTTGATTACAACTAAGGGCCAGAAGCCTAATACTGTCTCATGCCACATTATGCTTGATGGGTATGCTACTCAAGGATGCTTTGTTGATATGACTGACCTCTTCAATTTGATGCTAGGAGACGGTGTTGCACCTGACGAACGTATTCTCAGTGTACTAATCAAGGGATATGCTAATGTGGAATGCTATCGGGCTATGATTATCTTCAGTGAAATGAGGCAGCAAGGAGCAAAATCTGGTGTGATAACCTATTTGACAGTAATAGCTGCACATTGCAGGATGGCTAAAATGGACGATGCTATGGAAATTTTTAATGAAATGATTGATCAAGGAGTAGCACCCAGTATAGCTACTTACCAGTCCCTGATTCAGGGTTTTTTTACTCATGGTGGTTTGCTGAAAGCTAAGAAATTGGTTTTTGAAATGATGAGAAAAGGCATGCGTCCTGACATTGTGTTCTTCAGTTCGATAATAAACAGCCTTTGCAAAGAGGGAAGGGTACTGGATGCGCAGGATATATTTGACTTACTTGTAAGTATTGGTCTGCATCCTGATGTTTTTCTGTATAGTTCGCTTATCAATGGATACTGCCTAGTTGGCAAGATGGAGAAATCTTTGACTTACTTGTGCAAGTCTTTGGACCCCTCTCCTTGGAGCAGCGCATATTCAACATGTTGCAGGGGGCAACAAACTGGACCCCAATCCAGTCTCCACGTCCAGAGGGCAACCTGCATGAGGAGAACTTGACCGCGGCAAGACAGTGCTAAGCTGCCATGATCTAGATGATGTCGAAATTGCAAACCCAGCAGTAGTGGCTCCTATGTTAGCTGATTTTGAAATTAGTGAACACAACCATGCTGCCGTAATGGGAAATTTAGGAGCTGCTACACATAATCATTACACCCTAGCAGAGGAGGGCCACCTGATTTCAGATAGCACGACTGAAATTCAGCAGGGGAACGCTGCAACCTCTGAACCTAGCAATCAGCAAACCACTGAACATACAACGCAGGAACTGCATGCTTTAGCCTCTGATCATCACACAACCTCTAATACTGTCGGGCATGAGGAGGGGGATGACCTGGAACGCTTCCTCGATTTTGTAACAGGCACTACTGATGCTCCCATCCTAAACACACACCCCAAGAGCTAATCCCCAATCTACTCATGACACTGATCATCCTGCCACTGCGCCAACCACAAACCAGCGAAAGAGCAAGCGCCTTGCTGATAAAGCAAAAACTAACTCTGGCCTGGGATGCATTCAACTTGCACAGCAAGTTTTAGTGAAGAAACTACGAGAGCTACTCCCTGACTCGCAACAAAGCTCTGATTGCACTCTTGATTTGTTGGTACAGCAGCTTCCTCGCCCCTTCAACAAATCAACTATGGAAGCCCTACAGGTGCTGGTGGAGGAAGGAAACAAGGCAAAGAACAAGCAGAGAGCCAAGGTGGCTCCGGCACCCAACCTGGAGCAATCGACCGTGGCGGCCTAGGAACAGATGGAGAAGCAGGCTGGCGCAGGAAGCTAGCAGTCTGAGTTGTCTTTTCTTTTGAATCATGTTAAGCAAGAAACTTTGCAACTTGCTATGGTCTGTAACTCTTAATCGGCCAGCCATTTCGGTCTGCGGCTTCAGCGATGAATTGGGTTCCTCCCGATCATCGACGTCCACGAAGCTCGCCAAGTCGTCATCGAGTAGTCAACTGTGTGTCACCCCTAACTACGGGCAGTCCTATTCAGTCTCTAATCAGACCAGCTGTGTACTGGTTGTGCGCGCCAAGCTGGCTCCAACCTTCCTGGATGTGTCCAGTATTGAACCTCTTTTAAGTTGTTGGTATCCTAATCATGTCGCAAAAGAATTGTAATGTGCTCTGCTGGAATGTTCGCGGACTCAACGCTGTGGCACGGAGAGATAGCACCAGAAACACTGTATCCACTTCAGGGGCGACCATTGTCTGTATACAGGAGACCAAAATCGCCCAGTGGACTCCTAGATTAGTTACGGAAGCACTAGGGCCAAGCTTTGCAAATAATTTCACGGCTCTCCCAGCTAACGGAGTACGGGGAGGCATTCTGCTTGCTGCAAATGAGCAGTTCTTCACCTTACTGTAGCGAACATGGCCTCATATGCCATTAGTTCGAGTTTGATTTTGGTGATTCATGACAACATGATCATTGGGACTAACCTCATTGTTTTAGCATGTCTTTGTAGACACTTCTAGGTCCCAAGGATGCAAGAAAACCATATGCCAAATTGAGAGATAGTGTATTTTTCAAGGGTCAAAACCGAGCAAGAAAAGGAAAAGAAAAGACACCGTCGGATGAACCGACGGTCCCTCAAATACAAGCGTCGGTGCAATCGTCAGACGAGTTGGTACACAGGGTCAAACCCTAGGTACCGTCGGATGAACCGACGGTCCATTATTTAGTAGCGTCGGACGAGTTGCAGAGGAAGAGCAAGGAAGACAGTAGCACCGGATGATCTGACGGTCTGAGTGGGGACCCCGTCGGTCTATCCGACGCTCAGTTTGAATTCATACAGAGACGCGCCAAGACGAAGCCTTCAGCACCGGATGATCCGACGCCTTGGACAAGGAGAAGCGTCGGTCTATCCGACGGTCGATTGGAAGCTAACAGAGGCGACTTGAGCGCGGAGTCTTCAGCACCGGATGATCCGACGCACCGTCAGTGCATAGCGTCGGAGCAGTTGTGTCAGAGAATCTCAACGGCTAAGTGACGTGGGAGGGGCACCGGATGAACCGACGCCCTGGAAAATATAGCGTCGGATCATCCGACGGTACCTTTTTCAGTGGACGTTAGCCAACGGCTAGTTTGATGCCTTGGGCTATTTATACCCCCTCCACTCACCCATTTGAGAAGGCTGGATTGTGTGGAAGTGCAGAGGAGTTCAAGACACATTCAAGATCATATCCAATCCATCCAAGTGCTTAATTGCTCATCCTTAGACTAGTGCATGCTTTGTGTATGTGCTTAGTGCTAGGCTTAGCTTAGAGCTGAGTGAGTGCAAGGTTGTGCCAACCTTGTGAGGTGATTCTTGAGTGAATCCAGTTGTACAAGGTTCGCCGGAAGCCTTGGGGCCTAAGTGGCTCACCGGCAATCGTCATCGACCCTCCGGCTTGGTGTGGAGTGGCGAGGACACTTTGTGCGGGGGACGTGGAGACCCCCTTCCTTGGTGGAGAAGCTCCTTAGTGGAGGCGGCATCAAGGTGACCAAGGGAGCTTGACAAGTGCCTAAGTGGCTAGCCTTTGTGGCAAGTCAAGTTGGTGCTCTTGGGAGAGACTTGGTGACCGAGAAGCAATACTCTTGTGTGAGTGCTTCAACAACGTGGACTAGGGGTGGCTTAGTGCCTACCGATACCACGGGATAAATCGCGTGTCAAGAGTTTGCTTCCTCTCATCCCCTTTACGTTTCCGCATTTACTCTATTGCAATCTTTGCTTGCCTTTACTTTCCTAGAGTAGTATCTTGCTAGGAATGGCTATAGGTTGCAAACCTTGTTTTGGGATGGGAGTTTCACACTAGAACAACCTTAGTTGCACATATAGATAGTATGTTCTAGTTTACTTTTGAGTAAATTTTAGTGAGCCATAGGTTAAGGTTTTAAGTTGCCTAATTCACCCCCTCCCCCTCTTAGGCTAACGGGCATCCGATTCCCTACAAGTGGTATCAGAGCCGGGACTCACTTCCTTCACAAGGAAACACCAATTCGATTGGTAAATTGTGAAAACCGGCTCATTGGAACGGTTAGGCTTCACCGCCTAGTGAGTTGCTCTTTAGAGGAATGAAAGGGGTGGATACCTTAGGTTTGGCTCCACATTTCGATGGCACGGGCTATCCTCGGTGGAAGGTTCTCATGGAGGCCTATCTCCAAGCAAGGGACCTCGATGTTTGGAGAGTCACCGATGAGGGCATGAAAAATGGTACTAGAAAGGAAAAGCAATTTGATGTGATTGCTAAGAGTATCATTTTGTCCTCACTAGATGTAGGCGTTTTCAATAGAGTTTTTACTTGTGAAAATGCTCATGAGCTATGGAAAACCATCAAGGAGCAAAATGAGGGTTCAAAAGAAGTTGCTAATGAACGCTATGGTTGTCTCCTTGAGGAATTCAATAGCTTCAAGCAACTTGCAAATGAAAATGCCGAATCTATGTACTCACGCCTAAATGTGCTTGTCAATAGAATCAATGCTTTAGGTGTGAAGAACATCACGGACTTGAACATCAACCGCAAGATCCTTCAAAGTCTCCGGAAGCCCGACTATGACTTGGTGAAGGCTATCATCTATGAGAGAAAGCTCGAAGAATTGAAGCCATCTCAAATCTTGAGCAAGATCATGGCACATGAGCTTCAAATCATGCCCGAGTCCAAGAAGGCGTCCCAAGAAAAGCCTCAAGAACCATCTTCTCCAAGCACAAGTCATGCCCTCTCAAGCCAAGAAGAGAAGGTGTTGAGTAGGATGACTACTCATGGAAGCTCAAGTGAAGATGATGGTGATGATGGTGACGATGAAGATTCCTCAAGTGATGAAGAGATTGAATCCATGGTGGCCGAGTACGTGGAGAAGATCTTCAAGTATGTGAAGAAAGTCAACATGTACGGCTACAACGTCCACTTGAGAGAAGGGCGTTATCATCAACACATCAAGTTCACCAAGATCGAGCACAAGCCCAAGAAGAAGGTGGTCAAGGAGAGAAGACCAAGGCAAGAAGCAACAATAGCCGTCCGTGGGTGGACAAGTGGTGGATCAAGTTCTTCTAGCTCAAGCGATGAATCAAGAAAGAACTTCACCACCCGCTTCATGCAAGGTCCTTCATCATCACACATGTGCCTTATGGCCAAAGGTATGGAAAGCAATGTAAGTGATGACGAATCCGACACCACCTCTCTCAATGATCTTGTTGAGCTAGTCCATGAGCAAAAAGGAATGCTTGAAAAACAAGCTAATGAAATTAAAGAACTCAATGCTCTCAATGATCTTAGTGACACCCTTGCTACAAATTATGAACATTTGTTGTGCAAATTCAAATTGCTTAGCAAGGAGTGTGATGAGCTAAAATCTAAGCTTGAGAGCAATGAGACTAAAACAAGTAATTCCTTTGAGCTTGATGAAACATCTATTCCTTGCGCAATTCCTATCTCCAAGGTAGATGCTTCAACTTCTTGCATTGATTTAATCGATGAATCTTGCTCACCATCTTGCCATGAGAATGTTGTTGTAGAAACATGTGATTATCTCATAGGCAAGGAAAATGATGAGCTCAAGCAAGAAGTGAAATGGCTCCGAGAGAGGTTGGCAAACTTGATGGGCAAGGGCAAGAATGATGAAGAACAAGTGGACATCTCTCAAGACATGAAGAGTAAAGTCCAACCTTCTCAAGATAACCGTGATCCCATGGTGAAGAAGCTTGAGAAGGGTGCAACCGTGACTTGCTACAAGTGTCATGGAGAAGGGCACAAGTTCTACAAATGCCCCCAATTTGTCAAGAAGATGGACAAGGGCGCAAAGAAGAAATTGAAGCCCACAATCAAGAGCTCCCTCATCTACACCAAGCCCAACCGCAAGAACAAGACAAATAGCAACACCTACGTCATCAAGAAGAAAGCAAATGGCAAGGTGGTTGCACACAAGGTTGGGAAGATGAAGGAAGAGCGGGGTAGGAACCAACCCATTTGGGTGCCCAAGGAAGTCATCACCAACATGAAGGGGCCTCAAATGGTTTGGGTTCCAAAGGCCACTTGAAGGCCTTGAGAGCGGGGACTTGGGAGGCTTGGTACAATCAAGATGAGAAGATTCAAGCCTATAAGCCAAGCTTGCAAATTGGACAATGTGTTGCCCAAGTTCCCCGGTTGAGGTAATGGAAACTAGTACCTATCTCTTGCATCATTGTAGCTCCATTGCCTTGTTTAGGTTGCATTTGTTGCAATGTTTACATATGGTAGATTGCTTGTGTCATGTGCTAACCCATGAGCAATCTACATGGTTTGATTAGTGTGTAGGAAATCTACACTTGTTCTTTCATGGTGCATGTATTCATATATATCTCTTTGCATCATGAGCAAGCTATAGGGTAAGCTTCCCTTTTGTTGTCATAAACAATGTGCATACATTTGGTTGGTGATTCAAACACTAAATGCACACATTTAGGGGGAGCTCATCCTATGGTTTGGTTATGGGACTAACTTTGTTTCAAGCTTATCTTATGTAGTCCCTTAGCGACGCGTTCCGGTGCAGTGTTTCATTCTAAGAGAATGCTATTTCACTCTCAATGTGATCTAACATCTCTAAAAGAGTGAATATAGCAATATGAGCTTCATGCTATTGAGTCATGTCCTTGCGAGCTTATGTCTCTATATAAGTTCAAAGGCAATGTACTCATACATTCCTAATCCTTGTGGTACCCCAAGTGTCTTCTATGCAAGCTTCTTTCAAGTGGTGTCACCTAGTGATATCATTTCCAAGTGGCTCATCTCAATGTGGTGCCAACAAGGTAGAGAGGATCATCCCCTGGAGGTATGCAATGATCAAAAGACTACAAGTGATATCTACAAGTGGTAATGTAACAAGAACCCATTTGTCTTATCTCTTGTCCTTTAAGCTACCTCTTTGCATGATATGCTCTAAGCTTCCTTGTTTTACAAGTTTGTAGTTGTGCACTTGTCTCTCACTACCCTTGTCTTGCAAGTGGTATTCTTTTTATGCACACACTTAGGGGGAGCTTAGTTTGTATCATGCTAGTCTCATGAGCATGTGATCCACCTTAGTTATTCTCACATGTGGTATCTTCATCGATATCATACATATGGATCATGGTTCATGCGGCTTTCTCCCTTGCATTTAACATCTCTCCTTTGAGCTATGGTTGCTAGATCTTGCTAGTTTCCTTGGACCTGTTTGCTTTGGACTTTTTGGAGATTTTATTCCAAAGGGGGAGAATGTGAGACCAAAGCAAGCGTGTGGCTTAAGCTTACAAGTGGGCTCAAGGATGCTTACAAGTGGTTTCAAGGATATGAGACCAAAGGGGGAGAATGTGAACATGAAGATCAAAAAGGGGGAAGTTTGATCTAGGGGAAGTTTGGATGATGGTAAGCATCCAAGCAAGTGTAAGTGGTTCTAATTCTGTCAATTCTTGCAAATTTATGCTTGCTTTGGTTGTGTTGTCATAAATCACCAAAAAGGGGGAGATTGTAGCGAACATGGCCTCATATGCCATTAGTTCGAGTTTGATTTTGGTGATTCATGACAACATGATCATTGGGACTAACCTCATTGTTTTAGCATGTCTTTGTAGACACTTCTAGGTCCCAAGGATGCAAGAAAACCATATGCCAAATTGAGAGATAGTGTATTTTTCAAGGGTCAAAACCGAGCAAGAAAAGGAAAAGAAAAGACACCGTCGGATGAACCGACGGTCCCTCAAATACAAGCGTCGGTGCAATCGTCAGACGAGTTGGTACACAGGGTCAAACCCTAGGTACCGTCGGATGAACCGACGGTCCATTATTTAGTAGCGTCGGACGAGTTGCAGAGGAAGAGCAAGGAAGACAGTAGCACCGGATGATCTGACGGTCTGAGTGGGGACCCCGTCGGTCTATCCGACGCTCAGTTTGAATTCATACAGAGACGCGCCAAGACGAAGCCTTCAGCACCGGATGATCCGACGCCTTGGACAAGGAGAAGCGTCGGTCTATCCGACGGTCGATTGGAAGCTAACAGAGGCGACTTGAGCGCGGAGTCTTCAGCACCGGATGATCCGACGCACCGTCAGTGCATAGCGTCGGAGCAGTTGTGTCAGAGAATCTCAACGGCTAAGTGACGTGGGAGGGGCACCGGATGAACCGACGCCCTGGAAAATATAGCGTCGGATCATCCGACGGTACCTTTTTCAGTGGACGTTAGCCAACGGCTAGTTTGATGCCTTGGGCTATTTATACCCCCTCCACTCACCCATTTGAGAAGGCTGGATTGTGTGGAAGTGCAGAGGAGTTCAAGACACATTCAAGATCATATCCAATCCATCCAAGTGCTTAATTGCTCATCCTTAGACTAGTGCATGCTTTGTGTATGTGCTTAGTGCTAGGCTTAGCTTAGAGCTGAGTGAGTGCAAGGTTGTGCCAACCTTGTGAGGTGATTCTTGAGTGAATCCAGTTGTACAAGGTTCGCCGGAAGCCTTGGGGCCTAAGTGGCTCACCGGCAATCGTCATCGACCCTCCGGCTTGGTGTGGAGTGGCGAGGACACTTTGTGCGGGGGACGTGGAGACCCCCTTCCTTGGTGGAGAAGCTCCTTAGTGGAGGCGGCATCAAGGTGACCAAGGGAGCTTGACAAGTGCCTAAGTGGCTAGCCTTTGTGGCAAGTCAAGTTGGTGCTCTTGGGAGAGACTTGGTGACCGAGAAGCAATACTCTTGTGTGAGTGCTTCAACAACGTGGACTAGGGGTGGCTTAGTGCCTACCGATACCACGGGATAAATCGCGTGTCAAGAGTTTGCTTCCTCTCATCCCCTTTACGTTTCCGCATTTACTCTATTGCAATCTTTGCTTGCCTTTACTTTCCTAGAGTAGTATCTTGCTAGGAATGGCTATAGGTTGCAAACCTTGTTTTGGGATGGGAGTTTCACACTAGAACAACCTTAGTTGCACATATAGATAGTATGTTCTAGTTTACTTTTGAGTAAATTTTAGTGAGCCATAGGTTAAGGTTTTAAGTTGCCTAATTCACCCCCTCCCCCTCTTAGGCTAACGGGCATCCGATTCCCTACAAGTGGTATCAGAGCCGGGACTCACTTCCTTCACAAGGAAACACCAATTCGATTGGTAAATTGTGAAAACCGGCTCATTGGAACGGTTAGGCTTCACCGCCTAGTGAGTTGCTCTTTAGAGGAATGAAAGGGGTGGATACCTTAGGTTTGGCTCCACATTTCGATGGCACGGGCTATCCTCGGTGGAAGGTTCTCATGGAGGCCTATCTCCAAGCAAGGGACCTCGATGTTTGGAGAGTCACCGATGAGGGCATGAAAAATGGTACTAGAAAGGAAAAGCAATTTGATGTGATTGCTAAGAGTATCATTTTGTCCTCACTAGATGTAGGCGTTTTCAATAGAGTTTTTACTTGTGAAAATGCTCATGAGCTATGGAAAACCATCAAGGAGCAAAATGAGGGTTCAAAAGAAGTTGCTAATGAACGCTATGGTTGTCTCCTTGAGGAATTCAATAGCTTCAAGCAACTTGCAAATGAAAATGCCGAATCTATGTACTCACGCCTAAATGTGCTTGTCAATAGAATCAATGCTTTAGGTGTGAAGAACATCACGGACTTGAACATCAACCGCAAGATCCTTCAAAGTCTCCGGAAGCCCGACTATGACTTGGTGAAGGCTATCATCTATGAGAGAAAGCTCGAAGAATTGAAGCCATCTCAAATCTTGAGCAAGATCATGGCACATGAGCTTCAAATCATGCCCGAGTCCAAGAAGGCGTCCCAAGAAAAGCCTCAAGAACCATCTTCTCCAAGCACAAGTCATGCCCTCTCAAGCCAAGAAGAGAAGGTGTTGAGTAGGATGACTACTCATGGAAGCTCAAGTGAAGATGATGGTGATGATGGTGACGATGAAGATTCCTCAAGTGATGAAGAGATTGAATCCATGGTGGCCGAGTACGTGGAGAAGATCTTCAAGTATGTGAAGAAAGTCAACATGTACGGCTACAACGTCCACTTGAGAGAAGGGCGTTATCATCAACACATCAAGTTCACCAAGATCGAGCACAAGCCCAAGAAGAAGGTGGTCAAGGAGAGAAGACCAAGGCAAGAAGCAACAATAGCCGTCCGTGGGTGGACAAGTGGTGGATCAAGTTCTTCTAGCTCAAGCGATGAATCAAGAAAGAACTTCACCACCCGCTTCATGCAAGGTCCTTCATCATCACACATGTGCCTTATGGCCAAAGGTATGGAAAGCAATGTAAGTGATGACGAATCCGACACCACCTCTCTCAATGATCTTGTTGAGCTAGTCCATGAGCAAAAAGGAATGCTTGAAAAACAAGCTAATGAAATTAAAGAACTCAATGCTCTCAATGATCTTAGTGACACCCTTGCTACAAATTATGAACATTTGTTGTGCAAATTCAAATTGCTTAGCAAGGAGTGTGATGAGCTAAAATCTAAGCTTGAGAGCAATGAGACTAAAACAAGTAATTCCTTTGAGCTTGATGAAACATCTATTCCTTGCGCAATTCCTATCTCCAAGGTAGATGCTTCAACTTCTTGCATTGATTTAATCGATGAATCTTGCTCACCATCTTGCCATGAGAATGTTGTTGTAGAAACATGTGATTATCTCATAGGCAAGGAAAATGATGAGCTCAAGCAAGAAGTGAAATGGCTCCGAGAGAGGTTGGCAAACTTGATGGGCAAGGGCAAGAATGATGAAGAACAAGTGGACATCTCTCAAGACATGAAGAGTAAAGTCCAACCTTCTCAAGATAACCGTGATCCCATGGTGAAGAAGCTTGAGAAGGGTGCAACCGTGACTTGCTACAAGTGTCATGGAGAAGGGCACAAGTTCTACAAATGCCCCCAATTTGTCAAGAAGATGGACAAGGGCGCAAAGAAGAAATTGAAGCCCACAATCAAGAGCTCCCTCATCTACACCAAGCCCAACCGCAAGAACAAGACAAATAGCAACACCTACGTCATCAAGAAGAAAGCAAATGGCAAGGTGGTTGCACACAAGGTTGGGAAGATGAAGGAAGAGCGGGGTAGGAACCAACCCATTTGGGTGCCCAAGGAAGTCATCACCAACATGAAGGGGCCTCAAATGGTTTGGGTTCCAAAGGCCACTTGAAGGCCTTGAGAGCGGGGACTTGGGAGGCTTGGTACAATCAAGATGAGAAGATTCAAGCCTATAAGCCAAGCTTGCAAATTGGACAATGTGTTGCCCAAGTTCCCCGGTTGAGGTAATGGAAACTAGTACCTATCTCTTGCATCATTGTAGCTCCATTGCCTTGTTTAGGTTGCATTTGTTGCAATGTTTACATATGGTAGATTGCTTGTGTCATGTGCTAACCCATGAGCAATCTACATGGTTTGATTAGTGTGTAGGAAATCTACACTTGTTCTTTCATGGTGCATGTATTCATATATATCTCTTTGCATCATGAGCAAGCTATAGGGTAAGCTTCCCTTTTGTTGTCATAAACAATGTGCATACATTTGGTTGGTGATTCAAACACTAAATGCACACATTTAGGGGGAGCTCATCCTATGGTTTGGTTATGGGACTAACTTTGTTTCAAGCTTATCTTATGTAGTCCCTTAGCGACGCGTTCCGGTGCAGTGTTTCATTCTAAGAGAATGCTATTTCACTCTCAATGTGATCTAACATCTCTAAAAGAGTGAATATAGCAATATGAGCTTCATGCTATTGAGTCATGTCCTTGCGAGCTTATGTCTCTATATAAGTTCAAAGGCAATGTACTCATACATTCCTAATCCTTGTGGTACCCCAAGTGTCTTCTATGCAAGCTTCTTTCAAGTGGTGTCACCTAGTGATATCATTTCCAAGTGGCTCATCTCAATGTGGTGCCAACAAGGTAGAGAGGATCATCCCCTGGAGGTATGCAATGATCAAAAGACTACAAGTGATATCTACAAGTGGTAATGTAACAAGAACCCATTTGTCTTATCTCTTGTCCTTTAAGCTACCTCTTTGCATGATATGCTCTAAGCTTCCTTGTTTTACAAGTTTGTAGTTGTGCACTTGTCTCTCACTACCCTTGTCTTGCAAGTGGTATTCTTTTTATGCACACACTTAGGGGGAGCTTAGTTTGTATCATGCTAGTCTCATGAGCATGTGATCCACCTTAGTTATTCTCACATGTGGTATCTTCATCGATATCATACATATGGATCATGGTTCATGCGGCTTTCTCCCTTGCATTTAACATCTCTCCTTTGAGCTATGGTTGCTAGATCTTGCTAGTTTCCTTGGACCTGTTTGCTTTGGACTTTTTGGAGATTTTATTCCAAAGGGGGAGAATGTGAGACCAAAGCAAGCGTGTGGCTTAAGCTTACAAGTGGGCTCAAGGATGCTTACAAGTGGTTTCAAGGATATGAGACCAAAGGGGGAGAATGTGAACATGAAGATCAAAAAGGGGGAAGTTTGATCTAGGGGAAGTTTGGATGATGGTAAGCATCCAAGCAAGTGTAAGTGGTTCTAATTCTGTCAATTCTTGCAAATTTATGCTTGCTTTGGTTGTGTTGTCATAAATCACCAAAAAGGGGGAGATTGTAGCGAACATGGCCTCATATGCCATTAGTTCGAGTTTGATTTTGGTGATTCATGACAACATGATCATTGGGACTAACCTCATTGTTTTAGCATGTCTTTGTAGACACTTCTAGGTCCCAAGGATGCAAGAAAACCATATGCCAAATTGAGAGATAGTGTATTTTTCAAGGGTCAAAACCGAGCAAGAAAAGGAAAAGAAAAGACACCGTCGGATGAACCGACGGTCCCTCAAATACAAGCGTCGGTGCAATCGTCAGACGAGTTGGTACACAGGGTCAAACCCTAGGTACCGTCGGATGAACCGACGGTCCATTATTTAGTAGCGTCGGACGAGTTGCAGAGGAAGAGCAAGGAAGACAGTAGCACCGGATGATCTGACGGTCTGAGTGGGGACCCCGTCGGTCTATCCGACGCTCAGTTTGAATTCATACAGAGACGCGCCAAGACGAAGCCTTCAGCACCGGATGATCCGACGCCTTGGACAAGGAGAAGCGTCGGTCTATCCGACGGTCGATTGGAAGCTAACAGAGGCGACTTGAGCGCGGAGTCTTCAGCACCGGATGATCCGACGCACCGTCAGTGCATAGCGTCGGAGCAGTTGTGTCAGAGAATCTCAACGGCTAAGTGACGTGGGAGGGGCACCGGATGAACCGACGCCCTGGAAAATATAGCGTCGGATCATCCGACGGTACCTTTTTCAGTGGACGTTAGCCAACGGCTAGTTTGATGCCTTGGGCTATTTATACCCCCTCCACTCACCCATTTGAGAAGGCTGGATTGTGTGGAAGTGCAGAGGAGTTCAAGACACATTCAAGATCATATCCAATCCATCCAAGTGCTTAATTGCTCATCCTTAGACTAGTGCATGCTTTGTGTATGTGCTTAGTGCTAGGCTTAGCTTAGAGCTGAGTGAGTGCAAGGTTGTGCCAACCTTGTGAGGTGATTCTTGAGTGAATCCAGTTGTACAAGGTTCGCCGGAAGCCTTGGGGCCTAAGTGGCTCACCGGCAATCGTCATCGACCCTCCGGCTTGGTGTGGAGTGGCGAGGACACTTTGTGCGGGGGACGTGGAGACCCCCTTCCTTGGTGGAGAAGCTCCTTAGTGGAGGCGGCATCAAGGTGACCAAGGGAGCTTGACAAGTGCCTAAGTGGCTAGCCTTTGTGGCAAGTCAAGTTGGTGCTCTTGGGAGAGACTTGGTGACCGAGAAGCAATACTCTTGTGTGAGTGCTTCAACAACGTGGACTAGGGGTGGCTTAGTGCCTACTGATACCACGGGATAAATCGCGTGTCAAGAGTTTGCTTCCTCTCATCCCCTTTACGTTTCCGCATTTACTCTATTGCAATCTTTGCTTGCCTTTACTTTCCTAGAGTAGTATCTTGCTAGGAATGGCTATAGGTTGCAAACCTTGTTTTGGGATGGGAGTTTCACACTAGAACAACCTTAGTTGCACATATAGATAGTATGTTCTAGTTTACTTTTGAGTAAATTTTAGTGAGCCATAGGTTAAGGTTTTAAGTTGCCTAATTCACCCCCTCCCCCTCTTAGGCTAACGGGCATCCGATTCCCTACACTTACAAAACTTCCACGCCACTGCTCACACCATCTCGGCGGATGTGGTAATGCACGCTGATAATACAACCTGGACGATAACTGGAGTTTATGGGCCCCAAGACACCAGTGATAAAGAAGTGTTCCTTGCTGAAATAAAAGACCTAAAGTCAAGGGGGAAAAAGGAATGGCTAATTCTAGGGGATTTTAACCTCATTTATAAAGTTGAGGACAAGAATAACAATAGACTCAACATGCAACTGATGTCCAGTTTCAAAGACACATTAGACGAGGCATAGCTAGTGGAAGTTGATTTGCGGGGCCGGGCGTACACATGGAGCAACGAACAGAATAACCCAACGTTTACTCGAATTGATCGGGTTTTTGGATCCCCAGAGTGGCTTCTGTTATTCCCAAATATTGACCTTCAAGCCCTTTCAACACTAGGATCGGATCATGCCCCGCTGCTACTCACTGGGGATGTCACACGACAGAATTACTCCAGTTTCCGCTTTGAGTCATATTGGATCAACATGCCCGGTTTCGTAGAAATAGTTCAGGCGGCATGGTCCCAACCAGTAAACACGCAGGACGCTATCCTACGATTGCATGTTAAATTGTTACGAACGGCTAAAGCGTTAAAGTTGTGGAGACGGCAATCCCTCGGCAATCTACCCCTGCGCTTAGAAATTGCAAAACAGCTGCTGCTAATTATGGACACAGAACAAGAAAAACGCCCACTATCTCAAGATGAGTTGATTTTTAGACGCTACCTAAAAGCAAGAACGGTAAACCTTGCTGCGATACAAAGGGCCAGAGCGCGACAACACTCGAGATTAACTTGGATTCGAAGTGGTGATGCATGTACGAAGTTGTTTATGCTACATGCGAGCAACAGGAGAAGAAAGTTGTTCATCCCGTCCCTGAAGCTGAGCAGGGGGATGGCTGTTAGTCAGCAACGAAAGGAGGAAGTCGTTTTCGACCACTTTGTGAATCTACTTGGCCAAACGCAGGCACGGTCTGCTTGCCTCAACTGGACACACCTGGGTTATGAGCCGCACAACTTAAGTGAATTAGAGGAACCTTTCGAGGAAGAGGAGATCAAGAGAATTATCAAGCAATTGCCAAATGAAAAAGCACCAGGCCCCGGCGGGTTCATAGGTCTATTCTACAAAAAGTGTTGGACTATCATCCAGGAGGACCTAATGCAAGCCCTTCGAGGCTTTCACTCACTAAGAACACAGAAGATGGGGTTAATTAATGAAGCACATGTTGTTTTGATTCTGAAGATGCAGGAGGCGGCGAGTGTCACAGATTTCAGACCGATTAGCCTTATTAACAGCCTTGCAAAAATCATAACCAAAATCCTGGCAGAGAGGCTTGCACCCCGACTTAACGAGCTCGTATCCAGATGCCAAAACGCTTTCATCAAAAAGAGATGTATTCATGACAATTTTGTCTATGTTCAGAGTGTAATCAAGGCCCTGCACAAATCGAAGCGCCCGACGCTCTTCATCAAATTGGATATATCCAAGGCCTTTGATTCTGTAAGCTGGGTTTTTTTGCTTGAAACATTGCAAGTGGTAGGATTTGGGCAAAGATGGAGAGACTGGATCGCCACCCTCCTGGCCACTGCATCGTCCCGTATCCTCCTGAATGGCTCTCCGGTGAGACGTATAAATCATGCCAGGGGTCTATGGCAGGGCGACCCACTATCACCAATGCTTTTCATCCTCGTAATGGATCCGTTGCATAGACTGATTGAACTAGCAGCGAGTAGAAATTTGTTGCAGCCTGTTCTTCCCAAAGCGGCCTCCCTTCGGTGCTCCCTATATGCAGATGACGCAACACTTTTTGCCAACCCAGACCGCACCGAATTGTACCACATAACTCAGGTGCTTAGCCTCTTTGGAAATTGCTCGGGGCTCAAAATAAACCTTAATAAAACGGAAATTTTTCCGATAAGATGTGAGCAAAATATCATCGCCGAGGCACTCGCAGATTTTCCCAGGAAGGTTGCACAGTTCCCCAGGAAGTACCTAGGTATTCCACTTCATACGAGGAAACTTCGAAGAGTGGACATTCAACCTTTGCTTGACAAGATTAGTGGCCGTATCCCGGGTTGGAAAGGCAAGCTATTGTCCATGGCGGGCAGAGAAACGTTGGTCAAATCTGTCCTAACGTCGCAACCAATCTATACCTAACAGTGTTTCCAATGCAAAAATGGCTGTTGCGGCAAATTGACAGAATGCGAAGAAGCTTCCTGTGGAAGGGGGAAGAGCCGGAGAAGGTGAGCGGCGGACACTGTCTCGTCAACTGGCCAACGACTTGTACTCCCAAAAATCTGGGAGGATTAGGCATCCTGGACCTAGAGCGCTTCGCGCGGGCACTACGATTGCGTTGGTTATGGTTTAGATGGCAGCACCAGGAAAGGCCGTGGGCTGGGCTGGATATCCCCTGTGATAACATTGACAAAGATCTTTTCAATGTCTCCACAGAAGTCACGGTTGGGAGAGGAGACAAGGCGAGTTTTTGGCATTCGAACTGGCTCAATGGGCAAGCCCCAAAATACTTGGCCCCTGCACTTTTCAGAAAAGCAAAGCGGAAAAACATCACGGTGATGAGAGCAATGGCGAATAACAAGTGGATCTCACACATTTCTCCTATACAATCAGCGGAAGAGTTACGAGATTTCATTGAGCTATGGGATGGCCTGACCACTGTTAACCTAAGACAGGAGATAGAAGATGAAATTAAGTGGAAATGGACACGGGATGGCCAATACTCTGCTCAAAGTGCATATCAGATACAATTCATGGGAAGACGTAAAAAACCCACTTTTAATCCAATCTGGAAAGCACGCGCAGAACCTAAATGCAAGATCTTTGCTTGGATTCTCCTACAACACAAAATCCTAACGGCCAACAACCTGGCCAAGTGTAACTGGCCACATGACCCAATTTATCCTTTATGCAAGTCTGCTCCTGAAACGCCCACACATCTCTGCTTTGACTGTCCGTTCACCCGTGATGTATGGACACAATTGACAACACAACTGGGAAGAGTAGACCTCCGAGCTACATCACCACAAACCATCAATGGGTGGTGGAAGCAGCTGCGCCGGAATTTTGATAAGAAACAAAAACCCGCGTTCGATGGGTTAATCCTCTACTTCTGGTGGAACATTTGGAAGGAGCGAAACAGGAGAATTTTCCAACACACCTCCCTCGAAGTAGCACAAGTGGCATCGCTAATTGCAAACGATACGGAAACCTATCAGAAGGTCACAACACCTGCCATTCCAAGACAACAGATCGCTTCTTCAGCTAGTGGCAACCATTGATCTTTTTCCTTTGTTGTTGTTTACAGTCCTCTTTCTCAGTTGTTGTTTTTCGTGTTTTTTCTTGAGTCGGGTGGGGGGTGAGTAAGTTGTCCCCCTGCACAGTTGTTTTCCTCCTCTCACTCATGTATATACTTTTTTCCTTCTAATAAAAATTACGGCAAATCTTTTGCCGTTCCTTTCAAAAAAAATATTTGATGCTATCATGTCTGCTGGCATTGAACCTAATGTTGTAGTGTATGCCACAGTTGTTAATGGCTATTGTAAACTTGGAATGATTGATGATGGGTTGAGTGTTTTCAGAGAAATGGTGCAAAAGGGAATCAAGCCCACAACTATTATGTACAACATTATACTGGATGGATTATTTCAGGCTGGCAGAACAGTTTTTGCAAAGGAAAGGTTCCATGAAATGACTGAAAATGGAATCTCAGTGAGCACTGTCACGTACAACATAGTTCTTAATGGACTTTATAAGAATAATTGCTCTGATGAAGCAATCATACTTTTCAAGAAATTACAATAAATGAACGTAAAGATTAGTATCATAACTGTTAAAATTATGATTAATATAATGTTCAAAACTAGGAGAATTGATGAAGCTAAGGAACTGGTGCCTTATCAAGTGGGCTGGTGCCTTCTGTTGTGACTTGTGTTCCATCTTATCAAGTGGGCTGGTGCCTTCTGTTGTGACCTGTGTTCAAATGATGACAAATCTTATTAGACACGGGTTACCAGAAGAGGCAGATGCCATTTTCTCATCCATGATGAATGCTGGCTTTGATCCCAACTCTCAACTGCTGAATCAAGTGGTCAGGGCATTGCTAAAGAAACATGAAATAGTCAGGGCTGGAACTTATCTGTCGAAAATTGATGAGAGAAACTTCTCTCTTGAGGATTAAACCACAATGTTGTTGGTCGATCTATTCACAAGCAGAGGGACATGTCAGGAACAGATAAGATATCTCCCTGAAAAGTATCATTTTCTTGCTGGAGCCGGTCCTAGTTGATATGTTGTATATGAGCTTAGATCCCCTGAAAATTCTTTTTACGATTTATTCATATGGGGAACTACCTGCTAATAGTCAATTAGCTGTGAATTTTCTCTTGTGGGTGTGAACTGGTATGCTTAGTAGCTGCTCTTGTCAACTCTTTTTGTTGAATCACATTAAATAGAAGGTTACAACTAGAACTGTTCAACAGCAACCTGCTCATGGTACTCCAAAAGCTGATGGGGTTTGGGAGCCTGCCCTTGATCAACTCCAACAACTAAAATGGCACCTTTTACATCTAACCCTGCTTATAGAGGTCTGTCAGAGGTTTCTGTAAGAACCCTTTTTGAAAAGAGAGAACATGGCGAGCGTGCACCCATCTCATGAACAAGTATATCAGTGTCCTGTCTTGACTTTGACTTATTTGCAGGTACTTAAAAATAAACCCCATGGTCAAAGGGAGTGGCATCGAGGAGGAGTATTTCTCTCTCAGGCTTGAGCTGTCACAAAGATCAGTGAAACCCAACACTATCATTGAGGCATCTTTTGTGTTCATGATATATGACCGGTCCTATGGAAAGCACAGGAAACATCAAGGTAAAGTAGCAAACTACACCTGATAGATATTACTGGAATGCTCTACACGGTGGCTCAAAATCTTTCTGGTTACACTGTATAAGCTGTAACTTACGACCTTTATTTTCATGTTTCTTCAAGAATGCTTCACATTGTTTTTAATCTATACTCATTGACTCAAATTCTCCCTGGTTGAACTGCCAGGTATATCTTGCAACATATAATATTTGTTTTTAAGTAAAACAAGCTTATCCAGATTTAGTTTTTATCTGAAGACATCTGTGTTTTCATTTTCGATTCCATCTTCAGCCATATTTTTCTTCAGGTAAAATCCTCTATGAAGCAACAAAAGATTTATGGTTGAATGTTTATTTTCTGTGCAGTTATTAACCACAGCTTCCAGATTGCAAGCACAAGCTCTGGTACCTCACGCATGAAGCAGTCCTCTTGATATCTTCTCAACAACAGCTGCATCATTGGTATCGAGTTCATCAAAATTGCCACTGTCAAAGCCAACACGACATCAGAAACACTATTTGTCCAGGAGATGAACATGTTCAACGAGATGAAAAGTTCAGACTTGGGAAAATGAGGATTTCTTTGCGCTAAAGGACCCGGCTAACCCACCAAAGTTTGAACTCGGTGGATACACTTGGTAATAACCTCTTCATCATGCAATGCTTGGCTGAATGTTGACAATGGCAACTGTATGTCTGATATTATCCTAAGCATGGTTTTATATTTCTTTTCAAAATTTGTCTTTTAGTACTAATACAGGTGTTTTATACATCATCAGCTGAATTATGCAATGTTGTCCTATTTGCAAGTATATCAGCATGCGTCCATCTGACGATGGGAACTACCTCCATATGTTTCTGAACATGAAAAGGCCAAATCATCTCCCCAAAGACTCTGCAAACCTGGTCGAACTTACCTTATCCATCAAAGATCAGGAAAGCGGCAAGCACAGGAAATTAAAAGATGCATCAAAAGGTTATCTCATCAAAAGCAAGTGTTGCATTGAGGCTGAAGTCACAGTCGTTGGCTCCTCCAAGAAAGAGTAGTTTCGATAATTTGTGGGAACAAAATGATAAGTTTTATTTTTGCTAGAACTATATTAATCCTTTCCTACCACCATGAAATGTCGAGACTAATTTCTGCTTTCTTGGAAGGTTGAATATGCAAACAAATCACCTCTTCAGGAAACAGTTCTGTATACTTTTGGATGATATCTTATCGCTAAGATCTGCAACCCAAGGTTTAATATTTTAGGCTGTTCCAGTGATGATATCTTATCAACTTGTTTATTTTTTTTAAGACGTGCAAAGCACGTTTTTCATTAAGAGAGAAGTTTTACAATAAACCAGTTAGGAGGACCCTAAGAGGCAGAGAAACAGGACGGACTGAAAGAACAACACGAAGAACAGCTAGAAGGAAGAGAGCACCACCGCACCACTACAACACCATAGAACTACCTAGGACGAGAACCGCCTGCAGAACAGAAATACCCCAGGCGACACGCACATCATCGCCAGGCTAACAAACTAGAGACAACCGACACGGGGAACACAGGTTCTGCAAGGCGACGCCTTCAGGAAGGGAGCGACGTCTATGTCGCCATCGCCCGCCCGCTGACAAAGCAGCAGGCCAAGTTTACACCTGGCTAACCATAGAGACGTGAAGGCCGCATCAACGCCCCCAACAGGGAAGTTACGGGAGGGCCGCAACTGTGGATCGCACCAGCAGCAGCCAGGCAGGACTTTCGCCAAAGGCCTCCAAGTCCCCTTCTCCCCCGGTCGATGCAAGAAAGATGGGAGCCCGAACGATGGAAACAGCAGCGTGACACCCTGGCGACGACAAATGAGAAGCAGTTGCAGACGGCCGCCGGGAAGGTAGGCGTCGGAGAAGAAGAGGTGGGTCGCCGCGGCGCGCCAGGGGGAGAAACGGAGACCGGTCCGCCGCCCAGGCGGGTGGGCGGAGACGAAAGCCCCCTGAGGCCCACCATGACTTGCACAAGTGAACCGGCCCGCGCTGAGCCCGGCGCGACCTGCCAGCGCAAGGGGGAGGGAGCTGGCAGACCCGCCAGGGTCGCGTCGGCCGTCAACGAGGCCAGCCAACAGCAGGGAGGAGGGGGCGCAGACACCGGCGAGAGGGACGGAGGCGCCCAGATCTCGGAGCCGCCGGCGGGAGAGGGGGGACACGGCGGACAAGGAGAAGAGGGGCCGCGGAAGCCGACGGCCGCGCCCCGCGCCACGTACCGCCGCCGTCGGACCCTAGCGGAGCCGGGCAAAGAGGGGGAGGCGGCCGCACCGGGACCCGCGGCCGACGAGGGGGGTGCAGAGCAGACGGCGGACGAAGGCGACGAGGACACTGGCGGGGCACGGAGGCCGTGGCGCGCCGCGGCACGGAGGAGAGCCAGGCGGTGGCGACGAAGGGCCCCACGCGAGGGAGGCGACGCAGGCGATGTTGGGGTTCGCAGGATGAGGAGGACGCGAGGACCAGCAACGCAGGAGGTTTGGCCCAGAACACGTCGAGGAGAGTGGTGTAGGGGCAGATCTTGGGGTCGTAGCGCAGCACCTCGGCGTGGCCTGTGCCGTGGGCGCAGACGAGCTCGTAGGTGGGCTTGTGGAGGTGGCCCTAGGAGTAGCCGGCCTCCGTGCGCGCCACGCCGGGGAGCCCTGGCACGTCAGCTCCACGCGCCCGTGAGGCAACCCACCGCGAACTGCGCCTCCTGCAGGCCGCATCCGCCAGCGCCCGTCGGAGCTTGCTGGAGTCGCGGGTGGAGCCGGCCGCGCGTCTCCGGCGGAGAAGGAGGGGCGCAGCTGAGGCGTCCCGCAGCCCGAGGACGCCGGCGATAGGCCGCTGAAGCACGGGCGGCGGGGGAAGGCGGCGGTGTCGGCGGGGAGGAGGGCCGCGCACCCCGCCGCACCCAGCCCGACGGTGGCAACAGCGCCCGGAGGGGGGGCGCCAGGGCATCCGGCCCGGCGGCGGCGGCGGCAGACGAGCCCAACCCTAGATCTAAGGTTGGGAGGGGGGCGAGAACGGGGGAAGGGGGGAGGGGGAGCCAGGGCAGCGGTCCGCGTCCCGGATGAGCGGCGCCGGCGAGCCCAAGCTCGGCCGCCGCGGAAGGAGGTGGACGGTGGGCGACCTAGGGGACCGACCTGTGGTGCGGTGTGCAGCAGTAGGAGGAAGGGAGAGGGGGAGGGGAAGGGGTGGCCGCCGCCGCCGCACGCACGCCGGCGGCGACGACGGCGGCCGGCGGGGACCGTGGGAGAGGAGCGGGCGGTGACGGGCCGGAGCGCCCTCGAGTCGTCCGTGAGGACGACGCGAGGACCGAGAGTTTTTTTGTGTGTTCCTTATCAACTTGTTTACAGTTGGTGGTAGCTCTGTTATTCCTTTTGCTCATGTGTAGTGGTGAGATAATTCTACATCTTGCTGTACCTGGAAGAATTTTATCTGCTTTGGAGAAGAAGGGAGATGTCAAGATCTCAAGTATGGGCCCAAGGTCATAGATTATCTTCAGTAGGCTTGTGAGCCATTCTGGGCTTATGAGCTCGACCGTGTAACAGTGCATTGCGGGCCCTGAGCCCATGTAACAGCCTCCCACCGAACCTAAGTACCCGTGAACGTTGCCAGTGGAGGCATCGATAAGCGGAAAAATATGTGCAAACCTACTATGTACTCCTACTCAATCATAAAAACTAAACGATTTGCAACTCGGAGTGTACATTAATTGCAACTTGAACTACTCGTCACTACTTGCCAGGTACTGTACACTACCCACACTATAGATAGATACAAGGAAGCACAACAATACATTGTTCTAGATGTCCTGTAGTGGAAAGAGAATTGTTTCAATGGTTTTCCAATTTCAACTTTTCAAGAGCAACCAGACCGCAACAATCTTGGGGGCATAATCCTAGCCAAACACTTCTTTCATGCAGCTCCAACTAGTTTCAGCTGAAATTTGAAATTAAAGAAGAAAATTGTAGAGTTGGAGCCATGTCAAACATAACTTAAAAATTCCAAACTGACACTGGTTAGCCAGGGGGCAAACCCGGATGCAATTCATGTGACACCCGGCCTCACCACTTTCCAAAGACATTGTAACGCCTTGGGTTTTCAAAAACGGAAAAACCCAGCATTCTGTCTCGTGATAGTCCCTGGATCAGACGCTATCACTCACATGCATTCATCACAGATAAATATCACAGTCATACAGCGAAATAAAGCATCAGAGTACGAATAATAATCTGATTATTACATGTCCTGAATAATCGGAGTACATCAATGCACGCCTCTTGGCGAAATAACATGAATAAGAGCCTACGCAGCGGTAGCTAGCTTCCAAAAGGTGTCTACATCTTCATTCGTCTCCACAGGCATCCTTGAGCGAAGCAACGTGCCCCCTCAGTCGTACCATCCGTCGGCGTTGTTGTCGAAGTCTGACTCGTACCCTGCAAGCTCAGGGGCTATCCCCAAGGATTGGGATAGGTCCACGTCACCAACCGTATGCAAGCTTTAAGTGACCTACTTCTAAGGGTAAAGATAAGATCAAGGTAGTAGCTGGGTTTCCTATGCAGCAGCAGTTATATAGAATAATATCTCCATAATCCCACCAATTCCCATATCTCTCATCCGCAAACGGTTACACCTGGTCACCCAGATCACCGTCACCATCACCTATCTCCATCTAGGGTCGGTGCGAGAACTCCCACTCCTCGCACCTCAATGGTTACACCCGGATCCGCGAGGCAGAGGGAGCAACTCTCCTCTCCCCGAATACAACCACGGCTCACCATACACTCTCATCCTATAAGGGGGAAGGTAGAAATCCCAAAACGTAGGAGTCAGAGAAACGACGGGCATGTCCATAACCGAGGACGCGGCTATACGTATAGATCTAAACTCTGCAGAGCGTGTACACCAGTACCCAACTCGGAATAGAACCCGGACGGTGTACGGCCGACCGAGCCTACCCTACCGCACGAACACCTAGGAGTTACGATTCCATCCTGCATCTGGGTCTCGTTGCGGTCCTTCGCAAAGGACCACCCCAGAACTGTGAAAATGCCCCCGTGTGGCCGCACGGGGAGCGCCCAAAGGGAAGGGACTTCACCCTAACCCTCTCACTGATACCCTCTATCCTACTGGCAGGTATGGTATCGCACTTGCTAGGGTCGAGCGGCCCTATCCCCACTCTCGGCGAGGTGGTGTGTACGAAAGTCCCGTGTAACAGGCGACCCACTCGGTTTCAGACCGGGGCGAGCTCCTATCCTCCAAGTCATCACAAAAACCCCATCACCTGTGCTCCTAAAACAATGTACCCACCATAGGCACCACATTGGGCAACGTTCGAGAAGACGATCCCTGGCCCCCGATCCCAGATCGGGTTGTCTTGAGCTCACCCCCGCCAAAATATCCCAAAACACCTTCTCCTGCCGGTTTTCCCCACACACGCCAAGAAACTACCACAATAATCCCAACACATGCATAGCAAGCTCAGCGTATCATCACGCATAAGTAAAGTAGTAGTAGTAGGTCAATCAAGGACAAGTAAGTAAAAGTGGCTATGCACAGGTTCATCATATCCATCACTATGCAATAAATAAAACACTAGCAGTTCTAATAGCCATGCCTAATGGGCATTCAAAGAATGGTCGGGCGTGAACCTGGGTGCGAGTAGTCGTCGTCGTAGTCCTGGTTCAGCTCTCCGGCTCCGGCGGCTCCTAGAATCGTATTTAAATAAATAACTCGGCAGCTAATAGCAATAAATCCAAGATGAAGAGCAAATAAGATCCAAAAAGGGGCAAACTCTAGCCTAGCGAGGAGTTTGGATTTTTAGAAGATTTTCAGAAGAAGTTTTGTATTTTTCGGAGTTAAAACGAATTTATTATGAATTTCCAAAGATTAAATAGATTTTTGAAATTAAAATACGCATACACAATATAGCAATCTTTTAGCTAGCTCTAAACTATCTCGAGCCAGCTCTAAAAGGACCTATAGCTAGCTACTGGGCTGACGCAGCAGCCACCTGCTCGGCTTAAAGCCGGCGGCTGCTGGCGTGGCAGCCCGCGTGGCGTGGCGCACGGCGGATCCCAGCGATCTGCTGCGGCGGCGTGCGGTGCGGGCGCGGGTGTGGCACGGCCCTGGGTGGCCGGCCGCACGGGATCCCTTCCGGATCCCCCGCGGTGTGATGCACATGTGGGCGTGCGTGTGTTCAAAACCCCAGGGGTTTTCTGGGCCGGCGCCGCTACGTGTTCGACCGAGTGCTCCTGAGGAGCGGCGGCGCGGCCAAGGCTTCGCCGGCGGCGAGGGTGTCCGGCCGGGGCATCAGACGGCAGGGGGAGATCCAAGGGCACCTAGGGTTCATCTACGTGCATCAAGGTGGCGGCTTTTGTCGTGTCTTGACTTTGACTTGTTTGCAGGTACTTAAAACTCAACCCCATGGTCAAAGGGAGTGCCAAAGAGGAGTATGTCTCTCTCAAGCTTGCGCTGTCACAAAGACCAGTCAAACCCAACACTATCATTGAGGCATCTTTCGTGTTCATGATATATGACCAGTCCTATGGAAAGCACAAGAAACATCAAGGTAAAGTAGCAAACTACACCTTATAGATATTACAAGAATGCTCTACACGGTGGCTCAAAATCTTCCTGGTTACACTGTATAAGCTATAACCTACGACCTTTATTTTAATTTTTCTTCAAGAATGCTTTACATTTTTTTTATCTGTACTCATTGACCCAAATTCTCCCTGGTTAAACTGCGGGGTATAGCTTGCAACCTAAAACTTTTGTTTTTAAGTAAAAAAACCTGCTTGTCCCCATTTAATTTTTATTTGGAGACATGTGTGTTTTCATTTTATCGATTCCATTTGCAGCCATATTTTGCTTCATGTAAAATCCTTGCTCTGAAGAAACAAAAGCATTATGCTTGAATGTTTATTTTTTTGTGCAGTTATTACCCACAACTTCCAGACTGCAAGCACAAGCTCTGGCACCTCACGCATGATAGCCCTGAACACAATGAAGAAGCGGTCCTCTCGATTTCTTCTCAACAACAGCTGCATCTTTGGTATCGAGTTCATCAAAGTTGCCACTATCAAAGCCAACACGACATCAGAAACACTATTTGTACAGAAGATGAGCATTTTCAACGAGGCCAAAGTTCACACTTGGGAAATTGAGGATTTCTTTGCACTGAAGAATCCAAGCAAGTCACCAGAGTTTGAACACGGTGGATACACTTGGTAATAACCTCTTCATCATGCAATGCTTGGCAACAGTACATGACAGAATGTTGACAATGGCAACTGTATTTCTGTTATAATCCTAAGCATAGTTTTATACCGTATTCCTTCTCGAAATTTATCTTTTAGTACTAATACATGTGTTTTATACATTATCAACTGAAGTATGCAACGTTGTCTAATTTGCAGGTCTATCACTATATCTGACGATGGGAATCACCTCCATATGTTTCTGAAGATGAAAAAGCCAAATCATCTGTCCAAAGACTCTGCGAACCTGGTCGAATTTGCCTTATCCATCAAAGACCAGGAAAGCAACAAGCACATGAAATTAAAAGGTTCGCATTTTGGCAGAAATTTGCTCGATGAGCAGGAGTATGGATGTTAAGTTATCATCACATATTCTTAACTTGTTTTACTGGGAATCACAGGCCGGTGCCAGTTCTCAAACAGTTCTCCTGCCTGGGGATGGAAGAAGTTCATCGCGCTAGAGGATTTCGAAGATGCATCAAAAGGCTATCTCATCAAAAGCAAGTGCTGCATTGAGGCTGAAGTCGCAGTCGTTGGCTCCTCCAAGACAGAGTAGCTCCAGTAATGTGTGCAAACAAATGATAAGTTTTATTATTGCCAGAACCAGCTATATGCCTATATCAAACCTTTCCTACCACCACTAAACATTGAGACTATATCTACTTGCTTGGAAGCTTGAATATCCAAACCCCTTCAGGAACAGTTCTGTCTGCTACTTTGGATGATATCTTATCGCTAAGATCTGCATCCCAAGGTTTAATACTTTAGGCTGTTTCAGACTTCCAGCAACAATGTAACATACTCTGGTTGAGATTTTAGCACCACGTGGTTGATTGTCATCTGCAGCATGCTCTTAATATGTTCCAAATTTCGCAGAACAAATTTGATTTAGTTCCGTTAAGGTAATTTAGCAAGAGTTATCAATTACGACTTCACATTATACCGGAAAGGGACGATGAAACAGAAAGCGATCCCAAGTTTGCAAACCTTATCATCTTAGTACAAAAAAAAGCTTTTAAATGTTCCTCAGCATTTTGCACACGTCGATTCCGACTAGGACATGGGCTGGCTTACAGGCCCACCTAGCCCTTGCTTCCTCTTCGTCGAACCCGTATCGTCCGCCGACATGGCCGGCGCCGCCGCGTCGCAGGCTGTTCGCGCCGGCTGGGCGTCGTTTGACCGCTGCGTCATACTGGGACAGGGAGAGGGACGGTGTCCAGGACGATCAACGGCCGCGCCGTGCGCGTCTCCCTCCGCCTCGCGGCCACGCCGCCGGCCTCCTACGTCCACCTCGACACCGACAACTGCGACTACCGCGGCGAACCCGAGGTCGTCGCCGCAGACGGCGCTCTTCTCCTCATCCACATGCTAGTCCAACCGAAGGCGAGTTCCATTGCCGAGCAGTGGGAGCTCAGGTGGCTCGACATGCCAAGCGCTACCCGATGTTCTACGAGCCGGACGCCGTGTTCGCTTCGCCTTCGGCGAGTCCATGTGCTGGGCGGACTACCACCGCGGCATCCTCTCTGCGACGTCGCCGCCGCCGCCGACCCCTCGCTCCGCTTCGTCCGGTTCCCGCTGCCCGAGTTCTTGGAATTCTTCCCCGACGCCCGCGGGCTGCCGGCGGAGTACAGGACGGCGTGCGTGAGCGGAGGCCGCCTCTGGTTCGTCGACGTCGACGACGACCGGTTCCGGCGATCGAGCCCGGAGCTCCCCCGACGACGGCCGTTTACGGTGAGCTCCGCCGAGATACTCTGGCGGTGACGGCCCGCTGAGGACGCCGGAGCTGGAGTGGACGAAGCCACGAAGGAGCACACCCTCCGGTTCAGCGAGCTCTGGTCGGACCCGAGGTATCGGTTGTCACCGCTGCCGCGTTCCAACTACCAAGCCGGGGTTCCCCATGGTCGACATGCGGCAAGCCGATGTGCTTCACTTCGTAGTGGAAGCACTGGAAGGGCGTTGGGACTGGGGAGGCGGCGGAGCCGCACTGGACGATCGCCGTCGACATGAGGAACAGGTGCCTGACATCGTACGAGGTTTGGCGCCAGAACGCCATCGAGGTGCCGGAAGCTGAAAGGCAACATATTCTTTGACGATCCCTTGATCTGCTGTGAATTAGTAGGAGATTGATGCTTCCTGTAGCGTAGTACTGAAAGTCTGAAACTGAACAATACTTCCTGTACTGAAACTGAACGATACTTCCTGGTTCTCAGTGTCTCATTCTGATAATTCTTTTACTAATTTGGAGGCCTGTACGACGTGATAGTCACCTTGAACAATGAGGAAATCAGTGTAAAAAAAAATCTGATAGCATGGATCTCATATAAATGCTGATAACCTGATGCATCAGCCTTTCAGTTTCAGCCAATTACATGATTACAACCTGAATCCCAATTACCTGAATTTGAGTCATCATGTATGGTTAACGAAGCCACAAACATCAATTATCAGAGACGCTCTTCCCCTTCCTGACAACAAAATTCTGATAGGAGCCAACAGGGCAATTTGCAGTAACAAACTGGAATTGTAAGGAAAACAATTAACGCCCAAATCACTTATATTTCAGTGCGAAGTTCTTAATTTACATATCACTACACTTGACATAGACAGGGCGTTCCTTATTGATGAACCACAAACTTCACCCCCACATCATGTAACCAGGAAGTACCTCGAATGAAACATCACACTCAAACCAACAGCGCACGCATCACTCATACGGAGTACATCACAAATCACCACGACCACGATATAGTTTACAATGACACAATCAAACCAGGAACCCAACTACAACTGCAGCTCCATCAAAGCAGCCATCGCAACCCTCCTCAATCAGACATGGCTCACAGCTTGACACCAGGAACATGAACCCACTCCAGCTGCACCACAATCAGGCCACTCTCGACATTCTTCAGCTTCAGAATCATGTCCTGGACGACCTTGCCATCCTTCCACTGAACATGACTCTCACCACCAAGGTAGTTTACGCCAACCGGATAGATTGTCTTGATTCTTGTCCCATTAGTGGCATGGCTCAGGTTCAACTTTGCAGCATCATATATGTCAGTTATGTTGATCTCAGCCACACCCATGGTGTCATCCGCTGTGAATTTGTCTTCATCAAAAACTTCCTGCATGGTATTGGTAGCAATTCAGAAATCAAAAGAAAAATCATGGTCAATGAATAGTTAGAAATGTTTGTGGTCAACTTGGTTCTTATCTGCAGTGATATCAGTGAACATAACAGAATGGTTCATATATCATCCATATCAGTGAAGCCATATTCTTATATTTCCACAACATGTTTTAGTTTTGGAGGGAAAATGTGTCGGACCAGTTGAAATAGAAAACTTACCAGGTGCACTGGCTTTGTAGGATTTGTTACAGAGATCTGCAGTACTTCATTCCAGACTGGATTGGGATTCTTCTTCTGAACACTAGTCTTCACCTTCTGTACCATCAGCAAAATGAAAACTTTCATCAGGCAACTTGAATAGGCATCCATGACGTTGGAACTGAAGTCAATTGGATAAAATACTAGAACGAGCGCTTTCAGATCCTAAAAAACTATTTGGTGTGCTATATTATGCATTCTGTTGGTAATCGTGCCATTCAGCAACAGTGGACCTAAGCACTTGACCACACAAGCCGATAATACAGAAACTAAAAAAGATCATGACTGACACCAAAGAATGAAGTTGTGTTAGCAAAAAATATCAAGTGCTACCCCCGGAAAAATAGAAGGCATGTAAGCAATTCACTAAGTAATGTGGCATTTTAATCCTGGAACGAGTATGCAGATTACAGAGGTACTGCTTAAAGTACATGTTCAGGGCTTCAGGCTGATCTTTTGCAGACCTGTGCAGGATCATCCCTCATATATAAGTAGAAATGTCAACACCCAGTTACTATTTGTTACTTGAAGGTGAATTTAAATATTTAATGCAGGTTTCGGTTTCATGCTCTGCCCCCCTGTTCAACACTGCCTAAACTGCAGCATAGCCCTTTCACAGGGCACACCTGATGGGGAACCTGGTCAGTGCGAATCCATGAGCAAGCTAGAACCGCAGACGCAGTCCAATTCATTGCCAGTAATTCGACACATTCACCGTTGAACAGAATTACAGAAGTAGAAAATCATGGCGTCGCGTTCGGCATCTGCCCAGAAGATACCCAATGGATCGCTCAGCCAGCCAATTCACAGAAACAGAACCGTGAAGAAGTCGTAACTCGAGCAGATTCGCAGCCGGTAGAGACAGAGACAGACAAACAGCCGGGACACGACAAGGACATCGGGAGGATCAATCGACAGTTCCGACCCCGATCCCGATCGCGCCGCGGCGTTGACCGTGGACCGCGCACGGGTCGTCGACCGCGAACGAGGGACCCACGGCAGACGGGGACCCGGTGGCCCGATCGATCACGGGGGAATCCAGCAGGAGAATGCTGCGGAGAAGAAAGGGGGCGAGGCGGCGGAGGAGGAAGAGGGGGAGTGACCTGGCCGCCGTACTGGAGGACGACGTAGGGGTCGCTGGTGTGCGTGAGCGGGTCGCAGATGGCCAGGTTGTTGCCCCGCACCACGCGGACGTTGAGCTTCCCGATCACCTGCTCCTTGGACGCCGACGCCGCCATCCCGCTCGGTCCGGTGGGGTGAGTGGGTGGGGGGAGCTGAGGAATGGGGACGAGACAAGCCGATGCGGGGGCGGAGGCTCGGAGGAGTTGGTTGGATGCGGCCAACGGCAGGCGGCCGGAGCCGGGTTTTATAGGCGGCGGCCGCGGCCTGCCAGAAGGGGCCCGGCCGGCCCTCCTGCCACGTGGACAATGTCGCAGCCAATAATTGTGTGTGTTTTCTGTTGACAGAGAAAGCTGAAATTTTAGTACCGATGCTATATATCCCTGGTGTGAAACGCTTAGACGTGTTCCGAGGATAAGTTTACTAGTGTAAATTAAACGCTGTTAAATATGAAAATGATATCCATATATATTTTGTAGTACTCCATATCTAGATGTACTCCAAACCTTGTCTCATGAAGAGTGTCTTTTTGTCTCTAAACTTTGTCTCACAAAGAGCGTCTTTTTACACAATAATAAATCTCAACAACACAAATACCCACAGAAGAAAGTGTATGGAGAATAGAGCCAATCAAATATTCAATTGGTATTATTTATCTGATTCTAATGCATATGTATTTATTCAGGATTCAAAAAACTAAAGAAACATCACAATTTCCAATTGCAATTAGTAGTATTAGTTATTAGGGGTAATATAGACATTTCTTACCAATACTATTGTGTCTCAAAATCTCCAAAGGGACACTCTTTGCGGGGCGGAGGGACCGAGGAGTATATCAGAAATTATGTATCACTACTAGAAATCCATTCTTTCGTCTTTTGCATCAGTACCGGGTATTTTGCCCCTCGGTACTGATGTCCACATCTATACCGGGTAGGAATCGAGAGCCCCAACGAGCCCTCTGTCACACACATCAGTACCGGACCACGGCTCAGTACCGGGCGATGGCCAGCCCCGGTACTGATGTGGAGTAGGATATATTAATACCGGGTGTATCCAACACCCGGCACTTAAAAGAGGCACATTAGTACCGGGTCCAAAGAAACCCCGTTACTAAATGCACTCCACCGCTGCCAACGCCGCGCCGCACGCCCATTCCCACCCTTAGAAAAATATCGGCAGGCGCATCAGGTGATTCATTCCCACCAGTCCACCACAACATCTCTTCCTTCCCATTCTCTCCTTCTCACCTTCCTTCTCTCATTTTCTTCCTTCTCACCTTCCTTCCCATGTGTGTGCAGGGAGGAGGCACCGAGCAAGGCCGGCTCGGCAGGCGCCGCGAGCGAGCGCGGGGGCACGCGCGGCCGGGCGCGGGGGCGCGGCGGTCGGCGGGCGCCGCGGTCGAGTGCGCGGGCGCGGCGGCTGGCGGATGCCACGGCCGAGCGCGGGAGCCGCGGACGAGCGCGAGGGCGCGGCGGCCGGCGGGTGCCGCGGCCGAGCGCGGGTGCCACGGCCGAGCGCGAGGCGCATGGGCGCGGGCGAGAGGCCGCCAGGCGCCACCGCAGGGGAGGCCGGGCAGGCAGGGCGCGCCGGCATGTGAGTTTTTTTTCTTGTTCTTGTGAGATCTTGTGCTAAATCTTGAGTTGTTGTGAGATCTTGTGTTAAATCTTGAGTTGTTGTGAATCATGAGTTGTAAATCTTGAGCTCTACTGTGAATCTTGTCAATTTTGTTGTGAAAGAAATGAGATGAATGTTGTAAATCTTATGATGTGATTTGTGTTGCGATTTGGATGAGATGAGATGAGATGAGGAAAGAAAAAGAAAAAAAAGAAAAGAAAGCATACGTGAAGGGGAAACAGAGACTGGTAGGGGAAACGGAAAGCTCACGGTGGGAAATCACATCAGTACCGGGGTGTATCTCGGTCCGGCACTAATGTGGGCGGCCACATTAGTACCGGGTCGCACAACCCGGCACTAATGTGAGCGGCCACATTAGTGCCGCCTTAGCTGTACCGGGTGGCCACCCGGCACTAATGTGGGTTGCCACCCGGTACAGATGCCCCTTTCTCTAGTAGTGTATCAGGAAAAAGTGGAGGGAGCCCATAATTGAATGGGAGTATTTGACATGTAATAAAATTCTTTTCATTGGCTACTATGATTTACTCCCTCCGTCCCGCAAAGACTGTTCATATAGCTCTCAAAATTTGTCCCACAAAGAGTGTTCTTTTAGCTCATATTAAATGCTTTTCTCATTAAACTAACACCAAGTACCAAGAAAATATTGCATTGAGAAACACATAGAGCCAATAAAATGTTTATTTGATATCTCTTTTCAAGTTTCAATACATGATTAATTAGAGGTAACAAGGTCATTTGTCACAACTACTAGTATGTATTAAATTTTCTAAACGAACGGTCTTTGTGGGACGGAGAGAGTATTTGACATGGTCTGGCAAGTGGCAAAGGCAAAAACATATAGCTAGCAGCCCTACCCACATGGCCACATATGATTTTGGGAACCATTACATAACCACGCAAAAAGTGGAGCAAGTGTATACAAGAAGACGGAAGAGAGAAAGTGATGACTAATGACGTGTTGCTCCCTCTCGAGCACGTACACAGCTAATGAGCTAAGCCAGAGGCCCAGAGCATGATCTCTCCTTCCAGGAAATAGACAAAATTGTAATAGAAAGAGTTGGTGAAGGCGTCCTGAAACGGACAGGTAGCTAGCAGCCCTACCCACATGGCCACATAGGTAGTCATGGTTGAAACGTCCAGAGGCGGAGGAGCCCAGAGGCCGGTAACTCAGCACTGTACTGGTGACTTGCCCCCTCTTAAAAACTGTTCATCCTGAAATCATTGATTGGATGTTCATAAACAGTACCTGACGTACAGTATCAAATAGTATTTTCAAAATAGTGTTTTTGCTACAGTGTTTTTTGTCTTTTTGCGTCGGTTACCCGGTCCCCAGAGGCCAGAGCTATATGCAATTCTGAATGTACTATGATGTTAAAATTACATTATCTCTTTAGCTTTTATTACGAAATTAGTGATCCAAACCTTAACATCTCAAAAACGACACGACGATCTGCCATGAGCATGAATCATGGGCGTAGCGTAGGCAAGACTTCGATCGACGACCTGCAGCAGTAGTGTCATTTTCTGCCAGGATCACGGCCCGATCTGGCGATCTCCCCCGCCCCCGGATAACCTTTTGAGCCGTTTGTTATCATCTCCTCGTGACCCCCGCGCTCGGAATTCGTCGCCGGGGAAACCACCTCACCCGCCCCGCCAGTTGTCACCGGCGACCTCACCCCCCAGCAGCCACCAGTAGGTGGGCGACGCGCGTGCCAGCTCAGATCCTGTCACCCTGACCTTGCAACCACCGCGATTACATTATTCTGACCGTCCGATCGATCGGCGCCGCTGCCGGCCGGGCCCGGCTGCGACACGTACGGCTCCGGCGACGACGTCGCCGCCGCCGGAGTGCAGCGGCGCCCTGCGGGGTGGGGTATTCTTTGCGGCCTCGCGCAGCTCGTGTGTGCCGTCGTCGATCGGCGTCATGACTCGTGGAGACGACGGCGACCCTCTTTTATTTCGGAGCATGCTGAGATGCGGACATGGATAAGACTATTCTGTACGAGAATTATAAGTAGCACACAGTCAGTAGTGCTATCGGAGACTCAGGCTCATTGACCACGATAAATTTCTACTACTATTTTCTAGCAAAAAAAATGTGCAGATCTTTTGCAATGCTTTGTTGCATTGCACACACGCTTATAAATAATCTATATCAAGCATAAAGATCGATCGGCCATATTATGGATTGATTTGTGGACGAATGACGGAACGATGCAAGGTGTGAACTCTGCAGACCGACTCGGTAGTCGTCAGTTTTACCGGATAAAATGTGTGCATCACATGGTACATAACCGCTGTAGGCCGCCATTAATCGGGTCATCTTCGACCAGCTAACTGTCTGGCCGTCGATCAAATTAAAGCTACGGGGTTAAGCGAATCAGAGCTCAAAACCACGTCGTATCCCCTTATCTTTTCAAATGAACACCGTTCGTTTGGCACCAACCACCGACCAGCGATACTTTTCTCTCATAACAAATCAGTACCAACCTCCTGACTCCAGCTAGCCAACAGTACTTTTCTCTCACAACAAATCAGCACCGACCACCAGCCATCGGAACAGGGTAGTGTACGTGTACAATAATCGATAGCTGGACGGACGGATAACAAAAGGTATTTTGAAATCACTGTCTTATACCAAACGGTACTGAAAAAATATTAGCGCTTGAGAAAATTATTAAAGCAAGTTGTATCGAGCTACGACACGTTCCAGCAACGGCTAAACAGGTGCGAGGTTTCGTGAGGGTTTGTTTAGAACTTCATACGTTCCAAAGTATAAGTATTTGCGCTTTGTTCTAAATCTAACTTTCACCAATTTTATAGCAAAATATATTGACACTTATAGCTCAACTTCCATGGTGAACTTAATGAAACTAATTTGATGTTGAAGCATAACTTACAGCCAAACTATACTATATTATATTTTAAACAAATGAAGGAGTAATTTTTTAGCCTTTTTTTTATTAAAGCGCTCAAATGTAGTACAAGTCAGAACAACAGCCAAAAGTTAAGATTTTTTTCAGGACGGATGAAAATTGAGGTGTGGCGAAATCTGCACGATCTTGAAGTAAATCAAACTTTTATTTATTGTGTCGAATATCTGAATGTGTAGCACTTCACCCTCTTTTTGGTACAAGATTGGTGCTTAATATGCATCCGTTGCAGTATTTACATATAGCAGAAATCAACAGAAAGAGAGCACACGGAAATTTTTTATTTATTTTTTTGCGTAACGCGGCCGAGAGAAAACGGTTTGGATGTTCAAAAGGCTTAAACGTTTAGCTGGCCAACTTTTTAAAAAAAGTTCAGCAGGCCACTTACTTGCTCCTTTTGCAGCCCATAAATCGCTCACATTAAAGTTCTTAGGCCCAAGGCCACCGCCCGCCCGACCCCGCCGCTTCCCCAATTCCGGCCCATGAAGATAATGCCAACGTGGTAATGACGCCAGCCAGCGCCACAAATTGAATACTGCGCGCCAAAACAACAGGAGTGGGCACGAACGCCGCCACCACTAAAGCGCGATCGATCGTGCGAGCCACCACTCCGCTTCCTAGTGTCAAAACCCATGGCGACCCGATCGCCATCACCATCAGCTTTAGGACTGAGCTCCGATCTGATCACCGCCTCGTCCTCCTCTCGCCACCGAAGGAGTGCGTGCGTCCAGCCATGGCGAGGGACCCCATCCACGGAGCGTCGTGGGACGAGTCCATCCGGTGGCAGCGCCCGCCGCGCCCGGACGAGCCTGAGGTGAGGGACGTGGCTGTCGACCCCTTCTCGCTCCGGCAGTTCTCCCGCCTCGACATCGATAGGCCCCTTCCCATCCCCTCCGTCTCCGTGGACGACAGCCGCATGTCGCCGGCAAGGTTCGACGACGGTGCTAGCGTGCCGGGCACCGCGGCGGAGGCGTCGTCCCCGCGCGCGCTGATTGCCGGCGGGCTAAAGGCTCCGGCTTCCGCACCCACCGGTATGAACGCCGACGATGCGCGCCCGGCCGCGCACTCGGCGCACTCCGGGGCGCTCCCGCCGAGGAGCAAGCAGTCCGCCGACTGGGAGACGGAGATGGCGGACGCCGGGTTCGATGTTGCCCTGACCTCGTCGCCGCAGCGGAAGGCGAACGAGCCGCAGCGCTGGGGAAGCGACGTGCCACTGATCTCTGCCGTGATCGCCGAGGAGTACTCCTTCGGCTACGCCAAGGACGACCGGGGCAAGCCGGCGAAGCACGACGGGAGAGCGCCGTTCACGTGCTGCATGTACGTCCCGGGACTCACCAGGAGGATCAAACCACCGACAACCACGGCGGCGCGCTCTTACTCATTCGGCAAGACCGCTGCCGCCGTGGATCCCGGCGACCCAGGCGCGTGCTCGTCGCGCTCTTATTCGGGCGCGTTCGGCAAAACCGCCGCCGCCGTGGATCCCGGTGACCCAGGCGCGTGCTCGGCACGACACAGCACCGTGTCGCTGGCCGTGTCGCTGGAGCGCTTCGACTGCGGGTCCCTGTCGGCGGCGTCGTCCTCGCGGGGCCTGGGCCTGGGATTCGACGACGGCGAGGCCGCTTCGTCGTCGTCGGCCTACTTCGACCTGCCTCTGGAGCTCATCCTGGGCTGCGACGACGACGAGGAGTCCGACCTGCCGGTGTGTGCCGCGTTCTTGTTCGACAGCGACGGCGTACGGAAGAGCGTGCTCAAGAGGCGGCTGGAAGCTGGCGCGGGCATGGAGCCGCGCCGCCCGTCGCTGGGGAAGGTTTCGGCGGACGCGTCCGGCAGGATCTCGGCCCATCACGTCCGTGTCGCGTTGAAGTCGAGGTCTCCAGCGGCATCCACGTCGCCGTAAAAGTGATCGCCGTCGACGACAAGCATCATGCCGGTCTGATTAGTGTTCAGCAATAGAAGTACCTGTTTGAAGCCAAATTCTGTTGTCCAGTACTGTAAATCCGTATTCAGTTTTCTAAACTTCTAAACTGCAATGCTAGAATGTACATAATTTGCTGATTTTTGAGTGTCGTGTTCAATTGAACTAAATAACCAGTCAACCAACATGGATTGGACCTTTGAGAGTATCAAGTCCATAGTTCAATGCACTGGACATCGTTCAACAGAAACACATCATTCTCGCCATTAACATTCCTGTGAAGATGCACAAGTAACACAACAGCTGAGATTCATCAGGAAGAGGATCAGCATTTTGATTAGAACTCTGTTTGCCTTTTCAGGCAATACAAGCACACTGCTCTTGCGCAAAAAACATATTTACATTTCCCCAAGAACTAGCTCGTATACTTTTTAGTAGTGGTTAACAAAAGGTAAGAAGCCTCCTCAAAACCAGGGCTTCGCAAACTCCACATCTAAAGCTGGGAGTGCCGGCTCCTTTTCGTGTCTTCTTTCCTAGTAAATCCTAAATCTCAAAAATTCAGCTGCGCCCGAACAACATCATCAATAGGAGATTGACAGATTGGGCAACTCCTGCCGCTCGATTTCAGCTGATCGGCGCACTCGAAACAGGTACACATATGCCCACACCTGTGAATCACAAGGAACTCGGTGAGAGGCATTTTCACACAACAATGTGTGCACTTTATATAATTTAGTATGCGTCAGAACTGAGATGATCTTGTGAACATGTTACTACTCATAACAAGAATAAGATATGACTTTGATTAAAGTGACTCCAAGTACATGATCTATCCCTGCAAATCATTACCTGTAAAGTAGAGAGTCAACTTGCATTCGATGGCAGATGCAGCAACTGTCCCTTTTTGCTGCTGTTGTGTCGGAGTGGCTTGGCATTAACCCTGTTCAAGAAACAGCATAAGGAAAAAAGAAGTATGTTAGCATAAAGGCACACATCAATGATTACAAATAAAATGCAGTTAAGATGGTAGTAATGAGCAGTGGGGCACTAGCAAAGATAACCAAACAAAGTTCATGTGGCAGTCTACAGGGTTCATTACAGAATCAGTTAATTCAGCAAAAGCAGCCAAAAGGTGCCATACAAAGCATTGAAGATATGCAGCAGTGAGCTGGTCCAGGCCAAGATCTAAGCAACAAGACTGCAACACATAGTCTTGCTTCAAAGACTAGAACTCTTTCCCACTATTGCCTCCCCAAATATTATTGCTATACTCTTTTCTGTGGAGACCTCAGCTGACTGGCCTTTTAAGGCAACCTAGCTCACTTGCACTGGCAGCTCACAAAAAGCGCAGAGTGTTGCCTTGAAAGCCAGATGTAACGTTTCACACTGAGAAGACTGAGGAAGTGAGGATCTGTGTGATAGTTCTCACATTCTATCTATTTCCTACATCCTATATGGAAACTAGAGTAGTGACTTTTTGTTCGTTGCATGTAGAAAGTACAAACTTACAAAAATTATGCTGCAACTCACCTGCCTCACGAAGTGCACCGCACACCTCTGCTTTAATGGAGTGCTGCATCTTTACTTGGGATGCAATACAACTTTCCACCTGCTTCCGCAGTTCATATAATTCATGGTGAATCTGGGACATTTCACCCCTTACCCTGACTTCCATCTCCTAAAACAGAGAATATAGTAAGAATTTGACTTTTCCACAGCTGACATCGAATAGCAGCTCACTTACAAGTAGATTTTGGTTATCGTGATGTTGATTTTTAAATGAAGAATGCTGCCAACTCTCTTGTTGATGGGCATGGGCTCCAAGATGTGTGACAGGAGGTAAGGAACATGGTGCAGATGTCTCCTTATCAGCATCTTGGATTTCATCATTCTGTCTCCAGTACATGCGTTCATCATAGTATCCTCCAAAATCATCCATCATCCGCTGTTGCCTTTGTTTGTGCAGGGCTGTTAGCAAGAGCTGGTTCATTTTATTGCTGAAGTCACTTTCAAGAGACTTAGAGACCTTTTTGCTGCATGGAAAGAAAGAGATATATCATGGCTTGATTCAGTTGAGCTAGTAAAAATAAGTCTGCTTATGGTAACCCTGTTTAAGATGGCAAAATGAATTTGAAGTTTGTATTTTAGAAACTTATTAGCAGATTACAGAGCCATTACTGCTGAAAGGGCAAGATGAATAGCAAACAAACAAAAGTAGTATGGCTAGTTTGCATCTCACTAGTGCCATTATCACTGTGGGAATGATGTGTAATATGCATCTGATTTTTCAAAAGCAACATGCAAAACAGTTCAGACTGGAACTAAGTCCAAATTACCTTTCAAGAAGATTGCAAATGTCAGCATTGCGGGACAAAGAACGATAGTCTGATTGTGTGACAACACATAATGATCTCCACGAGTTCGGGGAGTCTATCCAGGGGCGATCATTGAATTGAATCTGATTATGATTCTCAATATCCCCCATTGCATCCTGATTCCAGCTATCCGGACTCATGGTATCTATAGGTGCAGGCCAACCAAGACTGCTTATCCATAATCCTCTCTCTTCCCACGAACCATTTATGCTTTGGTTGTCTTCTTCACGTAGATTATCTCCACGAGATGATGGAGTCTGTAGATCGTGCAATGTGCTTGTGGTGCTTGGGGAGATGTCTTCCACAAATTGATTGTCATCAACGGTACTATGCTCACTGTACCTTGCAGAGCTTGATGCTTCAGAATATTTCTGAGTATGAACACAAAAGTTTCCCTTGGTTTTCATCTGCTCATTGCAGTGTAGATTTTCTGAGCCATCAGAATTAACAAGACCTTCAACAGACACATCATTTGACTTTTCCTCAGGTGGAACTCTATCATTACGAAATTGTTCATCCGCCCTGCAATTGCTGAAAAGAAGATTTACATTAGGCATAAGTAAACAATCATGTATAAATCTACAAATATTTCAGACAACTGTAACTTGCTCTACACAAACAAAGCAATATAATTTTTTACCCATTATTTTGTTGTTTATAATTGTTTGCTTCTGGTAAGTCTGTCCTGCTGCTACCATACCTGCCCATTAATTGGAGAAATAAAACCAGCTATAAGAAGCTATATACAAGTTCTACAAAAAATCATTGATAGTTAAGAAGCTGCTTACTCTTTCTCATCATACAACTTAAAATAAATCATTTTGATTTTAGCTGACAATCTAAATAAAAAACACTAGGAAGGTCAAGTCACAGACATGAATGTGTTAAAAGAGAAGAAACCATGTGTGTAAATATCTCTAGCTCTCTATGTGTCAACCAAACTTCCTCTGACCATCTAAAATCAATGGTTAATTACAGAGAATGTGACAATACCTCAAGGTATTTTTCTCGGACACATATTGTGGTTGGTGTGGCCTAACTGGTCTTAGTAGAGTGCACAGTTCATCTTCAACTGTACCTCGCTGACGCAATAGCCTCAGACGGAGCATGGACTGCAAGATATGTGAAAGAGCATATGAGCATCAGGTATAGTTGAATATTGAATAACATGGGAAATAGTCTAAAGCATACAGATACAATAGAAGTGCCAGTATCTCTCAGGTATATAAAAAAATGTTGCACATACACCATTGTACATTTGCAGCCAGATTGATGATTGTTATACCATCAGGTGAAAACATTCAGATCAGAACATTGCAGCATCATTAGCGCACTATGGGTTTACCAATCTTTGCCTCAGGGGAAAGAATATTTTTTGAGGGAAAGGAAAGAATACTTTTGTCCTTGAGAAAAGAATAATGACAAAAAAAAACTTATTTTTGTTATGTCTGTTTGTGCCCAGCATACGCTGAAGGGCCTCAAGCAATCAAAATGCTTTCCACAAACAAGATCAACTTCCAAAAGATTAATGTCACTGCTGACATGCCAACAAACCTGCACATCGGTTTCCCCGCGATTCAGATTTCCTATGTACCAGTACCATGCGCAGCACTATTGGCTGGAGTTGGAGTAAAGAATAACCAAAAGGGTTCCAAGTAATTGAAGGTACGATAACAGCTAAACCAAACCTAAAAGGCAATGTCATTAAGGATTGTTGAAATTTGCATGGTACTTGCCCTTAACAAACCACCAAGAAATTATTCATATTTATGTGCCACAAGGTACATGAGATGATATACTAGCAATGAACCTGTCATGTCATGTGGTATGATTCATGTGGCCTCTTGACCACAGCCGTGCAGCATCCACATCTTCGTAGCATGTCAGATTGTGGACGAATCAGAAGAGCCAGACAAATGCAAGATGTTATTAGCCCGAGACATCTTACCCACTTGTTTTGCAGAATCGCAACCTGTGTTACTTTTATCAGTTTTTCTTTTGGGCAAAATAATGTCAAGTTTACATCTTATTAACTAGCTCCTCCTCTGGTCCATATTGACATCCTAACAGATCTGTGAAAGTGAAGTACGCCCATATAGTTCCAAACAATTTCGTGACCTTTTGGTGGAACTTTATAATCCCTACACAGTGGCCCCAAGATTAAAACTGATAAATAAATGCATAAGACTAAATGCACGTCACCTTATTACACATAACTGTCAATTTTTTCTTAACAAAAGAAATTAGCCCTCAATTTATTTCATTTTGGTTTGTACTGACATGTCAACAGACCCTACGAAATGCAGCATGATAATGGACTTGGCACATGACATTGATCAGCAGCGCCAGTTGGGAAGAAACCGATCCACCAAACTCCCATCCAACCCCACGTTTGGGGGTCAAAATCAACAGCTCACGCTTTTTTTTTTTTGTGGCTCGCTTTAATCAAAGGACTTCTCGATCGAGAAACAGAACAATATCCGAGTTGATTGATAAATCCAAACAAAGTACATGAATTAATGATGAAGCACCGATAATTTTGATCCAAAACGCACAATGCGACAGGAAGCTAAGGTTTACCTGGATCCTGCCCTTGTGCGCGAAGCGGGAGACGGCGTGCCTCTCTGCGAGCGCGGCGACCTCGCGCCTCCGGCGGTGCGCCATCGCGGCGACGAGCTCCTCCATGGCGCGGCGTCCGCGCACGGTCCGGACGACGAGGTGCGGCTGGCGCGGGACGTTGATCGCGGCCGACGGGTGCGGCGACGCGCCGCCGCAGCGCGCGGACGCGGGCGACGGCGGCGCGGACTGCGAGAGCGAGAGCTCGGACTTGGCCACGTCGTCGAGCTCCTCCTCGGGGAGCGACGACGCCCCGCTGAGCTTCTTGACGATGCAGCCCACGCGGCCGCGCGGCGAGCCGGTGTCGGAGTCGGACGCCGACGCCGACGCCGCGGGGTCGGCGGCGACGCAGCCGGGGCGCGCCGTGACGGGCCCGACGGCCTCGATCTCGCGCCAGCGCTGGATGAGCGACGACGCGCGCGGGCCCGCGGGCGGGAGCTCGGTGGGCGCCGCGCCGGCGACGGCTGCGGAGGAGGAGGCGGAGGCGGAGGCGGCCCCGGCGGGGGCGGTGGCGGAGGAGGAGGAGGCGGGCCCGGCGACGGCGACGGTGCCGGCGGTGGAGGAGGCGTCGGAGGGCGCAGGCGACGGCTCCCGGAACACGGCGGCGCGGGCGGCGACGGGGCGCGTGGCGGACGTGAGCTCGGACAGCTCGGCCTCCCTGGCGCGGCGTCGCTGGTCGGCCGGTGCCGGGGCGGCGGACGCCGTGACGGCGGCCGCCGCCGCCGCCCATCGCTCGAGGATCTGGTGGCGTCGCCTGGGCGTGGGCTCGCTGGCGGCGGACGCGGAGGAGGGCGTCGGCGCGGCGGCGTCCGGGGTGGAGGAGGAGGAGGAGAAGGAGGAGGACGACGCGTGCTGCGGCGGCGGGATGAGGATGTTGAAGAAGCCCCTGGACCTGGACGGGGTCGGGCGGGAAGGGTCCCTCCACTGCGCGGTGTCGTGAGGCATGGCGGCCACCGAAGAGGCCATGGCCGTGGCCGAAATGGGACGGGAGGAGGATGGAGGGGAGGCGGGAGCCGAGCCGGGGGAACGGCCAGTGGCCGGTGCCGGACGCGTGTGCGGTGGTAGATATAACAGCGCGGGTCGCGGGCTCGGGACCTCGCGATTTTCGCGGGGGTTAAACCGGGGAGGGAGGGAGGGAAAGGCGAGAGGAAAATTGGTGGCGCGGCTGCTGCTAAATTTAGGCGGAGACAGAGACAGACAGGGAGGCGAGCAGGAGAGGTGATCACGCCGGCCGGCCGGGCCGAAGCCGTTGCGGCCTTGCGGTCTGCAGCAATGGGGCGAGCTCGCAACGTCCGGCAAGGCAACCGTGGCGGGTAGGGCAACGGGTGCCGGGTGGGTGGGTGTCTCGCGTGCTCCCGACCCCCGCGCGTCGTGCCGTGCCGTCTGCCGTGCCCCGCCTGTGCCGCGCGGGGAATAGGGCCGTGCTCTCGCTTTCGAGGAGAATGTTACGCCTAGGCCTAGCCTAGCCTATAGTAGGAGAATAGGACCAGTGCTCTCCTGCTGTGTGTCGTGGATGTCGAGACCTCCAACCTGGTCATCAGTCGTCTCAAAAGTTGTTGGCGGCACCAGCTTTCCCTTCTTTTTTTTTCTCCACTCTCGTAGCTCCAAGCAAATAGATTTTTCAATTTTTATGCTCGATTTGCTCACGGGTATACTGCTCCAAGCAAAGGGATTTTTCAATTTTCATGCTCGATTTGCTCATGGGTATACTCCCAAAGTCACCTGCAGACCGCTCTCATTTCCAGGTCGTCCAGGAGCTCCCTCCACGCGCGTCGATCCGCCGCTGCTTCCTGCATGCCCTGATCATGATGCGAATTACAAGGGATTATTAACTTTTTACCATCATAACGGGTGGCGCCTCTCCGTATAGCATCTTACCGGTTGCCACAACACTTTTACCACGGATCTACGAAAGATGCTACAAAAATACCACATTTGCTCACGTGGCACGCCAACTCACTCATCCACGTTGGATCCGTCCCCACACCGAGTGGCAAATGACCTCTGATGCCCCTCTTCTTCTTCGTCGTGACTCCTGTCTCCCATGTGCAGTGTGCCGTCCCGACCACCACGCACCGCCAAGAGACCTCCGTCGCGCTGGGCTGCCGGCTCTTGCGGCTGGACGGCGAGGCGGCGCGGAGCAGCAGGGGCACGCAGCGGCCGGCGGGCAGGTGCCGAGGTCGAGTTCCGGCGGCGCACTCCGGCGAGCTCCGGCGGTGCTCCCAAGACCGCGCTCCAGCAGGCGGGCGGCGAGGCCGAGCTTCGGTCAGCAGGAAGGCAGGCCAACTCGGCGGTGAGGAGCATGTCGGCGCTGGAGAACATGAACTCACACTCCCCGTCGGCGCGCAGGGTGACGAAGGCGAGCGCGGTGCGCGTGCCGGCGTCGAAGACGACGCCGCCGTCGTCGACACTGTTGTGCGGAGGATGGCCGTCAGCATACGGCCGAAGGTGCCGAACTCGTCGTCCCCGAGCTTTGCCGACGAAGGCGGCCTCGCCGCCGAGGCGCGAGACCGTGATGGCGACGTTGGCCGGCGCGCCGCTGGGGGCCTTGAGGAAGGCCGGTGCCTGAGGCGACCGAGCTCCGTGGGCCGACGTTAGGAGGAGGGAAGGCGAGGCGCAGCCTCGGGACACGACGATGCTCTGCGACTTCCCGTCGCGGACCGCGGGGCCCTGCTCGGGAGGACAGGCGAGCGAGCAGGAGGAAGAAGGGGGCCTGGCGAGCGCAGCAACAGGGCAGCGTGGGTCCTGCCGAGCTCGCCCCCCGGTGGAGGAGGAGCTCGCCCTCGCGCTGATGGTGTTGACCCGACGGCGTTGGTGGAACGGAAGTTGAAGATGATTATGACATGCGGGTCCCACGCATCAGTGACAGTAGAAAGAGAGAAAGGGGTGCGGTTAGAGGAAAGAGAGGGGCAGCCTGGTCATTTTGCATACCTTGCTGACTTGGATCCGAGCTGGACTGTGGAGCTGGCGTGCCACGCGAGCAAAAGTGGTAAAAGATGATGTATTTTCTCTCTCGTCTGGTAAAGATGTTGTGGCAACCGGGAAGATGAGAATCGGAGAGGTGCCTCCCGTTATGATGGTAAAAAGTTAATAATCCCTTGCGTTACCGCCAAACAAGTAGCCGTTGACGTGGCGCGAACTGTTTAATCGCTGATGTCATCAGTAATCAAAGCCGAAAACGAGTTGGCGCCCTCTTCCGCTTCCCATTACCGTGAGGATCGGTAAATCCGAGTCACCGCCGACCACGCAGCGTCAAGATCAGGACCGACTTGTCAGAGAACTTGTCAAGCACGGGATCAACCGCCCGAAACGCCCGTCTTTTAAGACCTGAATTATTACTGCTTAATACTCCTACAGTACTAAACGTAGCAGTAGATGCCAACGCACGTTACTTCATGGTTATTATATAAATCCTCTGACTTCAACGCTTGTGCTCCACAATCATCAGAGGCTGTTAGGTACGAGTACGGTGTTGTTTAATAACAGAACGTGGCAGAAAAAAAAAGCTCCTGGATCCAAGGAAGGAAGTCCTCCTGCACCAATTCATCAGTGCTGCGTACCAAACGCATGCAGCAGCACTGTGGCTATCGTATGTTCCTGGATTTCTGGAGTGGTTCGCTGGTCATCAGGACCTCACCTAAAACGTACACGTACGTGCTGCCGGAATACGTCTATCCGGTCAGCTTTCCTTCTTTTATTTTTCCCTTATATTTCCTGTGAGGAAAAAAAGATTTTTTCATTCTAAGGATATTGCGAAAATGTGAAATTTATTCTCATTTTTTTACTTGGTGCAAATCAATCTCTTAACTAATTAAAATAGTGTGTTTATCATCCCACTATAGTTTAACAATAGTTTACAAACAAAGATCAGAACCGAACCGTTAGGTTGTTCTTTGACAATTTCTATTCTCCATCTACCAGATCACAACAGAACCGTTAGGTTGTTCTTAAAAGGGACAAAGGTTGGCTATTTTAGGACTTCACTGATTCTGCATCTGGGGTCATGAGCTCAATTTGTAAGCTACTCCGGTCAATATTTGTTTCAAACATTTGGAACTAACAACACCACCTGAAGTCGTCGTAGCAGCAGCCAGCAGCACACTGCTCCGATCCAACCACTCACATAAATACGTGCAGCTGCCAACACACTCTCCGTACGTGTAGAATTTCTCTCTGGCACCTGCTTCAACTACCTCGCCTACTGTACTGAACGTGTAGCCTGGGTCGTCTGGCCAGATTGGGCGTGTGGTACCCATACCCCCAAGGGCTAGCCATTGGAGCAAAGAAGATTTCGAATTTTGAGCCGGAAGCAGGCTGCATGCATTTGAAATTAAAATTCTACGAGCGGAAATGAGATTAAATTTACGTGGATGCGTTAGATTTTTTTTTTGTGGTGAGCTCACGCGTGATGAGCAATTAAGTGCCGGCGCGGCGCCTCCCGCGGCTCGTGTGCAAATCATCGTGCATCTTCGCATAGCCTGGGATACATTATGCATACAGTATATATACTGGTACTAGTGTTTTCTTTCGTATATATAGATCCTCAATATACATTTGACAATTAAAATTCCTCGCTTCCAAAATATAAAAAGTGTTTTAGAGTCGTGTCAAATTAAATTTCTCTAAATCCGTGATGACACGTCTTTAGATAATGCACTTATTCGATGTTAATACATTTTATACAAACTGGATCAAATCTAAAAAAATTATATTTAGGACAAAGTTAAAATAAATTGCATCATTTTTAAAAAAGGAAATAGTATCACACATTGATTGGTGCCCTGTGACTTGTGTCCTCCGAAACCAGTTGTGTCAGTCGCCTTCCGGGCTCCGCGCTCGTTGCCCGCGGCCTCGTCTCCCCCTCCCCGCCACGGATTTGAGGGCTTGAACGAAGCTCTTCCTCCTCCCTCTCCCTCAAATCTTCTCTGAAAAATTGAGATTTACTGGTTCCTCGATCCACACATCTCTATCTCCAACTGAATAGCAATCTTCTGTTGTGAAGGACGAATCCCGTCTCAGTGATAAGTCGATAACATATATGTTGTAGGAAAAAGCAATACAAACTTCTAAACCTTCCCCATAACTCATGATCTATAATATTTTTCATGAAGGCACTATATGTTGTTGCCATGAAGAAATTAGAATAGTGTCGAACATAGATATTTGTCTAGTAAAAAACTCTAGAAGGACACATGTCATCATCCTATATATGAATTCCCGTGGATTATAAATATATAGAAAGCCCCCTTTCTTGTCATTCCATCCATCCATGAGCATGGTGAATGCAAGGGTATGGTAGAAGAGAGCAAGGTAGTAGTGATAGTTAGGTCCTTCCCCAGATCTGAATGTTTCTGCAACATGTTTGGAGTATCTGTTGACTATGTACCGTTTTCTCAAATCATGATGAATGTTTTACAGATTACTAGTTGTAGGGCCTATTGACTTCCATCTTGCTTCAATGTCCTTTCTAAACTCGTAGTTAATGCTGGTGCAGAGCATACTTAATTGATGTTCTATGTGTCCTTTAAGTGCAACATGTTTGTGTCATGATGCACCCTTAGGTGATTAGTGTCGGATGTGGAGCTACAAATTGAGAATTTGTTAGGACATGATGGTACTATATATTTTGTCTATTTGATAGGATTTATAATTTGATAATGGATTGATATCATTGTTAAAAATCCGCACAGTTTCTGGTTTGCATGATTTCAAACCATCATGAAAACCATTTCCTAATAGTTTCATATTTCTGCTGATATTTGAGAGAACCGATCTGTAGTAGCAACATTAATTTTGCTAATAAGTAGCACATAACTCCTTATAATTAATTTTGTGAGAGGATTGAACATAACAAGAGTTCTTTGCTTTGTAGTGATGTATCAATTTAACAATACTATTTCACAAGAATTTCGTTCCTTGCTTTCTTTGTTTTTCTAACAATGTAATGTAGTTTTTTTCTCTTAATTAGGTGTAACACATGCATACAATTTCATTTTTTGCGTATTCCCTTTATAGGTTAGCAAAGAAATAAGTAATCCATAATGACTTCAGTTCAGGATCTAATGTACGAGCATAATGTGTTGCGTTTGAGCTTGAGTACCAAAAGCTCAAGTGCCCCTGAGAAGCACAAATTCTTTGGAAATGCATTTATTGTTTATTGTAAAAATGGGAGATGTTTAGTAAAGATTTGTGTCCACTGAATGTTAAAAGTAACAGTAAATCTAGAGGAGAATTAGAAGTACCATTTATCTAAGTTATATGTCCCTTGTTTTGATGCTGATGTGGTTTGTAGGTATGCTGACAGAGACCTTGTGATTCTTGAGTTAGTGGTTTGCGGCAAGACTTAGATCATGTTAGCTTTGTTGATGATTATGATGTTCTTTTTAACTGGAAAAGATGTTGATCTAATAACATTCTATGAGATGCATGTTCAAGTTCTTAACAAAGTTCTTGACAAACCAGTGATGCTGGATGGAAAGATAGTATAATGACTCATTGAATCAAATCATTTTGTATTCTACATTTATAATTATTTGTTTATTGAGTGCTAATTCAATTTTGTCTGAGCAAACAACACTTCTAAGCAAGGCACATCAGGTGCTCCTATTATCATGATACAAACTACGGTTGTGGCTGGAGTTAAGTGTCAAGGAAAATTGCAACGAAGTATACAATTTCAAGCCAAAGTGTGAAGGCAACTTTTACTAGCTTTAGTGCTTAAAAAACATGCAGAGTGAGGCATGTGATCGAAAATTGGTTAGCTAATTTTCATTCGATGGGATCAAATGTGTATGGTAGGGACTAGGGACAGATATACACACGACACATGAAAATATGTAGATTAGATAGCAGCAAAGGTCCAAGGTGTTCGACGAAATGCCGCCATGGCCGTCGTGTCTCCAACACCCTCTCGCCATCGCTCGCTGTGCCACCACCTTCTCCAGGAAGGAAACACCTTTCCTCCTCCTCCTCTAGACCCGCCTCCGTATGCGCATCCCACGAGCAGCAGGTAGGTAAATCAACCTTACAACTGACTCCCGCCCCACCCACATCAATCTCATAGCAAGTGCTGCAAGTGTGTCTAGGGGGACAACGACGAGCGGTCGTTGGTCATGGTGGGCGGCAGCCAGCAGTGCGGCGGGGGTATATATACGCCTCCATAAGGGCCAAGACCCTGGTGCCCCGCCTCAACGTCGTCGTCGTTGAGAAAGGGAGGTTCTTGTCCAAGGTCCGGCGGTGGCCGATGCAACGTCACCAATGGCCATCACCTTGAGCCCTTGGTACACGCAATCCCCTAGTATTGCTCTATCATTGTCATCTACTATGCTTGCTTGGTAAGTGGCAATGTTGCTTCATCTCGTACCGCCCCCAGGCCTGTTCACCGGGTTGGGTCGAAACCAGCTAACCCGCCAACCCAGCCTGACCGGACCGTAGAAGCGGGTTCGGGTTAGTTGGTTTCTGGTTAGAGCCCGTGTATCTAGCAACAGGTTAGAGTTGAACACAGTTTCGAACCGCACAAACCTGCTCAACCCGCAATAGATGGCAGTGCAGGCAGATGCGTAGCAGGTGGCAATGGAGGAGAGCAATCTTAGTATCTTACAGAATTGCATCTTCATGGATTGGGATGCGTACACGTCCATGAGCGCACGCGACGGCCCTACCGGTGTCCGTGTTGGTCGGTGATGAGCACGCGGTCGGGGTAGAGTAGGTCGCGCACGGCGATGCCCTCAGCGAAGAATGGTTGGAGAGGGCCGGACGCAGCCCGTCGCCACCGCAACCGTGCGCGAGGAGGATTTGCTCCATGGCCTCGGTGGTCCTGAACGAGGACGGCGGACTTCTCGATAGCGATCCTATTCGTGCCGGGGCACGAAGACGCGGCGGCGCCAGCAATGATGGCACGGTGGCGCAGCGCGTCCTCCTCAACGGAGCACGTGTCCTCTATTGGAATTTCTAATTACATAGATGCGAATTCCTGATTTCCTGTCTAGTGGATCAAAATTGATCCCACGTTACTACAGAGCGGCGGAGCGAGCTAGCAAATCAGCAGGTCGTGGACGACAAAGGCTGAAAGCATGGAGGAAGAAGACGATACTTCGCTGCAGTCACAGTGCGAACTGCAGGCGGCGGGCGAACTGCAGAAAGGAGGCGAGGGGAAGCGACGTAGGGGTTCGAGAAGGGTGTGGATAGACGGCCTTCCGACCGGTCGCTCATAGCCGGCAGCGACGCGCGCGTCGGAGACGAACTTCAAGCGGTGGCGGCGGCTGGTGACGGGGCTATAGCGGTTCAAACCCATGTGAACCGTGAACCAGCCCAACAGAACCTATCAGCATCAGTCCGGTGCAAATCGTAGAACCAGACCAACCCGATCTAAACCAGTTGTTGTCGGGAATCCTATCTGTCTTCCGGAAGGAACAACCCGATTTTTCCAAAACGGCATGCGGCCACATTGCCTATCGAGCGGCTGGCATTGCGTCAAGATTTGCGCGCCCTCCTCTCCCGTCTCCCACCCCGCGCCGCTAGCACGGCGCTAACGATCGCGGCGCCGTGATATAACAGCACGACGCCAGAGGTCATGGCGCAGTGTTGTTATACCACGGCGACATGGCCTGTGGCGCCGTGCTCGCAGCTAGCGTATGCGGTCGCAAGCCGTTGCGAGAGTTCTTTTCTGCGGAAGGTAGGATGGAAGTTGTCTTCCACTTGCTCCAAGATTCGTGCATGCAATAGCAGCCGTTGGATCCAATCCAACCCTAGCCCCTTTCCTCTCCTCCCGCCTCCCTCTGACCCCGCGCCACGCCGCCGCCGGCCGCACACGCGCGCCATGCCTGGCGGCCCCGCGCTCGCCGGCTTCCCCCCGCGCCTCGCCGGCTCCCCTGCGCACCTCCGCAGCCCGGCGCGGCCGCACGCGACCTCCACGCCGCGCGCGCCACCGCGGCCGGCCGGCCTGCACGCCGCGCGCCACCGCCGCTCGTAGTTCAAAATGTTGGTTCCCAACAAATGTTGGTCATAAAAATGTTGTAACATTTTGTAAAATGTTGATGAAAAAATAACGTAAAATATTAAAAAAAATGTTGTAACATTTTTGAAAAATGTTTCAACATTTTTTTAATAGTCATGAGGTGGGATGGTTAAAAACTATTAATTAGCAGATCTTAGGTGAGCTTTTGATGAGCTAGAAATTACAATGTTTATCCACCTTCCGGTAGCCATATAGGAGCCCCCAGTTGTTGCGGTCTGGTTTCCATAACCAGGCAAACCCAGCAGCAAAACCCGTAGTTGAACAGGGCTACCGCCCCCACAACTCTTACGTTACCGATTACCTGCTACGTACGTACGTGCACGGTAGGTGCGCGAGCACATCTATACTATAAGGAGCGAAAACAATTGAAAACTTTTCTCACCCAATTCAAGCCCACCTTACCCCTCATGCCGGACCCACCTGTCATATGTTTTTAGGAGTGGATAGGGTGGAAGGACTATGAAGTACCAAAAAATCGTAATTTGGGGAGCGTTTCTGCCAAAAACATAATGTTTTTCTCACCGACCCCGCGCCTACCCGCCGCATGTACACGCCTTGGGTCCACCACCCGTGTTGACCCACCCGCACTGCCGGCTCGCCCAGCACCCGCGTCGACCCGCCTTCCCGCGCGCCCCCGACTGTGCCCCCCGGATCCACGCGCTGTGGCCACGCCACGCGCGAGCTCGCGCTTGCCGACGGTGGTGGCCGTGGCGCGCACCGTGCTCCCCCCTGCCATGGCAGCCAGTCCGTGCACGCCTACCATGGCTGTCAGCGCAACTCCGCGGCGGCGTCACCGCCATCGGCTTTCCCTCGCGCCGCCCCACCCGGTGGGCCTCAGCCAGCGCGGCGGTGGGAGAAGCAGGGTCGTCGTGGCCACCGGTGGCCTGCGCGGTGGTGCGGGGAGCGGGGGCACTGGCCGAACCGCGCTGCGGCGTGGAGGAGCGGGGCCCTGCGCCAAGATTCTGTCGCCCTGCTCCAGCCCACCTCAAATTGATCTCATGCTCTTCACCTCGAGCAGCACTCTTTCTTCTCTCTGTTCTTGCACCATGGCATTGGCGGGACGGAGGAGCGAGGGTGGCGCGGCCGGAATCGAGCATGGGGTGGGATGCGATGCCGGTGGTGTCCCACCTCTGTTTCCCCATCCATCCATTAGGACGAGGTTGACGCAGTTGCGGTGATTGGGTTGGTGGGTGTGGAATGTGGAATTTGCTTCACGGACTTATATTTGCTTGCTTGCTAGATGTCGATTTAGCTCCACACTCATCTGGTGCAGGGAGCTTTTGTTGCTTCATTTGCATGCTTACTCAAGATTCTTGACAAAAATGCCAGAGTTAACTAACACACACTCAAGGTCAAGCTCTGACTCTACTTCAAGTTAATGTTAACTCATTTATCATAATAGCATTTAGAGAGTTCCTGTTGCTAGATGATTTTTCTCTTAATCCTAGCTACTATTTCCATCATGCAGCTACTATCAGTTTTAGGATATGGATATGTTTGGCTTGCAAGGTAATTTTAGTGCACCTACATCTTGTTTTATGCTTATATATCCTGCTATGAATGCTAATTCATCATATATTTCTACTGGTGAAGAAAAGATTGTCGCTGATTGCACTTGAGATTTTAAGTAGGATATATGTTCCATGTTACCATAAGCATACATACCATGTTCTTTTCTCTTTTTAGAATCCTAGATAGATGCATTCATTTCTTTAATCATATATGAAAAAAAAACTTTGTTTTGAATCATCGGTGCTACTAAACTGCTACCTTAGTGGCTACACATTAATCTCCTTTGCTGTAAAACACACACACATCTACATTCTCCTTAATGGTGTATATATTTATTTTTTCTTGGATTTTTAGGGTGCAACGTGTTCATAGTTTGGGACAGATACATGATGGGTTGATGGTGACCTACGATGAGTGATAAGTGGAAGCTTCTTGCGGGAGAAGAATCGACCACGATGGACCGATGGTCTCCCCTGATCGTGTGCTTTGCAGCTGCTTGGATGACACAGTTAAGTGCTTGAGAGCTGCTAGGATTACATGGTTAATGTGCTTGAGGGATCAAGTATCTCATCTTTAAAGAAACCGTGGCAATAAAGCCACAGAGAGAGGTACCTTCTCACCATTTAATTGTTAATTTACGCAGTTGTAAATTTAGAGAGGGTGACAAAGCAAGCAAATGGTAATTTGCAGAAAGAAACAAAAATAATTGATATGTCTATTTTTTGTTGCTAAAATCCTAACATGAACTAGATAAACCATTCTACAGTATTTTTTATCATATTTGCTCGAAACATGACCACACAACTATATTGCTAAAACTGAAATCTAATTTAAGGATACTTAGGATGTTTGCTTTGCCTGGTAGGTATCTCCGGAAGGAGGAGATGACAATTCAAAAGATATAGCTGTAGCTGCTAATGCTGCTGCCAACGGGGTAAATGAATTTCTTGAGCCGTCTGCAATTCTCTTTGTTTTCAGGGTTAAGTTCTTGAGCATGCCTCGTTGTTTTATAGATGATACATGGGTGCAAGACGACGACCAATCCAAGTATTTGTAGGCTACTTCTCAACCCCCGAGTTTGTTGTTGTCTCTTAAGGGAATTCTTTAATCCCCATCTTCTTCCATGGGTTTTGCACTTCGCTGCTGTTTTTTGTTTAGTCTCCTTTGACCTATGACTCCAGCCTTTTTCCCACAATCTCCATTTTTTTGGTTCTTCTTGGACTGGGGTTGCAAGGGATATGAAAGGAGGTGGGATGGTAGCTTCGCGAATCTGGCGAGGCATCGCCGCTGGCCTAAGCGTTTGCAGGGCACAACCCGCAATGCAAGACGGTGCAGGTCGACAAGACCCACAAGGGACGGGCTGGAGGTCATCGATGAAAGCTCCAGTAAGTTTGATCCTTCCCTCTCCCACCCAAGCAATATCCTTGCACCATGTCATGCTTCTTCGTGTTTTGAGAATTAAGCTGCAAATTCCTGAAACCGGAAAGTTGGGAGCATAGTGTAGAGGCCATGCTTATTTCCTATTATGCGCCTGCCCGATATGATGATTTCTCATATGTCACTTGCTCAATACATCCGTTTATAAAAGTGGTTTGGGATGTCAAAATTAATGCAGCATAAACCACTCCTATAATGTAGATGGAAGTTTCTTAGTTATTATCCCTAATCGATAGCCATTCTCTAAGTGGAACCATCTCTTCTTGTCATAGGACAGGGTTCGGAGATGAGAATGACGATGCATGGACGGCAAACATAAGTTGGTTCAAGGAGTATACCGACATTTGCAGGGTAAGTGAGTATTTCTGAAGAACTGGATTTTCTCTAGATTTATCGAACTGAAATTGATTTATCCCTCCTTTCAGGGAGTGGAAAAGGCTACCATCTGCTGCTCCTTGGATGGACAAAGGGGTTATGTAATCTAGATGATGGCACTGATTTATTGTCAAATTTAGGTGATGTTATATTGTTTGGTTACTTAAACCAATATAATTGTTTATTAGATTTTTTAAACGGAAACTTAACACGTGTATATATCTATTGTAAATACACATTATTATTTGTTAGATTTCTAATAAATATATTTTTACTGGATTTTTATATATTTCTAAAAGTACATCTTGGAAAAAAATCAATTGTTAGTTTATCTAATTTTTTTACTACACGTGCGACACGCACGTGCTCACGTACAAATGCAAACTGCTTCGTTCGTTGCAGGCCCCACCAGCTAGCAGACCGGGATCCGATCCACAGCATCGTGCCTGGATCCACGCCCTTGGAAACGCAATCCGGACAGCCTTTTCGCGTAACGGCCAACCGGATCGTGGCAAAACCTCCGGCCGGTCTCGACTCTCGACCGCGCACCATCGTGCATGCATCCACGCAGCTAGCGGCGCCGGCGCGGCGGGCCTTTTCGACCGGTCCGATCCAGCTTGGAAGCACTACCTGAAAAGACACACGGATGACTAGATTTCTATAGCCAGGCAACAACAGCATCACTGTGCTCGAGATCGAGAGCCAACTAATCTGGAAGTATCCGTGTCTTTTCATTCCCTTTGGACCCATATTACTACGCTTGAAATATTGAATGAAATGAATGGGCTTTTCAGTCAAGATCCACAGGCATCATGGCGTTTGAACCCTGCCCCATCTTTTACGAGCAGCGTCGTGTTTCTTTATTCTCAGCTGTGCATCACAAATTAATTAATGAAATGATAAAGGGCAGATGGATGATGTTTAATTATGATTATTTGATTGTTAAAGTGTAAGAGCCTTTCAGAAGAAAACCTAATGCTAGAGATGGCCGTGTAGTATGTGGCCGATCCCATCATTAGGCGCGTATGTTTTTTTAGGGCTCATGAGGCACGTACTTGAGACACGATTATATGTATTGCTTGCCGTTAACTCAACAGAATTTATTTTGTTTCTATTTTATACTAAAATAAATTCTTCAACAGTTTAGGTTTATTATAGGAGAAATTTTAGTATGTTTGAAAAAAATGAGAGTTGTCCATTCGGATATTGCTCTGAATCATTTACTATAATAACCTAGTCAACATATAAAAATCTAATGGTAAAAACAAAGAAAGTACCATATGACATACTCTCTCCGTCCCGTTATGATTGTCGCTCCAAAAATAAACCACAAACCAAGACAGCGGAGAAAAGACCCTGTCACCCCTATACTCCCTCCGTCCCGCACATGGGTGGGGCCCACCGTCATTTTTCTTCTCCTTGCTCTCCCCGCTGCCGGAGAAGCCGCCGCGCCTGGAGGGCCGGGACGACGCGCGCGGAGCCGCACCGCCGGGGAAGCCACCACACCGAGAAGCCGAGCCCCGCAAGCCTGGAGGCCGGGTTACTGCACCTAGAGGTTCGGGACGGCGCGCGCGGATAAAGGGCAGATGGATGATTATTTGATTAAAGTGTAAGAACCTTTCAGAAGAAACCTAAAGCTAGATGGCGGTGTATGTGGCCGATCCTATCATTAGCCACGTAGTGTACTTTTTTAGAGCTCATGCGAGGCATCTAAAAAAACGATGCTGGCCATTAACTCAATGGTTTTTTTTCTATTTCAACTAAAAAAAATTCGTCAACGATTTAGTTTTATTATTATAGGAGAAATTTTAGTATATGTTTTAAATAAATGAGAGTTGCCCATTCGAATATTCAATAATATTCCTCTGATTCATTTACTATAATAACCTAGTAAACATACAAAAATAGAATGGTAAAAATAAAGAAAGTACCATGAAATACCTGAAGAGAAGTAAAATAATAATAATTATTACTATGATATCTTTTAATTATGTGTAAGGGGGGTGTGTGTGTGTTAAAAAAGAAAAGTACAAGCAAATACTACAAATTCGTGATTGTCGTCCTATTTGGCCACTGCTACCGCTGTCACATCAAATTACAGAGAAAAAAAATTATGTGCATTGTGCCATTGTCACACACGCGTTGGCTCCGATCGTGATGTCGATCGATCCAGACGCTTCACGACCAACAACCTTTGTGTGTGTTGTTCACCGTGTTCGTTCAATTCAATCCGTACGTACCATATCTCTTGCGTACGAGGTCGACGTGGCACTACTTCGATTGGTAGCCCGCAGCCCTACTAGCCCGTCTTCCAGGTCGTCGCACCCAGTCGAATTAACATCTCCCAACCTCCGATCGTACACATCCTCAAAAAAAAAACCTCCGATCGTACACGCGCGCATTTGGACGGCGCGGGTCGTCGTCCTACGTGGCGACTGCCGGTACGATGAGGGCACTATACGTGCGTGCGCATCCATTCATCATGCATGTCGGCACGTCGCAGTTGCGTACGGGTTGAGATACCCCTGCTGCGAGTGTTTCCTTGGATTTGCATCTATCCGAAGAGGAGTGGTTGAATTCATTCATTCACAGGTCGCTATATATTGAGTACAATATAACTTCATTTTTTTCGAAAGAAAATTAAAGGCGCTAGCTGATTTTTTAATGTATTTCCGGAGCCCTTTTTTCCCTCCATATACTATGTACTGAATATGTGGGCGTATATATTGTTTAATTGCTGTTGCAAAAATACAAAAATATAATGTCGTCACAGTTGCGTACGGGTTGAGATACCCACCTGCGAGCAGGTTAAATTTACCGTTCGGTTTTACCGGGAACCAGTATTACCGGTCCGGACCGGTAGCGGGTGCTGATCGGTTATCAAAAAAGACCGACACAACAAAACTAGTAACCGGACGGTAAGATCAGTTACCAACCGGTCACACTGGTCTTACCGTGTACACCGGTATATAATTAATGCTGGCTGCGAGTCTTTCCTTGGATTTGCATCTATCCGAAGAGGTGTGGTTGAATTCACTCACAGGTCGCTATGTCTTACAATATAACTTCATATTTTTCGAAAGAAAATTAAAGGCGCTAGCTGATTTTTTTATGTACTTCTGGAGCCCTTTTCCCCTCCATGTATATGTGAGCGTATATATTGTTTACTATAATTGCTGTTGCAAAAATACAGAAATATATTGCTGTCGCTAGTCAAGGCCAGTAAAATGGGTTCTGCTGCATATATATGACAGGATAAAAAAAGACGTTTATTTAACGAGAAATTTTAGAGTGCTTATTTTTTTTATGAGCCGTCCATCCGACGAGATCCAACGGTAGAAGTATCAGGAAGTACCAGGAAATTTCTATGAAGAAGTATGAGGAAGTATCAATTTGGTGGGACTCACAAAAAATTTTAATTAATATTTTTTAATTAAGAAAGGGTATATGAGTAATTTCTCTTATGTGACCGGGTACCTCCAGACCACATCTCCATCGGCCGCTGAATGTCCCGAGCACGGGGAAGCGCCTCCGGGCCTTCTTGTTCGTCGTCGGCCGGAGTTGCTGGCCGATGCAGAGCTCGCCCATGCACACAACATGGACCATCACGCCGCTGCCGAGCTCTCCCGTGTGCACAGCGGCAGCCGGTGCCGAGCTCGCCCGCGCACGCAGCGGTGGAGGCCGGGGCCCAGCTCCCTCGCGGCGGCCAGAATCGAGCTTCCCTGCGCAGCCGGGGTCGAGCTCGGCCTCAGGTGCACTCGCGACGACCGGTGCCGAGCTCGCCTGCGCGCAGCACCAGCGGCCGGGTCTGAGCTCCCCGCGTGCACCCGCGGCGGCCGGTGCAAAGCTGGCCCGTGCGCGCAGCGGTGTGTTGGAATTTTAGGTAATTTCCAGATTAAAACCAGAATATAAATTATGACGAACTGAGTAACTAGATTAAACATGTGTAGAAAACTCATATCACAGATCATAGCAACTAGTGTAAGCACGATTCGTACATTAGACAGACAAGGCAAATCATGATGAACAAATAAAACCATAGCAAGATGAGAGTGTACCCAAAGGTGGGGCGGTTGCCGGGGGCAACCGATGCGCCGTTATCCTCTGGATTAGCCATACTAATCGTGGGAGGACCTCAGTCGATGTAGTCGTACGATGTCGAAGCAGGAAGATGTACATAGTGAAGTCCCTCGAACGGTCACCAGGACGTAGATGTCACCAAGACGTAGATGAAGTAGTCGTTTGGGAGCCGTCGCGCGAAGAGCGCTTCCCAAAAACCTTATTCGCCTTCTCCCGGTGCAGGATCGCAAAGACGACGGTTCCGGAGACCTGCTCACCCGGTCGCAGGTGCACGCGAACGATCGGGTTGGAGTCTTGGCGACGGCGGCACAGCAATGAGAAGAGGCAAAATCTAACTCGTATAGATCACCTTAGGGATACCCTTACTTGGGGCCTTCCCGTGTGATAGTCTATAATGCGTTCTTTTCATGAGGGGTTCGTCCATATTTATTAGGAGAAAAACTCCTAACACCCTTGTCTATTAGCAATGTGGAACTAATAGATGGTGTACCCCTTTAACGCTAATAGACCTTTGAGATTTATTCAGAATTATTTATATGGGCCAGGTGCATATATCTAACACGGTGGCGGCCGGGTCCGAGCTCCCCCGCGCGCACCAGCGACGGCCGGTGCTGAGCTCGCCCTCGGGCGCACCCGCGGCGGCCGGTGCCGAGCTTGACCGTGCGCGCAGTGGTGGCAACCGGGTCCGAGCTCCCCCGCACGCACCCACGGCGGTCGGTGCTGCTCGCCCTCGGGCGCACCCGCGGCGACCGGTGCTTGACCTTGCCCATGCACGCAGCGGCGGCGGTTGGAGCCTGCTTGATTCCCCAGCAGCCGCGCCGCTTGCACCTAGCACCTAGTCCCGCAAAACACCGGTGCCGGCGTGAGCGATGAGGCGAGAACGCGGCTCGCTCGGGCACGCACGAACCGCCGGGCCGGAGAGTACGAGCCTTCTCCGTTGCGGCCGCCGGCGCGACGTGAGCACCAGCAAGTCATCAAGGATGCCAGGTCCAGCTCGGCGACCGGCAGGAGGTCGATCACTACTACTCTCGCGTGAGAGAGTGAGAGATGCGCGGGAGCCGGGAGGCGACGACGCGAGGGGTTCGCCGGATCCATCGACGAAGAGAGAGAAGAGATTACCATAATGCCTTTTTTAATTAGTTTAATTTTTTAATTAATTAGTTGGTGGAAAAATCAAAATGCTTGATACTTCCCGGTACTTCCCAATACTTCAAATGCACCGTAAAAAACCTCATATTTCTAACCAGTTTCATGCCAGATAATTTCTTTTTTAGCGCAATGCATGTGCCAGTTAAATGCATGCGCTACAGAAGGGAGAAAAAAACTGGATCGGAGTGGACCAATAAAGGGACAAAAGCTAACTTCCAGAAACATAATTGATCCATATCATAGGCGCATAACTCAATTGCCAATACGTAGCGTGTGGCATTGACCAGAGAGGGAAGCTTCGTCACGTGGCCATCTTTGCCGTTTCCTCCCTGTTCGCTTTCGCTCTCTGATCGATTAGAGAATGCTTGTGAGAGTACGTACTCGTGTTATTAAATTGTGAAAATAAATTAGGTATCGCTCGCTCGAGTGATTTGTGGCAATCTCGCTCCATATACACAACGTTGTTGTCCACCATGCATTCAGCTCGGATCTTTTTCTAGTTTAGAGCAAGTATTATAAACGGCGAAGAACCGGCGAAGTCCTACATGGAAGAGAGAAACTAGGCCGAGAGAGAGAGGAGAACGGGCCGTTCGCGAGTCGCCGGCTTCAGCGGGCGGATACACTCTGCGGCAGCTTCGTTCGCTGCGCTTGGGCATTATTCAAGTGAGGCTCGCCACCACCGCGCGCTCCTTGCAGCCAGCAAGCCAGCGAAACTATTATCCTTGCTCTTATGGATTCATATATGCACACACCTTTCCAGATCTTAGCAACGCCTTTCCAAGTACTTTACTTGTTGACTGAAGTTTAATTAACACCATGGTAGCAAACGACAGAGGGTGTTCGTTCTTGGGGACGACGGCGGCGGGTGGCGCAGGTTGCTGTTGTGCTCTGTGCCGGAGAACCGGCAGAGGATACGGCCGCTCCCCAAGAGAATGTGCCCGCTACCGCAAGCGTATGGCTTGACCTTCCGTCGTTTTGATAATTTCTGTTCGAATATAAGCAGCCGAGACCCGAGGGTAGGTGTCGTAGTAGCCGCTTGTACATTTTGCTGGACTTTGAAAGCTCAAATTACAGGCTGAATGAAGTCTTCAGAAAGAGACCCAAGATATAGGTACATGCATCACTACTGTTGTTCAGTACAGCTCCGATTTTTAACCAGACGTATTTTGACATTTTTGTTTCCTAACAGAAGACTTTGCTAATAATTACTCTGTTAATATTTTATTAATTATGCGATACAAGAGTACAGAGACGTCGACAGGTTTTATTTTTCAAATATGGATCGAATTACATCAATATTTGTATTAAAAAAAACTACGCATTAGTAAATAAGTTGTCGCTCAAAGTCTTATTCTAGCGAGAGGAAATAAGAGGTTTGTATATATGTAATTTCAAACATATAGATCGAGTAGCAAAGTATACGTACTAGACTTCAGCACCTACCACTATATATATAATAAATACGTACGGTTCAACAAAGCTACCACAGTTTCGTACCGTGGAAAATTTCCATGCGCACACCTACTACTTCATATGCATCCTCAATGCTGACCGCTCTATTTATTTCGGGCTAGAAGAAGATTTGTTGATTTCGACATTCAAGTGGTCACTACTCACTATACTTAATTTATTTAGATCGGTGTGTAAAATTTGCCGCAGGTGCTTTTGTGCTAAAACGTACTAGCCGGGGTTCCGAAACACCCCCCCCCCCTCCCCACCCACATCCCCAAAGCTCCCGTAGCGCTTCGTAAGGCAAAACAGACAACTTCGTCTCCGAACTTGACATATTCCTCAATTTTTATTTTTTTGTCAAACTCGTTCTTGTACTAATATATGGCTCCATATTGGTACGAAACTAATACAAAAAGTCTATTTTACCTTTGGTTCTCTTCTCTCTTCAATTTTCACCTTTAGAATTTTAATAAGATTTGATCTCAAAATGAATATGAGAATACATATATTTGAAAAAACAAATTAAATTTTTTAAAATATAGTTATATTTTGAAACGGAGTGAGTATTGATGATGATTGGCGCACGAGTAATAACGGCGCCGATATGATCGACGACAGACAAACACGACGGCAAAGCGGTTCTCACGTGGTGCGTTGCGTACCGATCGAAGGACAGATCGAGAAGGTCCATCCAATCCAAGTGCTGACGTCGCAGACCAGGATCCGATCCACACGGGAAGTGCGTGCCTGTGTGGGCATGCATGGCCTCTTTTTTTGGGCGCAAAGGCCAAAGGGATCCTGCCAAAAGACCCGTTTCTTTTGTATATATGGGTACTCCAGCTCAGAAACACTAGCTGAAAAGCCGGATCGGATTACTGGAGTAGAATTTCCCAATAGCAAGAGCCATGCCATGCAGGAACGAACTTAACGCCGCTCCAACCAATTTTCAAAAGAAGTGGTCGTCGTCGTCGTCTTTTCGATGGACGGGCGGCCGGGACGGAGCTTATTTGTCAATGCAAGAGATGATCCAGAAAGCTAGCATGGATGCATGCATGATTTATATCGTTTCAATTCAATCTATCATTTCCTGCCCCAGCTTTAACGCGCAGGCGCAGCGTTGTGTCGTCTATGATTTTAAAATCACACAAGAGCCCTAATAATTAACAAAAGCGTCTGTGTGCCGGTGGTCTGTCTGATCATTAGCCGTTCCTAGCAAAAGCGTCTTGGATCGTTCTAATTTTTTTTATTTCCTCATCTGTGTTTCGGGGGAAAAAAATCAAAACTACTCTCTCCCTTTCATAATATTAGATGTTTTAGATGACAACCAAGTACATAATTTATTATCTGAACTAGTACGTATATGGGTTGTGGCTAAATGCATACAACATTAAATGAATCTGGACATATCATGAAGTTCCAGGACATCTAATAAAATGGAACAGAGCGAGAATAGCACGTTTATTTTATGATAAATTTTACAATGGTTGGATAAAGAGAGATTTGTTAATCTAGGTGAATCGAACGGTTGATAAATATGTACCTCTAGAGAAAAAATACCAAATAGGTGGGACCAACGTCAAAAAGTATACCAAATAGAGTTGTTAACAAAATAAAAGAGTGGACCCACATCAAGTTTAATTTTAATTGTATTTATCAGATCAAGACCAACAAAAACTGCCAAAAAAAGTATACGGAAGTACCCACAACCATTGTAACAAAAGCTCTTTCAGGACAGGATATAAAAGATAGGCTATGCAAGGTTCATCATCATCATCATCATCATGCGAGTAATAATGCGTTAGCAATCTACATAGCAATGCCTAATAGGTATTCAGAGTCAGACGGGCGTGAACCTGGAGTGTCTCTCGCTTTTGATCTTCTCCTGAAGTAGCTCGAGTCTTTAGGATCCTCCAAGTCTTCCAGACCCTAGATACATAAATAAAATAAATAACAGGGATCTAATTATCAATAAACTCCAAAGAGAAGCAATAAGGAACCAAATAACTCCAAAAGCTAGTCTAACGGGTGCTTCATCATTTTAGAAGAATAAAGAAACTGATTTCGTATTTTTCTAAGCTAGGATCAATTTATTATGAATTTTCAACTAAAGAAATATTTTATGAATTTAATTAATTGCGATAAAGCACACAAGACATAAGTCAGCAAGTTAGAGAACCACATGTTAGGTTTTTGGTTGGTCTGCAAGCTCAGTTGACTAGTCAATGATTATTGTTGACCAAGTCAAAGGGAAAGGTCAAAGGTCAATCGAACCCCACAAGTCATCTTGTGGGCCCTGTAATCAACTCCAAGACTTGGGCTACATTATGTGTGAAATTTTCAGCCGATTCTATAGAACATGTATGCACAAATATAGTGGGCTATTGAAGTTTTTAGCACGACAGAGCTTTCTCCTCAATTGTTGATTTTACAGGGAGGTATACGAATACTTGCGGATCCATCCTCCGAGACTAGTGGGATTTTCTTCCTCTATTTCTTTTCTCTTTTTCTTACTTTCACTTTCTTTTGTGTGTGTGGTGTGTGTGGGGTGTGGGGGAGGGGGGGCTTAAGCCCCCTCGCATCCCCGGGATCCGCTCATATCTACATATGGTTGGCAAGGCAGGCAATGGTGGTGAGCGAGATTGCGTAGAGGCAGGAACATCACTCGTTGTAGGGAATACTATGAAATGAGCATCATTAAATCCAACATGAATCTCTATCTCTAACCATATTCAAGCAACTAGCTAGTAGCTAGATTATTGATGACACCTTTGTAACTGGTGTGGATGGATAGCCAGCTCGTAACTGTAAAGATGAGGTGTTGGTATTATTAAGAAGAAGTTTTTATAGATCATAATTTTTAATCTTAAAATAAAGGTAAAGGTATTCTGAAACAAAATCGGGATCTGCATGGCCAACAAAGAGAAATTTCTCTCAAGTTTAGACCCAAGAAAGTATACAGTGCCTTTTTATTTTTTGATCGAGCTCGTTGGAACTTCAAAAGATGGAAAGCAGAATATATATATGAGGTTTTTTACGGTAATTGAGAAGTATTAGGAAGTATTAGGAAGTATCAGGAAGTATCATCTTAATTAATTAAAAAATTAAAGTAGATAAGAAAAAGGCGTTATAGTAATTTCCTTGTGGGTCCCACCATTTTGATACTTCCTAATACTTCCTAGTAGGAATTTCCTGATACTTCCTGGGTATTCCACCGTTGGATCTCGTCGGATGGACGGTTCATAAAAAAAACAACTACCTTAAAAATCCTCTCTATATATATGTGACTAAATTGTCTTAGATAGGCATTGGCAAGGGTACTGCTTGAAACGATTTGTTAATTAGTAATCTTTTCATTGGACACGGACCCATACACGTTCTAGTCAAGATATAGAGGCATGAATGCATTATGCATGAATAGGGGTTGAATCCATCCTTTTCTTCCTGCTCCGGACCACCTTTTGCGAGCAAAGTTATATAAAGGCCGTATGTTTATTGTTCAAATAATCAGTATATATACTGCTACATGGGTCTACTTTAATTTCGTCAGAAGGGAAGTAATTTAATGTTGTGTGTAGTTAAATTTTTGTTGTTTTGCTCATTAAATAGGTTCTTAAGAAATGCCTCAATCTTTTCTTTTTCACTTAGTTTTTTTAGCCACCCAAAGCCTTTCGCGGAATCCACGAGTCCATACATGCGTTTTTTAAAAAAAATATATGTGTTTTAAATTTGTACTCTGCCAGATCTATTATATTTTCCACGTGGATGTGGATGATGATAAAATACCAAAAGGATACACGATGGGCCTTTTTGGAGGCTAATGCCCTGTTCGTTTGGCTTATCAGCCACCAGCCAGCGGTACTATTCTCTCAGAACAAGTCAGCCACCAGCTACCAGCCAGTGGTACTTTTCTCTCAGAACAAATCAGCGCCAGCCATCAGCCACCAGCCAGCGGAACAGGCTCTAAACTTGGAGCCCCTCTCAAAATCCTTAGACGAACAAGGGAGCTGAGGTGAATGGGGCTAAACATTAGATAGGGTTAATGTTGAGCCTCTCAATTCAAACAGGCTCGATGTTGTTGCCCGTTAAAGCAACTGAAAGTTTGAGACAAATTTGACCGCATGCATGTATTGTGAACATTAAAAAAATCGTTTACGTCGAGCGTGCAGACGTTAATTTGATCATAAAAAACACCTATATAAAACCAACGAAGTTACTACGCCCAGTCAGCTTGTTATTGCCTGCTTGGCGACGGGACAGATGAATGCACGCACGCATGCAGTGGGATGCATGTTTGGAGGACAAATGCTATCTGCCATGACACCATACTGATCGACAACAGCCGCGTAACTCTGAAAATCAGCTTGTAGTGCGACGTCGTTGACCGGAAGAGAAGGTTCATCGCATGGGAGATCTTGGCCGTTTTCTTCGTGTTTGTTTTTGGTCTTGGATATATTCCATGAAGATAACTACTCCTTAGATGATATATCTCTAAAGAAAATATGCAAGGATAATATATAGTTTCATAACATAGAGGCAAGTCATTAGTCATTACAAAGCCTACATACTCATAATCACTTGAACTTTTCTGTCGACATGCATATATTATATGCAAATGGATTATATTGCCTAAGATTTGTGGTGGGCCCGTACTGGGCTCTCCAGTCTTTAAAACGGAAAAAGCCTAGTAATACGAACACTTTTTTGGGCCCCCATAGGTCCACTACCTTCAAATGCACCAACCAGATTATACTAGGTACTAGGTAATATACTTTTCCTCAAAAAATTAGAATAAATAAAAAGGAGTAATCGATTGATTTCTCAAACTTTTCCGATGATTATCTAATCAAAAGGCAAGTCGCTGTAGCTAACGTGTGGGAAGATGATATGATGGTGCCATGGCGGTGAGCAAAACGCATGTGGTTGCAACGTAGCATTCGTCGCCGGCCGGGGCGGGGCCGACGCGCCATTTGCAATTGCAGCAGCAACCGGAAAGGAACGGTGGCGGCGGCTCCGGGTCCCCTTCCTGCCGCGCGCGGTGTTGGGCTCCGGCCGGGGACCCCCTCGCGGCACGCCGCCTGCCTCCCCACGCCCGGCAACCCGGCTGTTCTCGGGTAGCCCGGAGCTATACTAGCTCAGGCCCCCCACTGGTTCGATCATTCTCCGTGTCACCACGTCCCTGTCCATCGAATCCAAACGGTGGCTTGTTTAGGCGTTTAGCTGAAGGTGATTGCTAGCTAATAAACTCAGATGATAGCGTGTCTATTTAGATATTTAGTCGTCTGTTTAGGATGGTGATGGGCTGATGGCAGGTTATTGCCAGAACCCACAGAAAATGAGCTAATCAGCTAGCACTGTAATGGCCGTGGTACAGTGTTCCTTCATTTCTTGCCGACGATCTCTCTACAGTTCATCACCTTGTTCCTCTCCTTTTGTTGAGGGAATTATGCCGGCGCTGTGTCGTATGCTGCTGTAGTGTAGTAATGTGCTACCTGCACTGCTCGGTGGGACCGGACCATCTTCAGTGATGGAAGGCTCCGGTAGGCGTATCCCTATGCACTGTGGTGCAGTTGTGGTGTCAGGTCCTCACCTTGCCGTTGCCGTTCTCATTTCTATTTTGCCAACTCGAGAGGCTCAGTTTGTTATCTTAATTTGGCACCATCTAATTTTGGTAAAACATGAAAAATTAGCCTCCAACAATTTGGCAAAACAACTTGGCATAATAGCAACTTGGCATCCCTCCTCTCGCCGCGCGTATATATGCGCGCGAGTATCCGCGGCGCATCCGCTCCGTAACAGAGAGGTGGAAGGACCTAAAAATAATTTTGTTTCTATCTCGGGATTCCTGATGCAAGTTCAAGAGGTGGAATGACATAACGTGATTTTGTTTCTCTCTCAGGGTTCCTGATGTAAATTAGATCTGGATTTGGCAATTGAATTATACCAAACTGTTGGAGATGAATTCTTTTTTTACTTGGCATATCTTTTTAGAAGTTAGCAAAACAAAAGATTTGCTAAGTAAAATTTGGCAAACTCTTGGAGATGCTCTTACGAAGGTTGATAAGAGCATGTTTGTCAAATTTTACTCTGGTATTTTGCCAACTTCTAAAAAGATATGCCAACTAAAAAAATTCATCTTCAACAATTTGGTATAATTCACTTGCTAAATCTAGATTTAACTTATATTATGAACCTGATAGAGAAACAAAAATATATTTCTACCCTTCTACCTCTTAAAACTTAAATCAGGAACTCTGAGAAAAAAACAAAATTATTTTTATACCCTTCCACCTCTTCTATTACGGAAGGATGCGTTGCGGATAGCTGCGCGCACATATACGCACGGCGAGGGGAGGGATGCCAAGTTGTTTTATCAAATTGTTGGAGGCTAATTTTTAATATTTTGCTAAAATTAAATAGATGCCAAACTAAGATAGCAAACTGTTGGAGTTGCTCTAAGACCATTGCACGAGAAGGTGGTGAAATTTTTACATTGGACTGCGTGCACAGAGAGAAGAAATGAACTGACACGGTTCTCTAAGTGAGAAATTTTGGTGAAACTTTATGAACTAAACATAGATTTAAAATTTTCAGTTCACCAAAGTCCACCTAATATTGCTAGCTATTAGTTTCCCACCACCTCACCTCATGACTAATAATTACAAAATGTAGGAACATTTAAAAAAATATTGGAAAATTTTAAAAAATGTTACAATATTTTTCCAACAAAAAGTTGAACCAACATTTTTCATAAAAAAGTTGACCAATATTTTTTTGAAAAAGTTCCACCAATATTTGTGTAAAGAAAATGTTGAATCCACATTTTTTCAAAGCATTTCCACCAACATTTTCGTTAAAATGTTGGTGAACATTTTCAGAAAATGTTGTAACATTTTTTGGTTCAACATTTCTTAACTTTCTTCTTCCTCCAAACCGGCGGCACACCGGTGGCCATGGCGCGCTGGGCCCCGACGGCGGCCATGGCGCTCGGCGGCCATCCGGCGATGCACCGGCGCGCGCGCGGGCTCGCACGGGGTGCGGCCATGGCGCGCACGGCAGCGGGACGACCGCGGCGGGGCGCCCAAAGAGGCTCGCCAGCCAGCCGTCGCGGCGCGCGGCCTACGACAGGAGGTGGATGAAGGGGGCTAGAGTTTGCTGTCGTTGGGCCAGATGGCTATCTTCCGGAAGATATATAGGATTCCCCGGGGATCAAATATTAATGGGCCGGAGTTCGAGGGCCCATCTTCCGCATAGTTTCAAATTGGGTTCGCTAGTGAAGCCCACTGCCTTTTGTTTGTTTTACGAAACTTGTGCCCCTGCAAACATTTTTGCGAAGAACATCACGACATTCCTGAGCAGTTCTTGTGCTCGCTCGTATGCCTTGTCGCCCGTGCTCGTGTGTGTTAACTTCGTGTGCCTCTGGACAAATCCATGCCAACCTGAGGATCTGTCAGACGCCGACTATGAAATGCACACTTGCTGCTGCAAAGGACCCAGGAGGATGCTTTGCTCTAAAGAACATGATGAGTTCCTTGCACGGCTGCGCGGTGCCGGTGCGCCAGACCATGCCCACACGCACGCCGCATGCCGTGGAGGACGATCGGTTACTGAAATCGCACTTCTTCGTTTGCAAGCAAGGAAGCTCTCTTCTTGCTCGTAGAGCCGATCGAGAATCAAATCGAGGCACCTGCGAATCGAAAGTTGTGATTTGCGACGCGGAGCTATGGCAGTAGTGGCAGCTACGGACAGTCGATTTCTTCGGAGAAGCAACATCTGTGGGTACGAACGAATCACCTCCATGGGCGCTCCAGAACGGAAACCTCTCCGCCGCGCACAACGACGCCAACCCCACGAGCCACTGCACGACGGCCCTGAGAGTTTGCGCGAATCGAACGCCGTGCGCATGTCCGCCGGTGCCGCGGCCAGCGGTGCGGTGGCGCGCGCGGACACGGATGCAGTTGCGCAGAACAGAGGGGACGGAGACCGTGGAGGATGCATGACATGGCGGGTACCGGAGAGCTCCCGAGGAAGCGAAGTGGACGGCCGAAACGCGGCGGCGCTCCGGCGAGCCTCGGCGCGGCAACCCCCGGGGGTGGACGGTGTTTGAAATACCGTCCACCCCTTGGGCCCGTCCTGTCCGTCCAATCAGGAGTGTGCGGCTGAGATAATTCGGAAACTGTCTCCTTCGCTAACCATCTCCGGGACGCGGACGCCCCACGCGTGGCGCCGGCGAGCTCCGTGCGCCCGCGTTGCCACCAGGTCCAGGCTCCAGCGATGGGGCGCGCGATCGGACACGCGTCCTTTCCACGGCAGTGCTCCGCCGTGACGGTGGCCGGTGACGCATCAGCGACGCCAACGGGCCGTCCTCGCCGCGTCCGTGGACGCCGCTGTCGCCGCCGGCGAACCGGCCTGTCACACTAGCCACCGTTTTAGCAGAGCAGTTTCTATCTCTGCAACTCGTCCGGTCCTCACGGCCTCACGGGCACACGAGCCTCTCGCCATTGAATCTGTCAGTGTCTGATGGTCTTTGGGGCTCCTCTGTGATGAATATGAAGAGCAAGCAACTCGTCAGTCGTTACTCCTCTGCTCATGGAGGAGAGAACGCAGAATCGCAGACACACACAATTCAGCTGCTCAGTGATGCATTCGAAATGAGGGAGAGCCAGATTTCTCTGAAACTTACCCCGTGATCTCGGCTGCCTGAATAGCAGCAAATGCAATACAACTCCACAAGTATCGGTGTGACGGTGGCCGGTGACGCGTCAGAGACGGGCCGTCCTCGCCGCGTCCGTGGACGCCACCGTCGCCGCCGGCGAACATGCATGTGACACTAGCCACCGTTTTTGCAGATCAGTTTCTATCTCTGCGACTCATCAAGTCCTCACGGGCACACGATCCTCACCGTTCTTGAATCCGTCTGATGCTTTTTGGGGCTTCTTCTGTGATGAACAGCAACTCGTCACGCCGACACACACACAATTCTGCTGCGCATTGATGCATTTGAAATTAGAGAAACCCGGATTTTCTCTGAAACTTTGGGCCCGAAACTTTACCCATGATCTCGGCTGCCTGAATAGCAGCAAATGCAATAAAACTAGCAAGTTACCCGCGCAAATAGTGCGGCTAGAATAGCATTTTTAGAATTCTTTATCAAGACATCTTAAATCTTTAATTGGTTAATACATAATTTTTAAATTTGCTAACAAATTTATCAAAATAGGTGTACATGCCCACAACAACTAAAGTTAAAATCAAAACCTAAAAATGAGAGGTTATGTTTTACTTTATTTTTAATTATATATATCTTTAATTTTTGTTGCTAGTGTGCATTACCTTGTCAAGTAACATATTCAATATAAACTCTTCTCTTGTTTACTTTTTATTAATATAAAATTATTTATTGTGATTACAGATTTATGTACTTATATATGTCTATTTATTTCTCTTATATTTTCTAATTTAAGTTAATTTTATGGTATACATGATTCAATATGAATATTTAGATTTACTTAATTTCATAGTTTCTAATGTCTATACTTTATGTTCTATTTACAAAATTATTTAGAAAAAAACAAAAAATACGCTCTAGGGATGAACCAATACCTTTTAGTCATCGATCATCTTCTTTTCTCGTGGAAAACTTGTCTATCTCTCTCTCCCCCTCCCTCTATCTCGCTCCCTCCCTCCCTCCCTCTCTCACTCCCTCTCTCTCTTGGGATGAACCGTTATCTTTTAGTCATCGATCATTTTTTTTTCTCGTGGAAAACTTCTCTCCTCCCTCTCTCTCCGCGTGTGTATGTTTGTTTGTCTATCCAACTATCGTCTCACCTCAAGGCAGTAATGTATTTGGTTACCCGTTAGGTTTTTTTGCTTGGTAGTGTACTTCCAGCAGCACTACCAGCTAGCGGTGACGGAGGACGATAGCAGCGCTTAATTGTGTATGTAATCTCTGCTCATCAAGATTGCAATCACATACGGCATGCATAGTGGCTTTGTTAAAGCGCAAGCTGATTCAACAGTTGTCAACACTTCCCGTGTTTGATCTTCATATAGCGTAAACACATCTCCTCTTTTCTCCCAAGATTATGAGCCGCCATTTGAAGTCCATCGAGTTGTCGTGTTTGGTATTGTTGCAAAAGCTACATTATCTTATTTAAAGCAGAATAGTTACACATCTCTTCTTCAATTGAGAAAATTATTGATTCAACCTTTTATTTCTATTTTCTTGAAAGGATTAATTGAATCACTTGAGGTTATATACAATTTCGTCCATTATAAATTAGATATAGTAAGATCAGTTGTTGTATATTATTATATTTTCAAACTTTTTTTCTGACTATCTTTTTAACCTATTAATGTGAGAACATTATAGATATTGTATGCTAAAATATTAATATTATTGATATAAGATATTGATAACAGTATGGATAGACACGACCATGTACTATTTTTTATTATTTAAATATCTAAGTTAATAATTTATCAATTGTATTTGGTATGAATTCTTTAGTTAGCTATTTTGCTCGTAGAAACCAACTGCTAACTTTTTATATTCTGAATTTGTTTATGGATTTAGAGATTTATTACTTGTATTTAATATTGTAATCTTAGATGCACATTAGCACATCGTCCTCTCAGCCAGAGACCGAGGAACGCCTGTTGTCCATATATCTAGTACTTGTGCCTTCATCTCTTCTTGCCTTTCTCTTCATCCTGTTCCTTCTTCGTTCTCTCTGTCATAGAGACCAGACGCATGTTGTCCATATCTCTAACACCTACGCCTTCATCTTTTCTTGTTTATCTCCCCAATCTATTCCTTCTTCCTTGCTCCCTTATTGTGTTTTCTCAATCTGATCACCAGTGTATTGCTAACATACATGGACACCTCCTCTCTCCATTGTTCACTATTGTTGCTCGGTTTCATGACTCTTCGTTCAATAGGTATCATTGTCTCACTTTTGTACCATCATTGTGTCTGAACAACATATCGTCCAAGCAAAAGCATCAACCTGTATCATGCTATCTTCTTTGCTTATAGGGACACCTTATTGCCATACATGGAGACCTTCTTCCTTCATTGTCTACTATTGTTCCTCGGTCCTTCATCTCTTCGTCAACCATGGCGGGCCATATTTCTAGTCTGTAGCACTAAAGATCATCATTTCTAAAAAATATCATCGCAAAGACCTCCTTTTTCTCTGTAAATCAACAATGACCTTCTCTCTCTCCTTTCACCAGCCGAACACCCGTCTATTGTAGCTGTTCCCAAATCCACAATTTAGAGCACAGCCGCAGTGCCGTCGTTTACTCCCACCCACAGCACGACCACCACAAATCCAATCACCAAGGGGCTCTAGCGGCAATCAGTGGCGGAGCTACACGTTGTTGTTGTTGTCAACTTACATCAATGGATTTTAGAAATTTCAATGCAAATCACTGTTGAAACACTGTTTACAACGTTACTGACAACAGTAAAAAATGGTGCTGACATCAGTGAATCACAAAGCTAGCTTCACCCCTGGCGATAATGGCCTTCACCTTCAAAATCATGCGATGACAACCTCGTTTATGTAGATTTTGCTCCGCTAGCATGCAGAGTGGTATGATGAAGACCAGCAACATCCACCCGAAGTTGTGGCTTGTGGCTATAAGTAGGCTTGACACACACAACACCTCTACCTCGAATTTCATCGGCATGGGCGATGTTGGAGATGGGCGTGGGTGCTTGAGTAATGGCGATGTGCATGGCCCTCTTGTTTTCTTTTAACGGGCTCCAGAACTCTAGATCGAGTTTACGGTGTGAGCACTAAACAACAGACCATTCTTTCATGGGTATTTTTGAAAACAATAATCTTTCTATTACTAAATTGAGAGGTTTGTTACAATATTTTTAAAGTACCAGTAGTACTTGCAGGTACTTTTATTTTGAAAAGAATTAAATATATTTAGATCTAATTAAAAAGGCATCATTGTTATTGCTCACTATTTTGGTACTTTATCCCACCAAATTGGTACTTCTCTTTAGGTACTTCACGGTACTTTGTCTCTACCATTCGATTTTCACAGGATGGACAATTCTCATTTTCTTTCAAACATTTCTAAATTAAATGATAGAGGAGTTGAGATTTGTTTTTGTTTTACATCCATCCTTGTGATGCATCATAGAGCCATAGGGGGAAGGGATTACTTAATGCTCTTCAAGATATATTGTATCTTTATCTTATTCAATATAAATTATTTGAATTGATCTAGATAGTTTGATCTTCATAAATCCAACCATATATATCATTTTATTTTTTAAATTAACGTGAGAATTTCTAGACCCTATAATCTAGACAGTTAGATCTTCATAAAATTCAATTATCTATATTTTTTCTCTCTTTTAGATTAACGTGGGAATTTCTAGATTCTCTCGGCGAACGTGGTGGATTTGTTTTGTATTTCTCAAGAATATTTGCGGGATTAATGTTCTATGTTTAGGTTTTTCTAAAGTCAAACATTTTTTACTTTGACCAACAATATCTATAAAAAATAAGTAGTCTATATGGTTACTTCGCTATTTTTAGTCAAAATTGAAAAGACTTGATTTTGAAAAATTTTTAAATGTAGCTATATTCCTACAGTATAATTTAGTAGGGAGGGAGTATCTTACACATACACCATATGCACACTCATCCAATTTTTTTATTTGCCAAAATGGACGACTGATCTTTAACAACGGTATTTCCTCAGATAAATAACTACGATTTTACATATATATACTAATAAAAACATGTTCCACGCGTATGATTTAATTGAAGCATCTACAATTATTAGTACTCCTTTATTTTTTTGCTAATTTATAATTCCTAATAAAAACATGTTCCACGCCTATGATTTAATTGAAGCATCTACAATTATTACTACTCCTTTATTTTTTGCTAATTTATAATTCCGAATTTAGTTATTTACTAATCGTATTTGGCAAAGACTCTATCATCAAGTCATATTTTCCTTATTTTTAATTCCGAATTTAGCTTTATTCAATTCTGAAATTAGTATTTACTAATTGTATTTGAGGTGGACTCTTTGAGATATTGAGATATTCTATACCGTTAGATCTTCATAAAATCCAACGGTCTATATTCTTCTTTTTTTAAATTAATGTGAGAATTTCTAGACCCTCTCGGCGAACGTGGTGACTTCTTTTAACACTCAAGTATTAAGATAATAGACTCCGCAAGTAGCAGCAGCAAAGCACCACTGCATTCAGAAACTGCCCATAGCAGGAGTCAGTTCCAGCGAGAAGACTCTGCAATTAGCAGCGGTAACGAAGGCGCGGCTCAATTCAACACACAGCACCAAGCACATTCTCACAAACACATCATCAGCTCGCACATTCAAGCCTCATTCCAGGAGCAATCCAAGCCAAAACCATGGTTCCATACATGTCAAATTGTCACACCATGACATAAACCAGACAGCAACTACGCCGTGGGCAGGTCCGCCGCGGACAGGGCGGCGCGTCGGAGCCTCGGAGGCGCAGTTGGGCAGCGCAGAGGGAACGAAGGCCATGGCGGGCACAGGCTGTTGCGGCGCAGAGCTCCCGTGGGTGGACGGTATTTCAGATACCGTCCATCCCCGGGCGCCTCTCCTCCGTCGGATCAGGACTGTGCGGCTCACGTAATTCGGAAATTGTGTGCTACACCCGTTTATTATTTTCGCCCAAATCCATCGACGCGACGCCGACGGCGAGCCCGGACATCAGCATGGGCCGTCGGACCGTCCTCGTCGGCGCCACCCTCGCCGCCGGCGAACCTGCCCGTGACACTAGCCACTGTTATGGCGGAGCAGTTTCTATCTCTGCAACTCATCCAGTTCTCACCATTCTTGGAGCTGTCAGTGTCCGATGCAGTGATGCTATGACCCTGTTACTGTTTTTGCCGGCCCAGTTCGAAAACATTTTGCAAAGAACATCATGACACATGACACACCAAACGTGGATCACAAATGACAAAAGTATGCCTGGAAACTTCCAATTACAGGTCGTAATCGTCTATGACTCGAAACAGCCATGGCCAATCAATATACATGACGCACCAGCAGGAGCTTACAGAAATAGCAGAAGATCAAAAGGATAAATTAAACCACAAGAAAACAAAATGGCAACCGGATAATCAAGAAACTTAACACATCCGATCCGTTAATAATCTCCTCATCCAGCATCCTCCATCGGCCGGCAGATCAGTAGTTGATGGCGGAGCACTTGCGGCGGATCTCTCCCTCGTTGCCGGTGAGCACCTGCGCCTCGCCGAGCTTGCGCATGGACTCCTTGAACTGGTGGGTGAAGATCTGCGACGGCTGGTTGGCGAACATCCTGACGTGAGGCCCCGTCCGGGAGTCCGCGAGCAGCTTCTGGTCCGTGTCCAGCAACCCCCTCCCGCGCATCAGGTTCTTGTAGTACTGGTTGTCGAACGCCGTCGGCGTCTCGCCGTCGAGCTCCACGTACTCGCCGTCGCCGCCGGCGCTGCACTTGCGCCGCAGGAAGTCGCCGTACTGCCGGTCCAGCATCGCCGGATCGCCCCTGCGCTTGCACAGACCGGGCTTCACGGCGCCGCACGTGGCGCGGCCTATCGTGTGGGCGCCGGAGAGGACGGCGAGGTCGAGGATGTTGAGGCCGTTGGACTCGAAGAACCTGACGAGGTCGGTGACGCTCTGCCCGCCCATGGGCACGCGGCGGTCGGCCTCGTCGGCGATCGAGTCCTTGCCGTCCCTGCGCCCGTACCGGAGCGGCCAGTAGGGCACCCCGACCGCCGTGGAGGCGTCGCGGGCGGCGGCGGTGAGGATGTCGGCGCAGGAGACGGTGGCGTGGCACTTGGATTCCATCTCCTTCTTGATCTCCTCGATCAGGTCGAAGCCGCGCAGCGTCTTGCTCGCCGCCGCGTACTTCTCGCTCTGCCCCGGCACGTCGATCAGGATGGACGCGTCGGTGCCCTGCGCCGGCCGGCGAGCAAGCGCGATCAGCACGCATGGATGGTGGCATTGCAGAATCATCAAGATCAAATGGAATTAAAAATGTGGTCGGCGTGCGTACCTCGACGGCGAAGTCGTGGAAGAAGAGACGGATGAGGCTGGCGGCGAGGGTGTAGTCGTCGCGGATGGCCTTCCTTACGGCCCTCGCGACGATGCCCTCCATGTCCGGGCACGACTTGCTGTAGAACCCGGCATCGAGGCCGGCCACGGGCTTGTCGTACGCCGGGACGCGGTAAACGTCCTCCTGCTCGCCGTCGCCCTTCTTCGGCCCCCACGAAGCGCCGTCGTGACGGCCGTCGCCCTTCTTCCCCGGCGAAGCATCGTCCAGTGCGCCGTGTTGCCACTTGAACAACATGTCAACATATATAACTGTCAGCGATTACGCTAATTTGGCCCAACCAGTAAATCAAATGCAAACACGCCGGAGACGTACGTCGGCCCCTGCCGGAGCGCCGCCACCGCCACCGCCGTAGCCGTCAGCCGCCACCGAGGTGGCGACGAGGAGGAGGAGCAACGCCGAGACGGCGAGGAACGGGGAGATGGCCCGCGGCGGCGTCCTCATCGTGCTCGGTCGACCGTCGGGGTTGAGGCTTCCTTTCTCGGGAGTGATGGATCAACCTGAGATGCTTTGCAGGATACTTATACAGCTGCGACGACCTCTTTGTCGAACCGGCCGGCGGCGAGCTAGCAGGCAGTACATGGGAGCACGTAGCCCAGGCGAGCGAGGGGACCCAACGACGTGAGGCGCAGCACACGCATTTCGATCGGTGATATAGAAATGGCTTGCACGTAGGGGAGGAGGTTGTTGGAGTGATCGGATTTTTGTTAATTGTTGCTAGCGTTTGTCAAAACCATGATCATTTGAAATTAAGCCTACGTGTCTTGTATTGCAGATGAGGAGGTCGTTGCTTAGATTAGCCGGCATGAATTTTGCTAGAGCTTCACCTGTCGGGGGATCGATCATGCCGCAATGCTATCGCGTGAGCAATTATTGGCTGTGGTAGTACATCACAGAATAGAAGTCAAACGAACATATAGCCACTTTACAATTTCCTATTGGTCTTGCAGATATTTAAAAAAAAATAGAAGCGATTGATAATCAGATCACCGACATTTGCAACTTACAAGCTTGTTAGTCTCCAAGGCTTACAATGAAATACCCCACAATCCAAAGTCCAAACAGCTCCTTACTAGCTACTCTAGCTTAGTGCACTGGAAGGCCAAGATTGATTTGGAGGGATGAATACTCCAATATTTCAGCAGGTTTACACTTTCAGTTGCAAAAACAAGGTGTCCGAACGAACAACATAAATGTAATATACATAATATATCCTAGCATTTGTATATTAGCAAAACCCTTCGATAAGGTTAAAAATTTACAGGGTGGAGGATATCAGATCAGTGGAAGGAATGCTCACGCCTGTGTGAACAAGCTACAGCGAATACCAACAAATATTCTGCGTAGACTCTATTGTACAGATGAATGCTTCCTGCCCCCGGGAAAAAAAAATTGGAAGAACTTTTATATTTCTACGGCAACATCTCAACTTTCCTTAGCCTAGTTATGAACTGCCTCAAGATTTACTGCTAGCAAATCGTTCCATGTATCCGTTAATCCAGGCAGACACCAGTGCATGCAGTCGTCATGCTTTTTCCCGCCAGTTGTTGAAGGATGAGCATCAGCTCTGAATTCACTCATGCGAGTGATGTCCAAAACTCTGAACGTAGACTGTTCAAGAGCCTTCATCAAGTGTTTGTTTACCAATCGTGCTTCCATATTTGTACCATTATTGTCCAAAGAGAAAAATTCTTCCACCTGAACGAATTGAACCACAATATATTACTCCAACGAAAAGAAAAACAGAATATGCCAGTAACACTGAAACAGTTGGCCATTCAATGGCCTTGTGAAATCGACCAAGGGTTCAGTAGAACAATAATCTAACATAGGTTATAAAATCAAGAAAGCCGGGACGCTCCTCCATCAGTTAGCATAAAATCGTGGTGGAAATGCTATCTCAATGGGAACCTTTCAAAGATTGATCAGAGGATAAAACAACAAAAGCTACATCAATTTCTTTTGGCTGCCATGTTAATGTTTGTTAAACTGTGCTTGAAATGCTAGGTCAATATAAAAACATTTATAGGAAAAAAGGTGTAGCTGGCTCAAAAGGATCAAACCCCTTCAGTACAAGGCCCCAAGTTCATGAAAAATGAACAATCAAATTATTTTTTCTTTCTGTTGAGATAAAATAGATACAGCTGCACTAATCAGATGTACAATTATGTCTAACATGGTAACATGTCTAACTGAGCTCAAACCTAAGTTAACTAAGCTGATCTAAATATGTAGTGTGGTTTCGATAACCAATACTATCGCACAGTCATATTATGATCTTAATAAATCATTTCTCATTCTCTATATTAACATTTGATCTTGACTTCTACTCCTACCAGAAAACACAAGAACATAGGGAAAGGGCATGTTTCAGCACACTCTTCCATATGTATGCCAGAATAATAAGCATCGCTGGAACAAAAAGGGAAGATACAGGAAGCATGCAGGAAAAGGCAAAAAATTATATTTAAGCATTTCATGTAATTAGTCTCAGTACCTCTTCTGAGGACAAGGGCTGGCTACGTTGACAAGATCCACCTTCATTCCAGTCACCACCTTCAAAATGTCTAGGAGATTGAGTGCGGAAGAATTTCAGCGCATTTGGTCTCATTGCTTTGTTCACGAATGTTATCTGGCCGAAATTATTTATCCAGAGCACAAGAAATAAAATTAAGAGTACGTTGTGATAGACAGATCGACAGTACTTTTCTCTTTTTTTTCCCCAAGAGATGCAAAACCCACAGCCATTCAGATCAAGTGCGCATGGTAAAGAATATTTAACAGGAAACTGGCAAAAACATGTCAACTAGTTCAACTAGTTGAAGTAGAAACAACAGCCAATTGTAATAAGAAGAGAACATCAGAATTCAGTTACATATATGATTTTCATGCATGGATAAAATGGATATTGGATATAAGGTTATCAGCAAGGATACTTTAAACAGAAACTTCAAGAAAAATGAGGAAACAAAGCTATAGGCATACCATGTGTTGAAGAGCCAAATCCAGTCCGGCAGATGGCACTAAAGGAGGTACAACCGGCTTCCCTTTCTCAAAGAACAGCATCGGCGACTGTAATGGATCGAACTTCGAGGGTGCCCACCACCTGTGTATATAAAGCAAAGGAAAAATGAGACTAGTGACACAAAATATCAGCAGCATGACATGACAATCATGATAAAAGGAACTTCGAAATCAAAGAATAGCTTGTGGTGGTGGGTTGGCCCTCACTGCAACACAGTGTGTCAAAATTTTATCTATTATAGCAAAGAATACAGAAACCAACATGTTAGCTGTGGCTAAAATTCAAGATGCCATGATGCTATCTGAAAGTGAAAGACATACAGTAAGCCGAAGAGTTGAGAACACCACAATCTCTTCCATCACTAACAGGCTCAGCAAAAAAAAGATATTTACTGGCAGTGTGGCACCTGCCAAATTATGTAAGGAACTATCAACAGTCACTGGTTCCTGATCTATTAACTTGCCGTCAAGATAAATTGTGAGCAATAACTAGTTGAGTGCACTATGCTCAAGTTTGAAGGGGAAAAAGAATGAAACTTCAACATGACTCATTGATCTGTCGACTAACTACGTTGATAATTTATAACATTTAAACACTGTTAATTTGGCATCAATAATAAAATGTTGATTTGATGCTCAACTTGTTCGTGAATAATGATGCTGACATACCAATGGCCAGTATTGAAAATAAGAACATCATGGAAGCTGCATGCCTCTACCCATGTTTGGTCAGGAATATCAACATCAACTCTATAACCTTGCTTATATCCAAGGGATTCTAGAGGGCCTCCATTCGGACTGGCTGACCACCTGTAAAATGAGCAATATAGGTTTGATCAAAGATGACCAATTTGATGGGCAACAGTACCACCATTTATAAAAAAATGTTATGAATCAGCCTCTATTGGACAGCAAAAAGGTCAAATAATCAAATAAGGAAACAATATTGAAAAATAGTGGACTGATAAGGGCATGGTTTTATTTAAATTAATCCATTTTTTCTTAAAGCAGGTAGCAAGAATGGTCAACTGGGAAATGTTTAAATTTTCAATGCACCCAATCTGCATCTAGAATCCTAAACTGAAAGCAAGGTATCACCAATTCACCAGTTGAAAATAAAACTACTGCATAGCATGATAACCATTTTGTGTTATTAAAAATGAAATAACACTTCTTACCTACCATAGCGAACCAATAGATTTGTCCTGTGGTAAGCCACAGTGAGGTTATAGTGGAGGAAGGTGAAACCACGGTCTGCCCCTGCAGGACGCCACTTGCGAACCTCACCACTGACTCCCCTGAGCATGCATACTAATGAGACAAACATATTGCGATTCAATGAATCACCTACAAATCCTGCAAAAAAAGGCATGCAGCAGAATTTCAGAGCGTGCATACTAATGAGACAGCATGCCAACCTTGCTTCTCCATTTGGGCAATTCTATTAACAAGCATGTAGCGGAATGGAAACAATCGATCATGCCACCATAGCAGCACACCACATACACATGTTAGGTTATCTGACCGTATAACTGCCCCTTTCTCGACGCTAACCACAACATGGTTGAAACCAAGCAAAACATGCAAAATATAGCCACATTATTCGCGTGCTGACATTCACAGCTAAGCAGCGAGCACAATTCATCCTCGCAACATTCCACACACCCGACAGCCCCTAGCTCCCGAATCGATGGCCTCTAAAATTAAAATTACCGGCGACACCTCCACCTTGACACTAGCAAGTCACATCTCAATTCTCATGCATTTTCCATACAAACCGAAACGGGAACGGGAACTATCAACTAACCAATGCTGGAGTCCCTGTGGCGCTCCAGGAACCGGCGGGGGTCGAGCCGGGGCAGCTCACACCCGGCCCCGGAGGGCCTCCACCGCCACCGGAGCAGGTCGCGGCCGTTGGCCTTGCCATTGGCGACGCAGTTCCACCCCTTGAAGATCTCCTTGCAGGTGTGGTCGTAGCGAGGCGCGGGCCCCGCGGAGGCGTCGCGCACCCACTCGCCGGCGGAGTAGTCGCAGGCCTGGGAGGGCTCGCGGGGCGCGGGGAGGGGCCGAGGAGAGGGCGAGGAGATCAGGTGGAGGAGGAGGAGGAGAATGGGTAGCAGGAGGAGAGGGAGGAGGAGGAACCGCCGCCGTGGGCCCGAGGCCGGGCTCCTCGCCGGCGGCGGCATGGGGGGGAGGAGGGAGGCTGGCTGGAGGATTCTCTCCGGCTAGCGAGATCGAGTGCGAAGCAGGCAGATCGCTGGGCCTACATGATTCCTTGGAGAGAAAACTTCGCTGGGCCAGAAGGAAGAAGACAGACAGACAGAAAAGCCTAGTAAGTATTTCGCGAGTGGTACTGGGCCTTAGCAGGCCAGTAAATATCAGGCTGGGCCAAGTCCTCCAATCCGCCGCCGCGGGGCAGCCAGGATTTGTGCAGCTCTTCTAAATAAATTAAAAAAACAGCTTTTTTTACAAATAAAAAAATCAGATTTTTTTAGGATAATAAAAAATCAGAATTTTTAGGATAATAAAAAAACAGATTTATGCAGCACACTGAAGTCCAATCTGGGCCAAATCGAGCAGCTGACGTCACCAAAATGTAGCCCGGGGCAGTACTAGGAAAAAGTCATGTTCCTAAACCGCTTCCGCGGTCGTCGGATTCGAAGCAACTCAGCCGTCAGCCGTCAGATCGAAGTCCAGCGACCCATGTTGCGATTCATGTTGCGACCCGTGATGCGTGCAACATCTAACATCAGGATCCCTTCTCGACACAACACCCAACATTACATGTCTGCAACATCGAAACTCAACATCCACAATACTGAAAATTAATGTTTGCAACATCCAACATCAGGGGCCCTCCCCCTCGACACAACACCCAACATCACATGTCCGCAACATTATCCGCAACATCGAAACTCAATGTTTGCAACATCAAAAATATATAGATCTAATTTTGAAATATTTAATAGAACACTCGCAACATGGCGAGAACGCGGATGCAACATGGTCACAACGAGCGCAACATGAACGACAAACGATTGCATCATGAAGGCGACCAATTGCAACATGCCAAGAATATTATTGCAACATCAATATACAAAGATTGTAACATCCCAAAAAACAATGCAGCGAGGGAGAGAAATGACCCGTCCACTTCTAATGCTGAGAACATGGCTCGCAACATGACTCGCAAGTCGCAACATGAATCATTCCAACATTCGTGCACCAAGACGTCTCTTAAAAGCAATACACTGAGAAATGACGGGCGTCCGTCCGACATGTCGTACATCTGTCTCCTAGCATTACTGGAAAAAAAAAGTTATTCATGGATCGATGACCTGCGATCGAATTTGGCACCGCGGGAATGCGCGTGCCGGGCGGCCAACAAGACAACCAAAGCCAGCAGCAGGCCGCGGCAGTGCATGAGCATGACGATGCGGCTGCCGTTCCCGTCCTGGTCCCTGCCGTCCTTCGTCTCAGGCTGCGTTCAGTCCCGCGCCCGCACGCCGCGTTCCTTCCGGTGGCGTCGCGTCGTCCTGCGCCTACCTGCCCAATCTCAACAACGATACACCATCTCTGCTCGAGATCCTATCTTGACCATCCTGACACACACCCGCAGATCAGATACATGTTTATGATCAGCGGAGACCATCCTATCTCAGTGTGGACTGCGCTGCTGCGCGCACATCTGGAGGGTTGAATTCTTGGCCGCGTAGGCCACGGCAACAGACAAACGATCCGCATCGCCACCACCTGTAAAGTGCACCGCCGACGGGGCATGTTTGTTTGTTCCGTCAGTGGTTTTCGGCCCCCCAGCTCGCGAGTTCTGACTTGTGCTGCGTACGTGCATCTTGTATGCATGTACGTACAGGTAGTCAGGGTTCTGAAGATGCTCGTGCACACGTGATCGATCGATCAGCGGTCAAGCAAAAAAAAAATCGAGATCGAGCTGCTGGCTGGAACAATCTCCGTCGTAGAATGGGTTCACCTGGAGGCAGTCACACTGTACTCTGTGCCGGCTCGCATTACTCTGATACAGCTCTTGTGTTCTTGATTCATCAAGGCAGGGCAGGCAGATCGCAGGCCTGATCTACGGCATGCTACTTTATGTGTTCAACTCTGAGATCTTAAAATTACTGACACATTCTAATCAACTCCCAAAAATCCTGCAGTTCATACGACCCAAAGTCACATCTGTCACTGTCCTGATCATCGCGATGAAAATCACGCAACGAGTTCTCAACCCTTTTAATGCCGCTGCCTCTGCCGTGTATACCCATCATACACATTCATCGCATCCCTTCTGCCGAGTGCACACATGCATGTCATTTATTCCTTTTTTCCATCTCACCAAGAACATGTCGATATATAGGAAGGGTTTGGTTTGCATTCTGTAGGAAATTCGTCAGCCTCGCGCTGCTTCGATCAGGAAAGACTTCAGCCGTGAATAACAGATAATCAGGTGAAGCGATACGCGTTAGGGCATGTTTTTTTTTGAAAAGGAATAGTGAAGTTACAAATAAATAGTGTTTGTTGTGAGAGAAGATGTGATGGATGTCACATGTAAATAGTACTTTTCACTGTTCATTTGTAAGGTAAAGAATAGAATGTCAGCATTTTTTGATTGTTGGATCATCCATCGATCTACTATGCGCTCGGCATCTCCAGTCCTTGTCAATTTCTTGTCACTAGTAGTTACGGTATCATGCATGCCCTCTCGTCAAGAGCCTTTTTGTTCAGCACGGAATTGTTCCAAAACCGTTAGATGCAGTACCAAACCTTTAGATGTGTGGTCACCGCTGCTGTAGCACCAAAGCGTGGACAACAGCTGCTGCCATGCTTCTCCTTCTCGTATGCATATAGCAGTAGCCTCTCTAGCCACACACGAAATGTACATACAGCAAAAGAAGGCATCATCTCAACATTATCCCAACATCCTGTTTTCAGAAAAAGGCAATGAAAGAAAGAAACTAAACGACCCTATAGGCTATAGCTATCAAGTAGCGATTCCGATTTCTGAAACACCGATCGAATTGAAGCTGTGCTCGTGGTTGCGCCATCGCTGTCGGGCCTGTTGAATTTCGTGTTGGTGCAGCAAAACAAACATCCGGATGTTCCAAAACCCAAGCAGCCCACGTCGTCCACGTCGAAACAACAGCAAAGTTCCCCCGCGAGTAGGTGGACACACTGGGCAGAGATTACAACCGCGGGAGAGATCGATCGAGTGATCCCCAGCAGGTGAATCTTCTGTTCACGCACTCATCGTGTTGTGCTATGGCGAAGCCTGACACGAACAATAACTAAGCAACTCGAATTGAAGACACGAAAGGTGGTGAACGAAAACTCAAACCATGTAATTCTCAAAAATTCATCCCCCTTTACAGGCGCCGGCCGGCCTCCTTTTATAGGGAGACGAACGGACTTTTTACATCCCGAAACTAGCCTAGTGTGAAACGAATTATTCCATCATATGCTAGGCTAAACTTGAGATTTTGTCTCTGAGTCTTCACGTAATCCTCGCTTTCCTGATTCCGCGCCGCAAATCCCGACGCATTATCCGGCGGAAGCACGTGTGTTTGTCGGGGAAAACTTTCCCACGCTCCCTTTCGGATGCGCATTCCTTTTTCTGTCATTAATCAAGAAACGAAGCACAAAGGTTAAACTGTTAGAAAATGCTTTCCCTGGACGAAAGCCACCAATATTTTTCCTGCCACGAGAAGCTTCGAGTCATAGCTTTCGATCATGAAAACGCTAGCACGAAACCCAGAGTTGAAACCCAGACGAGCTAAGATATAGATGGCAGGGTCTCGGGAAAACCTTTCGATTTGACAAATAATCATTCAATGAGTCTCAAACAAAAAGCTTGTCACCCATCAGTCCCATCTTCCAAAAAGCTCCGTAGCTTCCAATGGGTGAAAAATTGGTAATCATTACTTGACCTGCATACGTTTCACTTTGTGGCTTTCGATTAAGTTAATGTCATGAGGCATTTGAAACATGGCTTGGTAATGAAGGGACCGAAGGAGGTTGAGTTAATTATTTAGCGGCAAACAATCCGGCTCTAAAAGGTGCAGTGCGAAGGCTTAGTCCTGAAAGTGCTAAACGATTGTTTTGGCGAAACGAATTGGCTTTTGGAGCTTGACTTCGTTGAAACCAAAGGAAGCCTTTTCTATAATCGATTCTGAATCCCCCAACAGAAGCCCCTCGGGGGCGAGAGCTTTTGAAAAAAGATTGAGCCCCCGATGAATTGATTCAAATCGATCCGAAGAAAACGTCTCCCAAATCGCCGGCACCGAAACCTCAGGAACTTATAAAAAAGACCGCCGGTGGTAACCTATAAAAACCTGACCAAAAATGCTATCCTAGTTCAAGCAGTTTGGGTAATTTCTTTTGACAGTCTGATCTTGAACCCAAAAATCGTGACCCAACATCATATCGAATGTAGGCGATTATAGCGTGGTAATTGATATGTTTGAGCAAGAGCAAGGTGAGCACCCCGAGCTGTTTGCTACAAAAGGGTATGGTTTCCTAAAACATAAAGATGTTCCAGCCCCTGTCTGTCCTGTTGAAGTTGCATCAAGGTTCTTCCTTTGAAAGTTTTGAATCGGGACTGTTGCTTTGTGCACAATAGTTTTGATTCATCTATAGGGACTAGTAGAATTGGATGTGTGAACAGAACTCCCTTTCTTGTATTTTAGGAAACATCTTGAGCCTGTAGCACTTTCAAGACCTTCTGTTTTCGAAGAAAACGTCTCCCCCTCCCCCCCTTTTGAAAGTGGTGGAGGCGAAAGAGTTTTCAGCGACGTAAAACATTTTGATTATGAGCGGACTCGATTCATGTGGCATATGAAAAGGTTTCACCAATTGCTTTCAAAAGCTAATTATGCTCACAAGGAGTACGAAGCTGCGCAAAAAAATTCTGCACCACAAAGGCCGTGTAATCGAGTCTTTGATGAGATGGGTGTCGACTACGAATATTCACCTTGACCGAGACCCATGCAATAAAATGCAAATCCTATGTAACGTTGGGTTGGAGCCTGCTGTAACCTCGAAAAAAGGCAAGAAAGGGAAAATAGCACCCTTATCGAGAGCTGGCCTAGAAAAACACTTCGAAACTTTCTCGAACCGTCGATGCCCTTGCACAGCGCAAATCTGAAATTGCCAAAGTGCAGGCCGCAGAGAAAGGAAAAATAAAAACAAGCTGTTCTAGTTGCTGACGATCAAAGCGAAAAGTATATATTTTGAAAAGGACAGCAACGAGAGGCCCCGACGAATCCAAGGCTCTCCAGATTAAGGGCATGGCAGTGGTCCCCACGAAGCCTGCTGCTAAAAAATGCAAGACGGAGCTGGCTTCTGAGGACAAGGGGAGAAGAGTGGGAGAAGCTGCCTCTATTAAAGCTCACCGGGATAAATCGACTTCAACGAAAGCAATTTGTGCAAAAGTTTTGGCTGTGGCAATAAAGGGAGTTGAGCTGGAACGGGAAGATCCCTCCGAAAAGGTGAAACATTGGAAACTAATCCGCCCAAGGCTGACACGCCGAAGCCCTAGAGCTCGAAATCAGCGACGCCAAGGCAAGAAAGCACAAAACTGCCGACGAGACTGTTTAGTCGAAAAGACAGGTGAGCTTTGCCCTGATGACGCCAGTTCGGCGCCACTCGGGGGCTTTCCCCAACTACTGGAATCGGCCAATCGCTTTCAAAATTTTGAAAAACCAAAAGTTTTTTTTTCGGCCTGCCTTAAAAACCAAATGCTTTCATCAGTCGGTCTCGTAACCAGAACTTTCACCGTGCGCTTTGTTATTGCACGACAACTAAACTTTTTTTTGCAGCAATTATTTATTGCTCTTCAGGATTGCGAGGTGAGGAGAGCGTCGCGTTGCCGGAAAGACTTTGGGATGGTCACTTTTGATTCAGTTTCGGGAATTGATTGACGAATCATTTTTCCGGATGTCCATAATCTTTTTGTGCAGATCGGAAGTGTGGATCGGATTTTAGCCAAGAAATAATCTGGAATCATCACTTTCGATTATTGAGCTGGGCCATTAATTGACATATGCAAATCAGATTGTCTCTGATTAAAAAATGGACTCTTTTTCTAGGCTTCAAATGAGTGAAAACTTTTCTTTTCTTTTCTTATTTTCGGCAGCTGAACCTTTTTGGTTACCTGAGATTGGTTGATGAATTGGTTTGCTAGAAATCTCCAATTGTTTTAGCTACAAAAGGCATAAACACAAGATAGCGAAAAGCACCCATGGAGAAAGTTTTTTTTTTTTGGGCCGGCGGCCTGAACCAATCTTTTTGGTTTTATGCACGTGCCAAAATTTTTGTGAACATCGATCTTTTTGGTTCCGAGTGAAAATCACAGAGCAATTTCCTGAGACGACGACGCCGATCGAAGCCAAAAAGATAGAAGCATCTTTCATACAGGCTGTATTCGTGCAATCCATTTGAGATACCAATGATTTGCTTCAGCGGTGAAAGTGCTCAGGCATTCCTTTTGAGCTGCGACAGTTCTCATGCAATGTGTGAGCTTATGAAAGTGCTCAGACGAAAAATGGATTCCCGAATTACCTTTTGCGAATATCACTAGGGATGGAAAACCAAGAAATCAACAACTGGCGTCGTAACCCTTGGAATTTATTTTGAACCCCCGTTTTCTAGGCCAAAAGAGATAGACTAATAATAAGATAATGACCTTCGTCATTGGCCTTGACCCTTTTTCAGAGATTGCTTCGCTGCAACAAGCTTTACCACTTCTTCCGAGGTGACTCCTGCGCTACGAATACTTTTCTCCAGGTCACCGCAGTGGCATGGCATTATGCTTTGATGCCTGCCTGTAGAAATGATGTATGCATGTAAACTTGCTTAAATGTATGGCTGCATGCCTGTATGCACTGCACAAGGACTTGACTTTGCAGCCTGGCTCCTTTCACATGGCGAAACGCCTTCTGTGTTCGTGCACTGCATTTGAGTGATAAAGGCGTTCAAGCAATCCATTTTTACTGATGAGAATTAGAATGATGACACAAGTCTCGACTGAAATTCCAGGGTCGAAAGTTCAGAGCTGAAAGAATTCGTTTGGGTTATGACTCGCCAGTCGAAAGATATTAATCAATTCTCCAGATGGATACTTTTCACCAGGAGGCTTTCGATCGGTGAAAAGAAATGGAGAGATCACAAAACTCGCTAAGGAATCCTGCGACTGTGGGGATACGCGAAAGGGCCCCGACCAATTTTGGTGACGAAAGGTTCCGCTCCGAAATGGGGCATACGAAAGTTGCGAGGTGAATTTGTTGTGTGAAAGCTTTTTGGTCAAGCCTTCCACGGGAACTTTTGGCCACAAGGCCATCGCCGAAGCAGTGAAACGTTTTTGACAAATAAAATTAGAGACGAAACCTCTTGTTGTGTCCAATTCTTTTCTAATTATTTGAAATTTTAGCCTGCGAAACAATGCATTGACATTTTAAGGCTTCGCAGGTCTAAGTCTTTGAGAATTGTCGAATATTGCAGCCCCTTTGAGGATGCTTTTCGACGTGATTTGCAATCTATTTAGCTTCTGAATTAAAATGGATTTATTTTCGATGCACCTTTTCTCAGAAGGACTGCTCATCTGAGCATCTCTTTGAGTTTTGATTCACGTGGATCGCTTTCAAAGCACCTTTTTGCAGGTGGGTTGCGCTCTGAGCAGCTCTTAAATTTCGATTCATGTGAATCGTTTTCAAAGCACCTTTTTGCAGGTGGGCTGCGCTCTGAGCAGCTCTTAAATTTCGATTCATGTGAATCGCTTTCAAAGCATCTTTTTGCAGGTGGGTTGCGCTCTGAGCAGCTCTTAAATTTCGATTCATGTGAATCGCTTTCAAAGCACCTTTTTGCAGTGGGCTGCGCTCTGAGCAGCTCTTAAATTTCGATTCATGTGAATCTTTTTGCCAAGGACCTTGTATGTACATGCGCATGAAAATAGTTGGATGAAATGCTTTGATGCATGCTTATGATGTGTGTGAATGAAATGGATGATTATATAGAACTACCGATAGGTGATGAGGTATTGAAAAGAAGAAGGAAGAAAGAAAAAAAACACTAGAATTTTTTCATGTGTTGGGTCATGCACACAATTGAATATATTTTTATAGCCTGCGGAAGATGGAAGTTGTTGTCCTTGCCCACACTATTTCTTTAGCTACGGAATTGACAACCTACTTGGTGGTTGCTTTCGAAGCATCATAGCCATCACATTTTTAATAATATTTTGTAAGAGAGTAATGTTAAGGTTTTAACATTCACGAACCCAATGATTTATGAGAAAAGAATTACCTTTTGCAGAGGTTGAAACCATTCGATGAATAACAATAGATATGAATCCAATAGAATAAGATAACCCAATGGCAACAAGAAATATCCACCGAAGAAATTGCTCAGGCAATCCCTGAGCAGCGAAACATGCTCAGGCAATTTCTGAGTGATGAAAGGGGCTCGGGCAATCCCTGAGCCGCGAAAAGTGCTAAGACAATCCATTTGCCATCGCCAGACCCTGCTAGGTGATTCGACAACCACTAATGAATGCCACAAGACCAGAAGAGAAGAATGCTTCGACAACTGCTAACTGAGAAATCAATGGATTGACATGATTGCAGCCGGCAGCTTTGATTTGCCTCGATGCGAGGGTGACCAGCTTGGCCTTTTCCAGAGATTGCACCACTTCTCTAGAGATTAAAGTGCTTGTGCACATACAAAGGTGATGAGATGTATGCCTGTATTACTGTCAAAACTCTTTCTTGGTTTCGGCAAGATCGGATTGAGTTCCATGACACCGAAGGTACTAGCCGAAACCAGTTGGGTAGAATACAGGCTCAAGGGACCTTCGCACCTGGAAAATCGAATTGACGCAGATGTAAATTGGAGCGAAAGGACTAGCTGTTACGCATGATGAAAACACTTCCCCAGGTGACCACAGCGGATGGCATTGCACTTTAGTGCCTGCATGCAAGAGGTGGTGCATGCATGTATATTTGCTTTTGGTTTGGCCGCATGCGCTGCACCAGGAGCCGAAACTGCAAGATGCGACAGCGAAAGGTGACAACACAATCCGTAGTCAGGTGCACATCCATGCCGCTATACAAGTGATCAGTACCAGATAATCTCGATTAAAGTTTATTGATCGATGGTGATATTATGGCAATGATGATGATTGTCATCTTGCCTAGCACTTTCGATCGTAAAAAGTGGTAATCGTGAGCAGTGATTTCGAGCCAAACACAAACGGTGGGCGCCAATTGTTGTGCTATGGCGAAGCCTGACACGAACAATAACTAAGCAACTCGAATTGAAGACACGAAAGGTGGTGAACGAAAACTCAAACCATGTAATTCTCAAAAATTCATCCCTCTTTACAGGCGCCGGCTGGCCTCCTTTTATAGAGAGACGAACGGACTTTTTACATTCCGAAACTAGCCTAGTGTGAAACGAATTATTCCATCATATGCTAGGCTAAACTTGGGATTTTGTCTCTGAGTCTTCACGTAACCCTCGCTTTCCTGATTCCGCGCCGCAAATCCCAGCGTGTTATCCGGCGGAAGCATGTGTGTTTGTCGGGAAAAACTTTCCCACACTCCCTTTCGGATGTGCATTCCTTTTTCTGTCATTAATCAAGAAACGAAGCACAAAGGTTAAACTGTTAGAAAATGCTTTCCCTGGACGAAAGCCACCAATATTTTTCCTGCCACGAGAAGCTTCGAGTCATAGCTTTCGATCATGAAAACGCAAGCACGAACCCCATAGTTGAAACCCAGACGAGCTAAGATATACTCATTCAATGAGTCTCAAACAAAAAGCTTGTCACCCATCAGTCTCATCTTCCAAAAAGCTCCGTAGCTTCCAATGGGTGAAAAATTGGTAATCATTACTTGACCTGCATACGTTTCACTTTGTGGCTTTCGATTGGAAAATAAAAGGCAAAATAGGCAAAATCATCTCTGAACTTTTAGCAAAGGGTCAAGTTCGTCCCTGAACTCTTGTGTCGGCCAGTTTAGTCCTCCAACTCTCGTTTTTACTTCAGTTACATCCTCCATCCGAGATGGACGGCAACGCCGTCACCTAACGCGTGACGGACTAAACCAAATGACCCATTTACCCCCGTCCTCTGCACAACGCTCCATCTTATCGCTTCCGCCAGCAGCACCGCGAGCGACGAGGAGAAGGAGCTCTTCACCGTGACATCTCCATCCTCGGCATCTCCACGGGCCATCGTGGATAGAGCTGCTCGCGCTACCCACCCGTCCTAGAGCTGCTCCGCGACGACGGGTCCCTCCCGTCCGCCTCTCCCTTTTCCCATCTGCAACCTCCCAATCGATAGCATCGATGGCAAGTGGCAGCAGGAACGCTTCAAGGCTCTGGAGGGAGGGAACACCAAGCCACGATGACGAATCAGATCACAAGCTTAGAGAGATGGAGGTAAGTCACGATGAAGAATCGGATGAATATCTGCATTTTTGGTGTTCGAATCGATTCCTTTATTATTTTGATCTCATGACGAAATCTTTGGTTTTTGGCAGCTCGAATCGTTGGTTTTTGCCAGCAGCACGCCTCGGATCGCCGGGAGCCCCTCGTCGACGGCAGTGGTGGCGCTCATGGCGACATTGTGTGCGATGTTGGCGCCTACGCTGTCCCGGCCAGAAAGACTCGGGTGGGGTCCCCGTGCTCGGCCACCCACGGCTCCGGCGTCGTCACGATGGGCGCGGAGCCGCCGCCGCCACCACAGCAGCAGGCGGCGACGGCCCACCTGAGCACCGCCCACGAGTCGTCGTAGGCCGCGGGGAGCCGGTACTCGGGCACGCGGCGGTAGTCCACGGACACCAGGACGGGGCCGCCGCGCGCGGCGAGCGCGTTGAGGTAGCGGTGGTACCTGACAGAGGCGGCTGACTCGACCATGAAGCCACCGCCGTGGAAGTACACGATCACGGGGAGCTTGACGCCGGCGTCGGTGCCGGCCAACGCGGGCGGCAGGTACAGACGGACGAAGACGTTGCTGGCGGGGTCGATTGTGACGTCCTGTGAGGCCACGCTGGTGGGAGCGCCGTGGAGGGAGGCGGGACCGTTTCGTCGGTGATGAGGCGCTCAGTGCGGCCGCTCTTGTAGACGCAGATGAACGGCAGGAACTCGCCGGCAACCTCGTCGGCGGCTGCGCCGCGAGTTCGGCATGTGGTGACCAGCGACGGCTTTCCATGGAGAATTGCCGTGTTTTTTTCTGGCGAGTCTGCGTTGAGAATCGTTTAGTCCGTCACGTGTTAGGTGACGGCGTTAGCCTCCATCTCGGATGAAGGATGTAACTGAAGCGAAAAACGATAGTTGGAGGACTAAACTGGCCGGTTCAATAGTTCAGGGACGAACTTGATCTTTTGCTAAAAGTTCGGGGACGACTTTGCCTATTTTGCCGAAATAAAAGGTGAAAGTTAATGTCATGAGGCATTTGAAACATGGCTTGGTAATGAAGGGACCGAAGGAGGTTGAGTTAATTATTTAGCGGCAAACAATCCGGCTCTAAAAGGTGCAGTGCGAAGGCTTAGTCCTGAAAGTGCTAAACGATTGTTTTGGCGAAACGGATTGGCTTTTGGAGCTTGACTTCGTTGAAACCAAAAGAAGCCTTTTCTATAATCGATTCTGAATCCCCCAACACATCGCATTGATCCAAGCATGCGTATCTCATCATCGATCGATGGATCGATCTTCTTCGATTCAGAACAGTGAGCTTGCTGGAAAGTTAGAATCACCTGAGTTTGTTGTATAAAGATGAAGCTTTGGGGTTCGATTAAGCTGCTTTTTTTTTTGTTTGTTCAAAGGTAGTTAGGGATCAATCAGCCTGCCCATCGTCAGGGACCCGGACATGCATGCATACATGGGCCGGCCTGATTATTGAGGCATGTGCTCTCTCTGTTATCAGCACTGATGATCCAGTAAAACTGTACCTTGACGGCAAAACTTTGTCTCGCCAATCAAGTTGGCAACGAGCACACGACACTGCCTGTATATATATATGCATGTAATTCTAAGATTGTTGTACAGTGAACCATATCTAGCAAAGGTTGGAGAGCTGCCAACTTCTGGTTTTCTAGCCGACGATTCTAAGTGGGTTATTATCATGTGCGATTTTTTATTCATGTTATGTGGGATTTAATTCTCTTTTCAAGTGCAGCAGGTAACATTCTTGCAGATCCTTTTTTATACCACAATCAGAACACACTCGACAAAACACCTGCTTCCTTTGCAGATTTCTAGCGTTGCAGGTTAACACAAAACCAGTCCAACAGCTACAACCACAGGCTTCTTTCTTGCACGCCATTTCGCCTCAGAAAGTTCCACTAATTGTATACTACGGACAGGAGAGTACACTTGTTTTCTTGTCTGGCCGGTTGACTTTATGTCTCTCTCTGAAGTGTGTGTCATCATCCATCCAGGCAAGGCTACACATATACATACTGTAGGCATCAGATTCAGACTCAGCTCGCTGTGGTGTCACGCGTCCGTGTTGATGGATATGATCGATCCATCTTGTTTATGATGTACATGATGATGATGTTAGGTTTGACTAAAGTGTCACTCAAACAACAACGCACAGTAAACAAGTATCTTCGGCAAGGAAAAGGACTGCAGTTTGGAGTGACACTAGGGCACTACTTTTTTTTAGATAAAGGAAATATATTCCGGCCTCTGCGGTAATGCACACAACCTAAAGCCTCTGCGTGACCGCACACAGCCAAACTTATTACAACAACTAAGAATAATAAAAACTTTAGTGCATGAAGATATATATGTACTAAAGATCTGCTACATCCAAAAGAAAATGAGTTTACTTCTCAAGACAGTGCTAAAGATGTCAATGTCGCTTCATGGCAGTCTTCTTAATCAGCCACCACGCCTTGAACAACATGCACCAAAATAAACTTGAAAGAAACTCCTTGGATGTAGATCATGGCGACATGCAGCAGTAGACCAAAAATAGCTGGTCAGAGTAATCGCTGCTGCATCTGGCCACTACGCCACGTAGCAACCATGGCGCCCCCATCCCCGTTGCCCCGCCACCTCGATCTGCTGCCAACTCTGTGCATTGCCAGGTCGCTGAGGTGCATCGCGACGTCAAATATGTCGCCAATGGAAAAGCACCTGCCCTCGGCGAAAGAGAGGATGTTGCCCATTGTTAGAATGTGTGAGGAACAGCTGCCATTGAATGCAATGCAATAACACCTCCACAACGCCTTCAGGAAGGGACATGACGCTCATAGGCGTCATCGTTGCAAGCTTTCGCCCGATGTTCTTGCACGCTTTGGCAGCACCAACTCCGGCATCCGTCCGCCGACTCTGTGCGTTGCCGGGTCGCCGATGTGCCTCACGACACGAATATGATCGCCAAGCATCTGCCCCCGACAAAAGAGAGGTTGTTGCTCACTGTTAGAATGCTTGAGCAACGGCTGCCGTCGTCGTGTCGGCGAACACGGGTAGTCACACTGTCTGCGACCCCCTCCTCTCCTTCTATTGCACAGCTATGGCGCGCCGCCATCGGTTCTCCTGTCGCTGCCTTTGACCAGCCGCAAGGAGCAGCCGCCGGGACAAAGGAAGGCGCCGCCGTCGAACCGGACGGGTCCCGTCGTGCAGATCCGGGCTCCGGATGGCCGGATCCGACGACGACGGGATGAGCGGGTGGCCGTCGACTACCACAGGCACAACAGAGAGTGGACTAGGGTGGCGGCGGCTAGGGTTTCGGAGATGCCCGAGCCGCCCCATCTCGTCCAATGGCACCGACGACCACGCTACACGATGAACCGAGCAACGGGCCGACGATCTGGGGTGGGAGCCGAGCCGAAATTCTCAGTCGCGGCCAGCGCCGGGAGCCATGGGCGCTGCCTCCTCCGTCGATATGGAGGAGTCGCACGCCGGCGGTCGGGGATCCCGCGCCGCGCGCACGACAGGGCTCCACGGCTGCCGCCTCCATGGGAGCCGCCCTGTGCAGACAAACATAATAATAAAAAAAAAGGCAGCAAAGATGCTAGCACTAGCTCAATTATCAGCAGCAGCAGCAAGTACACAAATGGTCTAGCTAGATCACTATTGTGAGAGAGACGCAAGAGGATTAGCTTACCGAACTGGATGGAGCTTCACCTTCAAGTAATCACGGAAGAAATCTTATGTACGTATCGATGGGATCGGTATGTATAGTGCCGCCTAATCTCCTTTCGACATCTCCAAATGCTACGTGGGAATAATTCTGGTGAGTGTGGGCAGGTTTGGAAGCACCATATATAATTTGCCTGAAATCTAAACCAAAGGATAGCAGAACAATATGCCGGTTGGTTCAGTGCTGATGGTTTCTAAATAGCACTTGACCCGGACAATTTGACCAAACGAAACCGGCTTTAGGTTGAACTTGGAAGGGCTTAGTTTTTGTTATTTGAACCATTTGGCGTTATTTTATTGCACCAATAAAGTGCAGCAGGGCAGGACGGTATTACTAAAGGACATTTGAAACTATAAATTCCAGAAGATGTTCATGAGAAATTGCCTGTTTTCTGTGTGGTGCAAGAAAAGAATTTTTCTAGGAGCATGCTGCATGCACCCACATGGGAATGCAGCTAGCAAAATCATGCACGCATACTGCCGCGATATATACGTGTGCAATGGACGACGGAATGTAGTCGCCGCTGATTCCGTGGCGCAAGCGCAACCACCGCCCTAGCCCTAGCCCTCAGGGGCGAATCCACCACCGTGAGGAAGAAGAAGATGAGCCTCCCAAGACACAATTCCCGAATCCGCCGCTGCTATGCTAGCCCTGACATATATAGTGGTCCTGCGTACTGATGCATCGTGCTGGGCGAAGTAGGCGGCTCGAATGAATGAGTACGTACTGATGTACGTGACCACCGATCCTGCAACTAACGGCGGCGCCGGCGTCACGATCCTGCAGGTGCAGTCCGAGGTGCCTTGGACAAGGTCGCAGCTTTACGCGTGCCACCTGCTCACATCGTACCGGATCAGAGCATATCGTACGCGCGTCACTCATCACCCACTGTTTGCTGTCCTCTGCTCTGCTGTGGCCTGTGAGTCTGTGACCGACCGACGACGACGACCCCTGCACTGGTGCTGTGTGGATCGAGCAGGTCCAGCAGGAGCACGTACCCCGTGGGCCACGGCCAAGTACCACGTACACGTAGTACATCTCCTGACGCATGGCTGCTGCAATGCAGCCGTCGTCTAATCTGCGCCCTTCGTTCGTTGTCACCTTCCCCTCCTCGCCGGCCGGGTCAAAAAGCCGCTCACGGGGTCTCTGCACGCTAGCGACGCTCCACGATCCTCTCTCGATCTGCCTCCTCCCTCGGCACCGCGTCGCGTCGCGTCCCTCTCGCCGCGCGCCCGTGAACAAATGGCATGCAATGCAACCTGCGACCCGGCCGGATCGGATCTGCCGGTGGACGAGGGAGACCGCCCGCCGCAAGCCGCCGCCGCAGGGCATTGACATTTCGGCGTCGGCGTCGGCGCGTTGGCCGTGGGGATGCGCGTCGACGTCCGCGCCGTGCGGCCGAGGTCGCCGATCGCACGCAACAGGTCCCCCCCTGCCAACGTCCCCGTGCGGCCGAGGTCGCGGGTCGCCGTGTCCTGTGTGCCCCCCTACCACGAAAGGGACGCGGAACGAACGACGCCTGGCCGCGCGATCGGCCGAGCCGCGTCACCGTCGAGCCACACACAAAGCTCACTCACCCGCAACCTCTGCGCGTGCCGTTGAGGCGCTGCTTCCGCTGTGGGCACGTGTCACACCACAGTGAGCAGGGTCACAGGCGTTGATCTTGCTGCAGTACATGTCGGTCAGCTCGCAGCTGGTTGTTGGCGGTTGAATCCTGTATTCAAAGGAGTATCTTGCATGAGATCAGTCAGTGTTGTGTCGGGCAGACTTTCCGAGGGAGGGAGTTGCTAGCCCAGCCGTGCCCGCTGCCAAGCTTTGTCTGTTGCTGCGTCGTCGTCTCGTCTCGACCCCCGTCCGATCCGTGTCCGCACGCTGCGTTTTCTCTGCCCGTGGCGTCGTCGTCCTTCTCGTTCTCGCCCGACTGACCAAAACGCCAATCTATCCACCTCTCTGTTTATCGTATCTGATTTCTGATCCCATCCATCTAACCCTTTTGACTCTCTGCTCACACAACTCGGCACCTAGCCTGCATTATCATCATCAGATTCCACACCACACGCCGCAGATGCCTGCCTCTGCCTGCATGCACACTGAATTCCTCGCCGCAGAAGCCAGTGCAACGGACAAGACGATCCGGGTGTAAAGTGCGTTGCTGTCAGGTATGGTTCGTCGGTTTCCAGTCACGGGTCTCAACTCTGACTTCCCTTCCTCGTTTCATGTTTACACGTACCCTTCCTAGTCAGATGCCTGAAGATGTAGACGGTCTGAAGATGGCCATGTTCATGCGTGCTCGGCGGTCAAACCGGATTCGGACATCAATCAGGTGATGGGTTTTGTTTCCTGTCCTAGTTCATATCCGTCGACACGTAGTTCAGCGTTGCGGCTTGGCATTCTGCACTCTTCACATCAGTTTATTAAACCATTGCAGGGAAAACGACCTCTGGTAGCCCCAGTGTGTGAAGCATGGATTTTTTTAACCACAAAATAGTGTGTGTTTCATTGATATAACAGAAAAAAAATATTACACTACGACCCTGGGACGTCATAACCAGGAAAAAGAAAAGAAAGAATAAAGAAACTACACTCGTCCGGTTGGATTGCGACAGCAACACGGGTTACCGCTCTCTGACTCTCACCGGTCGGTTGGATTGACACTTCAACACAGTCAAGAGCTCTACACTCGATAGCAGCCAACACCTCTACCTCAGCGACTTCACCCGATCGAATTGGAACGTCGACCGGACCTCCACAAACACCATGACGACAAAGCATCCGCTAGATAAACGGTGGCCAAGCATCCACCGAGCAAAACCCAAGACGGCAAAACATCCGCCAGACAAACTCTGCTTGGTCGGATTGTGACATCGACACGAGCCACCACTGCGATCTCAATTTAAATCCTAGTATATATCAAAGTACCAAGAGAGTATGACTTTGCCTCGTTTACCTAGAAACATTTTGAAGGGCTGCTGGCATCTGTCCAACGAGCGTTTCAGCAGTCCAGTTCATACAGTGTTGCAGGAAACTTACCCCTGATCAGCAATATGAAAATAGGCTCATCAATGTATATGTATTCCGTGCCGGGATGTCGTAATCTGTACAAGTCTTGTTTTTTCTGAATGACGTTAGTGCAAAGGACAAAATCCAGCAAGGGCAGCAGACCAGACGGCATGCTGCTAATTTTTTCAACTTTGAGATCTTAAAAATCCTGACACGGCCCAATAGTTTTGGACCCAAACCCAGCAGTTCATACAAGATGAGTCGCGTTAGCGTTTGTGTTGTTCTGATATGGGTGTTTTTGTATTGTTGAGAGATGGGTGAAAGCTGAAAACCACGCACAGCGTGTTTTGATCGATGTCGCTAGCTGTGCCTATATCTTGTTGAGTGCACACATGATGTTCCTTTTCCATGTGACCAAGAATTATCGGCCGATATATATATGAAGTTTGAATTTTGTAGGAAATTTGCCAACCTCATCTACTTCGACCAAGACATGTCATTGTCCAGTTTTGGCTCTGGAATATTACTTGCAGGCAAGTCGTTTCAAAGATCAGATGAAGATATATGCGCGTTAATATGTCAGCATGACGTCCTCGTTTGGTCATCATAGTAATTTTGCACCTGTGAACGCTGATTTTTTTTCTTACCCCTTTCAGAGATTGACCAGCCAGCTAATCCGATCCGTGTAAATTTTTTTATTGCTACACTTTTACCGTTTAACTGTCAGCAAATATATACCACCTCCGTCCTTAAATGTATGACGTTTATGACAAGCTAATTAGTTCAAAAATGAACTAATTTGGTTGTCCTAAACATTATATATTTAAGGACGGATGGAGTATATTAAATAATAATTGAATAAACGGTAATGGATAACCATTGTTTAGATAGAAAAAATGAACAAGTTAATACTCTCACACAATCACACCGCAGGTCGTCGAGCATTACCTAACTTTTTCAGTCAACCAAAAAAGTACAAAAAAGGTTACGTCGAATTAGTAATCCTTGTCCATGATTTGTCCCTGTCAAATTCCTGTTACAAGCTACGTGGTCCTAAGAATCTTACTATTACTAATTGGAGGCTCCTTTTGAGGCCTCCACGTGATGCCAGCTAGGATCCTAGGTGGACAATCTAAAAAAATAGAAAAATCCTATAAATTCTCACAAAAATCAGAAATATCTGACCATCAATTCAACATCTCTGATCATAATAACCATTAGATTTATTATCTTTCTAATAAATTACCCACCTCTGCCATTATGAAAATAGACCAAAGTAACCCCCTAAACATGTATCTAAATTACCCACATATGACATTATAAAAAATAATGTAAATTAACCCTTAATTTTCATGTAAATTACCCACCTGTGCTACTATAAAACAATATCAAATAACACCCTAAATTTGCATATAAATTATCCACTTATGTGCTTATTAAATTTAAAGTAACTCCTAAATAAAATATTAAAGTACATCAATATAAAATTTTAAATTACTATTTATATAATTATTAATATATTATTTATGTTTTTCTCAACAAATATATTATTTATGTTATTGTTTATATAAAAAATACTTCCCATAATGTGTGTCGTCATATACTCATATATTCATGAATGAGAGACATATAAGAATAACAATTTTTATGTTGTTCATAGCTTAAAATAAAGTGTTCAATTAAATACAAATCAAACATATATGAAGATGATATGCTAAGTGAAAAAACTATTACTAACTAAACCTATTACAATTATTAGAATATGCAATAGATGAATGAGAGCATGAGATAGATAATTATAATTATTAGTTCTTTTTAACTAGCCCGTGCGGGAGCACGGGTTGATAGACTAGTCTTTACAAGTACAAACTTTGCTGACGGTGTAATATTTTTTTTCCCGAGTATATCATTATCACCAAAGCGTGGACAAATAAACCTGCCCGTGCCGTGCTGCTGCTTCTCATACGCAAAACAGGAAAACCACAGGGCACTTCCCATCCCAGTTCTGCCACTGTTGTGGACACTATTGAAAACATCCGGGTTTTTTAGAAGAAATAAATTGAGCAATCCTATTCCTAGCTAAGCTGGAAGAGATTCCGAAAGCCCCAAAAGGTGATGTTGCGGTTAGGACGTGGCTGTCAAGCCGCCGCTGCATCCATGCGACGACACCCGGATGATCCAAGCCCAAGCAGGCCGCGTCCACGTCGAAACAGCAGCGAGATCCCTGTGAGCCATTGGAGGATACAATGATCCGCGGGTTAATTTGCATTGCTGCTCACGCATCCATCACATCGATCATCTATCCAAGTACTAACGAACACATCATCGATCTGGTCAGTTTCTGGTCGATCGGATTCCGAACAGCTCGTCGTCCTCTGAAAGTTTTCAGAACCACCTGATGATCTCGAATCGGATCGTTCCCAAGCTTGGAGCCTGATTTTTCGGCTGATGGGTAGTAGAGGTTGTTAGGTTGATCTCCTCTGAATACAGATCCAACGATCTGGTTCGGACCTTTGACCAGGCTCCCTGATCGGGGGAGCCCAACCCAGTTGGGTTGCAGGCCCCCGTCGCGCAGCACTATAAAGTAAGGTGGGGACCACTAGGGCACGCACGCCAAGACAGGCAATCCCCACTCGCCCCACCTGCCCTGCTCTACCGATCAAGGGGTGCTGACGGCGACGGGAAGCACCTCCGCCACGGTCGTCACTGCGCGTCCCCGGCGGTCATCACGACACGGCACAGCAATGAAGGACTCCATCTACACCAACGTGGTTCATCCCCTACATCCCTCTCCACGGTATCTCTCCCCTTCTCCCTCTTCCTGTCCCTCTCGGTTATCACAAGAACAACATCAAACCACATCACAGTAAAGGCTTCTACCCCACTGATCTACACCTAGATGATCCACGGTACATAACAATGGTATCAGAGCTCGGTCTAGTGTCTGTAGATCGAGTTGGGGAAAGTACAAGAGAAACAAACAGAGAGGATTTCGATCCAAATCAGAAAAGAATCAGGAAAAGCAAACGCGCAAACCCTAACCCTAGAACACAGACAGGACGGAAGAGATGGGTCCTTACCTGGGCTCACCTGGCACCGTCTCCACCGTGGACGCCCCCTAGACGTCACCGGGGACGAAAGTCACTTGCGGATCCGAAGGGGATTCCACGCCGCCGCGCGGATCCACCTCGATCTCGGGCAAAGGGCGCTACCAAAGGGCCGCTCGACGGCGGCGCGCTCACCCTCGGGTGAACGCGCTCGCCGGCGAGGGGCCCGCGGCGGCGCCACCACTCTTCTGGCCATGGCAGGCACCTCTCTGGACCTTACACTTGTGGATATGGAGAAGATGGGGAGGAGAGAAAAGAAAGAAAAGAGGGAGAACACCACGGTCTTGCGCCGGCGGTGTTCGTCCTCACCAACGTCGGCGGGACGCCGGCCACACCTCTCCACCGCCGCCATGGGCAGCCGGACTCTGGATCTCGCGGTTGTGAAGCTAGAACAGAGGGGGAGGGGAAAAACATGGAGTAAGGGGAGAGACGGTCGACGGCCTAGGGCCGGGCGGCGCTTGTCTTCCCCGTCGCCGGCGGAGAGCGCCGGGCACGGGAGCTCCCCTGCCGCCGCCGCTGTGCGGCATAGAGATAGGGAGAGAATTGAAAGATAGGGTTAGGGTTACGGGATGCGACCGCCGCTGCTTCGGGTTTTGTCTGCGCGAGAAGGACGGACGACCGTCGGATGCAGATCAGCGACGATGGACGGCTGAGAGCAGTCGATGGCTGCTGGGCTCATTTAGGCCCAGGCGGGTGCTGGCACCGGGCCAGTTTGGTGGCCCGGTGATCGGTTGCTGGGCCGTAGGCCCAGGCGGGTGCGTGGAAGCAGGCCGGTTTTCTAACGTGGACCGAATGAATAGTATAGCTCAGCATGTTTTGTGAACTGTTTTGTTAATTTCAGAAGTAATATTAATTAAATTTGAATGAATTTTGTGTATAGTTTTGGATGAATTTCATTCAAATTTTGATCTCTACTCAAATTGAACCAACGAGATATTTGTTTAGAGATTAGAAAAGGGACAAAGATACTTATGAATAGTATGTTGTCATGGATTTTATTCATGTTTTCCGTTGCAAAGTAAAAGATTCATCCTCTAATTTAGAGGAATATAAAGTTTTCCGCTTAAAGTACATTATGATATTGTTATTTTCTGACCAACGTTGATGATAACAATATTATAATTTTATCTGAAAGTTTTTTTCTTAAAGTTAATTATGGTATTATTATTTATTTTAGTAACAATATTATGATTTTATCAGAAAGTGTTTTGTTTAAAGCAGATTATGGTATTGTTATTTTTCTGACCAACATTGATGATAACAATACTATAGTCCTATGTGCTTTATGTTTAAAGTTTAAAATCTTTGATTTTACATCAATGTGATGAATTTCAGAGAATGGAAAAGATCAAGAGATGCTCTTGAATTAAAGTATTGTTTAGTAAAAGTATTGCTTCTGAAAAGAATAATAAAGAAAAGTTTTCCGCTGCTATTTTGTTGTTTATTTTTTCTGATTAAATCGGAACCAACGAGAAGATTTAATTGGAAGAATAGTTTAAAAGTTGAATTTTGGCATTCTCTTGCCATATGAAATGTTAAAGTTGAGCATTAGTTAGTTGTTACATCTAAAGACAATGCTCAAAGATGAAAAGTTTTAAACATGTTGTCATTTTATGATCAAAGTATAATGATTCCAACATTATGATTTTATAATAGTCACGAGTTCTATGGTGATATATAATTCAAAGTGCATGAATGTTGTATGTTTTAATTTTGACCAACGTTAAATTATGACATATGATTATTCTCAGTACAATGAACAGATAAGAGTTGACTTCGTTCAACACTACAGATGAAAGTTTTGAGTTTACTCAACTGCATAGTTGAGGTTAAGAAAGAAAAGAGCTTTCTTCATTTTGACTTTTTGGTTGATTTGGAAGAGAGTCCCAAGTGTTGAGAAAAGAGTTTTAGTTTTTTCTCTCACTAAAGTTTTCGTGACATTATGGTTTGTCAGTTTTTTTAATTAAATTGGAACCAACGAGAAGATTTAATCAGAAAATAAAGTATAAGTGCATGTTTTAGTCATCGTGACTGAAAATAAAGTTTTCTCACTATAAAATAGTTTATTGTTCTTCAACACTAAAGGTAATACGTGAAATAGTCAGACATATGTCTATGTTTGACGAATGTTGAATTAAACATGTGTATTGACAAAAGTTTTTTCAGATTGAATTCTGAAATTAAGATATTGGTTGTTGCCAATGCATTCAAAGTTTAATGTCATTTGTTAGGAAATGTTTTGGCACTTGTGTCATTCGTTTTCTGAATGGCAGGCAGAGTTTGTGATACTCATGTGTGACTTGAATATCACATAAAAGACGAGAAGTCTGGGGGAGCTTTTGTGCTATCCCAGCAATACTCATGCACCTTTGTAGTGTCATGATGGATAGAGACTTACAAAGAGTCGAAGGACAAAAGAAAAGTTGAATATGATTCAAAAGTTCGGATAGCAAGCATAACTTGCAAAAGTATAGTGATATGAAGAACTCTAATGAGTTCTTAAAAGTGTAACAGTGAAGAACTCTGATGAGCTCTTTAAAAGGGAACAAGGAAATGGTACTCCCATTATTTTGCATGACTTGATCATGTGAATAAAGTTAAAGATTAGATGACTCCTTGTTCACAAGTGTTAAAATAGTTTTGAAATTATGGCTTGACAGTTTACGCCATATTTCGAGGGGGAGAAAGGTAGAAAGATTAAGATTTAGAAAATAATTCTCCTCAAAGTCAAAAGTGATGCACTGTATGCATTTAAAGAATGATCTATTAAAGTAAAGTATGACCGAAATGGGAGTATAATGGTCATAACATTGATACCCCAACCATAGAAATAAACAAAATTCCTCGAGTTTTTGTTTCACCACGAATATAAAGAAAGATAGTTGAGCCTCAAAGCGCTTAAAAGAAAAAGGATGATGCTTAAAACATCATACCAGGCTGGTAAAGACTGAACCCAATCAAAAGTTTAAAGATATTTGTCTCATTGATAGATGGGATAATCTGGGGGAGTAAAGAATGTTGAGAACTAAGGTTTGAAGAGAAGTGAGACTGTATGTTCACTCCAATGATTCAAGCACAACAATTGTCTCGATATATATTTTGGTGTTGTATGATCAACATAAGTTGAGGTGACGAAAGATGTTGATGTAGTTCAACACCCGTCGTTAACTCTTCAAAAAGAAAAATAAGGTCAAAGAAATTCTTGTTACTCAGGACTCTGTGGTAACAATTGTTTCTTAAAAAAATCATAAAGAGCCATAACAACCCCAGACAGAAAACAATATACCCAGTGGTGTATTGTTAAAGGATAAGATAGAAAAGCATAAATGAAGGTGATTCCACCTCATTTGAAGAAGCCGTGAGAGGTGTTTATTCATCTTTCATGGAAAATGTAATGAGACATAGATGTTTCAAACTTGTTTTGGAACATAGAATAAATTCCTGAAAGAGTCAAAATAGTAGACTGTAACGGGTCTACAAGGATGAAACGTGACTCCAGAGGGAATATGTAAAAGTAATCAAGCATGTCTTGTGGCAAAAGGCTTTATGCAAAGAAAGGACAAGTTAAAATGTGATTTATTCCTGAAGTCTCATGAAAGGATTCTTTTAGAATCAAAATGACTATAGTGGTATATCATTTTATAGAATTACATCAGACGAGTGTAAGAATAATGATATACAGAGATTTGTGCGAGAAAGCATATACATGACATAACCAAATGGTTTTTGTTATGCAAAGAAAAGAAAATTGTGATACCATCTGAAGAGATGGTACTTTCTGATTTATGTATTAAATCAGATCACAAAATAGTGATATCAATAGTTCTACGAGAACAAAGAAAAGTTTTGGGTTTAAGTAAAAGTAAGGATGACAATTTGCTCATCTGTAAAGTTCAAAGATGGGAAATACTTTTCCCACATTCAATATGTAGACAATGTACTACTTGCTAGTAGTAATGTTCAATCTACTATAGAGAAGAAGAAGGTTTTTATAACCTACAGTTTTGAAAAGGAATAATCTTGTTGAAAATCCATTCACTCCAGCTAGGAATGGAAATTTATTGAGATAAAAGCAAAGGGGTATTTTGGATTATCGCAAAGGGCATACTTAGAAAGAGTTCTAAATGAAATAAAGTATGCATGCGAGCAAGCTTATGCCTGTCTTACAGTCAAGGGTAATAGTTTTGGAATTTCAGTATTCCAGGAACCAATATGAGATCGATCGAAAGAATGGTGGTTCCATTTGCTTCAGCTGTTGGAAGCAGAATAAGTGCTCAAAAGATTTTACCCTGACATAGTTTAAGTATCCGGGATCTTTTGGCAAAAGTCCAATCCAGCAATAGATCACTGAAATGGAATTAAAAGGATGTTTTTTTGCACTCTTGCAAAGTGTAGTAAGCCTCATGCTAAGTGATAAAGAAACTCATTCTCTCAAAGGATTGTGAGTTAAAAGAACTAAGTTTTGGTGAGTTGTTTAGTGAAGCCCACAGTAGTAGCTAACACTCACGATTGGAGTTTTATTGTGGAAAAGCTCCAAAGTTGAATAGTTGTGATAAGGTGGGTCATGTATACCCAAAGTTTAGCATGATATGAGGCTACAGGACAGGCTAAATGGTTGAAGAAACCTTGCCCGGAATTGATAATGGTAATCAACAGTAATATATCATTTAAAAGTTTTCTCTCCTATGACAACATGTCAAGTGTGCTGCTAAACACATTGACAAAGTGTTATATGTTGCAAAGGAGAAAATTCAGAATCACATAATAGTTTTGAGTAAAAAGTACCAAGCAATTGCTTGCGGATCCGCTTAACAAAGGCCGACCACCCAAGTCGACATGAGTTTTATGGGAGGCCTATGATTTCTGGATAACAAAGGGCCCAAGTAAAAGTCAAGGTATTGTTTCACTGTAGAAAGGTAATTGTGGCTGTCTAGTCTTACAGTAATTGATACTTGTTATGATGAGGCACGCCCTACGTACTGATCTACACTAAGATGAGGACCAAAAGCAAAGCAAGTAAAAGAGATACGTGAAAGTACAAAGTTAAAAGTATAAGATGAGATCAAAGGGGAGAATGTTAGGTTGATCTCCTCTGAACACAGATCCAACGATCTGGTTCGGACCTTTGACCAGGCTCCCTGATCGGGGGAGCCCAACCCAGTTGGGTTGCGGGCCCCCGTCGCGCAGCACTATAAAGTGAGGTGGGGACCACTAGGGCACGCACGCCAAGACAGGCAATCCCCACTCGCCCCACCTGCCCTGCTCTACCGATCAAGGGGTGCTGACAGCGACGGGAAGCACCGCCGCCACGGTCGTCACTGCGCGTCCCCGGCGGTCATCACGGCACGGCACAGCGACGAAGGACTCCATCTACACCAACGTGGTTCATCCCCTACATCCCTCTCCACGGTATCTCTCCCCTTCTCCCTCTTCCTGTCCCTCTCGGTTATCACAAGAACAACATCAAACCACATCACAGTAAAGACTTCTACCCCGCTGATCTACACCTAGATGATCCACGGCACATAACAGAGGTAGTTAGGAGATGAACTAGCTAGCCGGTTGGTGCCTGGTCATTACATTACAGCGCCGTGCGTGCACACAAGTGCACATGCATATGTCTCAGCCTAGTTATTTGCCTGCATAGATCTTTGTTGCCTCAACGGCTGAACTTCTGATCTGTTCGTTGCACAAGATATGGACCACTGTATTCCCTGATTATTGTTTCTCTGATTGTTGCCTCCACAGTGACTCGTATCTGGCAAGGTACTGTACTCAAGTAATTCCTTCTTTTCTTGAAACACTTGGGTATCCAATTTTGCTGCTCAAACCGAACGCACTGGACACTGTTGCCTGTTGGAGAGGACAAGAGAGCCATCACCTGCTTCAATTGCTTGCAAACCCCCAAGTGCTGCAGGTAACACTCTTTATAACCAGTCCAATAGCTACAACCACAGGCGTCTTTCTTGCACGCCATATTGCCTGCACAAATTAAAGTACTACGACTAATTAATCTACACCAAGAAATTTGTATTAGTTTTTCTTGTATGTCCGGTTGACCTATGTCTCAAAAGTGTATGATGAGGTGTCATCCGTGACTGATCTTGTTTATGATACTAGTTAAACTATATGACGTTAGGTTTGACTAAAGTGTCAAACACTAATACACTAAGTATATTATATATCCTCAGGAAGGAAAGAACTGCACTTTGGAAGGTACCTTATCCGGGGTGCAAAAAGGCAGCGAAGATGCTACTAGCCCCATTGTTTTTACTTTTTTAGGAAGTACACAATGGTCTAGATATAGCTAGGTCATTATAGTAAGCTCGCTAGTGTGTGGAGGATTAGCTCACCAAACTATAGACGAAGCCAAGCTTCATGTCCTCATGTAATAACCACAAAACAGAAACTATACATAATAATCCGCATCATCCAGAATGTCTTCAATTCCAAGCGTACAGAGAAATTAATGCCACAAGAGAATTATGATTGAGTGTGTGAGTAGGTATGTAAGCACTACAATTTGCCAATTCTGAACCAGAATGAACGAATGGTAGCTAGTGTCTTGACAAATGAAATCTGATCTGACGCCCGCGAATTGTGCGGTTGGTCTAATGGCTAAATAAGAATTCCCCTTTAGGTAAAAAGGGACATTCTCTGTTTGCGAAGTGTTTCTTCCTTTTTGTGCAGTATTTTTCTCTCACAATAAATCAGCTGTACAAATTAGCAGAAGCCATTTTAAGATATGCCGAACCATTTGAAGCGTACAGACTTTTCCTCTCCTGCTCGCGCGTGCACGACGGCATCCCGCGCGGCGTAGGCCACGGCGGCGCGGCGAGCAGGGCGTCGAGGTCTCCGGCGTGCAAGCAGAGAAGGGATCAGGGCAAAGCGGTGAGCGCGCGCGCATTGTCGACGGCAGCGGCACCTGCAGGCGTAAGGCTCGGAGCGATGGCCGGCAACACAGTCGACATCGGTCAGCGGCGGCGGCGTCGTGCGTGCAGGGGCGAACACGGGGTCCCAAGGTGGATCCTTCCTCCCTCGGCGCGATGGCCGGTCCCACAGACGAGCGAGAGAGGCGAGGGCTCACCTGAGTGACCCCTGGTCGACGTGCAGAGCGGCGGTGAAGCGGGACGGTGCGGAACGGCGGCGGAGCGGGAAACAGAGGAAGCAGAGCGGGCGGTGCAGACGCAGCAGGGACGGCGCCGGCTTCTCGGCGATCAGCTGCTCCCGTGGACGGCTCCGACTTCACGGCGTGCTCCCTCGGACGGCCTTCCCCGCCTTATTCTTCTCCCCCTTCTTCTTCTTCAGGTGCGGCGGCGGAACAGGGGAAAACCCCAGGGCGGAGTAGGTCTTGGGGCGCGGCCGCGGCGGTGCTTATAAGGGCGAGCGCGCGGCTTGTGGGCGGTCGGATGCGCGGCGCTGAGGTAGCGCGCATCCACGGCCTCGCCACAGGCGCGTATGGTGAGCTCGCCGAGCTGGCGCACGCCGGATTGGCGCGGCGGAGCGAAAAGGGGAAAAAGGGGAGAAAGGCGTGTGGGAGGTGGCGGATGACGCGTGGGTCCCGCCTGTCGGTGACCCGGCGAGAAGGAGAGGCTGGCGGGCTTAGCTGGGCCGCGTGGTGATGGGCCGGCGGGAAGTGCAGGGTGGATCGGTGCACGGGGAAAGAAGACTAGGTAGGGGCCTCGGGTGGACTTCTGCTGCAGACTCGAGGCCCAACTCAGGTTTGGTTCCCTTCCCTTTTTCTTTTATCCTAAACCCTATTTCTATTTTGATTCAAATTTGAATTAGAATTCAAATTTGAATCTCACTCAAATAAAATCCAAATAAAAGCCAATGAACTCCAAAGTTCTCACACTAGCATTTTATGTTTTCTAAAATTTTAATTAGCTCAAAAATAAATCTAGGATTTTAGGAGAGAAAAAGAAGACATCCTTATTTAAACTATCAAGCACTCCAATAATTCACCAAAATTTTTAAAATCCTCATTTTCTTAATTAAACATTCCGTAATAAAATTGCGGGATGTTACAGAGCTCACCAAACTATAGAAGCCAAGCTTCATATGTCTTAATGTAACCACAAAACAGAAACTATACATAATAATCCGCATCATCCAGAACGTCTTCAATTCCATGCGTACAGAAATGCTACTCCTACAAGAGAATTATGATTGAGTGTGTGAGTAGGTATGTAAGAGCAACTCCAAGAGTTTGCCAAATTTTACTTGGCAAATCTTGTGTTTTGCCAACTTGTAAAAAGATATGCTAAGTAAAAAAAGAGTCCATCTCCAACAGTTTGGCATAATCCACTTGACAAATCCAGATCTAACTTACATCAGAAACCCTGGGAGAGAAACAAAATTATGTTTCTACCCTTCCACCTCTTGAAAACTTAAATCAGGAATCCTGAGAAAAAACAAAATTATTTTTATACCCTTCCACCTCTTCTAATACGGGAGGATGCGCCGCGGATCGCTGCGCGCATATATGCGCGCGCGGAGTCGGTTTTTCCCAACTTGGGATAAATGGCAACCTGAGATGGGGAACTGTTGGAGAAGATTTTTTCTGTTTTTGCCAAAAAAATAACAATGACAACTTGAGATGGGGAACTGTTGGAGTTGCTCTAAGCACTATATTGCCAATTCTGAACCATAATGAAAGAATGGTATCTAGTCTTGAGTCTTAACAAATGAAATCTGATCGCCCCGAATTGTGCGGTTGATCTAAAATGGCTAAACAAGAACCCCCTTTCGGTAAAAAGGGACACTCTTTTAATTAAATTGACCATCTATGACCATTTGAATTGTGTGGAGTTCGTTTGGCTTCTCTCGCAGTGTTTCTGCTTCTCTAAGCAGTATTTTTCTCTCACAATAAATCAGTTGTACAAATCAGGAGAAGTCGTTTTAAGATCTGCCGAACCATTTGAAGCGTACAGACTTTTTGAGATACTAATTAGAAATTAACTATTTTAGTTTTATTTGTGAGATGCCAGAAAGCTAGTGCGGGAATTTGCAAGTACTCACTGTATGGTCTTATATGTATGAAGTTAATTTAGAAATGAAGCGGTACCTATTGTTTCTCAAAAAAAAAATCATGGAAACCCAGGCATTCATAACATGAGTACATGACTGCGTGGTTTGTTAAGTAGTAACCGTTTGGAATTTCATTGTTGACCATCTGGTAGGCACTCTAAAAATATAATCATTTGGTAGTTTATTTAAACTAATTTTAAGCTAGGGGTCTACATTTAATTTACTGCTAAAATTTCTCTCATATGGGTATATAGTTTTCGTTATTTTTAAAAAATCATGGTTTCATTCATTATGTGATTAGACATTTGAGCTAAAGTCAGCTCCTGGATGCTGCAGTTCGGTAGTTCCTACGTCTAATCACTCCGCATATACTCGCGGAAAAAGTCTACATCACCCCCCAAACTATGAGGGGTGGATCACATAACCCCATAACCTATGAAACGGTCTATATCACTCCCTGAACTTTTTGAAACCGGTCAAATTACCCCCTAAAATAAATTTGAAAAATCATAATAAATCACAGAAAAATCATAAAATGAAAAATCCAATTGTGTTGGACTCCAAATGAGTAAACGTACACACTGAACATATAATATGGTATGCTTTAGTATATATTTTTTGCTGTAGCTCTAGATCTATGCTTTTCTTCACAGCTGTAAAAAAATGTACTAAAGCATACCATATTATATGTTTAGTGTGTACATCTACTCATTTGGAGTTCAACACAATTGAATTTTCTATTTTATGATTTTTCTGTGATTTACTATGATTTTTTAAAACTGCTTTAGGGGGTAATTTGACCGGTTTTAAAAAGTTTAGAGGGTGATATAGACCGTTTCATAAGTTGGGGGGTTATGTGATCCACCTCTCATAGTTTGGGGGGTGATGTAGACTTTTTCCTATACTCGCTGATATATGTATGTGCGTCCCACGGGCACTAAACAAATTATAGCATGGCCGGAACTATTGCCACTGACAAGTGGGCCCGTGCGACGTGGTGGGTCCCGCATGGCAGTGACATTCGCTCGTGCTGTACCGTGGAATTAGCAGGTTATCGGCGTTCCTGTATGTAGGCGATGCCCTAAATTATTTTTTTTAGCTTAAGCAGAAACGAGGGTCGTCTCGGATCAAGAGATGATCAGAGGAACCATCCACCTGCCCAGAGCTGGAGTGTGCTGCTGGTCGATCGAGCACAAGTCCGGCCAAAAAGTGCGTGAGCTTTTCGGGAAGAAAGGAACTTCGCGACGCCTTGTGTTCCGTTCCCAGCTAAACGATTTTTGCTCTTTTGCTTTGCCCCTTTTTTTAACCTAACTTTTGTTGCCCTGCGTCGTCTTTAATCATGATGTGATGATTTCGCCTGCTCTCTGTGTTTTTTTTTCACAGCGCTGGTACGATGAAATGAGCATGTGGCTATGTGGCCTACTCCCTCCCTCCTCTCAAAAGACTATCGTTGTTGATGTCTGTGTAACAAGTTTGACTAATTTTGTAAAAAATATGTATAATATTTGTATCTTTAGATAAATTTGGTAACAAGTAGATTAAAATATCTATCAACTATATTAACTTCATATCATAAACATTAATTTTTTTTATATATTTAGTCAAAGTTGTTTCTTAGAAAGCGAAAACGACAACGTTTTACAGACGGAGGGAGTATGTGACATGGCCTTTGTTCCGGGATATTTGATTTTTTTTCCTATCCTTATTCGAATACGAATTCTAGATATTGTCGCGTCTATACATATTTGTCATAGGAGAGGGATGGTTTTTTTTCTGCATTCTCGTCTTCCCTCCGTCCACCAGCAGCGGTTGGCGTGGCAACCGGTGGCCAGCAACCAAGCACGCTCAGAGCCATCTCCAAGAGACATAGTATATGATTTGACTTGCTAAACCAAATTTTGGTAAGAGAAGGTAACATTTGTGCTCAAACAGAAATAATCATATCGTACATGCCAAAAATCCTCCTCACATGGCCAAAAATTATCGCATGGCCGACGTCGGTCGCGAGACACAGGAGGATCCACTCACTCCCCGTGCATGCATGCGCGCGCGCCGTGGAAGGGAACGGGGGGCGGGCCCACGGCGTCAGCGACGGGTCGGGAACCTGACAACTCGGTGCCTCGGCGGCAGCCCCACGCACGCTGGACCGCCCGAGCGAGCCGCTCGCGTCACCTTTCCGGCCCGCTGTCTGCGGGGTTCGTCCCATCGCCCTCTCTCCTCTCCGACGATGAGCTTCACTACAGGATCGGAGGGCCCACCACGGAACCTTCGCATCATCCTTGCCGGCGTCGAGGAAGAACGTACGGCCGCGCCTATCGCCGGAGGAGCCCGAGCAAGCATGCCGCATGCGTCGCTCGAGAAGATGAGGTGGAAGATTCCTCTTCCTCCTGCTGCTGCCTCCGTACTCGGATGCTGGGCGTGCACGGGGACGACGGAGGAATGGGCTTGGGTTTCCTGTTCTGCACGCCCCCGTCGCGGCACAGGGGGAACCAGCCGTGGTGGCGGCCGCTGTGCGCGAGATGCATGCAACAGCAGCCTCGTCGGTCTGTCACGTCGTCGGCAATCAGCCAGAACCAGTGAGCCACCCAAAAAGTTTCACCGCCCGGCTGAGCCAGATCCGGCCAAGTTTTCACCACCTCTCGACGAACAAACGAGTGGATTTTTGTTTTGTTTTGGCATGTGGCAAGTGATCGAGAAACCATGCATGCTGCGTTCCGTGTCCGTGAGAGGAGAAAACAGGAGATAGTCGTCTCGTGGCTGCTAGAGTGGTGTACAGTGTACTAGTACTACGGTGGGGGGGTGGTAGCACGGTCCTACCAGTATCCTACGCCAACGTTGACGCGTGCACTAGGCGCTAGTACGTGACAGCTAGCGAGATCGGTAAAGGATCCTGCTGCTACAGCAACATATATCTCGTGGCAAATGTTGTACACGCACGCCACGGCACCTGCTACATCCTACACATACGTACTAACTCCCTCCAACTCACATTATTCCTAGTCATTCTTTTCGCGTCACATGTCAAATGGGCAAAGATATATATGCTTGATGATCATCCGTTTGGATTATATCTCTCTCAAGCACGCACAACATCCGTTTGCATGCGTAGGCCTAGTTGCCTACCCTACTTTTGTGTTCCGCAGACGTGTGGACAATCACACACGCACGCACGCCCTCACCTTCTTCATGGAGCTGCTCTTGCTTGCTTATCCATGCATCCATCAACTTGTTTCTTCTTTCCTGGTACTACTATTTTAGCCAATCAATTAGAAAATATTAAAAATATACTTCTTCTTTCTTTTTTTCCTTTTTTTTTTGGAATGTTCACTTCCATCAACTTGTTTCTTCTTTCCTGGTACTATTTTAGCCAATCAATTAGAAAATATTAAAAATATACTTCTTCTTTCTTTTTTTTTCCTTTTTTTTTGGAATGTTCACTTCCATCAACTTGTTTCTTCTTTCCTGGTACTATTTTAGCCAATCAATTAGAAAATATTAAAAATATACTTCTTCTTTCTTTTTTTCCTTTTTTTTTTGGAATGTTCACTTCCATCAACTTGTTTCTTCTTTCCTGGTACTATTTTAGCCAATCAATTAGAAAATATTAAAAATATACTTCTTCTTTCTTTTTTCCTTTTTTTTTGGAATGTTCACTTTGCAACTTGGATGTTTTAGCACCCCTCGACACAACGGCACTCCATCCCCCCCCCCATACCATTGTCAATATCTAACTTACCATAGCTCTTCTATCTTACTAATTTCTTTTCCTTGTAACCCTCAATGGACACCGCTGTTCAAAAATTTGACCGAATTTTGTGAATTTCACAAAATTTTGGTATTTTTGGCGGTGACCGAAATTAATGTTCGCCCGAAATTTCAGACTCTTCAATAAAAGACGCATTTTTAGTTCAATTTTCTATTGTATATTTTCAAAATTGGGTATTTTCAATGGGGATTGAGACAAATATTTGAAATTAAATAAATTCTACAGTAATCCTTAAACTCTAGATACCAGTACCACTACCTCTCAATCATTCATTTTCAACCCGGGAAGAATGCCCTCTCGGAACCCTAATCTCCAAACCCCTATTATATGAACCTAACCATAATGGAGTCATCGAGTCTCGCTAGGGCCAGGAAAAACTCACCTCAACAAAAAATCATAACAAATATTTGGTGGAAAGAAAATCTCGACGAAACACTAAATATGAAAATAGTTTCTGTATTTCTCTCTCAATGGAGAAATATTTCACTTGACTTACTATAAGCTTTGTTCAAATTTACAGAGATACTAAATTTTGTTCGGTGGAGTATACATTAGCATCTTATAAAACATCAAATAAATAGCCAATTGTTCGATTTTGTCCTGTTCATTAAAAACAAACAACATTTTGAAGCGTAGAAGCATTTGTTTGCACATTTTCTAGTCATCAAAACCTCAATGATTTGTTACCAACGCGATGAGCACAACAAATCCTCCTCTGTGGCGATGGCCCCATGCAGCAGGTCAAATCGCTCCAGCCACTTCATTCGTTGCCACAAGTCATAACCATGGAAGGATTCTGAGAATCCATCACCCATAAAAGGGAGGCCAACCACTCTCTTTCTACGAACTCCATCTCTCTCCTCCGATCCTCCACCTCCCTCTCCTCACCTGTCCTCTCTCTCTCTCTCCTCGGCCCCAATCTACTCCGCCCCGCTCTACTCTACTCTACTCACTCCCCCAACTGCCAGCCGCATCCTCCCTCTCTCTCCTCCTCTGTTTATCGAGCTCAGCCAGCTGCCAGCAGCTGCTCCGCCATTCCCCAAGCACACCAACTCCTTCCAGAGGCCGACGCGGTCGGCGCCATTGAATGCCCCCCCTGCTGGTGCTGCCCTCCCATGCCATGCACTGAGACGGAGGCCGCCGCCTCTGCTCTCTGCTGAGACACCGCCACCTCCTTTAACGCTCGCCACTGCCTGCCTCATCGCTTCCCGACGCTGACTCGCTCGGGAACCCATGCGCCCATGCACCCGCACGCCTGCCCGCCGCATTCGGGTTCGTGCGCCGCCCTCTCTCCCTCTCCCTCCCTACAAGTCGACACCTAGCGGAAGCTGCGGCCGCCACCAGTGAACGAAGTGCACCGAGGAAGCGGCAATGGCGGCGGGGCGGCGGTTTCTTGCGGCGGCGGCGGCGTGGTTTCTTGTGGCGCTGGCTCTGCTTTCCTGCTTGGCGGCGTCGGCGGCGGATGACGGCGACGTGCTGCTGGAGGTGAAGCGCGCGTTCGTCGGCGATCCCGAGGGTGTCCTGGCGGGCTGGAACGCCAGCGGCGCCGGCGCCGGCGCGGCGGGGTTCTGTTCCTGGGCCGGCGTGGCGTGCGACGACGCGGGGCTCAGGGTGGTCGGCCTCAACCTCTCCGGCGCCGGGCTGGCCGGGCCGGTGCCCCGCGCGCTGGCGCGGCTCGACGCGCTCCAGGCGATCGACCTGTCGTCGAACGCGCTCGCGGGCCCCGTCCCGGCGGCGCTCGGCGGGCTGGCGAGCCTCCAGGTGCTGCTGCTCTACTCCAACCAGCTCACCGGCGAGATACCTGCGTCGCTGGGGAAGCTCGCGGCGCTGCAGGTGCTCCGCGCCGGCGACAACCCGGGCCTGTCGGGAGCCATCCCGGACGTGCTCGGGGAGCTCGGCAACCTCACCGTGCTCGGCCTTGCGTCCTGCAACCTCACGGGCCCGATCCCGGCGAGCATCGGCCGGCTCGCCGCGCTCACGGCGCTGAACCTGCAGGAGAACGCGCTGTCCGGGCCGATACCGCTGGGCCTCGCCGGCCTGCCTGGCCTGCAGGAGCTCAGGCTAGCCGGGAACCAGCTCACGGGCGCGATCCCTCCGGAGCTCGGGAAACTCGCGGGGCTACAGAAGCTGAACCTGGGCAACAACTTGCTGGTGGGCGCCATACCGCCGGAGCTCGGCGCGCTCGGCGAGCTCCAGTACCTCAATCTCATGAACAACCGCCTCTCAGGCCGCGTCCCGCGCGCGCTCGCCAAGCTCTCGAGCGTGCGCATAATCGACCTGTCGGGCAACATGCTCTCCGGCGAGCTCCCCGCCGAGCTCGGCCGGCTGCCGGAGCTCACTTTCTTGGTGCTCTCCGACAACCAACTCACCGGCAGCGTCCCTGCCGACCTGTGCGGTGGCGCCAGCACCGGCGATGAAGCAGAGTCCAGTAGCCTCGAGCACCTCATGCTCTCGACCAACAACTTCACCGGGGAGATACCGGAGGGGCTCTCGCGATGCCAGACACTGACGCAGCTCGACCTGGCGAACAACAGCCTCTCCGGCGCCATCCCCGCCGCGCTCGGCGAGCTCGGCAACCTGACGGACCTGGCGCTCAACAACAACAGCCTCTCCGGCGAGCTGCCGCCGGAGCTCTTCAACCTCACCGAGCTCCGGACCCTGGCATTGTACCATAACAAGCTCACTGGCCGGCTGCCGGACGCCATCGGCCGCCTGGTGAACCTCGAGGTGCTGTACCTGTACGAGAACCAGTTCGCCGGCGAGATACCGGAGTCCATCGGGGACTGCGCGAGCTTGCAGATGATCGACATCTTCGGCAACCGGTTCAACGGGAGCATACCGGCGTCCATGGGGAACCTGTCCCAGCTGGCCTTCATCGACTTCAGGCAGAACGAGCTGTCCGGCTCGATCCCGCCGGAGCTCGGCGAGTGCCGGCAGCTTCAGGTCCTTGACTTGGCCGACAATGCTCTGTCCGGGCCGATCCCCGAGACGTTCGGCAAGCTCCGGTCGCTGCAGCAATTCATGCTGTACAACAACTCGCTCTCCGGCACCATCCCGGACGGCATGTTCGAGTGCCGGAACATCACGAGGGTCAACATCGCGCACAACCGGCTCACCGGCAGCCTCCTTCCACTCTGCGGCACGGCGAGGCTGCTGTCCTTCGACGCCACCAACAACTCCTTCCACGGCGGAATCCCCGCGCAGCTCGGCCGGTCGTCGTCGCTCCAGCGAGTGCGCCTGGGGAGCAACATGCTCTCCGGGCCCATCCCGCCGTCGCTGGGTGGCATTGCCGCGCTGACGCTGCTGGACGTGTCAAACAACGCGCTCACCGGCAGCATCCCGGCGACGCTCGCGCAGTGCAAGCAGCTCAGCCTCATCGTCCTCAGCCACAACCAGCTGTCGGGTCCAGTGCCAGACTGGCTGGGCTCGCTGCCGCATCTGGGGGAGCTGACACTCTCCAACAACGAGTTCGCCGGACCAATCCCGGTGCAGCTCAGCAACTGCTCCAAGCTTCTGAAGCTCTCCCTTGACAACAACCAGATCAATGGAACAGTGCCACCTGAAATCGGCAGTTTGGTGTCCCTCAACATGCTGAATCTCGCACACAACCAGCTCTCAGGTTTGATCCCGACGACGATCGCAAAGTTGAACAATCTGTATGAGCTGAACTTGTCGCAGAATTTGTTGTCGGGTCTGATTCCTCCGGATATTGGCAAGTTGCAAGAATTGCAGAGCTTGTTGGACTTGAGCAGCAACAATTTCAGTGGCCCCATCCCTGCATCACTCGGTTCACTGTCCAAGCTCGAGGATCTGAACCTCTCTCACAATGCTTTGGTCGGAGCAGTGCCGTCGCAGCTCGCCGGAATGAGCAGTCTGGTGCAGCTGGACCTGTCCAGCAACCAATTGGAGGGCAGGCTGGGCTCCGAGTTCGGCCGGTGGCCGCAGGGCGCGTTCGCTGACAATGTCGGGCTCTGCGGCAGTCCGTTGAGAGGTTGCAGCAGCGGAGGCAGTCCGTCGACCCTTAACTCGGTGACCATCGCGCTGGTGTCCGCTGCCGTCACGCTGTCGGTTGTGCTCCTGATCATCCTGATTGCCCTGATGGTGGTGCGGCGCAGGGCCGGGCGGTCGAGGGAGGTGAACTGCAGGGCGTTCTCGTCTAGCTCAGCCAACACGAACCGGCAGCTCGTCATCAAGGGCTCGGCGCGGCAGGAGTTCCGGTGGGAGGCGATCATGGAGGCCACGGCGAACCTGAGCGACCAGTTCGCGATCGGGTCCGGCGGGTCGGGGACGGTGTACAGGGCGGAGCTGTCCACCGGCGAGACGGTGGCCGTGAAGAGGATCGCGCACATGGACAGCGACATGCTGCTGCACGACAAGAGCTTCACGCGGGAGATCAAGATCCTGGGCCGCGTCCGGCACCGGCACCTGGTCAAGCTACTCGGGTTCATCACCTCCCACGAAGCCGGCGCCGGCGGCAGCATGCTCGTCTACGAGTACATGGAGAACGGCAGCCTCTACGACTGGCTGCACGGCGGCGTCGGCGGCGATGGCAGCCGCAAGAAGCGGGTGCTCAGCTGGGACGCGCGGCTCAAGGTCGCGGCCGGCCTGGTGCAGGGCGTGGAGTACCTCCACCACGACTGCGTGCCGCGGATCGTGCACCGGGACATCAAGTCCGGCAACGTGCTCCTCGACGGCGACATGGAGGCGCACCTCGGCGACTTCGGCCTCGCCAAGGCTGTCGCTGAGAATCGGCAGGCCGCCTTCGGCAAGGACTGCACCGAGTCAGCTTCCTGCTTCGCCGGATCGTACGGGTACATCGCTCCAGGTAATCTCATCCCCTGAAATTGAAAAAAAAAAATCAGACGCCATTGCAGATTCGCAGATGCAGTTCCTGACAATGTTACGCCTCGCGTTTCGTCTGCAGAGTGTGCGTACTCTCTGAAGGCGACCGAGAGGAGCGACGTGTACAGCATGGGCATCGTGCTCATGGAGCTGGTCACCGGGCTCCTGCCGACGGACAAGACCTTCGGCGGCGACATGGACATGGTGAGGTGGGTGCAGTCCAGGATGAGTGCGCCGTTGCCGGCGCGTGAGCAGGTGTTCGACCCGGCTCTGAAGCCGCTGGCGCCGCGCGAGGAGTCGTCGATGGCGGAGGTGCTGGAGGTGGCGCTCCGGTGCACGAGGACGACGCCGGGGGAGAGGCCGACGGCGCGGCAGGTCTCCGATCTGCTGCTCCACGTCTCGCTCGATTACTATCGTGCCGCCGAGAAGCGTTAGGATTTCGAAGAGTTGGGATAACTTGTTCTAGAGCTGCATTTTCTCTGTATCGTGAATCGTGATTCATCTAAATTAGCTTATTTTCATGAAATTAGCAACAAAGGTTGTGGTTTCGAGGTTTCACCATTAAATCAAGTCAAGAATGCCCTTCAATTGGATTGTTTCGTTTCAAATTTTAATGAGTTTGGAAATCGCATCGTGTACAAGCATTTGCAAATGGTCAGAGTCCTTTGCATGACATTTGTTAATCATAGCTGAAACAGGTGTTTAACGGTATTGTGGTTGTTAATTGACTGTCTGTACTAAACTGCCCATAGGACTGACATGATTGTATCACTTTAACATTGAAAAGCTTGGCAAATACAATTAAATGAAATCATTATGTTGAACGAAAAGAACGATGAAAGAAATGTCACCATACAACAAGAATGGAACAGCAAAGTTGACTATGCAAAAACACTATCATTGTAACTGAATAATTTTGCAACAGAGAAGGTAAGCCGTCAGATTCAGAGGCCATGATTGGCATTTCTTACAGAAGCAAACCATTGGATCCATTGTGAAACACCATTTTATTACAGGCCCACAGATGAAATGTGGAAGCTTAGACAACGACTAAGAGGATTGGGGTTCGCAGTCCAGAACATGTTGTGTACTGACAACAAAGTTGCAAAAATACAGGTTGCTGGCGAGCAAATTTGAACAGCTATTCATCATCATCTGCACAAAAAGTGGGACAAAAAGTTGTTAGGCCCCATGGCTACCAGACGGAATGGTGAAGACGTCAACAATCAAAGTGGTCAATTTTGCTGTTCCCAAAGTTAACAGTGTTACACAAATATGCCCCTGTTAAATGGTGGACTGCACATGCATTTCATAGTCACTAAAACGGTTTACATTTCACCACAAGAAATCAGTATCATCCAGATATTAGGTTAGTCATACTACCACATTGCTGCAGCTCTTCTCTTAATTTTCTCACATAAAATGGCAGTAAACCTTCCAATTTGCAGTCATAACAATCTTTTCGAAAGCCTTGTTCTTGCTTCAAAAGGTTTCCTTAGCAGCAATTTATGTTTTCCATCATTTTGTTTTTGCCCTAGTCTTTACAAGATATTCTGGACTTTTAGTAAAGTAACCTCCATTTAACATTCTGGAGCTATTCTGGAGTTTTGTGCTACTATCATGTTAGTTGTTTACTCAACTGTCAGATATACAGATTCCATAAAATCTATTTGCGTGGTACAACTATCTTGCATCAAAACGATATTTTAGGATCTATAAAAGGAAAACAAAGTAAGAAAACCAAACATCAACAAAATACTAATGAGGCAGCACATAATGTGCACATATTTAAAACAAGAACAAAGTATTAAGTTTTGGACATTGACCAAGAGAAAGCATTTGCAAGGGACTGAGAGAATGTTGCCTAATCCAAATACAGTAACATTAGAGATAGGGCCAAAGGTAGCAATGAACTAAAACACCCCACTGCAAGGCATAAATAGGGCAAGACCCAAGATCAAATGTCTGAGAAGAAAGTTTCTCCACCCCCATAGCAAATATGAATTTGGGGATCCCAATGGTGGGGCCAGTCAACATGCTACTCAAGAACAAAGTTACAGTTGAAGCAATTGTATTTCAAACATCTTCAAAAGAAAAATACAGATTTGCCGAAAGCAACTAAGATGGCAGTTTGATCCATTTGTTTAAAGTTGTTTTTATTTGAATGGAAACTGTGTAAAACACAGTCAAAACAAATAGAAGTTGCCAACCTAGAACTTGTTTGTACTACTTTTGCAAGGAGTTATCCACATCACAAAAAAATGAACTTGAAAGCAAATTAAGTCATGCTCATACTTCATATATACCATCATGAAAATTCTTCAGGCATCCGATTTTAGACACAACAGGCATCAGTGTACTAGTGTAGCAGTTTGGATCAAATGATTCAAATAAGAATTCAGCACAGATCTACATGTTAAAGGGAAATGCATCAATCCAGATTTTTATGGGAAAAGTATTTTAAATTCACCCTTCATCCCTGCTACCATGGATGAAAGTTTTTTAAAAAATGAAATCATTGAAATTCGTATACTTTCCCTCTGTTTCGAAATTCAAACAAACTGAAAGAATCTTGCTAATATAGCTCTTGGATGATGTGCTCCATATTGTTTGAGCAATTGGTGACAGATCAAGTTTGCGACCACAGTGCCACTTGGAATGCTAAATTATAAATTAGCATACGTGAGTGCTTGAAGGGGGTAAGAAAATCAACTGCTGGAATATACTAGTAATTTTTCAAACACTCTAACATCACTATCCAGATCTGGAAGCACTTCCAACTCTTCTAATACTCTAATAGCATATAATAACAGGAAGCTTAAAGTAAAATTGGAAAAGAATGATACAACATACTACTAGCTCTTCTAGTGACCTTATTGAGGTGATTTGATAAATTTAAGTGAGAACTACTAGCCAAATGTAGCAAAACAAAGAGCACAAAAAGTTGCAATCATGATATTATCATAGCAAGTAAGCACAGTACCAATGTAGCGCCGCTCGTTGGCTTCCCTGGCGCGCTCAAGCATCTTGTCAAGGTCCACCTTGATCTTCTCATCAAACTTTACCAGCTGGTTCACAAACACGACACCGAGACCCATCCCCAACACATGCTCCCAGGGGTCTAGAACAATTTAGAAATGACAACCACATGAGAATGAATCATCATACCTACAAGGACGCTGATGTGAAGCAACATAATACAATCATGAATATTTAATATTAAGGGGGGAAATGGAATCAAAGGGACTATCGCGTTGACAGTATGACCCGCTAAATCAATTGATATGGTAAATTCGTAGCTTCATAACCTGAATTAAGACCCTAAAGGGTGTGCTTCCTAAATCAAATCCTAATATTTCGCCTGCATCAGAACTTCAGGCGAACCCAACAACCGACCCGAATCTACAGCCTACAAACCTAAATCAAGAGCTCCACCGCATCTAGGACTCCAAAGACCAAGGAAGGCGCCCGAACCAACCGAAATACCACAGAGGCAGGTGGAGGCACCTCAGATCAGAGAGAATCGAGCGCCCGGACGACGCATGGACCGCGGGACGCAATGCGGAGACAGATCAGGACACGGGGAAATGAAAAAGGAGATGGGAGAGGGGAAGGGAAGGGAAGGGACCATACGGCGCATGTAGGGGAGCTTGCGGAGGGCGTTGGAGTACATCTGGGTGCCCAGCCCCAGGAGGGCGCCGATGATCGTCGGCGTCGCCGGCATCCTTGGTGCTCCTGTCGGGGCGGACGGCGCGGCTGCGGGGAGAGGAGTGGACGGCGAGGTCGGGAGAGTGCTGTGGCGACTTGTGTGGGCGAACAGAGGGCCTTGCCCACACCGCTCCCTCGGTGGACTTTGTTGCTGCAGTGTGGGCCACCAGTGCGCGCGGGTAAAGAGTTGTGTGTGGGCGGAGAGGAAGCCCATGGGCTTAAATCCATGTTATCCCTGATTTGAAATCATTCTGTGGCATTCGCAGCTTCCTTTGGTTTGTATTCCATATCATTTTTTCTACTAGCAGTTATATAATTATAATTCTCAAAAAAAGTTATATAATTATAAAAAACTAGTAGTTATATTATTCCTTCAGGAAAAGCTAGTTAGATTATATACTAAAAAACAGACAATAGTAACTCGTATGCTCCCCTGATTTTTTTAAAAATACTTGTATGCATCCATTTAAACTTAATGTGTAATATAAGCTTTTTTTTCACAGCGTTCTATTGTTATTGTTTAAGTCCCTATTGGTAAGATGATTTTATAAGGCACTGCTCCCCATTAGTTTTGTAATGATCAACTAAAATTACATTTGGAGCCACAACACCGAAATTAGTAACTGTTTATTATCTAACTAGATTATGCAGAATAGCATATCAATTACCATTAATTAAGGCTCTGTTTGGTTCCCATAAGTAGGGTGACTTAAAGTGCAAAAAGTGCAAAATAAGTCACTAGTGAAACCAAACAACCCTGATTTAAATGACCTGACTTATAAGTTGCATAAGTAGCTCCACTCCTACTTAAAGTGACTTATTTCCACTTTTCCTCTCTCCCACCCTGTGTGGAGCCCACTGACTTATAAGTCACTACAACCAAACAGGACTGACTTAAATCTAACTGACTTATAAGTCGGGTGACTTATAAGTCAGGTGACTTATGAGAACCAAACATGGCCTAATTATCTGCTCGTCAAAGTATGCTCTCTCCCCTTCCCATTATTTTTTCGCGATTGAGGTCACTTATAATTTATGAAGTAAAAACAAGTACAATAGAATGGTAAACATGAACTTATATAACCAGAAAATAAAAAATATATAGTGACAGTGCAATTAACATATTTTTATGCAAATTATTTTTTCTTGAAACATACCGGTAAATAAACCTATAAATAATTTTTGCAGTGCAAACCCATGACTATAAGAAATTAACATGCAATGGTCCACTGGTAGAGAGATAACCTTTGATCCAACTCTTTTGTCCTGGTTAAATTTTGGAGTCTAGACTAAAGCCTTTGCATCGACGTGGTCACGAGTGGTAGGAGAGCTCGGACCCTTTAGTCTCGGTTCGTAACACCAACCACTAAAGGCCTCGGGCCTTTAGTGGTTGGTGTTACGAACCGAGACTAAAGCCCCCCCTGTCTCGGTTCGTAACACCAACCTAGACTAAAGACCCGAGACCCTTTAGTCTAGGTTCGTGTTACGAACCGAGACTAAAGGGTCTCCCACGAGTTACTATAAGAGGATTGCATCCTCTACTCAGTCAGATGTGCTGTGTAGGTGAGATGGTAAGGAAGGTACGTGTGAGGCTAGAGGTCACGAGTTCGAATCCCCGCACCGCGCACGCGAAAAAATCGCGTGACTTGTGACTTGGGGCATGCACGTGTGTGAGGGCCTCCCAGGAATTTAAAAAAAAAATTGACGCTGGCGTGCCCGGCGTACGCGTGTGTGAGGGCCTCCCAGGAATTTTCAAAAAAAAATTTGACGCTGGTGTGCCCCCACCCCCCTTAGTCCCGGTTGGTATTACCAACCGAGACTAAAGGCCCCTCTTTAATCCCGGTTGCCCACCCGGTGACAAAGGGGGAGGGGCTTTTGTCTCTCACCTTTCGTCTCGGTTGGGCCTTAGGGAGATAACACTCTTCCCAACCGGGACGAAAAGCCCTTCCTCCACCAGTGGTCCTTGTAGCTTGATAGCTTCAATGTATTTTTTACAATTATTTAAACCAATCAACTGAATATTGTTAAGAATGTTAGCTTAATATTATATTCATATTAAATTTTGAGCATATATTGTCGCTGAAGTAATGTTATTTATATCCAGATGCGGCTTTATTATTATTATTATTTGGACATCTAGATTGGATAATGGACACTATCGCTGTCCAAACAGCAGTCACCAGTCAGCAACAATGGGAAAACGACATAGTATGTAGGTTAAATAGAAAAATGAGAACAGGTGTTATGTGTTAACTACATTGTTACTCAACCAACAAACATGACTATATGCGAGTAACAACGTGTACTTATATGGCTTAGCGTGGAACATTCAATGATACTCTGTATTTCCATTTCAGTGCCGGTAAAAAAATGGAATCAAGAAACTGTGATAGCAGCTTGATATGCATCTTGAGTTCTTGATAGTCAATAGTCAGCCATGCCTTTTTTCACTGCTTACATATGCCTTTGAATTAGCGGTGACTTTTTTACCTCCCCATCTTATTACACGTTGGAATGACTACGGTGATGGAGATTTAATTAGGCCAGAGCGGCATGTTTTATTTTCCAACGGGATATTTGTGGTGAGGTAAATTTTCCACTCATTTTCACATTGTATGTTTATCAGATGTTCAGAGTGTTTCCGAGCCTAGCACATGACCACAACGGCACAACATGTCTATTTCTGCACAGTGGGATTGAAACCAAGGAGGTACATATCTTTCTTCCACCTCTAGCTCTTTTTATTTCCTTTCTAACATCTTCTGTTTTGCGGCACGAGGTTGCAGCTCCACTACAGTGAACATGATGCCCTAGCAACACCTTTTACCTTGCCTCTCGGGCAACTCCTACTGCTAGATCTGCAGTCCTCACCTGATGCCGTGCTAATCCGATTTCACTGGTCTTTCATCACTACCATATATAATACCATCTCCATATCATCCAATCGGTGCGTTCTCACCGACGACCGACCGACAACTTGTGTTGTACCACCTTGCCATCCTAGCCCTAGGATCAGTTGCGTGCATTGCGTTGACACCATGACCTTCCTCTAAGCCATCCCCTCTCCCCTCCTACACCTCAAAGGCTCAAACAACCCCAAATCCTCAGCCCCCCCCCCCCCCTACTCTCATTCTCCTCATAGTTTAATTACCTAACCTGCTAATAAAATGTGTCAAGATATAAAACCCGTCCGGCAATTGTACTGCTTCCGTTTCATATTACTTGTCATTCTGACTTTTCTACATACATCATCACTTTTATTATGTATCTAAATATAATATATATCTAGATGCTTAACAAAAAGAAATGTATCTAAAAAAATCAGAATGACAAATATGAAGCGGAGGGAGTAGCAAACAACACTCCCTCCCCAGCTGAAATCAATCGATTAAGCGCAAGTAAACTACCCTCAACGTGAAAAACACTTGGCAACGGAGAGAAAAAAAAGACTATGTTGCAGCATACGTGGCCGCAGCCTCCACGGCATCGATCGATCTCACGTGCAGTGTGCGCAGTTCTGCGTTGAGTGCAGTGTGTGATGGTGGTGTTGCACGTTGCACCCCACCACAAGAGATGTGCGCGCGCACCTTTAATTTGGATTATCCGCTCGATCGAGACAAAAGCTGCAAATCGCGTGGGGGGCCCGGAGTTTGCATGCTTGCAACGAGATGAGACGTTTTTAGTGACGACGACGATGGGGGGAGAGCGAAGAAATGCGAGCGCTGGCTGCTAGCTTGAAGCACAAGCCTTTTCTCCTTTTTCTTTGGTTTTTTGCTGTTGTTTATTGGCAAAAGGCTGGGGCAGGAAGATATATATATAGCTGCGGCCTGCGGGTGCAAGAGGTTTCGTGTGCACAACCACACACTACTGTTGCCAGGATCTCCAGCAGAGAAAGGGACACGTATGTACGTGCACTGAAAAGGTATTTTTAATTTGGACCATCAGAAGACGAGTGCTACTGGATGTGTTGGGTTTTCGTGTTCTTGGTGTGTGTGGTCAAACACACTCAAACCCTGGATTTCCACACGATTTGTGTAGGGGTAATTTTGAAAATGGAATATTCATAAACACTATTTGGTCATAGCATATCTAGTCCATCTAGTATATATACATCGATCCGAATTTACAGCCGCGTATGGTAATTTAGAGAGGTGGGGACTAGCCATTTTTAGCACCATTGTAACTATTTCATTAAGGTAAAACAAGAGTGCTCCATAATGGCACAATCTATATAACATATATATAGATGCACCCCACTAAGGATCTTAAATTTATTTCTCTCAATATGCCAGTTATCCACATCAGCGCAAAATCACCATCCATTAGGCCATCTATTTTATTATGTGTCATACCAATTTTATGTGCCTAATAACATTCATGCATACAATTTATAAGTCTTTGCGAGTACCACGCTACAAAATTCTCACAGTAAAATACATAGATAGAGGATCAACAATTTAAGAGAAATTCTCTATCAATAAAATAAACATGTTTTCATATATAATATTGTTTGCAAAAAAATGTTGCCTTGCAATTATCTTATTTTCTATTTTTGAAGTTCACCTTAAAATTTTACTTACAAAATTCCTGCAGTGACACGCGGACTATCACCTAGTTATATATGTTTCTGAAATTGGTAAATTATTAGATGCAAATGCTACAGCATGGTACACTCTGCATGACTTGATCACGCATGCATATGCTGATGCGTACGCCACATACTATATAGGAGTAATAATAATAATAATCTTCATAACTACCACCAATACTAATTTAGTTCATGCATCATAACCACCACCAGTATCATTGGTGGAAAAACGACCTTTGTTCCCAAGCATTTGTCCCGATTCAATTTTGGAACCGGGACAAATGCTTTTGGGGCGACGTGGCCTCGAAAGGCTGTTTGCGACGCCCCCCCTTTAGTCTCGGGTCGTAATACCACCCGGGACTAAAGGCCTGGCGTCCAACGGCTCCGAGCCGCAATTATTGGTGCCAAACTTTAGTCCCGGGTGGTGTTACGACCCGGGACTAAATGGTAAGCCTTTAGTCCCGGGTCGTAACACCACCCGAGACTAAAGTCTCATCTTTAGTCCAGGGTGGTAATACCACCCGGGACTAAAGGGTGCGCCTATAAATTCCTGCCTCCCTTTCTTCCTCTGCCCGAGCTCACATTCACCCGAGACTTAAGAGATAGTTTGTGAAGAGAGCTAGTTAGTTCTTCTCCTAACCAATTTTTTCGTTATACATTTGTGAAGATTTCTCTCCTCCAAAGTGTTGCTAAGGTTTGATTCTTCATCCTTCCTTCATTTGTTATGATTAAATTTCGTTTTTATGGTTAGAAATGGAGAAAATATGGATTTAGATTTTTAGTGGTAGGAGGAGCTAAGAGATGGATTTAGCTAACAATGTATTTAGTTTCACATATTTTTTAAGCATAGTTTCACATAGGGATTTATCCTCTGATTTTGTAGTTTTTGCTATAGAGATAATTGATTTTAACTTTTAGATGAGAGATGCATTTAATTTTACATTTAGCTTAATTTATGAGAAGTTAGTTTATTAAAAAATGGTCATTACCAAACAAAAATATACTACCTACCTATTTAATTCATTTTTGTTAAATATTTCTTATTTTTATTTAGAATACATTTAGGCATTCTCTTATTTTTTTCTTTTTTCCATATACTACAGTCGGTTGGTTATTAGAAAATAAGAAAATAGGTCTTATATATGTTGTTTTTATATAGAATAAATTTAAGCATTCTCTTATTTAAGCATTATTTTATATATATTACAGAGTAGTCCAGAATAACTATGGCAAGTCATGGCGGCGGTCGTGGAATCAGTTTTGATGACCGGCCACCTTTGGCTCATCGTCCAGGCATACGCTTCACCCATGGTGTGATTGAGTTACCTACTGATGATCGAAGCCAGGGACCTCGTCCCAACATAGTAATATTCTTTCGTTGTATAAATTTCATGTTTACGTACTACACACGGATAATAATATTATTTTCATACAACACAGGTTCTCAATCATTTGCAGTGGCTCGCACATGTTGTTGAAAATTTAGGTGGTACCCCTCCTGTTACACAATGCGCCATTGTCGGTCCAAACAATTGCATACAATTAAAAATCTCGTTTGACATACCTGTTCGTGGACAAAATCACTCCTCGCTATCTTCAGAACCCATCCAAATGGTATTGATTGTTAGGTGGGTGCCCCTGCACTGGTTAAGAGGACTTATGAAAGGACCGCCGTGCAGGCATGCTTACAACAATTAAACGCTAATGGGTATTTTGTGCCAGATTACTCTTATTTTCTAATAAAGTCACTCGATGAAGGACAAAGTGTCACCAGGACCACAGAGAGACTTTGTCGGCTAAATGAACATGACATGGTATGGAGCACCATTTACTCTTATTCAGCATTTTTAATGCGTTGTAATAACATTATTCTTAATTGTAGGATATGTTTGGTCAAACTTTTGCGGCAATGAGCTTTCATGCAATTCTAGAGCAAGTGATGGATGTTGTGAGATTTTCTTACACAGATTCAAATGCTATACAAACAAGAAATTGGAAGTATCAGGCTCATCTTTCATTTTATAGGCCATATCAGTTTGCCTCGCCGCCACTGTTTGAAATTTATGGAAGTCCATGTGACCGTAATTGTGAAGCGATAGAGAGTGCACTGATCCATTCTCTGGCATATTTCGCTGAAGTTCTCGACTTCAAGATCGGAGACTTAAACTATATTGACTATCTAAGGAAGAAGAATGAAGTGTGAAATATGTGTCGTGCATTGATGCACCCTCTATCTTTGTTAAGACCGTACCTTAAGTATTCATGTATGAACTTTTTATGTTTGTAAGACCTTAATTAAGTATTGATGTACGAACTTTTTTATATTTTTTGTTAAGACCTTAAGTATTGATGTTAGGCCAGTGACTAATTTATTGGAAACCTTAATATTAGGGTTCTCACCTCCAAAGTATTGATTAAGCCTTAATATTAGTCTTTATCACAAATTTTGGAGACCTTAATATATATTAAACTAAAAAAACAGGGTCATTGGGGGGCAACCCTTTAGTCCCGGTTGGTAATCCAACCCGGGACTAAAGGCCAGCCATCAACGGCCGCAAGGGCCGGCCTTCAGAGGCCTTTTGTCCCGGGCCTCCCCTATACAAAAACGACAGCACGCTCCCTTCTTCTTCCCCCTGCCCGACCATTTTTCACCGAGAGCTCAAAAGCAAGCTCCTCTAAGATCTATGACGCTTCAAACCTAGGGAGGTGCTGCCCAAATTTTTTGTCATCAATTTGTGGAGTTTTCTCAACTCCAAGGTGTTGCTAAGGTATTATTCTTCATCCTCCATTCATTTGTTGTGTTTAAATTTCGTGTTATGGTTTAGAGAAGGAGAAAATAGAAATTTTGATTTAAGAGCTAAGAGATGAGGTTTTTAGTATACTTTAGATTTAGTAATAAGTAGTTATCATTTGTTATGATAATCTTCTATCATTCATTTGTACTAAGATTTTTTTTGTTTTTATAAAAATTTTACTTTTAGCTAGCTTATGTATTATTAGAGAAAATAGAATTTATTAATTTAGTTATTAGAAAATGAGACCTAGGGATACTGTATATTTTTTATACTTAAAATTTATGTCATAATTAAGAAAATAGAAAATTTGATTTAAGAGCTAAGAGATGTAGTTTTTATATTAGTATACTTTAGATTTGGTAATAAGTAGTTTTTCATTTGTTATGATTATCTTCTTTCATTCATTTGTACTAAGATTTTTTTTTGTTTTTTATACTTTAGTGTTGTAGAATTAACATGGATATTTTTCACTTAATATGATGCAGATGAACCGGCAATGGATGTACAACACCGACAGACGGTCAGCGGAGTACATTACTGGCATGCATGGTTTTCTCGAAACGGCGAAAAAAACAAGGATGCGAGTGGGTTCATGTGTTGTCCATGCTCCGATTGCAGAAACGAAAGAGACTACCATGACCCGGGCACACTTCACCTCCACTTGTTGAAATACGGATTCATGCCGAACTATGTGGTTTGGACCAAGCACGATGAAAGAGGGGTTGTGATGGAAGACGACGAAGAAGAGGAGGAGGGTATTCCGGACTGGGCCGCAGGTCAAGCTTTTGCAGATACTTTAATGGAAGATGCTGACGAAGAAGAGTTACCAGCACATGCTGACGGGCCTGCTGATGATCTCGACCAGGTTCTACAGGATGCACAAAGGGACTGTGAAAACGAAAAAGAAAAGGCAAAGTTCCAACGTATGATCGAAGATCACAGAAAACCGTTATACCCAGATTGCAAGCCAAGTCACAAAAAGCTTGGTACTACACTAGAAATGCTGCAATGGAAGGCCAAACATGGTGTGTCTGATAAGGCATTTGAAGGGATGCTAAAAATTGTGAAGGACAAGCTTCCGGAGAACAATGAATTACCGTCCACCACATATGAAGCAAAACAGACTGTGTGCCCTCTTGGGTTGGAGGTACAGAAGTTCCATGCATGCCCTAATAATTGCATCCTATATCGGGGTAAGGATTACGAGAATTTGGATGCTTGTCCTGTGTGCAAAGCACTACGTTATAAGATTTGGCGAGATGAAGATGCTGGTGATCTCCAGGGGCACCGTGACAAGACGAAGAAAGTTCCGGCGAAGGTTATGTGGTATTTTCCTATAATACCACATTTGAAGCGTTTGTTCCGGAATAAAGCACATGCTAAGTTGATGAGATGGCACGCCGAGGAACGTAAGCAAGACAACCTGCTGAGACATCCGGCTGATGGGTCTCAGTGCAGAAAGATTGATAGAGAATTCAAGACATTTTCTGAGAACGGGGAAAGGAACATAAGGTTTGGTTTAAGTACGGATGGTTTCAATCCATTCGGGGAGTTTAGCAGTGGTCATAGCACTTGGCCTGTGACCCTATGCATGTTCAACCTTCCTGGTTGGATGTGCATGAAGTGAAAGTTCATTATGATGCCGGTGCTCATCCAAGGTCCAAAACAACCTGGCAACGACATTGATGTGTACCTAAGACTGTTGGTCGATGAACTATTTCTGCTATGGCGGGAAGAGGACGTACGTGTGTGGGATGAGGATAGGCAAGAGAACTTCGATCTACGAGCATTGTTGTTCATAACTATCAACGATTGGCCTGCCCTAAGTAACCTTTCTGGGCAGACAAACAAGGGATATCGGGCATGCACATACTGTTTACATAGAACACAAGGTATTCATCTCAAAAACTGTAAGAAGGTCGTGTATAATGGTCACCGTTGTTTCCTTCCAACTAATCACCCCTTACGGAAGAAAGTGATGCATTGGAAAGGTAAGGCTGACCATCGTACGAAGCCACCCCATTTTAATGGAGATGCCGTATTTGAGATGATAAATGATCTAAGGGTAGTCTTTGGAAAGGGTGCTGGTAGTGAACCTGTTCCAACTGACGCCAATGGGCGTGCACCAATGTGGAAGAAGAAATCTATATTTTGGGAGCTACCTTATTGGCGTAGCCTTGAGGTCCGACACGCAATTGACGTGATGCACCTTACGAAGAATCTTTGCGTGAATGTGCTAGGCTTCATGGGTTGTTACGGTAACCCGAAGGATATCAATGAAGCACGAGAGGACCTGAAAGAATTTCATAAGATTCCCAAAGTTCCGCGGGAGGGTGATGATGAAACTGATCTGGAAGAGGATGATGATGATGTTGATTACTATGGTCCTGCTAGTTACACTCTCACCAAGAAAGAGAAGGAAAGCGTGTTTGATTGCCTGAACAGTATTAAGGTTCCGTCTGGCTACTCGTCGAATTTAAAGGGGATCATAAATATGAAAGAGAAGAAGTTCACAAATCTAAAGGCCCACGACTGTCACATGTTGATGACACAGTTGCTTCCAGTTGCGTTGAGGGGTGTTCTATCAGAGAATGTACGATTACTGGTCGTAAAGCTTTGTGCATTTCTCAATGCAATTTCACAGAAGGCAATCGATCCAGCCAAGCTAGGAAAGCTACAGAATGATGCGGTTCAATATCTTATCGGCTTTGAGTTGGCATTTCCACCTTCCTTCCTCGATGTTATAACGCACCTCCTGGTACACCTTGTGAAAGAAATTACTATTCTCGGTCCAGTATACCTTCACAACATGTGGCCTTTTGAGAGGTTCATGTTGATCCTCAAGAAATATGTTCTTAACCGTGCCCGTCCGGAAGGAAGTATTGCTAAGGGATATGGAACTGAGGAGGTCATTGAGTTTTGTGTTGATTTTGTCGACACAATTGACTCGATTGGGCTTCCAGTATCACGACACGAGGGGAGGCTACAGGGAAGGGGTACCATCGGAAGGAAATCAAGTTTGAGCAATAATACTGATTTGTTCCATAAAGCACACCTAACAGTCCTGCAACAATCATCACTGGTGACTCCGTATAGGATGGAACATGAGCAGATTATTGCTTCTCAAAATCCAACCAAATCCCCAGTCTGGATTGCACGCCGTCACTTGGAAATATTTCCCTCATGGTTGAGTGAACAACTAATCGGAAACTCAACGATTCATCCACAACTAGCTTTGTTAGCCAGGGGACCTTGTAGCACAATTACAAGATTTCAAACTTACGATATGAATGGTTACAATTTTTACACGAGAGCTCAAGATCGCAAAAGCACAAACCAAAATAGTGGTGTCCGTATGGACGTCATCGGAAAAGATGGGGGCAAGACCTGCTATTATGGTATCATAGAAGAGATATGGGAGATTGAGTATGGAGCGAGGAACGTCCCTCTTTTTTTTTGCCAATGGGTAAACCTGAATGGCGTAAAGAAAGATGAATATGGAATGACAATAGTGGACCTTACCAAGATTGGGTTCAAAGATGATCCATTCGTGTTTGCCAAAGATGTGCATCAGGTTTTCTATGTGAAGGATATGACTAGCATACCGAAGAAAAAAAATCCCCAAGAAGCAGGACCACAAGAGGCAAAGCGTCACATAGTTCTTCCAGGTAAAAGAGTAATCGTGGGAGTCGAGGACAAAACAGATCAATCCGATTATTATGATCAGTTTGATGGCATGCCTCCGTTCGCTGTCGAAGTTGACCCAAGCATATTGCTTGGACGTGAAGAAACACCGTACTTACGTGCTTGAGATTAATGTCGTAATGTAATGATTATTGATCAAATCAATTGTGTATCGGTTTAATTGAATTTCCGTGCGACGTCACGTAGAAATTAAATGTTGAGCTGAATAAACCCCTGAAACGATCCAGAGTGTAAATGACAATCAAAATTTTTATGAAGCTTGAATACGTCATGTGAGATTGACCCACCAAGTTTGAGATTTTTCTGAATTAATTTACTATTTTTTTTGGTTTAATTGAATTTTATTGGGAATGTACATCAATATTGCAAATGAAAATTGGAAGTGAATGTTTACAACTCTAAAATATAATTTTGCATAGCAAAGTACAGTTTATTATATTTTAACTAAATATAATTTTGCATGGAAAAAATAGTAAAGTTACTATATTTTTTTTGATTTCAAAGAGATAGAATGTGAAAATGAGAAAAGAAATGGGAGGGGAAAAATAGTTCCCGCCGAAAATTACACTTTAGTCCCGGGTGGTGTTACGACCCTAGACTAAAGGGGGGCCTTTAGTCTCGGGTGGTAACACCACCCGGGACAAAAGGCCGAAATTTTGCCCTTGCCGCCCTCCGGCGCGCAAGGGGCCTTTAGTCCCGGGTGGTGATACGACCCGGGACTAAAGGCTCTTTGCTCCCGGGTCTACAGGGGCCTTTAGTCCCGGGTGGTGATACGACCCGGGACTAAAGGCTCTTTGCTCCCGGGTCTGATTACGACCCGGGACTAAAGGGGGGGTGATATAAATCCCACGTATCCACCCCTTCTTCCCCAACCTCCACTTCACACTCCGCCCATCGTCTTCCCCGCCGTCGCGCCTGCCTCCGTCGCGCCTGCCTCCGTCGTCGTTGAAGCTCGCACCCCGCCGTCGTCGACCCCGCCGTCCCTGCCCGCGCTCGGCCGGCCCCGCGCCCTCTCCGCCGCCGGAGCTCCCGGCGCCGTCGTCCGCACGCCGCCCGTCGACCCCGCCCGCGCCCGGCCGTCGTCCCCACGCCCGTCGACGCCTCCGCCGCGCCCGGTCGTCTTCCCCGCCGCCGCTCCCGGCCGCCGTCGCCCCCGCTCCGCCGCCGCCGCTCCCGACCGCGCCCGTCGACCCCGCTCCGCCGCCCCCGCGCCCTGCCGCCGTCTCCCCCGCGCCCGGCCGCCGTCTCCCCCGCGCCCGCCCGCCCGGCCGTCGACCCCTCAGCCCGCCGTCGCTGCGCCGGTGAGGGAACTGCTGATGGCTGACGTCAGCATTTTTTTAATGTTTTCATTTAATTTATTTATGTGCTGAGAATTGAATTTAGATATTTTAGAATTGAATTTTGAGATTTTAGATTTGAATTTAGAGATTTTAGATTTAAATTTATAGATGAAATATGTATTTAGAGATGAAATGTATTTAGAGATGAAATGTATTTAGAGATGAAATATGTATTTAGAGATGAAATGTATTTAGAGATGAAATATGTATTTAGAGATGAAATATGTATTTAGAGATTTTAATTTTTTCGCTCGCCCGACAATTAGGTAGTATCGCTCGACACGCTCGATTCTTTCCCGACTCGCTCGACCCCATCCGACACTTAGGTTTCTCGACTCGCTCGAGTCCCGCCCGACACTTAGGTAGTCTCGCTCGACCCCGCCCGACTCGCTCGACCCCGCCCGACACTTAGGTTTTCTCACCCGACTCGCTCGACTCCCGCCCGACTCGCTCGACTCCCGCCCGACTCGCTCGACCCCGCCCGACACTTAGGTTTTCTCGCCCGACTCTCGCCCGAAAATCATTTATGTGCTCAGAAAATCATTTATGTGCTCAGAAAATCATTTATGTATTCAAAAAATTATTTATGTATTCAGAAATTCCTTTATGTATTCAGAAATTCATTTATGTATCCAGAAATTCATTTATGTGCTCAGAAAATCATTGATGTGCTCAAAAATTCATTTATGTATTCAGAAATTTCTAGTTATGGATCACAATGAGGAGCGGCTGATGGAGAGCCTTATTGCTGGGGGTCCAACCTTCACCGAGGAGGAGCGTAGCCAGGCGGACACGTTCCTCAACATAACCGGGGACATCGACACCCGCACCGCGGACATCGACTCCCGCGTCGCGGACATCGACTCCCGCACCGCGGACATCGACAGCCGCGCCGAGGACAATAATGAAGACCTTGTCATAGTTAATGCAGAAGGTTCCAACGAGGTATATATATCATGCATTAACAAGTCCATAAATGCATTAACAACGAGGTATATATATCATTCTGGAACCCCGCGTGAATAACAAATCCGCAACTTGTAGGCTTCAACCTCGACAAGCAAAAAGACTAAGAGAGGCCGTACAAAAGTAATCGTCGATCAAGACGTGAAGTTTCGTATCACTGAAGTCAACGAGCTTGGCCAGCCATGGGAACCGAAGAAGGTCAGGGACAAGTTTGTGTCCCAATGCGGTGCTATTGTGAGGGACAACGTGCCCATATCATATAGAGAATGGAAGGGAAGGGAAGATAATCCATGGGTGGTTCCAAATTCACTTAAGAATATGTTATGGGAGGATATCCTAAAACACTTCACACTTCCACCGGGCGTGAACGCAAACCTTGTGAAGCAGTGGACTCTCACGAAGATGGCAACTCAATTGCAGAGTTTCAAGAAGCAGCTGCACAGAGATTATATCAAGCAGAAACGAACTCCAAATTTTGATGATTATCCCAAGCTAAAGGATCACTGGCAGTCCTTTGTGGATTACAAGAATAGTGAAGAATTCGCCAACAAGAGCGCACGAGCTCAGATAAGTGCCAGTAAGAAGACGGATTACGCCCATCGTCTTGGTCGCGGTGGTTACGCAGTTGCAGCACCCAAGTGGCGGAAGATTGAACAAGACCTCCTCAACAAAGGTATCGTACCAGCGGTCATTGACTGGGAAGAACGATCGAAGAATTGGTATTATGCCCGCGGTGGAAGATTGAACCCTGATGATGGTTCCCTCGTATTCCCACCCACGTTACGGGAGGCGACACATGAGATAATCAAAAAGAATGAAGACATCAAAGCGGGTAGATTGGTTCCTGACATAGACATGGATGAGCTCACTTTGGCGCTCGGAAATTCGGAACACCCAGGACGTTGCAGGGGCTACGGGGTAGTCCCGTGGAAGTATGCTTTCAAGGGAAGTGCCGACACCTACAGAAGCCACAAAAGAAGAAGGGAGCGTGAAGAGGGGCGGTGGCGTGAAATGATGGAGCAGAGACTTAAAGATCAAGAAGATCGTGTGAATGCAGAGATTGCACTACGAGTGGCCGTCACGGTAGCTCAGATCACCCCTGTCGGAGCACTGCCCCAAGCACCAGTGGATCCCGTCATTAGCCCTTCCGCTCGCAAAAGCAGCTGTGCTTCCACAGAGGCCCCCGAAGAACAAAGGGCGGCAAACCAAGAAGAAGTTCAAGTAGAGGACAATGAACGGTACCCTGTGGATGAACTCTGTCAGCGCACCGCATGTGAGCTGCACAAGCCGATCGGCAACATCACAATGAAGGTATATATAAAACTGATTATACGTGCAATTATCTCAACCTTTGATGCATGTCTCAAGCATTTAATAACTTTATCATTTCTCTACATATATATAGGTGGCGTACGGAATGGCTTTAGCACATCTCCCAAGACGTACAAGCCACGGCATGGAGATTCCAGCTGGCTACGCCTCAGTTGGTTTGGAGGAGATTGCTGACCCAATGTTTAACGACATAGAGCTAGACATCCAAGGAGGTGACGGGGAAAGGACACTCCGTGATGCGCTTCACAGTATCATATTGTGGCCCAAACGTTACATCATAATACCTAACATGCCGCCACCGATCCCTCCGAGTGTTGCCGAGCAGCAGCCACTATCTCCCGGGCCGTCAACGATCCCTCCGAGTGTTGCCGAGCAGCAGGCACCATCTCCCGAGCCGTCACCGGGCCGGTCGTCGCCAAATGATTGGAGCTCACCGTCTCCACAACGAGGGAATTCTCCTGCCGCGAGCGATGACGATCATCAGCAATCACCACCGAAGCATCAATCACCACCAAAGCAGCCTTCACCAAAGCCTGCCAAGAGGCGGTCCCGATCAAAATCTACCTCGTCTATGCCCGTGCCAAATCCGGATCCCCGAAAGAAGAAAGGGAAAAAGTTGCCTGTTAAAAGGAAGCTGCCATATGACATGACAGCATCAGAAAATGAGGCGGAGTGTGATAAGCAACTCAAGGCGTGGATTGAAGGGAATAAAGAGGCTGCTAAACAAAAACGGCTCGATGAAATGGAAGCAGAAAAGAATAAAGATCGTCCGCAGAAACTCAAAGCTTTCATAGAGAAGAAGGAAGCAGAAAAGAGATAAGAAATTATAAAACCCCTACTAAGTGATTATGACCGGTCACTGCTCAAGTCCATGAAGAAGAAGAGACAAGGAGGGTCACCAAATAGTTACATCGACCAAGTACCGGGGTCGACGATGCCACATGATTATAGGAAGAAGAAGAAGGCAACACAAGCGTTGACGTCGACGAAAGAGCCTTCAACGAAGAAGGCAACACAAACGTCGACGTCGGCGAAAGAGCCTTCAATGAAGAAGGCAACACAAACGTCGACGTCAGCGAAAGAGCCTTCAACGAAGAAGGCAACAGAAGCGTCGACGTCGAGAGTACAGACTTACGTCGCCTCCGGCCTCACTGCAACTGAACGAGCTCTTGCAGTTATGGACGCAGAACAACTAGCGGCCGTCATTGCAATGCAAGAAGCAACAGGGATGCCACTAGAATATGTTCTCGGCCACGAATCACCTCCTCGGGACCCAAACTTCGTACCTAGATGGCGCTACGAGCATGGGAAATCTTTTGTCAGGCCTGAGTTGGTGAAGAAACTCCCTACTCAGATGCGCAGATTGCACGACTTCTACATGAAGACGTCTAAGGCGGGCCTGGAGATGATTGGCATGCTTGTTAAACCGGGAGATTTTGCTGGTGAAGGCGAGAAGTTGTCCTGGCTGCGATTCAAGGATATTTATGAAATTTACCATCTTGACTCCTTGAATACCGATCTTGTCATGGCCTGGTGCCTGTAAGTGACGGTGCAATACATACCCTAATTAACAAATTTATGCATACTCTAATTATTAACTTTGTCTTTCATTTTCTGTAGCCTGGAAATGCATAACATGGGGAAGAATGGTTACCAACGAATAGGTTTCATGGACCCATCTTTAGTTAATCAAGATCAAGTAAAGAAGCAACCAGAAACAACATTCAAAACAATCGTAAGGACCTTGTGTGAATTGCATTACAAGGATTTGATACTTCTACCTTACAACTTCGAGTAAGTGTGATTACCATCTTAATTGCTAAGGGTTCGCATTTCTAATTATCTTAGTTAACATTATTTAGTTCTAATCTTTTGAGCTTCTATGTATATACAGTTTCCACTGGATTCTTCTCATAATTGATGTCAACAGAAGTAACATCCTTGTCTTTGATTCGTTGAGAAGAAATCCGGACAAATACTTGAACCTTCAAGATATGTTTCAAGAGTAATAATTCTATCCATACGTTCCCTTTTATGCAATAGTGTGCTTTTACTAACACTATCTAGCTCTAACTTTCTTTATTTTCTGCCAGAACTTGAGAAAAATTCAAGGCTGTCAACCCTGGACAATGGAAACCTAGAATAAACTTCACTACAAATTTTCCGGTACGTAAACCAAATAACAACTTCAGATTGGGCAAATTTAAAATGCATAACACTAATTTTTCATAATTATCTTCTTCAATTTAGTGTGTGAGACAGGAACCAGGGACACATTTATGTGCATACTATGTGTGTGAGTTCATCCACAATTTCTGCGAGGCAGACCCGTCAGATTATACTGTAAGTATTATTTTAAATCAATTAATAATATTTTTTTCTAACCGCTTATATATTTAATTCTTGTGTGTAATATATTAAATTATTTGCACATTGCAGAACAATATGATTAGGGTCGCAATCATTGAGAAGGACCAACTCTTGGCGATTCAAGAAGGTCTCTGCGGATTCATAATGGACCAGGTGATTAATCCACAAGGCAGAAATCACTATGACGGTCATCGAATTGAAAATTTTTAATTAGCACCTCCGGTGGAACTTTAGACTAGAATTAGTATGAAATAATATTTTGATGTATATATATATACTACTTTCAGAAAATACTATCTATGCTTTTGATGTAATATAATGTGTGTATATATTTATTTATAAGTTTATTCTCTTCATATAGTACGTATAGTAGACACGTATAATTAGTGCAAACATTTATACGTATACGTAAATTACACCCAAATACGTGAGAATATACGCGAATAACATTATTAGAACAATTTGAAATGAAACAAAAAAAATTCACAGCGGGGTCTTTAGTCCCGGGTGGTAATACCACCCGGGACTAAAGAGGTGGCGCACAGACGCTGGTGTGCCTCTCCTTTTGTCCCGGGCGGGGCTACCACCCGGGACTAAAGGGGTGGCGCACAGGCGCTGCTGACCCTCCCCTTTTGTCCCGGGCGGGGCTACCACCCGGGAATAAAGGGCACCCTTTATTCCCGGTTGCCCACCCGGTGACAAAAGGGGGGGCCTTTTGTCTCTCCCTTTTCGTCCCGGGTGGGCTTTAGAGACTTAAAGCCTTTCCCACCCGGGACGGAAGGCTGTTTTTCCACCAGTGTATTATTTCTCGATCTTCTCATGATGAAAAAGAAAAGAAGATTGTTACTGGTTTTCTTATGATTTCCTTAGTTACTACATTGATAGCAGCTGCTGGTATGTACCTAAATTAACAATGTGTCATGTAGCCATCATCAAAGTAGACCCAAGTCAATAATGTGACAGAAATTCATAAGCTGGACACGCTTGGTATTATCTGACCGGGTAATAAGAATCAGTATTACCGGATCAGTACTATAATAATGCTGTGCACTTGACACCTCCCCCGTTGAAGCCTAGCTAGCCACCCACTTACACGACTTTTCCATTTCTTACAAGTTTTTATACACGAGGAATGCTAGAAGGTAACTTTAGACACGGATTCACCACACTGAGCTGAGTCACTACTCTCTATAGTCTATAGTCGTCTATACACGATCGAGTATTTGCAGACGCGTCACACGGCTTAATTCTCCATTATTCCTTTTCAGCGTGTATCTCCAGAGACGACTTGTTGCATTGTACATGTGCATAAAACTTGCAGGAGTTCCGCACGAATCATTCTGGAATAATAGTCCTGAATTTTGCGTGGGGTGGATGCGTGTCTCAGGCAAACCGAAACGGAAGCGAAGAACACGGTGAGCGAGAAAAGCTACCGTGTTTCCAAACTTACGGAGAGGAGAAATCCAAGACTGCCTTGTATGCAACGATGACCGGGTTTTGCACTTGCACGCACCGACAGTGGGCACCTGATCGGGCAGCAGCAGCATCCGTACGTGTGCGAGTTCGTGGTCTCTTGTGCTTCAAGCTGAGTCCATCAGGCCGGCAGGCTTCCCTCCCTGCAACGCATCCTCCCAACTGGACTACTGGACTCTCACAAGTTTTACCAACTGATTAGTAGCTAGTGTGCAATTAACACTGACTGTTTGGTACTCTTATAGCTAGCTAGGGGCAGCAAAGATCCAAGAATCGGAAGATCATCCCTGCTGGCTCCATCGATCTTGAGTAAAAATAACGCGCCATCGGTTTCCAGCTTCTGAGCCCACTTCGTTAATCATCTCAAGGTAAAATGTGGTCTTGGTTTGTAGGCTTTTATAGTAACTGAGATCGCCTATACACATACTCCTTCCGTCCCATGAAAAGTACAATTCTACCATTTGAAAAAAAAAATCTCACAAAGAGTGCAATCCTAAAAAAATAGATCTAGTTACCTTCCTAATTAAGCAATCAGATCTGATTTGCATGCCAAACTTACTACAAATGGTTGAAAGATGAGGGTATTAGAGTCTTTTCGCGCCACCATTAATCTGTCCTAAAAAAACTAGAATTACACTTTTTTATGGGATGGAGGGAGTATATCATCTTCCACTTTGAAAAAGCTTCAATGGAAAAAATTAATTCCATACATTTATTTATTTTTCTGTAGATAATTTTCGATAAACCAGATTTTCCCCCTTCAATAAACAACATTCCAAAACAGTCAAATACAACCTAAATTGTTCCAAATTGCTCCAATAGTTCATTTCAAAGGAAAATGCTCCAAGAATTCCGTCGGATTTCATTAGTCCATATCATCACCGGTTCTTCGAATAGATCATACTCCCTCAGTTCCAAATTGTAGGTATTTTGTCTTTTATAGATGCATATTTTTTGCTATGCACTTAGATATAGTTTATATCTAGATGCATAATAATATGTGTGAAGAATATATAAAACCAAATTAAACGATATACAATTTGGTATAGAGGAATTAATTTGCTGTGAGGGCTGCCGAAGTAATTTAATTTGATTGTATTGTATCACCAAGTTTTCTTGTTCACTATACTCACTCTGTTTAGTTTCAAAATTTTCACCAAAAGTTTTCACCTAGAGAACCGTGTCGGTTCATTTCTTCTCTTTGTACAAGCAACCTAATGTAAAAATTTCACCACTTTTCATCAAAATTTTCATCAACTAAACAGGTATATATAGGCTACTAGGTGGTCAATATACAGGACCGACAATGAATCACAAGATGCCTGGTGATTTAATTTGACCATATGATGCCCAAGTTCCTTTTGGCTAGGTAGTCAAAGGGATCGAAAATGAATCGCGAGAAGCCAAGCGACTTAATTTGATCGTGTGACGACGCCAATTTTTCCTAGTTCGCCACGTAGTCAGTAGGACACAAAAAATGAACTGCGAGAGGCAAGCGAGACTTAATTTGACCGAAAAAGATGCCAAATTTTCTTGCTCGCTAAGGGGTCAAACGTACAGAAGCGAAAATGAATCACGAGAAGACAAAACAAGTTTAATAGCGGGATGTCACTACGGTCAAATAAACTTCCTCCCGCTGGTTACAAGTAGTAAATGCCGTTGAAACTGGACAATGTCGCAATTTTGACCACACAATTTTACTATTGTATAATAGTTTCAAAACCAAATAAAATCACCGACTTCTAGAGGCATATGACTCATGTGTCCAATTTAATTTTGAGAGAAATAAAATTGCAATTTTGTTTACAAAATAATGGAGATGTTGTTCCTGTCTCTGCAAAGATAAAATGGCATATAGCCGCCACAGAGAGCTAGCCAGAAAGAGATAGAGGAGAGTCCAGTTATTTCATCTCGGTTAAAAAGGAACTACTTACTGTTGCTTATAGCTTAGCTGCCTAATTGCAATTAACTACCCTTTTTGAGAGAGATCACACAGCTTTATTTGGTGTTTCCTTGTCCCACACATAGATGCACATAAAGGTCAATTCACCAGCAAAAGGGTTGTGCCTTTGTGCGTGTGCTTCAGCCTTTACATACACACTGTTGGGGGAGGAGACGAGATAGAGACTAGAGAGAGGAGAGGAAACTGCTGGGTAGAGAGAGAGAGAAAGGAGGAGGAGGAGGAGGAGGAGCGGTCGGGCGGCCATGGGGCACCACTGCTGCAGCAAGCAGAAGGTGAAGCGCGGGCTCTGGTCGCCGGAGGAGGACGAGAAGCTCGTCAAGTACATCACCGCCCACGGCCACAGCTGCTGGAGCGCCGTCCCCAAGCACGCCGGTACGGCCCTCTGTGTGTGTTCGTCTCTTCGATCCAAAGAATCGGAGAGGAATTGGATTTGTTCGTCTCCGATCCTGATGCGCGTCGTCGTGTTCTTGCGAAATCGGTCGTCGAGCAGGGCTGCAGCGGTGCGGCAAGAGCTGCCGGCTCCGGTGGATCAACTACCTCCGGCCGGACCTCAAGCGCGGCACCTTCACCGACCAGGAGGAGCGCACCATCATCGACGTCCACCGCATCCTCGGCAACCGGTACGGGCACGGTCGCCGTCGATCTCTCTGGCTCCCGGTGAACTGGATGGTGCATGAATATATGGAATTCTCACCGCGGCCGCCATGGCTGGGTCTCTATGTGCTCGCAGGTGGGCCCAGATCGCCAAGCACCTGCCCGGGCGCACGGACAACGAGGTCAAGAACTTTTGGAACTCGTGCATCAAGAAGAAGCTCATCGCGCAGGGGCTCGACCCAAAGACCCACAACCTCCTGCCGGCATCCAGGTCACTCCTCCACGGCAACGGGGCGGCAAACCCTAGCAATAATCCTGCCCAGTTCCACTCCAATGGCGCCACCGCCAACGGCGGCGCGACCACGCCTTTCACCATCAGCTCCCCGACCAAGGCCGCCGCCTACGACGCCGTCACGGCCCCTCCGCCGCCGGAGATATCGGCGCCGGCAATGTACGACGTCGTCCCTAACCCGGCCGGCATGCTCATGGGGCATGACCACGCGGCGATTCCGGCGGGATACCCGTACCGGGACAACGGCGGCGGCGGCGTGCTGATGAGCTTCAGGGATCAGAATGCAGGTCTTCAGACCTCCATGGACTTCATGAACGGCTCCTCGTCGTCCTCCTCCATGGATCACGCCGCCGGCATGCCCAACGGCGCCAACGGCTTTAGCCACATGGGCGCCGCCTTCATGGACGTGACAGCCGGAATGTGGACCACCGCCGTTGATTCGAGCATGTGTGCAGGGATAGAGGTGGTCCAGCAGCAGCAGCAGCAGCCGCCGCCGCTGCAACCACAAGGGCTCATCCAGGGGGAGGTGATCGGGCGGCCGGCGGTGATGAACGGTGGCGGTGCAGCTGTTGATAAGGGCATGGACATGATGGACGTATCCTCGGTGTACGGCGGCGCCGGGGCAACGGCGTTCGATCTGGAGCTGATGGAGTCGTGCGGGTTGTTTTGCGGTGGCGTGGGCGGCGCCGGCAACGCCATGGAGCAGCTGCAATGGGACTGCTAAGTTCACTGCTATCATCGTCCTCACTCCTAATTAGGTGTTGTCGCTTTGAATCGATGCCTTCTTTCCTTTTTTTGATGTTCTTGATTCAGATCGTCCATTTCCAAGCAAAAGAAATCCATTGACGAACTCGATCTAATTCAGTTTTCAATACAGTTATCTGAAATTTTATCTTGATTACTTAGAATCATTTGTTGATATATATCTTATTTCGTGTGGTCTAGCTCCTTCTTGGTTTATAATTCATCTGAAATTTTGTCTCATCAAGCAACCTGATCATAACTTGCAATCCTTATCTTTCTGCAAACGTTGCATCTTGTAGCAGATCGAGATCACATTTCTGAGCACACACCAATCCTTATCTTTCTGCAATCTTTTCTTGCACTACAGTCAACTCGTGCAAGAGGAACAAGTCAGTTACCAGTTGGCAGCAGCAGCACAGTCACATACGTTTCAGCCTTTTAGTGCAAGGAAAGTTGTTGAATTTTGTCAATTCATGCAGAGGCGCACAAGTTTCTGGCTCCAACAAAAAAACAATGCACCTTGCATATGCTTGCAATAACACCTTTTGTCTACATATATGCATAATATCCAAAATTGTAGCAATTTTGTTTATATCTTTGTGAATTTAAGGATATGCATACATCTGCACATAAAAAAAAATCTTCCTTTCAAGTAAAAAGGGGGGAAAGGGCGTAGTTATTCAAGCATGCATTCTCTAAATTAAACTAACACTACTGCATGCAGTTATGCACAATCTTGCATATACAAATAAACAAACATTTTATCTCTGTTTTCCTGGAAATTGGTGGACAACCATGCAACCAATAAATGCACAATAAACAAAGTTCTTAAACACATGTGAACGTAGAAATATATAGGTCACCCCGAGTTTTATTTTATTACTAACATTTCCAGTTTGTCTTATGTATACTCTATACTGTGATATATTGGTTATAAAAGGACTGATCCTTTCTATTTTCATGACCGTCCTTAATTTTCCCATTTGAATAGAACATCTCTTAGGAAATTATTTAGATATGTAAGAAATGTAGTAAGCAAAATGGCGGAGTTTTTGTTTATAATTAGATGTGATCATTTTGAAAAAAGGAAAATAAAGAATATGGTGCAACTATAAAATGGTTCCATACAAGAATGTGGACTAAAAGTTAGAGCATCTCCAAGAGACTCTTTATATCTTTCCTAACTTACAAAAATAAAGATTTTGGTGAAAAAACACCCTCCAACAGATTTTCAATTGGATATCCAATATAGATATCCTCTCTTGCGGATTTCTTGCTAGCCAAATATGGAGAATGAGGATGCCCCTCTAGACTGTGCACAAGATATAGAAAAGTTGTTGGAGAGTATAAAGATATAGAAAATGATTTTTACTCAAATGACTCTCCAAATGATGATTTAGAGAGTAGATTTTAGAAAAGCTAGCGCTTAGAGATGCTCATAGGAAATGTTATGATAAGATACATTGAAAGATTTGCCCATCATTAAGTCATTCCTTGCATAGTAAACATACATGATTATTGTTTTGGAAGAAATGTGAAGGACACATAAAATAAAATTGCATTCAATAATTTATATATAGTTATATGCATGTTGAAGGGTATTTACATTCATTAATAATACAACATGAGAGAGATATTTTTATGTGTAAAAGCATAATATATGTGTGACCATATATAGATTTATCTAAAATTAGCCATTTGTTTGCTTCCCCTTCTTAGAGAAGCAGTGCAATGTGTGCGTGCAATGCAAAAATGTGTCATGTATATGCACCACACACCCAGAGCTAAATTTTGGTATATCACGATTATTTTTTTCAGTGTATACAAATGTGTATTGCGCACGTGCATCCAGGATAACTAGCAAGCAACTTGATCCAGAGTTCCATACAAAGTCAATTTTAGTTAGGCAGGTGAACTCATATATGTTGGACGACGATGGGTAAAATCTATGGTATATGTATAGCCCATATTCTTTTTGTATCCCTAGCTGTTCCAAGTTATTACTGGTACATTTTGCAAAAAAGTTGACAAACAGACTTTTCGCCCAGCATGCAATGCCATAAAAAGCAGTATATATAGCTATGTAGTACTGAGAAATGCACGAGAGATGCATACAAGTTGTGAAAGTATTATATATTTAAATATGATGATGTCACATTGAATCAAACTGTCGTGTAAATGAAATGTAAACTGTTTGGAATATGGGGTCCATTGCTTCACTTATCATTCATGCTCCTTCAAAAAAAAAGGTGGTAATACAATTTATTTGCTTACAAGCGTGAAAGACAAAAAAAAAAGGTAAATGAACTCATTATCTACCATCAATCCGTTAGGATGGGACTTATTAGCATCCCTCTTTTTCTTTCGTTCGTTTTTCCAACCAAATATTATCTGAGTAATAAGGCCGGTCCCTTTGGTAGGATTATCTACCATCAATCCGTTAAGTTGCAACATACCAACGTCAACAGAGGCACATCGTCTCTAAATCATCAAGAGCAACTCCAACAGTTTGCTATCTCAACTAGTCATTCATCTAATTTTGATAAAATAAGAAAAAATAGCTTCCAACAGTTTGGCAAAACAACTTGACATCAATAGCAACTTGTCATCTCAGGCCTCTCCACGCGTAAATATGTGCGTCGCGACTCCTGTTGCCATCGCGACTTCACGACGTTTCCCTCCAGGTGAGAGAGTGAAAAAAGAAATAAATAACAAAAAAGGTGCCTAATGTAAGTTTTTAAGAGGTGGAAGAACATAAACATAATTATGTTTCTCTCTCAGATTTCTGATGTAAGTTAGATCTGAGTTTGGCAAGTAAAGTATGCCAATCTGTTGGAGATGAACTCTTTTTTTTACTTGGTATATCTTTTTAGAAGTTGGCAAAACACAAGATATGCCAAGTAAAATATGACAAACTGTTGGAGATGCTAGAGCCATTTGCATCAAAGGTATTTTCTACATCTTTTCATTTTTCCAACAGTTTTTCTATATCTTATGCGCATTCTAGAGAGCTATTCGCGTCTTCTATATTTGACTAGCAAAAAATTCGGAATAGAAGATGGCTATATTTGGATGACCATTTAGATAAACTGTTGGAGTATAATTTTTCAAAAAAAAACTCTATTCCTAGCATTTATAAAGGATGTGAAGAGTCTCTTGGAGATGCTCTACCGATGAGTAAACAGTCAAACCCTGAATTGTGGAAAGGCTGCAAAAAACAATTTTATTACGCACTTTTTTTTCCGGAGTTAATGAAGGTCTGTAGACAACAAAAACTTTTTCTAAAAACGAACTATGATAACGAGTGAAGGAGGATTTATTTGGAGTGTTCATGTTTGGAGTTTTGGAAGTTCGTTTGCTGGTTCTGGTGTAAAGTGTGCTGCTACGTGTGCCGCTTGGTTCACGTACCCGTGCGGCCTTTCGGGCCTGAATATTTTCTCTTTTCTGTTGCTTAATTGAAAGGCGGACCTCTAGCCATGTATATAAAAAAAACTAGGATAAAGAGTCAAATACTACTCTTACAATAACATTTGAACGGCAAAGCTCTTTTTTAATAATTGATAAAAATCCGACCTTTATATCCACAAGTGGATATATAGCAAAAAGTTAAGTTCTTAGGCTCCGAGTCTCAAATTAGAAGAAAGAAATTAGAAAGACTAAACTTCAAGAGTGTTTTGTGTCCTTGCTTCAATCTTGCATTGCTATCTTGCTTCATCCATGTATAACAACAACTCTTTGCATCTCTTGTTTACTACGTTAGAATCATCATGCTATATTATGGTAACGACCCTCCTGCTCTATCGATCACTTGCACAGGAAATAGGAGCACCTCAACCGACCAAACATGAAAGTAATCACTTGCACGAGAAATAGGTGCACCTCAACCATGACCAAGCATGAACAAAGGATGTGACATTGATGAGTCGTCATCGTTGCACTTCCGGCTAGCCGGATTAGATTTTCACCTAGAAAATTTAAGAGAGGTCGTGCACAAGTTGCTTCGACAATACCTTCACAAAGAAAAATGTCATCCGCGAATGTTGTCATTGTCCCAGGTTCAACTTCTGCTCCCCATTGGGTGCCATCTTGAACGGCAAAGTTCTTGCCACAGTTCCTTTTTAAAAAAAGTAATAACAAATTACTCTACAGTAAAATTTTGATTCAACCATATAGCTCATAGGATATATGCACGGATCCGAGACCAATAAGGCCCCCTTTGGAAGCCCGGAATCCCCCAGGGTTCCCTCCCTTTTCCCCGGGTCGAACCCCCGCGTCAATTTTGACCCCGGGCCGAATCCTCCCGTCATTTGGCAGCCCACAAACCCAGGTCGCCGCAACCCTAGCCTCCCCTCTTCCCCACCTCCCGACTCGTGACGGCGCCGCCCCGTCGTCTCCCTCCTCTCACGACTCGCAGCCTCCACTACGCCACCTCCCAGTCGTCTTCCTCCTCGATCCACCTCGTTCGCCGGTCGCCGCCATCCCTCTCCCGCAGGCGGCACGCTCCCAAGGTCGGCGTGTGGCGGCGACTCCAGATCCGGCGTCGACTAGTCGTTGGGAGCTCGACGCAGCGCCCCAAACTCTGCATACCATCTCCAAGAAGCCCGACCAACGCATCCGGCATCGACCACCCCAGTTTGTTGCTCGGATTCAATATTCTAGGGATTCTCTTCCGCCGCGACTCTCCGACCCGGATCAACCCACCCCTCCGCCGACGCATCGGATCCTCTCGTCCCCTCATCCGGCTCCGTGTTCACCCCGTCACCAGACCTTCCGGTCGGCCGCCTATCCTTCCCCATCAGGTCAGTATGCGGAACCCTTCCTTTGCCTGGATGCTTCCTTGCCCAAAATTGCCGTTCCTGATTTATTATTTTTTTGCTCATGAACATACTGTGTTGCTGACTATAACATTGAATTGCCCGTGAAACATCAAACTTTATTTTGCTGTGTTGGACATTTCGCATTGCTACTCTCTGACATATGAGATTGCTATTTACCAATCGCTATGGTTTGCTTGTACTGCTGCCTAAATAAAATGCTCATTGAAACAAAGTTTGCTTGTACATTGTTTATCAGACCTACGAGCTGGCTTAATGTTTCAAGGTATTGGCTAGTATGCAGTTGAATTTGGATGTCTATTTCTTCTTAACTGAATGAATGTTGGTGTCTGTCAGTTCTGGTAGCTTAATGTAGAGTTCTGGTAGCAGTTGGTGTCAATTTTTTCTAAATGAATGTTGTCAGTTCCGTTTCCAGCTTGTCTATTTCATGGCTGCTCTGTTCTGTTCTGAATGAACTTGGCCTCACCAAGCATCAGGTATACACGCCTGCTATCGAACTAAACTCATTTCATGGCTTTGCTTGCATTTAGATTATTGCAGGGTTTGTACATAATGAGTCCACCATCAATACCGCCGTTTACCAGACCTCCAACCAAACGCCTCCCTAATCAGATATGGTACTAGAGGAACTGGATAGCTTTAGATTTTGGCTGTTGAGATTCCATCCTTTTTCATTCTGAAATGTTTCTGATAGGACTTTAGCATTCATACAGATGCTGTCATTAACAGCCAAAAGAATGAATGTGCAGCATAATAAGTATAGTACATAAGAAACTAATGGGTACAGTATGTAGAGATGCAAGTAGCTTTCTTCATTACCTACTACTCATGATGCCTTTTACAAGTGACTGATGAGCAATGACTTCTCTGACTTTTTAGTTTGGTATGCTCGAAGAGGACAATGCTAATAAGAAAGAGAGACATATAGTGGTGGTGCTGAATCGAGCCTGCATTTTTTTTAATATAGATTGCAATATCTCATTCACTTCTTTTCTTCTTTAGACATCATATCACATAATGGGTTAGTCCGAGCATTTCCAAGTTGATGTTATTAGCTACCAGTTTACAGAACATAGAAGAATTGTGTGCTCATGCAAGATTACTAAGACATCTCTTTTTCTGATGTGTACAACTTATCTATCCTACCTAAGTCTTTTCTTATATTAAAGTTTGAATTGTTTCATATATGCATCTTGAATGCATGCTTAAACTTCTAGGTGTGCTGCAATGACTGCTTGTAGGTTATTTTGTGACTATTGTCTTAGCTCCTTGGATTTGTTAAGATCCATGCATTTGTTTTGCTTAATCGCAGTTAGAAAATGATGGTGACTTCCTCTACTTACTGGCAGATGCTGCTGCTATTGCGGTATGCTCCATGTGCATCTATTTTTGACCTCATTGTTTATTGAAAGTAATTGCAGTAATGAGGTCTGATGTCATTTGCAATTTCAATATGGTAATCCTGATGTCTTGTGCTTCCCACTAGTTGAGGCAAAGAACTGTGCTGTTAGACTCTTGGGGGACTACCTAATATACATTTGCTTTAATCTGACCAGACTCAAATGCGAGTGGATTCTTGACGAAATAAACTCCTTATCTGTAGGATTTTGACATTAAATATGCGATGGTGATACAATCAATGTGAGATTCAATCTGTTGTTGGCGATTTGGCTGTTCGGCTGGATGTCCTAAGTGCTATGCTTTAAAGCTGCGAAAAGTGATCTGAAATTTATAGTGTGTAATCTATCTCATATTTATCTCAAATTTGTGGATTGTAATCTAAATATTGGTGTTTATGTATCAGAATTGTGGACTGTTATCTAAATATTTTGTGGTATTATCTCATAATAATTGTGGACTTTAATGTAAATGTTGGTGAAAAGTTAGCTATTATCTCATAATTTTGGTTTGCAGCTTTATTATCTAATTAGTATATCCCTAGAGCTTTATTATCAATTTGATTAGACAAGACATGCAAATCCCTGAGTTCCCAAACAGCCCAAGGTGGAGGCGGGCCTTTCTCCCCTGCGTGGGGAGGGATACGATGGGCGCAGGGATTTCCCTGCGGGGAATGTGCTGCCCAGGGCTTGGCCCCCGTGCTGCCAAACGAGGCCTAAATAAACCAGAAACCACACGCCAAGATTCTTACCACGAAGCTGCAAGAAACCTCCAGCAATAAGGCAGCCAGCAGTTGATGGGAGAAGGCACAAACTATACAAAGCCGTACACTTCAACTTGCAGCTACTCCTATATAATCCTCTAAATTCTCCTCTCCTCTCTTTTTAGGTGACCTTTTTTCACATGCAGAGATGAGCTAATTGCTCACTTAAGCTACAAATTAATTGGAAGCCTCACCGTGATTGGATACTGAGAGCGACGCGGGATAACCACCAGGTTTTTCAAGGAGCATTGTCCAACACTGCTCGATCCGAGAAGGTTGGGACATCTCCATCAAAGAGTGTTAGTACTATTCACAAGAGCAGACAGCAGAGAGCTTGATGAGGTTGCCATCCATGCAGATCTGTGAAAACTTTATATCAGTCTCACGGTGTGTTTAGTTCACCAAAATTTTTGGACCAAAATTTTGGAGCCCCTTTCAAGGTGTATTAGAGGTAGTAAACATAGACTAATTATAAAACTAATTACACGAATGGACGGGAAATTCCGAGACGAATCCATTAAGTCTAATTAATCTGTCATTAGAGATTGTTTACTGTATCACAATATTGTCTAATCATGACATAATTAGGCTCGTTAGATTCGTCTCGAAAATTAAGGTAGGGATTGTGAAATGGGTTTTGTCACTAATCTACATTTAATACTCCTAATTAGTGTCCGAAGTTTGATATGACGGGTAGTTGGTGAAATTTTGGGGAAGTAAACAGGCTGACAGCTTAATTCAGTGACTTGTAGAGCCCAACCAACTATGACAGCTTAAGGGCAGTCCCAATGGTCCATGTAGGATGGAGTCCATCTCTAATAAATAAGGTGACACATCAGCAAATTGGTGACATGACAACATAATTAATGAAGAAAGAGGAGGAAAACACAAGACCTGGTTTCTTCCTCAGGACTCAGCCTCTTCACGCGAATCAAGACCGCAAGACCCAACAAAATCGCCATTGAGAAGACCTGGCTAGAGTCTTGCGGGTCTACTCCTCCCCTCCATTGGTGAGATAAAAGGAGAGAGAAAAACGACATTTATTAGGTGAAGACACCAACTGTTGGGGAGAGGTAGGTCTATAGATGAATTTTGATGATGTGACTCTTTTAAACTTCGCACATGGTTTCTACCATAGAGACTGCCCTAACAGCCTTGAAGCGAAACACCTGCTCGTCGTTAATTACCGACTGGCTGCGAAAAGTACGTGCTTGCTTGACCTAGCCATCGAGGTTTGTGGTGTGCAATAAGGTGTAAAAACAAAGATGAGATGTTGAATGCATGATCCACCGACGGTTTTTGTGCCTCGTGTCCTTGCATAGAGCTCTAGCCACAAGCACCCGGAGCCTTGAGGCAGTGACAAAGCTTTTAAAAAATCAGTTTTGGTAAAAAAAAGACAATTGAAATTAAGGTTGTGTTTAGTTCCCCAAGTTTGCAAAAAGAGTTTGATAAAATTCCAGGTTGTATATCAATTCTTATCACAAGAACCAAAGTTTGTAAGGCCATACTGTTATTACTGTCATAAGGAGTGGTCATGGGCTAGCCGGCCGTAACATGGATCGTCCTTTTATCCCCCCCTCAAGAAAACCACATGAAGTCAAACCAACTAATAACCATCGAGCTTGTTTTGAGTTTCAAGCAACACGGTATCGAGGCACGCCATCGAAAACTAACCAGAGATTCTTTCATCAGGGGTAAAATAATCAGTTTCCCTGCTGCTTATCCCCTTTTATTTTACCTGCAGTATCTCTGAGAAATCAGAGGAACCAATACTAAAATGTTCACTCGTGATGAGAAGTGTCTCAACGTTGTCGCCAATATAGGTAGTAACTTTTTCAGGCGATTTTCGCCTTTGCATACGCCTCAACGTCCTTGAATAGTGCCTGCTAACACAATTGCTTTGGCGCATAAGAGTTCATTCCTACAGGTATAGGAATGCCTATAGAAAATGTTCCTATAGACTTCTGCTCAAGTGCTGCTTTCAACAAGTATGTGGAAACAAATTTTGTTCCTAAAGCGCCATCTTTTGCAAGGGTCTTCATTTCGTTGTAGGTGTGCAGACCGGAGAGCATCTTGCAGCTCATCAGTCCCTGATCTGTATTTCTGTTCTACATGGTCATCACGAAAATAATGGATCGACTTTAAGTTTCAAACAAAGCATTTCAGACAAAGCAAAATTGGTGGTCCTGGACATTCCCTCGAATAGTTCAAAATGCATTCGGTAACACTAAAATCGATTGTTGTTTATTCATGTCCTTAATTGCTCAATCAATCTCCAATCATTGTACTGTTCATGGGAATGCTACTTCCAGAATAAAAGCACACGTCACAATCTCATGGTGCACATTTGAAGCTGCACAGGCTCGAGAAATCGAGAGTTTTAGAAAGCTATGACCACCAATAATTCATCAGCTCTTTACAAGTGAAACACAACTCCAGGGAAGTTCACACGGTTTTCCCATAGAGATCAATGGACCCAATCTGAAATCTTGGATTGGAATGAGATTCTCTTACACGTAGAAACTTAAACCTGCCACCAAAAAAAAAACAGTTCAGTGAAACAGGAGAGATACTAACAGTGTGCATCAGCCAGTAATATAAACCTACCGGAAAGCGTTTGCTATAGATCTCTTATCCACTGTAAATGATTTCCTAAAGAAACGGCCCTCGAACATTTCAGAACTCCGAGTGTCAATTATATTCCAGGTAGAGCCTCCATCTGCGCTGCATTCGAGAACCCTGTGACATAAACAATGCTTGTGAGTTGCAATACATAGACCAGTAACTTTGATTAGCAAGTTGCCCACAACTTGAAGCTATATAATTCTCAAGCTAATGATCTTGTCATCAAGTTATATAGTTGACAGTGAAAAAAAAGACAGACTAGTCATTGAGTTCAGGAAATTGTTTATGGCAGAGGTTACGTTCTGATTGCAGTGAGTCTAACAGCTAATCTGCATTTTGCGCTGTGACAAACAATGTTAACCAAGAGATTTGTAAGATAACAAGAGCCAACCACTCACCAAATGAAACATAAACAAAGCACAAAAACCTTACTTAGATTCAACTGAAGCTTTTCATATAATTTCAATTTCTTAGCTCGTAAGCTACTTTATCTAGCTTAAAGATGGATCTTATTTAAGATTCTGTTAGACACAATGGATGGCTTCTCAGAATACTGTTTATGCAAGCCAGTAAACCAGTACTACCATGAAAAGAAGGGACAACGGACAACGTTGTGATTTACTTTATGAGTTTGACAAATAGTATACGCAATACCAGTACAACACAACACATTAATAGATGCTGAATTCTGCTAGGTGAAGAAAGCAGTGTAACATTATGGATAGTGTCGACACTTTACCAGTCCATTGGATCCCTCTCTGGGGCATCATTAGCTGACATCACATCGTACGATTCCAACTCGCAAGTTTGGCCGTCAGGCATTTTATAAATCAGCCAACATCCTGCATAACTCTATTGTTAGCATATGTAGCAAATCAATAATATTCTACGTCTGCATGTACTTGAAACACTTTAAATAACATCTTTGCCACGACACGAAAGATCTGAAAAACAATAGTAGAACAACAATTGACCAGATATTACTAAAAATTGACAAACGGCATCTGGTGTGAAAATATTTTAGATGAATGCTAAACGTGGATATGCTGCAGCTAGTCGAAAATGTTTAACACCTTGCATCTTTGAATTAGACATTTCAACAAATAACTTCTACAAAAAAATTTAAAAATAAATTATAACTCAATTATGTTCCAAACTGAACCATCAAAATTCAAGTCCGAACCTAGCAAGTGTTTGAGCAAAGTTCAAATATAGCGAAAGAAAAATGGATTAACCATCAGGGAGACAATAGGAAATAAAAGAAAATGTTAGACAAACTGCAAACTTCTTCACAATTACCAATTAAAAGGAATCAACCTATGCACTGAACCATGTGTGCCCGCACCACTATTGTTCTTTTAGACCAAATTGGAATGATGCCAAAAATGTGAAATTATCAATTCAAAGGTCAAATTCAGATTCCCATTCAAGTTTACAGCAGTACTCCCTCTGTCCCTAAATAACTATCACTAGAAAACTGTGTTTGCCTCACAAACATGCTTCCCGGACGATGTTTAAAAAGGGACGGAGTACTACCTATATTTATACAATAAATATACTTAGGATAAAGACATCCATGAATCAATGAGTGCATGACAGTTAGACACAGTAGTACAGAGGAGAAATTGGGAAAAAGGGTATGGCTGCGCTTGGAATGTCAATCTGGGTAGCCACGTTTGAACAAAATAAACAATGAAAAAAATATGGTATTAGTATACACTGGAACCAAATTACCTTTAGCTCCATCGGGCTCTTCCCATTTTGATGAATGAATACCATCAAATGCTGCTGTTGCCTGAAAAAATTTCAACACACTTATGTAGGGCAAACCTTGACGAATGAAACCTAAAAAATGAACAAGTTTGCATCACATACAATTCCGATTGGGAGCTGTTCCCTGCTTGCAAGGACTGAACCTGAGCTTAGTCTGTTTCCTCTTGGGAATTGTTTGCCTTCTGTGTAAAATATATTATTCTTATAGTTACTCAATATCTCTTCAACTGCATCCAATGCTACTGGTAACGCTAAGGATAAATTTATTGGATTTCCGTCCACAGTCACGGATTGGTGCCCATCAGTGCCCAATTCTGCTTTCAGTGAAACAGCAGAAAACAATCTTTCAGTGAAAGAAAATATCTCCTCAAATAGCTGCTGTGTTTTCTGGTCTAATGTAGCTCTTCTGCTCTTAAAGTTGGCATCTTTAAGATTTTGCATCAGCGCCTTCAATGCATGAAAAACTTCAATAGTTCTTTCTTTAGGGACCTTTCTATCACAAAAATGCGAAAGAAGAGCAGAAAGAGCATCATATATATTTGAAACATGAGCATCCACACATTTCCGAACAGGGCAGGATGAACAACTGAGCGAATCTTCTTGGCCCAACTCTGCCCTTGCTTTTCTCCATTCCACAGAACCACTTAGCCTTCCAGGTAAGGATAAAGTTGTTTCAACTTGAAGATAAGCAGCTTTGCTAAGTTCCTCAGACTCTTCCTTGTCACGGTTTTCTATGACTGCGAGAGCACTAGCTGATAATCCAGTGTGATACTTCCCTGTTATGGAAGACAGAACAGCCAAAATGGTTTCTTCTGAGGTAATTGTTCGCCTAGAAAGAACCTGCAGGGGCAGATATGGGATACATAAAAGTTGAACCACTTTAATCTAAAAACAAAAGGCCACCCGTTCAATACACACGACAGGTCATAACCAGCAAAAATTTCCTACCTCATGCCACTTTCTTGTGTAGCGTTTTGTAACATCACGTACTCCATCTTTCGAAATTGCAATAACATAATCTAACTTCTTGTTCCACCTGCAAGACAATGCCATACAGCAAGAAGTCAAGAACTAATGCACAGAATTTGCAAAAACATCAAGTAGGGCAATGCAATATGCAGAAACCAGTTGGGAGGACCAATTTTTTTTTTACCCTTTCTCATACAGCAGGGGATTATCATAGACTCCTTCACACGGATCTAGGTGCATCCATCTAGACATTCCAAAACAATGGCATTAAGAATAAGGGTACTAAAATACCAAATTCAAATTTAGAAGTAGTGGGTATGTTCCACTGACCTCCCGTACAAGTTTGAAAAACATTCTGTCCAGACATGATCAGTGAAATCCAGGATCTGTAAAGAGTATACATAGGAAAGGTCTATCAATCTATTAAACTAGGAGAGAAAAAAACGCATTACTTCATCTTTGTGTATTTTAAACAACTACAGGGGTCTTGCCCCTGGCCATATTGATGGCTTAATATCTTTGAGTATTTTACTGGATTAAACAAGTTCAAGGACCAATAAGCAGTAAACTGCGTAAATTTGGGCCTACTAACGTGTGATAGGCAGCAATATAGACCACAAAGAAAGGCATGAGGGCGCCAAAAGTTCTATTAGAGAACTAACCGAACTGCGTTTTGGGACAACACTTGTTTTTGGATTAAAATCTGTGAGGGAGTTCCCCACAATTAGGAACACTAAATGATAGGGACGCAGGAATAGTGATAACAGAACCTCTGAGGGAGTTTCCCACAGTTACAAACACTAGATGTTGCAACAGAACGTCTCTTTTTTAAAAACGGTGGGGCTAGGTGATCATTTTTAGCACTGCTTTTAAAGGATGTCCTAGCGTTCTAGCAACATACTATAACATGTTTAGAACAGGCAAAAAAATCTGAATTAGGTCAAACTATTTCTTTAAATTTGAACAGGGATGGGAAAGGAGTGAACAAAAAATGTAGTCAACCAAATTCACGGTAGCACCCATATTACAAAGAAATTCTAATCCTCATTTTAGCTGCAGCAAATTCATAAGCATAATTGAACTAACCAAACGAGCTTCGTATCCAAAAGCTCGACAGTAGAATGTGAAGCAGTTGGCCCATTCTCCACAGCGGCCCCTCCTAGTTTGTAGAAGCTTCCAAAGCAAGAAAACATACAACTTGATCATCCATTTTTCACTTTGGTGGGATATATTCAAAAGTAAACACCAATTGAATCATAGGATGTGTTACTCATACCTTATGTGGATCATTGTACCTTGGGAACCGGGTGATACTAGAACAATGGTTACACCTAAAGACAGCATAAGTCAGTATGTGCATATGAAGCAAAAAAAGGTGGACATACATTGATACATGGAAGCAGCAATTTAATTACGAGGGGTAATGGTACATTTACTACCTGTATTTTAAGTTCAATTTCCCCAGTTCATAGACAAATAAAAAGCACAGGAACAAAAGGTGAATAAATTCATCAGGATTTATCACTGGCATAGGTGTACCAAACTAGGTAGCAGAAGCACAATACCTATTGTGTCATCAACTGATTTAGTTTGGCACTGATTCACAAGGTTGCTATGACAATACTATAAGTAACTATGACAAACTACATCTTACAATACTATGACAAACATCACCGAATATGTAACTAGACTTCAGAAGCAATATGATTCAACAGATACTGAGTTTGTAAGTCATGAAACGAGATGGCACGTCTAAAGTTAATTATACGAGATACAAGACAAATAGAATAACATTCTGCTGACAGCTACCTATAAAGCTCAACACGCGAAGCACCAAATTCGATTTCTGAGGGCAGTGGATTGCCCATTCCAACATTGGATGTCTCACGGCCACAGCTGTCACAAGGTGCTGCGTTAACCCATCTGCAAAAACAAATGTCACTCGAAAGATGTGAGCACCGCTCTTGGATATTCCATCACATTTACTAAGCAGACTGTGAGCTGAGCATAGTAAACATATGCGATTGTTTTAAGTAAAAAACATTACAGGTAACATGTGGGCAGTTAGGGGCCTCGTGGGCCGGATAGGCGAGCCCATTAGGGTTAGATTAGGGATAAGATTAGATCATTTCTTGAGGGTTAAGTTAGCCTCTCTATATAAGGAGAGAACATGTACCAGTTGAGGCAAGCAATGAGAATATCAATCTATTAGGGTTAGCCACTTCTATCCCTGCCCGTGTGGTCCGGCTACCGCCATTGGCGAGGTCGGACTGCTAGGGTTCAGGGTCATCCAGAGTTGGTACATGACATAACATCATAATAGGGTTGGAAGTATTTATGGAAACTTAGTATCATTTAAATCAATAAAAAACAAAAATTAAAAATAGTGTCAGTCATGAATTTATGTTCCACGGTCTAAGTGTACATATGTAATTATTACCAGAATCATTTGTTCTAAGCAGTAAACATATACTTGGTCATTCGTACACTACTTTGTTTCATTGTGTGGATTTTAATGTTTACAGTAGCAGTATTATTCCAAATGCAGATTAAAACTCCTATACATGTTCCAAAAGAGGTTTCAAAGTTACAATAGATGATCACATGTTTATAGTTACATAATAAATGGGTGAGTCCATCCTACCACCCTCAGCTATTGAAATATTCAACATTAGTCCAAACTAGTAAGCGTCCAACTTGACATCTTACAGCCTCAACTGATGAAGCTGGTGAAAAATTGTACATCTTATCAATAACAGATGAACAAATCAGTTCTGTTTGACAAAAAAAAATCATGAATCTTGATTACTAATCTCTCTGATACTGCATTGACACTACTGATGCGAACTTGCTGATTCAAGCAATGCCGATAATAATTTGAAAAGTTCTTCTCAGCATCTGTCCCTTTGCAACCATCACTACTCAACTATATTAGCCAACTTTCTCAGTATTTTTATGTTGTCTGAAGTGTGTCTGCACGAGCTGTTTGCCAGCGAGGGTTGGTGTGCATGTCTAATAGCTACTAACGTTCAGTGCAATGCCATGCTGTCCTGCTGAGAGTGAGATGAGCAGAGGTGTGGCGCATATGTGGATTGTAGGTGAACAGTGTATAGAAGCATGGATACACACAACTTTGCTGGCTGAAAAGCGCGGTTGGACGCACAAAAGAAAAGGAGTGGTGAAAAGGAAATGGGCAAGGCATACCTTTTTCATTTTTCAAATAACCGCAGCTGCCTGAACATCTATTCAAACAGAGATATCACAATTACTTAAAGCCAGTGTGGTTGAGCCCAGTCAGTTATTTTCAACAGGTTTGATAGCTAAGGGATGTGAGTGAGGAATGCAAAATGGACTTATTCCATAAAATATGGTCGGAAATATTGGTGATGATAGACACGCACACATGCTCTGCTAAAGTAATGACTGAGAAAGAAGGATTGAAAGTATTTCAGTGACCTGAATGATTGCTTAAACCAGAAAAGCAATTGGAGCAGAAAGGCATGACTCTCTTCCTCTTTCGAAGGATGGAAATTCCCTTCCTACTAAAAAATCTCTCGTAAGAATTTCCAACCACGGATCACTTCAAACATGGAATGCAATAAGCAATTTGTAATCCAATTTTTTGTCAAAAAAACTAGATAAATCCATAGTTATAAAATCAATAAGAGAATCAGAAAATACAGCTTCCTTGGAGTCAAACTTGTACAAAAGGAAACTTTATCAGCAATTTTAAAAAACATAGTCAAGTGAGAGAGAGAGAGCGAGAGAGAGTTAGAAAATTAAAGAGAAACCTTGGCCAGTGAAACTAATGCCTTCTCCTCAAGCTCATGTATTGGAACCGTCTTCCGTGCAGCCTCTTGTCGCACTGGATCTTCATACTGAATCCAAATACATATTCAAGCACCAGATACACAAAACCCATAACATAAGGAACACTTTGTAAGTAAAATGAATTCTAATTCCATACCATTAGAATCTGGTTCATGTAAGGCTCAACTCTCTGTCTAAACACCTCTCCACCATCATTTTGTACACTGTACTGTTGTAAGAGAAGTGCCTCTTCTTCTGCCTAGAAAAATTCCAATAAGTAAGCATAGTTCTGGTGAGAATGATATAGCTATCTATTTGGGGTTTTCCCTTCTTTTCCCTGGCAAAAGTTGTACTTAAACCAGCAACTAAATATACCTATGGAGTTTAAACATGTGAACAAATTGTAAAGGCAATTAATAGCTATATCCAAACCAGAGTGCAACGGAATTACAAGTTGTTTCTAGTAGAAACACATCCAATTAAAGGCACAAAGGTTCCTGCACTACCCAAGCAGTGATGGAGTGAAGTGAAATGTCCATGTACGACAGAATATATCTGTGTTTGATCCACCTCACTCCCTGGCCAAACAAAAGCACCGAGTGCCGCAACTACAAAACTATGATTAGAGCAATTTAGTCAGCACCTGGACGGAAGGCACACTTCCCAGCTCACCTGGTTCAAACATCAGCTAAACTGATACCAACAACTAAATGTAACTACAGAGTTTAAACATGCGAACAACTGTCAATAAGATTAATAGCTGTGCCAACTATTCTAGATGAAACACACCCAATTCCATGACACGTCCTCCAAAACTCGATCAGTCATCTAACAAAAGAGAACCTGCCACAAACTGCAGGCAATGCTGGACAGTGCACGTTGCAACCAATCCAGCAAAACTGAAGCAAAGCTACGATCAGGGATACTAACGATGACGCACCTGAAGCATCCTCGCGAGCTCCTCGTCGGACTTCTCCTGCGCCCTGGCCGCCTCCACGGCCGCCGCTGCCGCATCCTCCCCCTCCTCCTCGCCGATGGCCACGACGCGCAGGCGCTCGGAGAGGGACTCCAGGTCGGTGCCGTCGTCCACCACTGACCCATCCGCCTCCACCACGATCTGCAAGTGCGCACCGCGTCAGAACATACAAGGGAGCAGAGCAGTGGCGGCGGCCGGATTACAGTGGGTGGAGTTGGGAATTGGGATTCGGGGGAGGGGAGAAGCGAACCTTCTGGAGGTCTGGCGGGACGGAGGTGAGGGAGAAGATCTGGAGGCGGAGGACGTCGATGCCGTGCTCCGTGTCGTACTCCACCTCGTGCTCCTCCTCCACTTCCCCCTCGCCGGAGGCACCGGCGGCGGGGCCCTGCCGGACCACGAACCGGCGAGCACCCATCGCGCTGTCCCAGGCCCCGCCGCGTGGACCACGGCTGCGGAGTCCACCCGTACGAAAGGATGCGCCGGGCGCGTGACGGGTGGGACCTACTCTGAACTGAAATGGGGAATGGAGTTCGGAGCTGTGGGGAAGCAAAGCCAGCGAAGCATGGTATCTTCTGCTGCAGCGGCATTGACCGACTTTTCTGGTCACGATCTCACATTGTTACGTTTTTCCAATTGAATTATCTTCGTCCTACGCAAACCTCTGCAAACCGCACAGGCCTGTTCACTTAGTGAAAAAGAATAGTAAAATTATAAGTGAATAATGTTAGAATAATGTTTCTTGTGAGAGAAAATGTGATGAATGTTATGAGTATATAATGATTTTCAGTATTCCTTTTCAACGAAGAGAACATGGCTAAAAACAACAAAATCAGCTTAAAAGTTAATCATTAAACTAAAAAAAATAAAAGTTCATTGATGAGAAAAATCACAAGCAAAGTCTATTATTGCATCTCCATTTGTTCTTGGTAAAGATATCCAAGCGACGACTTCCAATGCCTTGTTTGCCATCCGAACATATGCCACTGTGTCTTCACGCTGGAGTAGTGACCAAAACCACGATTGTTACGCTAGCACATATTCCTCTCATTTATTCATTCAACTTTTTCAAAACACACGGTTAACTGTTAGGTTCTTTTTACAAACAGTACAACTATAGAACCCTTAGCTTTATAAGCATCTTCGGTAGACTGCCTTACAAATTTTAAGAATAACAAAATTATCATGAGCAACTCACTACTAACGAGTATGCCAATTACCGTTGAAAAACTTAACCCGTCAATTCCTAGAGTATGTTCGGCTGCCCATTTTGCTGCAATATTTATGTTTTTTGCACAATATTTTTCTATCACAACAAATTCGTCGTACAAATCAGCAGAACATACTCGAGATCAAGGAAATGTGAGAATCCGTGTTGAGTCGATGGTTCGAAGTGAGGTGGACATGTTCCACGGTAACCAACGGACTTATGCTCATTCCGCTGAATTTTAACTAAATTAACAGAGAAAATGTCAACATTCACCAACGTGAATCAAATTACTATCTATTTGTATTAAGCTTGGTACCTCGGTGCAGACACTTTCACCGTCTCATGTAGACCCTTTGACTGTATGAATCAAATCAGATCCTCCTTTGAATGGCTACAAATACCGCCAAATAGTCAGGAAAGAGATCGTTTCCAACTAGAAACGTTTCTAGTCTTTCTCTTTTTTCTTCTACTATGCATTAGAATCACCATCCCAGGGGATGATTCTGATTCTTGTTGTCCTACCTCCCATCTAATATGTAAACATTTCTATTAGTTCTTTTAAAGCACAAGTTAAAAATGAGTTCCATTTTGATCGTTTTAGTGTTGTGCTTCAATATCGTCTTGCTCCGGCTTCAGTCATATTGCCGCATCATCTGCCACCTACCACTACCTCTCAACCCCACCCTCCACTAACAATTATGGCCGCTATGTCATTGCCGCCGATCCCGTCCGAAGCACTCCAACCGCGAGCAATTTCAGAGGCAACTTCGCCGACTTGCCGCACTGTCATGTTGGTGCCACTGTCCAAGCCTTTTTTCTAGGTCCGCTAACTTGTTTCAACTCAAAAATCTCAGACAATGAACCCTGACACAACCTGACAACACCCCATTCTTTCACGCAACACGATGATAGTGTAACTTTACAAAAGTAGAAGAAGTAGGTCTACACCAATGATTCTTCTTTCTTCAATCGTTGCTCTACAATAGACATCGCATACAACATACTCTAAAACTCCCACTACCATTGTATCTAAAACTCCCACTACCATTGTATGATCCGAACATTACATAAAACATGCTCTAGTAAGCCCAACACTACCGTTATATGATTCTATCGCAATATGTGTACGATTACATCGAGCGATGTTAAAAAAAGACATACAGCCAAATTAGCCGACACATACTAAGTGGTTCATACACATTTACACATTGAAATTGGCTCTCGAAAAGGAGTGAATTCTCTTAATCTTTCTGTCATATTGTGAGCTCTCTTAATCTTTCTATCATATTGTCATGATGTAGCAAGTATATATTCGCAAAATTAAAGTTAGAAATGTTTGAGAATATATTACTAGTATCAACATTCAATTACAAGATCACTAACAATCAGAATTAAAATACAATACCATAAATTACGACACGCAACGGAGCAGCGAAGTTCGGGAAAAAAACCACCTGTTTACTTCCCCAAAATTTCACCAACTACCCGTCACATCAAACTTCGGACACTAATTAGGATTATTAAATGTAAATTAGTGACAAAACCCATTTCACAACCCCTACCTTAATTTTCGAGACGAATCTAACGAGCCTAATTATGCCATGATTAGACAATGTCGTGCTACAGTAAACAATCTCTAATGAGGGATTAATTAGACTTAATGGATTCGTCTCAGAATTTCCCGTCCATTCGTGTAATTAGTTTTATAATTAGTCTACCTTAATTTTCGAGACGAATCTAACGAGCCTAATTATGTCATGATTAGACAATATCATGCTACAGTAAACAATCTCTAATGAGGGATTAATTAGACTTAATGGATTCGTCTCAGAATTTCCCGTCCATTCGTGTAATTATTTTTATAATTAGTCTATGTTTACTACCTCTAATACATCTTGAAAGAAACTCCCAAAATTTTTGTCCTAAAATTTAGGTGAACTAAACACACCTTGGAGACCAATGGAGGATCGCCGGGTACAGAGGAGAAAGAAACAAAACCAAAAGTAATTAATAACCCCCACCTACGGAGCGGATCAGCGGAAGCAGTCATCTTCTTTTTGCCAAAGCTCAAACCGTCGCGCAAACCTATAAAACCCCCGGAAGAATTCGCTAGCTTCCCACGCAAATGATCCGCCCGCTCCGCCCAGCTCCAGCAATCCCGCCTCCCCCGCCCGCGGCCGCGCCTGGAGCGGCGGGCCTCGCGCGGCCACCACCGACCCCCGCGCCCTCGCCGTCTCCACGCCACGCCACCGCGGGGAGAGCGCGGCGCCCACCCGCGCGGCGCGCGCGGTGCGCACCCTCCCCCACGTGTCCCCCCTGCCGCCCGGGGGCCCCGCCTGTCACCCACCGTCCCCGGGGTGGGCAGCCGAAAGCGACGCGTGAAACGCTCTGCCCTGCCTGCCTGCTGTGCTGCCCTCAGCGCTCGCCTCTCGTCACGCGCCCCCTCCACAACCCCCGATGCGATGGGTGCCCCTGCCCCTCGATAGCCGCGCCGCTCTCCTGCCCCCCGTTCCCCATTTGCATCCTTGCCCCGCCCTCCCTGCCCTAGCGCCGCCCTCCACCTCTATTCGCCTCCAAGCGCCGCCGCCGCCGCCGCATCACAGGCCTCGCCGCCGCCCCCGGCTCCGACCTGCGGCCTCCGGAGGTGCTGCCGGCGCGCGATCCGCCGCGGCGTCCGTTGGTCCGGCCTCGATTCGACGGCGCGGGGAGGTGAGGCGGATCTCTGCAGCGCGATTCGGCGCGGTTTTTGGGCGGGTTTATGGGGGTTCTGTAGGGAATTTTGCCGCGAAATGGTTTGCCGGCGGGTGGAGTTCGGGGGGTTAGGGCGGAGATTCGGATTTGGGCGTGTGTGTGGCGGATGTGCCGTATAATGTTGTCAGAGTAAGTTACAGGCGGCGAGCTAGTGCTTTTGCGAGCTCTGATGCTTCAGCGTCTTGTTGGGTCTAAATGCAGTGAACGCCAAAATTAGTGAGATTCAGTTCACGAGGTGAAGCATGGGGTGTCCTAATGAAAGTACCAGTGTGCTTTGTGATGCTTGGTTTGGTGATTTGGCTCTGGTGCTAGTTGTGTAGTGTGCTAGATAATGGTTGTAACAGCTTTATCATGTGAGTCTAAAGCAGCCAAACATGGAAAGTTTGTGGCAACTATTGATCAGTGTATCATGATGATGGTTAATGCTGGCTAGTTGTGAAAAAAGGATTAGGAAGGAAGGGTTAATGTGATCTTTCCGTATGGGTTTTGGCTACTTGTGTTCTGTGTTTGCATGTAAAGTTCCAATTTCACTATAAATGGAATGTTAATAAATTTACAAGCAACGACCAGGGAGTTCTGACTAACCTTGTTTGTCTTTTAGCTTTCACACAGTTTTTTCTATGATATGAAAATGGTTTGCTTTGTTCATTTAAATATTTAATGGTACTCTGTGAATTCTGTTTTTTTTTTGAATTTTGCATTTGCTGTTCCAAATAGAAAAGGGAATTCAGTGGAACCAATAGCCCAAGTGCAATGGATGTTGTGCTTCAAAATTGCAATATGTGCTGTCACATACCACTATAACAGATATTTACTTTAATCTTGTGACTAGTAGAATCTTATACTTAAAATACCAACTGTTCTAATGCATCAGCCCATAGTGTTCTTATACCTGAATAGTTGATTAAGTCATGCTTGATTTGATGTGGATTTTGTGATGGCACAATGTATTATGGGTGCTGTCATTTGAGCTCGGCCATTAATGAAAAAATTGCATTGCTCCTCGTTCTGATTTGCAGTATGCCTCTGACGCAAGTGTGCTGAAGATGAAGGAGAGAAGCTCTTTATGTGATAGTGCAGCTGATGGAAATTGGGGTTTGAAATACAAAAGGAAAAGGAGCAAGTTAACAGTTAGCCCGTCTAACGACAATGAGGCTACCTCACCAACATCAGACTCTCCAAGGAGCCATGGTTCCACCAAAAAGAAGTTGAAGCATGACACTAACATTTCTCCATCTGCCAAGAAGATAAGAGGGCATGACGGGGTGAATTTCTCAATCAATACCTGTTCATTTGTAGTTTGCCTTTTGTCTTTCATGTAGATATTGTTTGTGAGCTTTTTGATAGGATATTGTTTAAGATTAATACTTCACTACTTTTTTGTGTTGTGGTACCATGCAAATATGAGCGGAAGGTTTAAACAATGATTTAATAATGTAGCCATTATGGAAAAGGTATTCTTCTTGGAGCATGCACAGTACAATTCTGGTGAAACACCTGTACCATGGTTCAGGTCTTTAGGAAACCTTTTCATACAAGCAAGCAAGCTAAGTGAATTAGGGGCCTACATGTTTTATTAACATGCAAAGTCTAACACCTGCAAGTCTGTCATACTCGTTCATACTAGTTTGATATGCCCTGAGCTCCCATGATACTATTTTGTTCAAGACAAATGCCTGCAAGTATGTTGAAATGGCACATCTAAGTAGATCGTGACACATGGTTGGGGGGATTTCTTACGCCCTGTTCGTTTGGCTTATCAGCCACCAGCCAGTGGTACTATTCTCTCACAACAAATCAGCCACCAGCTACCAGCCAGCGGTACTTTCTCTCAGAACAAATCAGCGTCAGCCACCAGCCAGCTGAATAGGCCGTTAGCAACTGCAACTGGAAAAATGGTTATGAATAATGTAGTAATTCCGTCTTCCTCCAAATATCAACATAAGAATTGCATTTTTTTTAATTTTGTAAGTTATTATACACTTCCTATTCATGAACTGCTTTGTATGTGACTTCAGTTGTGTTTTTCAAGTTCACTTATACATATTACTTTTGTTCCTCAGTATTTCTATGAATGCGTCGTATGTGATCTTGGTGGCAATCTTCTCTGTTGTGATAGCTGTCCGCGCGTTTACCACTTGGAATGCCTCAATCCTCCTCTTAAGGTTTGTACTGAGTCTGTTGTTTGGTTTGAAAATTATACATTTTTTATTGTAATGACTTTTTTAAATCTCTTACATTCTTCCATCCCCAATCTAGCGTCCACCCCCTGGGAAGTGGCAATGCCCAAGATGCCGTCCGAAAAAAGGTAGCTTGAAGTTGTTAGGTAATGCAGAAGCTGACACTTCTAAACATGAAAGAACTACGAGGATGTTCACAAGTACGACATCAGATAGTCCGCCTTCCCATACAAAAGTCTCTTTTAGGACCCGGAGCTCCACACAAGAAAAATTGGGATCAAACGAACAAGGAAAACAGTCATCTGGTGGCATTTTGAAGGGGGGTGACCCTAGTCTGAAGAAGAATGAAGGTGAGAAAAAGAAGACACTGATATTGCATTTGAAGAAGCGTTCAACCAAGGAATTATCAGAGAATGCTAAGCCTTCAAAGTCAGAATTTGTTGGAGAACCTTCAGAAGAGGTAATTGTGAAACATGGAAGTGTTTTGAAACTGAAGAAACATCCACCCCGTGTGGACTTGTCTCCAAATAAATCTAAAATCAGGAGGCAAACTAGTCAGAGAGACAGTAAAAGATTTGGCACAAAAAAGCTTAAAGCTATAACGTCTGATGATGACAGCAGCACTAGTCAGAGAGACAGTAAAAGATCTGGCACAAAAAAGCTTAAAGCTATATTGTCTGATGATGATGACAGCTTTCCATCACCAGAACCATCTACATCTCTTGACAACAGTGAATCACCACCAAAAAGAAAACCTTCGGATGGAAAGACGCCTTCATCTAGTACCACGAAAGGGAAAAAGAAAGTGAAATTTGTTGAAAAAAAGCACCCTGAGGTACTGAAGGAAACACCTTGTTATGTTTTAATGTTCGGCAAGTAAATAGAATATGCCATTTTCCCCAAAATGCTCCTAAGAATTTTTCCCCTGTTTTGGTGGACACATTAGTATATTAATTTCACATTTTTCTTCGACATTTACTGTGAAATGTGCCATTTTTTCATTTTCTGCATATTATTTTTCTTCTGTTATAGGTGATTGTTCCTGTTGTGGTGACTCGAGCCCCCCCCCCCCCCTGTTTTGCTATAGCCCTTTATTTTTTCCCCTTCTAACCTTTCGTCATCTAGTATATTATAGGCCATGACATCACCTCTTTTACTTTTGTCATCAAATGCTAGTCTGATAGCATGATTGAACACTCGAAATTTTGACCATAACTTATGTATCTTTTTGTGATATACTATCATACAATGCTTTCGGTCATTTTTGTATGCCTTGAACATAACATTAGCTAATCACACAGTTTTTTCACCCTTTTGTTATCTATAATTTTAGCCCATGGCAGCACACATTTTTAATTTTGTCTAAAGCTGCTAGTCTGCTACATGATTAGCTGTCCCTGAGTTGATTATTGTGTGTTCATATGTTAAGAATTTCAGTTGGATCAAGTTCTATTGCATAATGAGCACGCTATTTGATGCTACATTCTTTCCAATGTTCTATCTTAATGCAATGACACGCAGCTCTCCAGCAGTCCTGCGTATTGCATTATACCTTTAAAATATCGTAGTGACACTTTATACCTGTAAAGATTGTGCAGGAGCAGGGTGTGGTAGGAGACAAAATAACGATGACTCAGGAGGATCAGCAGGTTGGTCAGGACAGTTATCTAATATTGTGGATATCAGTGTCTGCTATCTGTACTACATTATCTATATACTCCATATTGCATCTTCAAACAATCAGTTTTAGTCCTCCTTTTTCTATACTCCATTATTTGTGTCATTGAATCTGATTATCGCAATACATTACTCTTTGCTTAGGTTGATCGCATCCTAGGGTGTCGGCTTCAGATGGATGATATGGCTCCTTGTGCTTCCGGTGGACCAGAAACTAGCCATGACGTGTCTAATAGATCTCATGATGGAACACAGTCTTGTAGCAATGGTACAGCGGAGGAAGTATGTGTTGATGAATCAGCAAATCACGGTGATGAAAATCACCTGCCAACTTTAGAAACACAAAATGAAACAAACAGTAAATCCTTTGAAAATAAGGGGCCAATAAAGCAAGAACAGGTCAAGAAGACAGTATCAGGACGTTCAGGTGATCAAACCAGTCTAATAAGAGATGATCGAGTAGTCAGAGAAAATGTTACAGCTTCAATAAATGTTGAGGATGCGACGACACCTGATGTACCAGCAGAAAAGGATGATACCAAACTTCCAGTTGCAGAAGCTGATACAATGGTCCAGACCAAGCAAGAGCATACAGCTGAAAGTAAACTGCATGGAAAAATAGAAGAACTAACAGGAAAGGCCTACAATAATGTTGGATATGAGTTCTTGATCAAATGGGTTGGAAAATCAAATATCCACAACAGCTGGGTTTCTGAATCTGAGGTAAAAATATTAGCAAAAAGGAAACTAGAAAATTACAAAGCAAAGTATGGAACAAGTCTGATAAACATTTGTAAGGAACAGTGGTGCCAGCCACAACGAGTTATTGCTCTTCGTACTTCCTTAGATGATGTAGAAGAGGCTTTAATCAAATGGTGTGGTCTTCCATATGATGAATGCACCTGGGAAAGATTAGATGAACCTACTGTGATGAAATATAGCCATTTGGTTACTCAGTTCAAAAATTTTGAGAGCCAGGCTTTGGGTAAAGATGTGGCAGATTATGTAAATAAAAGGAATCGACTGGAGCTTAATGTATTGGTTGATCAGCCAAAAGAACTTCAAGGAGGCATGCTTTTCCCTCATCAACTGGAAGCATTGAACTGGCTGCGTAAATGCTGGTACAAGTCAAAAAATGTCATTCTTGCTGATGAGATGGGACTTGGAAAGACAGTATCAGCTTGTGCTTTTCTATCATCCCTTTGTTGTGAATTTAAGATTAATTTACCATGTCTTGTATTGGTTCCTCTTTCTACAATGCCCAACTGGATGGCTGAATTTGCATCTTGGGCTCCTCATTTGAATGTTGTGGAGTATCATGGTTCTGCACGGTCAAGATCTATCATTCGCCAATATGAGTGGCATGCAGGTGATGCAAGTCAGATAGGTAAAACCAAGCGGCCGTACAAGTTCAATGTTGTACTCACCACATATGAAATGGTGCTTGTTGATGCTGCATATCTGCGTTCTGTCTCATGGGAAGTTCTTATTGTTGATGAGGGACATCGTCTGAAGAATTCTAGCAGCAAACTCTTTAGTTTACTCAACTCACTTTCATTTCAGCACAGGGTTTTGTTGACTGGAACTCCCTTACAGAACAACATTGGTGAAATGTACAACTTATTGAACTTCTTACAACCTACTTCTTTTCCTTCTCTTTCATCATTTGAGGAGAAGTTTAATGACCTTACAACAGCAGAAAAGGTAGAGGAGCTGAAGAAACTTGTAGCTCCTCATATGCTTCGGAGGTTGAAAAAAGATGCAATGAAGAATATTCCGCCAAAGACGGAGCGAATGGTGCCTGTCGAATTAACATCAATCCAGGCTGAATACTACCGTGCTATGCTTACAAAGAACTATCAAGTACTGCGCAACATTGGAAAAGGTGGTGCTCATCAGTCTTTGCTGAACATAGTAATGCAGCTTCGGAAAGTCTGCAACCATCCATATCTTATTCCTGGAACTGAACCTGAATCTGGTACACCAGAGTTTCTGCATGAAATGCGCATAAAGGCCTCAGCGAAGCTAACCTTATTGCACTCTATGCTTAAAATATTACACAAGGATGGTCACCGTGTCCTTATTTTTTCTCAGATGACAAAACTTCTTGACATCCTTGAAGATTATCTGACTTTAGAGTTTGGTCCTAAAACATTCGAAAGAGTCGATGGTTCGGTATCTGTGGCAGAGCGCCAATCAGCAATTGCTCGTTTTAATCAGGATAAGACACGTTTTGTTTTCTTGCTTTCTACCCGTTCATGTGGACTTGGCATTAATTTGGCCACTGCAGATACTGTTATCATATACGATTCAGATTTCAACCCACATGCTGACATACAGGCAATGAATAGGGCACACAGAATTGGACAATCGAACAGACTTCTGGTTTACAGGCTTGTAGTTCGTGCTAGTGTTGAAGAGCGTATCTTGCAACTTGCCAAGAAGAAATTGATGCTTGATCAACTTTTCGTCAACAAATCAGAATCACAGAAAGAAGTGGAAGATATCATTCGTTGGGGAACAGAGGAACTCTTCAGGAATAGTGAGAATGCAGATGGTAAAGATAGCAATGAGACTTCAAGTGTTGTAGCTGATGTTGAATTTAAGCATAAAAGAAGAACCGGTGGCCTAGGTGATGTTTATGAGGACAAATGTATTGATGGTTCCACCAAGCTTGTTTGGGATGAAAATGCCATCATGAAGCTGCTTGATAGATCAAACCTTCCATCAACAGTGGCTGAAAGCACTGATGGGGACATGGACAATGATATGCTTGGTACTGTAAAGGTAATTTGATCTGTGTGCTTTCTCCTGCAAAAATGGTGCCTATGTATGCAATCACTTCTGGAAAATTATTTTGATACCAATATCCATGTCAAAATTGTTGGTGTGATTGTGTTACAAAGTCTGCACTAAAATTTAGATCTTTAGCTCTTATACCACCTTAACTAGCACACATTTACGTTCCTGATTTCCCAGGTGCTAAGACACGCATTCCTCCTAGCTACTCTATCCTGCCCAGTCATCCACCTAGACTCACCTAATCGCTGATTAGATGCTGGGCTGCCACCTGACTAGCTAGGCAGTACTTCCATTATCCCCTTTTTATGGTGATGTAGGTTTTACTTTGTGCTCTTGATAGCCTCTTTCTGGAGATCTTCCTAACAGTTTTCTGTCTCTGTTAAGCAGTCAATAGATTGGAATGATGAGCTGAATGATGAACCTGGAACCAATGAGGATATTCCCAATATCGATAATGATGGGTGTGAGCAGGCATCTGAATCAAAGCAAGGTGCCAGTACTCATGCAGAAGAGAACGAATGGGATAAACTTTTACGTGTCAGGTACTCCGCAATACTCCACACACTTGTATTTATATTCAAGAGTCTATAATTCAGAGGTTTAAGTAGGTTCAAGGTGACGGCCTTACCAATTCTAAAAACGTTTACCTCATTTTAAAAAGCATACCTTCACTTGATTCTCCTTGCTCTCCTTGTTTAGTACTTTAGTTTATAATCTATAAAGCTCAAAATAAAGTTTCTCCTTACAAGCCAGAAATAAAAATTTTACTTAAAAAAGCCAGAAAGGAAAACAAAATAGCAAGAATGCATACTCCAATGTTAGCATGTACGAACAATGAATAATTTAATATCGCAGCTTATCAACTTTTATGCTTTATGCCATCACAGTGGAGGCAAAGTTTGTGACCTTGCTTATTAGGGGAACAAATGTTCATAAACCATTCCCCATTTGGGATTTTGGAGTGGAAAGTATCAGTGTACCACTTGAATTTTGGTGTTGTATACCGAGTATACAGGATTTGGGGCCCATATGATCATCAGAATCTCATTTAAACCTTGGAAACCCTTATCAGGTGGGCCTATCTACTTAAATATATAATTTGTTGAGACAAGGGTTTCCAAGGTTTAAATATATAGTTACTCTGATGATTGGTCTCCTTAGTGTGGTCTCTTTCTCTTGCATTTTGACCATGGTGATTGATTATAAAACTAAGGTAATGTTTTCTCAGATGGGAGCAATATCAAATTGAGGAGGAAGCGTCTCTTGGTCGAGGCAAACGTTTAAGGAAGGCTGTTTCTTACAGGGAAACATTTGCAGCACTTCCTAATGAAGCTTTAAGCGAGGTACTTTTGTGTTGAACTGGCCTTCATATTTCTTCAGTTCTCATCAGGAAGCAATGATGCTTCATTTACCACTTTGCTACTAACTACATGAAAAATATGACTAGTAAAGATCAAATAGATCTCATTTTGTATCAGTTCTGTGGTGCTCTTGTAAGCTAGAGGCTTGTGTGTGTGTGCGTGCGCGCATGACGTGCACCTTTGTTATGGTCCCGGCCTTGGCTAGACCCCTTGTTCCTTTTTTTCTATCTTAATGAAATGACACAGCTTTCCTACATCGTTTGAGAAAAGAAGATCAAATATATCGGTCCTGGCTAGCGAATACTTTGTTTTCAAATAGATTGCATTTTTTACCAGGCATGTGTACCAGGGAAACTACACCTCGTATTTGGGCTATAATGTGAAAATCACCCTCACAAAAGTACCACAAATGCAAATATGATGGCACTCCATCTGGTTGCAAATAAAGCCACTTTCGGGGTAATATTGCCAATAAAGTCATTTAAGCCACATAACTTTTCTGTAAATGTGTTGTCATTTAATTTTGAGGCTCAATTCACTCCATTCTTCATGAGTGTTCTGACTGATATGTTGTGAATGGGAATATGTATGTGCAAATAAGTCATTGGTCTTGTAAGTTGCTCAAACATATAACTGAACTTCTGTGTGTATTGGTGCCTTGAGTGTTATCTGGGCGACCATGAAGCTTACTAGGCTTCCATATAGATGCTGTATTAGGAGTCAATTTTGAGTAATGAATGATTCAATTACTGGAAAGTTTACACTTTCCTCCATAGCTCATACGGATACAAATAGCACATATAGATGACTTCGTCCCAAGTGATATTGCACATTACATAGATATTTGTATGTATTGCCACTTTTAATTTGCTACTGTCCTTTCATGCTTATCTTCCTACAGTTCATGTTATTGTACAATGATTTGCTGATATTGGTATGCAGGACTCTGACGAGGGAGATGAACCAAAGAGAGAATATACTGCTGCTGGACTGGCATTGAAGGAAAAATAGTATGCCCCCCCCCCCCCTTCCTTTTTTTTGTTGAAAACTCCATCCTCCCCACTCTCTCCCTGGCTTTCTGTCACACTGCAGGCTTCAGGCCATATGCTAGATTGCACAGGTACTATTTTAATCTTCAGGCACTGATCTGCCTCTGCTTTTGACAGTGGAAGACTTCGAGCTAGACAAAAGGAAAGGATTGCTCAGCGGCACATAATCAAGAATTATGCTGATGATAAACTTGAAGAGTTTATGACACCATATGACTCCATTGCTAATGAACATGCCGAAAATCCTTTAGTAATAGTAGAAGACCCAAATTCTTCGCAACTATCTGGGTCTAAACGTTTCAGTGAATCAACTGCAGAAATGAGGCAATCCTCAAAGAAATCAAAGAGATATGCTGAAGTCTCTCAAGATCTTTATGCCAGAATTCCTGGTAATGCCGCTTCATCTAAACACCACTCAAAGGCCACGGATGTCTTCTACCCAGGGACCCCAAATCACTTGCTACCTGTACTCGGTCTTTGTGCTCCGAATGCTGATCAGGTGAACTCATACAAAAACTCACTTGGTGGGCCAAGCATAAAGGAGCATAAAAAGGCTAGTGGTGATGTAGCCAACAAACCGCTCTCAACTGCTGCTGACCATTCTAGTGAGTATAGAAATGAAGCTCAATCAGCTTCTGATAAGGCCGTGTTTCCTGGTGCATCTGAGGAGGCTTTGAGAAGGCTAAATAACATCATTCCAGATAGTTATTTTCCCTTCACTCATGTATGTTCTCTTCTCTGCCTTTTGCATTGACACTTCTTTTGGAACACAGTCCACTGAGTTATTCAGTTAGCCAGTTTCTTGCTTATCATTCATATGTTTCTTCACAATTCAAAAGTTTATGATTGCTTCCTCACTTTCATTCATCCAACATAGCTCTGATTTTGATATTTGATTTTATGGGTATAGTGTTAACATAGTAAAATCATTCTCAAGAGGAAGTGCCATTTTGTTTTTATCAAGCTAAGCGCAGCATTAAGGAGCAGGAAAAATAACGCTTGTTCTTATGTGCAGATTCCTCCTATATCAGGGAAGGGGGTTGATCCTGTTGAAAATTCTGGACCTTCTGTTGCTTCATTTCAAGGGAAGCTGGGTCTTCCAAACTTTGGTCTGGATGACAACATTCCACTTAAGCATATGAAGTCTATACCTGATATGCTTCCGAACCTGTCACTGGGCGCTCAGAAAGATTATATTCGTAATTCTGTACCAGAGTTGCCAGATAGTTCATTGTTACCAAACTTCATGACAGATATTGCTGGTACTTCGAAGCAAAAGTCATTTATGTCTGGCCTGCTTCCAGGGCTGGGTCTAAGCCCAGTGCAACCAATCCATTCAGCCATGCCTGATAATCACAAGAAGGTCTTGGACAATATAATGATGCGTGCTCAATATGCCTCAAACAAATTCTTGAAGAAGAGATCAAAACTAGATTATTGGTCAGAAGATGAACTTGATGCTCTGTGGATAGGAGTTCGTAGGCATGGAAGGGGAAATTGGGATGCCATGCTTAGAGATCCAAAGTTGAAGTTTTTGAACCACCGAACTAGTGAAGAACTGGCCTCAAGATGGATTTTGGAGGAGCAGAAAATTATAGAGGAACCTATGTCTACAGCCACTAGACGTCCCAGCTCTACACCATTTCCTGGAATATCGGACGCAATGATGTCGCGGGCACTGAATGAAAGTAACTTCTCCAAACTGAGGATGGAGCAACCTAAGTTACAGTCCCACTTAACTGATATTCAGCTAGGTTCCAGTGACATCATGTCCAGACTTCCTCATGTTGAAGCTGCTAATTACATGAACTCGGGTGAGGGTGGCCCATCTCAGATACCATGGCAGGATTTCAAGCATAGATCAGGTTATGGTGGGGATTTTCCTGGTAGTACATTTGACAAGTTAGAGAAACCTGATATTGGGCTGATCCCACCATTTATGCCAAATCCTTTTATCAGTGATAGCATTGGTTCACTGCCCATAAACAGAAAAAACAATAGTACCATTCTGCCGAATGAAATCGGGTCAAGTTCTTGTGAGAACATTCTTCTTCATGGTGTTTCAGATGGGCAGATCAACTTACTTCATGAGATGCAGCGTCGTGTGAGGTTAGGCAAACAACCCATGGAGATGAATCTCAACCACACAGACCACTCAAATCCTCAGCTTGATAATACCAGTGGCCTTGGAGGTTTGAAATCAAACAGATTACCTCATTGGCTTCAGGAGGCTGTACGTGCTCCTTCATCTAAGACACCTGAACGCGAGCTACCTGCAACTGTTTCAGCAATTGCTCAATCTGCTTGCCTTCTTCTTGGAGAACAAGAACCGGCAATACCTCCATTCCTGATACCGGGAACACCTCTTTCTCGCCCCAAGGACCCTAGGATTAATTTAAAGAAGAGGAAACTCCGCAAGGTTCAGCAATCGACCTCCCATGTAGAGCATTCCAAAACTGGATCTGGCCAAGGCGATCATGATGCGACTACCACACCCCCATCTATTGAAGCTTCACCTGCCCCTCCTGTTGATGGTAATGATGGTGCCCCGTCACTCAACTTGAACTCTCTGTCATCATCTTCGGCTAGCAGTCAGGGGAAAGAATTTGAAAGATCACACCCAACCATGGAAGGTTCACAAGCTATTGAGGCAACCTGTACATCGAAGTCAGAGGCTCCTGACAAGTCTAGTGAATCTCATGGATCATCAATAAAAGATGCTCCTGAGACCGAAGCCAGATTGCCTGAATCAGACAATTCAGCTCCACTGGCTCCTGAATTGCCAGTTATAGGTGACGTGCCTGGGACGAGCAGCAGCAGAGCAGCTGACACGCCTGTGCCATCTGATGACAATGACTTGAAACAGAAAAATCCACTTGGCAATGCCGGGATCACCGTGAACATAGAGGAGCCGATGGAGGAACCAGCTCCACTTGAGGAGGCCAAGGACTCGGATGCATCACATCCGGTTTCAGCGGAAACAGTCAACGAAGCCATAGTGGATGAAATCACCTCAGATGAGCATTAGACCCATGTCATTAGCCCGACATCTGTTTCTCTCCTGTTCAACAGAACACTGGGATTTTCCCTTCTCCCAATGTTTTCAGTGTGGGTGATCTCTTGTTGTGTAATGCTGTAGTGCAGAATGCAGATAGAGCAAAAATCCAAGGACTAGTCCTTGGTAGTAGTTGGGCGCTAGTCCCGCCGGAGCAACTCTCGGAAACCTGTATACAAGAAATGTATATTTTGCTAACATGGTGTTGGGGGTGTGCGCGCGTGTGTAGACTGTAGCCCGCTATTCATTTATTTTTTATGCGGAGTATATTGTTTAGTAAGGTATGCTATTGCCTTGCCCTGAGTGGTGGCCTGATATCTCCCGGTGCTGCTGACCTCTATGCCTGAATCTATGCCTCGCCACCTTTCCCCCCTGAATCTATGCCTCGCCACTGAGAGCATGCTAGCAGAGAGACCATGGAATGCTTTGTCCTTTGCTCGTTGTGTTGGCGCAAGATTTTTGCCCGAGAGGACCCAAACGTGCCCTCGGTCTCAAGCCAGGCCAAATGGCATGGCCTGTCACGTTCATTTACCATCAACATGTTTACGCAATAGGATTGTTTAGTTTGCATTTTGCAAAGACTTTGTTCGTCTTCTCTTTTTTTCTACTTCTTGCACAATATTTTTCTTTCAAAACAAATTTTCTATACAAATCAGCACGTATTACTTTTCTCTCAGAACAAATCCGTCATAAAAACAGCTGAAGATCTGCAGAACTTAGTGTTTTTGGTATTTCTAGACCATCTTTTTTGGAAAATGATCTAAACACCATTTGCAAATTTGATCTTGTACAGTTTTTGCAATTGGAAGCCAACACACCCAAAACTAGCAAAAAGTGCACTAAACAGCAGTTCAACATTCTCATCTTTATGCAAAAACTTTTTGTGCATCTAAACACCTCATCCAAACGTCAGGAAGTTTGCATTTTGTGGTAAAGAAAGTTTGCAAAATCTTTTTGCAAACTTCACAATCTAAACACAGCCTAAATGAGAAACTGTTGCAACTCGAAACAGGTAACTGGTAACCACAATTAACAATCTAGGCAGTAGGTGGTAGTTGCTTTACATTGCTCGAGTAATTGGTGTAAGTATAAATTGCTGCTGCGTCAACATGAAAAGGAAGGAAATTGCCGACCAGCCTTGGCAATTCAAAACATGTCCAAGGTTGGCAACACATCAAAATTTATTGAGGCTGGCTCCTGCAGAAGAGAGTTCATTTAAGTTACGTTAGTACACTGGAACATGTAAACACACTGGAAAATGCAAAATTGTTAAAATGCAAGCAAACAATTGCACAACAGTGCAAATTGACATCTCGATGGCTTCATATCATGAGAAATCGTCCCAAACTGTGCAAGTGCAGAGACCATGGCTGTCGATAGTTGGGTAGATGACTCCAGGCACAGCCCATATTACACAGCTGCTTCTCAAGTATACTTTATGGAAACTTGGAAAGCTCAGGACCATGGTGCTGCGAACAGGAATCCAAAACAAGATTACTCTGAACTGGACAACCTAGGGTCACTGCTCTAATCAAAATGACATTTAGGAGACTGCTCCCCCTGGTGCCATCTGCAGTTTAGCAAACAGGACAGGTATTGAACAGAGGTAGCACAATGCACAAGGCCCAGTTTGTACGAGTTCTTGACTTTGGTGGGGTGAAATGTAAACAACAGAATGGTTGGGTTCAGAAACTAGTTGTTTACAGAATGTGTATCACGGTGCAAAGGGACTGACAAAAACAGAAACCTGATCTCAGGTTGCTTCTTCAAGACATATGTAACTAATTGGGTAGCTTGGAAAACATGGCAATCACAGGCGCACAGCCCCATGCTGTACTGGAAAATATTTCCCTAAATGTATGAAATATATCTTTCCTGTAAACCAAGCAGATCTTTCTGCTTCTATGCTGTACCTCTAACATGAAAATGACTCTGAAACCTAAGAACTACTATACCTTCACTAATGCTATCACGATGAATGTTGACGAGAATGCACATATTGTGGTTCAGTAAAACTTAACTCTATTTCTTGCTGGGAGGCAGTCCATCCAGGTTCATAGGCTTCTAGAAACCCAAGCTTTGCTTTGTTTGGGAGGTCATGTGGATGGACAAATGGAACCCCTTGTGGCCACCCAATTCCAGTTCTGATATTCTCACAAGGGCTATCCAACGACTGAATGTGACTTTCACATTCTTTGATATTGCAGAATCTCAGTTTGATGCCTTTCTTGTCAGCAATGTCCTGAACACGCTCCTTGAGCACCCTCTGTGCCTCTAGGCGAAGCCTTTTAGAAGGAGGGAGCGGCTTTGTTCTTGTACTTCCATTCTTTTTCTTCATCGCAGAGTTAAATGATGCTGGATCAAATTAATAAGCTATAAATACCTAGTACCTTAATAAAAAAAAGTTTTACCCCAGGTATATACATAAACAAGGAAAATTGGGTGGACCACATTTACATATCATATATCCCTATTAGTATGGTTCAATATATCAAGTTTGTCCTTCCAAAAAAAAAAGTTTTAGACAGTAGACATGCCCTTGGGTTCAAATCCTATAACATGGATCAGTAATACTCAAGCTAGAATAAAGAAAACCATATCTACTAAGACACAGTGATTACCAACAAATAGGGTTCCCTCAGTTCCAATTAGTGAGATGTCTTGCTATCACTATGCAAAAAAACTTTCCATAAACTAGATCACACTAAACTGGTATGTTCTAGATGAGTAGGCCTAATCTATGATATGGAGCTTATAAGAACACAGCTGTTTTTATTGTATGTCTCCATTCTTTTATTTCAACTAGGGTGTTTTCACTTGAGTGGAGTAGAATCATACCAAAGTCTCATACTTGACCTGATGCAATTATGTTGGAGGAGATCTTACCACATATCACATATAAATTGAGAACACACACTAAACACGCTTATAAGCACAAAAGGTGTTACTGCATCTAAAAAAATACAAAAGGTGTTGGTTATACAAATGGTTACACATGAGGCAGTAATTTTTTTTTGCCCCTTTCCAAGCCATGTAATCAACAGATGGTAAACATATTATGATGCCCTCCAAATATAATGAGGATGGCTTGGAGGAGAGAGCACCCTGACATGAGGCACATCAGGAGATTAATGAATGGGCAGTTACCTGAATCATGTTCTGCATGTGGTGATGGTTCAGTATCCTTGGGAAAAAGTTGATCAACAGAATGGCCTGTCTGCATGAAATCATTAACTGATATGGGTATCTGAAACTGAGCATCAACGCCGTGGCCAGCAGCTCTCATCTCTGAGCCACTCAACCTTGCAACTGATCTAGGCATGAGCTTGAAGATCAAAGAACATCGCCCAAACATACATCCCTGTAAGTTTCCAACCTCCGTCTTGTATACAGCTGGATTTACATATCCAGCAGTTTCCTGATAAAGCGCAAGGCCAGGATACACAACAGCATCGTTTGGACCAAGATCCCCATCAAGAAGAATCCAGCGTCCATGAATGTCTTTGACATACAGACCTGACCTATCTGACTTGACTAGGGTAAGCAAAGTCTTATCCGCCTGTTGATCCTGGTCAGAAAATATGAGCAGCTGCCCATCATCTTGAGAAGCAATGCTGTGTTGCTGTGCTCCTTCGAATGACGACCTTGAATGGCAGCATGCTGAAAGAACAGAAGATGACACCTCCTGGCTTCTCAAGGGTATGTTGTCGAGTATGTCAGTAAATGCACAGCTTCTTAAATTCAATGAGAAACTGATTGCATCCAAAATATCTCTTGAAACTTTCCCCAGCACTGCAAATATGTCAGGGAGGCCCGACGGAGGCAATTCCATGGCTCCACTGGGCTCTGTCACAGTGACACCAGGCCTGTAATCATACGTTTCCAGCCACATCTGACTATCTGAGGATCCACATAGTAACCAGAGGTCTTGCACCATTCACTGGCATCATCATCCGAGTGGACCACCTTGCTAGAATTGTACCCCCTCTGATGGAAGAAGAGGCAAGCGGAGTCCAGGCCGGACCTTAACAGGGCACCTTCAGACGGAGGCAGCTGAATGACGGCTGCGGAGTACTGAGCCAAGGACTGCATCAGGGTTGATACGCATATCTTGTAGTTCTCTGAAGGGAGGCCCTCGCAGGCTGCAAGATCAACGAGGCGCACGCGGCCGGGGGACGCGAGAATGCTTCCTGCCGCGTCCTCCATAGGATTGGTGATTTTTGGATGTTGAGCTCAGTACTGAGCAGGGGAATGGGCCATGGGGATCCAATCGAACCCAGGGGCGGACTCCGTATAGGAAATGGGTGTACGCATGTACACCCGGTAATTTTTGCAAAGAGTAAAATCGAAGTTAGTATAGGTAATTAGGTATAATACGTGCATATACTTAAAATTTGGGGGTCAGATCCGAGTACAAATAGCTTCCTTTAGGGTTTGGGGATCTCCGTTTCGCTCAGCAGGAAGGGGGAGAAAGCGAGCCGGCATACCTGGTCGCTGGCGACAGGGCCGGCGAAGGGCGTCGCCGCTCGCCAGCCGTCGCGTCTATGAACCGAAGGCCACACGACCACCACGAGAGAGGGGGTGTAGGGAAAGAGAAGGTGAACGGGAGAGAGAAAAATGAGTGGAAGGAGGTGGATGAGCTTTCCCCGTTCTGTCAGTTCAAACATTAGGCTGCGCCATTCCATCATCCCAAACATTGGATTAGGATGCTCGATGCAGATTTCAGCGGCTGCCCACGCTAGATGTTGAAGATCCTCGAATACACAACCCCTGCATCTAACTCTAGACATCGCGTTATCATAAATGGAAAAAAAAGTAAAATGCACCAGTAAAATGTAACTTAAGCTTTGTTGTTAAGCTCTAATCTCTTTAACCACAAATCATGTAGACAACAATTTTCTATCGTATACAACTATATAGATGAGACTCACTATAAGTGATGGATAAATTTCTCTCAACATGCAAGCATTTCACCGTCCACTGTACGCCTTGTCACCATCTACTAGATCATATATTTATGTTTTCAATCGATTTTATGTGATTAATTTCATGTCTTTGTGAGTAGCATGCCATAAAATTTTTGTAGTAGAAAAAATGTAAGATCAATAATTTAAAATAGTTCTCTCAACAAAATTATCATGCTTCCATGTACAATGTTGTTTAAAAAATATTGTCATGCACTCATTTTGGTATTCCTACTTTCACATTATACCTTAAAATTTTGTTTAAAAATTACCGCAGCAACGCGCGGAGTATCACTTAGTATCTCAGACCGACTCCTTGCCTACCATAGCCCCTTAAAAAATGCACTAGTAATCCTAAACCTTATTCACGTGTGGCATCTAAATAAATACTTAAATGGTTGATTTGCAGGCATATATCTCCAAACTTGTTAATTGTAATCAGCGTATATTTTGCCTATGCGCCATGTTAATTAATATGAATATCTCTCCCCTCCGCACTCAATGAACACTACTTAAAAGTTACTAGAACTCTTGCTTGGAGCCTTGGACCGCCAAGAGTGACGAGGAACAAGATATCAGAGGAGTAGATCATAATAAACTTTTTTTAAACTTTGAAGTGATTATTCTATGGAACAGATAATTATATCTGCAAAACACTAAAATAAAAGGTGTATATAAATAAAAAGATTGCTAACTGGGCCAAGAGAGGTGGCCTGTGTCCGTCCGTCCACGGACGACGGCCGGCCCGACAATTCCGCAGGAAGGCCATGCGCGCGCGACTGGGCCTCCTCCCTTCGCATTTCGCAAATCGCACTCGCAGAGCAAACCAGCCAACCCCGCCGTGCGGCGTCGACGGCGCCGCGGATTTCGCCGCTTCCAAGGGTTTCGTAACCGGCACGTTCACCTCCATCCTCTACATAAACGAGATCACGTCCGCCGCCATCATCATCGAACGCCTCTCTCTCTCCAGCACTTGCATCTCTCTGATCTCTCCCACACACCACCTCACCACCCGGGGATCGCAAAGCCACCGGCGAAGATGCAGATCTTCGTGAAGACGCTGACGGGGAAGACGATCACGCTCGAGGTCGAGAGCAGCGACACCGTGGAAAACGTCAAGGCTAAGATCCAGGACAAGGAAGGTGATTTATCCGCCGCCGCCGCCTCATCGTCCTTCGTCTTCGTTTGTGTAAAATGATCGATGGTCTTTGAGTTGCGGTAAACTGATGATCGTCCGGGAATTTTTTGCCGCTTCGCATAATTCGCAGGCATCCCGCCGGACCAGCAGCGGCTCATTTTCGCCGGGAAGCAGCTGGACGACGGCCGCACCCTGGCCGACTACAACATCCAGAAGGAGACCACGCTGCACCTGGTGCTCCGCCTCCGCGGCGGCGGCAGGGGCGGCTACCCCACCATGCGCGTCCCGTGGGACCTCATCAACCTTGCCCGCAAGCACAATGAGAAGAAGATGATCTGCCGCAAGTACGTGTATATAACCCTGATTCATCTTTTTATTCTCTCTGTTTGAATGAATGTTGTTGATGGTTTAGTTTTTAGTACGTATAGGTCGATCAGGGGTAAACTCACGGGATCTGCATTTCGCGCCTGCGTGTGTGTGTTTGATCTATAGTTCATTAATTTGCCAAGCAACATAGGCTTTCTGTCTACAATTAACGAATCATTTAGTATGTGGATTTATATTTACCTTCTTCACGAGCTAGATTTTTTAGGGTAGATTTGGTGTAAGAGAAAAATACTGCAGAAGAATAAGCCGAATAAAAGAAGTCAAACGGAGCTTAAAATCTGCACGTAATATTTTTCTCTCACAACAAATCTGTTGTACAAATCTGCTGAAGATCTGCTGAACAAAGACTAATCATTCAGATTCATCTCTGTTATTCTGATGTTATATATAGTCTTATATACAATAATACTACAATAGCTAGGTCCATTTCGATCTTTCCTGTCCAGCCTCTCTCGATTTTCAGTTGATCAGCTTAATCGATGCTCATTTTTTTCATTATCTGATTTGATTTTCAGGTGCTACTCACGGCTTCACCCCAAGGCCACTAACTGCCGCAAGAAGAAGTGTGGCCACACCAACGCGGTGAGATCATTTTCTTTAATTTTTCATGGAACATATACATTTGGGTCAGCATCATCCCAGTAAAAACTCAGGAGTCAGGATTCAGGAACCCTTGTATTTCTATGGAAATCTTTGTTTGTCAATTGTTATTTTCCATGATGCTTGTCTCAGTTTTCAAGGTTTTGCAGCATTATTGTGTTCCTTTTGGATATAGTAACGTATCTTGTATGTCATTGGAATTTCCTAGCTGAGTTTGTGTTATGCTTGTTTGATCCTTTTCATTTTATACTATATATGCTCCATATCCACACTATGCCAAACTATCAGTTTATTTTACAATGTTTTGTGCAACAATATATACTTTTATATTTAACTAGTAGCAAACAACATAATTAAAGTGAAATAGTGAACAACTTCGGTTTGTCTTTTGGTCTAATATCTTTCTAATATCGCTTTTCAGCTGAGGGCAAAGAAGAAGCTCATGTGAGCCATTTGGAACAAGCGACAATGTGGAGTGTCATCCTAAAGCGCCATGCATCAGCTGAATAAATTTGTTTCGAGCTAGCATAAATATGGGTGTTAGTTTTCATTTACTTTGAATTTTCAACCTGATGTTATGAATCTTCTTTACTCTTTCGAGAACTCAATATATCATTGTGTGGCATTGCACACTCATTGTTACGAAATGCTAGTGGATTTTTTTTTTGCTAGCTGGATATATTGGGCCTTTGGTTTTTGGTGTTTGTGGTCAGGTGTTGAATGGTATTACTATTAAGGGTCTGTTCTTTTGCTTCGAAATGAATAGTAAATAGCACTATTCACTTATCACATTCATCACATCTTCTCTCACAAGAAATACTATTCAAACACTATTTATTTGCAACTTCACTATTCCTTTTTACCCAAAAGAACAGACCCTAACGTTTCTGTCCTATATTGCTGCCTGTAGTATGTAGTACTGTAGGTGTTGACGCCACATGGGTGGATGAGTCGTTGAAAGCTGTTGTACGTTCATCCTTTCCTTGGGGTTGAAATGCAGATGTTCGTCTCTGTTTCCCCCCAAATCATGCGTCTTTTCAATCAACCCTACGTCCCTACCTCTCTTTCCAACCGGTGCCAATAATATCATGTACTCCGTCCATAATAAATATCATTTTTTCTTCCGGAGAAACAACTTTGTCTAAATATATATAAATAAATATTAATAGTTATGGTACACAATTAATATTATTAGATAGATATTTGAATCTGTTTTTTATTAAAGTTATTTAGATATATAAATATTGCACGTACTTTCTATAATTCTAATCAAATTTGTGTTAAGAAAATGAATAGGGACACTCTTTTAGGGACAGAAAGAGAATGCACAGTGTGCATATTTAACCTACGCTACACTGTAAAAACGACCCTATACAAATAACAGCCACAAAAGAATGCATGCAAGGAAGCATATCCCAGTGGATAAGCACGTTGAGCAGTTTGGTGATGCTGATTCTTAGCATAAATTGATGGCCATCACGCATCCGTGCTGGTGCACTTGAGCACTACTGTGCAGCAATCCGCTCAATGCTTCTCTCATGCTTATCTAGTTATCTCTTTCCCCAACCTCTCTTCCTCCCATCTCTCCCCACCGCTTCCATGCCAGCGGCGCACTTCGGCCGTGGCAACCATGCCCCCATCGTCGTGCTCTCCGCCCGCGCACGCCTAGCGACGGCACCCGCTCTCGGTCGCACGTCCCTCCTTCCCCCGCGTGCGACCATGTGGGGACGATGGCAGAGTGGCAGACCAGCACGCGAGAACTTTGAAAGTGCTGCTCCACATCAGCCCTTAGACTGAGTCCAACAAGGTGAGGCAAATGCAGTTTTGCCTCCCCGCGGCTGCTGTGCATGCGTGGGAGGTCCTCCAACAGATGAGGCAAATTGCATCTCCTCTCTCCTCGAAGGCATCTGCCACAGGGAGGAGAGAGACGCCCCACGAGGCAGCTGCCGCGCACTGGAGAAGGAGCAGGAGGCAGCAGTCGCGCGTCGAAAAAGAAGGAGGAGCCACCGGTCGCGCGCCAGAGAAGGAGCAGGAGGCAGCGGTTGCGCGTCGAAAAAGAAGGAGGAGCCACCGGTCGCGCGCCGGAGAAGGAGGAGGAGCCACCGGCCGCGCGTCGGAGAAGGAGCAGGAGCCACCGGCCGCGGGAGGGAAGGTGGAGGAGGCGCCAGCCTCGATCCTGCTTCTCCACTAGGGATGTAAACGGTCGGGAACGGTCGGGAAAACACTCCAACTGTTCCTGCTCCTGTATTTTTTTTGTCGGGAACGGGAACGGGAACAGCCGAACGGGAAAACGAATTCGATATTACGGGATATCGGGAACAGAATATTTTGATCGGGAACATTCCGATTACGATCGGGAATCGGCAACACAAAAAGGGAACATCGACATATATGGCCACTTCAAAAAATTATCTCGAAGCGCAGGTCCAGCAGACATATATGACCACATGCAAACAAATGAACAGTGTAGATAATAAGAGCACAATGATTTCATAGATGCACATGCCCCAGACTACCAGTGGCCAGTACGTCGCAAGTTCAAAAATCACAGCCTACGAGCTGCAGTCCTCCAGACAAGCGTGAAGCAAAGCTATGACCACAGATCCTTTGGATGCCGAAGCTGCAGCAGAACCACCTCGAGTCATCCTGGCCTCAGCCGCCTGGTGGCGGCAGCGTTACCTCCCTGGCCGCGAGCGCAGCGGACGGCGGAGTTCCCTGGGGTCGGAGCCGGGCGGACGACGGCGTTTCCTGGGGCCGGGGCCGGGAGGACGGCGGAGTTCCCTGGGGGCTGCTGCGAGTTGGTGGCGGCGGGGGAATGGAGACACTCACGGACTCACAGGTGGGCGGCGCGGTGCGACTGGGGTCTGGGAGACTGGGAGTACGGCGCACTAGGGTTTTGGGGGCGGGTTTTGTACCGCGCGACGCGCGAGGCCGCGAGTGGGAGGCCTTTCGCGGGCCAGGTGCGGGGTTGGGGGTGTTTGTTGGTAGGCCGATTTAAAATGTGGGCTGAATATGAGGACTGCTTGCAAGAAATACGGGAATACCGTCGGGAATTATCCTGCCCAAATACAGGAACCGCGAATACAGTCGGGAAATGACCCCAACTGTTCCCGCTCCTGTTCCTGTTCCCATTTTTTCCTGTTTCCCGTTTTTCCTGCTAATACGGTGTACGGTCGGTTTGTACGGGATACAGTGTCGGTCGGTACGGGAATTTCCTGCTCCCGTTTACATCCCTATTCTCCACCTCCGCGTCGGACCCACCACCGCGGTGCACCTCCTCGTCAACACCGTCCCTTCTCCGCCTCCGCGCAGGAGCCGGCGGCCGTGTCTCCCTCCCGCCCTTTCTTCAGCTCCGGAGCAAGTAGGGGCCGCAGAGGCAAGCGTGAAGGAGAAGATAGGGAAGGCGGCGGAGATGGTCGTGGGCGAGCCCACTGGTGCACAGTGAGCACGTGATGGACGGCGAGCTCGTTGACTTCGACCCCTGCCACCAGCCACAGGGGGAGGGGGGAGGTGGAGGAGGCGGCGGCCCGGGAGGGGGAGGTCGCACGCGCTAGTAGAGAGCCGCGGCGGCGGCCACCGGCGGGAGAAGGGAAAGTGGCGGCTAATGGAGGAGAGGGAAGAGGTGGCGGCAGAAGAGGAGTGTTGGATTTTGCCTTGTGCTGTTGGAGACCAAAATTTTTGCCTTCTGTTGTGCGTGATGCAAAGTCAGTCTTTAGCTCGATTCACACAACAGTGTCAGATCTTGGAACATCTAAAATGCTGCGACTCATTGGAGATAACAACTGTAGTGGATGGAGGGTGTTGACGTTTGAAACACGTGTCGCGTTTCGATCCGCAAGCGTATGGATCACGTGTGGCCTTTTTCACTCGGGGGTGACTCAAGTTATCAATCCGTGGATCAGAAGCAAGCTACCTAGGGTTCTCCATCTAACCGGTCTAATCCTACTTGAAGCATAGATTGCATAAGGGTTTAACATACAAACACAGGTGGATGTATGGATCACATTCGATAGCCAAAAGGTAACACACCAAAAGGTAGCACTAGCCTACCGTCTCCTAGTTGCAACTCCGGCCAAAGTGATAAATTAACCTAAACCTCATACCATGATAAGGAGATATCCATTGCACGTTCGTTTGGCGTTTTCCCTGTATCGTACTGTCACTACGGAAGGTAATCAACGCCGAACGACTACTCGTAAGTCCGTGCACCACATTGATGTATCCGCAAGACATAGATTAGATCTATTCCTACTAAGGTCATATGCTAGCTACACACATGAATGAGAGAAGACATGCATCAAAGTAGATCAAAAGTAGAGGCAAGATTAGATTGATATCACCGTCAAAAGTATATGTGCCTTGATGAATCCAAGGCATGGCTCCGGAACTCCACCATGGCTTCACCACGCAGGGCCAACCATGGCGGCTAGGGTCTAGCCTAAGCCATCTCCTAGGCAACGTCGAGGACTCACAGCGGTGACAGCTTCCTTCGGTGTGTATTCCTTGATTCGGTGGCTCTCTGATGAATGGATGTGGCGGCCATCGGAGGCAGGCGATATAAATGGACTGAGGAGGGTCTAGGTCAAAGGGGAGGCCGAACTGACACTGAACCAGGGTAGGCCGGCCGGCCTGGGCCGACCAGCCTGGGCCGACCGGCCTGGGCCGACCAGCCTGGGCCGACCGGCCTGGGCCCTTTTCGGCCCGGTTCGTCCCTGGTTCGCTCTCCGACACTTCTTGTGTCTTCATGAATATTTGCCGAACTTCATGTGGGTCCTTGACGTCGTTTTCCCCGCGGTGTAGATAAGGGTAGTTGGCGCGCGAACTCCTGCATCTTCTATTAAGGTCCTCAGAGTTTCACGGCTTCATACTTCGGTTCTCGGGTCATTTGGAGTCATGTTCACTTCGTGTCTTGACTTGTACCGGGCTTCGTGATCTTCTCATAAAGTGCTCGATGAACCTTGCCTGAAAGTGCTCCTTTAAGTACTTAAATCCTACGTAAACAACATACTGCAAAACCACATGCAAGTGCGAACTTGTTACATCATTAGTATGCCTAGTGACGGGTTAGTTATAATTCAAAGCTCAAACCAAAGTGTAACAAGTGCTTTTAGTTGACGGAAATAGACCGTCAACAGAGGGGCCTTGCTAAGCGCGCGCGCCAGCAACCAGAGTAGGGATCGATTTTCCGACAACAACCCGCAGCACACCGCTGGTTCGCTTCTCTACGAGCCTACCCACCCACTCGTGCCCCTAGCTTGTCCCCTCCCCCACGACCCCGCGTCATTGATCTCTGTCACCTAAAATTAATGTACATTAAATTTGCTGATGAATAATTTATGTACATAATTTTTCTGTAGTGACAATTTATGTGTATAACTTTTTTTTTACTAAAAGACAATTTATGCACATAATTTTTTCTCTAACAACGAGTTATGTGCATAATTTTTTTTCTAACGATGAGTTATACACATAAATCTCTATCTCTATCTATATTCTATATCTCTACAACTAAAAAGAATGAAAACTAGACAATTTCTTGGTACGTCATTTTGCTCTCCTCCCCGCGGCTCCGCGCCTCCGCGTGGCTCCGCGCGTGGCGCATCGCGATCCTCGACCCCGCCAATCGCGCCCTCCCGGTCCCACCTCGAACCCTCACCGATCCAATCCTCGAGCTCTAAACCCAAACGCCAATACATCGTCCACAACTCCCTCATCGTCGCTGTCTCACAACTCCCTCACCGTCGCCATGCCCTGTCGGCGCCGTCAACCACCTCATCACAATCGCCGTGGCCGCCGCTGCCTACGATCGGTCGATCACATCCTCGAGCCGCCATCATCTCCACCAAGACTGGAGCCGCCTCTGTCATCTCCACCAAGACCGGCCGCCGCCACTGCCAAGACTCTTACAGTAAGCCCGGCCTCACGCTCGCCCAGTCACCCGAGGTTATCGATGTGTCGCCGCCCACCCCATCGCGATGCGGCGGTGTTGCACCCCATCGCGAAGCCGCCGCCTCATTGCTGCTGTCGCCGCTCCTCTTCGGCGTCTCCAGATCGACGCCACCGCCAGGTCGACGACATGTCTCCAAGTCCATGCCGTCACCGGATCGACACTGTCGCGCCACCGCCGCCTTCGTGCCCTCACCGGCCGGCTCCCATCTATGCTGCAGCCGCCGTCTCCGTGGACGCCGCCATCATTGTCTTCGTGCCCTCGCCGGCTCCCGTCTACGCCACCAGTCGTCTCTCACTGGCGACCGTCTACGCCGCTGTCTTCAATTCCAGTGGACGTAGCCATCGCAAAGAGCTCGAGGAGGCGGAGGTAATCAACATCACGGTAATTCTCATCCCCTGTGATTCAATCTTTTTTAGGAATTCCATCTTTTGTGTAGTCCCACGATTCCATCTTAATTAATCCCCTTTACAAAAAATAATCTGTACCTACTTATGCAGATCTATCACGTAAAATTTTAGTTCGTTCTATATTATTAATCAAGCATGTCACTAAGTAATTCAGACTTATTTTGATTTATCACATTTTGTACCTGCTACATGGATTGCAAAATGTAACTGATTTGCTCCATAATTAGAACTGTTAGTTGTTCTTTTAGGCGATGGGAAAGATTGGTTGCCCCACCAGGTATTAATATTTGCATACATATTAATTCATTTTTGAATATAGGATTAGAACAAAGGTAATATAATGTGTCAAGTTTTTTGTTCTTATCAGATCGATCAACATAAGCAATGGATTCTGCTGCCATGTCAGGTTACCAAATATGTATGGTATTACCAAGATTTGGTCAGAAACTGGAATGGCTGGTAATCATTTGCAATAATACGAAAGTGAGTAAATTTATTCCTGTTAGTAACAACAGTACAAAATAATTAGTTTTATATGCAGGGAGGTGGAACCACAAGAATGCTTGCCTGTAGCTGACCCATGTGGGGGCTGGATCCAATGCCATAGCAATACACAAGGTTGCACATCGTTGACCTGCTCTTTGATTTTTTTTCAATTTCTTCATGTAAAATCTAACAAGTTTGATTAGTTCACTTAATTAAGTTGTCTATTTTTCTTGCGTGGAATTATAAGCTTATAATCCTTAATTTAGTGAATATTAACTATTTGGTATTTGTTAATACAAGAATTGATAATATGATACTAAAAGTAAAATTGACAGGAAAAGCAAAACCCAAATATTCTGAAATTGCTCCAATTTTAGGCACAACCTTACATTGACGAGAATTTATTTTCTTGTGATTCACTTAATGATCTCTGTAACTGATAAATTATTAGTCACGTCAGACTAGCAGAATCAAGGGCTAATGGAAATAAACTGGGCAATGTTCCATGAGTTGGATAGACTTTAATGCAGTTTGAGCTTCTCTTTTAGTTGCTTTCCATGTTCCAGTTGCTAGGAAATTTAATTCGTCCCATTAGAAATTCTTATCTCTCACTTAACAAGCGATGCTTCGCAGTTCTGTTTCATTGATTGACTTAAAAAATTATCATAGTGGCCAACCTGCATATCTTCTAACATTGCTCGATTGTGCAGTTTCTGAAATGTCCATTTTCAGAGGTTAATTTGGAACTCATGTCCAACTATACATATGGATATGTTGGTGCTGATGATTTTGCCCTTTGCACTGAGGCTTCTCTTTAGTACATTCATAAGAAGATGGACATCATATGTCAGTCAAAGATGATACCATTCTATTGTGACATAGTGTCCATTTGTGCTGCATTAACAGAAGATGGAATCTGTATACAATGTTGCTTTGATTCAGTGTATTTTTTCTCTGTTGTAATACTTATAATTTTCGGTGTGACAAATGGGCCTTTGGAGCTTTTGTTTCTGAATTAACAGGTACGATAACTAATATATCCACTCTTATATTTGCCTCATACTACTATTGTTGACTTCTTCCTGTGCTTGTTGATTTTGAAAAGATAGTTCAATTTAGCAAGTATCCATTTGATCTCAATATGGCAAGAATGCTTGGCATAAGCTTGGTGCTATGTTAGTATGGCTGCAGAGGCAGCTATGCAAGATTACAAATTACAATGCAATTGTTCATGAGATATTCCCTAATTGGACTCCCAGTTCAAGCACGGTAAGTTCTATGACAGTGGTGGCGGATACAGTCTTTTACCTCATAGATGTCTTCTTCAATAGATTATGTGTTAGTTATAAATATTTATGGATACGACGAGTCATATGAATTAAAACTTTCTACTTATTGTTTTCTTCAGCTAACCATCTACATTGTCCAGCCAGATAAGACTTATATGAAGAGAACTGGGTGACATCCATGTTTTGGCGAGGAAGGAGCAACTGATAAAGCAATATAGCACCTTTCTGCTGATAACATTGTTTGTTATTATTATGTTTTCAGATACTCTAGCCTGTTAACACATACCTGAATTATATGGTGCTATGATGTTTCTGAATTCATGTCTGAGTAGCAACTTTGAGATTGTTACAAAATCAAGAATGAGATGAGATCTTCATCTAACAATACTGTTTGTTTAGTTATTAAAGTTTAAGGTTATGAATTGGTATCCAATATGCTATTCTCCAATGAGCTAAATCTTTTTGTTCATATCATTCTTGATTAATATGCTTCTGAAGGCATATATTTAACTAGTCAGTTAGCATAAGAAAAAGATGAGAAATGAATGGCAATTTCATGCAGCCATGAACTACCAGAAATATTTCTTGAGTCTTTTTACTGCTACTCGCAACATGGATTTACCATTTTTACTGCTACTTGCAACATAGATTTTACCGCTAAAAATGAATAGTAAGAGGTTTGCTATGGTTGCTGAACAATCCTACAAGCTTGTTCCTTCACTCACAGTTAAATCATTTTGTATGTTTTTTCAGAAGTGTTAGTGATTTGGTATGATAAGACATTTATTGGAGTCTCAAGGGTGGTTGAGAAGAGCATATGCCTGAAGGATCGTGTTGTTCTCCTGCAGCTTTGCCAATAGTGTCACTCAGATGTATGCTCTTTTTTTATTAAGGAGTTCAGTTAGTATCATTTGTCTGCGAGCATAATTCAGGTGCAAGTAACAGTAGAATGAGAATATATAATGTGCTCATGAGCATTTATCCCCAAATATGTTTTTCTTTTTGGGGATAATTACTTGGTTAAGAATGGCAATCCTGTTACATAGTAACATTTGGTTTTGTTTTTTACTTTTCATGAATGTGTTGTTTATTCAATATTTACCTATTTCTAAATTATCTAATGGATTGGTTTCTTGCTAATAAGATAGAATGCTATTTATCTATAATTGAATTGCTCGTAGTAACGCACGGGCACGATCCTAGTACTCTAAAAAGAATGAAAGTAAGACAAAAAAATTGATCCTACTTTCATCGCATGTCTGCCTCACACTTGTGCATCCGCCCCCGCCCGCCTCCCGCGTCCGCCTCTCCGCGGCCTCCTCCCCCAATCCCGCGGAAGCCGGCGCTCCTCCCTACTGCGACAGCCGCACCCTCCCCCTTTCCCCGCACAGGCCAATCGGCTCCCTCCCCTCCGCAAATGGGCATCTCGCTGCCATAACCCAATCACGTCGCCTCCCATTCTCCACCCAATCAGCCGTCGCACCCCCTCGACCACCAGCCACCAGGTCGCCGCCACCGCCGCCCCTGATGCATTGGTGCCTTGCACGCCCGACCGCACGCCCGATCGCCGTCGACGCACTACTACCCGCACTAATGAGCGTCGGCCACCACCAGGTCGTCTTGGAACTTCACTCGGGGTGGATCCGGCCGGCGAGCATGAAGGTGGATTCGCGACGAGTCGTTCCTCGTCGGCTAGGCCCCTCCGTTCTCCGGGTCCATGTGCGTCCCTCTAGGCTTTGGGTTTTCCCATACCGCCTCCCCTTCTTTCTTTGCCTAAACCCTAACCCGGCTCCTCCTGCTCCTCCTCGATGTGGCAACAGTGCACACCACTCACCACCCCTACCGCTCCCCAACCACCTCCATGTGCCCTCATGCCAGACCGCCTCCGCCCGGACCATGCCCCCTCCCGTGCGCCGCCACACCGGATCCACGACCCTCATCTCGCTGCTGCCGCCCGGATGCGAGCAGAATACCGGCTCCCCTGTCTCCTCCCCCCTCCTTCCCGATGAGGCTATGACAGCTCTCGCATTACTAGAGGTAAGCAGAAGTCCCCCTACGGGTGTTGTTCCCTGTCGCGCACGCTCCGTTTCGCCGGCGCCGCTGCCTCCGGCATTGTCACCACCGCCGGGGTGACTTCATCTGGTAATCTGTATTCTACATCGTGGTCGCAGCATGGGAACACTAGGGACTAGGGTTGAAAACGGACGGGATGCATCCCGTTCTGTTCCGTTTTCTACATTTTTCCCGATCGTTTTCGTATTATCGAACAAAATCGGATTCAGTACGGAATACGAAATTGCAAATGCAAAATCGGAACGAACGCGGTTTGACTGCCATCCCGATCGTTTTCGTTTTTCCCGTTTTTGGTCGGGATATCCCCTTTTTTCTCATACGGGATATCCCCTTTTTGCTGCCCGTGGATGTCTGTCGCTTCAGCGACAGATAAACCACTTGCCGCGCCACAGGGCGGGGGGCGAGGGGTAGCCGCGTGGGGGAGCGGGGCGTTGACCGGTATTTTTTTCATTTTTTTGCTCTTTTCTATCTTTTCTTTTAATTATTCTTCTTTTATTTCTTATTTTTTATTTCTTTTTTCTTTTTTATTTCTTCCTTTTTATTATTCTTTTATTATTCTTTTCTTTTTCTTTTTCTTTCTTTTTTATTATTCTTTTCTATTCTATTTCTTTTTCCTTTTTCCTTTTTCTTGTTTCTTTTTTATTTCTTATTTCTTTTTATTTATGTATTTTTACATTCTATTTTTATTTTTTCTATTACCATCTTTTTTATTTTTATTTTTAGTTTTTTATATTTCCTTTCTAATATTATTTTTATCTATTTCATTTTCTATTTCATTCTTTTTATTCTATTTGTTTTATTTTCTCTTTTATTTCTTTATTTTCTATTTTTTGTATTTCCATATTTTATATATATTCTTTCCTTTTTAATATTTATTTGTTCGAGATGAGATGTAAATTTGTTCTAGTTATAACAATAAGTTATTTTGATTATAATAATATCTTGTTCGGGCTATAATAATAACTTGTTTGACTATTGTTCTGATTTGCTCTGACACTACATTTTGTTTTTGTTCGAGATGACATACAAACTTGTTCTGGCTATAATAATATCTTGTTCTATCTGTAATAATAATTTGTTCTGACACTTGTTCTAATTTGTTCTGACACTTTATTTATTTTGTTCGGAATGACATACAAACTTGTTCTAGCTATAATAGTATCTTGTTCTGACACTTCATTTATTTGTTCTAGCTATATAATAGAATATATAATCTTAATTAAAAACGTGAATAAAAAAAGTTTGTCAAAACATAGTCAAGTGGGATCTTATTGTGAAGATCTCAGTACAAGAAATTCATTTTTGAAATCGGAATTTAATTTATACGTACTGTTTAGGATTTATAACTTTTTTAATTTTTGGAATGGATTAGTTTCACCCGTGCCTCTCCTTCCGCGCCCCGTGTCGTGGGCCCCTCGCACGCCGCGGCCCCCCGCCCCCGCGCTAGCGTGACGGATGGCTTTTTTGTCACCGAAGCGACAAGCAGACGCGCCTGTTTTTGCTCGGTTCGATCCTGTTGGCGGTCGATTTCCGTCAACCAAGAACACATGTTATGTTATGGTTTGAACTTCATTTTGGAACTAACCCGCCACTAGGCATACTAATGATATAACTAGTTCACCATTGGATGTGTGTTTTGGAGTATAATGTTTACGCAGGAATTCATGCACTAAATGAGAAGAGATGTACTCGGCTCGGAGGACGATTTACATGATAATCAAAGGGCTCCGACCGTGCGTGAACTTGACTCCAAAGGTGGTAAGGACCAATGTGCTTCAATGAAGAATCTCCGAGGACCAAGATGAAAAGACCGGAAGATCATGCCTAAAGACCCCTTAACTTGGCCGCGAGGATAACGACGTCCAAAGCCCACATCCGAAGGAGGAAAAACCCCAAAGTGCGAAAGATGACACGTGGCAAAAGACGGGGGCGAACCGGGCCGGGAATGGCCCAGGCCGGTCAGCCCAGGCCAGCCGGCCTACCCCCATTCGGGGTCGGTTCGCCGCCGCCTTTCTTCAGTGATAAGCTCGTGCAACCCTAATTGTTTGGGGGAAGGAGCCATTCGCGAAAGACGAATAGAGAAGCCTCGGGAGATCAACCACAAGGAAGAGGGTTGATCGAGGGAGTGAGCATTCAAGAGAATCATCGCCGAGGTCAAGGGAGGCCGCCACGAGGAAGGAGGACGCCGAGGCCCTGCCGCGGCGCCGCCGGAGTTGAAGGACACCGAGAAACGAGCTCCATCGGAGGCATCCACCATGTTCATCGGTGCTATGCCTAGCGCCATGATGGGGTAAATCTATCGTTTGCCCATGGAGTTGTAATGGATCTTGATACGTAGTCACCCACTCTTGTTTGGGTCTTATGTCTATCATATCTTTTGTTGATGATGCTTAATGTTTAAGGCTAGCTACCACGCTTTCAGGGTTGCTCCCGTAGATCACGTCAACATACCGTGTTCATTAGGGTTAGTATCGATTTCCTTCACATAGTGACATATACAAGGGAAGGGAAACGTCTAGTTCTTTGGTCACATGCTTAGATAGATTGGATCGGGGTTTTATCATGCTTTGGGTGATTGCATCTTCAAGTCCCTAGACTCCATGGGTATACATTCTTCATACTCGTGAACCTCCTATTTCTCTTTAACATAATCTAGGGTTAGATTGTCCTTATTTTATAGATTAATCTTTACATCATAAAGTCCTTAATCAGCTAAGTTAGTGTTAGCTTAAACACTAGTAATCCCCTTGCTCCGTGGATTGACAAGAACCTTGGGGGTTCCCTCCCTTGGTGAAAAAGGCACCAAGTCACTCTGTGTACTTGCGGTGAACTTGAATGCGGTTTTGAACCGTCAACAAGACCCTTTTTCTAGTACCGTTGCCGGAGAGCAAGCCAGTTTACTTCGTTTAATCTCTCATTAATTTTGTTGGTTACTAACACCTAACCTTTGTGTTCTAGAAAAACACTCTTTTTTGTTTTTGTTTTTGATTGTCTAGATGGTGTTCGTTGGAAATCCTTTGGAGGAACCGAAAAAATCGCTAAGAGACTATGCTAGCTCTCGATGTGAGGACATCAAGGTACAAGAGTCGGATTCGATTCTCGAAGCGACAAGATATGAAATCAAGGCTCGAATCATCGAGATGGCAGCAACTAATCCGTTCCGAGGGATGGAGACGGACAATCCATATAGACATATCCAGCGCTTCATGACACTATGCAATATGGTACGACAAGAGGGAGTCCCCGATGCTTGGTTTAAATGGAATCTTTTCCCTACTCACTTGCCGATGAAGCAACAAAATGGTATTCATTTGCATCCTTCGAAGCCGAGGGAAATTGGAATCAATTGATAAAGAAATTTTGTGCCAAGTTCTTCCCTATAAGCAAGATTCAACATATAAGGAGGCAAGTGATAACTTTCAAGCAAGGAGAAGAAGAGGGGATTGATCAAGTGTGGAATCGTTTCAACGAGCTAGTTGAACAAGGACCAAGACTCGGATTTCCCGGTGACGTACTCTTGCATACATTTTTCTTTTCCCTAACCCCTAGTTGCATGGAACACGTTCAAATGTGTGCAGGAGGGGATCTCATGGAGAAAACACTCACGAAAGCTGCCCAACTTCTAAAAAAAAGCAAAGCGGCGGCCATGCGAAGAGATTGAGAAACACGACTTTCGGGAAAGCTGAAATGCGACACAAGTGTGAGACCACTTGCTGCAATTTTCAGAAATACGGCCCCAGAAGAGAAGAAAGAGGAGCCAATCCCGAAAAAGGTTGAAGAAGCCAAACATGAGGAAACTAGAACTATCCCGGAGAGTGATCACGCCGAGACAAGCAAAGCAAGTGAAAGAACTATGTCGAGCGCGAAGCTGCTAAGGGAGTTCGAGTAAATGGATTGGATCCCAATTGATTTTGGAGAAATCTTTGATAAGAGAAGACCGTTCCCTAATCAAAAGGGGATGGCAAAAGCTTTGGAGATAGGCTTCCCGCCGGAGAGACAAGTGGAACATCCTTACAATCTAGAAACAACCGGGGAGGTCCTTCAAAAACTCTTTAGCGAAGAAGAAGTTGATCTGGACCATGTGGCCGAAGCTAAAAGAATTATGGGAATCCATCCCGAGGCGTCACCATTCGCTCGCCTCGCTGAAATTTTTGCCATAGGATCTGATGAAGAAGAAAAGACATCACCGCGTATAGATTGCAAGGTCAACAACATTAATTGCAAGGCGTTATGTGATATTGGAGCACAAGTAAGTGTCTTATCTTCTAAAATCTTTGTTGAAATTCATGATCACACCATTGACCTAGTTCCAACCTCTACTAAATTAATTATGGGAGATGGTAGAATTGTTAAACCTCTAGGAATTGCCCGTGACCTAGAAGTTTAATTTCCGAAAAATGCATTCCAACTGATTTCTTCATTGTTGATGTCTACTATGATAAAAACGATCATGTAATTCTTGGTAGACCATTTCATAAGTTGGTTAATGCCGTTTTAGATGCCGGAAAAGGAAAAGTAACCATTAATCTCGATGGGGATAATCACACATACAATTTTCTTCCCGCTTCTAGAATTGCCTCACCCCTACCTCTTGATGACGAAGAGGTAGGGAGCCTTCGTTTTGTTGAAACTTTCAGGGACCCGCTACAAAGAGCAATGGAGAATGAATCTAATGATGAGCTAGATGAAGAGCTAGCAGAGGCAACCAAAGGACTAGAACCGCAAGATGGAAGCTTAGAGGAAGATAAATTTGAAGACCTTGGAGAAATTGTACACGAGGAACCACAAGTACCGGAGGTGGATCTTAAGCCATTGCCCAAAGGACTGAAATATGAATTTTTGGGGCCGGACAAGACTTATCCCGTGATTGTGAGTGACGAATTGAGTCCCGAAGAGAATGATATGTTGCTGAAATTATTGAAGAAACACAAGAAGGTGATGGGATATTCGATAAATGACCTTAAAGGACTCAGCCCAACATTTTGCACTCACCGCATACCTATGGAGGATCAATGCAAACCCGTAGTGGACCATCAAAGGAGGTTAACCCATGCCATGCAAGAGGTGGTGAAGAAGGAGGTTATCAAGTTGTTGGATGCCGGAATCATCTACTCGGTGCCGCATAGCGAATGGGTGAGCCCCGTACATTGTGTGCCTAAGAAAGAAGGTTTAACCGTGGTGAAGAATGAGAAGAATGAATTGATACCACAAAGAACCGTGACCGGATGGAGGATGTGTATTGACTATCGAAAATTGAACAAAGCAACAAAGAAGGATCACTTCCCCCTACCGTTCATTGATGAGATGCTTGAGAGGTTAGAAAATCATGCATATTTTTGCTTTCTTGATGGGTACTCGGGGTTCATGCAAATACCTATTCACCCGGATGATCAACATAACACAACATTCACTTGCCCTTATAGAACATTTGCGTATAGAAGAATGCCTTTTGGTTTATGCAATGCTCCAGCCTCTTTTCAACGATGTATGATGGCGGTATTTTCGGAGTTGATCGAGGAAATTGTTGAGGTATTTATTGTTGACTTCTTCGTCTATGGTAAAAATTTTGCGGATTGTTTAGCAAATTTGGATAAAGTTCTCACTAAGTGTGCGGAGGTTGATTTGGTGCTAAATTGGGAGAAGTGTCACTTCATGGTGAAACAAGGAATAGTGTTGGGACACGTGATATCCGAGAGAGGGATTGAGGTGGACAAGGCTGAGGTTGAAACAGTTGAAAAGCTTCCACCACCGACGGATGTCAAGTCTTTGAGGAGTTTCTTAGGCCATGCGGGATTCTATAGAAGATTTATCAAGGATTTCTCAAAGATCACCAAGCTATTGACTAATCTTCTCCAAAAAGATGTACCATTCAATTTCAATGAGAAGTGCTTGGCGGTATTCCAGACACTAAAGAGAGCTCTCGTAACCGCACCTATTAAAACTGCCCGATTGGAGTCAACCCTTTGAGATCATGTGCGACGCTAGCGACTATGCCGTTGGAGCTGTGTTGGGACAACGAAAAGAAGGCAAGGTACATGCTATTTATTATGCTAGCAAAACCCTTAATGGAGCTCAATTGAATTATGCAACAATGGAGAAGGAATTGCTTGCGGTAGTGTTTGCCTTTGAAAAATTCAGATCATATATTGTGAATTCTAAAGTAATTGTCTACACCGACCTTGCGGCGATCAAGTATCTCTTGTCTAAAAAAGATGCCAAGCCAAGGTTGATTCGATGGATCCTTCTCTTGCAAGAATTTGATGTGGAAATTCAGGACAAAAAGGGGTCGAAAAATGTTGTGGCCGACCATCTATCAAGGATGAATCGTGTGGATGATAAAGAGCCAATTGAAGATAAGATGAGGGACGATCACCTTTATCATATGCTAGACAAAGATACCTGGATGATCAACATTATTCGAGCAATACGAAGGATGCCACTTGATCATTTAGATAGGAACGCTCAAAGGAGAGTGATCGCCGAGAGCCGAAAATATTATTGAGATGCACCTTACCTCTTTAGACTTGGAGCGGATGGAGTCTTACGAAGGTGTATACCAAGGGATGAAAGAGGTGAAATATTGAGGAAGTGTCACTCGGGAGAATATGGAGGACACTATGGACATTTTAGGACGCAAGCAAAAGTGTGGGCTAGTGGATTCTATTGGCCGAAAATGCATGAAGATTCAAAAAGGTATGTTGCTTCTTGTCTGAAATGTCAAAGAGCAGAGAATATAAATCAAAGGAATGCTATGCCTTTAAATTATAACTTGCAAATTGATATATTCAACATATGGGGAATTGACTTCATGGGGCCCTTCACTAATTCAAATGGATATGAGTATATTTTAGTTATGGTTGATTATGTATCCAAATGGGTAGAAGCTATCCCTTGTCGAAGAGCTTCAACGGAGGAATCCATATCAATGATCAAAAATGTTATATTTCCATGCTATGGAGTCCCGCGAGTCTTGATAAGTGATGGAGGAACACACTTTACGGGAAATAGTTTCAGAAAATGCTTGTCCAAGTTGGGGATCGAGCATAGAGTGGCCACGGCTTACCACCCACAAACCAATGGTCAAGCAGAAACTTCAAATAGGCAACTCAAGAGTATTCTTAACAAGACCGTTGAAAAGGGAGGGAAAGATTGGTCGAAAAAGTTGGACGGAGCATTATGGGCATATCGGACGGCACACAAGACACCAATAAGTATGACACCATATCAATTTGTTTATGGTAAATCATGTCATTTGCCTTTGGAGTTAGAACATAAAGCATATTGGGTGATCAAGGAGATGGATCTCGATTTGGATGCCGCGGGAATCAAACGGGAATTCAAATAAGTGAATTGGAAGAGATGAGGCTCAAAGCTTATGAGAGTGCAACCATCTACAAGGAAAGAATGAAGAGATGGTATGATAAAAGGCTTCGAGCAAAGGAATTCAAAGGAGGTGATAAGGTTCTCCTCTATAACTCAAGGTTCAAGATATTCAGAAAAGGGAAGTTAAAAAGCAAATGGCATGGACCGTATATCGTTCACTCGGTCTCGCCAAACGGAGCGGTAACAATCATGGACGTGAAAGGAGATCAATATGTGGTTAATGGTCAACGATTGAAGGTTTTTCTTGAACAAGACATCGTGCCCATCGACTACATCGATATATACCACATGGAGGACGAGCCCGAGCGTCAAGCCTAAGACGTAAAACAAGGTAATTTTTCTGTAAATAAGTTTTTGTTTTTCTTTTTATATTTATTTTGAGTCCTTTTCGTGATTTTTAGCTAGATCTTTTCACCACCTAGGCTAGTATACACGAAACACAGAGGCCCGCAAAAGATGAGCCACGGGGGCCCGAAACAGGGGGCAGGCCGGCCGGCCCAGGCCGACCGGCCCAGGCCCCCCTGCCCGGTTTCCGCCCATTTTTCTCTGAGACACGGTTCAGGTTATTTCCTTTTCTTGCCTACCTTTTTAGGAGCTACAAAATTAGGCAAGGAGGGGTTTCAGCCGAATCCTTCCAGGGATATTTAAGGACGCATGGGGAGCTCGAGAATTGCATCTCATTTTCAATCTCTCACCTCCACGAAAACACCCTAGCACCCATGGCGATCCCGAGCAGCACCAAGGGGAAGGAAGCGGTGAAGGCGACAATAGAAGAAGAAGCACGCCTCCCCTCTCCAACACCGGTAACTGAAGAGCTTCGTCGGTGTGCTATGGTGCCCAAGCTCAAAGAGGAAGTGAAGAGGACCGCGCGGATTCGTTGCGGAGGGCGTGTTCCAATAAGGCAAATGGCTAGCCGAAATCCGTGGGTTGAAGAGAAGAAGGAGAAGCCTGTTACTCCCGTACGCCGTTCGAAGAGGCTCTTAGGGATGAAGAGAAAGAATTACAAAGAGAATACCCCTGAGCCGGCGGAGATATACGGAGATAGCGACTACTCCGACGACCGGAGCCCTAGCTCGTGGGCAGCCAATGGTAGAGATGATAATGACCTCTATGTTTGGGAGGAGGTGCCCAAGGAGGAGCCGGAAGACCACCACGAGCATGGCGAAGGAGGCAACCCAGACGGCGGTGACGATCTGGACGACGGAGACGACGGAAGCAACAATGATCCAGCGGAAGAGCACCATATGTGTTGTGCGGCTTGCCGCAATGCTATAGCAGAGCTCTTCTCTTCCCTTGATGAGTGCTTCCACACCATCAACACCATGCAGCAAAGGATCGAGGATTTAGAGCGTGTGGTGGAAGACGACTTTAAGTTCCTTAACCGGAATATAAGGAAGCTCTTCGGGATGAACAAGAACTTCAAGAAGAAGGAGTGGTGCACCTCGTGCGGAAAGTTTCACTAGGTGTTGTAGTTAGTGTGTTCCCCCTTTATACTTTTTGTAAAGATACGACGAGGATGTCGTATTATCTAAGCATGGGGAGGAGTTATCTAGCTACCTTTTTAAAAAATTTTTTTGCTTAAAGTGGTGTTAGGTCGAGTCTTTAAATCAAGTCTAGTTTGAGTCAAGTGTGAGTTTTGCTTTATCTTTTTAGCTCGAAAGTGTCTTAATTTAGTGTCGAGTCAAGAAAAAAAGAAATAAAAAGTATCTTATGCAAGCCTCTTGTTTCTTTTCTTGTTATGTCTTTACTTTATCTTTGTTATTCGAGCATGAGCTTGGTGATTAATCGTTTACCGTGGTGCTTAGTGGAAATTTACTTTTGTAAGGCACCCATATTCAAACTTTGATCTAGGACTTTTGCTTCATCTATGCTTTTAAGTAATGCTAACATTGGAGGCTTTAATTTCTGAAAATTAAGAAAAACACCTTGCTATAAAGGTTAGCGATCTCCTTCACCAAGTTGAGAGGTAAAATCTATCCTATACAAGGCCTATATATATACTGCACATAAGTGTTGTTTAGCATGATGAATTGGGTTAGGATTTTACTCTCTTGGAAGGTCTAATTTCGAGCAATGATGATGTCCTTGATGTATATCTTTTATTGCTAGCCTCGTCATACATTCGGTAATGGGAATTTCACATTGAATGCCCCGTACATCGCCGGATTCCATACCCAAACATAAACATCTTTTATCATCTTATTCCTTGAACACAACCCATGACCGAAGATTCATTCAATTTTTAGGCAAGATTTTATTTTAAATTCAGATTGGTATTCATGTTAAAAAGACGAGCGAAAGGCTTCGGAGAAGAAGATAAAAGATGTGGAAAGAAGAAGAAATATATATATATATATATATGTGTGTGTGTGTGTGTGTGTGTGTGTATGTGTGGCGCGCACACAAGCAAGAAGAAAAAAAGAGAGAGAAAGAAAAAGAAAAGAAAAGAAGGAAAAGGAGAAAAATCCAAGGCAAAGCAAGAGAGGTATAGTGAGGGATGATGAGTCAAATGAAGATCAAAAGAAGTGCAAGGAAGGATGTGACGATATTGAGAACGAATCTTTGATATTCCATACCATGTGCAATCCGACATCGAGGACATCATTAGTGCCTTGAAGTCATTATTCTTTTTCCCTTTGCACATGTCCACCATTCTAAATCTTGTCATCCTTGATACCCTTACAATATGGTTTAATTCTGATGATCATTGGCTCGGAAGGTGAACAACCACTAGAGGATTTTCCTAGCTTGATAATACTTGTGCTAGCTTCACTAGCCACACCTATAGCTCCACCTTACATTATAATTGAGAGACTTGTGGGAGGTGAGAGTTTATGAAATTATATAGGATAGCCACTTCAAATGACTGACATGTGAGAACTTGGAGAAGGACTTTGTCTAATGCTTTGTGCAGGAATTTTATTTCTAAAAGTTTGTAAAAACCCTCTGATGGAAGTAAGAAAGTAAGTATGGATGAAGTCGAGGATCTCTAGCGAAAAGGTATGAGTTGTGGGGTAAGGCTTGAATTGGTAATTTCTAAACGCCCATGTTTACATTATGATCTTTGTTTCATGTCTCTTATATTAAAGATGAATGATTGACTAACTTGAAAGGAAAGAATTGATGGAGCATGTTTCAACTCCTTGGATAAATAATTTGTGAGCAACTTGCTCGAGGACGCACAAGATCTAAGCGTGGGGGGGTGTTGGCAGTCAATTTCCGTCAACCAAGAACACTTGTTATGTTATGGTTTGAACTTCATTTTGGAACTAACCCGCCACTAGGCATACTAATGATATAACAAGTTCACCATTGGATGTGTGTTTTGGAGTATAATGTTTACGCATGAATTCATGCACTAAATGAGAAGAGATGTACTCGGTTCAGAGGACGATTTACATGATGATCAAAGGGCTCTGACCGTGTGTGAACTTGACTCCAAAGGTGGCAAGGACCAATGTGCTTCAATGAAGAATCTCCGAGGACCAAGATGAAAAGACCAGAAGATCATGTGTAAAGACCCCTTAACTTGGTCGCGAGGATAATGACGTCCAAAGCCCACATCCGAAGGAGGAAAAACCCCAAAGTGCAAAAGACGACACGTGGCAAAAGACGGGGGCGAACCGGGCCGGGAATGGCCCAGGCCGGTCGGCCTACCCCCATTCGGGGTCGGTTCGTCGCCGCCTTTCTTCGGTGATAAGCTCGTGCAACCCTAATTGTTTGGGGGGAAGAAGCCATTCACGAAAGACGAACTGAGAAGCCTCGTGAGATCAACCACAAGGAAGGGGTTGATCGAGGGAGTGAACATTCAAGAGAATCATCGCCGAGGTCAAGGGAGGCCACCACAAGGAAGGAGGACGCCGAGGCCCTGCCGCGGCGCCACCGGAGTTGAAGGACACCGAGAAACGAGCTCCATCGGAGGCATCCACCATGTTCATCGGTGCTATGCCTAGCGTCATGATGGGGTAAATCTATCGTTTGCCCATGGAGTTGTAATGGATCTTGATACGTAGTCACCCACTCTTGTTTGGGTCTTATGTCTATCATATCTTTTGTTGATGATGCTTAATGTTTAAGGCTAGCTACCATGCTTTCGGGGTTGCTCCCGTAGATCACGTCAACATACCGTGTTCATTAGGGTTAGTATCGATTTCCTTCACGTAGTGACATATACAAGGGAAGGGAAACGTCTAGTTCTTTGGTCACATGCTTAGATAGATTGGATCGGGGTTTTATCATGTTTTGGGTGATTGCATCTTCAAGTCCCTAGACTCCATGGGCATACATTCTTCATACTCGTGAACCTCCTATTTCTCTTTAACATAATCTAGGGTTAGATTGTCCTTACTTTATAGATTAATCTTTACATCATAAAGTCCTTAATCAACTAAGTTAGTGTTAGGTTAAACGCTAGTAATCCCCTTGCTCTGTGGATTGACAAGAACCATGGGGGTCCCCTCCCTTAGTGAAAAAGGCACCAAGTCACTCTGTGTACTTGCGGTGAACTTGAACACGGTTTTGAACCGTCAACACATCCCTCTCTCTGTGCAAATTAGCTTGCGAGGATCCCCTCCTCACAATCCAGAGATACAGCATGCAAGAAATGGCAGGAAATTGAAGGAGCAAGAGTGTGGCATTGTTAATTGGATGGCCAAAAAAATCCACAAATCATTCATCCAGAACTGCCGCTGCACACAAATATCGTGGGGATGAAGTCCTTTCCAACTAAAAAGAGGAAAACGAACGGCAAAAAAACTTGACTGATTTTTACATGGCACAAATATACATTGACCTGAACTCAGATGTGCAAGCAAGCCACCCCCGCCTTGCACATCATCACCCGCCGCCTGCCTGCCTGCGCCGAGTCGCCGCATCCCTACTCCAGTTGCAGCTCGCAAACACAAACAAAAAGGCCGCCTGCACCCTATGTCGCCGAGGCCACTGAAGCCGCCTGCGACCTGCACCTTGCACGCCTGTGCCGCCGAGGCCGCCACAGCCGAGTATGGGATGGGTGGACCGGTGGAGAGGATAAGATTTCTAGGGTTGTGGTCTTGTAGGGGGCATGGACGAATGGACGGATGGATCAAGATCATCAGTGTGTGGACGGTGAGATGAAAAGGTGAGGGGATAGGATGGGCCGGTTGGGCCATATCTTGTTTTGCACTTTGTATTTTTTATTTAATAATTCGTCTCTTAATTTTTATTCAGAAATTTGTACTGGATTTCATAGTTTGATTTTGTGATTAGTGTGTGTATTTGTGTACCGTACATTGTCATGATTTATACAATGATTGGTGATTGACTAGATGGTGGATGTGGATCAACGTATCAAGTATCCTTGTATCATGTATGTCAGTATGTGTATAAGTGCACTATGTTGTGTGTGGGCTTGACTGGTTGTGTGATTGTGTTATTGTCAGGCTCAACTAGCTTCTACGGGTCGGTGTTTCCGATTTGTTTTTTTTTTGTATTCTGACCATGTTCGACAAGTTCCCGATCGAATCAGTTCGTTTTCAGATTTTTCGATATCCCGCAAGTTCGTTTTTGTTTTCGTTTCCGACCTTTTTGAATTCGAATTCATTTTCGTATTCAAATGTGAAAGTGAAAACAATATTGGGGTTATCCCGACCGAGTTCGACCGCTTTCAACCCTACTGGTTACGATGGTCTACCATTATTGTATACATGAGCAACTACACTTACGTCGAGTCGTTGTTAGTTGTCACTCCCGTAGTTGCTCCTTTTTTTCCTCCCTGTTTATTGGCCTATGAAATTTTAGGCAAGTGACAAAAACTAAAGTTAATCCTTTGTAACTGAATAGATTGGGTGCTAATGATTCACACATATTCTCTTTATAGGGAAAACACATTACCAGCTGCCAACAAAGAACTAGATAAATCCAGGTATGCAGATGTTCATCAGTGTGCTTCCCTGTAAATGTGCTACCTTATGTCCCACACCCTTGTTTTGTAAATGAGGCCCTTTAGCTCTCTTTCAGGTAATTAATTCAAATATATACAAGGCTATACTTTTGTTTCAGAATTTAGTATAATATGTTATTGTTGAAAAGTATATGAATTCAAAGCTGGATATTGGTACCATGGACTAAATATTATTTTTTTTAACCAATTGTTACCCTTTTATCTTGGTCACAATATCATAAGTGTCATTATTGTCATTCAATTTAAGGGATCAAGGTTTTCTTACTATTTGTGGGTCCTTACTTATTAAGTTTTAAGGAAAAAAAATTGGATTACAGTGTCCATTATAATACCTTTTACTTGTCTTGCAGGTTTAGATGACTTGTGGCAAAGGTTGCTGCAATATTTTTGGGTACATATGGAGCTACCGGGATCGTACAATGATAAATGCTTTGAGGTGGAAGCAGCATCAGTGGATGGTGTTATCAAATTTACTATTTTCTTTAGTTTGGTCTATGAGATCAGCTGGATACGGTAGGAATACATTTTTTGTGCTTAAATATGATTTTTTTTTGTCTTCCGAGAAGGTAGGAATACATTTTTGTTTAACAACTTTGGAAATGAAGCTTACAGATCTAACATTAGTCAACAATCTAAATTCAAAAATGGATTACAAATAGTAAGTACAAATGTATATAATCTCTGTTGCTACACACAAAATTAGCAAAATATATCAGATCTAAATTAGCCAACAACCTAAATTCTCTGCTTATAGATTGTGAATGAATGAAATTTCTTAGTGTTTAATAAAACTCATTTTTATTGATAAAATACTTGGCTCTGACCTGTGATCCACAATTGTTGCATTTAGAGGCGGCACTCAACAACACAGGTACAGAAAATATTCCATTATGCATAGCATATCATTGACCAAGACTGTTATTTTAGTATGTGTTTCTTTCTATTTTGAACACTCAAAATTATTCTCTTTTAAGACTTATCAAATCAAATGTCGTACGCTATTTTGAAGCATCCAATTTTTACATCTTTTTGATTGGTTGTCTTGGAATTGTACTTGCACAACGTCTCCAATTGGATTGAAGGTCTCTTTTGGAAGTAGCTCGATGCGACTTATCAGGCAGGCCTGATGTAATGTTAACACCACTAATCAAGTTAATGTTGATTTTTGGAGTTCTCATTCAATTGGCAGTAACTCTTGGTTGTTTGCTGCTTGTATCTCATTGCAAGTCCATCATGTGTTTTATTCTGCATATTAAAAATACAAATTTGCAACATGAGATCTTGAAATATATTCATTTGAGCATGAAAAACATATTGCTTCATTAAATTGCTATTAATAAACTATAATAATGCTTCATTAGAAAAATGTGATGCGAACACCATATAAGGCATGTGATATTGCAGCAGATAAAGGATGATCAATTTTAGGCCCCTATGTATTTGCCTAGCTGGCCTATCGATGTGATCAAGTTTCTGGTATACCATAACCTACTTCTTGTTTTTTCATACATCTATTTGTTTGACACATTTTTGTGTTTTCAGGTCAGTTTGATCATAAATCAAACTTAAGAAGTAGAGGGAAAGTGATGTTCAGTTCCCATTTTCAAATCTTTTGACATGATGACCACAAAGTTTGGGTTGAAACGGACAACACGGTATTTTTCCTGATGACCACACATTTAGCTCACAAGCAACAACAGTCCATTTTTGGTTCCATGTAAATCCCAAGCGACCTGATGTGGGAGGCATGTGTGCTTTGTGCTGTTAGTTCTGGGAGAAGTTAGTGCTCTGGTTGCTTTTACTTAATTGTTGAATTGGCATTTGCCTCATGTACAACTTAATATGTTATCGTATCACACTATCACGTCTGGTGGATCGATATTTTGACTATTTGAGTTTGAGTTAGTACTCTGAACTTTGTTATGGTGTGATCCAGTGGGCTCGATATTTTGTATATGGAGATTAATGGCATCAAGGTTGTTTCCACAACCATCAATCTTACTTGCTAACAATATAATCTATGTTGTTGATGGTGTCGAACTTTTGCTGTTCACTGTGAATAAAAATCAATTGGATTAATATGCAAAGTGGGACCCAAAGGACAAGTTTATGTTTATACTCACTGCAAAGTCATTTTTCATTTGACATTGCTTATGTTTTCACTCATTCCAGTTTGTCATTTAAATGTAGTGTTGGATTCAGCTGAAACCTCGCATAAACATAATGCATATGCCCATGAATTAAATGCTTTATGTTTTGAGTTTCTATATGTAAATATTTCACACAATCAAGTTTGATGGCTACAAAAATTTGTTTTTTCTGTTGCAACGCACGGGCACGATTCTAGTTTTTATCTTAATCACGAGTCATGTGCATAACTTTTTTTACTAATAACGAGTTATGCACATAACTTTTTTCCTAACCACGAGTTATCCGCATAATTTTTCCCTAGTGACGAGTTATGTGCATAACTTTTTTACTAACAACGAGTTGTGAGCATAACTTTTCTCTAACGACGAGTTATGCGCATAACTTTTTTCCTAAATAATTTATATGCGTAACTTTTTTTAACACGACGAGCGTGATAAATTTTGTAGTATAAATTTTATGATACGACTTATATACATAAACAGTTGGCACAACTTTCCAAAAATATTGTTAAACGATTTATACACACGACTTATACACACAAGATATTTCACCTAAATACAAATAATATAGAAGAAAAAATAATCTTGGATTGCTTTGGTAAATTTTTATTATGTTCTTGTGATAATTATTACATGATTTGAAAAGAGTATTATCTAGGACCTGGGCAAGGAAGAATGAGCAAACGGGCCATTTTAACTAAAAACAAGTGGTCGGGAGGCCCAAAATACTTAACTTTCGTGTCTTTTATCAAACTCAACCATCATGGTCCAAATTTAACCCACAAACAAGTGGTATATTGGCCCAAAGCACCGCACCGCCGCTTATCATGGTCCAATTGATTTCGAAGCCATTTATCATATTTATTCAATGGTCCAAATCTTCTATTTGGTAACCCTAACTTCTCCAACGCAATCATCCCTATCCCCGCACCGCCGCCGCCGCTCAATGCACCTCCTCCTCGCTACAGATCTCGGTTGTCGAACACCAACGAGGTTAGGTGGAATCCTACCTTTTATTGTCTCCGGTGACTTTCCGCCGCCTTTCACCACCAAGTTGTCGCCCTGATATCCGTAGTCTAGCACTATCGAATTGACGGTCCTTCACCTCTTTGGGCGGGACCTTCCTTTATTGTCTCCGGCGACATTCCGCCGTCTTTCACCACTAGGTTGTTGCCATGATACCGATATTATAGTACCATTCAATCTATGATTCTTCACCTCGTATATAATCTATGATTCTTCACCTCGTATATGATCAGAAAAATCCTTCATTTCATACCTTTGCTAGGAAAACCTAGATCTTGAATCTGAATTTTGCATCGATCTGCGACTGCGAGGCCATCCATAAAATTCTACCCAAATCGAAATGTCCGAATCCGAGTCGGAGCACGGGCCCAAGGGCCCTGAGCCCGAGCCCATCCCCCCATGGCCGTCCCCGTCCTCCGTGTCCGTGTCCGTGTCGCACTACCGGAATCGAGCACTTTGTCGAGAGCCCGGTTCCTCTCGGCAGAGGGCCTTTTCCTCTCGACAGAGGCTCTGCCGAGAGGAAGCTCTTGGCAAAGAGCTCTCGGCACAACTGGGCCGGCAAAGGCCGCTTTGCCGAGAGCCGGTGGATATCCTCTCGGCAGATATGTGCTGAGAGGCCCACCTGGCCCTCGGCAGAGGCGTTCACACCGTCCCCCGGGTCACGCCGTTACGCGTGGGGCCCAGGTTCTTTGCCGAGAGCTGGGGCCCAGAGCTCTCGGCAAAGAGCAGGCCTGTGCCGAGAGCCGTTGACCACCGCTCTCAGCAGAGGCCTGCGTAGGGCCCCACGGCACGCGGCTTTGCCGAGAGCCACGTGGCACCTGCTCTTGGCAAAGCGGGCACCTGTGCCGAGAGCCGGGGACCACCGCTCTCGGCAGAGGCCTGCGCATGACCCCACGACACGCTCCTTTGCCGAGAGCAACGTGGCTCCTGCTCTCGGCAAAGGAGCGTCCCAGGCAGCCACGTCACGCACCTTTGCCGAGAGCAGTGGATTTCGCTCTCGGCAAAGAGGCGTCTTTGCCGAGAGCAATGGATTTAGCTCTCGGCAAAGCCTATTTATTTTTTAAAAATTTACCAGCAGCGTCAAAACAGCCCACAAATCACAGAAATCATCATAGATATACAATATTCATCACAAGCAGCTAATATTCATCGCATGCATATTATAATCATCACAGGCAGCTAATAATCATCACAGGCAGGTAATATTCATCACAGTCCACAAATGCAAATAACGAGTCCAAATGCAAGTACAAGTCACGAAGTGGAAGTCACAAAGGTCCAGCAACTCACAAATGTCCAAATGCAAATAAAAGGTGCGTAGTTCACGAACTCACTCGTTCGCCGCGTCATCATGGGGCGACTGGGAACCCAACCCCCTTGTCGGCTGCTGCTGTGGCCACGACCCCTACCCAGACGCCTGTGGCTGTGTCATCATCCCCGGCCAACTGTGAGGCGGCTGCTGAGGTCGAAACGGCTGCTGAGGGCCAGGCGGCACCCACTGCATCCCGCCCCAAGGACTCTGCTGAACTGGCGGAGACCACTCGTTTGATGCCGCCGATAGATTCTGCGTAGGATTTAAAGTGAGAAATGATAATACGAGTCATTTGTACAAGTCATTTTCGAATTCTACGTCATTCTAGGTTTTGCTAACATTTATAAGTTGTATACCACGATGAGAAATGAATGTAAGGTTTTGAGCATTTATATGAAGTCATTCTAGGTCACTATGAGAAACAAAAAAGGAGGGTTCGAAAGTAGCTCACTGGAGAAATAGTAGCCGGTCGAGGGACTGGAGGCAAGTACACCTGCGGTAGTGGAGGGAGTTGCGCCTGTGGCGCCACCGCGTGACCAAGAGTCTGCATGTACTGAAGCACGGAGGCATACTGCTAATTGTGGGCCTCTTGTATCGCATCCATCTGCCTCTGGTGGGCCTCGGCCATCCTTTGCATCTGCTCATCGGCGCGCCTCTGCGCCTTTTCTACTTGCCTCTCCCGCTCGGCCCTCTCTGCCGCAAGCTGGGCCTACAATATTTGATCTACACATTAGAATACAAAGCAAACATATGAAAATGTCAATGGACGACGCAGAGAACAGAAATAACCTGGAACTGCTCGTGCAAGCTCTCCGTAACGGTGGGCCGCCGTTGTATGGGCGGGCCTGAGCTCGTGCCCCTATCTCGAGATCGAACCTGCGAGAGCGACGCAACCTCAGACGGGACCAGGAGACTGTCACCAATCCAGTACCGTCCATGCGTCTTGCCGCCTCCACTCCTCATGACGCTTTCTCCATCAATAGGCTGTGTCACTGGATCGAAGTCTGGCCCACGAACCTCCCTTGCCGTCGTGATGTAATTTGTGATGCGGGGCTGGATTGTCGGGTTGCTGTACACCTCGGGCGGGTCGTCCACGTTGAAGGTGACGTCAGACGTCGCCTTGCCCTTGTGTGCCATGCCATATGCCTGGAGCTCGCTGCAAGGCTGATTCTCATGTGCCCGAGACTGCAAGAAAACAACAAAGTGGATGTTAGACTAATTGAGAGTTAGATAACAAAAAATTGGAATAAAGAAATAACTTAACATACCCATCTACGACCATACTCGTGAAGGTTAACGGGGCCTTGGTGGTGTGCTGGACCTGCCATGGCCAAACGCCACCGCCGGCGCTCGAGGTGCTTTGCCTCCCAATCCTCCGTAAACCACTGATCCACAATCACTCTCCAAACCCGAGGTCGGTCGGCAACCCACCACGGAGCCACCTGCACGTCATCAAGAACATCAAATTGACCAAATTTAATCGAAGAAAAATGAATTGAGCATATTTACCTCCATGTATTGTTCTGGAGTGAGCCGCAGGTTTCGAACTTCCCGTTTTGTGGCTTTCACCTTCTGCCTAGCATTCCAGATAATGTTATGCGAGACGCGGGACTCGTAGATCATATCCGTCACAAGCTTTCGGCAGATGAACATGGCGTTGTTAGCCGCCGCCTGCTCGTATCCCGGCATGCATCTGTAGAAATCCTGCATATAAAAGTGTTGTCAATACTTGAGCAAAATCTAATTAAGTCGATTTATTCAGAAACACAATTTATTGCTAGGAAAACTCACCCAAAACTCGCCAACCACCCTGGCGGCCGCGTTCTGGAAGTCACGGCCAGTCGGATCAGGGAAATCGGGAGCAAGGGCGTAGTGGTCAAACGACGTCACCAGCACCTCTCGCCGAGCATCTGGCTCGCCAACCCACACGAACCCGGGGTACCAAAGCCTGGTAAGAACGCCCAAGATGCCATTGGGAAGACACCTGTGACTACCGGGAGTGACGATCTCCCACCCCCTGCCAAAATGATTCACACAATGTATTAGTTTGAATCGTTAATTTGTTTCAAAAGAACAAATGAAAAGGTTAAGATAAGTTACCATGTTCCCTCGGGTCTAATAATCGGTCGGTTCGCGGGCAGTATGGGCTCCCCCTGCTCCTCACCCTCCACCTGCTCCTCGTCCTCCCCCTGCTCCTCACCCTCCACCTGCTCCTCGTCCTCCCCCTGCTCCTCACCCTCCACCTGCTCCTCGTCCTCCCCCTGCTCCTCATCCTCCGCCTGCTGCACCTCCTCCTCATCAACCATGTACTCCTCATCGGACGACTCAGCAGCTGGAGAGGGTGCACCTTTGCGACCCCTGGCTCCAGACGACTCAGAGGGTGCCACGAACCTCGACGCCCTCCTCACCGTCCCGGAGCCCTCACCCTCGTCCTGGTAGAAGTCGTTGAGGTTCCTCACCACAGGGGCGCGCTGCTTCGGCACCCTCTTCTTCTTTGGCAGCATCTTTGATCAATCACCTGAAATAAAAAAGAGTAAATCAATTAGTACATAATTACATTTGAATACCAATTAGTAAATAAGAAACAAATATCCTAGTAAATTAGAAACATAACTACAATTAGTAAATAAGAAACAAATATCCTAGTAAATTAGAAACATAACTACAATTAGCAAATAAGAAATAAATATCCAAGTAAATTAGAAACATAACTACATATCCTACTATCTTACATGTTTTAGAAATATTCATCATGATCCGGATTTTCCGGATCATACTCATCATCACTATCTCGCATGTCCATAGACTCAAAGCCGTGCTCCAAAGGTGGAACGGTGTCATCATCATCATTGCCACTGCCTAAACGTAATCGCTCGAGTAATCTTAAGTTGTCATCATTTTGAACCTCTTCGGCAGCATCGTCGTCGACAACCGTTCCATTGTCTACTTCCATTTCGAGCACTTGGGTTAAGTCTATCTCAAACATCCCTTCTAGCCCATCTTCTTGAAAGAACTCTCCGCCATATGTGTTTGGGTCTAGTAGGTGGTAATCTTCTTTGTTTGGAGCGGGTAGTTTACCGTGTGGCGATACCTTGTACACAACATCCCAACCCTGGAGACGCTTGTCAGTTTTACAAGGGTATGAAAGGTAATATACTTGTGTGGTCTGTTGGGCCACAATATAGACATCGTGCCCTGGGTACACAGATGACTGTTTAATTTTGACGAGCCCAAGATTCTTATTCTGGCTCATGCCACTAGCGCTTGGATCAAACCAATGACACTTGAATATGACAGGTTTAAGAGGTTTGCAACCATGATACTCGAGTTCGTATATTTGTTCAAGTCTTCCATAGTAATCTACCCCATCGGATCGGCTATGCGTACAAACTCCATTATTTGTGGTTCTTCGATTGGGCCTTCGCTCCTCGTATTGTGTCGTGTGAAAACGGTACCCATTCACGTCATAAACATGATATGAGTTGACCCTAAAGGCGAAACCTCCAGAAACCTGCCTCACCTCAGGATTCATCAACGGATCGGTTTGGCCCTGCAAGTTAAGGGAGGATGTGGTTAATGTGATACTAAGTACGAGCTTAATTACTTTTAATGTACTGAGCACGAGCTAAATTACCTTATGTTTGAACCAGGCAATGAAATCGGGATGCATGGGTCCCGCACCCTGGCGAAGAAGAGTTTCCTCCTCGTGGTCAATAGGTGGCTCCAAATGATGCCAAAATTGCTCAATAAATTCACTGCACCAAATCAAATGAGGTTGGATGCAGATGAGGCAACATACGAGAAAGGAAATGATGAGATTTATTGACAACTTACTTTATGTATGGCCGTACTTCGTCAAGGTTGCGCAAAAGATAAATCGTGATAGTACGCCACTCTTCAAGAGTAAGGTCTTGCGCGTCCGAACACTGGCACTTCCGAGTTGTCCTCGGAAAAGGCTGAGGTTCGATTCATTTTCGCCAGCATTGTACCGAGGAGGTCGATTATGCACGCTGGGAAGGTGCTCAGCATAGTACTCCCTCCGTATCGAAATACTTGTCGCCGTTGACTTTTTCTTACAACTTTGACCATTCGTCTTATTCAAAAAATTATTGCAAATGTGTAAAAGGATAAGTCAATCTTAAAATACCTACAATAATAAAGCATGTAGCAAGCAAAGTAAATGATATTTGCATAATTTTTTGAATAAGACGAATGATCAAAATTGTGAAAAAAGTCAACAGCGACAAATATTTCGATACGGAGGGAGTATTTAGTTGTGAAGTTTGACACCTCCTGCAGAATGTGTGACTCTGCAATGCAAGCTTCAATTTTATTTTTATTTTTACATGTGCTTCGAAAAACCTTGCAAACCCTCTCAATTGGATAGCACCAAGGGTTCTGCACGGGCCCCCCCAATCATGCCTCGCGCGGGAGGTGCAAAATCATATGTTCCATCGGGTTGAAGAAGCCAGGTGGAAAGATCTTCTCTAGGTTACAGAGCAACACAGGTGCACTTTTTTCAAGTTTGTCAATCACAGCACGAGATAACTCCTTAGCGCAAAGCTGACGGAAGAAATAGCTCACCTCTGCCAGCACTTTCCACACATGCTCAGGTACATAGCCTCGAACCATCACCGGAAGAAGTCGCTCGATCCAAATGTGGTAGTCATGACTTTTCAACCCCTTTAATCGCAGAGTAGTTAAATTGACTCCCCTCCTCAAATTCGCAGCATATCCATCAGGGAACATTAAATCTTGGATCAATTGTAGTACTTCCTTCCTTTGTTCCCTTTTAAGGATGAAATCAGCCTTAGGTCTTTTCCATGTCTTACCCGGTACAGGCTTCGGGATGACTTGCTTTGGCCTATCGCATAACATTTCTAGATCGACTCAAGCCTTAACATTGTCCTTACTCTTCTCTGGTATGTCCATGATTGTACCCCATAGTGCCTCGGCAACATTCTTTTCTGTGTGCATCACATCAATGTTATGTGGAAGAAGAAGATCTTTCATGTAGGGTAGCCTCCACAAGCCTGACTTCTGAGTCCAGGCATGTTCCACACCATATCCCTCAAAATGATGTTCTCCTTCTTTGAGCACGAGAGCGTCTATCTGAGTTTGAACCTCGGCACCTGTCATCATGTGCGGGGGTCGATCTTTAACTACGACACCTTTCGTAAAGTGTCAATGTTTGTCGAAGGAAGAATACTTGCCACCCCGCTTCAACCAAATGAACATCAGAGCTGCCTTACATACTGGACAAGGGAACTTCCCGTGGACACACCAGCCGCAAAATAACCCATAAGCCGGCATGTCATGCAAGGAGTACATGTACCACACGTGCATTCTGAAGTTTGTCTTCGTAGCTCGGTCGTATGTCCACACCCCTTCATTCCAAGCCTTGAGCAAATCATCAATCAGAGGCTCCATGTACACACTCATATTATCTCCCGGGTATCCAGGAATTATCAACGACACGAATATGTACTACCATTGAAAGATGATGCCGGGAGGTAGATTGAGAGGGATAACAAACACGGGCCAACAAGTGTACGGGGCAGCCATCATTCCAAAAGGATTGAAACCCTCTGTCACCAGCGCGACACGTACATTGCGAGCCTCACCAGCTTTGTCATGATGGATCTCATCAAATGTAGTCCATGCTTCAGCATCTGATGGATGTGTAAGGTTATCATTGTATCGGACACCCGTTTTGTGCCAAGTCATTTGCTTCACAGATTCCTCGGTCATGTAAATCCGTTGGATCCGCTGTATGGGCGGGAGGTATCGCAGGACACTCACTGGGATCGTGAGCTGCGTCTTTGGACGACCCTCACCAGAGTCTACCTCAACGTACCGAGACGCTTTACATTTCGGACAGTGTGTTGCTTTCTCATGTTCTTTCCTAAATAAGACGCATCCTTTCGGACAAGCATGTATCTGCTTGTATGACATCTTAAATGCACTAAGGACTTTTTGTGCATCGTACAAGTTCTTCGGCAAAAGGTGATCTTTGGGAAGCATGTCACCAAAAACAGTCACCAAAGTATCGAAGCAATCTCGACTCAGGTTATGCTGGGACTTTACGGCCATCAGGCGGCCGATTGCATCTAGTTGAGATATTTTGGTGTGCTGGTGAAGGGGTTTTTGTGCTGCAGCCAACATGTCATAATACGCCTTCGCGCTTGGCTCTGGCTCCTCCTCTGGACGTTCTCCTTGAAAATGTGCTTCATGAAAGTCATCTATCATGTCTGCTACTCCAGCATCACCATCAAGTTCTCCGATCCGTTGTCTCACGGCCTCGGATCTCATACGACAGGTTTCACTACGGAAGGTCCACTTGGAATAGTCTTTCGTAAAACCATTGTTGTGCAGATGAGCTACCATTTCCTGCTTGTTCCTTTGACGCGAGTTTCCGCTCTTGGCACAGGGACACCAAATGGTTTTACTATTTTTAGGCCCTTTAACCTTTCTAAATGCTTCATCCATGAAAGCCTGAGTGTTGTCAACCCATTCCTGTGTCACACGACCATTTGGTGCCCATCCTTTGTATATCCACTCACGGTCATCCATTCTCTATCAAATCAGCGAGTTATATAAAATAAATTGCATCCTCTACACGATGTCTACACATTCTAATAGGTAAAGATAGGTCCTAATGCCACCCGTGGATGCGTAGATGGGGTCAGTTCCTATGGTCTACTCCGATCCGAGACAGAATTTCTGAAACGAACCGGATTTCCGAAACTGGAATCCTGATCCTCTGCACCTCTGTGATAGTCCCAGGAAGTGGCTATCACGTGCAATCCCTGTCTCAAGTGGTACAAATCCATACAACACAGGAATAAAGGGGAAAATTACATTATTTTATTAATACATCATAGTACAACATTTTGGCATAAGCCGGGTACAAGTCCAACTGGACTAAACAAGAAAGGTAAATCATCTACGCAGCGGATCTATCGAAGCGAAGCGTCTCTAGCTTCACAGGCAAACTTGAGTGTAGGACCAGCTCTAGTCTTCCCATCCTTCATTGTCGATGTCGTAGTCGATCACCAAGTCTGAAAGCATCGCCATCTACCCGATAAGCGGGTAGGTCATGTCAGCTTCCCAACAAAGAGCAAAAGCGGTGGATGAATTCTAGTATGCATGGATAGGCCTATATATGGCTGTAGTAAGTTTATGCAAGCAGCGGTAGCAACATCAAGGTAAGCGGTAGTGCAGAGAGGTCACCATCTCCGAGGAGATCCACACCTCCGAGGCCAACGCCTCCGGGGTCAACACCCCAACCGAGAAAAGAACACCAACACCCTGGATCTCAACCGAGTCACAGCATCCCACTCTCATCTGCGATGTGAGGTCACCAACTCCTACCCCACATCTCAACGGCACCAAGCCGGGCTCACACACTCGGGGGAGAGAAGCAGCACAAGAAAATACTAGCCAGGTGAGAGATCGAAAGGGCTGTCCATACCAGTGGACACGGACTATAGCTATAGGTTTAACACTCTGCAGAGGTTGTACAACTGGACCCGCCGGATAGGGCAGAAACGGTGGCCGCCGTTCCACATCCCTACCTAACGGCTGGAGACCTAGCAGTGGGTGGCACTTTCCTGCCTCTCCGAGCCTGACTCGTCCTGAACTGGGGCGCGAAACTTGCCAACAGGGCCTCAGAGCTGTGAAACCATCCCCGGAGGAGCCGGGGCGATGTCTACTCGGGGGGTATAACCCGTCCCCCTCACACGACCACACCGGTCCGCCTACAAGCTGAGTGCCAACCACCAACTAGTTCTCAGACCGAACCCCGCCCATACGTGAGCGAACGGTTTGTACGAAAATAGCCCAAAGATCAAGGTCACACAGTCGATCGGTCCTTAATTGCAAGGAGCGAGCACTCCACCAACTCCACCCATCCGACACGCCGCTAGGGCGGGAGGCCAGGTCGCATCTCCCCTAGACAGGCGTTCACAAGTAACCAAAGCGGCTTGCTCCCGCGGTAACACGTCAAGGATACACACTCACCCAAAACACATGCTAGAACACCGAGATATCCCAATCTCAGTCCCAACCAGAAATCCATCCATATCACGAAGCAGGTAAAATATATGGGTAGTAAATCTATATCGAGGACTAGCTAGGGGTCTGTAGCTAGTCCCAAAAGTAGGAAGTTCAAGGAATAGGGTATATCAAATCCAAGGCATGGCTAGAAGATTGTCTATGCATTTCAATCATCCAAAGCATCATAAATAAAGCACTAGCAACTAAATAGCATGCATGGGATCTACATGGTCGGGAGTGACATGACACCTGCGCGGTAGTCGTCGTAGAGTAGTAGAGGTTGGGCCCTTCCTTCGGGTCGAAGGTCTTCCCAAACATCACAGCTTGAGTCGTCGTCGCAGCTCGGGTCTTCAAACATGATCACAATCCTACACGAGAAGCGACGCGGAAATAAATAACGACAATCATCTAGGCAATAACTCCAAATAACACCAATTTAGAAGAACCAAATAAAACCGAACTAGCTACAAGCAGCACTTGTTTAATTTAGGGAAATTAAAGTAATTAGTTTTATATTAAAATAGTTTTAAGCTACTAGCTTTATATACTAGAAGACAAGTTAGAGAGAAGGGTTAGCTCAAGGTTGGGTTGCCGATCAAAGGCTAAGGGCCTTGGTGATTGCGCCTGCAAGGTATTAGCGCAACAGATAGGTGCAACAAAGTGGAAGCTCAGAGGATGAAGAGAGAGGAGTAAGGCGGAACGAGTTAGGTAAGGCATTATCAGAACAAGGTGTGCGGTGGCAGCACCGAGAGAGGGAAAGGAATCGAGTTACGGTCGGCCAAAAGGGTGGCGACGCGGGAGAGCGTGCTCAGGAGCACGGCAGAGCAAGTGCTAGCAAAGAATCAAAGGGAACACGACTCGGGGATGTATTCCTGTCCGCGACACGTCAGTGGCCAGTTGTGGGGCTCCGGCGTCCCAGAACCATAATGGCGCAGTGGCGGTAGCAGCCACGAATCCTACTCCCAGTTCGCGGGCAAAAGAGGTTCGGTTCAAGGGCAAGAGCGGATAAGGATAGGGTAGCAGCGAGCGTCTCGGAATTATGAAACCAACGCAAGTGGTTTCATATTTTTCGGAGCTCCGGATAATTAGTTATGAATTTTTAAAGGAAAAGGGATTTATAAATTAATTTCCAAAATCATTTATAAAACAGAAAAGGATTTTTAATTTGAAAATAGGTGATGACATCAGCATGACGTCATCGTGACGTCAGCGTCACAAGTTAGTGGGCCTTGATGGGCCGAAAGAGTTAGTGGGCCAGATTCGACCCAATAGACTCAGCCCTGCGGGCCTAAAGAGCTAAGTCTAACAGAGGTCCCTCAACTATTTTCCAGGGTTTTGAGACGAAAAGAGAAGGGCCGGTGCATGGGCCGTAACGGGTTACAGCCCAAGCGGCTTCCCTTGCGAACTCAGATAGGAAGCCCACCGTTGCACCCTGAGTTCAGCTGGGGAGCAGCGGTGCACCTTGCCAACCGCGCGTTCGTGTCGGCGCGTCCCAGCACGCATCCGGCGGCGACAACGGACGGCGATCTACGGCGGTGGTGTTTCTGGTGCTCGTGCAAGCTCATGGGTAGGCGCCCTAGATTCTCGTGGTGAGGTTAGGTCGGCCTTCAGACTGGGTTTGGGCGCGCAGAGCCGGTGCGCGACGCGACATGAGAGAGTTCCCGGCGCGGCGAGGCGTGCGGTGGCGACGCGACGCACGGCGAGCGTAGGTGACAACGACGGGGAAAACAAACCAGAAACGACGCGGCAGAGCGGTGTTGGCACACGGCTTCCCAGCTAGACCGGGCTCCCGGCGGGATCCCCAAGGTCGGCGAAGCGCGGTGCGGCGGCGGAACGCGGCGACGCAAGCGTGGCCGAACAAGCAGGCGAGCGCGTGCACTACTGCGGCCCTGTGCTTGGGTGCACTTGGCCTGGCGGATCGTGTGCGCGTTCAGGGCTATCCCCTGACCGCGACACGGCCGGTCGGCGCGCGTGTTCAGAGCAAACCGGCGACGCGGCGCCCGGCGCGGCTGCGGTGGCGAAGCGGCGGCGCGGCGAAGCACCTGTAGAAAAGGCTCACGGCTCGACGGTCGGACAGGGATACACGACAGCATAGCGGGAGAAGGGCGGCGACGACCGACGCGGCGTTGGGGTTCGCCACGGCGGTGGACGCACGAACAGAGCTCGGCTCAAGGGCCGGCGGCGCGACGCAGGGGCGCGCTCCCACGGGTGAGGAGAAGAGAAGGCGCGGCGCTGGCTCACCGAGGGTCGGCGATGTAGGCGTGGCCGTGACGAGCGTCGGGGAAGAGTTGGTGAAGTCACGGCGTCGCGGCGAGTTGTTGCGGCGGCGTCTTCTGCGGCTCCGGTACTGGCTCGATCGTGGACAGCGTTCCTCCGGCCACGGACGGCTCCGTCTTCTAGATACTCCGGCTTCGTCTTCACGGCGCGGTGGTGAAGCGCTCCCCACCTCCCTCTTTTCCCCCTTTCTCCTCCTCCTTCCCCTCCCCTTCTCACCCGGCGGCGGAACAGAGGTTGGGGAAGAGAAACCCCAAATGGCGAGGAAGCCAAATGGGAGAAGGCCGCTGGGGTTTTGAGGTGCGCGCGGGTCAAGGGAACCGGGAGCAGCGTGGGGTAGGGCTTGTTCCCCGCTTCTCTGCCTTGGCGGCGAAGGCGCAGCGCGCGGGCGGGTGCTTACCTTGCGTGCGCGCCTGGGCCAGTGGCAAAGTAGTGGTTTCGCTCGGGAAAAAGCGTGTGGGCCCTCTTGGCGTGCGGGCCACCCCTCGGCGTGCGTGCCACCAGGGCGAGGCGATGCAGCCAGGCGCGTGCGTGCGCGGCGCGGTGCGGCGGCGCGATGCATCCCGGTGAGGAAGATGCACAGGCTTCGGTGCGAAAGAAAGGGGAAAAGGGAGAGCTGGGCTGGATGGGCCGCCTCGGTTTGCTGGGCCGAGGAGGAGGGTGTCGATGGGGATTAGGCCGAGAGTTGGAGGGGGCCAGGTAAACTCCAGAAGGAGTTAGCTGGCCCAGTTAGTTAGAAAGGATATGAATTTAGTTTAAACCATATATTTGAATTTGAATACTTTCAAATTCAAACACACTCAAATAAAAACCAAATAAAATCCAACTCACATCTAAATCGTAATTTCAAAATAATTTTTATAAGGTTTTATTTTATAGAGGATTTGAGATGAGAGGCTAGCAAATTGGGATCAAATTTGGTAGCACACAAGTTCAAACAAAAAGTTTTTAAATTTTAGCAAAATTTACATATGAGAAAACATTCAAAATTCTGGGATGTTACAATTTCGGCAGCACCTCCCCGCTGTTCTCCAAATACATGTCCCATTAGGGAGATTGTGTATCCGGAGAACAACGGGGAGGTGCTGCCGAAACTCTGTCTCGGATCGGAGTAAACCATAGAAACTAAACCCATCTACGCATCCACGGGCTGTCCAAAAAACGTGAACAATCCGAAACAGAGACAGTCATAAATATGCAAAGTTCTACATATTTCGAACTGTATCTCTTCCGAACGGGAGACGCCAAACTAGGTTTCGCAATCTACGACATCAAATGAAAACAAGAGCATTTTTCGCGTGCTCACCTAGTACTCCGAGACAGGGGCGGGCGGCAAGACCAGGACTCCGAGACAGGGGCGGGCGGCAAGACCAGGACTCTGAGACAGGGGCGGGCGGCGCGACCTCCTACTCCTCCTCTTCAGCGGTGGCGACGGCAATAGAGACTTTCCTACAAAAATAGATCAATGAGTGTCTATTCAAAATTTCGACAGCACCTCCCCTGTACGGTGAGATTTCCAATACCTGCAACAAATCCAAAACGCTGTGTGGCGGGCGGGCGGGCGGGCGTGCGTGCGTGTGTTGTGTTGTGCTGTGTTGTGGTGTGAGTGGGTGGCTGCAGGTGGGCCCAGTCCGGGATTTGCCGAGAGCCAAGATCTAGTGCTCTCGGCAAATCGCATCTGTGCCGAGAGCACTAGATCTCGGCTCTCGGCAAATCGGGGACTGGGGCCCACCTGTAGCCCCTGCCCGTTTGACCAACGGATGGGAAGAGGTGGCCCCACCATCTTTGCTGAGAGCCTGGGATCTGGCTCTCGGCACAGATTGTACAGCGGGCCCACCAGCAGCACCCCGGCCGTTTGACCAGCAAGCGGGCCCGCACGAGTTCTTTGCCGAGAGCCAAGTTGGCAGCTCTCGGCAAAGGGGACCTCTGTGCCGAGAGCATTACTCTTGGCACAAAATTTCTGAACCAAATTTAATTTTTAAAATAGCAAACATATGAGAAAAAATACCAACACTTAACATGGTGCCATTTATGTTGCATATTACTTATAAAAAAGTTTTTTATTCAAACTCAAATTTAAATTTGTCTAAATCTCTAAATCAAGTGACGTTAGTTCAAAATCTTTGAAACTTCTCGTGAGAGGTTCCGATTTTTAAACAGCGTATGTGTTAAAGTGTTCAAAACATTCTCAAATTTTTATCACAAACTCAACATATGATATCATGAGCGCTTGACAAAATTCGTGATTTTCAAACTTGATTTGAATTTTATACAATTTTACAACCTTTCTACCTCACGATCTTCATCACGATCAGAGAACCCAATGACGGAAACTTGGGTTCATTTCATATACAGAGTGTTAGAGATGTCTCATGAACATGAATATCATTTTTCCAACAATTTTACTCTAAGATTTCATGCACTTGCAGTTCATATCGGATGTATACGAAAAAATTACGAAGAACGAAGTAAAATTGTTAAATATAGCAAACTGAGTCGAAATGACGCCACTTTTGAACATATACTCTGTATGAGTGTATGTTGAGCAAGAGAAAAGTTTGAAGCCGAAAATGTGAAGTTTTCTCCCATATTTTGCCGTGAGTTCTAGTTTTGCTCTCGGTAAATAGCTCATGCTCTAGGCAAAGGCGGGAGGTGCCGTGCGTCATTTCTTTGCCGAGAGTCGGGGCCCTCTGGCTCTCGGCAAAGAGAGCCAGGGGCTAACGGCCAAGGCACGGCCGTGACGACGTCGCCCATGCGCTGTCTGCTCCGCGCTTTGCCGAGAGCCTGGGCCCTCTGGCTCTCGGCAAAGAGAACCTACGCCGTGGGCTTTTTCTCTACCGAGAGCCAGGGGCTCACGCTCTCGGCAAAAGCGCTCTGTGCCGTGGGCTTTTTCTGTACCGAGAGCGAGCCCTATTGCTCTCGGCAAAGAGGACCTCTGCCGAGAGCGCTCTCGGCAAAGCCAAAAGCTCTCGGCAGAGGCTACGTTTCCGATAGTGTCGGCGGTGCTGGAAAACGACGACCTCCTTACGGTGATCCTCCGCCACCTCCCGCCGCGGCCCTCCTCCCTCCCCCGCGCCTCCTTCATCTGCAAGCGCTGGCGCTCGTCCGCCACCTCCGAGACCTTCCTCCGCGACTTCCGCGCGTTCCACCGCGCGGCGCCGCCCCTCCTCGGCTTATTCCACAACAGCTACCTTGGCGGGTCCGATCGCCGCTTCGTCGCCGCCGCCGACCCGCCCGACCGCGTACCGGCCTCGCACTTCCGCGCGTACTTCCGCGCGTGCCGTTCGGCGGCCGGGCGCTTCTCCTCGGCCCGGCGGGACTGGGACTGGGACCCCGCTACGAGGTCCTCGTGTGGGACCCCATGACCGGCGAGCGCCGCCGCGTGCCTCTGCCGCGGACATCCGCCACGGGGCTGTGCTCTGCTCCTGCAGCCACGAGCGCGACTGCCGGTCCAGCCACTTCCAGGTAGTCCTGGTGTGGTTTAAGCTGCTTCCGTCGACGCACCAAAGGCGCGCTCTCGCCGCCGTCTACTCGTCGGAGTCCGGCGCGTGGAGCCCCATCATCACCGTGCAGGTGCCGTACTTGGCCGCGTCCAGCATCGCGACGAAGCCCGGCATGCTCGCGGGCAACGGCGCCGTGTACTGGCTGGTTCCGGGGGGCCGCATCCTCGAGCTCGACGCGGCGGCGCGCAGCTTAGCGGTGATCTTGGTGCCGACCTATGCAGGTGGGTCTCTCTACTGGCGATGCCAGCTCGTGCTGACCGGGGCCAAGGAGCTTGGGGTTCGCCATGGCGACAGATATGGGCATCATGCTGTGGAAGAGGGACATCGAGGACGCCTGCGGATGGTCGATGCACAGGTCGGTTCAATTGGACGACCGCATACCCCCGAGGTATCCGATGCAGGAGCAGCCGTCGTTGCTGGGGTTTCATGAGGGGAGCAATGCAATCTTTGTGTGGACTGAGGCTGGCGGTGTGTTCATGATCAACCTCGAGTCGATGCAATCAAAGCTGGTGTGCCAAGGTGACCGTCACTTCGAGATTTATCCCTTTTCGGGTTTCTACGACACCGGAGTTATTGCTTTCTGCTTGTCCTGGTAGTGCAGGAACAATGCTTTAGGCAATCAAGTTATTAATTCACTGCTGTGACTATTTGACGAACGATGTTCTATGTTCGATTGTAGGCTACCCAAAGAGTAGTGCAAAGTTGTTCATGATTACATGGCTTCGTTGAGCTGTGTGTTTGTCTTTATAGATTACTAACTTTTGTTATTGGTTCCCCCGAATGAATTGTGAAGATCTAAAAAAGAAACCATGTTTAGAATGCTGGCTTGTTTAATTGAGCTTCCTGTTGGTATTCCAGTTCCTTTTACTAATATTGATTAGGCTTTATGTGTAAATGCTTCTGTTAAATTTAGTTCCTTCAGTGTTTTTCTCCATTACTCCCTCCATTTCAATATACTAGTTGTCGTTTTAGCCATCAATTAGGTGCATCATTAATGGGGTGAATCTAGACATATGTGCACTCTGAATGCTTTGACTCCTTCGTGAATGTAGACATTTTCAAAAACAGCTAGAACGACAACTATTGTGGAACAGAGGTACTAGTACGTATGCACTTTGGATGTTTCCACCAGTTTCAAGGGTAATTGCCCCAGTTTCTCTAATACTGTTGGTGCAAGTGATGAACTGTATGCATGAGAATTAAAAAGATTTTGGGCAATATTTACATGGCTAGCGGAGTTAGACAGATTAGTACAATGCAATTGTGTACTGCTCCTTCCGTCCCAAATTACTGACTATTTAATTCATATATATGCTATTTCTTCGGAGCCTGTTGTAGGCTTGCAGTTCCATTTCATATCTCAGCATTACTATAAGTATGTTCCTTAGCTTTTTCCCTAGCGAGAGTTGTTTTGATGAACTCACTCAACGCAGATGCCACCGCAGGAGCACATGGATACGACGATGTGGACACGCCCAGGCTTATGCCCGGGCTCTCCACGGAGACTCTGAACATGTGGCACTATGAAGATCTTGTGGGAGACTTGCACGGGCCATACCCGATGGTGACGTTGTGGCGATGGAGCATCGACGACCCTGGTTTCGTCGCCGGTGAGGACTTCAAGGTGTGGAGAACCGATGAGACCAAGGAGCAGGGGGTCCTGCTGACCGACGCCATGCGGACGACGGCTCGGCTCCTAGGGCCGTCGCTGGTGGGGTAGAGCAGTGAGTGAGTGGTAATCCTTGTGTTTGTTGTGTTGGTGTCTGCCTTGAGTTCACAGGAGCCTGATCTTGGCGAATTTGGTGGTCTCGGTGGACGTGGTTTCTGAGGTTTCAGCGAGCCTCACTTGTTGTTTAAGTTCGTATACCTGATACTTGCATTGGCACCAGCAGTGGCAGAACTGAAGAGAAAAGTAAGGGGAGCCAGGCGAAAATTTATCGGTTCAATAATTTGCTAATTTGTTCATGTTTTTCAAGTATACAATGGCTAGTCAAGACTATATAGTAGTTAATTATGAAAATTGCTGATATGAATACATATTACAGAATTGTTTTAAGCGGGGACCAAAAATAGAATAATTACAAAACTAATTACACAGATGGACGAAAATCGCAAGACGAAGCTATTAAGCCTAATTACTCTGTCATAGTGTCATTAGACATTATTTACTATAGCACAATATTGTTTAGCTAGTCGTGACATGATTAGGTCTATTAGATTCATCTCACGATTTGAGCTAGGAGTTATGGAATAAGTTTTGTCATTAATCCAAGTTTGTTAATTAGTGTCGCTAGATTCGATGTGACCGGTGAAAATTTATGAAAAGGAATTAAATATGACCTTTGCAAATTGACTGCGAGCTGCATGCTCCTGTGCTATACACATGTGGACTTTTTTTTAGACTTACACATGTAGGCTTTAGTTTTGAACACTTGAACTTAAAAATATATAGATACATATTAGAGGAAAAAAATTTGTTGGGGGGCCACGGCCCCCCTCAATTCTGCCACTGGGCACCAGGATATGTATAAATGGTACCTGTAATATGCTTTCAGAGTTGTTTGTTAATCGACTTCAGTGTTTCTCATACCAGTTATGAGTTATCTTATTATTATTATACCAGTAGTATACTACGTACACGGCTACATGCAGCTTGTTGCCTGTTGGCGCAAATCCTGGCTAGATTGACCACTTTGGTAGGCAGATCTCAATACTCTTCGGATGTTAGATCAGAATCACCATGCAAGAATCGTCATGTGACGGGTCATCTTATAATATTTCTCAAAATTTCACCGTTTTGCTATTCACTCGCGGATTCACTCTTTTGTTATTCGCTTGCGGATAGGCTTGCTAATGGGGGAGACCCGCCACAAACCCGTCCCTCTCCATAATTAATAATTAAATTATGTCAATCCAACCCGCTCCGTCCATTTAACTTGTCTACCCATTATGTGCGGGTGTAAATGGGTTGTAGTTATTTACTCTTATTGCTTGTAGCATCTACATTATCGGACCCTAAAATTAAAATCTCGCTTTCACACCTTAAAATTTTAGAGAAATTAGCTAAAATTTATGCAGATGACTCAATTTGATGGCTCGCTACTCTGTGCAAAGTGGTGGAGTTGGAATAATACGTGGGCCCCGCGTTAAGAACCGGACCATAAAACTAAAACATTGTGTTCACACCTTAAAATTTTAGAGAAATTGGCTGAAATTTATGCAGATAACTCAATTTGATGGCCCGCTACTCTGTGCAAAGTGGTGGGGCTCGACTTATAAGTGGGTATAAGTGGGCCCTGCATCAATAACCGGAGCCTAAAACTAAAACATCGCGTTCACACCTTAAAATTTTAGAAAATTAACTAAAATTTATGCAGATGACTCAATTTGATGGCCCGCTACTTTGTGCAAAGTGGTAGGGCTAGACTAATACGTGGCCCCCGCGTCAAGAACCGGACCCTAAAACTAAAACCTCGCATTCACACCTTAAAATTTTAGAAAAATTAGCTGAAATTTATGCAGATGATTCAATTTGATAGCCCGCTACTCTGTGCAAAGTGGTGCACCTAAACTTATACGTGGGCTTAATGTCAAGAGCCAGACCTTAAAAACCTACTTCCACCAACCCACCCCAACCCATTAGATATTAAATCCTATTTTCATCCACCCAAACACACCTCAGAAACAACCTGCACCATAAAACCTCATAACAACCCGTCTCATTAGCAGGCCTACTTGCGGATTTTATTGGACCTAGCAATTGATCATTCCGTAGTTGGTACAAGCTGATGTAGTAAAATCAGAGAATACTCTTTTTCAAGGTTACTTCCTCCCATCCAGTGACGGAGGCAACGAGTGGGGCGGAACTTCATTGAAATCAGAGGGAAGAAAGAGGGAGAAGAAGAGGGAAAATGAGAGAGAGGAAGAAGAAGGGAGGGCTAGAGGAAGGGGAATGAGCCCCTCCAACCTTGTCATCCTAGTTTCGTCCCTGCTCCGATCCGTTCCAAATTATGTCATTTTAGTTCTTATAGGTTCATGCACCTAGATATACATTAATATATGCATCTAGAAATGACAAAATGATATACAATTTAAAACAAAGCAACTAAGGTCAAGTCAACTTCTACATATGAACCTTTCTTTTAATTTTATCTGGTGCGAATAATTTTCTGAGCGGACAGCTAGCTAGTGAGCATAGTGATTTAAACACAATCAATGAAATTGCCTACTCTTGACAGTGACACGAATTCTTTAGGAAGGATGATGTTGTTGCTGGCAAGTTTGTTGAGTTTTATGGTAAAACTTATAATTGAGTACAATTTTACTTTTGTCAGTTTTAATAATCAATCACTATTCACTAATGGGTGGGTCTTCTCAACAGGGCAACAACTGCTAACATGTCACGTTGTCGCTAAAGACTAGAGATTTTGGGTAGCTCGGTAGGTTGCACATAGTAATTTAGTCTGAAAAATATAGAAAACATGCACAATTATATGATCCTTTGATAGTTGAGACCTCGAGGCATGCTGGAGACAGGCTCTGTTTTATTTGTAGGGTGTTTTTCGCCACTAAATCCATAAACCATAGCCGTGTAAAACTTGCTCTGTAAGCAGTAGCAGCTGATGAGAAGGTGGTTTCAAAATTCAAATGTGTTTGCGTCAGCAGAAGAGACTGATGAGGTGAAAGTATATGAGAGCTTGGCACGACGGCAAAGTGGCGATTTTACCGTTGGGCTGGGGAATCTACCAACGGGGAATATATCAGCTGCAAACCAGATATTCTATACAAATTTAGAAACTTTTAATCAAAGTTACAAGATGCTCATAAAAAAAATAGAGAAGAGGAGGATTATTTTACACATGTCGACTGGAACATGAGAAGGAGCCTCCGAACTGTCACTACTACTAGCCAAGGCAAAATTTTACAACGTGCAGCTACGCCACAGGCCCACAGCTATCAATGATCATGCATCATTATTCATTCAGTTGGTCATATCGTTTGAGAAAAAAAAAAGAACGCCTTAATCAGAAAGTGAAGTGATATCTAGTACTGGGCCACACTCCTTATGGGCCGTACTCCAGGCCGGCCCGATAGAAGCACCCCAGCCCACCACCCCCTTCGTCTTCCCCGTTCCGTTGCCGCGCCTACGTACGGCGACCATGCGTGGGTTGGAGTCGCCGTTCCCCGGGACGGTTTCGTAGCGCCCGCGTCAGTGTCACGCTGTCACCCACTCCCCCAGCCGGGAGGGGAGCCTACTGTTTCGTAGCGGCCGCGTTATCCCTCGCCTACAAAAAGGAGAGAACGTGTCCGTCCCAGCCCACCCCCACCACCACCGCGCTCCACTCCTCCCACTGCCGCCGCCACCACCCCAAAACCCCCGCCCCCGGCGCGAGCGAGCGATCCGCCGGCGGAGATGCAGATCTTCGTGAAGACCCTGACGGGGAAGACCGTCACGCTGGAGGTCGAGAGCAGCGACACCATCGCCAACGTCAAGGCCAAGATCCAGGACAAGGAAGGTAACCACTAAAAAAACCCCGCCGCCCGCCGCCCTGCTCGCATCGTTAGTTCCTCCGCCGCCTCCAGCTTCGCCGTCTACCCGTTGCTCCGAAGTCCGTCGGAAGCTTACCCCTTTCTTTGGTCCCGAACTCTCTCGATGTGTTTGATTGCCCACCCTCGCCCGCCTTGTTGTTTCGTGAGTATCGATGTGGTTGGGGTTGGGGTTGATCGGGTCCGTCCTCGGTTCCTCCTCTCTGCGTTGTTTTGGGCCACTGCGGCGCGCTTCCTGCTCCACCACCTGCGTTTAATGCTTGAAAGCCTGCTCCTTTTGGGGGTTTTTGATGTGTTCGTCACCGACCCTTTCATGCGCGCTGGGATATAAGTTCCCCCTTTGCATGAGCGTCTTGTGATGGGTTAACTGATCATTTATGTGGTTGATCACTTTTCCATGCCGCGGTGCCCTGTTTTTTAATTAATTCTTGGGTTATAACAGAGCAATCTGATGTTTCAATCTGGATATATTAAGCTGAAAAAATCACAACTTTCTTTTTGGTAGGGTCAAAGAAATGGTCTGATTGCCTTTCTTTGCTAATTGTGCTTCTGAGGGTTCCATCAGATTCTTCTTGATGATTCCGAAATTGATTCCTGAGCTCATTTGAACTGATCAGATCCCTGCTTTAGAAATTAGAACTCAAACTCGTAGAGTCGTAGTAGCGAACCAATCGGCCGTGAAAATTAATAACCGATTTATTATTTTGCAGGCATCCCGCCGGACCAGCAGCGGCTCATCTTCGCGGGGAAGCAGCTGGAGGATGACCGCACGCTCGCCGACTACAGCATCCAGAAGGAGTCCACGCTGCACCTGGTGCTCCGCCTCCGCGGCGGCGGCAGGGGCGGCTACCCCACCCTGCGCGTCCCGTGGGACCTCATCAACCTTGCCCGCAAGCACAATGAGGCCAAGATCGTCTGCCGCAAGTACGTATCAAGGCCTTAGTTGGGCTAACTCTACTGGTCTTTCTATATATGATGATTCCATCAATGCATGTGGTACAGTATGTCTTGCTTAAGATGGAGGTAACTGAACCCAAGGAGTTTTCAGTACTGCCTGCAAATAATATGTAATGGGATTGATGCTGTGATTTATATGAAATGCTGACTAGATACATGTGCTACCACAATAATATAGACTGTAAAATGAAGCTTCATACATGCCTTTCGATTTTGGCTTGTTTGTTTCAAATTCAATACTCCATCTCAGTATGCCATTTTGAAGAAAAAAATCTCAGTATGCAGCTTTGCCTTGTTTGTAGAGTTACTATTGTTGAATCTTAGGATGAATCATAAGATATGCATAGTTGCTTTATGATTCATTTGGTACAATATGTCTTGCTTAAGATCGATGTCGAGGTAACTGATGTATGGTCTGTAAAAGTTTTGATGTATGGTCCAGTCCTGTTTCAGTACTGCTCAAGAAACGATATATATGTTATGAGATTGATGCCATGATTCCTATGAACTGCTAATCAGCTACCTGTGCTGGCGCAATGATATAAACTGCAAAATGAAGCTTGATACATGCCTGTCGATTATGGCTTGTTTGTTTCAAAATTGATAGTTCATCTCAGTAGACCATTTCGAAAGAAAATCTCGGTATGCAGCCATGCCTTGTTTGTAGAGTTACCATTGTTAAATTCAAGGGTGAATAATAGGATGTGCACAGTTGCCTTATAAGGTAGCTAAATACAGCAAAAATATCCGATCACTGTCTTATCACCATTTACATGTGCCTGTTTATTTCATTAAGTTTTGTGCTGTTTGCCTGTTTCTCTTGCATTATTATTGTTATGTGTGAATGTGTGGATTATCACTTGGCATTGTGTGCCTCTTCAGCCTCTTAAGATTGTGAGCTTGCAATGTTCTTGCAGGTGCTATGCGCGCCTTCCCCTCAAGACTACAAACTGCCGCAAGAAGAAGTGTGGCCACAGCAATGAGGTAATGAAGCCTTGTTTCCCCAGCCATCCAATCCAAGTGTTCTATATATGTGGCCCAGCATTATTAATGTTCTTGGATTTACTCATCTTAGCATTACACCGTTCATATTCTTGGTTTTGTGGCATGGTCCATGCCAATTACTTCAGTCATATGATGATTGTTTAAGAGTTCATACAAAATTGCATCACTGTGCCCTAATTATATTGATAGTTTTGAATCAGTTCAGATGTTATTGGAGTTTACTAAATAAGTTCATTTATTCTATGTAATGCTTGCACTAGTTTCTTAATTTCTCTATATCTACTATGCCGAACCGTGTCCTGTTTTACAACTAGTTTCCATGACTGGTGCTAAGGGATTATCCCGATGCACAGCTCAGGGTGATGGTTAGAGGTTTATTTTGGTCAGATCTTCCTTATCAATCATAGGTGATTAAGCTCCTTCAATTTAGTGTGTCTGTGTGTTTTGGGTTTATGTATGACTCCTATCTCTTCTGTTAATACAATGGTACAACAGTTTGTAAAGCATCTCTGCGCCGTATATGATTATTTGCTCATTCTTTTGATTTTCCCCCTACGTTTCTTTTCAGCTGAGGTCAAAGAAGAAGTTTGTCAACAAGCTTACCATTTGAATCATTGGGAAAGCGAGAGAAGTGACATTCTGGAGTGCCGTCTGAAAGTGTCATGCATCAGTTGAACCAACTTATCTTAGAATTTCTACCAGAGCTATTAGTTTTGTCCTAGTTTAAGCTCCCATCTATATGCTGAACCTTGATTACTCTTTCAAGTACAAGATGCTGTTTCAATGCCTGCAGTGGCATGCCTATGAAATGCTAGTGAAAGTCATTTTAGCTGAATGCTGAAACTTTTGTCACTCTTTCTGAAAGCTTGAGTTGTTCAGTTTGGAAGGAGGATGAGAACAACTAGTTGGGCAATGGCATCTATATTGTTTCTGTTGTCTCTTATATGAATTGCAGATGAATGATCCACAATGGTAGTAACACTTGCTGGTTATTGGTGAAAAACTCAACCAGCAGCAGCACTAACCGGTGACGAACTTGCTTGTGGCACTTGATTCCCGGCTGTTGTCTATTGGGTAGGACAATAGGTGTGCATTCGAACAAGTGTTCATCCATAGGTTTTGTGGTACAAATCCTTGATTAGTGTTGTATCAATTACTGTAGCTGCTGGCCAAAGTTCTTTTGGCTGGATGCAGAAATTTCTGTCATCCTTCGTAGTACTAGATTTCGTTAATAACAATTAATTAGGATAATGGTTTTTGTTGCGTGCACTCTGCAATCTGCAGAAGCCTTATCCGGGCTTTCACTAGTTACTTGTAATGAACTCGCTAACAATAGCAGAAGCATTGCTAGCGATTGGTGAGGAGCACAACTAGTATTAGCAACAATGCTGCTAATGAGTGATAAACTTGCTTGTAGCACTTGTCCTCACTGTTTTGCGTTTGAAGGTAGGTCGTAGCCATTGTGGCACAAGAATGAACCTTTGAAAGAGTTTGCAAGTATTCTAGACTGGTTCTCTTCTTCACCTCTGCATGAGTGCATATGAACATGTGATCCTTGGGTTGTTTTGTGGATTGGCCATGTAAGTTTCGTTCAGATTTCTTTTGTTTTATCTCTTTCACAATGAATCCTTTAGCAGCAGCAGTGATGAGTTAGTAATTTGCTCAGTTAGTAGAGACTGTTGATGGATGTGGTTGCAAATATTTGCGCTCCCAGATGAGGTTGAGAACTTGAGATGCGGTGTTTCAACTTTTTTGGTCGATATTTATGCTTGACATCATGCAGGCATGCGTCTATGCCCTGCAATCTCCTTGCGGTGCACAGAGGTATCTGCAGGGGGGCAGTTGAAGAAGCTCATGTCAATGCGGAGGCCGGCGAGGGCCCTGAGCCCCTGGCTCCCTGAGAAGACGAATCCTTCGCTGCCCGATCTTGGTGCACTGCTCCTGATCCAATGCCGCGCTGTAATTGCAACAGTAAAAACGTCCTTTTAATCACTCTCTGACCCAATGTAGGAGTACTCTCTGACCCAACTAAAACAGTACTAATACACTTACTAATTCGATGTTTGTCGACTGTAATTACAACAGTAAAAAGGGGAACAGCCAACAGATAGGAAAGAGAGAGGGTCATCAGGCAAGGAGACCAAGCTGCAGAGTTACCAAGATGACCGGGCTAAAGCGTGCAGAGTCAAAAGGGGTAAAGCTAGAGCCGAGCCTAGAAGGGAACAATCAAGCAGGCGACAACTTTATTTCAGCAAGCTGGAACCAAATTCAAGTGCTGCAAAATTTCAAACAAATCAAAGAACAAATCGGCAATTTCAATTCGTTTCCTACTGAGGTGCAGGTCGAACAGAGAACCCACACGGTTCGTGCAACAATCCGGTGTTGCTTCAGAATTGCTCTGCTCATATGGTCTTATCCTTGTCTCAGAGATCCAGCGCTCATAGTATGATCTTATCTTATCCATGCATTCATTCATTCATGGAACTGCCACGGATTTCTGCAGCCATTGAGCATAATGGCATGAAGAACTGAACTGACCATTCCTTGCAGCCAAGAGGAAGGAAACAGGGGGGCGCCGGTCAGTTGCTGGAGTTGGGGCCGTAGCAGGCGGCGCGGACGGGGTTCCAGAGCCACTGCACCAGGAACCGCCGCCCGTTCACGCCGTTCACGTTGTAGGCGCTGCCGTCGGGCGCGCGGGACACGTTCCCGACCATGCCCCCCGCGCCGCCGCCGTCGCCGTAAACGCCCAGGCACAGGTCCGCGATCTCCGTGGGCGCCGTCGGCGTGTCCCCGGCGTACCACGCGTTCACCAGCGGGTTGGTGGACATCTCCGCCAGCTCGTGCCCCAGCACGATCACCATCCCGTCCACCCCGGCGTTGCCGTTCGGCGGCCGCAGCACCGCCTGCCCTCCCCCTCCCCCGGCGCCGTACTCGGCGGCGGCGAACGGGTACGCGCACTTGCCGGGGCACTGCGTGGCGCTGTTCCCGACCCACAAGTAGGGCACGGTGACCCCGACCACGGACGCGAAGGTGAAGTAGTGGAAGCCGCAGACGGCGCGGCAGAACTCGTCGACCTGCACGTCGGGGGAGGTCAGCACCAGGTACGCGCCGCTGTAGGGGTCCAGCGGCAGCGGGTCCGGGTACGCGTACACCGCCGACCGGATCACCGACTGCATGTCGGCGCGCCGGAGCGAGGCGCCGTGGGAGTAGCCGGCGTCGGAGTGCTCGCCGGCGACGGCGAACGCGCCCGTCACGTTGGCGCCCGTCTGGTCCGTGTACATCCGCGGCGTGCGCGCCCACCAGTCGGAGACGGCCGGGAACGGGGCCGGCGCCGAGAGGGAGGCGAGGAAGTCCCGGAGCACGGCCTGCGCCGCGGGCTCCCACCGCCCGTACCAGATGAGGTAGAGGTTGGTCGGCGAAGCGGACAAGACGGGGCCCATGTGGTACTGCATGTCCACCAGCTGGTTCCCGTCCACCAGGTAGTCGGGGCGGTACACCGGCGCGCACCGGACGGCGGCGAGGTTGCTGCTGGAGATGCAGATCGCCGCCGCCGCCGCGGCGAGGAGGAGGGAGGGGTGGTGGTGGGGGAGCAGCCTCCCCATTCTGGTGGGATGTGTCGATGGAGTGGAGTGAAGTGGAGTGGAGGCTTCAGGTCTTCAGGGAGAGAGTGAGCTGGGTTTTGGTGGTTTTTGAGTTTGAATCCTCACGCTTTTTGCAAGGGAACAAAGTGGAATGCAGCCGTAAACAGGTCATTCGCATAAATACAATGGAACTTTGTATTGATCTTTTACGAGAACAGTAAATTTGAAAAGGAAACATTTTCAAAACTGCACTGAACACTTGAGCTGAATTCACTCTTCACCGAGAACAAAGCCAAACACATAGGATGCCCATCCTTTACTAAAATATTAGGTAGCTGAATGATAATAAAACAGCTAAACCTTGCTAATTGCCAAAGAAAGTTGTTTTTCATCATGGATCCATAGTTTTTTTTTTTTTTGAAACATAGTATGAAATTCCATATGCACCTTGTTATATGGAGTCAGACGGTCAGACCTAGGTGGCAGAATTAACAAGCCTAGCTACACTCAGTGAGTACACATCAACTGAAAAATGTTGATTACTTTAGTGTTCAAAGTTTGAGAGGTTTCATGCACACTTTGTAGAACGACATATTTGATTTATCATCCACCAACCAGTAATATTTTTCGGTCACATCAAATCAGCACTAGTCAGCCAGCTATCCATCCAAAAATTAAGATTGATATGAATTCATTGAGGTGAGACCAGATAAACAGTATGCACACTCGATGTGGCCCTGTGGGGTTTGGACCAGATAGGTTATCTTCAACCTTGGTTTGTTAGAACTTTGAATGGATTCAGCCTAACAATCTGGCTCTGTTTATGACTCTGTTTAGTTGGTAAAATTTTTGGTGAAAATGATAAAATTCTTGCATTGGAAAACATGTTCTATGAGAAGTAGCAAGGTCTGCAATGCGAAAATTTTGGGAACTCGGGCAGATCAGGTAGTTGCTGCTTGCTTTTTTTTCATTTTTTAAAATTTGAGGCTGGTACCTGCAGCTGGACCAGGACCGCCCTTCTTGATGTTTGTCACGGACTCCATGTCAACGGCTGCACGCAGCTCAAGGCTGCACTTATATTCGTTCTAGGACCAGTGCGGCTGACGTGTGGGCCATCCCTCGCCGCGGCGGCGAGAAGATGGTCAAGGCTGTCGTCTCTAGCCAAGCTCAAAAGCTCTCCAAGCAAGAAAGGCCGTGTGTAACCCAAGCCAAAGCAGGTGATAACTAGACGTGGTTATGGGAGAGGGAGTAAAAATCTTGTTGGGAGCACAAGTGATTTCCCGCGTGGCATCCCAATGAGCAGCACGTGAGACCTGCAGTAGGAAAACCTTTTGCATCATTCCATACAACTCTACTGCCAGAGTCATCTTCAGTTTTCCTACCAGTTGTGTATTCCATTATTCTGCTCACCGTACTGCATCTGCACCCGTGCACATCACAACGCATTGCTTCCACAAGTGAAAGAGTGAGGCCAAAGTGATTGCAAGTTTGCGTTCTCGAGAAAAAAAGAAGATTTTAAAAAGGTAGAGAAAGAGAGGAAGGGGAGGAGGAGCCATCACTGCTCCTGACGCGTGAAGGAAGGATGGTGGCGGCAATGCCGTGGCGTGGCGCCATAGGATTCATCAGCTTCTTCTGAGTTCTGACCTGCTGCCATGGACGAGGGATCTCATGATCATCACAGCTTCGCCTGGATCCCCCGGATCCGACGGCGGCAGCACAAGCGCCACGACGGCTGGCGACCGGAGGTGGAGGACCGCCTCGCCACGAGTGGCGGAGGTAAACCTCGGGAAGCAGCAGAGCCAGCTGTTATGTTCCTGGACCTGGACAGAGCAAAGCAATAGGTTATACCCCAGTCAAACTCCCTAGATATGTTCTTCACCACAGACAGAGGGTAAAGATCAGCTTGCTGGATCCCAGTTTGACAGGGTAGAATGTTTGATTCACAGAGAAGCAGCAAACATCTGATTGCAAATGGATTCACATAAGGCTCACAGGGATACACAGGGAAACATCAGGTCAAATTATCTGAGATCGATTCAAATGCATCTGGCCTAATAAGGTTCAGATAAGCCTAATGGTAGCTGCAAACATCCAAGGAAGCAAACAAAAAAAAAGGAAAAGGGAAACGATTATGTACAGCTTGGCAATTAGACAGATGCGGAGGCACATCACATATTGGACAAACCACTTTTGACCCGAAATGGTTCAAAGATGGTTGATTTTGCCGGTTTCCACCAAATCTGATCTCTTTTCCTTCTTCACCTTTTTTGTTCAGGTGGTCACAGCTTCCGAGGCACGGACACGAAGGTCAGACCTGATCTATCACCCCTAGAATTTTCCTAGTTATGTCTATTGGAGCTGAGATCTGCTGCTGCTTTCAGGCCAATGGAAGCTTGGCGCATTATTGTATTGTGACAAATCAAATGAAATGGTCTCCACCTACAAAAAGGAGCGTCAGTATGCATGAACCACACCAGCTAACCAGCTCCTGAAAGAGCAAGAGAAGACAAAAACAGAAAGCTTATTTCTGAGCTTACTCCATAAGGGAAAGTTTCCGGAGCACCTGTTGACGTTAACGGCCATCCCTCATTTACAGGATTCGCCTGTACCTAATAAAAAAAGAAATGAAAACTTTATATTAGCAAAACTATAATTGCTAGCCAAATGAACATATATCTAATAACATCACATACATTTGTTGCATCAGTTACACTATCAGTTGCAGTGACTGCTGTGTTTATGGTGTTTGCGGTAGCATTCCTCCTCTTGTTATATGCCCTTTTAGTTTTCTTTTTCAAGGTATCAAGAACAGTTGGGGTAGCCAGCTTCTTCTTGCGGGAACGTTTGGACTGGCCTTGAGTAAGATCCCAGCCCTTTGTACTAAGAGAGATGGGCAATGCATCATCAGTAAAATCCTCGTTCACAGGATTGTATGCAAAGTTGGCTGTTGAAACATGACTGTCAACCCTTTGATCTCTTAGTGACTTCTCATATGAGATCACTTTATCCCTGATTTCCCTCATGATTGACAAAGCATATTCTTTTGATTCTGAGTTCATGGAACCAAATTCCACAACTTCTGCAAAGTATTGGTGACCAAGTTTGTAGAGATCATCGTAGCTTCCCAGTTCCTGATTACCTGCTGAGACAGGTTGGGATATAGAAGCACATGTTTGTTTACAATCCTTGCACCAGCGATGAATGATGTATTTTGGTGGAATCATCAGCACAAGCTCCTGCCTCAATACAGTGAGCGCATGCCTGCACAATATTCCTTTGGATTGGAACAACCGGCAGAGGCACCATATGTCATCTTCAACATTATCATAAACAACTTTGTAGTCTACCTTGGTTGCTTGATTGATATGTTCCGAAACTACATATGTAACCACTGAATCATTCCGGTCAAGTATACTATAATTGCAGTGAAATGAATGCCCTATTTCATTCAAGAACTTCTGAAAGATTTCTGCAGTGTACACCTTTGCGGCTTGATCTTCCACAGGTAACCCAGTCATCATTGGTGGCCTCATCTGCGATGATCTTAAATCTTCATAAGATTCCTTTTCTAACTTATTTTTAACAGCTTCCTCATACTGCTCTACAAACATTTTCAAAGAGGTTCCTGATGTCAACCAGCCATCAAAATAGTCAGTAACACTATCACTTCTATCTGTGACAGACATTCCTGCCCAAAATGAATCCTTCACATAAACAGGAGCCCATTGTAGCCTGGCCTCATATAGTTTAGACAACCATTCATTTCCCTCTAAGCGAAAATGTTGAATGGTATCTTGCCACTCTTTGTCAAAGTCAGGCATAGTAACATAATCATAGGCCAGTGTGGTGAATGCGGAAATAACTTCATCCTTGCTCTCCATTTCTTCCAACTTTTCAGGTAGCTCATTTAAGATGTGCGACAGGCAAAAACGGTGCCTTGCATTAGGAAAAACCTTTTTAATAGCTATTGCTACATCATAACAATAGTTGGTAATTATTGAATGTGGTGGCCTGGCATTCATACATCTTAACCATGTACCGAAAAGCCACACATAAGCTCCAAGAGATCTACCTGCAAGCAGTCCACAGCCTAGTAACACTGGCTGCGCATGGTGGTTAGTGCCCACAAATGACACAAACTGCATATCATACTGATCACTAAAGTTTGTGACATTGATAGCAACAACATCACCAAAGTAATTGTATGAACTGCGTGATTTGGCATCAGCCCAAAAGACATTCCTTAGCTGCCCTTGCTCATTCATATCTAAACTATAGAAGAAACATGGGTTTTGGTCTTGCATTTTGTTGAGAAAATTCAACAGTGCCTCTAAGTCTCCTTCTGCAAGCTTCAATTTCCTATTTCTGTCTATCTTGGTTTTGAATTCAGCCTGTGTAGATGAAGTTACACCAGTATCACCACCTCTACCTGAAAGTGCAACAGCTGAGCTGCTCTGTGGTTCCTCAGACTCAGACATACGAGGTGGATTTAGAGGGAAAGGGGAGTTCTTCAAATGCCTCTTAAATTTAAGCAAGCTCGGATCCAGTGGATGGTTGTGCTCCGACTCAAGAACAATTACTTCCCAGCGGTTCTGAAAATGTGCGTCCTTCACGATCATCTTAGCCTTGCAGCCAGTCTTCATGCCTCGCTTTCTTGCAGGTCTTGTCACACCAGATCTCAGCCTAGACTGCCCTCCTTTAGAACATATAAATGTGGAGCGATAGCGGAAACCATCAAAGGTATTGTTAGATCTTCTTGTAATACCAAAACCTACGTGACAACCGTATGTCACATAGAACTGAAAGGCATCTTCCTCCGAGTCAAAGATCATCCCTACTTTTGGCAAACATGCTGGATCTATATCAACTGGTTTGAAGACAACAATCTCAGCACCATTTCCTTCTTTCTCACCATCTTCTTGCAAATCTTCTTCATTAGATGATTCAGTGCTATACTCTTCCTCTTCCATTGGTCCAAAACTTTCCAAGCAAACCTGAAAATAGAGCAACTATGTCACAAACTTTGTATAAATATTCTTACCAGAAGCATGATGAGCACACCTACTACGGTACTGTGTGCATGGTCGCATATGCTAGTGAATAAATGGGAGCGGACTGTGTCACTGAAATTCCCACACACTCCCTCCACGTGAAATATATGTTGAAACAAGGAAGTATATGGAGTGACCTCATTGCCCTTCAACTCTTCCCACATTGGCAAAGGTGCCTCCTTTGTTTCATAAGATTTAGCAAGGTGCCGGGCTGCCATCAAGCTTTCCAGAAGACTAGAACTATGAAAGTAATCAGAGTGGTTGATACTTGATACTTGATACTTACAGTACAACTTCCTTATGCCATATAAATTTGAAGGGGCAAAACATCAGAATTTGAGCTACAAACTGACTAGATTTTGTTCTGTACTAGATAGTGTAGAAACTTAAGTGCTACTGCCTTCTTCCTTTTACATTGCACCTTTATCTCGTTTCATAGATGAACAGGGTAGCAAAACACTTATAGACACAAAGTCAAGTTCCTAAATCATAATGAAGCCTTGAAGTAGGTTCCTTCCATGAGGCAGCAAAGCAATGTAGCACTACGACATGGTGCATCTCCTGCAACACACGCTAGCACCAGGGAGGAGGTGAATCTGCTAAGGACTAATCCAAGAGCCAGGAAAATAGAGATGGTGTTGCCATGCACAAACGCCAATTGTTGGGAAGGGAATTCAGTGAATTGTTGTGGCGAGGAATGGAGATTGCCATATGGCAGATACCCACCCTAGTCTGCAGCCACCAAATATAATTGAACACGTACTCTTTTTTTGTCTTAAACCTGGGATTGAGCGGTGTAACACTAATCTTACCAATACTACCAGCTGGTCATGAGCACAGGTCACGCCATGGAGTCCATGGCGCAATCTGTGACATCACTCAGTGGTACCATAACAGAAAGCTGCATCTTGAAGTACAGCCAAACTTGAAGCATTCTATTGACATATTCGCCCAAATCGGCTTATAAAGTAGGTAATGGTCTCAGTAATAGACGTGCAATAGCCAGTGCCGGCCCTGAGGGGGGGCGAGCGGTGCGGCCGCCCAGGGCCCCCGGTCGGCAGGGGCCCCGCCTCTGGTCAGGTACTCAGGTAGGTCAACTGTGTGTATTTGTCGATAGAAAAAATGGAATGGGAGACGAGAAGTTGAGAGGCGCGGCAGCAAAATAGAGGAAAGTAATTCGAGACCTGTCCGCTCACCGTTGGCCATCCCTGCCTTCTCTCTTTCCAAATTCCGAATTGCAATCCCAAAATCAATCTGCGCTCCAGGTCCAGGCCACGCTGGCCTTTTCGCCGACCAGGTAATGATATGAATACACAAATATATACCGGGTAAATATCATTACACGACACTACCAAAATTGATTTATGACCCATGTTACTATGCACCTAGACATAATATATACCTAAGTGCGTAACAAAATTTATGAATCTAGAAAAGCTAAAACGACTAATAATTAGGAATGGATGAAGTAATAATGTAGTTATACACATAAACGTATTTTTTTAGAAAAAAAACTAAATTACTCCCTTCAAGTATAGAGAAACTCCAAATAACCTCTAAACTATGTTTTAGTTAAATTTACCTTTAGATTATGACATTTGGTTCAACTTACTAAGAGTTATGTTTTATATTTCGCCCCGGGCCCCCGAAATCTCAGGCCCGCCATTGGCAATAGCCGCTAGCCAAGCAAATGGGAGCTCCAGCTCCCCCCCTCATATGCTATCCAGCCTCCATCCACGTCTCTGGCGGCACCAACGGCGAGCGCGCCGCCGTCTGTACCACCCCACTATTTCAATTTCAACACGAAAAAGCATTGCCTTCTCAGCATACAGATCGAATTGGGATTTCACCCTATGGAAACCAAGAAATCTAAACCTTTTAGCACACGCGAACCTTTCTGCTCGATTTTTCAACTAAAATGGAATGGGATTGAAGCAACTCGGAACCCAAACTCACACTCAAGGAAGCTTTGAACTGAATAAAAATGGTAATTTTACTGGAGAACGGGGGGGAGGGGGTTGGGGTTTTACCTTCCAACTCTGGCGAGGGGAGGCGCGCGTACGTCGAGGTAACGATGACGCCGGGCGCTGCTAGGTGAGCGCAGCGGCGGCGATGTGAAGCAGATGCGGCTCGAGAGCAAATGGGGCCGAGAGGGGGGCGGTCCGGGCGGAGGCCGGAGGAGAGAGAAGGGGTGGACCTGGAGGCTGGGGCCCACCCAGCCAGCGGCTTTGCCTCTTGCGGCGACACACCTGATCGCACGGCTGCCGGTGCTGAGGCGCGATCGGACGGCTGCGCATTTCCCCCGTTCGCCTCGGCTCACACACCGAAGAAAGTAGAAACCCTCTCGGCCTCTACTTCGCCGGCGCCGCCGGGCACGCCGCCGCCCTCCGGGACAGGGGTCCGCCCCGCACAGGAGCACGCCGCCTTGAGTCCTCCCTCGCAACTCCGACGCTAGTGCCTCTTTCCATTCCTTGAGCTTCTTGGAGCCGGTATCCATCCGGACTGGCTTAATATTCTCTTCTCCGTAGGGCTTAATCTTTCTTCCTCTCTATCATAATATTACTTGTCGAATTTACTGCTGTGCGGTGCCATGCTGACCTGATCCCATCCATTCCCGTTGTTGTTCTTCTTCTATTACTTGTCCCAAGAATTGGGCGGGTTTTCAGCTGGACCCTCATGTCCGGCATTAACACTCAGCTCCATCTCCACACTTGGAATTGGCAATGAGAAGCCTGTTTCAGGCGTGCTGCCGCTTCCGACGCCTCGCGTCCGTCCCTCGTGCTGTGGAATCTGCCTTTTCTGTAAGAGCACACTGCTTGGAAACAATTTGAGGTATACTGGTGCTGTTGTGTATAGTTCACCTGCAGTTGTGACTAATAAGATGCATGCTTATGTTTTTGTTCCAGGCCAATGACTATGGACTATGGAGGAGGGATAGGTATATTTCTGCAAGCACCAGTAAGGTTCTACCATGGGAAATGCCATCCCGTGAAACACTGCTGAGGAATATAGATGGTGCTTTGAAGAATGGAAATGTCGAAGAGGCACTGCAATCATTCGGAAATTACAAGAAGCTGCACGGTCTTCCTGAACCACGGGTACTGAATAGCATGATCGTGTCGTTGTCCTACATGTCTAGTCAGAGGTGGCTTCAGAGGGCATTTGACTTGGTTCTCTCAGTTCATCAAATTAACAGCAACGTTCTCAACTGTGGCTCACTGATGAGGCTAGCATTGGCTCTTGCGAGAGATCAGATGCCTGTTCCAGCCTCCATGGTCCTGAGGATCATATTGGAGAGTGGAAAGCTCCCTGATGTTGATATACTGAGCATGGTCTTTCTGCATATGTTGAAGTCACAGGTTGGATCCTATCTTGTCACTGATGTTATGATTGAGACTTGTGAGAGTTTCTTGAACCAAGTTACAGATAGACGGGAAATGAAAAAACTTGATCCAATAAAGCACAATGCCACCTTGTTCAATATGGTTTTGGAGTCATGTGTGAACTTTAAATGTATTATCAAGGCCCAGAAAATAATGGAACTGATGTCATTGGTTGGAGTTGTGGCCGATGTAAATACAGTAGTGATCGCTAGCCGTGTCTTTGAGATGATTGGGCAACGAGATCAGTTGATACAAATGAAAAGAAGCATCGACTCTTTAACACCTTTGCCATTTCTTCAGTACTATCAGCATTTTTATGACAGTCTACTGAGCCTGCATTTCAAATATAATGACATGGATGCTGCTGCGAAATTTTTAATCAATCTGCATCAGCAACGACGGAAACCTAGTGTTCTCTTTCCCAATGGTTTACAGAAACAAGGTATAATACAAACTGGCTCTGGAAATCTGAAAACCGGATATAGAATAATGTTTGATCCGGGAAAAGTTGACAGGGGCTTCATTTTTGGTGCAGAAAGCCAATTTGGCCTTGTTGTCCTTACTGATGGAAATCTTATTCATACTCAAAAGGCTCTTGCTAAACTTATTGTAGGTTGTGTGAAATCAAGGAATGTGAATGCACTATCTAGCCTTTTTATTATGTTACATAAAGAAGATCTAGAGGTAATTTCTCCTGTGGAGGTGGTTAATGCATGCATTCAAATGGGATGGCTGCATGCTGCTCACGATATCCTAGATGCTTTAGAGTCAGCTGGAATCCAAGTCGGAATTACTAGTTACATTTCTCTTTTGAGAGCATATGAGCAGGAGAATAAGTCGGAAGAATTAAATGGGCTTCTCCAGCAGATACAAAAGATTGCATCTACCATGGATGATATTCATCCTAATTCTCCATTTACCATCAAGAATATTGCCAAAATAGTGGAGGATGAAATGCCTCTCACTAATTCATCTTTGTTTGCTGCTTTGGCTGAAGAAATGAAACATTACAACCCTGAAGAACACTTGACACTAGAGTTTAATAATTCGATTCTTTTCTTCTGCAAGGCAAAAATGATGGAAGATGCTCTCTGCACATATAAGCGTATGAGAGAACAACATATCAGCCCCACTTCTTATACTTTTTGCCACATACTGTGCGGTTATTCTTCAACGGACATGCATAGAGAGATCACCATGCTCTGGGGAGAAATAAAGCGCAGACTTGAATATGGAGAGCTGGATGTGGATAGGGACTTGCTTGATTGCTTGATTTTGAATTTCCTTAAAGGTGGATATTTTTCGAGGGTGATGGAGGTCATTAGTTACATGTCAAAACATAATATTTACTGTGACAAGTGGAAATACAGGCATGTCTTCCTGAAGCTACACAAGAACCTGTATAGGAATTTGAACTCACTGCATGACAAAACTGAAGCTCAGAACAAAAGGATTGAAGATGTCCGAGCTTTCAGGTCATGGGCAGGTATTAAATTAATAGGGTTAGTAACCTCAAGTTAAGCAAAAGGTTCGCTTTTGTTGGCAATGGAGCTGCCCTGCAGCCCCCAGATGCCCAGGAACCCAAGTCCCAGGTGAGCTCAAGCACACACACACGCACACAAACTCTTTGCTGCTGTAACTGTAATGCCTGAACTGCAAATGCATTGCTGCTTTGCCTCTACCTTTATACAGGGCAAAGTCAACTCTAGATACAACATACACTTAGTACTCTACTAGCTACAAGTACTTCTACAAGTACATCTACTGTACCTATATACAAGACAACCAGGGGCATGCTTGCCCCTGTCTACTTGAGTGCCTGCTGCCTTACACGGCTGGCCAGGGGCACTTGAGGAGTTCTAACAACTCCTTTGACTTATGCTAATGAGGAACAATCAGCAGGAGCAGGGCAATTACACAACAATTCTTCCCCTAATTGTGATGCTCCTTCTTGATCTCCTCCACTCCCACCTTGCTTCTCAGCTCCTGAAGACGAAGGCGTCCCAGAGGTTTGGTGAGAATGTCACCGAGCTGCCGAGCCGTCTCAACATACTCGACCTTGATCCTTCCTTCCTCGATGCAGTCCCGAATGTAGTGGTACTTGGTGTCGATGTGCTTGCTGCGATCGTGTAGGACAGGATTCTTCGCCAATGCAATGGCGGACTTGTTGTCCACCAGCAGGACTGGCGCTAGGAGCTCTTCTCCAGTGAGCTCTCTGAGCAGGCGCGCCAGCCAGACTCCCTGGCAGCAAGCGGTGGCGGCGGCGATGTACTCTGCCTCGCAGGTGGAGAGCGCCACCACCTTCTGCTTCTGGGACTGCCAGGAGATCGCGCACGAGCCGAGGAAGAAGATGGTCCCCGTCGTGCTGCGTCGCCCGTCGACATCGCCCGCCATGTCGCTGTCGCTGTACCCCGTCAGCTCCAGCCACCCGCCTCCTCTCTTCGGATACACCAATCCGTGCTTGATTGTCCCTGCAATGTAGTGGAGAAGGTGCTTGATCGCGACGAGATGATCTTCCCGCGGATCCTCCATGAACCGGCTCAGATAGCCGATGGCGAAGCCGATGTCCGGCCGTGTGTGCGCCAGGTACCGCCGACGATGCTGCGGTAGCTCGTCGCATTCACCCTTGGTGACGTGCTGTCCTTTGACAGCTTGAGCCTCTCCTCCATTGGGGATTGGCACGGCCTGCAGCCGTCCATCCCGCCGCGCTCCAGCAGCTTCTCGGCGTAGGCACTCTGCCTCAGGGTGATGGCGCGCGCCGTCTGCTCCACCTCGATGCCGAGGTAGTAGGAGAGCAATCCTAGATCGCTCATCTTGAACAGCGCCGTCATCTCCCTCTTGAACTCCTTGATGTCCTGCAGCTTGGCGCCGGTGATGATCAAATCGTCGACATACACCCGAACGATGAGGATGCTCTGCTTCTTCTTGTGGATGTAGAGCGCGTGCTCTGTTGCGCACTTGGTGAAGTCGAGGGACACCAAGCTCTCGTCCAGCTTGATGTTCCATGCCCGTGGAGCTTGCCGCAGCCCGTAGAGCGCCTTGCGCAGTCGGAGCACCTTGTGCTCTTGGGCGGCGACGATGAATCCCGGCGGCTGCTGCACATAGACCTCTTCAATTAGCTCACCGTTGAGGAACGCGGACTTGACGTCCATGTGATGCACCTCCCACTCCTTGGTGGCAGCCATTGCGAGCAAGAGTCGCACCGACTCCATGCGCGCCACCGGAGCGAAGACTTCCTCGAAATCGACCCCCTCGCGCTGCACATAGCCCTTCGCCACCAACCGTGCTTTGTGCTTCACCACGATCCCGTGCTCGTTCCGCTTCTCCTTGTACACCCACTTGAGCCCGATTGGCCGACAATTCGCCGGTGGATCGACGAGTTCCCAGGTCTTGTTCTCCACGATCGACCTCATCTCTTCCGCCATGGCGCTCCGCCACCGGTGATCGTGCTCCGCCTCGCGGAACGTTGTTGGCTCCTCAGCGCACCCAGGTGCAGTACTTGATCGTCGAGGATGCGCTCTGCGAACCCAGGTGGAGCTCCGTGCCCGACGATGTTCTCCACCGCGCGGAACCGTAGTGGTTCGCCGTCGTAGTCGTCGTCGACGATGTCCGACACGTCCGGCGGCGGCGACGTGAAGCGAATTGTCGATGCCGAGCCTGGGGAGGCGCTTGCTGCCGGCGATGCCTGTCCCACAGGTGTTGCCGGCGCCGGGGATCCCTGTCCAACAGGTGTTCCCGGTTCTTCTGCTTCAGCGGCTGCGGCGGGCTCCTCTGCTTCAGCCGCAGCGCTTGGATCTCCTTCCCCCTGCACTTCCTCTGCTCCTCGATGCACCATGTGCTCGATCGAGAAGCTGCTGCTCAGCGAGCCCACTCCGCCGCCTTCCCCATCGCCGAGTTCCTCCCAGCGCCACGATCTCTTCTCGTCGAACACGACGTCGCGTGAAATGCACACGCGCTGGGCCTCTAGATCGTACAGGCGGTACGCCTTGCTCCCCGCCTCGTATCCCAGGAACACCATCGGGGTGCTCCTATCTTCGAGCTTGGTGACGCCCGGCTTCGTCTTCTTCACGTGTCCCACGCACCCGAATGTGCGCAGGAACGACACGTCCGGCTTCCGGCCGTGCCACGCCTCAAAGGGGGTCATCCCCTTCAAGCTCTTCGTCGGCGAGCGGTTCAGGATGAACACCGCTGTGCTCACTGCTTCTCCCCAGAACGTCGCCGGCACGCTCCGCCCCTTAAGCATACTCCTCGCCATGCCAACGATCGTCTGATTGCGCCGCTCGACCACGCCATTCTGCTGTGGAGAATATGGCGCGGTCAGGTGCCTCTGCACCCCTTCTTCTGCGCAGTAGAGCCCGAATTCAATCGAATTGAACTCGCCGCCGCGATCTGTGCGCAGCACCTTGAGCTTCTTCCCCGTCTCCGTCTCCGTCTCCACCTTCGCCTTGAACTGTCGGATCGCCGCCGCCGCCTCTGCCTTGCTGGTCAGCAGGTGCAGCCACATGTAGCGGCTGTAGTCGTCGACCAGCAGGAGGAAGAATCTCCTCCCGCCGTGGGTAGCCGGCGTGATCGGCTCGCACAAGTTGCCGTGCACGAGCTGCAGCTGCTCGTCGGCGCGGTACCTTGCCGTCTTCGGGAATGACCGCCTCCTCTGCTTCCCGGCGAGGCAGCTGTCGCACAACTCCCCGGCGTGCTCGATCCTGGGCAGGCCGCGCACCATCTCATGGCGCCCGAGGTCCCTTAGCGCGTCGAATAGGGATGTAAACGGTCGGGAACGGTCGCGAAAATACTCTAACTGTTCCTGCTCCTGTATTTTTTTGTCGAGAACGGGAACGGGGCGGGAATAGCCGGACGGGAAAACGAATTCGATATTACGGGATATCGGTGACGGAATATTTTGATCGGGAACATTCCGATTACGATCGGGAATCGGTAACACAAAACGAGAACATCAACATATATGACCACTTCAAAAAATTATCTCAACGCAACAAATACAACCATGCATAATCCACATGCAAACAAATGAACAGTATAGATAATAAGAACAATATGATTTCATAGATGCACATGCACCAGACTACCAGTAGCCAGTACGGCACAAGTTCAAAAATCACAGACTACCAGCTGCAGTCCTCCAGACAAGCGTGAAGCAAAGCAATGACCAGTTCTGGCAGATCCCTTGGATTCCGAAGCTGCAGCAGAACCACCTCGAGTCGGGGGCATCATCCTGGCCTCAGCGTTCCCTCCCTGGCCGCGAGCGCAGCGGACGACGGAGTTCCTAGGGGCCGGCGCCGGCGGACGACGGCGTTTCCTGGGGGCCGGGGCCAGGAGGACGACGGAGTTCCCTGGGGGCGGCTGCGAGTTGGTGGCGGCGGCGGAATGGAGACGGTCACGGACTCACTCACGGGTGGGCGGCGCGGTGCGACTGGGGTCTAGAGACTGGGAGTACGGCGCACTAGGGTTTTCGCGGCGGGTTTTGTACCGCGCGAGGCCGCGAGTGGGAGGCCTTCCGCGGGCCAGGTGCGGGGTTGGGGGTGTTGGTTGGTGGGCCGATTTACATTGTGGGCTGAATATGAGAACTGCTTGCAAGAAATACGGGAATATCACCGGGAATTATCCTGCCTAAATACGGAACCGCGAATACGGTCGGGAAATGAACCCAACTGTTCCCGTTCCTGTTCCTGTTCCCATTTTTTTTCCTGTTTCCTGTTTTTCCTGCTAATACGGTGTACGGTCGGTTTCTACGGGATACGGTGTCGGTCGGTACGGGAATTTCCTGCTCCCGTTTACATCCCTAGCGTCGAAGCTGAGGTGCCCGAACTGGGCGTGCCAGAGCCACGCCTCGTCATCGTCGTGTGCCGCCATGCACACCGGCTGTGTGAGCTAAAGAGAGATCTTATAGCACCGGTTAGTGGAGCGATTCACCTTGGCGAGTAGTTTCTTGTCCGTGTCGTGGACGCGGAGCACTCCGTCGCTGATCATCACCCGACAGCCTTGCTCGTCGAGTTGCCCAAGGCTGATGATGTTGCTCCTTAGCCTGGGGATGAAGTACACGTCGGTGAGGCGCGGTGCTCGCCGTTCTGACACGTGAAGATGATGGTGCCGCGCCCGCGGATCTCCACGCGTGATCCGTCGCCGAACTTCACCGTGCCGACGACGCCCGTGTCGAGCTCGGAGAAGGCCTCGCGTTCTCCGGTCATGTGGTTGCTGGCGCCGGAGTCCAGGAACCACATCTTGTCCCTTGTGTCGCCGCCGTCGCCGTCTTCCTCCCCGAGGTGAACCTGCGCGCGCGGCTCGTCGAGCGTGACGCGGCTGCGGGGCGCGTCATCTTCTGCGGCGTCGTGGAGCACGCAGGTGTGCGCCATCAGCAGCGCAGGGCCGTCGTCGTCGACCTCCTGAGTCAGGTGCGCGTGCTCCCAGCGTGGTTGCTTGCAGTCCCTGGACCAGTGCCCAAGTTCGCCGCAGTTGAGGCATTGGTCCTTGCCGATCTTGCGGCTGCCGCTGCGTCCGCCGGCGCCTCCGCCACGGCCGCGGGTGTTGGAGTGGCTGCGGCCTCTGCCGCGCCCTCCTCTGCTCCAAGTTCGCGGAGCAGAGGATCCTTCCCCTGCTTCGCGCCCGCGCGCTTGAATCGCCCGCTCGTCCTGAGCGGCGAGGAGCAGCTTGGCTTCGGCGACTGCTATGGCCGTCTTCGCCGCCCGCGAAGAGAAGCGATCTTCTGCCGCCTTGAGCCGCCCCGACACATCCTCGATGGTGAGCGCTTCCATCTCCAGGCACGTCTCAATCGAGATCGCGACTTGATCGTACTTCTCTGGGACGACGCGCAGGAACTTGCGCACGGCGTCCTTCTCGGTGACGGGAGCGCCCAGCACCCCCAGCTCCGTCACCATGCCGGTGAGGTGCAGCGCGAAGTCCTCAACGGCCTCGCCGTCGCGGAACTCGAGCGCCTCGTAGTCGCGGCGGACTTGCTGCGCCTTCGCCTCACGCGCGCGCTCGCCGCCGAGCCGCATGGTCTTCAGGGCGTCCCACGCCTCCTTCGCCGAATCCTTGTTGCCGAGCGTGACGCGGTACTCTAACGGCACGACCTTGAGGATTCCCTCCATGGCGAGCTGGTCCTCCTCCTCGTCGTCGGTGCCGACGCTCACGGCCGCCCAGAGCCCGCGCGCCTTGAACATCACCTTGACGAGGACCTCCCACTCGGCGTAGTTCGTCCGGGTGAGGGTCGGGAACTGCGCGTTCCCGACGTCGCGGATCGTCTTCTTCACCACATATGTCGCCCCGCGGTGTGGTGACACAGACAGGCCGCGACCGCGCCCTCGGCCTCGCCGATGCTGGTCGCGCCCGCGCCCGTCCGCTGACATCTCCTTCTTTCTTCAACCGCCGGCTCTGATGCCAATTGTTGGCAATGGAGCTGCCCTGCAGCCCCCAGATGCCCAGGAACCCAAGTCCCAGGTGAGCTCAAGCACACACACACGCACACAAACTCTTTGCTGCTGTAACTGCAATGCCTGAACTGCAAATGCATTGCTGCTTTGCCCCTACCTTTATACAGGGCAAAGTCAACTCTAGGTACAACATATACTTAGTACTCTACTAGCTACTAGTACTTCTACAAGTACATCTACTGTACCTATATACAAGACATAACCAGGGGCATGCTTGCTCCTGTCTACTTGAGTGCCTGCTGCCTTACACGGCTGGCCAGGGGCACTTGAGGAGTTCTAACAACTCCTTTGACTTATGCTAATGAGGAACAATCAGCAGGAGCAGGGCAATTACACAACAGCTTTTTCCCATAATGTTTATTTTGATCCTTTGCATTTGCAAGTTGGGCGCATTTGATGACTTGTAGCTCCAGGCAAGCATGCCATGTCACTACCTGTTCATTGCCTCCTCTCTTTGCTGACTATGCTCTGACAAAAGATCAAATTGCCCCTGCCTCCCAGCTGATTCTGTTAAACCATTCAAACCAGTTGCCAATTACCACATAGTGACATAGACCTAAGCATAGCATGTTAGCATGGAGGGACAGTATTTCTCACTGGTGGCTTGAAGCGAGAAGCAGGGGTACTGAGCTGAGATCTCTTATGCCCAGAGGAGCTCCAGTATCATGGCAGATTTTGGCATGCCATGTATTCCCAACTGGAGCAGTTGTGTTAGGATTTATTCACACGCATGGTGGGTTTTGCACTGGATTGGTCAACTTTTTGTTGTGTCCCTGGGATCACCATATTGTGCTTCGGCCTCAATATGCCAATTATGGACAGAATTTGAATTCATCGGCAGAGCAGGGCGTCATCGATGGATGTACCCAGTGTGGGGCTTTAAAGCAGCTTGGAATAGAGGACATCATCCAAAGTTTGAGGATACTGTATCGAGAATTTGTACAGTAATTCTTTTTTTCTTCTTTAATAACCTTTAGCTGTGTTTGAGAACCTTGTAAAGTTATATGCAATTTTTGGGAAATACAGCCATCTCTGTGTCTTTTAGGGTTAACGACATTTGTTGTCAGGATGGAAAAATGTTGAAATTTTATATTACAGTTTGGCAGAGAAATGGAACATCAGTATATCAAGAACGATGTATTTGGAAATTTCATCCCTTCAAATTGGTCAGTGTCATCTAGTGTGCACTCTGGCTACAAATTACTATAAATGTTCGCCCTGTATGGCACACAAGAATCTGGAAATTGTTCGTTAAAAAGATGAAGTTCGTTCAGTAAAAAGGAAACTGCAATTAACAAAAATGGACTAGACCTTTTTCCCAACAATTCAATTGCTGAACGAACTTTATCTTTTTAACGAACAATTTCCAGATTCCTTTGTGCAATTCTAGTTCCCTTGTTTTGTTGCTAAATAAAATGTAACTAGGGCGATGCGGTCACGAATATGGTGAGCGGCAAAGGAGCCACAGGAATAGCACGTCATGAAAAGTAAAAAACATATATCTTTAGTTGTTGTTAAGATAGGCATTTTTATAACTTTAATATCATCTAAAAAAATGTCGCAGCATTTTCTTCTCTCTCTTGTGTGTATAGAGATGAAGACTGCACCAGCACACTGCACAACTGCTCCCCTGTCGCGGGACCGGGAAGCTGCTCAGCCACACACATCGACCCACAGCCACCGCCTCCGCAGGGGATCCCTCCGAAGGTCCCCTTCTCCCTCCTCGCTCCCCTCCTTCCTTCCTCCAAAGTCCAAACCCTAATGTCCGCCGCCGAGGACCCCTCCCGTCTCTCCGGCGAGTCCTCCCCGTCGTCCCCCACCTCCTCCGGCTCCTCCTCGCCCTACTCCTCCAGCGCCGCCGCCGCCGCTAACCTCGCCCTGACTGCATCGACCTCCGCCGCCGGCAATGACGCCGACGCCGACGTCCCCACCTCCCCGTACCTGGGGATGTACTTCGAGACGGAGGACGACGCGTACGAGTTCTACAAGGCCTACGCCGCCCGCCTCGGCTTCGTCGTCCGCAAGTCCAACAAGTCCAAGAACTCGCGGCACACCGTCACCCGCCGCCTCTTCGTCTGCTCCAAGCAGGGGTTCCGCCAGGAGCCCAAGAAGCCCCAGGACGAGGCTGCCGGTGCCGCGTCCTCGTCCTCGCCGGCGCCGGCGCCCCGGTGCCCGGAGTCGCGCACAGGCTGCCTGGCGTCGCTCACCATCAAGCTCATCCCTTCTGCCAACGCCTTCCGTGTCACCGATTTCGTCGCCAGTCATAACCACCAGCTCGCGTCCGCCGCGCCTGCAGTTTCTCTGGCCTTGCTGCCACCAAGCTCGTCGCACCACAGCATAGCCGCTGCCGCAAGCTTGCCGGACCCAAGGGATGGGCCGCATGTGGACATGCACTTTGAGACCGAGGAGGACGCATATGTCTTCTACAACAGGTATGCTGAGCACGTGGGCTTCAGTGTCCGGCGCTCCTACAAGAAGCGCAAGCGCGGGGTGATAGTGTCGCGGATCTTTGTTTGTTCCCGCGAGGGTGTTAGTGACCGTGCCAAACAAGAGGGTGGGGCCATAATCCCTGCAAATGGTGTTGCAGGATCAGCAAGCACACCTAGGCCTGGCCCGGCACCAACACGAACAGGATGTCAGGCAAGAATGGTGATCAAGATCACTCCCTGCCGGACATACCGTGTGGCAAAGTTCTTCTCAGATCATAACCATCCGCTTGCCCATCCAGAGTGTGTGCATAAGCTGCGGTCACATAAGATGAGGGCTCGAGCATATGAGCTTGGGGCGGGGGACCTGCATCGGAGGAAGCAAGGGAGGGGTGTGCAGCTCGGAGATGCTGGCGCGGCATTGCAGTACCTGGAGGAGTTGCAGGTAGGAAACCCTTCAGTGTATTACACGGTAGGGGTTGGGCCTGATGGGAAATCTGCTGTAAATTTCTTCTGGGCTGATGCGAAATCAATAATTGACTTCAGGAGTTTTGGGGATGTTGTTTGCTTTGATACAACATATGGATTGAATATCTATGGACGGCCATTTGCATTGTTTGTTGGTGTTGACAACCACAAGCAGTTACTTGTGTTTGGTGCAGCACTACTCTATGATGAAAGCATTCAGTCATTGAAATGGGTCTTTGAGGTGTTTGCTGATGCTATGCGTGCTAGGCAGCCGCAAACTATTTTCATTGATGAGCGTCCTGAGTGTGCTATTGCAGCAGCAGAGGTTTGGCCTGGAAGCAACCATTGCATAAGCGTTTGGCATATCTACCATAATTCAAAGAGGCAATTGAAGCAGGTGTTTGAAAGCTCAAAGAGTTTCAGCAATTCTTTGAGCCATTGTCTCTTTGACTATGAGGACGAGATGGAGTTCTTGTCAACATGGGAGAAGCTAATTGAGAAATATGACATCAGCGAAAGTGAGTGGCTCAGTAGGCTGTTCATGGAAAAAGAAAAATGGGCTTTACCTTATCAGAGAACCGTCTTTTCTGCTGATATCCTCACCACTCTTCAGAAGGATAGCATGATTAACGAACTGAAACGAGAGCTCAGCGAGCAAGAAGATATTTTGCAGTTCTTCAGGCGTTATGAGGCTATTTTGGAAGAGCATCGATCAAAGAAATTGCATGCTGATGTTGATGGCAATCAGGTTACTTTGCCTATCCCGTCATTGCGAATGCTAAAACAATCGTCAAATGCTTATACACCTGAAGCTTTCAAGATGTTCCAGGGTGAGTTTGAGGCTTACATGAATTGCTTGTCCTTCCCCTGTGGTGTGGTTGGCACAATCTCGGAGTATAAAATTGTGCTTGATGAGAAGCCATCAGAGAGCATTGTCAAATTTGATGCCCTAGATGGCTCAGCCAGTTGTAGCTGCAAGAAGTTTGAGGCTGTTGGAATTCAATGCTGTCATGTACTGAAGGTACTTGATCTCAAGAATATCAAAGAGCTCCCAGAACAATACATTTTGAAAAGATGGAGAAAAGATGCCCGTTCTGTTCAAATTGGGGAGGAACCTACCTATGGATCTGGCAGTGTCATGCGATCTCCCTCAGAAGCCCGATTCAATAGCATGTGCCGGTTGGCTAGCTTGATTGCTTCAAGGGCTGCCAAATCTGAGGAGGCAATGTCATACATTGAAAACCAATCAAGTGTTCTTCTGAAACATCTTGATGATATTCTACAGACAGGCTATCCGGATATGGGAAATCATGCTGTTGCTTCAAGCAGTCAAGCAATTTCTTTTGTAAACAACCAACATCCTGACCATACAGCACAAGCAGGAGCAGTTGCACAGACAACAAATGGTATAATATAATGTTTTAACATTTCCAACACATCATCATTGTGTACTGTTTTTAATGAACAGAATCACGTGAATGATGGCAGGTCTGATGGGGCTTTGATGGAACATTTGCCGGAATCACGTGAATGATGGCAGGTCTGATGGGGTGGAGCATTTACAATCCACAGTCCAAATCATATTTGCAACATTGGTAAGTAGTTAGTGTTACTTTAAGGTGATATTGCCCATCTTAAACATTAAAGAATTCACTGTGTTGCGGTGTGACTTGAACTGCAAAGGATTCAATTCACTGTGTTAGTTGAACCTCAAGTTGAGGCATGGCAGTAAGCTTAGAATTGCATATTTGTATATAGTTTCCCGAGTTCGTAATCTTTTAGATTTTCTAAGGATGCATATAAAATAGATAAAAAAATTTGTGGTAGAATAGTACCTTTTTCCGTTCCTTTGCCTGATAGATTCTTTCATTGATATGAGATTACATGTATGAGGAACGTGCTGACTTGGTCTATTGGTTTACTTCATGTCTACCCAGATTTCCTACACACATAGTGATTCCCTTCTTAATATTTGCTTGTGCATGTATGTTCTGTTATAACTAGTTTAAACTCATGTTTTGTTTGTCTACAAGATTGAAACTTTGGGGTGTTTGGGATTTTTCTCTAACAAATATTTAATTTCTCAAATATAAATGAATTATGAAATGTTGTTCTATTTTGATTATAATTATTTGAAAGTTAAGTGACAATTGGTTTGTTTCTTTGATTTCTTCAGAAGTGGTATGATTGCCGGAAATTCTCCTCAGTCGGAGTGGACAGTTGAATGGGGCTGCCTTTGTAAATTGAGTTGATCATTGGTTTAAACATGGTGTACAGTATTTATCTGTGGCCAAGTTGATGTAATTATGTTGCTAATCATATTCATTTTTTATGAACTCATGCCTTCTCTACATCAAATATCATTTTTCTCCATGCATCTTGGTGATGATTTTGTGGTTCTCCCCTGGCAAATAAGAACTACCCCTTTTCTGAAGATGGTTCTAGTTCTAGTCAAAGTGGTAAAAGAGCTGGTCGATTGTTCTCAAAACTCAGTATATTCTTCCATGAGAAACTATTGATATATAGGCATTACAATAAGTACATCGCAAGAGCGTACATGATCAGAATGCAAGGGAACTAGCTATATAATCCTGTTGTATATGCAGTTATAGCTACTGCAGCTGTACTTGGACCCCAGAATCATATGTGGCCCCTGCTGTCCAGTTCTGGGGTATTGTGCTTGTGGAAACCAGCCATTTTTGGTCGCCTCCATGTGGAGCTCCGCTGCTAAATAGCATCCTTATGTTCAGAGGGCCATTTGGTGGGGAGATAGCAGCCCATACTGCACCATGAGTTCGGTCCAGAAGCTGGCATGTCAGGTTCACAGTCTGCATTCAGTCATCAATCAACAGGTATTTAGAGCTAAACATTTCATTGTAAGTTCCCGTATTTAACTCTTTCTGAATAATGATAAAATGTCCTGCCTTTTTTCTACATGATCTACAATGTTTACTGTTTTACCTCACAAAGCTGGACTGCAATAATATCCTGGTTGCCTTGTTGATACCATATTTCAAATTCAAGATAGTAGGGGAAATGGCTGCTCTCAGTAATCTTGAATATAATATTCTTGCCTGGGTAGATACATGGAACCCTGAATTTGGTAGAAACCACGAAAAATTCAACATGCCTCAGTTGTGTCATTAACTCATTATGCAAGATCATTTATGTTGTAGATTTCAGCTTATTTGCATTGTAAATAAAGCAAGTAGGCACATTGTTCAGAGCTTAACCCATGCTTTTTATGCACGCACCTCCTGTACTCAATTCCAACATAACCAAGGTTCAGCAGTGTTGCGCCTGCATCCTTGTTCTGCCCCATCCCAGCAAAGGCGTGCTGGCTCAGGATGAAGTCAGTCCCGCCGCTTGCCCCAGAATCTGTGATCACGATTGTCACTCCACTTGGGGAGCAGTAGTAAGGATTTGTGCACCTAACCTGATGGCAGTCGCAACTCACAAGCAATCTTAGTTTGATGAAAGGAGTTATGTTTCGTAGTTTACACAATTACTGGCAGAAATGAATTCACCTGGTAGCATGCACCACAGCCTACCCCATTCCTGTATAGACTTGCTGATGCTGAAACATCTCCATTGTTGAGCGTTGCCCCAAATGCACCGTATTCACATGCTCCAGCTGAAAAATCTTTGTTAGAAACATAATTGTCCTTTGGTATTGGGTTTACTCAAATATTTACACAGAAGTCTTGTAACATAGCAAACTTTTCTCTTTAGATTGCTGCTATACTTGTTACTTACTTTCGGTCCCTCTTGTATCAGAGTTGGGGTAGTATACTGCTTTTGACACCGTGAAATTGGCATCTGCAGTAGCCTTGGAGATGAGTGCAAACAGACAAAGCAAAGCGGAGAGGCAGTTCAGGGGGAAAGCCATCTGTGGTACAGAGACAAACGAACAAGGCTAGCTGAGAAGATTGTGTTGTACGTATCTATGAGAGATGGAGCCATGTATTTATAGTGTTCAACTTGAGGTGCCTCCCCTTAGGTTGCTCACGAGTTACGAGCTGGAAACTTTTGGTTTTGAATGGATGGGGATGCCAATGCCGTTGTTGAATATGCTTCTCTGAGTGTACACGTGCCTGAGTCCTCATGAACCCTTTCTTCATTCTCTAGGAAGTAGGCGCTGTCTGGAAATTCTGTTTGCAGGGACATTGTTTTAGAAATGCTCTGTTCCCGTGTGTGTCTGGAGAGTTTGGTTTTGGAATTTGACTTTTATAACTGATAAATAAAACTTTTGTCTACGTAGAACAGGATGTCTCGTTTTTTCTAAGCTTGATCTGCCTGCACGCTAGTTGCAGTTTTGATGTTGTTGGCTGTAGGACGTGCAACCAATTTGCCCTCACATCCTGCAAATCTTTTTTTTTTGGGGCAAATCCTGCAAATCTTTGAACCGACAGATATATCCCAAACCAAAGGAGTGCTATCCTGTCTTGAAAGATTTACGAAAGGACTGATATAGGATGGCACTTGCTGCAAGTGTTCGACTTTATGGCTTTATTAATAACGGCATGTTTTGCTTAAATGCCAGGTCTAAGGTAGGTAAACCGTCTCCCCCCCTCGGCTGCTCGGGTCGTCCCCGTCTCGGGCGACTCGGGCGGCAGTGCGCCGCACCCCGCTCAGCGCCCTCCTCCCTCCTTCCCCCTCCCTGCCGCCGCCGGAGGGGCCGACCGGGTGCCTGTGCGGCCCCCAGGACGGCGGCGGCAGGGCTTCCCCGACCCTCTGCGTGCTTCTCCGGGGCGGTGGAGAAGCACAGTGCGGCCATGGCGAGGGCGACGGCGGCGCGGCGAGCAGGGGCAGATCCGGCTTCCCTTTGGCCGGATCCGGCCCCTCCCCGGCCGGATCTACGGCGGGCTGCGGCGAAGCGCCTGGTGCGGCGGTGGATCCCGGCGGGCGCCGGGTGCGGGCGACGACTGGGCCCCCTCGGTGGGCGGAGAGGCGCCGTGGGGGCGCGGCTCTACCCCTGGCGCGGCGGCCGCCGGCCCTGCGGCGCGGTGCGGCGCCGTGGTGGTGCGCGCCGTGGCGGCAGCGGCGGGCGGTGGGGGCACAACGAAGCTTCTTCTCGGCGCGGGTCGAGGTCTCGACGGCCGTGTGTCGCTGACGCTGGCCGGTGGGGGCCTTGCGGGGCAACCTGCGGGGCGCCCATCTGCCGGACGGTGGAGGCCAGGGTCGGTGGCCGGCTGCCGGCGTGTGGTCGGCCGGCGCGGGCGACGGAGCTGGCTACGCCAGCGGTGGAGAGGTGTGGTGGTGTGGCTCGGCAGCGGAGGTGAGGTTCCGGCGGCTTGGTGCGGGGGTGCGGCGGCGGCGCCACCCGGAGGGGGTCGTCAGGGCTGTGGAGTCGGCTTGTTGTGCTGGGCACATGCTTCGCTGGTTTGTTTGCTCCGTGCGAAAGCCCTCACCAGCTTCCGACCGGTGGTGTGACGACGGCGTCTACGACGTCGTTCTTCCCCGCTGGGGGCGTCACTTGCGGAGCTACATCCGGTCGCATGAGGTCTCGGGGTGAAAACCCAGTCCCGTTGGACGAGCGATGGCGGCGCCTTGGGCGTCGTTCCCTTGTTGAAGGCATCGTCTCCGAGACCCTACTCGTCTTGCAACACGGCCGTTCCGCTGTCCACGACGGCCTCGTCTGGATCGGCAACTCCGCCACACGGCAAGCTTCAAGGGTGTTGCATGGCTCACGTCGCGGCGACCGCCTCCTTGTAGAGGTTCTTGGGTTATCTCTGGGCTGTCGTCAGGCGGCTGGCAGCGGATCACGGCGGCTGGTGTTGCTTGGCAACCATCGGTGCGGTGTGGGACTTCGTCGGGACGACGGCGCTTGCGGCAACGACAACAGGGGATGACTTGGCTTGCAGCGGATCGCGGCGAGGGGCTCAACGTCGTTGGGTCCTTTGGTGCGGTGCATCGTCGTTTGATGGCGCAAGCGACCTTCCTTGATCCTCCGGCTTGGCGGCGGTGGTAATGCGCGAGGGCTACGCAACGAGGTGTTGTCGACTTGAGGCGGTGTCTCATCTGTTTGTCTGAGGCTTTGGGAGCGGGGCTCCTCTGCTGACCACCTTGACGGCGACCTTGGGAACGAATCCGGAGCAGGAGTTTGTGGCGGGCGAGGCATGGCCCCCGCGCACGAGAGAGGGGGTGTCCAACGGCGGATGCGGCGAGGCCCCCGCGCGTTGAGTTGTGGCTCGGATTCGGTGCTTTCTTTCCGTCAAGGTGGTGGGCTTGTTGCAGCGGCGCTGCGGCGGTGAGCACCGCATGGCGGTGGCTTTCTTGGTGTGGCGGCGTCTGCTCCCACTGTCCTCATTCAGCGTTGTTTCACGTTGATTGTTTCGGCAACTGTATTTGCGCGGTGTTGGGCGGCAGCTGCAGGATGCTTTGCCTTCGTTGCTGGCTTGGTGTATAGTGTGCGGCTGTGTTGATGACCCAATCCAACCGGCCAGTGAGTGTAACCCGTGTTGATGTCCCAATCCAACCGGGCGAGCGTAGTTAGCTTTTTTTCTCTTTCTTTTGTTTTCCTGCCTATGGTCTCCCAGGACTATAGGCTTGTATTTCTTCTGCTTTATCAATGAAACACGCACTGTCTGGTGCGGTTCGTTCAAAAAAAAATATTGTGACATGTAAGATTAAGCTTAAGCATACTGTAGTTCTTTGGAAGCCACTTTGTTTTGCGGCCGAATATGTTTTCACGCTGCAAAAACAAAGAGCAAATATAGCATGGTTCTCAAGGATAATACGGGATTGGACACAGTACAGATACAAATAGATAAGGATAGTGTCACATATCAAATACTCCCTACGTCCCAAAAACAACTTACAATTTGAAACGGAGGAAGTATTAGTCATTAAGTATTCAGATTTGATACTAATAGGATTCAAGAAAGATTTTTCACCCCCTTGATACCAAGCATCAATCTAAAGGGAAAAAAACTCAACGGTCGATACATGCACACAATCTGAAGTAGAATTTTCCAAGAACAATACGTGGAATGCACACAAACAGATCTCACGGGGTTTTTTTTTTTTTTGGCATTGTGGCCTATAAAAGATTGTTTTTGTTTGTTAGATTAACCTGAGAGTGCCTTACCGTTTGTTGTGACGACTGGTGAGCATCACATCAATAAAAATCTCCCAGCAACGTAAATAAACAAAAGAAATGAAATGGCCAGTTATATTTAAATATATGATGTTGAAGTCTTTTTTTTTTGCAAATATGTTTAAGACTAATTAACGTGTCCTAAATGACATTTTAAAAATAAAGGGAGTAATAATAACCAAACTAACGAGCGTTACCAAACCACGTAGGAAGTTGACAGCCATCAAGCAGGCTGCAGTCGGGCATGCTGCGACCCAACATTGCCAGCTGTATCAACGGAGAAAAAACAAGGAACAGAGGACGAGACTTGGATAAAGAGGCGCGAGATGCTTCGCGCAGAGCAAGAAAGTTGACCAGGTTCGGAGAGGTGTAGACAGCAAATCGTCCAAGCCATCCCTCCCCTTTTGGAGAGGGGCCAAGTGCTTTCCTGCCAACAAGATGTTGAAAGAAACAGGCGCAAACCGTTTCTGCACAGTGCACGCAGAAGTCCATCGACATTCTTCGACAGGCAAATATCCAACACAACCCACTGCACCTATGAACCCATCGAAGAATATTGCCTTCCCCCCAAAAGATTGACAAAAAAAAAGTGTGATAAAAATTTGAACAACTCACCCCACTGAAAATGTTTTTTTAAGCAAGTCACCATAAGCACAAAAATCAACAAGATAACCCGTGCTCGAGCGAAAATAAGTATATACTCAAGTCCACAGCTTTACCATAAAACCCAAGTATGAACCAGATCCAAATCTAGGCATCTTCACATCAGTGGTTTGATCAACTCAGGTTGGCAAGATTAAACCAGGCTGGCTGCTACGAGAGACCACGCAACAAAAAAGGAATTCTCCATTGAACCACAATGTATCTTCGCCTACATCGCATCATAGCTGACATGGATAGCACATTAGCACTACTAGAACTCAACTAGCCAAATGGCAATGTGTGCATAGGGTGGCATGAGGTAAGAAACAGTAACAGCACGGTTTGCCTTACCCTTTGTAGTGCAGTTCTGGAACAGTTCCTATCTCGAGGGGGAAAGATCTGGTAAAGTGGCGTGTTCCAGGGAATTAACAGCTTGCTCACACCATCGGTTGTGCAAATGGAGTTCCATGAACAGGACTGCTACAGACCTGAACTGGCCAGGATGTATCAATCCACCATCGGGTCGACACGGACCGCCACTGTGGACAGCAGACAAGTCGTAGCAGCGAATTGCAAGTACTGATGAGACTAGAATACCCTTACAGCTGGCATAACAGCAAACTATAAAGAAAGAGGCAAGCATAAAAAAAAAGTTGACAAATAAGCAGCCAGAACTGAATGTCACAGGTAAACTGATGGCTTTATTACTTGATCTGTGTTTACTAAACAATACACAGCATATTGACGTTCGAGAAAAAATTGGAGTTCCAGTAATGCTGCAGCTGACATTTGAGCTAGGAAAATGTTTAGCTCATTGGAGGTGCGTCAGGAAACAGAGCCAGACTGTAGGTGCCTCTGGTAGTACTAAATTCATACGTGGCAGATGCACGAAAACAATCAAGGCTGCTTGCTTTATAACTAGCATACCTACACTTCTGAAGTAACATACAGAGTGCAGCCTAAAGTAAATTGTACATGATCATTGAACATATGTGAAATAGCAAACAGACCTCTCTAGTCTGTCTTGTATATTATTGTTGGGTAGACAGGACTCCACATGTTCGTCTTGACATATTCAACAGTTTCTTCCTGTATCACAATGAGTACAAGGTCAACAAAGTAATATGTAATATGACCATAATGTACTTTGCCCGGGAAGTGGAGAGATTAACCACCTCACTGAGTCGAGCAAGCTCACGTGCATCCATGTCACGGTATCCCTCAGCTATATCCTCTGCTACCGCCTCCCGCACAACTGCTGCCGCCACCTCCTTAGTGATGTCACGTATTCTGCATGTACAACACATTAGAAGGCATAGAATACAACACAAACAGGAAAATAGGAATTAGAATTACAAAACCTGGAGGTTGGAGGATAAATTATCCCTTGGAGAACCTCCTCTTCTTCCATGTATGAAGCCAAACTACAGTGAAATTTGCATAGTAATGAAATCAGCTATAGATGTACATAAGTAACCCGATTGTGTTGCAAGGTGCTTGGAGGTCAAGAGTCACCGTTCCGCTGCAGCCTGCAGCATTCCATCAGAGATAACCCGAGCACCAGATAGAAGGGTTCCTAGCCCTATTCTGCACAGCCATGAACCCAAAAATGAAATCATAATTTCACAAGAATAAATTCAATTGCATAGCATACAGATAATGATCTAACCCGGGAAAGAGGTACATGTTGTTCCCTTGATTGGAGTGACCGATCTTCCCATCACCTGTAAGAATCTTTAATGGCTGAGTCTAATATAAGAAAGAAAAAATTGAGATCCTACAAACTGAAAATGAAAATTGCATATGAATATGAATCATGATGACTATGAGTGGGAAGAGGTACCAAGATCCACATCCTGGAATGGGCTTCCACTAGCAAAGATGGCTTTTTCGCCCAGAATTGAAAAGACTTCTCCAGGTGTACACTCAGCTACAGATGGAACGAGTGCAGAATTAGTAAGAGAAGTGACAAATAATAAACATCTGAGCAAAATTACAAAGCACAAACCGTTCTTAGTTGGGTTTGACATTGCGAAAATTGCCGGTCTCGAAGAGGATGAATCTTTTAGTGCCTCTAGAACCTGAAGGTACAAGTACCCTATGATGAGCATCCACTTCAACATTTTGTAGCTTTTCAAAATCTACAAATGGTGGGTACAGCATCTAGAACACAGTAATCGACTTGTCATGATGCAAGGTCTACAGCTTGGGACAAGCATAGGATTTGTAGGAGGCTTCCCCCACCCCCCCTAAGTTGCAACTATTTGATAAGTGTAATTTGAAGAATTGTTTGTTTGAAAGTAACCTTCCCCATTAAGAATAGATGGAAAAGGAAATTTTCTGCAGATTTGGTATATGTTTGTAATCTTTAAAGTTGATTTTCAAGCCAGTGGCTCTTAGTTGGATATCCTCTGTCATTCCCTTAACATGCAACTAACCTCCTTCGAGAACAAACCACCAACTGCAGATAATCCAAGTATGACATCAGGTTTCACCTTTTTAACCTGCACAACAGACAAGGTACCAAACAAAATATTCCGTGTCATTCTAATGTTATTCATTCATGAGCTGAAGTCCACTTCGTTAAGTCAAATTTGAATTTTTTTTTCTAACATATATACATAAACTGAGAATTAAAATATTTCCTAAATGTTAATCTTCAAAGGAAAGCTAGAAAAGTTTCAGACAAGAAAATCCAGAATAACAGAAAACCGCAAATAGACTATTAACTGAGCCATCTAACATCACATGAAAGGGCATTAGCTCTGGACAACAGATAAACAGTATTAAAAGTCGTAAGGCGGTGTCATTTTGTATGTGGTGCTGCATCACAACAGTGAGCAATGGATACTCCTTAGTATTTGTTATGGAGAAATACTAAGTTTATTCACCAAAACTTTTGAAACCTAGATTCACACTTTGGTCTCCTTGGAAAGTGTGATAATAAAGAAAAGCTTTGGCAATAAGTTAAAAGTTGCAGTAATGAATCGGGTCCATATTAGAAAATTCTTTTGGGAATACATATCCCTTCGCAAATTGTGGCAATTCATCCTTTAAGAATTAGTTACCAGTTATCATGCGTATAACAGCATAATGTACAAGATTAGACAGTACCACTTCCACTAAGCTTGCCCCCTCACTTAGGCCCTGGTGACCAAGCTCACTTTTTCTCCTAGCAAAAGACCGTGCATCTGGGTCGATGTCTGCACGGTCTTCTGTTATTAGACCCTGCATAATGAAAAAGGCAAATCAGTTCTGCTGTTCATAAAGTAGGACAACTGGTTTGTGCAGAACTTAGCCAAAAAGAAAGCCCCCCAAAAAATCTAGGTCGCATTTTTTGCGGGGGAAAACTAGGTCACATTCTGAATGATTGGGTATAGCTAATTAATTGTTACATGAGCAAGGAGGCACTCTCACTAACATGATAGAAACAATAGTGTTGATCTAGTTAACTTTCTTAGAGCATATGAGGACCCATGCATTTTTTATACTTAGATTATGATTCCAAATACAGGTGGTATGGAATGGATAGGATAAAATAATAGGCAACCCTGCAAATGTGTTAATCGTTAAAGGGTTCTTGGTTATCCAGCTTACATGGGCATCAACTATCCAGAATTGGCTCCTTGCACTCTCAAAAGCAACATCATTGTTGCCCAACATTCTTGCCATGGTTCTGCTAGCAGCATTCACCACTCCAATACCAGCACTGCAAAACGTAAAATAGTGTAGAGGTAATACTTCTTTTACAAGAATAGCACAGTGTTAACATTACTCGTATTTCCAAGATTCTTTCTGAACTGAATATGCTAACTAATAAGTTGTCTGAAAAGTAACTGCCGATGATGCCATGAACCACTTAGCATGTATATTCTAATTCTATACTGAGTGAAAAAGGATTGAGAGCATTCTGACCTGCCAGCACCAGCAACAACAATCCTTTGCTTTGGGAAATCTATCATTGGCCTCCCTTGTGCCCGTACAGCTCCTAAAAGGCCAGCTATTGCAACACCAGCAGTTCCCTTTGCACACAAAGAACAGTCATTTCAAAGTTTAGTGAGCCACCGTTGTAGACATGAAACAAACGCTAGCCACACTAGATCAAATTTGCTCACTTTGATGTGGTATAAACTATGCATCAAATACTGCTTAGTGCTTACATATTCAGAGGTATTCATGAACTAAAAATCACAACAAAATGAATTTTCGCAGATGCCGTATGTTAGCCAGCGTCACAAAGAAAATACAGAGTTCATATGTCACAAAGATAAAGAAACCTAAGGAACATCTAAGAAACAAATTTGCACTAACTAGGACAGACCTGAACATCATCATTGAACATGCGATAAGTATTTCTGTAACGCTGCAACAGCCTAAAGGCCCATTTACTTTGGAAATCTTCAAACTACAAAATCACAAGGAAAGTATTTGTGAAATCGTTCCGGATTGAACATTATGTAATGAAAAGTTTAATCAAATGAAGCATAGAATGACAAAACAGCACCTGTACAATAACATTAGGCCAGCGAGTAAAAACAGCTTCCATGAATTCATCAATAACTGAGACATATTCATCTCCCTCAAGACGGTGCTCTTGTAGCCCAAGATCTGGATTATACGGAATTTTAAAAAAGTTGGAATCACATGACAGATTTTTCCCAATATCTAGCTAAATATCCAGTGTATCCACAGTTTGAAAAAGTGTCGCTATATGCATTAGAAAACATGGAAAGTTATCGCATTTGCTACATGTTCTTTTACTTCATGTTTTGAGAGTGACCACATTGTTTCATATGACAAATATGTGAAAACAAAGCTAAGAATTTGATGGACAAATAAATACTGTAAATATCGTAAACCCAGGACTAGAAATATCAACCAAGATCTTACAAAGAGGATCCTTAAGGAGCTTCTCATTGTTCGTTCCGACATCAATCATAACAGGAAGAACCTAGAAAAGGTAAGAAAGAAATTGAAGTTACGAAATAGAAATGTCTATTTGAATACATGAAAGTAAATAATAAGCATGTAAAAAGTAAGAGTAGATCACTTGAAAGTTTCATTTTCTACAAAGCTGGCTCCACAAGCTATTGTTGTTTCATTAAGAACACATGGTTCCAATAAAGTGGAATTCTAATATGGGGAAAATCAACTAAGATGTCAAATAGCTCTTTAACTAATATCTTGAATGGACATGTTTCTTTGAGAGTTTTTAAATTATCAGATTAAATCCATCCAAATAGCGACACAAGAACAATCTCAATCCTTGAAAGGTTATATCACATGAGTACTGTGTCATTTGATTGCTGAAAATTAGGTCAATTTACTGTACGTTTTTTTTGGGGGGGGGGGGGGGGGGTCTGAAATGTCCTAGATAACCTTTCAACGTACCCTTTGAGGATTTATTCCAGCAGCAGCAACATATAAATCCAATTTTCCAATAGCAATGCCAATACCATGCACCCCAAGATCACCGAGGCCCAAAATCCTGCTTCCATCAGTCACTACTATCATGTCAACCTGCAAAAGATTGACCAATTAACCAATTTTTTATTTGTTTGGAATTGTAAGAATTTTCTTCAGATAATGTTGTCTTTTTAGATCTCCAAAGGCAAAGGACTGAAAAGTAGACTACCTGAAACCAACTGTAATATCAATTAGTAAGTGGATACTGTACAAGCACTGATGCATACCTGATCAGCTGGCCAATTGTACACCATGGACATCATCTCCCCACGATCTTCTGAACTAAAATACATTCCCCTAGGCCGCCGAAACAAACCACTGTAGTTTTGGCAAACAAGTCCAACGGTTGGTGTGTAGACAATAGGCGCATACTCCTCAATATTATCTATTAGGACCTAATAGACAAAAAAATGAGATAATATAAGACAACCATTTTGAAAAGGTGGAGAACTGGTATGATTCAACTAGTTCCAACCAGCTATGTTTGATACTTCAGTAGCAACAAAGTTAATACAGAAGGTGCATAACCACCGCATAATGAGGGTGTCAACCAAATATATTGTACCTTGTAGTACATTGTTTCATTCCGGTCATGCAATCTATTGAGGATGCGCCATTTTGCTAATGGATATGTATCAGACGGCCCATCTCGTGTGTATTTCTGAAGCCGTTTCAGATCAAGCACTGTAAACAAGTACAATAAGAATAGAAAATTAAATTTGCAGGACACAGTTACAGTCAAATTGTGTAATACTCCCTCCGTTCTTAAATATATGACGTTTAGGACAAGAAATTTAGTTCATTTTGAACTAAATTTCTTGTCCTAAACATCATATATTTAAGGACGGAGGGAGTAGTTCCTTTCCCAAATGGCCTCTGATGCATCTCCTCTAGTTCTAGCTATCAATAAGAATGTGCAACTTCTGCAGTTAAGCTTTCATGTGGTAAATATGGTATACTTCATTGCAACTTTTTGGGATGCTCTTCTGTCCCTAGCTTCTAGAGAAATTTGAGCGTATAAAAAGACCTCTCAGCCTTTCTACATACAGTCACAGGATGCTAGCACCCCTCGCATCCTAACCAATTGGAGTATCAGCTGAACTTGCTCAATCTCCAGACCTCGACCTAACCCCCAGGAGATTGATCTGACACCAAAGCCACCGCCAAACACCACATTCCATTCCCACACTACAGCGGCCGATCCAATTAGATCCCGCGGCCGATTCATGCTTCAAGTGGCGAACCCAAAAGCCAGCGCAAGCAACCAGGCGGCTGATCGGGACGGCGGGACACGTACTGAATCTGTCGATCTGCTGCTGCGAGGAGACGACGTTGGGCGGGAGCAGGCCGCGGAGGCCGAGGCGGTCCCTCTCCGTCACCGAGAACGCGGTGCCCTGCAGCAGCCAGCAGCATCAGAAAGTTCAGAACCCACCGAAAAGGCGCGACCGGGTCAAGTCAGGGAGCGCCACCGCCCCGCCGCGAGCGCCCGGGCGGGACGGGACGGGAGCGGAGCGGAGCCGAGGCATACCCGGTTGAACCAGGGGTCGTGGAGGATGTCGGGCCCGCGCTTGTGGAGGACGACGGGGCGGTGGCACTCCGCCGTCACGTACTCCCGCGGGTGCTGGGAGAGGAGGAGGTGGAGGCGGCGCAGGCGGTCGGGGGCGAGGGATCGCCGGAGACTCCGCGAGATGGACGCCATCCCCGCGCCGGCGGCTGCTTCCCGGGGAGGCTCTGGCCGGTGGCGTCAAGTGGTCCTGGGTACCAGCGGGACGGGGGGAGTGGAGCTGCAGCGCTCGACGGTGCTTTTGCGCGAATTATTCTCCGGCGCGTGCGTGGGGCGACCGAACGAGGGCCGGGGGGTTTTTTGCCGGTCGCGGTCGCGGCTGCCCCTGCCCGGTTTGGTTCGCTGACGGACGCGCTCGCTGCCGACAGCGAGGAAAAGGAGTGAGATCTGCCCGGTTCTTCGTACGAACGGCTTCGGATCGATCAGATGCAGCGCAAACCGCAAAGCGATGCTCGTCCAAAATTAAGTTATTCCGATGAGAGAGAACTATAACCTATAAAATAATTTTTTTTTATAAAATCATAGTAGTTTAGAACAGAGGTGATCTTCATGATTTTATTACAAGTATAAATTGTACTGACAAAATACTACTCCAATCCAACCGTTCTAAATTGTAGATCGTTTGATTTTTTCTAGAGTTATAGGTATTATTATGCATTTAGATACACGGTACATCTAGGTGCAATATTTCGTCCTCTTAAATAAAGTGAGCTTATAAAATGAAATTAATGGTCATTGTATTTGAATAATAATACTTTTATGGGAAATAACAATATTGCAATATGCATGCTATGTTTCAATAAAATTATTTTAAGGTGTAGTTTGACTCGGTGTAACCTTCAAAAGTAGCTTTATGTCCTTATGTACTTCACAATATTTATGGCATAGTTTGACTCTCCATAACATACAAAACTTGATTTTTGATTGTAGATGTTTTGGTAAAGTTGCAAAAAAGATCTTTACAACCATAAATATTTCTACAAAGTTTCTTGAGTCATATAAATAGGAAACATAGTGGTGAGCATCCTACACAAATGAAGACGTCACACCTAAAAGGTGTGGCTACCCATGAAGGGAGAGAATTGACGTGACTTTGGGTGAAGAGGCCTAGTATTTTTTCACAAAAACTTGAGCCAAAGCTGAAGTCACCAGCCATCCCACGCATGTTGGGAGAGAATTATAAATGGCAAAATCAAAGGGCATCTACCAGCAACTATGTAAGAAATAACGGAAGTCCTATACAAAGGTATGTGGTGAATAAATTGTCAATGAGCAATTGTGACATTTGACGCTTAAAAGGTTGTTCTAATGAAGATAACACATTGCAGATCTAGCGATAGGAGTATAAAAGGGTAGGCGCCTCCCTCTTCCTAAGGCCAATTGTAACTAGAGAAAGATAGAATGACATGAATCAGCAAAAAAGTTCACACTTGACCTTATCTTCACCATAATATTTGTAGAAAATAAAAAACTTACTAACCTGAAACTAAAAAAAATACCCATTTTTTCTTTAAAATGATGGTAGTGACTAGTACTCTCTCTATTTTTTGACAGTCATATTTCAAAAAAAAATATAAATGTTAGTTATATTTTCCATCCACATAAATCATGTCTTTAAAGTGCATCGACAATGAAAAATCATTGTGGCGAAACATTGAAGCACTAAGAAGATGCTTGTTATCATCAATTACTCCCTCCATCCCACATGACAATCAGAAGATCGCTACCTACCCAGCTAGATCTCGATCCAAACAAGAATATATATGGTAGCTTAACAGTTAACACAACTTTTACTAAAAGTGGATTATCACCACGGATGATAATTGGAGTGGACCGAGTGTTTACACTGTTTTTTTTAGTAAAGAGAGCTTTTATTGATTAAGTCATAATAGAGTTACAATCTTTGCATACAAATTGCATGATACACTCAGGAATGACTCTCAACCATATTGCCGAAGAATTAACTCGGCGACCGTGTTGACTTAACTCATGTGCAATTGTGTTCTGACTTCTCTTCACATCTCTATATTACGAAACCAGGGACCAAGCTCGGGCCGGAGAAGCAGGCCACGTCGCCTGCAAAACATCGACCGTCGGATCTTGATCGGAGGGCTCAAAACGCGTGAAAAATCGTTTTCGTGGTTACTGTTCATCTACTGTACATGCTTTTTGCTACACGCACACGAGAAACGTACCCAGAAGATCAAAGTAAGCCCTTCTTCTTTGTAGAAAATTTCCAGAAAATTCGTAAATAAACTAGAACGTACCTAAATATTTTCTGCCTCTTCTTCATCATTAAAAAAACCAATAGAATTTCTAAATTCCTCTTGTTCGCATTTCGCTGATAAATTTAGCAACTCTACCATTTGAAGCTCATATAATAATCACTACAACAATAAAACTCACCTCACTACCGATTACTCCACTTTTTTTTCTCTTATTGATATAGAATCAACAAACATAGTAATAACCACCTCAGATAACCACAAACAATCAACAACCAAATATTCAAATTACACACCATTCCTTCATAAAAAAACAACAACAAACAGGTTGTTACAACATAAACGGATCACCAAACTAACTCAAAATGGTACGCACTCCACACAGATACATGATACACAAACATAAAAGTTACAACATATTTTCCCATATACATCGGGGTCGCACCTACTATCATCGCTAAAATATACAGTACTCAAATCTCCAAATTATACACCATTGCCTCCAAACAAAAAAAAAAATCAACCAACAGTTCGTCGCAGCAAAAACGCATAATCAAACTGTCTCAAAATGGTAAACACCCTCCCTAGTAAAAAATTAATCAACAATTGATCCAAACTTGTACACAACTGGTCTCACTCTACGAGACCGTGCGGCAACGTCGCGCGTTATTTCTAGTGTTGCAACTTAATTTGACCTATCCTGGACATATACTCCGTTACATCTGAAATTCAAGGAGCTCAACTTGAACGATTCCTTTCATCTGATGACAAAGTTCTTATACAAGTGGTGTTATCTGAATGATCGGCCCTTAACATCATTCCACAACTAACCTTAAACCTTCACAGCAAGCTGCAAATTCAACCTCTTCAACAGATTGACAGTCAAAGAATAAACGCCAGGCTGAAATTATAACTTCCCCTTGTGGTTCCTTGCAACAGCACTTGTACAAGTCTGCCCAGTTGCATCTATAAAACTTGTGTCGACATTTAATTTCAGCCAACCTTGTCCAAGAGGATTCCAAGTAGCTACTGGCCGGGATGCTTTTGCAATATCATTTACTGCTAATTCTTTAGCTTTGTTTGATTCACCGATGATCCGTTTATCTTTAACATCTTCCAAAAACACATCAGACTGCTGAATTGACAAATTATTCAGCATCGATTCAATTAACCTTACTAGATCTTTAATAGAGAAAGATGTGACTCCATGTGTGAGGTCATTACGTACCGACCAATTTTTCCAAAGAGATAATATTAAAGCGGGCTTAGCATTCTCCGGAGTATTATCAAGGACGATTAGAAACTACTTAGGACTCGTGTATTGACCATATAATCAAGTGTTTGCACTTTTCGGACCATATAATCAAGCTCATTCAAATCTTGTGCATTATCCATTTTGTTTTTGCACAAAATCGAATTGCTAGTGTGTCAGCGTTTGCCGAGACACATGGGATTTTTATTCAGCGCTGTATCATTTTCTTTATTTCAAGGAAACAAAAGAAAAGACTTTCGTGCCATTTGCCCTCCGGTCCGGCCGCCTTCTCCGCGAAGCGCGTAAACGGCGGGCACCAATCTCGGAGGCAAACGACCAGACGCGCAAGGCGAAGGGAGGGGGGAGCGCAACACTCGCGAGCGAGAGAGAGACAAGGGGGCGGACACACACACGCCGACCGCGCGAGCGAGCGAGAGAGATCCCCCTCTCCCCCGCCGGATCCGATCTGACCCGACCTGACCTCGCCCGCCGCCGCCTGCCCGTGGGGAGGGAGAAGAGGAGGAAGAGGACGAGGAGGCGGAGATGGCTCCCGTGTCGGCGCTCGCCAAGTACAAGCTCGTGTTCCTCGGGGACCAGTCCGTCGGGAAGACCAGCATCATCACCCGCTTCATGTACGACAAGTTCGACAACACATACCAGGTACGACGCCCCGCTTGGGGTTCTCCTCTTCCCTGATCGATCCCTCGCGTGCTGCTGTGTGATCCCGCCGCGTCGAGGCTGGGATAGTGGATCCGACCGGGCGGGCCAGATCCAGCGCCGGCGGGTCGTTATCGGTGTGATCCGGGGAAGGGTGGGTGATCTATTCTGTCCGGATGGGATCGGTTGGTTCGGTAGTTAGTCTAGTCGTAAAAAAAACTCTTCATCTTTTTTACTAACCAATGGAATGCTCATGATCACTGATCGAGGAGGATGAATTGACTTTGATATACTTCTGCTACCGTTTTGCTTACATGTGAGGCGAAATTTGCACTGCTCTAAACGGTCTGGCTCTAGGTGCCTAGCAACTATTAGGTGATAATTGCTAGAGCCTTTCAGAACAATGATAATTTGTGCTCACCTTGAAAGTGCTAGAAACTGGTCGCGTGAATGGTATGTGATGTGGTTTTTTGGGGTGCCTGGGGCCAAATATGTGTCTGTACTGGGACAGAGATTGTGGTGTGAATACCTGTCCTTAAGGAAGGTGAAGTGTTTTGCTGTCCTAAGAGGCTAGTTTGACATTGGACTTCCATCATATCTATGGGCTTGCCACTTCACATTGGCATGGCATTATAATTCAGATTCATCAGGACTTGAAAGCCTTTAAGATTGTATGTTTGAGTCTCAACTAGTGACTGCTTTATATGCATTTTATGGTGTGATGTATGGTTATTGGAGTTGTTATGTTATTTTAGCATTTAGCCAAGTGTTACTTCTTTGTTGCATTTATTCCTGTAACAATGAATGGCTTATTAGAGTAATGTTGATTTGTTTATTGAGAGTTGCTCAATGTTCTATGCTCTTGCATGCAGGCTACAATTGGTATTGATTTCCTGTCGAAGACAATGTACCTTGAAGATAGAACCGTGAGGCTCCAACTCTGGTATGATGACTATTGCTGCACCTGTTAGTCTATATCCCATTGAGATCTACTGACTGCTGGCCTTGTGTATCAATTCTTTTCCTGCAGGGATACAGCTGGTCAAGAAAGATTCAGGAGTTTAATTCCAAGCTATATCAGAGACTCCTCAGTTGCTGTCATTGTATTCGATGTTGCAAGTAACCTCTCTCTCTCTCTCTCTTTCTATCCGCTGATCATAAATCCACAAAAATGCTGCACATAGCGATTTTCTTTAGAAAATTTGGATATCAGAATGACTAGGAACTTTATCTTAGCTATTTTTCAATTAGATCGGTATGCAAAAGTCTTTAATCTTAGCTTTATTTGTTCCATACTGTAGGCAGGCAGTCTTTCTTAAATACATCAAAGTGGATAGAGGAAGTTCGCACTGAGAGGGGCAGTGATGTCATCATTGTGCTTGTTGGGAACAAAACTGACCTTGTTGACAAAAGGTGGGTGGTGTTTACATTGATGTCTGTTTTCTATTGGTATTTTCAATTGTCCTATCTGTTGTTTGATTTTAAACCTTTAGCTTTTATGCGATATTAGACATTTTTCTCCATATGTCTTTTGTGTTATCCACTATCGTACTGGAAATGGCAGTTTGGATAACACCATTCTAATTGTATTCTGTATTTTGTTGGATGATATCCTTAACTTTTTGTGATTCGGAAGAATACTGCTGCTGTCATGTGGGATCTGGGCCCTCGGCCCATTCTCCCTGAGAATCACAAATCTTGGGGTAGCACTTGGCAAAACAACTCTTAACCAAATTTTCATAATTCCCTGTTTCTGTTTGTCTCCTGTTGCTCTTCTACACATTGCGGTGTTACCCAATATGATTATAATTACTAAATACTTTCTCTGATCCCAAAAATATATGTTCGTTAGGATATTCTCATAGTCTTCAATATTGCACTAAGACCAACAATGTCTATAAGAATATCATGTTCTAAATATTATATGTTATGGAAGTATAATCTGTGATGAATAACATGAAGCTTGCATTTTCCATCAATATATTTTTTCTGGTTGAAGCTAAAAAAGGTTGGATTAGGACAAGGTCAAATGGACATTAGATTTGGCATTTGTGGGAGTAGACACTTGAAACTAGGTTTGCAAGGGTGATATATAAGTCCTAAACTGCAAAAGATACCTTGAACAAGATGCTCCAGATAGTGCTATGTTAGGCAAGTAAATAAGAAATAAAAAATGAAATCACTAATGGCAATCTTTATCTCCCAACTGCCTGTTGCTTCTAAGCTATGAAGTCGAAAAGACAAGCTATCAAGCAACTTATGGTATTTGGTGCTGCAATGATGGCTGTTGCAGCATAGATTGTCACATAACCCGAATTCTTGTGCCCTGAACCCTTCCAGACAAATTTTTTCACATTTATGCTACATTTCTAAATCATAGAAATTTAGATCCCTTCCAAAAAAAATTGAATCCTAAAACCTTATTAGTTATAATGTTTGGTGCAAGTTTGGTGCATTTTATTAGAACCTCACATTTCTTCATTCAGTTTTTGTACTCTTGACTCCTTTGCTGTTATGTGCTAATATGGACGCTGATATATGTGAAGCTTTGCTTTTTCTTTGGTCTGAGGTCTACGCATATATGCCACCTATAATTATTGCTCAATATTTATATGCATGTTTCTGTTTTCATTTGAACTGGAATCTGGTTTGTATTGATATGCGATATGCTGTTGCATTTACACTTTTAAAAGCTTTCTGTCTTTAAGCGTGCTTATTGTCAGCTTGGCTAAGAGTGGACTAAATTACTGATGGTCGGTCCCGTACAGTCAGTATTCGTTGAGGTCTTAATGTAACCTGAAGAACTACTGGGCTCTTATATTCTTGCTGAAATCCTGTTGTATCTCATGGAACAGACAAGTCTCGATAGAGGAAGGGGAAGGCAAGGCAAAGGACCTTGGTGTGATGTTTATTGAAACCAGTGCTAAAGCTGGGTTTAACATTAAGGTATGCTTCATAAATGTCTCATAGTATTGCAAGTTTGTTTAATATAGGATAACATGCTTGTAGAACTTTGCAATATTTTTTTCTCAGAAGTTCAAAGTAGTGTGCTTTTCTTTAGGAAGGATTTATATTTCTTTGTTTGCCAACCTACTTGTTTGTTCTGCAGGCTCTGTTCCGTAAGATTGCGGCTGCACTTCCTGGGATGGAGACCCTCTCATCAGCAAAGCAGGAAGACATGGTTGACGTGAACTTGAGGTCCGGCAATGCAAACTCGTCCCAGTCTCAGGCTCAGGCTGGGGGATGCAGTTGTTAGTTGCAGCCCCTGACACTTGCTGTTCATGATCTTGAGACCCTGAGCGTTGGAACACGTCATCTCTGCTGTTTGTCTCAGGAAGGAGAGTTGATTCTCTCGCCAGTGAATCTCACCATAGTATTTACCCGGTGAACGGACCATTTGCGTTGGAACGATACGTTTTATGAGTTTTCTAGTGTTATTTCCTCAGTGGCCTAAGCTAGCAACAGTGTATAGATGGGTTGGCACTGTGAACTCCTACCATTCGAGTTGTTGGGTATTAGAGCTAGTGATTGGTTCATGTTGCACTTATATATTTTTCATCTGTCTTGTTGCAGTTAGCTTGAGTCCTGTTTTCTTATGTGTACCAAACATGTATTGGAATTTTTGTAAGCTATAATAAGTTATGCACGGCAATAGCCAAATGATATCCCATATATTTGACCGTTGCAATGATTTGCTTCGAAAAACAGTTAACATCCTCTAACTTTCAACCTCTACATGAGCCATTGCTATTTGGGACCCACTGAACTTGGGCCCACATGGCAGTGACTCAAGTACTGGAGTCGGGGACAGTGGAATCTCCGGCGGCTGCGGCCATCGCAACTCCTCTTTTTTTTGAAATGGGGCCATCGCAACTCTTTAGATTGTCTCCAGCGGATACCCTATCCCCTCCGAAATCCTCAAAATGAGGAAGGTACGGGTACTGTGGCTGCTCCAGCAGCAGCCAAAGACCTGCTGCAAAATGCGAATCGCACTCCGGACACTCTCATTTTTGGGATTCTCTCTCTTTCTCTCATCTTAACTGCCGCCTCTCTCCTCCTCCCGCACGCCTCCCCGCGTCCTCTCTCCCACGCCGCCACCTCCCCTTCCCGTCCCTGCTCCCTCCCCACCCTGGCAGCCCGCCCTCCCAGCGGCGGAAGACGGCACGCGCGGAGGCCAAGGCGAAGGCCCCTCGGACGTGGAGGCCAAGGCGAAGGCCGGGAGGGCCTTCCTCCGCCGCGAGGGCTTGCGAGGGGCGGTCGGCGATTGGTGTCGGATCCGTCGCCACCTAGGCCGCCGTGCGAGATCGGCCGCGTGGGAGGGTCGATCTGTCGCCGGCGCGCCATCCCCTGCTCCCACCGCCGCCCAGGCTGCCGGACGAGATCTGCCGCAGGGGAGGGTCAATTCGGCGGCCGCGGGCGACAGGGGCGCGACGACGGAGGGACCTCCCTCTCCCGCAGCATGCCCCTGGACGCCCTGTAGCATGCCCCCGCGGGCGGCGACGCGGAGCCCTGCTCGTTTGACAACACAGCGGCGGCGGGGCCGAGCGGGAGAAGGTGCTGCCGACGACGATGCTCGATTCGGCCGGCGACGCTCGATGTGGACGCCTGCGTCGGCGGCGGTGCCAGCGGAGCTTGCTCCTCCTTCCTCGTCTTCGCTCCACCCCGTGCTCCTCCTTCCCCGTCCTCCGCCTCCGCCCCTCCTCGAGCTCCCTCTGCCCGCGGGAACCAACGGCCTCTGCGGGATGCGCGAGGGATGCGCCTGTCTGCTGTGAGTTAGTCTTACAACGGCTGCGGCTGTTCGTTTGTCTGACGGCTGGTGGCTGATGTTGATTTGTTCTGAGGGAATTTGAGAGAAAAGTATTAGTGGTTGATAAGCCAGACGAACAGGGTGAGTGGTTTGTAGCTTGTGCTTGTTTTTTGTTTATTTATGGACTCTGCTGGGCTACGCGATCCGCACTGTGGAAAAGTCTGCTTTTGGCTGCACATTGGAAAGTACCCTGTCATTCTGACTTTGCCACGGAGAGTACAAGCGGATGTACAGCCAGTCAGCCACTTGTTTCGTTTTTTGAAGAAACACTCGTTTCGTTTTTTCCTGCCTAGCAGGATCAAATTGCAGGACGATCCTACCAGATTTTGCAATAATATTTGTTTTTATAAATTTGTAGTTCATCGTAAAACATGGGAGTACGGGACACGTGCTGTGAGCATTTTTTAACACGAACCTTGCGTATGTTTATGTACGGCTTTTCCTTTGAATTTGATCAACAGATAATCTCTCTAGTTATGATAACTTGATGTCGGTCAAAACACAAATCAACCAGCCTTTCTTCATAGAGATAATCATTCTTATGACATGGAGCATATGGACCACCAGGAATGGAATCATCTTCGATAATCAAATACTACCTCCCTCCATAAATATATGATGTTTAGAATAAGAAAATTAGTTCATTTTGAACTAATTTTTTTGTTCTAAACATCATATATTTAAGAACGGAGGGAGTACCATCTATTGAACACTGCAAGAACACGTTTAAGGAGTTCATTCTGCTAATGCATGGAGCAAAGAACTTATGGCTAGAAACCTTGTTGTAACATCCCCTCCTTTCCCCTCTCTCAAACTGTTATAATTTTTTGTTTTTTGTTTTTTTAATTAATATAACCAGTAAGGACCTAGTCCCTCCTGTTTCATAAAAAAAAAACTTGAGCACTCTCCTAGTGCTCAAATAGGAAAGTCTCACCACAGAGCTATAAACATCTGAGGAGTTATTTCTCAATTAGGGTAGGCCCAAATGCCACATGCTGGTCTAATACCTAGCTACCATCCACATCCACATGAAGTGTTCAAATCATATGGATATGGATCTATGGTTTTGTATACCATCAAATCATATTATGGCAGCCACTTGTTTTTCTGATCATGAGCGCTCGCTCCACAAAATGAGGATGCTAGCACTGGCAAAATCGAGTATTGAGCCTACTAGCCTAGCCTTGTTCGGTAGGGTCACATGTGAAGAAAGCCATGTATGCAAGATTTTTTTTTTGGGAAAAGTATACTTTACCCCCCCACCTATGGGGGTTGGAACACATCACCCCCCACCTATGAAACCGGACAAATCACCCCTTGAACTTTTCAAAACCGGACAAAGCACCCCCTGAAGCGGTTTTGAACGGCGGTTTTGCTACAGTAACAGCGGTTTTGAGTTTTTCTTTTTTTGGTTATTTCAGCTGAAACTTTGAAAAATCATAATAAATCACAGAAAAATCATAAAATAGAAAATCCAATTTTGTTAGACTTCACATGAGTAGATGTACACAGTGAATATATAATATGGTATGATTTAGTACATTTTTTTACATCTATGAATTAATTACAGAAAAGTATAGATCTAAAGCTACAACAAAAAAAATGTACTAAAGCATATCATATTATATATTCACTGTGTATATCTACTCATGTGGAGTCTAACAAAATTAAATTTTCTATTTTATGATTTTTCTGTGATTTATTATGATTTTTCAAAGTTTCAGCCGAAATAAAAAAAAAGAAAAATTCAAAACCATCGTTACTGTAGCAAAACCGCCGTTCAAAACCGCTTCAGGGGGTGCTTTGTCCGGTTTTGAAAAGTTCAGGGGGTGATTTGTTCAGTTTCATAGGTAGGGGTGATGTGTTCCAACCCCCATAGGTGGGGGGGTTAAAGTATACTTTTCCCTTTTTTTTGAGATTCACACGTTACAACGCAGACGCTCACAATACGCACGCACACTCACCCCTATGAATACACGTACGCAAACCCTACCCCTATGAGCACCTCTGATGGACTGAGCACCGGCATATCTGGAGATTCTCGAAGTCACCACTGGCGCCTCGTCGTCGACGGGAACGTCGCTTACCACTTAACGCATAACGCCGGAAAATCCCGGAATAAATCCAAGAAAAGATGCGAGCACCAGGATTCGAACCCTGGTGGGTAGCGTCCCACTGGACCGTCCTACCATTGGACTACAAGCCCATTCACCATGTATGCAAGATTTGAGTTGTGGCGAGGATGACAAGCAACTCTGGCGTTTGGAGGACTCTTGGAGTGATTACGTGGTGATCCTCCATCAGGTTGCAGTCGGCGTTTAGGCGGCGAGTTGGTTCGGGCGGCTACGTTTGGTCCTGGGAGCGCTGCTGCCGTTGCCTTGGTTGCGGCGGTTCCCTGCACCTATCCTCCAACGCCATCGCCGAGGCTTCCCGCTACGTTTTTCATCGCCTTGCTCTCACCTTGTTTGCTGCGACCGGTTATGTGGATTGACTTTCGAGGCCTGGGCGAAAACCTTGTCTAGCTTCGGCTAGGCAGACGATGGTTGTGCTCCTTCTGTGACTTACCCTGCTGAGGGCAGTGTCGCGGCCTTCGATCGCCGTCGTTTGCCAGGTGAAGACCTGGTCTGCCCCTTCGCGGGTGGGCGGACGATGGCGGTGTCGTCGTCGCTCCCTTCATGAAGGTTTCGTCTTGCAGATCTTCCACTTCGGCCGCCGCTCGAGCAAGCTGTTTGGCAAGCGGTGATGTGCGGGTCTTCCCGGTGTTCATGTGTGCAGACCCTGGTTGTCCTTAGGGGGCTCTCCGTTGTACCCTTCTCCCTAGTGGTGGTCTCTCTTGTGATGGTGGTGTAGGTTCTTTTCTCTGTTTGTTTCAGTTGTAACCTCCTTGTTTTCTCGTCTTTTGGGGATTCTTCTACTGTGTCATTTTGTAATTCTCTCTTCTCTTAATGAAAAGGCTGCCTTTTTATTTTCTGCGAGTAGCATTTTATCAAGCGCCTTTGATGGGCTTTCGGAGCATCTACATGGGCCGCACAAGACAGGCAGCAGGCCGAATGACCACAATGGCTTCCATGAGGATGGACAAAAACGGGAATTTTTTTTACACCCCCCTCAATTTTGCAAAAATAAATGGTCCGTCCAAAAAATTACAAAACTATACATCTACCGCCGTGAGTCACGACGTCTGTTTTAAAAAAATTGTAACTTTTTTGTTTGAACTCGGATGGAGGTAAACTTTATATGAAAATTGTAGCTTTCGACGAGATCTACAACTTTGTAGTTCAAAGTTTTTCCATTTGAAGTCATCTTCATAGTCAAATAATCGATATACTATTCAGATCTCAGTTTTCATATCGAAATCTCAGTTTTCAGTTTATGTTCAAAAAATTGTAACTTTTTTACATGAACTCGGATGGAGGTAAACTTTATATGAAAATTGTAGCTGGTAAACTTTATATGAAAATTGTAGTTTTCGACGAGATCTACAATTTTGTAGTTCAAAGTTTTTTTATTTGAAGTCATCTTCATACTCAAATATTCGATATACTATCCAGATCTATTTGACTATGAAGATGACTTCAAATGGAAAAACTTTGAACTACAAAGTTGTAGATCTCGTCGAAAGCTACAATTTTCATATAAAGTTTACCTCCATCCGAGTTCAAATAAAAAAGTTACAAATTTTTGAAAATAGACTGTACCCTACCGCCATCGCTACAGTACACCTGCGCGCGGTATTGTAGCCTGCCGCCGTGCCCCACGGCGGTAGATGTATAGTTTTGCAAATTTTTTGGCGGATCATTTATTTTTGAAAAAAGAGAATTTTTTTTTCCAAAAACGGCCTCACCGCTCGCTCGCTCGCTCACTGCAGCACCCACCAAGTCACCGACGCGTAGTCGTCGTCCCTTATGTAGGCTCGTATCTCGTAGGCCTACCGATCTCTCCCATTTTGCCCTCTCCGTGCACGGGACGAGAAGAAACTACTCCGCCACCCCGCTCGGTTAAAGCAAACGCAAAATCAAACCCCCCCAACCTCTTTCACCATCCTCTCCGCCCCGAGTCGTCCTCTCCCCTTCCCCTCCCGATTCGCCCTGTCTCCCCCTTTCTCTCTCTGTCTCTGCCTCCGCCCAGCGGCAAAACCCTAACCCTACCCGGCGGGGATGGCGACGCAGCCGCCCTCCTCCGCCGCCGCAGCTGCCGCGGCCGCCGACCTCTACGAGACGGCCTCGCAGCCGGACCCCTCCGCCTCCGCCGCCGGCGACGCCTACACCTTCCTCGAGTTCAACACGCAGGGCGACGACTTCGACTACCCCGACTTCCCGGAGCTCTCCCAGCCGCCGCCCCGATCCGCGCCGCTGCCGCCCGTCACCGCCACCGCGGCGTCCTCCTCCTCCTCGTGGCCGGCGCCGCCCCCGCCGCCGTCCGACGCCGCCTCCCCAGAGCCCGATCTCGCGCCGCAGGACGTCCCCACCCCGCCGGCCTCGTCCTCCTCGCCGTCGCCGCGCTCCGCCTCCAAGGCGCGAGCGTCTGCTGCGGCGGATGGGCTCTCCTCCGGGGTCGCCGCGCTCAGCTTCGAGGAGCCTGTGGGCGCCGGCGCCGGGGAGGACGGGTACGACTACAGCAAGGGAGACTTTGTTGAGCACGCCTGCCGTTACTGTGGGATCCACAACCCCGCTTGCGTGGCCAGGTGCAACGTGCCATCCTGTCGAAAGTGGTTCTGCAACTCGCGAGGGAACACCTCAGGCTCCCACATTGTCAACCACCTGGTCCGTCTTCTTACCTTTCATCATGTTTGTAGCATAGTTTGCTTAAGTAAACGAGAACGGATCAGTTAATTTTTTAGCATAGTTTGCTTAAGTAAACGAGACCGGATCAGTTAATTTTTAAGATTGGCAAGCTGTTAGTTCCTTTCATGTTTGCTTAGAAACCAAACGGAACCAAACCCGTTACTTTCAAAAAAAAAAAAACTTTCCAAAAAAATTTAAGCTTCGACTTTGGGTTAGTTAAAAGAAGGCAATACGTTTTATTGGGCTGTACAGTCTATCATCAAACAACATGTTGAGATGTTGCAGTTGTGTGTTTGGTAGTCTGTGTGGGAGTAGCTGAGGAGGTGATCACAACCATCTTAAAATTTATGTGATGAGCAAACTGTTAACTATGCTTGTCTAAGCAAATGAAGAACTTGTGCTAGTGAACACACAAATGCTTACTCCTAAAGCTAAGCTAAAGGTTCATTTACAATTACAAGTGAAAGAAGGACGAAGAGAGAGAATGGGGTGCATAAATAATAAGACTGTCAGCTTTGCATACAAAATGAATATATCAGGTGTAGGTTAGATCACTCATGCTTAAGCACTATATTTCATTTGTTTGTGCCGGAATCTATCTGCTTTCACCTATTTATGCGAAACTATTGCTATCTAGATGGTCATAATCATACATTTGTTGTTTGCAGGTCAGGGCAAAGCATAAGGAAGTGTGCCTTCACAAGGATAGCCCTTTGGGAGAAACAATTCTTGAATGCTATAACTGTGGCTGTAGAAATGTATTTCTTCTTGGGTTTATCTCAGCAAAGTCGGAGAACGTTGTTGTTCTTTTGTGCAGAGAGCCATGTTTGAGTGTTAATGCATTGAAGGATATGAACTGGGATCTCAGTCAGTGGTGTCCTCTTATTGATGACAGGTGTTTCTTGTCATGGCTTGTAAAGGCAAGTGTTTCTCATGATGCTTTCACACCTATGTGCTTGACTAGCTTGTGACTTTCTGATGATCGAGCAATTTACTTCTTTCCAGGTACCCTCAGAACAGGAGCAGCTAAGAGCTCGTCAAATTAGTGCTCAGCAAATTAACAAAGTGGAAGAGCTGTGGAAGGCAAATCCTGATGCCTCCCTTGAAGATCTTGAAAAGCCTGGTGTAGATGATGAACCTCAGTCAGTGGTTTTGAAGTACGAAGATGCTTACCAGGTTAGAACTTTATAAAGCTATAAATCTCTGCATTTCTATTTTTTGACATTACCTTTTACCACTCCCAATCGTTCAAAGCTCATTTGTTTGCCTATCGCTCTAATCCTTACTCTTTTTTTTGCCAGTATCAAAATGTTTTTGCTCCACTGATAAAACTCGAGGCTGATTACGATAAGGTACTGTGTTGTGGTCATGATCTCATGTTTCTTTCTCTTTGTCTATCACCGAACTCAATTTCATTATTGTTTTCTGTTTCGCTGTAGATGATGAAAGAGTCACAGAGCAAGGATAATGTGACTGTTCGGTGGGATATTGGGCTGAACAAGAAGCGTGTAGCTTACTTTGTCTTTCCCAAGGTTTGTTTTAGAACTGAAATAATTGGATCTGTGTATTTACACCTTTATTTGTCATAGACTATGTTGCCTCTGCATCGTGCGTTCTTTTCGTAACATGGGAAATCAATTATGTATTTTTAGGAAGATAATGAGTTGAGGCTTGTGCCTGGAGATGAGCTGCGCTTGAGATATCCTGGTGATAGCTCACATCCCACATGGCAGTCTGTGGGGCATGTGGTATGTGTATTAGAGTTATTTATAATTGTTCGATAGTCTTGATCGGGTTAATTTGACCTTTATGCCCATGCTAAGGACATTGTTCTTTCAGATTAAGCTCACTGCGCAAGAGGAGGTGGCACTTGAGCTTCGTGCTAGTCAGGTATGAAGTGGTACTTTTTTCTTTTTTCTTTTTAGCATCTGCTCAGTGTATTGTATTTCTTTCTCTGGATTTCAGGGGGTACCCACTGAACTAAGCATTGGATTCAGTGTGGATTTTGTTTGGAAGAGTACTAGCTTTGATAGAATGCAAGGAGCGATGAAAACTTTTGCCGTGGACGAGACAAGTGTCAGTGGGTGAGTTCAATGTGTGGCCGGATTAAGTTGTGCTGTGGACATGTTATAGAATTAACAACATGCCTCTTAGATTGAAAATGGCCTTATTAAATTCAAAAGGCACTTCAAATGATTTTTTAGCTAGTCAACGAACCATTTGATTGCGTCTGTTTCATATTGCAGAATATTCTTAGTAGAGTGAAATGTGCTAGCGGTTCTTAAACTTGTAATGGAGTCAGGCTCATGGTTGAAAGTTGCTGATGTTTCTTTCAAAAAAAAGTTGCTGATGTGGCATGTCAATGTGGAGATCTCATGTGTCAAAATGATCGGGGGTATTTTGGGTGCTTTGGAGTCAGATGACAAATTTTAACAAGTTTATGGGCCCTTGTCTGCAGTTTCCAAGTTCATGGACCTGGATGACACCTCCATGATAAGGACCATTGTGCATTTAAGTAGTTAGTAGTAATTTTGTATTTGAGTGATCTTGTATAAACCATTCTTCCAAAGTGTTTGTCACAGCCATATCATGAGCAAAGTTTTACATGCATCTGTTCTGTCACACAGATACATATACCATCATCTTTTGGGACATGAAGTTGAGCATCAAATAATACGTAATACCCTACCAAGACGCTTTGGTGCACCAGGACTTCCAGAGCTCAATGCTTCCCAGGTACATTATATGTGTCTAGTAGCATTCTGCTGTTATGATCCATTTATTATTATTAGTTATTTGATTTGATGTCGCCTTCTGAATTTCTTGGTGTGTTTCAGGTTTTAGCAGTTAAAAGTGTCCTCCAGAAGCCAGTTAGTTTGATTCAAGGACCACCTGGCACTGGAAAAACTGTCACATCTGCTGCAATTGTGTATCACATGGCAAAACAAGGTCAAGGACAGGTATAAGACACTAAGAGTCTGTTATTTGCTATGCTGATATATTTATGGAGAACTATTTGACCTCTCTGACCCTTTCTCTCTCTCCCAATCTTAGGTTCTTGTATGCGCACCAAGTAACGTTGCTGTTGATCAACTTGCGGAGAAGATAAGCTCAACTGGTCTTAAGGTACATTGACCTGCTTGAAATCAACAACATGCCCATAAGGCTGCATGCTGCTTGTAATTTGAGCTTTCGACAATTTCCCAATTGGCTTCAGTTTTCCTCTCCGCTTCGTGCTGAGTATGCCATTGCTACTTTGTTAAATATGCCATTGATATTTGGATGATTACGTGATCATGATTTGTACATTTGGATGCAGTACTAACACCAGTTAACCTGTTATGAGCAATTTATGAATAGTTTTTTAAGCATATTTGGTATGATGTTAAGCTAATAACTTTTGAAAGATCATAGCATGATTTTAAACAACAAATTCCTTAAATCCACCCACGCACTTATATTTTGACTCTCCAGCTTATGCTAAGGCCGTTGTCCTGATATTGATGCTGTATTTTGTGATTTGTTATTAATTGTGATTTTGGGCTACAGGTTGTTAGGTTGTGTGCAAAATCTCGAGAAGCTGTTTCATCTCCTGTTGAGCATCTTACACTTCATTATCAGGTACATCCTTGATTTATATATGTTTGCTTCGATGAAAATTTGTCTTATATTTACTGTCACTGACGCGTCTGTTAAACATTGCAGGTTAAGCACCTTGATACATCTGAAAAGAGTGAATTGCACAAGCTACAGCAACTGAAAGATGAGCAAGGTATTTATTCATGTTGTGATGCTAGTGTGCCACAATCAATCCTTTTTTGAGGGATGCAATGTGCCGAGAGCATCAGAACTTATTGATGAGTATTCTTACATGCACATTATGCTTTTGCAGGTGAACTGTCTAGCAGTGATGAGAAGAAGTACAAGTCACTAAAACGTGCCACTGAAAGAGAGATACTTCAGAGTGCTGATGTCATTTGTTGCACTTGTGTCGGTGCTGGAGATCCCCGTCTTTCAAACTTCCGTTTCCGACAAGTAATATACCTGCAGCTGTATTAAGGTTACCATCGATGGGTGTTCTGTAATATATCCTGAGGCAATGGTGAATTTTATCCTCAGGTTCTTATTGACGAGTCCACACAGGCAACGGAACCTGAATGCCTTATTCCTTTGGTGCTTGGTGTGAAGCAGGTAACAACAAAAATCTTAATGAACAAGGGTTTAATTTTTATCCTGTATTTATACTCTTATACAATTACAATTCATTTAGGTTGTTCTTGTCGGAGATCATTGCCAACTGGGTCCAGTCATCATGTGCAAAAAAGCAGCTCGTGCAGGGCTAGCACAGTCTCTGTTTGAACGTCTTGTTATCCTGGGAGTGAAACCATTCAGGCTACAGGTAACACTTGCCTCTGTTGTGATGTCAAAAGTGCTACCTTGGTGATGATTGTTCTCTCACATCTTCATCTCTCAATGTTAGTACTATGTGATGGATGCTATCTTTTTGGTGCCTTAATTTTTAGTTCTCACGTCCAGTTTTCGTTAGAGATGGTTACTCATGAAACTTGTTAGATTTTATATAGAACATATCCATGTTGTTGCAATGCTGTGTTAGGCCCACAAGCACTTTGTACTCACTTTGTTTTTGAATATATGATGTTTAGGATTTGTACAAAATATGACGGCTGCGATCTTTTTGGTGCCTTAAAGTTCTCTCACGTCCAGTTTTCTTTAGAGATGAGAACAAGACAATTATCTTAAAGAAACCTGTTTACTGTTTCTAAGGCTGTTTCAACCATAACCTAATCAAATACATTGGAAATGAATGTATAGAGATGACGTCCATGTCTGACTTTTGCTATTATCAATTTATTAAGTTATGCAAATTTTAAGCAGAGGCATTGCAGTGATTAGTTTGGAAGACAGCTACCACGATAATTCTAACTTAATCATCTCTGATTTACAGGTCCAGTATAGAATGCATCCTTGCCTCTCAGAATTTCCTTCCAACTGCTTCTATGAAGGCACACTGCAAAATGGAGTAACTGTTAATGAGAGGCAATCATCTGGAATTGATTTTCCTTGGCCTGTTCCAAATCGGCCTATGTTCTTCTATGTGCAGGTAGCTTCTTGGACAATCTTTGAACTGTCACGTTTCATAGACAAGCTCTTCTAATTTTTTATGTATATTTATTCCAATTTTCTGCAGATGGGACAAGAAGAGATCAGTGCTAGTGGGACATCATACCTCAATAGAACCGAAGCTGCAAATGTTGAAAAAATTGTAACAACATTTTTAAGAAGTGGTGTTGTACCAAGCCAGGTATGGTGTTATGACCAGAATATTCCTTAGCTTACGGGAAACGTCACAAAATCCCTGGCACAGTGTGTACTCATCATGTATTGCTTTCGCTGAACACAGATTGGAGTTATCACACCTTATGAAGGTCAAAGGGCATACATTGTAAATTATATGTCAAGGAATGGCTCTCTTCGCCAACAACTTTACAAGGAAATCGAGGTTGGTGATGCAGCATGTCAAAAGGTACTGTTAATGCCTCATAGAAGTTTGTTTTTCTCAAGTCTAGTACCTCTTTCAGGTAGCGAGCGTAGACTCATTTCAGGGAAGAGAGAAAGACTACATTATTCTGTCCTGTGTAAGAAGCAATGAGCACCAGGTATGTTTGTCCTTTTTGTTGATTAGGTAGACTCTACTATGGTTTACGCAATTTAACGAGCCAATGCTCATTATGCAGCTATTTGTGTTTTGTTTACTGTAACTGTATAAGATATTTGTGATATGTTTATGTGAGTAGATACTTCAAGCCAATAAGTCTGTTAATGTGGAGTATTCCTGGACTTGCATTGTTTAATTATTTTAATGCTAGGCTTACCTGTTTGTGCTTAGGAATAACTGTTTTGTAGCATGGTCATGTAAACTGATGCCTTCTTTATGCTCTCAGGGAATTGGGTTTCTCAATGATCCACGCAGGTTAAATGTTGCGCTAACTCGTGCACGGTATGGCATAGTTATTCTTGGTAATCCAAAAGTATTGAGCAAACAGCCCCTTTGGAATAGCTTGTTGACGCATTACAAGGTAAGCTTTCCTTTCGTATATGTGGTTGCTGATTTAGGATGGTCGGTGTTGTTTCTTTTTGCCTGTGAAGTGTGGCAATTTTTTTCACACTTGCGTGAACAGTATGATGAGTAACTTTATCAACTTAGATTGTGTTGTTTTGAGCTTTACACACATTTTTTGTGTATTTAGGAGCATGAGTGTTTGGTAGAAGGACCTTTAAACAACTTAAAGCAGAGTATGGTGCAATTTCAAAAACCGAAAAAGGTGACCCCCCATCCCCCAGATTACTGCTGTGATGCATCCTGATGTGTTTGTTTTCCTCTCTCACCGATGCTATTTTGGTAACTATAGATCTATAATGACCGGAGGTTGTTCCTGGGCGGTGGTCAAGGTGTTATGCATGGAGCCAACTTTGGGGCTGGGGCCAGCCCAGCAGGAGATAAGAGAAGTGGTAGGGGGAAAGGTATGTACAGTTTATACATTCATGCATTTTTACATAAAACGTTACCTTTCAACCTCTGACAACCCTCCCCCTTTTTCAGGACAATCATTTGTTCCTTATGGCCCACCAAATGGAGTTCATAAGCCTGGTGTGCACCCGGCAGGCTATGCTGTACCCCGTATGCCTTTTCCTCCATTTCCTGGGGCTCCACATTCTCAACCATATGCAATTCCAACCCGGGGATTGCATGGGCCCATTGGAGCTGTTCCTCCGGTGCCTCAACCTGGAAGTAGAAATTTTGGGGCACCTCGTTCCAACACAGGTGGCCCTATTGGTGGCCATCTTTCTCATCAACAGAACTCTCAGCAGGCTATGGGTGGCATAGGGTCAAATTTTAACTATGCTGGCTTGGAGAATCCTAGCAGTCAGCCTTCTGGTGGAGCCCAAATGTCCCAAACTGGATTAATGACACAGGTTTGCTTGTTCTATGTATAATACTGGAAATAATAGCAGTCATGTAGTAACAATTTCCTTTTAAATTTAGATGCCTGTCCAAGGACTGAGTCAAACATTCCGTGATGGTTTTTCCATTGGTGGCATGTCTCAGGTACTGGCAAAGAATGATGCCTGACACTACTATCTTATATCTTATTGTCTTCTGTTTTGACGCAACTGATTTGTTGGTTTGCTAGGACTTCTTCGGAGATGATTTCAAGAGCCAAGGATCTCATGTGCCATACAATATTGCAGATTTCTCTACACAGGTTTATATACCACTTATCCATGGAATTTTTATCATATCTGGATTCATCTACGTCTCCTAAATGGCTTTGGGAAATTTAAATAACCAGTTATGTAATTGTTATGAAATTTAGCTCTTTTTTGGGCTTATAATAGTTCCCATTTGCAGGCTTCTCAAGGGGGTGGTTATGGTGTTGAGTTTACTCAAGCACCCCAATCTGGATACACTGGAAATTATATGAACCAGAATGCACATCCAGGATACTCCCATATTGGTACAACCAATGACATTGTATCTCAGGTCTGTTCCTTGATATGAGTTCGTAACCATTATGTTGAGCAACCTTTTTCTTTAAGCATGTTGTCCCTTGCATATACATGCTTAAGACTGTTGATATGATCCAGGATCACCTGGCCCATGGATCTCATGGAATGTTTACACAAGCGGGATTTAATGATCCCTCTCAAGATGAGTCATCTCAGATGCATTATGGAATGGCTTCTGCTGGCCCCCTCCAGTCACAGGTATTTTTTTTTTATATCTGCGTAGATTGTTTCCTTCACTGACCTGAGTTGTAGCAGACATTACTAATATTGCGTTGTTGCAGGGCATGATGAATCCCCTATACTCTCAATCCTATGCCCACTATAACACCCAACCACAGTCTCTTCAACCTCCGCCGCAGTGATTGTGAAAGCTTGTGATTGGCTGAAGCCGCATTTTGGAAGTTTTGTGGGTTGCATCTTTGGCCCACAGGTTGTGCCCCCTTCTGCACTACGGTATCGATGGTGCATAGACATCAGATGCAAGCAACAAGAACAAGCATACCATGGCACACTATGTATTGGATATTTGTCGGGGCAGGCTTGTACAAGATGGCTATGGCTATTGATCAACGGCCAGTGCTGATGAGCACAAGGATTGCAGCGTATCTCGTACTTGATCGTTGTAGGTCACTACGTGATTTGACAACAAGAGGTGTCATTGTGCATCGAGGAGGTTGATGGTGCTAGCCTCATCCCTGACCTGTATAGAAAGGCAATCAGGGCCTAGTGGTATGATGTGAATATTCCAGGATTTGCTGCCATCAAAGTCAGAGTGCAGCAGTTGCATGCCTCCATGGTACCACGAAGGCGCCTGCAGAGTGGCTTTGTATAGAGGTGCTATAGGTGGGGTGGCCAACCCTTTTGGATATCGCACATGGCCAAAGATACTTTTACCTTTACATTATGTATACATTTGATATAGTTTTGATATTTATGCCACAAATGATCAGGTGATGTTGGCGAAAGTAGAGTTTGTGATGATTGGGAATTGGGTCTATTTTGTTAAAGGAACAGTTGCCAAAGTAAACTGTCTTTGATTGCCTTATCTTGTGTGGGATGGATGGATCGATCTGGGGTTTACTTCTATTATTTGGATAGCTCTGAGAAATGCTTTGATCATGTCTTGTTGCATTGGGTATCTGTTCCTGTATGCCTTGTTGATCATGCCTTTTTTGAAAGGCCAATTCTGAAATAAAATCTGTGACTATTTAAATTGAATTTGTGAAATGCGTACGAATGATCCAGTGTTTCCGTTAGATATGGCAACTCTACTGGATTCCTATATCAGCAAGCATAGTAGGAATAATTATGCAGTTTCGAGTAAAGGTAGTTTAGAGTAAAGAGAATAAAGAGGGCTGTGCAAATGGCCCGTGTTATAATGGTTTATTAAGATTTTTTTGAGACCGTACCAAGATGGTTTGGAGTAAAGTGGCGCATTTTAAACTTATAATATCGATTGTTTGATATGAAACGTGTGGGGGTTTATTAAGATTTTTTTGAGACCGTTTGGAGTAAAATGCGCATTTTAAACTTGTAGCGATTGTTTGATATGTAGCGTGTGGGGGATGTGCGTCTTAAACTAGGGAATGTTTCAAACGAAACCCAGTGATAAAGCGGCCTCATCCAAAAGTGAGTATGGGGGGATAAGACTAGGGATGAAAGCGGATCGGATCGGATAATACATTGTTCATATCCACATTCATATTTTTTTGTCAGATGTGAAGCGGAGCGGGTATTACACGGATGCAGATTTTTTCGGATGTCGGATATGGTGCGGAGTCGGATCGGTGTCGGAGTGGACACATATTAATATAGTCGGATAATACATGCTTATATTCAGCTTTAAATGGTGATCAATAATTTTTAAAACAAAGTCATAAAGTAGCAATATAAAATGAAAAATACTCTTATGGTTCGCTAATAATGAAAGTAATCTTCACTGTCGAGAATGACACTTCACAGTTCTCACTCTGACCTCGAATAAAATTATTATGAGTTCTCAACTTATACTTAAGAGTATAGCAAGCACGTCAAACCAAATAACTAAATATGAATGCTTAAAGCCACTTTTTAGCTGTCATTTTTATTATGTATAGGTAAAAAGTCTTTGTGTATGGGATGTAATGGGCCGTCATAGTAGTCGGATATCCTATTATAAGCCTCGGATTATCCGCATTCAATTATCGGATAATCCATATCCGTTAGATATCGTTAACACCATATCTTAATCCGCATCCGCACACAATTGGATTCGGATTATCCACATCCGCATGGATATCAAAAACTATTCTCCATATTCCCATAATTCGGATTCGGAAATTATCCACACCACTTTCATCTCTAGATAAGTCTGACTCTAGCAATATGCTGGATCTGCATATGCAATCAGCCTCTATGCGTATAGTAGAGGGAAGAAATAGATCCTGCAAAATGTTAGGCATTCCAGCGGTGTGTTGCATCTCTTCTCGCATTCCCCTGTGGTCGTTGGCTCCCGCGGCCGACCGGAGCAACCGAGGGGCGCCGCCGTACGTGTCCTGTGCCTCGTCGGCCTCCATGGCCGCAGCCGCGCAGCCAAATCGCGGGAGGGAGGGAGCTGCTGCCGCCGTAACCACCTCCAAGCGTAGGGCAGAGGCAGGCCGCAGTCGTCCTCGGGGACCCTCCCGCCGCGACCCCGCAGATCAAGGCGCCGCAAGGGAGTGAGGGAAATCCACCACCGTGGGAGAGGGCGGCGCCGGCCGCACACGCCCATCGGTCTTAGGGATGAAGCCACCCCTGCTAGAGGCGGGGTGGAGATGGGGACGCCGACCTTGGGGACGAAGGCCGCCCCTGTTCGATCCGCTAGAGGTCGCCGCTGAGCTCGAGCTACCTCCGCCGCTCTGGAGGAGGAGGCCGAGGAAGGAGACAGGCGCGGGGTGGAGGAGGCGGCCGCGAGGTTACCGGATCTCGGGTGTGCGTCCGACGGCGGTGCGACCAGGGAAGACGGCGGCGCCCCTGCTCCTCACTCCCCGTCGTGCCGACATCGCTGGAGGAGCTGCTCGGCCCGCCCGCCGCTCCCCGTCGCGGTCGCGTCGCGCTCGCCACATGCTGCCAGAGGAGACGCTCCGTCCCGCGTCGCCGCTTCCTACCGAGGTCGTCGGGGAGGTCCTCTGCCCCGCACTGTGGGTTCCCGCAGTCGCCGGGGGAGTGGAGGAGGTGGGACCGTGGGGGTGGGAGAGGTGATTGTTGGTGGAGAGAAGGATGGAGCGAAAGAAGAGAAATCCTAGGGATGTGCGTGGAGGAGGAGCCTACCGCAAAATACAGCAGGAGATGCAGCACCTGCTTGAAGGTCTACAGTAGCCATTTCTTCTTCATTTTGGAGATGCAGCAGGGGATGCAACACCTGCTGGAGTTAGTCTAACAGTTCCGATGCTTCACATGTATCTTTAGGCCATCTTTTGTACTTTTAAGACTGTTTTTATATAGGAAGAAGTTCATTTTTAACATAACTATCGTCTTGGTTTGATTTTGACCAGTGACAAAGCTAGGATTGCTGAGTTGGGGAGCTGATTCTGCTTCTCCTTCCTCTAGCCCCTCTTCTTCTTCCTCTCCTTCATTTTTTCTCTCTTCTTGCTTCTTCTTCCCTCTTCTTTTCAATAGAGCGCACGGCGGTAGGGGGGCTCGAGCCCACCCGCGGCCTCCATCCCTGATTTTGACCATCAAACTTTCAAAACCAGATAAAATTAGCCATTAAGCTGGTTTGGAAGGTGGTTTTCGCTGACTTGGATGACAAGTGGCAACAGGCCCACCTGTCAGTCATACACGTTGGCGAAAGTTCAGCTTAGTCAAGAAAAAAAATTACGGATCGAACATGTCATCCTCAGTTCCTTCATCTTCTTTCTTCGGACTCCATCTCGTCCGCTCGCTGGTAAATGGTAAACGAAGCCAGGGCCATCTTGGCTGGGATCAGTGGCGAATCAAGGATATTACGTTATCGGGGTCAAGTACTAAGTGACGGGGTTAAACATGCATTGATTCACTATTTTAAGAGTGATTTGCAGGTGGATGAGAGAATGTTTAGTGCTATTTTCAGGAAGTTATCGGGGTCCGCTGACCTGATAACAAGCTGTAGATCCGCCCCTGGCTGGGATGAAGGAGATGGGGAAGGATGGCCTCTTCCACACCGCAGGAAGGCACCCACCTGGATCGCATCTCGCCCCTCCTCCTTCCTTCAGAGTTCTTCATCTTCTTCAAACTGCTGAGACGCCATGGCTGGGGTGGAGGAGGAGCAAGGGCGGATCGTGGCTGCATCATAGCAGCCCACGACCGGGGCGGAGCAGGCGAAGCAACTCCAACGCCACAAGCAGCAATAGCTACAGCAAACAACCGACACCACGAGCCAACTCCAGAAAGCCGCCACCCGTCATGTCGTCCATGTCAGCAAAATCACCCTACACAAATCGAGACGATAGTTAGATGATAAAAAATGAACTTCTTCCTTTTATATATCTAGTTTAACTCTTCCTTTTATCCCAGTGATGAGTTATTTCCATCGTGTTTGTTTGATAATGGGTTTTTCACATAAATTATTCCCAGGATAACATCGATATATATGTACAAGATCACTTGATAATGGCGCAATATATTCATTGCGGGTCAAATAATAACCTTCAAAAGAGTGAAGTTATTACATAAAGAGAGAGAGAGAGTCTCAATGCACCAAGCTCAGCCCGGTCTCTCAATGCACCAAGCTCATAAAAAAAAAAGCGCCAGTTCGTGTGCTGCTACTGCTAGCCCGTGTGGGTCACGGCACCACGAGAGCCCAGCCCAGCCCAGCAGCCAGTGCAGTTTTTTTTTTCTTTCCCTTCCTACGTCCCCGTCCACGCTCGTGGTAGTCGTGTGCTCATCGTTTCGTGCCTTGCTAAAGTCCGTTCCCTTTCTATATAAACTTGACTACTCTGCTTCATCCGCTTCAGTTCATCGCACCTGTAGTTTGGACGAATTGATTTGAAATCGCTGCCCAGTGCCCACAAACGAATTCCTTCGCTGCTTCCCTGAGGCGCCGCCGGGTTAAGCCACAGGTCATTGAAGATGGAAGCAACGGGTCACGAAAAACCAAATAGCTCGCGGCGATGCGCGAACAACGCGCGAGTGCACGTGCAACAAAATCCGCCAGTCGATTGACAGATTTGCGACCGCGTTTTGGTGCAGAGCCATCAGAGACTTGTAAAGAAAGCCCACGTCGGTGCGTCCCTCCATCTCATCACTGCACCTAAGCGGCAACAAAGAAGAGTGCAGAGACAACGCTGCTGCACCTGAAGTCCTGAACTTTGGGTAGACATGTTGCTGACAAAAGCGAGAACTCACATATGCAGAGCCAGACAGATTAATAGTGTTCTAGCCGAACACTTGATCATCGAGTACATTTACTAAGTAGCATGCGTAGATTCAACTTTTAGAAAGCCAACAGGTTTGTAACTCGTAAGCTCCAATGGCAGAGACAACAAAGCACCGGCAGTTGACTTCGCAATACAATCAACCTAACACGACAGACCTCAAGCAGACTAGAAGTGCTTTCGTATGCATTTCAGTCAGTGATCCAACTCGAATGCAACAACCTCTTCTGTGACGCCCATCACCTCCTCGACCTCAACCTCCTTGGCTTCGTACTCTTCCTCCTCATCGCTGGCCTCCCCATCTCTGAGCTCCATCCTAAGTGTCCGCTCCTCCTCGTGCACCTGCTTCCACCTGGCAACCCATGCAGCCCACTCTTCCTCAAGCTGCGCCCGCTTCACACGCTCCTGCTCAGTCATCTTGTTAGATGCATCCTGGTCCTCCTGCTCATATTTCTTGCTGTACTTCTTCAGATTCCTCGAGATCTCCTCTTCCTTCTTAGGAGTCAACAGTGCTGGCGGTCTCGGACGCCATATGAACTGTATACCATTCAGTTGAGGTAAAGGTGAAACATTACAATGCAGAACAACCAATTTGAGTTTCAAGAACATGTGATAGAATCTCTGAACATGTGATAGAACCTCTACCTGATATAATTGATCTTTTGACAGATTGTAAAGTAGATCTCCTTTAAACGACCATATTTTAAAACCATTCTCCATTTCATGGACCGCTGTAACCACAGTTGCGACATATCTGAACACAAAGAATTCTAAAACCATCAGTTCCACACTTACATTAGATTAAAGGCTATCTAAACACACAGAAAACACACACTCATGCAAATTTCAGGAATTTGGAATTTCATCTATATATGATCTGTGTATATTTTTTCAAGTTGAAAAATTAATAACTTTTCTCATTTAAGCTGTGGAGCCATAGACTTAATTTTGACGATTTAATACTAAACAGGTAGCACATCACTAAGTGGGAGTGACAAATTTTCAATCAGCGATTAACTCACCTTCCAGTAGGATCCCACTTGATGTCAGTAGCCATAAAATGATCTACGGTTGCCATGGTATCAAGTTCATCAACATTGTAAAACTCCAACTTGCCAGAAAAGCCCTTCAGCCCGGCAAGGAGAATGAAACGCCCAGTAGGGCACCAGTACAATGCATTAGCTTCCTTGGACTCGAGAGTAGTAATCTTTGACACACGGCTAGTATTGGCTGTTTGCATCGAGTAGAAGCTAATATCAGGCTTAGGACCATCACCATGAATGACAGCAAAGCGATGGCCTTTGGGCTCCCAGGAAAAGGCAATGATCTTGTCATTTTTGTTGTCCAGTTCAAGGACCTCAATTGGGATGTCCCTTTCTTTAATTCTAAAAAGCTCAAACCCTGAGTATGTGCTCTTCTTCGTTTTTGTGTACCTATCAACCTGCACAGCAAGATATTGTCCGTTGTTCGACCAGTACATCTTGCAATCACTGACACTGAAAAGATTTTTCTGCCGCAGCTCCTCTTTTCCAGGTATTTGCACGAGACTCACCTTTAAGAAACAGAGCAGACTTTAGCATTCATCATCAAATATGGAACAAACATCTTGTAAGAGGTTCAGAGCAAGTATTTGCTTACCCTCGCAGGCTGATTGCCACCACCCGTTTCAGGCACAAACAAGGCTATCAAAGGGTCAGTGGGTGACCAACAAAAGTCAAGTACATTTTCTACCTTATACGATTTCTTGTCAATAAGGGAGAATGCATCAGTTTCGTAAACAGATATGATATCCTTCCCAAGCCTTGCAAAATACTTGTCATCTTTACCACCGCCCCACCTTGGAAAACATAGAAAGTACAGTAAGAATCTAAGCTCACTAAGCAACATTTGATGAATTCATTCACAAACAAATGCAGGGTTCGTTGCTTTTACCTAAAGCAAGGCCACGAAACACCAGAAAAACCAATCCTACCAGCACTTGTAAATTCACCAGCACTTCCCTTAAAGTCCCGCATTAATTTCCCAGTTCTTATATCAAAAATATTGAAGACAACCTTCTACAAGATTAAGAATAAAGTCAAAAAAGAAAAGCTAAAAGCACAAAAATTCAATTATGGCAGTCTCTTACATGGGTGTCTCTAGGGTTACTGGGTTTATGGCTGCTATATGTGACCAAAAACTTCTCACCAGGAGAGAAGTCAATAAATTCCACCTGTTAAGAAACATTGTTAGCTACAATACCTACTACTGGATAGTAACTTACAAGTAATGCAGAGAATTTAGAGTGATGCAGTCCAAAGCAGTACCTGTGGATGATCAAAGCGCATTAAACGATCAAACTATCTTCACCACCCCACACCTGTGATCCCTGCCTATGCACTGTTGCCAAGTATGTTCCTAGAGGGGACCATTGAACGAAACTATCCGTCCAGAACTACAAAAAAATGAGGTCAAGTATGTATGTGATCTATTATGGAAGTAGCACATGGCCAATTTGAAGTTCCAATCTAACGTAGCTGTAGGTAAATGCTCGATAGTAATTAGTACGTGGTGTTGATAAATAAGCTCAGATGTCAACTGCCTTGCATCATTCCAGTAAACTTCCGTATACGTACCAGCACGCATGACAAATTGATCTCGGGCGTTCTCATCAGTTAGCCACTTCTGCAGATTTCCCTGCAATACACGAATGCAAACACGAAGGTATTAAGCAATATAACATGGAAATCTGTTTTTTTTTTGTGCTGTCTAAAATGTAAGCATAAGGCAAAAAGACTTACACAAGGAGTGTATGGCTTAGTTTCAGCACGAGTACATTCATCAGGGACTCTCGTATACCTCTCAAAGTCATCAAACATGTTAACTACTAATATGTGAGATTTGTCAAGTTTGTACCCATTGCCTTTTTCTCCAGCAAGTTGAGCTTCCTGAAATGCCAAAACATAGATGAACAAATACAACTTAGTTCCACAACATTTACCCTTTTACAATACATCTGCCACAGCACATGATGTGACTCAATAAATATGTACATACACCCATGATGGTTGGAGTAAGAAAAGGCGGGTTGAACTATTCAGAATATTTTTGTAAATGTGCAATTGTATGGCTATCAAAAGCAGATGAAGCACAGTTGGAAAATCCAGGCAGAGCAATGGTGTTCATAAATGCAGCATGAGATATATCCACTGGTATGTTTATGTTCAACAACCCTCACTAATAAGGCGTGATTCAAATTATAGGAACACAAATTTGGGCACATGCCCCAGGGATAACTTGCAAGACAATTGAACCAATCAATCAAGCCATATCATCATTCAAGAATGCACATAAGAAAACAAAATATGACTGACAATAGCAAACTACCTGTGGAGTGTTGTACTCAATGAAACAGTAGCCATAGGTCATATTTGTATCTGCATTTACTGGCATCCAAAAGCCACCTTCTTTGATTGCACCAGCGCAGCTGAAGATCTTGCGTATTACGCCCTCAAGTTTCTCAAACTTTTCGGGAGGAACAACTGGCAGATTGTCCACCACAATAGTGTTGGCAAAGCCCATTTCAATCTCTGGAGGGTCCTCACTCTGAAGTATATCATCATAATCACTGCAAGTTATAGTCGATCAGTAACATAGATAACTGCCGTAAAAAAATGAACAGGACTGCACATTTCAGAGTGCCTCAGGTTTAGATCAAGTTTCAATTGTCACCAAATAAAGGAAGTATGTGAGCAAGTAAGTATTTACAGTAATTCACCCGTGCTTAGCTTTTGATGCACTCAAATATTTGTGAACTACTATACTCCCATAATCCCTATCATAAGTCAGAACCGAGTTTAGTACTAAATCCTTTTAGCCATAATACTTATGCAAACACACAAAATGCAACAAGCAGATATACTGAAAACAACCTAACAACAGAATTTGAAAGTAAATGCAAACACGCCAGAAACTCAATTTGTTAATTGCATCTGTCCAGCAGTTTCAATCGAATATGCCTACCAGCTACAAGCAAATCAACATTGCACGAATTGTACCACGGAGGATCACATCTGGACGAAGCCAACATAGGACAATGTGAACAGTTTGCAACAGATCGGGAGTCCAAGTGAGCAGCGCGCATGGTTACCTGGGGATATCGAAGTCCACGCCAACGGGCAGGGTGATGGCGTCGAGATCGATGGAGGAGAGGTCTTCCCCGAGCTTCCGCGCACGCGCTTCGAGATCGTCGATCAGCAGGGGCGGGTGGTGATGGAAGACAAGCTGGGTCTCCACCATACTGTCTCCTTTCTGCAGAATCTGCGCACACAAACAGGTAGCGGATCATTCCTCAGAACCCAAGATAATCACGATTGCACGCAAACTGTACCCAATTGCACACGAATCACGATTCCTGAGAACACGCGGAGCTAGGGCTTCCTTACCAAATGCAGGAGAAATCGGGTCGTGTATGGGCGGATCGATCGGGCCGAGTATGGGCGGATTGCGCTTCCAGCACGAGCAGAGAGGTGGAGGCGGACGACGGGTGCGAGAGAAGAAATCGTTCGAAGGGGAGGAGTACGGCGGAAGGAGGCTGGAGTTCGGCCAGAGAAAGGGCACTAGCAGAGGCGGCGGCAGGGAGCCGACGGGGAGCGGTGGGGTTTTGTAGGAAAGTAACCGGCTGGGCTGGGTTGTAACCTGGTTGCGCGCGTCAGGCGGGCTCGGCCCGGTCCGGTTCGGTCACCATGGCCCATGGGGACGCGACCTTGACTCGTGGCCCGTAGCCCGTACCGTACCTGGGTCGAGCACGAGCAGAGCAGCCCAGCCCAACAACAGCTCTCCCACCCCACCCCTCACTCTCTCTCTCCAAATCGCCGGCACCCCAGCTTCCCCTAGCACCCACTTCCCACGGCCGCATCCGTCGAAATCCTCAAGGGCAACGAGGCGAGGCCGAGGGTTGAGAGGAAAAAGAGAGAGAGAAAAAATGCTGCGCCACGCCGCCCGCCGTCTCGTCTCCCGCGCCACCGTGGCGCCCACCGCCCGCCGGGCGCTCTCCACGGCGGAGGTGCCCGCGGAGGCCTCCGAGGACTCCACGTTCGTGGAGGCGTGGAAGAAGGTCGCCCCCAACATCGAGCCCCCCTCGACGCCCATCTCCCTGATGCAGCCGCGCCCGCCCACGCCGGCAACCATCCCCACCAAGCTCACCGTCAACTTCGTCCTCCCCTACAAGTCCGAGATCGCCAACAAGGAGGTATACCCCCCGTCCCTCGCCCCTCCGCCATTTCCGGTCTCAGATCTGTGTGTTTTCTGGGGCTTCGGGCGCTTCTAGGGTTTCTGGTCCGCAAGATCTGGGAGACCAGTCTAGCCTGTGTGGGCGCGGTATTTTGACGAGACATGCCCCCCCGCCTTGATCTGGTTCACACGGGGTGATGCGAACCTCCGTCTGGGTCGTCGTGTTTTGGTTAGCGGCTGTGGGTTCGATGCGAGATCGCACGATGGGTGCTTTTAGCTGGCGTTTTCGTTGAGGTCAAATGCCTGTGATGCGATAAATGTTCAAATGATCCTACTGGATTTCTCATTGAGAGTGTTTTTTAAGAAAATGATCATGTGTTTTGTTATCGTTAATCTGCAGTATTGTTCAGCTGCTGCTGGCAGGTTGAACTGATATTCTTGGATTGGTCAATGTGGTGTATGCCTCCGGATAATGATGTTGGTTGGCTTTGGTCACTTATTACTAATGAGTAGAAGTTACAGCATTTGATTTATCTGATTGCAAGTATTTTCTTTTATAATGGTTTCGGTTATTATTTTTTGTTTACTGGATGTACATGAATTGCTGCAATATTACAGCATCCTTATTGAAGGTTTTTAAGCTGCCAAAACACATATGCCTGCTTGATTAGCTTCCTTTTATACAATTTCTTCCTTTTGTTTCCTGTGAGTGATGATTTTGTCCCTTTTCATTTGGGGTACCTTTGAGTTTTCTTTCACCATGTCACTACCTAATCATAGTGTCTGTATAGTTCAAGTTTTATTTATAACTAGCTTGATGCATTAGCTGTAATCCTATTATGTGTTCTGCTCTTTTTTTTTTGTTATACTGGTCTCTACAGTATTATACCTGCTGTCTCATGTTTGTTTAACAGTTCTCTTAAGTTATTTAATTGAAATGGCGAATCAAGGACAAGTGACCTAGATTTAGACCAATCCTTGTCATGTAACTGCGCGTGCTTTTGTATATTGAACAAGGTTACCACTTTGATAGCATTTAGTATTTGATGTCAATATCTTTGGTTTACTTATCCGGATTGAGAAGATCACCATTTTGTTGTCATGAATAGACCAAGTAAATAAATGTAGCTTGCTGCCCTCAATGTCTTTGCCTCATGGTTCTTGTTCTTGTTGAGAATAGACCAAGTAATGGTTTAATTTGTTCATTGTGGTTTCTTATTAGTAAAGGTAGCTTGCGGGTATCAATCACTTTGTTCTTTCATCTATTCTTATGTATTTACCATGATATCCCACCAACTACTTGCTGTAAGTATCACACTTTATGATACATAGTCTCCTCAAACTGCTCCTTGTGGTTATTTGTGAACTTGTTGTCCAGAAGGCTGATCCAAGGGTTTGTTTAAGCTGAATCCATAGGGAAATTTTTGTGTCAAGATCATTTTGCACATTATGATGTTTGGTGTATAGATTTCAGGATTTGCTCTCTACTGTCATATTTTCCATTACTATTTGTCTAACAAGGAATTGGTTTCTGGTTTACATTGCTTTCTCGTGTCATTATAATATGGCTAAGGTGCCATTTCCCATCGGTGTAACTGATCTGATAACTGTTTTCTGTTTTTCTCTTTGGTTGCATTACATTGATGTGTCTCTGTTTTCACTTTTCAGGTCGACATGGTGATTGTACCAGCTACAACTGGTCAGATGGGTGTTTTGCCAGGCCATGTTGCCACAATCGCTGAGCTCAAGCCTGGTGTTCTCTCGGTGCACGAGGGGAACGATGTGACCAAGTACTTTGTGAGCAGTGGGTTTGCATTCGTCCATGCAAACTCCATAGCTGACATTGTAGCTGTTGAGGCTGTCCCTGTGGATCATATCGACCCAGCCTTGGTCCAGAAGGGTATTGCCGATTTCACTGCCAAGCTTGGGTCAGCCTCAACTGACTTGGAGAAGGCTGAGGCTCAGATCGGACTTGACGTCCACAGTGCACTCAATGCTGCATTGACCGGTTAATTGATAACAGCTTAAGTTGTTAGTCTGCCTTTTGCATCTTCATTTTTAGAATGTGAGTTGAAGTTTGCAAACTCATGGACGTGGGATGGAGGGAATGATCCTTAAATAAATTATACTCCATCTAAAGATTGGACTTCTGTTTCTTCTTTATACTTCAATCCTGCATGGATTTGCTTTTGTAATGGTGAATATTTTTCCTCTGAGGTCAAGACCTGGTGATGATTTCAGTTTTCATTGAGTTGGGCCTTGAATCAGAAGAAATAGTATGTGCAGTACTGCCATTCCGTAGCTCCAGTAAAATGTCAAATATTACTACGTTTACTTTTGAGAGCAATATAAACTAGGGTTCGGTTGCTTCCTGTCAATTGTGGTGCTTTGGTTTTGGTTGGGTAAAATGTCAGATTTTCAATGTTCTGCAAAAATAAGTGCACTGAATTGCTTGTGTGGTGCGGTAAGATTGTCCGATGTCTAGACTGCAAATCTACCACTTGTGCTAGTTGCAACTAGCAAATTCAATGCATAGTTTTAAATTTGTTGAAAAATACATATAGCCAATGAAAATATTAGGCCCATCTAGCCCACTAGCACAGGCCGTAATGTCGGCCCGCGATGCAAATAAATCCCAGGGGAAAAAGTCCTTTTTACTTCCTTGGATATTGGGCTGAGTCCGTGTTTCCTCCCTCAACCACAAAACCGGGTAAATTACCTCCCTCCACTCTCGAAACCGTTCACTTTACCTCCTTGGTCCGGTTTTGGGTGGTTTTCAAAGCGGTTTTGTCTTTTTATTTAGTTATATATATCCACTGAATCTTTAAAAAATCATAATAAATTATCAAAAAAAATCATAAAATGGAAAGTTTAGTTTTTTTACCCCACAGAAGTATATCCACACAGTAAATTTATAACTGAATTATTGACTTATTTAAAAAATCATAATAAATTATCAAAAAATCATAAACTATTGTATGATTGAATTGTAATAAAAATTTCATTGTCATTGGATCATGTATAACTGAATTATTGACTTATTTAATTTTATTTTTACTAAATAGTTTTTAAATATAAAGTGTGTAAAATAGAAATGAGTATGAAATATTTACTACTGTTCAATCATACAATAATTAGCCCATTATAAAAATATCACCACAATGTGACCATAGATGTGGCGTCTATGAATTAATTACATAAAACATAGATCTAAATCTAAAGGAACAACTTTGTGCTAAATCATATTGTTTTATATGTTTACTGTATAGATATACTTATGTGGAATACAACAAAATTTAATTTTCAATTTCATGATACTTTTGTGATTTGTTATGATTTTTCAAAGATTCGGTCCAAATAAGAAAAAAGAAAAAGACAAAACTGTTTTTGAAACCCCCTAAAACCGGATCAAGGCGGTAAAGTGAACGGTTTCACGAGTGGAGGGAGGTGATTTATCCGGTTTTGTGGTTGAGGGTGGAAACACGGACTCGGCTCAATGTCGAGGGAGGTAAATTAGACTTTTTCCAATCCCAGGCGTACGTAAAACCCCCCTATGTACCTACCTACCCGGAAGGTAGATAAGTATTGAAATTATAAACCTACTGAGACCATCCACACTCGTGATACTTCAAAACCTCCTTCAAAACCGAATATTCCTACATCGTCATCAAGATTCTCTACTTTATATTTACTTCTCCCGCACCCATCATCCTTTATCTCTCTCCTTCATCCCAACAACCACGCGCGGGGCCCACTCGTCATCCTCTCCCTTTCTTTTTACCCTCCCCACCACCCCCTCCCACCTATTTCCCCCCTCTCTCTCTCCCACCCCGCCGGCTCCTCCGCCGGCGCCGCTCTTCCCACCCGCGCGCACCTCTCCCTCCGCCAGCGCACACCCACCTCCGTCTCCTCGCCGGCGCGCCCCGCCTCCCACTCCCTTCCTTGCTGGCACGGCGGGCGTCCTCGAATTCTCCTTCCGCCTCCTTCTGCTGCGACGGGGAGCGGGAGCTCGAGCGGGTGGCCATGGTCAGCCGCAGCTACAGCGTGACGGCAGATCCCCGTGCTCCGGCTCCAGCGCCCTCCTCCGAGCTCCCCCGCGGCCCTCCTCCGAGCTTCCTCCGCCGGCCGGCGGAATTCACGAGGATCTCCGCGGACGAGGTCGTCGCTGCTCGGCGCCCCTCTCCGACGGCTGCACCGCGCCAGCCATCCTCCTCCCTGCGGATCAGCCTTCACCTGCATGCCACCGGAGCTCCCCTCCTCCTCGAGTTGCTGCGAGGCAGAGCAAGCAAGACACCCTGATTACTGGATCCCGCGGTCTGAGGCAGGGGTGGAGCTCCCATCCGCCGGCGAGCTCGAACAGCTGGGTGGAAGGCGTGCGGCCCCTCCTCTGCACCCATCCACAGGCGAGGTGGTGCTCCTCGAGGCGGCGCGAGTTCCCCGCCCGGAGCTCCTTCAGCACGACAGCGCGGCAGCCCCTCCTCCTCCTTCCCCGACGTGACGCCCTTGTTCCCAAGGTCGCACGCCGGTCTGCGCCCGCGCCGCCTGGGAGGAGGCTCGGTTGCGGGATTCCTCTCCCCGGTGAGGTGAGCAGCGCGAGGAGCGCGGCCTCCCGACCTTGGTAGCGGCGCCGTCCCAGCGCGGAGCATGGCAACGAGCGGCTCGACCGCGGCGGCGCGGAGTCCGGCGCGAACGGTCCGAAGCAGAGGAAGAAGACCCCAACGACGTTCTGCTGCTGGTGGTGTCGGATCGATGGCGTTCGTGCAGCGGTTGCTGGTGGCGAAGGAGTGGGGATGACGGCAGGAGAGTGGAGATCCTCTCCGGAGTCGCCTCCCTGCCTCCGCCTCGTCCCCTGTTCCCCCGCCTTCCTCCCCGCGCCGACCGCCGGCGCCCCTGCTCCCTCCTCATCCCTCGTCCGCGTGCTCCTCCTCCCTCCCCCTCCCTTGCCGGCGCGGCGGTAGGCGACCATGGGCGCAGAACTCCTCCCTGGGGATTGGGTGTCGGTGGGGATGACGGTGACGAAGCGGCCGCACGGTCCTTCGCGCCTCCGAGCGTTGGCGGGGTGACCTTGGTGGTTGGGACTGCTGCCTCAGGAAGCGGATGAAGGAGCTCCTCTACTTGCGCTGGATCTGAAGGAGACGGAGGGAGATGGGAAAATCTCGTGGGGAGTAAAGGAGACCGCTGCAGCGGTTTTTACTGGGAAGGACGACGGGAAAGGGATGGCGGGATTTATTCTGTCCCCGGTGCGGATGGTCTAAGCCCACTAAAGCTATCATCCTATTAATAATGTTGACACTCAAAATTGACAAAAGCCGGATCAGGCTGGGCCAGGTGGTCAGACCGGGTCACCCGGGTGGTCTGACCGCGTGCCCTGTAGCCGGTCCGGCACAGAGGCCGCCAGGCGGTCTGACCGCCTCCCCAGGCGGTCTGACCGGGTCTCCCCGAGTTCGACCCGAATTAGGGATTTTTAGTTATTCCCGAGTTGTAATGAGTTCCTTGCAGGGTAAGACCTCCTCCCTATAAATATAAAGGGGCATGGCCGATTGAGACCTATCATCCAATCGAATTATCAATTTACACTTTATTTTCTCCAAACCCTAGCTTTTCCAACCCCCTTGCTCTCCTCCTTCGTCTCCACGGTGGTTGAGGAAGTTCTGAGTGGCCTTGCCGACCTCAGGACAACCCTAGGCGCGTTTCTCTCGACGGGGTCCCTCCCGGAGCGATGAACTTAGGCTTTCGGCGACACGCCTGTCCAAGGCGGTCAGACCGCGTACCCTAGGCGGTCAGACCAGCCCATGCCAGGTGTTTTGACGAGTTGATTTCCGACATCCGCGCGAACTAGCGCACTCGTGTGTTCGACCAGAAAAAGCGTCTACACACTTTTGGCAACTCCGCTGGGGACAGATCTGGTTTTTACAACCGTTTTGTTAGTTGTTGTATGGGAGCGCGTTGTGAACTCGATCCCAAGAACCTCATCATGGTGAACATCGAAGAACTCAGCGAAGAGGACCAGAGGAAGTACACAGAGCTTCAAGAGTACATCAAAAAGTAGTTTCTCTCTGGCGCCAAGAAAGATCGTGCAGGCAAAGTGACCTTAGCTCAAGACTTTGAGATGCCGGCGATCAAGTTAAACAACAACAAGGTTGAGGTAATACCCACTGTAAGCCAAACTCCAACTAATCTGTCTACGCAGTTATCTTCTATATCTGAAAAGTTTGATCGTGCGTTTAGTGATCAGAATAATCTTGTGGCTAGTGTTATTACTCGCCTTGAAAAAGTAGAGGGTAAACGTGTTAATTCTGATATTAATGATGATTCAATCCCTCAAGTTGATTCCCATGGGGTTTTGCACCAGATCATGTCAGCAGCACCTAATTCTTCAGGTGATACATTTATGTACGGTATGCCGGCAGGGTTTTATCCAGAGCAAACACCATTCACACAGCCGACCACGGTCAGACCGCCCCCTGTAGGCGGTCTAACCACCCAGTCCGGCCAGATGGTGTTGCAGCCAGAACAACCGGTGCCTTTGTCAGTTGTGCCTAATACTCAGATTCCTGGGCGTAGTAATGTTAGTATTGCACCTTATGCTTTCAGTACTATTGCTCACACATCACAACCTATACCTAATGTTGCTCCATCTTATGGTGTGCCTAATGATGTGTTTTCTGACATGCATCGTGTTCAAAATCCTAATCAACCCCATGTGAGTAGATTTAATATGTCAGCTCCAATGCAATCTCAATTAGTTGCTAGGAATGAATTTGCTCAATTTAAAGAGGAAGTAGCTAATATGATGAAAAATAAACTCAGCATTGACTTTGGTAATCCTAAACTCTATCAAAAACCCTATAGAGCCGAGTTTGATTATGTAAATTTTCCTCCTGGTTGGCGTATGCCTGATTTTGTTAAATTTAGTGGTGATGATAACCGCACAACCTGGGAACACATTAGTCAATATACTGCTCAACTAGGTGAAGCTGGTACCTATAATTCTTTGAAAGTACGCTTATTTTCCTTGTCATTAACTGGTACCGCTTTTGCTTGGTTTTCTTCATTAGCTCCCAATTCTATTGATTCATGGGATCAATTAGAACAAAAGTTTCATGATCACTTCTTTAGTGGGAGTTATCAATTAAAGTTAACAGATTTAACATCGGTTAGACAAGGCAAAGATGAGTCAGTTTCTGAATATCTTAAGCGCTTTAAAGAAGTTAAAAACCGTTGTTTTAATCTTGCACTTTCTGATTCTGACCTTGCTGACCTTGCTGCTAAAGGTTTAAAATATGCTCTTAGAGAAAGGTTAGAAGGTGTAGAATTTTATTCTCTTGCTACTGTTCTTGTAAGAGGTATGGCACAGGAATTAAAACTGAATAAAGAAAAAAAACTATAAACCTCATCGGTCTAACATGCATTTGGTTGAATATGATTCTGATAGCTCGAACGACGAGGGTGAGGTTTATGTTACTGAATTTGTATGGTCTTCTAAGGCTAAACCTAGTTCTTGTGCATCACTTAAGCCGGCTACTAAAGGTCGGCAAGAGGAATTGAAATTTACTTTTGATGTTTCTAAGTGTGATCGTATTTTCGATGAATTACTTAAGTTTGGAAATATTAAGATTTCTCATACCATGCCTCCACTTGATGAAATTAAATGACGTGCATATTGCAAATTTCATAATTCTTACTCTCATGCTACTAACGATTGTAATGTGTTTCGTCGTCAGATTCAATCGGCCATAAATGAAGGTCGTTTGATGCTTCTTGAGATGCAAGTAGACAAGCAACATTTTCCTATCAATACCATGGATCTGCAGCAACCTAAAGTGTTAATTCGGCCGCATCAAGCTGAAGCAACTAAAGGCAAGAACGTGGTAGTTGGGGAAGCTAAGCCCGACTTGAGGGGAAAATAGTTGGTAAGAGAAGTTTCATGTGAAAAGACCCCTGATGGCAGAGAGACATTCAAAATCACCATCAAAGCCTCTAGACATGGGGGGCAAGGATCGTCCACGTCGTCTGGTCAACAAACAACCGAGCCTGGTCAGCCCAGGGCGGTTAGACCGGCGCCCCAGGGCGGTCAGACCGCCCCTCCCCATGGTCGGCCAAAAATGATTATTCCGAAGCGGTCAGAGATTGGAAACTGGAAGCTTAATGTTGCTAAGAATCAGGGGAGCGTTTCAAAGTCAAAGGTCACATTTGATATGCTATTTGACAAGTACTCTAAACAAAAGGCCGTTACGAGTGATCGGCTATTAAAAAAAAGATGAGATCACCTCCACATCAAGAGAGACCGTCGTCGCCTCCGAGAGCAGCTACAAGATTCAGAGGTGAATCATCGCAGCAGGGGCAACATTTTACTCCACAATGGGCACCTCATCCGGTTTATGATGAAAATGGAGTAATGTGGGTCCCATATCAGCCGTCCTTCCATTCTGGATGGGGAGGGCCAAGAAGACCAGCGCTGGATCGGATTTCACGACCTATGCAAGATTGTTGGGCTCCACGTTGGTCAGGGCAGCATCAGCAGGCCAACGCGGTCAGACCGCCTCCTACACGCGGTCAGACCGCCCAACAGGCCAACGCGGTCAGACCGCCTCCCACACGCGGTCAGACCACCCTGCCCAAAAAAGATGTTCAATCTCCTCCGCGACAAGTGTACAAGCCCAAGATCAGAGAGGAGGAGGTTCAGAAGATGGACATTGATCCAGAGAGGACTACTAGCCAAGACATCATACAGATTGGGACAATGGATGTTCCTATTGAGAAAAGTGGCAAAAGACCGATTGTGCTAAACAATCAGGTTATGACACCTACTCAGAAGGGATGTGCTGCTAATGATCATGAAGCCAGTGGGAGTGGTTCCAACTCCAATAACTTCTTGCCAAGGTGGTGTCCTCCCGGATTGACTCATACTCAAAGGAGGAAGCTTCAAAGACTAAGGTTCCGGGAAAAGAAGGAAAAGGAGATGGAAACAAAAAGAGATGAGATGTTCAACAACTACAGACCCATGGTGCCACAAGGAAAAGAGTGGAGAGCTAAAGCTGCATCACAGGCCAAGGTGGTCAAACCGCCAGAGGATGCGGTCAGACCGCATGTGGAGGTTAAGCCGCCAGCACAGGCGGTCAGACCGGCTGACCAGGCGGTCAGACCGGCACCCGCGGTCAGACTGGTCCTGGAGGCGGTCAGACCGGGTTCTCCAGAGACGCCGCCCGGTTTCACTTCTTCGGCTGCCATGGTTTGCAATGGTGGGTTGCCGTCGGTGCCTGCATCAGAAGACGACGAGCAGCTCGTTGATTACAGTTCTTCTCTAGAGCGCATGAACCTCGACATTAATGTGGTTCATTTATTTGTGGATGGCTCTGCACCTTCGGAGGAGGATTTCGCTCATCTTGATTTTGGGCCAAAGGATGCTGTATTCCAGAAGCCTAGAGACATTGATAATCATCTGAAGGCTTTGTATATGCGAGGTCACATCAATGGGAAGCCTATCTCTCGGATGTTGGTGGATGGAGGTGCGATTGTCAACCTGATGCCGTATTCTCTGTTCAAGAAGCTTGGAGGTTCAGATGATGAGTTGATCAAGACCAACATGACCGTCAGCGGTGTGGGAGGAGACGAGCTGATAGGTGCCAAAGGTGTTATCTCCATGGAGCTCACCATTGGAAGCAAGACATTAGCTACAGCTTTCTTCGTCGCTGAGACACAAGGTAACTTCAGCTTAATCCTTTGTCGTGATTAGATTCATGCAAATAGATGTGTGCCTTCTACCTTGCATCAGTTTTTAATACAATGGGTAGGCGATGAGGTAGAAGTTGTACATAGAGATAATTCTGCTTGCGTAGCTGTAGCTGATAGTCATTCTATAAATGTGCATGCTGGTGTAAAATGTCTATCTGGCTTAGATTTAACTGATTATGAGTTTGTAAGCTGTTCCAAGGATGGCTTCATCCCTGCTGTCATAAAGCCGATCGAAAATCGGCTAAACCACTTCATGTGAATCAATGAGTTCAACTAAAGAGTGGTTGCAGCAAAGGATTGATCACTATCGGACGTATAAGAACGATACATGTGAAGCCATTGATGACTTGGATGACTTGGGGAAGCTAGGACAAGGTTTACGTCGGCTGATCCTCTTGAGGAGGTAGACATTGGTGATGGCACTGTACCTAAGCCGACATTTGTAAACAAGAATCTTGATCCTGTTTTTAAATCAGAATTAATAAAGTTGTTAAAGGAGTATGTCGACTGCTTTGCATGGAATTACACTGAGATGCCTGGTTTAAGTCATGATTTAGTTGAGCATAATTTGCCTATTAAATATGGTTTTAAGCCTCATAAGCAACCTCGTAGGAATTTTAATCCTGATATATATGACCGAGTGAAAGAAGAAATCAATCGGTTGCTTGTTGCTAATTTTATAAGGCCTTGTCGATATGCTGATTGGATCTCTAATATTGTGCCTGTTGAGAAAAAAGGAACTAAAAAGCTTCGTGTTTGCATAGACTTTAGAGATCTTAATAAAGCTACTCCTAAAGATGAATATCCTATGCCTATAGCCGACTTTCTTGTTAATTCTGCATCTGGACATAAGATTCTTAGTTTTCTTAATGGTAATGCTAGGTATAATCAAATCTTTATGGCCGAAGAGGATATCTCCAAAACGGCTTTCATATGTTCAGGATTTGTAGGCTTGTTTGAGTGGGTAGTCATGACTTTTGGTTTGAAAAATGCTGGTGCTACTTATCAAAGGGCTATGAATTTGATTTTTCATGACTCGCTTGGTATAGTAGTAGAAGTCTATATCGATGATATTGTTCTCAAGTCGGCTGGTTTAAATTCCCATTTAGCCGATTTAAGACTAGCATTTGAAAAAATGCGTCGATATAACTTAAAGATGAATCCACTCAAATGTGCCATTGGTGTGTCGGCTGGCAAGTTTTTGGGCTTTATTGTGCATGAGAAAGGTGTGAAGATTGATCCTAAAAAGATTGAGTCCATTAAAAAAGTTCAAGCTCCTACTTGTAAGAAGGATTTGCAAAAGTTCTTGGGCAAGGTAAATTATTTGAGGCGATTCATTTGTAACTTGTCTGGCAAGGTGAATGCTTTTACTCCTTTACTTCGGTTGAAAGCTGGTTCAGAATTTACTTGGGGGGCAAAACAACAAGAGGCTTTTGATGAGATCAAGAATTATTTGACTACGCCGCCTGTTCTTCAAGCACCCAAGAGTAGGGTTCCTTTCAGACTATATGTGGCGGCTGAGGAAAGCATTATTGGGGCTGTTTTGACTCAAGAAACCGATGGCAAGGAGTATGTTGTTGCTTATGAAAACAGGAGATTATTGGACGCCGAAACGAGGTACACTTTCATTGAAAAGTTATGCTTATCTTTATATTATGCTTGTACCAAGTTAAGGCATTATTTATTATCAAGCACTTGTTATGTAGCTTGTCAGACCGACATAATTAAATATATGTTGCAAAAACCTATTCTAAGTGGTAGAGTCGGCAAATGGGCTTATGCTCTTGTTGAATATGATTTACATTGTGAACCAATTAAATCAATGAGAGGTCAAATTGTGGCCGACTTTATTGTAGAACATAGAATTAATGAGCAACCTAATTTAGATGTCGGTTATCTAACTTTTACTCCATGGAAGTTGCATTTTGATGGATCGGTTTGTAGAAAAGGATGTGGTGTTGGAGTTATTATTATTTCACCCAATAGGGCTGTTTTTGAAGCTCTTAACCGATTAGATCAAGATTGCACTAACAATCAAACCGAATATGAGGCTCTCTTGTTCGGTTTGCAAATTTTACATGATATGGGAGTAAAATATGTAGAAGCATATGGTGATTCCTTGTTAGTGGTACAACAAGTATCTAAGGTATGTCAATGTTTAAATGGTGCTTTAAATGCTTATCTTGATAAATGTTTAGACATCATATCTTGTATGGATGAATTTGTGATTAATCATGTGCCACGGGAAGAGAATCCAAGGGCAAATGCTCTGGCTCAGCAAGCATCTGGTTATGATGTTCAGAAAAGAAATTTTCAAGAACGGAAACCGACGTTTAGCAAAGCCGAGGGTTATGCCCTGGAGGAGGCGGTCAGACCGCATCCTCCACCCGGTCAGACCGCCCTGCCAGGCCGGTCTGACCGCCCTACAGAGGAAAAAGTCACTTCGGTCATTGTTTCTTCCAAAACTGTTGAGGACGAAGTGAATGATTGGAGAAAGCCTTTGATTATATATTTGCAGGATCCTAAAGGTACAAGTGACCGAAAAGTCCGACGGTGGGCTTTGAAGTTTGTTTTAGATGATGGTGAGTTGTATCGTCGGACCGCAGATGATTTGCTTTTAAAGTGTTTGGGTCCTAATCAAGCAAGGCTAGCTATGGCGGAAGTTCATGAAGGGATTTGTGGTACTCATCAATCGGCTCCTAAGATGAAGTGGCTCCTTAGAAGAGCTTGTTTTTATTGGCCTACTATGATAGCTGATTGTTTTCGGTATTACAAAGGATGCAAAGAGTGTTAAGAGCATTGGGATATTTAGTTGGTGCCTGCTGCGTTGATGCATCCGATTATTAAGCCTTGGCCTTTCAAAGGATGGGGTTTGGATTTCATTGGCTAGATTCATCCACCTTCGTCAAAAGGGCATTGTTTTGTGATCGTGGCTACTGATTATTTTACCAAGTGGACTGAAGCTATACCTCTCAAGAATATGACACATCAAGAGGTAATTGAGTTTATTACAAAGCATATTATTCATAGATTTGGCATTCCGCAAACTTTGACTACAGATCAAGGTACTTCGTTTATTGCTAAAGAGGTGCGTGATTTTGTCAATTCTTATGGTATTAAGTTGCTCAATTCATCCCCATATTATGCTCAAGCTAATGGTCAAACCGAGTCTAGCAACAAAACTTTGATTAAGCTCATTAAGAAGAAGATAGAAGATAATCCTAGGAGATGGCATGAGGTATTATCTGAGGCTTTATGGGCTCGTCGTATTTCTTGACATGATGCTACTAAAGTTACTCCATATGAGCTTGTGTATGGTCAAGAGGCCGTTTTACCTGTTGAGGTGAATCTAGGCACATATAGACTTGCAAAGCAAAATAATCTTGATTTTGATACATATTATGCTTTGATGATGGACAATGTTGATGAAGTAATCGACAAGCGATTGGAGGCTTTGGAAGCAATTGAGAAAGATAAGAGGCGAGTTGCTAAAGCATACAACAAAAAGGTAAAAACCAAGTCTTTTCAGATAGGTGATTTGATTTGGAAGACTATTCTACCTATAGGATCTAAGAGTAACAAGTTCGGCAAGTGGTCTCCAAGTTGGGAAGGACCATATAGGATTGTGAGGGTTTGCTCTAGAAATTCTTATATGGTGGAAACTTTGCAAGGACAGCAGCTACCACGGGCTCTTAATGGAAGATACTTGAAGAAATTTCACCCAAGTGTATGGCAAGACGCTTGAAGGTGATATGGCCGATTGCTAAGTAAGAATCGCCCTAAGTTCAAAAAATGGCCGATGAGGTGTCACATCGTCCTTAGATTTATTTTTTAGCACGCAAGCTTTACTAAAAAACAGAGGGGCATTTGACACTCAAAATTGGCAAAAGCCGGATCAGGCTGGGCCAGGCGGTCAGACCGGGTCACCCTGGCGGTCTGACCGCGTGCCCTGTAGCCGGTCCGGCACAGAGGCCGCCAGGCGGTCTGACCGGGTCTCCCCGAGTCTGACCCGAATTAGGGATTTTTAGTTATTCCCGAGTTGTAAAGAGTTCCTTACAGGGCAAGACCTCCCCCCTATAAATATAAAGGGGCGTGGCCGATTGAGACCTATCATCCAATCGAATTATCAATTTACACTTTATTTTCTCCAAACTCTAGCTTTTCCAACCCCCTTGCTCTCTTCCTTCGTCTCCACGGCAGTTGAGGAAATTCTGAGTGGCCTTGCCGACCTCAGGACAACCCTAGGCGCGTTTCTCCCGACGGGTCCCTCCCGGAGCGACGAACTTAGGCTTTCGGCGACACGCCTGTCCAAGGCGGTCAGACCGCGTACCCCAGGCGGTCAGACCGGCCCATGCCGGGTGTTTCGACGAGTTGATTTCCGACGTCCGCGGGAACTAGCGCACTCGTGTGTTCGACCAGAAAAAACGTCAACACATAATATTTCATTAATTATAATTTATTCAACATTTTCAGAATGTTGACAACATTTTTTCGTTCAACATTTTCAAAATGTTGACAACATTTTTTCATCTAACATTTTTCAGAATGTTGACAACATTTTTCGTTTTCAACATTTTAAAAAAATATTGGATCAAACATTTATACGCACCAACATTTTTCATGAAATGTTGGATGAATTTTTTTTCAACATTTGTTTAAGAAATGTTTTCCAACATTTTTTTCAACGCAGTGCCTTCTTCTCCGGCAATGGCGGCTGGCGAGGGCGGTGGCGCGGCAGCACCGGCCGAGGCCGCGGTCCAGCCGCGCAACCATGGCTGACGTCGAGGACGGCCACTGGCGAGCCGCGTCGGAGGTCGAGGGCGGCGGCGGCGCACGGAGGCTCGCCGGAGGGTCGAGGGCGGCAATGCACAGGACACGCCGGGGACGGCGGGCAGCGAGCCGTCCGCGGCGGCGCGGGGCAGTCGCGGGTGCGGAGCGACGTCGGGCTGTCGGGAGGGGTCGGCGGCGGACAAGGGGAGGACACGCGGCGGCGGCGGCGGAGGTCCGCATGGGACAGGGCGGCGCGCGAGGGAACGGGAGGATGGGGAGGTGGGAGCAGTGGAGGTCTAGAGGAATTATTGGGCTGGTATTGGACTTTTGTTGGGTTTATAGTTTCAATCGTTGTATAGGATTCCCGCACCCACGTAGCCCGGCCCGAGGAGCTTTTTTTTTTTGAGAATCACACACCCGGCCCGAGGAGCTTGAGAAGTGTTGGACCTGCTTTGGCTTGTTATTTCCTGTTTCTCTATTAATTTTATTTATTTATATATAGGTGTTAAACATCTCGATCGGTATAATTCGCATATGGCATGCAACCTTGCCATCCGCCCATGCCCTGTGTATGTATTTCTCAAGACAGGTTTTATTCAGTGTCAAACCGAACACTGTTGCTCGTAAGACCACATCCCATCATTGTCACCTGGCTGCGGACCAAACAGACGCCAAGCTCAATCCAGCATGGCTAACCAAGAAGACCTCCTTAGCCAGCCAACGCATAAGAGAACGCAGCAAAAGAAAATGGCACACCCTTCACAGCTCAGGTAAAGTTTGTAAAATACAAATCAGACTATCTTACGAGAACCAAAGCAGGTAATGGGTAGCCAGAACTAGATAATGATTTCCAGCGCAAGACCACAAATAGCGCCCATAATCATAGGAGGTCTTGATTTACTAATCAAAGAACCACAGTTAGGTTACAACAACATTGGATGTCCTTAGAGCTACATTCAAATATTGGGTAGGCGTGCCAGCCAAGGTACAAGAGTGAGGCAGCAAGATAGAATTTATCGGTCTGCTGATCTGCCAGTGGTGCTCTTATATATGTCTTCAAGGGTCTCTAGACCTTGCAGAACTCCTGTCTACCCCCGGCGTCATGCTGCATCTTTGTGGAAATCTAATAGCCTGATACACAAGGTTTCATGGCTTGTGGAGCTTGAAGCCGAAGACGCGAGGAACGTAGCGCTGTGAGGGCTTCTGGGGCTTGAGGTGCTCGTATGTCATCAGGAACAGATGGGGGAATGTCGTCCCAAAGTATGCACCATCAATGTCTGAACAAGGTTAAGAAAATAGCAGAATATAACAAAATGGCAATATTCTGCAACTTTGGGACCACAATAACACAGAAGCGAGTTAGCAGACCTATTGATCTATCAGAGTTGAAAAGATGTGACGATTACTGAGGACCATGTGGACGGTTTAATATTTAATGGTGTTTCATGACTATGGACACAGCTGTGGGTGAATGGGTGCTAGCGCATATGAGAACATTTGCAGCACATTCTTTTTGTCATATTTGGTACAAAATACCCTGTGGTTTGGGTTTTCACAAAGAGGTCAGAGTTTGAAAAGCACACGCATTGAGACAGTCTAATAAGAGAATGGTTAGGATACTGCCTTGGTACTTGGACCGTGGGTAGTAGATGTCTTCACACTTGGGACAGTATATCTTCACGGTACTAGACCGATGGATATCTGATTGTCCAACCGGTAGGCATGGTTGACCGCAGCAGTAAACACGTGGGCAACGCCCAAAGTCATAGTTCTTATATTTCTCCAGCTGCCCAAAAAAGCAACCCTAATAAACAAAACTCCCACCAAAGAATAATAGACCAGTTAAAGCAGAACATGTACCATCGCAGCCAGTCCTTTACTGGTCAGAATGTATCGTGCATGAATCAGCCCATACAACATCTCTGCAGCTGATTCTACCAGCTCATTTTGTTCCTCAGTGAACATATCACCTGGACAAATACATAACTGAAAAACATCAACCAAATGATAGGTGTAGTAACAGAGGTATCACAAAGCGCAAAATGCTAAAGTCAATAAAGATGCAGCAGCGCACAGCATGCTACAAATATGATCATCCATTGATCACGAATTTCACTGACCACATTATCACATAATATAACTAAAGGTTGCCAAACTATCTGTTGCAACCAGATACTCTTAGAACGGTTGAAGCAGTTGCATTGATGGTTTCCTATACTTTACACAACTCTAGCTAAACTATCTAACCATGTGGGATAAACCAACTACTGCCAACCCAACAGTGGACCAAAACTGATCTGGGAGTAACACATTTTAATTCCATGCAGCAAAAAAAAAAAAAGTGCTCGCAAGAAATGTGATTAATTCTTAGTTGTAAATATGGCATTCTGAAGCATCTTACATGTCTAGATTAAAATACCTAATTGTCTAGAAAAATAATTCCAAATCTCAAACTAACCATGTAGGATCAACCAAATACTGCCAGGCTAATTATGTACCGAAATGGGCTGGGTGTAACACATTTCATGCAAGATAAACAAAGCTGGTGCTCTCAAGACATGCGTTGAAAAACTAGATTAACTGTTACATGTAAAGTTGCCATTCTGCAACATCTTGTATGTCTAGATTAAGACATCTAACTGACTGAAAAGTTTTAGGAATGGATGAAACTATTAAAGCTATTCTTCCACCCTCCTTTTCTTTTTGTTTGTAAGGCGTACTATGATATCTATTGGGACCAGGAAATGCAAGAAGCCCAATATGGAACTCTGAATCCTAAAAAGCCTTTACAATGTTCAAAGGTAGCATCAGAGTATGCTTGGCTTGCATACACCCACCATGCAGTTTAATGTGCAACAGTAATTACGTAGAATACTTACCATGAGATGACTCGATGTCTAAAATGAGATCGAGAGCATAATCATAATAAGGAACTTGGCTGCTGAGGCCACAAAGGTTGAAGTCGTCCTGGATGTAGTCGTCGTCGACTTCGCAGAAGAATTCGTTCCCTCTTAAATTGCAATACCATGAAATCCATGAGGTGTCTTCTCCATCAGAGCCACTAACATCTGATGCTTCACTATCAGAATCAGACTCCCCTGGAATGTTAAGGATGAAAATGTCAATGCATGTGTTCTTAAGGATTATGGTGCTGATACAACAATAAATACAACCATCATAGCGAACGAGCCGCTGGCTCAGTGGTAGCGCTCGCAGTGGCGAGGCTGCCGGTCGGGAGTTCGACTCCCGGCCTCGCACCGGGACACAGTCTCAGTGGGATTTTCCCAGATTGTTTCGCAGGTCCTGGATTCTCACGTGGCGCCACAATGGGACTACGACGTGCTCGTCGTCTACGAGGCTTCATGCTTCGGTGATCTCCAGAAGGACATTTAGGTGTATAGGTTGTAGCTTCTAGGGGTGTGCGTGTGTAGGGGTGTGAGTGTGTTGTGTAGAGTTCAGATACTACAGCTTGTATGCTAGGAGTCCAGGAACAAAAAAAAAAAATACAACCATCATAAACTCAAGCTAATCTGGTAGAAAAAGCAATACCAAGCTTACAACTGACAAGATCCGCACCGTGACAACAGGAATAAATGCTAGGTAGAAATGGTCTGTATCACACAACACTAGAGAACAGCTCAAAAAAACATAATCTACATAGTTCCTTTTGTCCCAACTTATATCAGTAAAGCTCCAAACAAACAATATGTTGAACCAAAAGTGTCTGAATTGAATCAAACCGAGCTGTGCGTCTTGATTACATCCACAAGTACAGAAAATTTGCACATCAAGAGCTCGCCCGAAAAGCACATGAAAACACTTGAAACATGCCATTCCCACACGTTAAGGGCAAAACCTGAACATAAATCCCAGCCAGACCCACTCAAATTTGATTATAAACAGCCATGTGCAGGAGCGTCAACAGCTCGCAACCCCAATCCCTAAACCAATCTCCTTCCGCACCCGCGTGCTACTTCACCAAAAACACAACGCAGAGGTCATGGCCTCATGAGCACACCAAACAGCAGCGCCGGATTCGCGGCACGCCACGAGCACCACGCCGTGGCACCTGAAAACAGAAATGGGGAAAGGCGGGGGACGTCACCTTCGGAGCAGCGGCCCTTGGGCATGGACGACGCGGAGGACGGGACGACGAGGCGGTGGTGGTCCCGGCCGGCGCCGCCGGCGCCCGCCGACCCCCTCGACGTGGAGGGCGACGCGATTGCCTTCTCGAGGTGCTTGTCGAGCACGTCGCTGATCCGCTTCCGGTCCAGCCCCGCCGCTCCCCCCTGCTTATACATCTCTCCCCCTCCCCACGCCGCGGTCTCCGTCTCCCTCTCCCTCTCTCTCTCTCACACGGGGCGAGCCATTGGCGCGACGCCGCGGGACGGGGCGGGGCGGGGCGAGGCGAGGGTAGGGTTAGGGTTTGCGCGCGGGGAGGAGGAAAAGCGGAGAGGGAAGAAGGGGGCGGTGGGAGCACGAGCGCGAGGAGGAGGAGGGACACGTTGCGAATTTTGAGGGGAGTGGCGGGTGGGAATGCAAAAAAATGCTTGGGGTCGGAATCAAAGCAGCTGCTCGCTGCTGGTGATGATGGGAATGTCGTACAGCTCAAGATATTTTGTTGGGAAACAGGTGATGCGATCTGCCGTTGCAATCCAAATCCGGCATGGATTTGCTGTAATCTTGTTTAATTTGACCGGGCGAGCGTTTCTTCTCTCTTTTTTTTAAAAAAAAATGCGGATTAGATAGAGTTTCGTGTTTACTTAAAGGGAAGTTCATTGATTGATTTTTTGACAATTAATTTTGGATTGAGACGCTGTAGCTTTGGTTGCTTTGTGTTTAATTAAACATCGTCAGGTTCAGCTGAGCTGAGTGGTGGGATGATGATTAGCCAAGCATCAACCTGAATCATTAGAGGAAAATATTTGGTTTTTTTAGGACTTTGGCAAACTTGAGTGTCTTCTTCTTTGAATAATTTGATTTGAATAGTTTATATGATATATTTCAAAAATATGTGTGGGTGAATCACCAATTTTTCCATGATTTAGACGAATCAAACTTGAAAGATCCTACTTACGCCGATCTCGGTGCGGTCGAGAATGTCCAGCTTTGGAATCTTTGGAATATCTGTTCTAATCGTATGGCTCAAAATGTTCGGAGACGGAAGAATGGTACATGTGCGTCGATACGAAAACTGAAAAAGAAAAGCTAGCCGTCTCCTTTTCCATTTCGCGTGTCTGGATTAGCAAGAAAAAAAGTCTCGATATCCTTTTAAAAGCTTACCACCAAGCTTAAGGTAAAGGCAAGTTGAAGATAATCATATAATGCTTATTCACTAATAACATTAATAATAAAAAATCTGACAGAACTAGGATTTAAAGTTATTTAGATACCAATTTCAGATGCAAAATGAAACTGTCGTAATGCTATATTTATCTTTTTTATTTCTCTTTCAACTGTAAATATCATAAGCGCTGATTCTTTTGAAACATACCCACTAATTTTCACATATCAATGTTTGCCTTCGACACATACCTATGTTTGCCTTCAACATATCTTCGAATTAAAAAGTGTTTGTTTCTAGAACCACAACTAAAATTCATAGGATTGGCCATAAAATAGATTTCAGAAGTGCCACCAGCATATCCAACATTGTCAAATGTGGTCCACAACTCGGTACAGGAAGGAAGTTTCACAATTCAAAATGTATCAGCAGTGATAAACATCACACGTGCACATCTAAATTCAAATTCCCACACCATTTGATTCGGAGACTTCTCAGGGTGCAATCTATAATCAGATCCGTCCTTTTTCTCTCCTTCCTGTAACCATCTCCTAGAGAATTTCTTCATAGCTGGCACAGCTCCACATCTTGATTTATTGCCTTATTGGTATCAGTCGAGAATGGTTTCTTTGATCATATCAATGGGTTTCTATTGACATCTTTGTACAGCAAGTATCTGGTCCTGGTTTTACCAAGGGCAGCATACCTGGAACATCATGGCAACAGCGGTAAGCTAACTGGAAAAAGAAAAAGCCAAGTACATGAGTGGCAAACACAAAGGTGGCATACACGTACCACTGAGGAACAAACGGTGCCATCCAAATGGTATCGCCTGCTTGAACAGGGTACCTGTGTTATCAACAGAAACGGTCTTCAGAATATATTGAGATTGGATTTAAAATGTAAATAAAAGTTAGAACTTAAAAAGAAAAAGGAACATGTGCAGTCTGTGCATATAATTTCAAAACTCCTAGCAAAGCATACACTCAAATGTAAAGGGCAACAGAGGGATGGAGGCGAAAAAAACTATATCCGCATGCAGGTAATTTTGCATAAATGAGTAATCAATCTCTGTAGCATGTATTAAGAAAGTTATATCAGCACAAAGCATCTCATCTTTCACGGGAAAAAAGAGTTTCTATAAGAAATACAGGCTGTCATGAGAAAAATAACCAAAAAAAAGGACTGTCAGACTTCCTTACCAGCTATCCCCCAATCGGTATATTCCTTGACCCTCTAGAAGCAGAAGTCCATGTTGATTATAGTGAACCTCCTGGTACGCGCGCACACACAAAAAAAAAAGTGAAAAGAAGTTTCAAGGTTGGATGTATGCATTGTACCACAAAATCTCATGATTCATGCAGCAAGGCTAGTATGCAATTATTGTTGAAACACCTCCTAACGTAAGACACAAATTTTTACAAACCTTCACATTGAGATATTCGCCTGGTTGAAAGTCCATTATCTGCATGTGGGAGAAGCAAGTGAGTAATTTATAGGTGGCTAAAAGTAGTGATGATGCTTGGTTTGCTGCATGTAATGTGCCTGTCTTAGGTGGAATTGCGTGGGATACAGTAAGTAAAATAATAAGCTCAAAAGTGACCAACTTACATGGATATTAAAGTCATAAGGCATCGAAGTTGGTAGCAGCTTCCTCAGTTGAAATACCTAATTGAGAAATGAGATACAACATATTACATCAGCACTGAGGACTGAGACTAGCAGTTAAAATAATTAACATCATTCATGAATTTTCAAAGCCAAAAAGAGGGTCTGAAGCAAGACAAAAACTGCCAGTCAAAGTAGCCAAGTTTGAACACCCTGATTCTAAAATAAATAAACAATTTTTAATGCCTCTTGATGTGCATGGTATGAAAAACAGACCTCCTAAATGGTAGGAATCCTATTTTTAGGTCGTAGATGATGACCAACAGAGATAAGGATATTTGTACCTCTCCTGGGGTTTCAAGAAGGGGTTGCTTATCTGTTGAACCGACAATTAGATCAGGGTCGGAATCCTCAGTGGCACTGTACCTAAGAAAAATAAAATCGAGAAAGGTCTTAACTGTTACCATTTTGATGAAAAAAATGAAAAGAGAAACTAAAGCACACTGAAAAACTGCAGTCTTGGTTAAGCCTATCATATTCATGAAAAAAAAATGAGCAATATATGCTTTAAATTTTTATTAGTTTATCTAAAGTTCAACCATTTCTACCAGAATATCGAATCAATCTTTAAGATTAGTGCACACCTTACTGGCAAACAAACTTCTAGGGGATTGCAACAATTATGTCAATAGAAGTGGTAGCAACCAATCAAATTACATATTACTACATCACAAACTGTAGCATATTAATGAAATTACTGTACCTCCTCTCAAATATTACAAGAGTGGTTGATTCATCTGAGACCATAGAATGCTTTAGGTTTGCAGGAAGATACGCATACGAATCCACCTGCACTTATCATCAACAGATATAGTAATCCGCATCAGGGCAGAATTAGCATACACGGAACAAGTTCCTAAGGTAATCAATATTATGGAAACAATAGTTTAATTTTTAAAAGCATAAGAATGCAAATTTATGAAGACTGCTGAATTTGAAGAACTGATAGATTGCAAAAGCCTTGCATCTGAACATTGGTAGGATTCAGTACACAACTTATAAGTTACTATATGGCATGTTTTTTCTTGCTGCCAGAGTAATGTTGTATTGTTTTACATAACCATGTTCTCATATAATGTTATATCATCTGATGACATGTTTGAATACTCCCTTATTACCAAATTGAATGGTCACAAAAATTCGAATAATATTTTCCAGGTGCGGAGTGGACTAGAGTTGAATGGGGCTCCCCTTACAACATAGTGCTGCATGAAGATATATGCATAAATGAACCAAAACCTTTGCCGATATAAATTGATCATGTAATGGAATTTGTATTCTTTCAACCCCGAATGCTTAGAGAGTTCTGAAGAAAAGTAGAGTGCATAGATATACAGAATTATTTTGTTTAAACATTTAGAGAGAAGAAAAAAAAAAGGCGCATATTACATGCCTACATTTGATAAAACCTTACCGACAGAGAATGGGTAGTTTCAGTCCCCACAGACAATGAAATGCTGCCTTGTAGTACAAAAACAAACCTGGGAAGTTGTTTACAATAAGGGCAGTGGAAACCTCATTAACAAAGTGAATGGTGACAATTCCAACAAAGAGCTGGATGCTGAAAAAATGAGATATTTAACTTGGTGTGTATTTCATTAAAGCACTTGCGGTTCCAAATGATGTATCATAGACTATTAAAAATGTTATGGCTAGTTGGATGGATTGGCTTTGGCTTAGGCCCGTGAGTAGGGATAGGATTAGTTGGTTGTTAGGATAGATAAGATTAGATAGATTTGGTTAGGATATTTACTTAAGGGTCAAGTCAAGGATCTCTATAAAAGGAGACCTTATTGTATCAGTTGAAGGCAAGCAAGAAGAACCCTAAAAGTAGTCAGAGCCTCCTAGGGAGGGCGACGAATAGGTTCTTCGGGCTTATCTGTATCAAAAAATGGTACTTTATTCAATTATGTTTACTGGTATTCTAACTAGTGCTATGTAAGAGACCAACCTTTCAACACCTTTCGGTGGTAGGGCTGATTTTGAGCCATCTGCAAGCCCACAAACACACTACTTCAGAACATGTCACTAAACCACTAATTTTCAAAACAAATAAACATAACATGTACTTGATGTTAAAAAACAAAGAACCATCTTATAGTATAGCCTTTAACTGTTAATGACTTAACAATGCATGACTAACTATGCAATGGGTAATATATTTAATTGCAAAAAGACTGTCCACGCCTGAAAGAAAATTTCAACTAAATCCTGGCTGCTTAAATGATCTGGTGCGAAATAAATATCCATCTCCATAGAAGTAAAAAAAAAAAATCTGAGTTCTGTGGGAACTTGTTGAATAATTACGATGGCAAAGCATATCGAACCTTGTGCTACATGACTAAGAATACCGCAAAATACTTGCCATACGAGTCTTGGGCAAACTTCCATGTTTCTATCTATGGTTCTTGCAAATGGGACAAATAGCTCACCTTGCATGTTTGCCAGGTACATAGTGAAGTGTGCACCAATGGCTGGACTGATCAAATATGCACCTAGTGTATTGATCCTAAGCAGAGAGTAAATGATAAGTGCATGACATTAGCATAGCTTCAGAAAATGAATAGAAAGTATAAGCAGAAGCTGTACCAATCAGGTAGAGGACCGAATACATGACTTTCCGGTGTTATTAAAGCATGATCCCTTTTGAAAACGCTACGTGTGAAGCCAGGTAAATCTAGAGTTTCCAAAAAGGGATTCCAAAAAAGGACCATCATTAGATGAAATAAACAATAGGAGCATCTGTATTTAGGGAAACAAGGATTAGCTTAACAAATAAACAACCCACCAATAGTCAAGCAAACAAATTTCCTCTAACCTTAGATACCATAGCATAAATCAGAAAGAATATTCGCTTATTCAGAATGATTAGCAGGTGCAAGATTTAAATCTTTGCACATAATTAATTAATTAATTAATCATAATGGATAGGTTCAATGCGATTCAAGGAGCTTCATGAAACTAAGGTACTGTATGATGCATTAAAGCCCCATAAAAGTGTAATATAATAATTAATATTTCTCTGACAACAGCTCATGTCTTCAAGGTTCTCCAGATTTGAGAATTAATACTTTTCACGTCGACAGTAGCATATTTCAACTCCATCAAAAACTCCTATGAATGCATGGGTTTTGGTACAGTCCATAAAACCCAGTGTTTATGGCAAGACTGCAACTATGACCAGTTAACCACTGAACCTGGAAATTAGATTTATGAAGTTCAGTGATCTAAGTTCAGTGACAGCGACTCAGGCACCAAGCAAAGAAAAAACATATCCCACTGTCCATTTCAATAAACCGGGGACTCTAGTCTAGGCTGGTCAGTTGGTCCTCGATACGCACCTTGGAGGTGCGCGGGCGCGAGGGTGGGGTGGGTAGCCTTCCAGTAGAGCGGCTGCCCCCCGGAGCACTCGCTCGACGGCTCCGCCGAGCAGAAACCCTCTCCAGCATCTCCGTCTCCAGCCGCAGCTCCTGCAATCGGACCAAGGAACAGACCGCGGAGCGCGTGAGGCAGGAGCGAGCGCTGGCACAGCGGACACTGCGGATGATGCCACAGTGGCGGCGGAGAGAGAGGGGAGGCTCCGATCAGGGTTCGGCGCCATTATTACCGCATAACGCCACGAGGACGAAGAGGAAGAGGGGGCGGAGGTGGCGGATTGGGGTGCTCGCCATTCTCCGCGGAGTGATTCGCAAATTTTTGGAGGGCAGCGGTGGGCGCGGAGTCGGAGAAGAGATGGAAGGAAGGTGGAGCCGTGGAGGGGGGGAACTCGGGGAGCGTGCGGATGACACACTACTGTCGCCGTGTCGCGCACCGTGGACTGTGGTGCTGCGGTGGCGGGCCCCACCGGGTGACTTGGATGTCATGTATCACCCCCTTTTCGATTTTTTCCCCCTCCGAAAATTGGATCGTGGCCTTTGTTTTGTTGAGAAATGTTGTCGTATCTTATGTGCAGTTTTTTTTTCTTTAAAAAATGGATCATGGATTTTCTTTTTGTTAAAACTGTTGTCGTATTTTATTGAAAAGGTTGCGCTAGTGATGCATGACATACGAGTCCTTGTGTTTTATTCTTGATTGATTGCCGTGATTTTTCTGAAAATATTATTTCGCCTTATCAGGCAGTGCTGATTTGGAATCTTGGACACGCATTATCTATCCACACTAGTAGGATTACTCGCCCAGTGCTACCAATCTTGGACATGCATGCATCAAGAACCACGGCTCAACAGTTGAAAGTCACCGTAATCAACTGTAGCCTGGTACTGATTTGCTATGAAAGAAAATTGTACTGATTTGCTGTGAAAGAAAAATACTGCTGACTAGTGACTGAAAAGTTAAGCGGACAAGGAGAGTATAGGGTCAGGCCTGTTTAGTTGCCAAAATATTTTAGCAAAAAAATTTTATAGGTATTAAACATACACTAATTACAAAATTAATTACACGGATAGACAGAAATTCACAAGACAAATTCACGATGTGTCTAATCATGACATAATTAGGCTCATTAAATTCATCTTGCGATTTAAACCGGGAGTTATGAAATAAGTTTTGTCATTTTTCGTAGATTCGGTGTGATGGTAGGAAAGTTTTGGGGAACTCAGTTAGTCAGTTAGCATGATCAATCAGTAAGGCCAGCAATACAGCATAACTGAGTGAGCCAAAGGCTTCTCAAGAATCATGTTCAGTGAGCCACAATCCATTTGGTGGCATCACCAGATGTCCACAAGATCCAAGCAGGGTGAAGGGGTGTATAGAGAGGAGCAGACCTAGGTATGCAGGTGGCTATGACAAAATCAGGTCGTTGCTCCATGTTAAGGGATCGCCATGAGAGCCAGATGACGCACAGGTGACAGTCTGATAGAGCACCTTGACCAGGCGCAGCAGCAGAACTCCAAACAACAGCTCAAGGCAGGACACAGCCACAGCGCTGTCAGCGTGAGCAGTTTCGCCTCCGACTGGTGCAGGACAGGGGACAGATTGACTGATTATAGAATGACCGCCTACAAGGAGTCGAATGGGTATATGAGTTCAATGTTTTATTTACATGTGCAAGAACTAAGAACTTGAAAAGAGAAGTTTGCGGGATTATATAAAATAAAAAGGTTGGGGAATTTTACTTCCACGAAGATGAGTGGTTTACTTGAAAGTAGAGCATGTCCAATTCCCTCATCTTGAATGCCGCTTCAAGCCCTCTCAAAAGGTTTGTTGGAAAGAGAAGGATTTACCCAAAAATAAATGCTGCTTGTCCCAACCTTCCATTGTGCTGTCTGCGGTGAGTCTATCAAATCAACATTATATCTTGCAAAATAAATGATGATAGAATTTCTAAAACATTTCTGTTCAAATAAACCGCTCTACAACATCAGCTAGCACTACATGGTTTATGTTGAACATCAGGATTGTGTCTGTTCAGATGAGTCAATCTACAACAACATTAGCTAGCACTACATGGTTTCTGTTGAGCATCAGGGAATTCAGGGTGGCCTATGGAGCACTAAATGAAGCCAAACTTTTGCACCTTATCACTAGAGACGTTTAATTGGCCTTACTTACCACCATTATGCCAGTGGAGCACCACATAAAGCTCATAAGTTTAGCTCAATAGTGCCTCCATTTTCAACTACACAACAGCTGAGATTTATCTCTCAAGTATTGCTATTTGCTAGAGACTGACCTGCAAATGAATCTCAACTACAAAAGTTCTGCAAATACACACTGATCTACTGATTCCCAATCTGTTCCGAGGTTCAACAACATGCATACAGGCATACAGCACAAAGAAGATTCTTGGGTCGGTCACATCATTGTTCTCAGGATTTTATTAAGACGTGGATAAACCAAAAAACAAGGCAACCACAATTTTACAGTGAACCAAATGATCTCCGTGCCTAATTGTTTAACAAGAGTATTTCAAGCAGTGAGTTTAACATAAATCACTACTACATTTTCAAGCAAATTGAAAAGCCTCCAGCTGGACACCTGAAACCGTACCTTATTAACTCCAAAGATCATTCAAGATCACCATTCTGGATTGAGTTGGTAGCCTTAACGGTTTTGCACATCAACATTGACACAAAAGAACCAGCTCATATTTATTTTAGCTTTATAAAGCCACAGAATGTTCTGAACTACGGGGAAGGACATGGAACTAATGCCTCTATATCACTCTCTAGAGATGGCAGAAAAATAATCAGCTTTGATGCAGTTGTGACTGTGGGGTAGGACATGGAACTAGTGCCTTATTTAACATAATGTTTTCACATCAGTAGTTGGCACCAATTTAAAGCAACCAAGCTTCACACACCTCACACCAAGAGAACAAGTTAGCATCAATTCTGCTGATTTCAACACTAGAAGTTAATTTTTCTGAGAAAACGTATTATAATATGCCATGCTGAACGAAGAACAAAACCTCTGTGAGAATAAATAACTAAGAAACTTAACCAACGGGGGGGGGGGGGGGACTCAACCATGGTGGTGTCATGTACCACAAGACGTTTAGCCGGCGCCCAAGGCAGCAGGAAGACAGGGCCGGCGGGACTTATAAGCCGAGGTAGATTAGCAGATTGAATCAGGCTTAGAGATTGTACCTTGGCCTCTCGTGCCCTGCCTCCCCTGGCGCGCCGTGAGCTCCCTATTGCTCCGCCGCGCCGTCGAGGTCCAGGGCCACGTCCGGCCACCTCTTTTGAATACAATCTCCGCCAAATTCCTCCCACCAATCTCCCTGCGCCCATCTCCCATAACAACTTGGTATCAGTAGTCCCAGGCGACGTGCCCATGGGGAGCTCTGATGATCTGAAGACCCTGATCGAGCGCCTCAGCTCCAAGATCGACGCCCTCTCCACCGATGTCAAGGCACTGGCGCCCCTCATACCTGTGGCGGCCAAACTGGCGGCGGTGCCGGACAAGATCGTGTCCCTTCAGGCGGCGGCCTTCGAGAACAAGGAGCAGGTCAACGCCCTCAACCTCGCCATGATCCGCGCCGAGAAGTCTCAGCGCGAGGGCAAGGGCGCGGCCACCGACGACGGCGCCACCAACGAACACTCTGTCAACAACGGGCGCAAGCCGCCGCCCGAGAAGACCCACGAGCGACCGCCGCCGGAGCAATTCCGCGGACACCGCGGCGGGGATGACGACCAATTCGACGACAGCCGCTTCCATCCACGCGTTCGCCTCGAATTCCCCACGTTCGATGGCAAGGAAGACCCCCTCCCATGGCTCAATCGCTGTGAGACTTTCTTCAGGGGCCAGAACACGCCGGAGTTCCGTCGGGTTTGGTACGCGGCTATGCACCTCACCGGCACCGCCCAACTCTGGTACGCTCGTCTTGAGCTCACGGCCGGAACACCGACGTGGCGCCGCTTCGTCCAGCTTGTTCAGCAGCGCTTCGGTCCGCCCATGACGGAGAGCCCCCTCGGCGAGCTTGTCCTTCTCCGCCGGTCAGGGAACGTCGACGAGTACATAGATCAGTTCCTCGCCCTAGCCTGCCGCGACGCCGATCTCTCCGACCATCAGCTGGTGCAGATCTTCATAGCGGGCCTCGTCAATCCGCTGAAGACCAACGTCGCCCTGCGCCGGCCTGCAACTCTGGATGACGCAATCATGCTCGCACGAGCATATGAGCAGCGGCTGCAGCTATCGTCGACGGACACGCCTCCGGGCCGCGGCGCGCGCTCGTACTCAGGCTCCGCCGCGCCCAAGACCACCACGTCAGCTGCCTCCTCTGCTTCTGCCCCATCCGGCTCAGGCAAGACGACGACCATCGCGTCAGCTCTGCCCCGACGCCGCCTGTCCCAAGCAGAGATGGCCCAGAGGCGAGCGGACGGCCTCTGCTACAACTGCGACGAGAAATTTGTGGTGGGCCACGGCTGCAAGAAGCTGTTCGTGCTGGAGATCGCCGACTCTGACGAGGAAGACGCGGTGGACGAGGAGATCGAGTGCGCCGCGCTCACGGGCTCCCTGGACATCCCGGAGATCTCGCTGCACGCCATCACCGGGGTTCGCGCCCAAGGCTTCAGGACGATGAAGGTGTACGTCTCCGTCGGGGATGCCGTTGCTGTCGCCTTGCTCGATTCGGGGTCGTCACACTGCTTCATTGACGTCTCGATGGCGCGACGTGCAGGCATCCAGCTCCAGCCGCGTTCCGGCCTGTCGGTAGCCGTGGCCAACGGCGACCGCGTCGCATCCACAGGCAAGGTGACGAACCAGGGGGATCCACATCGCGGGCGAGGCATACTACATCGACCTGTTCGCTTTGCCTTTGGGGGACTACGACATGGTACTCGGCGTCAACTGGCTCGGCACGTTGGGGCCGGTACTCTGGGACTTCGCCAGACACACCCTGGCGTTCGAGCGCGACGGCCGGCGCATCCTCTGGCGCGGCATCGACGCCACACCTGGGCCATCAGTTGCAGCTCTGGACGGCACGGGCGGGGACATGTTCGGCGCTCTTCTCGAGGAGTTCGCCGGGCTTTTCGCCAAACCCCAAGGACTTCCGCCGCGTCGCCGCCTTTGCCATCGCATCCGCCTGAAGCAGGGCACGACTGCCGTCGCCGTCCGTCCCTACCGCTACGCGCACAACCAGAAGGATGAGCTTGAACAGCAGTGCGATGAGATGCTCCGCAGGGGTGTCATCCGCCACAGCTCCTCGGCGTTCTCCTCACCGGTGTTGCTCATACGCAAGCGCGACGGCACTTGGCGCTTCTGCGTGGATTACCGCGCCCTCAACGCAGCAACGATCAAGGATAAGTTTCCCATCCCAGTGGTGGAGGAACTACTCGACGAACTCCGCGGCGCCAAGTTCTTCACCAAGCTAGACATGCGCTCGGGTTATCACCAGATCCTGATGTACCCGACCGACGTGGAGAAGACGGCGTTCCGCACCCATCAAGGCTTGTTCGAGTTCCTGGCCATGCCCTTCGGCCTCACCAACGCCCCGACCACGTTCCAGGCGATGATGAACGACATTCTGCTACCCTTCCTCCGCCGGTTTGTACTTGTGTTCTTCGACGATATCCTGATTTACAGCTCGTCGTGGTCAGATCATCTCCGCCACGTTCGCACAATCTTTCGCACACTGCAGGATCACCAGTTGTTCCTCAAGAGATCCAAATGCGCCTTTGGGTTGCAGTTCGTGGCTTATCTGGGCCATGTGATTTCGGCGGAGGGCGTCGCCATGGACAAGCAGAAGGTCCAGGCAGTTCTGGAGTGGCCTTAGCCGCGCTCTCCCAGAGCTGTGCGCGGCTTCCTGGGCCTCGCGGGGTATTATCGGCGTTTCATCTGCGACTTCGGGACTATCGCGGCGCCCCTCACCGCCCTGCTATGCAAGGACGGCTTCCGGTGGACTGACGAGGCCGCACGGGCGTTCCGCTCCCTGCAACACGCCCTCACTACAGCGCCTGTGCTCCAGCTGCCGGACTTCGATCGGGATTTCATCGTCGAGTGCGACGCGTCGGGCTCCGGTTTTGGCGCGGTTCTTCATCAAGGCGCGGGACCCGTGGCGTTCTTCAGCAAGCAAATTGCGCCGCGCCATGCTCAGCTCCCGGCCTATGAGCGCGAGCTCATTGGGCTTGTTCAGGCGGTCCGGCATTGGTGCCCGTACCTCTGGGGCCGCCGCTTCGTCGTACGCACGGATCATCGGAGCCTCCGTTTCATCCTCGACCAGCGGTTGTCCACAATTCCGCAGCATCAATGGGCAAGCAAGTTGCTAGGCTTCGATTTCGTCGTCGAGTATAAGCCTGGCGCATTGAACGTCGTGGCGGACGCTCTTTCTCGCCGCGACGAGGCCACGGGGGAACTGGGAGCACTGTCCGCCCCCCAGTTTTCGCTTTTCGACGACATCCGTGGCGAGATCAACGGCGACGACGTGCTGTCCCAGCTTCGGGATGCCATCCGCGGCGGCGTCAAGCCAGCGCAGTGGTCGGTCATGGACGGCCTGATCCTCTGCAAAGGGCGCGTATATGTGTCAGCATCGTCCCCCCTTCGCCAAGCCATCCTGGATCAGGTGCACAGTTCTGCTCATGAAGGCATTCATAAGACGCTGCATCGCCTGCGCACAGATTTTCATCTTCCAGGCGATCGCAAGGCTGTGCAGGACTTCGTCCGCGCGTGTGCTGTGTGCCAGAGGAACAAGAGTGAACACCTTCAGCCGGGCGGTCTGCTTCAGCCTTTGGGCGTTCCTACGGCTGTGTGGTCTGATATCGCCATGGATTTCATTGAGGCCTTGCCAAAGGTCAATGGGAAGTCGGTGCTCTTAACTGTGGTCGACAGGTTTTCTAAGGCGGCCCATTTCATCCCCCTAGGCCATCCATATTCAGCAACTTCAGTGGCACGTGCATTCTTCAGGGAGATTGTGCGCCTGCACGGAATTCCGGCGTCCATTGTCAGTGATCGGGATCCGGTGTTCACAAGCGAGTTCTGGCGCGAGCTCTTTCGTCTGGCAGGAGTCAAGTTGCACATGTCTTCAGCCTTTCATCCTCAGTCTGATGGCCAGTCGGAAGCAACCAACAAAATCATCACCATGTATCTCAGGTGCCTCACGGGTGATCGTCCTCGACAGTGGTTGGAGTGGCTGCCTTGGGCAGAATTTTGTTACAATTCCTCCTATCAGCAGTCTATCAAGACGTCGCCGTTCGAGTTGGTTTATGGGCGTCCTCCTCCGACCATTCGTTCCTATGCTCCAGGAGATGCACACTTGCCAGCGGTGGATCGTGCAATGGCTGACCGTGATGAATTTCTGGCCGAGGCACGGGATAGGCTGGAACAAGCTCAGCAACACTATAAGGCGGTCTATGATCGCCATCACCGTTTGGTCGAGTTTATGCCTGACCAGTGGGTGTGGCTCAAGCTGCTTCATCGGCCGGTGGCTTCTCTGAATGTGCTGAATGTGCTTCATCGGCCAGGGGCAAGCTAGGACCCAAGTTTTTTGGGCCGTTCAAGGTGCTGGAACGCATTGGTGATGTGGCCTACAGATTGCAGCTGCCGGCGGGTGCTCGGATTCATGATGTATTCCATGTTGGGTTGCTTAAACCTTTCCATGGTGAGCCGCCGTCTCAGCCCCCAGCGCTCCCTCCAATCCAGCATGGGCGTGTGGTGATCGAGCCAGCGACAGTTCTGCAAGGGCGCCTAGCACGTGGTCGACGCGAGCTGCTGGTTCGATGGAAGGGTGCGCCGCCGGCTGAGTCCGCATGGGTTGATCTGGAAGAATTTCAGCGCCGCTTTCCTACGTTCCAGCTCGAGGACGAGCTGCTTCTCCAGGAGGGAAGAGATGTCATGTACCACAAGACGTTTAGCCAGCGCCCAAGGCAGCAGGAAGACAGGGCCGGCGGGACTTAGAGATAGAATTTGTTAAGATTGGATTAGAGTTTGTTTGGGAAATATGTTAGTTAGAGTTTGTTAGCAGATGGATTGGTTAACCGGCATAATATAAGCCGAGGTAGATTAGCAGATTGAATCAGGCTTAGAGATTGTACCTTGGCCTCTCGTGCCCTGCCTCCCCTGGCGCGCCGTGAGCTCCCTGTTGCTCCGCCGCGCCGTCGAGGTCCAGGGCCACGTCCGGCCACCTCTTTTGAATACAATCTCTGCCAAATTCCTCCCACCAATCTCCCTGCGCCCATCTCCCATAACAGGTGGTAGCTCCCCCGAGTTATGTTCTAAGAAGGTGCATCACTTGGAACCAGGGTCCGAACTTAACCAAAGGAAGAGGAACAGTGTAAAGATGGTTTGGGTGATTTACCAGAGTTCTTTGCTGCAGCAAGCTGAGGATGAAATCCATGCACAATGTGTAGTATCCAAGCGAGCTATCACAATCCTAAGTGCTCATCAGTGTCATTTCTTTCCTCAAGTTCTCTACCATCTCATAATCTTGAGACTTCTCATAGGCACAAATAAATGCATGGTACACCTCGCTACCAGCATTAAATCCTTTTCCAGCCATCTCTGCCTGGAGCCTGATTGCCACCTCCACCTCCCCTTCATCACAAAACCCCTTTATCAGTACCTCATAACTCTTCCGAGTTGGAGCAAACTCTTCCCTCCTCATCTCCTCCCGCAAAACACCCAAGCCATCCTGAACCCTGCCATTTTGACATAATGCACCCAACAATTCCTCAACAACCTCTGATGCCAACCCAAACCCCCTCCTTCTCATGTCTGCCCGCACAAGCATCGCCGCCTCAGCATCCCCTGCCACACAATGCCCCCTAACCAACCATTCGAACGTCATGGCACTTGGATCAATTCCATCCATCTCCATATTTTTAAACATCTCCTCTGCCATCCCTACCTCCCCAACACGGCAATAGCCACCAATCATCGTGTTGTACACAATTACATCAGGCTGGATCCCTTCCTGAATCATCTCCTCCCACAGTCCTCGTGCCTTCTCCACATCTCTGCAATCGCAGTACTGAGCCATCCTAATGCTGTAGGTGCAGACATTGTTCCTGCAGGAATATTTGCCCATTTCCTGGAGCACAATCTTGAATTCATCGCACTTGCCATCGCGGTAGAAGGCTAGGAGAAGGGAATTGAAGGTTTGGACGGTCGGCTGTAGCATGTCGCTGCTCTGTGGAGTTGAATGTGTGTAGATTTGATGGTACATGTCAAGCGCCGCGGCGGCGGAGGGAAGGGACCGAAGAAGAGCGGCGGCAGTGGAGGGGAGCGGCCGGGCACCGGCGGCGAGGATGCGGCGGGCGACGGAGGCAGCGGCGAGGGCGTCGCGGCGGGAGCGGAGGTACGCGAGCAGGAGGAGGTCGAAGACAAATGGAGCGGAGGCGAAGCGGCGGTAGGTGGCGGCGAGGGCATTGAAGATCTCGGCCGGGGAGTGGTGGCGGGAGGCGGAGGCGAGGACGGCGAGGGCGGCGCCCCGGAGGCGCGAGGCGGCCGCGACGTGGGCGGCGGAGGCGGAGAGGACGAGAGGGGGAGGGGAGTGGGAGGGGAGGAGGCGGCGGAGGGCGAAGGCGTGGAAGCGGAGCGCGGTGTGCGGGCGGCGGCGGAGGAGGAGGAGCACGGCGGCGGTGGCGGAGGCAGGGAGCGGGGACGGGACGGGGATGGAGGAGAGGTGAGACCACTTGGACTTGGCGCGGTGGGAGGTGAGCGCGGTGGCGGCGGCGGCGGCGTACGGGTGGGCGGCGTCGACGAAGTAGCTGGACGAGGGGTCGGCGGTGGGGTCTCGGCTGCGTGTGCCGGCGACGTTCATCGAGAAGGGCAGATTGATGCCTTGGGTGTCAATGCTCCGTAGTAGGCAGCCTTTTATCCGTAATCTTGTTTTTGTTGTCTGACACGATTGCTCTTGTAGATACTGATACTTCTGTAGGTAATTCTGAAATTCCAGGGATTCTTTCTCTTCTTTTTTTTTCGAGAAAGAGTTTCTTTTAGATGTTCAGTTTTTGCATTCTGACGTAGCAAAACGCCATGGCCTTTTATCCAGTTGAGAAAATTCATCCATTTGCCGAAGTATCCTTTTGATATTAAGGGCATGTTCTTTTGGTGAAATGGAATAATGAAGTTGCAATTGAATATTGCTGAAATAATGTTTCTTGTGAGGGAAGATGTGATGGATGTGGTGAGTAAATAGTGACCTTATGTCAGTTCATGCTAGGAGAACATGAAAAGTCTGCTTTTACTCTCTGGATTCGGAAATTTTGAGGTTTTCTATTCGCACTTTGCAAAGTGCTTTCAATTTCTTCCACCTCAAAATTGTGCTTTCAATTTCTTCCACCTCAAAATTGTGCTTTCAATCAAACTCTAGTTGGTAGAAGATTGTGAAATATTGTGTTTTTCTAGCACTTCATTTTGGAAAAAAAAAAGGCCCGTGTGTGTTTTACCACATTGCATTTGCAGCAAAAGGTGTGCAATTCTCTTTTCTTCTGATGATGATGAGATGTGTGGATTGTTGCATGTTGAGAAACATCATCTCTCATTTCCGTGTTTAGTTGAGGAAAGAAAAAAAAATTGGGTGTCACATCGGACGGAAGGACTTTTTGGACATTAAAAAGATTATCTCATAACTCGCTTGGAAACTGCAAGGTGAATCTTTTGACCCGTCATTAGCACATGTGAGGGACTGGGGGTACTATAGCACTTATGACCAATCATAGTTAGGCTCAAAAATTCGTCTCCTTGTTTACAACCAATTTGCGCAATTAGTGTTTTTTAACTATTTAACGCTTCATGTATGCGTTCAAAATTCAATGTGATGGGTGAAGGGGATTTTTTAAAAACTAAACAAGGGTCTTGTTTGGATCATGGGTTAGAGTTAATTTTAGCTAATTAGAGCTCAACTAGTCACAAAATATCCAAACATGAGAGCTAGATTAGGCTAGTTTGCATCTAATCCACCTAAAAATCTATCTCACCCAAGAGGTGCTTATTGAATCTAGTTCATGTCGGGTTCACCAAAATGTGACTTTTCTCTCTCCCTCCACCCACACCTAATGATTGAAAAATACATTTAATGTCATTCTAAGAGCAACTCCAAAAGACTCGTTAAAATGTTTTGTATCGGTAAAAAAAGAAAAATCAGCGCTAATACCTAATCCAACAGAATCGCTATCTCCATCGCCTCGCAATCCCGCTCGGAATCGACTCCCCTACGCTCGGTAAAGATGACGAGCGATTCAGCTCGCTATCTCCCTCCCGCCCGCTCCGGCCCTCCCGCCTTCCCCGCTCGAGGATTTTTTTTAATTTTAACCTTTTTTTAAAATTATTTTTAAAAATAATCCCTGGAAAAAAATTTTTTGCACCAGGTGACCCCTTTGGCCGCGCCGACCGGCGTGGCGCGGCAGCTAGCCTTTGCCGCGCCACATGCAGCGGCGCGCGGAGGCGACATGGCTCCGGGCCTGCCGCGCCACATGCAACGACGCGGCAGCGTTGCCGCGCCAACCCCGCCTGGCGCGGCAGCGGTAGGCCTACAGCCGCGCCGCGGCTCCCTTTCTTCCTCCTCCTTCCTTTCTTCCTCTCCCAGCCCCCGACCACCCGCCGCCCGAACCGCCGCCGCCGGCCACCGCCCCCATTCCGGCCCCAAATCCGTGGATTTGGGGTGGGAAAAGTGGGGGAAATCGTTCCCCGCGTCCTTGTGAAGGTATTCCCCTACTTCTCTCCCTCTTTTACCGTTGCATTATGTAGATCGGAGAAGATTTAGGTGACCTAGGGTTAGCTCTAGTATTTTGAAATTTAGACGAAATGCAATTTTGTTTAATGTAAATGATGATTAGTTCATACGCAGTAGTATCTCTACCCGTGTTATTGACGTGTAGAACATGTTGCATGAATCGATTTAATGTTGTTGGTGGTGTTAATGTTTAGTGTACTTGATAATGGGTGAAGGTATTACATGGATGCATGTTTATTAGTGGGAATACCTATCAATTTTGTAGAATAAGACAATATGCATAATGCGTACATAGATATATATATATAACTTATTGGGATAAATTTATTATTTGTTAGGTACCATGTTTACTTTACATGTGTATATCGTTGAACACTATTCTAATTTTGCATTTATATTTATAATAAAATGTCTATTTTAGTAATATGTAGTTATGAAACTGTAAGTGCAATCAAGCCCTAAGTGGGTTTTGGTGAGTTAAGTGACAACTTGATTAAATCACTAACACTCTTGTAAAGCATGTGAGCAGGTTGTTGATTATTGATAAATGATATTTATGTGTAAGATCATGTATTTGGCTCATATTGCAAAGAAGACAAGGGTGGATCATGACATTATACATGGAATGTATGCAAGCATACTAAAGATGAATGTCATGAGTTGGTTAATATGCTCTTCCCATTTGAGTTTACTTAAGACATACAACAAGTGATCCTAAGCTAAAGAAAAGCAAATATAGAGGTATGATTATATATATTACTTGGTTGGCCTTCCTATGTTAAGCAAAGCATATTATGAAGAAAGGAGAAGCTTGTGATGTAAAAATGGGAGAACTAAGTTAAAGATGAGTATGGCATCAAGGGGATTTCACTATTGATACAACATGGAACTTGATGAACTATACAATGAGTTCACCGAGTATAATATCAAATGGATTTCATTCTTACATCAAGTGAAAGATATTGACTCTTACAAAGAAGTTAGTTGCAAGACTTCAAATATAGCATTGACAAAGGTCATATGGTTATCTCTATTGCAATGGACCTATAATTGGAAGCTTGCAAGGCAAGGATATTTGTTATCAATCAAAAGGACAATTATTTGAGTGGCATCTCAAATGGAATTCTCTCTATGGTGCAAGGCTTGACTCAATTGTAGCAAGGATAAGTGATGAAGAGATCAAGATGGCTAAAACGAGGAACTAAGCAAAGGCTATGGATAGCGACCATAAGCAAGGTGCTAGGGTGAAGTTGAGAGCGTCAAGGATTTCGAAGTATCATATCCAAGCCTACCGAGGAAAGTGATAAATTGCATCTAGTGTCATGATTGATAATTTGGAGTGGCTCTAGAATTCAAAGTGATTGATTCTCTACTCTATGGAAGAATTCTAAGTCACTAGCTCAAGGTGGATATGCTCAAGCACATGCATCTATTTATATCTATAACATGTGCTCAGTTGGTATACAACATTGGAAGCCCTCGAATCATTGAAGATCAATTACCGGCGTACCTTGATGGTTCAAGCTCAAGTAGATTAATTAGGGTTTATCTTTTATCTTGAGTTTAGGTATGCCGTACTATCAAGAGGGATGAATCATTGGTTGGACAACAAACATCAAAAAGTGCTCAAGTGAACCCATGAGAGACTAACTCGTGAGATCTAAACCTTAGTAGGGCTCTCTGGCCCAAACTGGTCTGACCGGTTTGGCAAACCGGTCTGACCGGTTTGGGCACTGACACCGTCCAACGGCTAGTTGGTTTGAAAACCGGTCTGACCGGTTTTGTCTGACAGACTAACGGCTAGTTTTTGGGAGGATGGGTATTTATACCCATGAGCTCCTCTTTGAGGGGCTGCTGGTTCCCTGTGCCTCCTATGCTTTCTTGAATCCCAGCTAAGCTCTCCCCAACCTCTCTAAGTGAGATTCAACCCTTTAGTGCCCTATTCTTGTGTTGAGTTGAGAGAGTGACTTGTGTGAGAGCTTTAGAGAGCTTTGAGAAGCCTTGTGAGCATCCCACACTTGAGCACTTGCTGATTTCGTTGAAGATCCTTTGAAGCATCTTTTACTCTTGGAGCTTTGCTCCTAGACGGCTAGAAGTCACTTGGAAGCTCTCCAATCCGAGATTGTGGAAGCTCCAAGAAGTTTGTATTACCCCTGTGATTCTAGTGGAAACCTTCTCATCTCAAGGGTTCATTCTCTTGACTTGAGACCGAGGTCAAGGGCAAGCCTTGTGTGGTGAGCCTATCCTTGTGTGGATACCTCAACAACGTGGAGGTAGGCTAACCTTAGTGGTGGGCCGAACCACGGGATAAATCTTTGTGTCTTTTGTGCATTTACTTCATATATATCTTGCTTATTGTTTTATCTCTATCTCTAGCATATACCTTGTGCTTCTGCTTCGATCTACTTTAGTGTGCATGTGCTGTGTGCAGGGACTTCATTGATACTCTTGGAAACACCTGTGGAAGTCCTACACCAAGTTTGGTTTGTGCTAGAACTCGTAGAGGGCGTATACTTGTTTGTTGGTTTGCTGCCTAGCAAAACCGGTCTGACCGGTTTTGGAAACCGGTCTGACCGGTTTTAGTACTAACAGAGGGTTTTAAGTTTTTAATAAGTGTAGATTCGTCTATTCACCCCCCTCTAGACGACATCAAAATCCTTTCAGAAACAAGGTAGTTCATGAAGTTGTTTAAATTTTATAGATGGATTGTTTAGTTCGCATGTTTCATGGGGGGCTAGTTAAAGAAAATGGAGAGTTTGAGAATATGTCAGAGTTAGTGGAAACATTTGATGGTCCGTCAACCTTTAAGGATGTAGTTGATTGTGCAATGGTCAACTATGGAGTTGGAATGCATGAGGTGACATTTAGAGGTCGTTTTGATTGTGGGAAGGCTAGAGCTCATTATGTCTTGATGAGCTTGTCAAGTGAAGAAAATTGGAATCGGTATAAGAAGGTAGTTGGTCAAGCAAATGTGTCATGTCTGGAGGTTGTGGTAGATATTACTCGTGGGCCTAGTGGTAATGTTAACATGAATGAGGAAGTCCCGTTGGAGGTTCAAAATGGTACACAAGACTACAAGAGTCTACAATTTTAGAGGAGGACTTAGGTTCTAGGGAACCTCGTCGGGAGCTTGGGATGTTGGACAATAATTTTCCCAATGATTGTTTTGAGCGGGAAGAAGAAACCATGGACGAGGATGATATATCTGACAGCTCTGAAGATGGTGAGTCTCAAGATGAGTCTGATGAGGAGGATGTGGAAGAGTAAAATGATGCCAATGCACATGCGGCTGAAGCACTCCTTGGTTTACGTGAGGTTCACTTGGATGGTGTTCAACATGATGATGTTGGAGGACCCTCGGTGAACCATACAACCGTTGAAAGGGAAGTGCACATAAGTAGGCCGCCGGTCAACACTAGAATTGGTGATAGTGAACAACACCTACCTAGGCTCCCGGTCAACACTAGAATTGGTGAGAGTGATGAACACACCCCAACTTAGTACGAATTTGGACTCCCTTATGTTCGCAATGACAGAGACTTAAGTAGGATCGATAGAGCCATTTGTGATTCTACTATGTTGTTCACAGAAGGAATAATGTTTAATACTAAGCCTGTGATACATGAGAAAATGTTGTTTGACTCCCTTGAGGAACTTAAGTTTTTCTTGGCTGACTATGCAGTGAAGCATTATAGGCCTTTCACTGTTGTTCATTCGGACAGGAATCTTAGGTATGAAGTAATGTGCAAACAAGGGTGCATGTGGCATGTATGGGCACGACTGCAGAGAGGGACAGGGAAATGGAAGATTATAAAGGTTGTGGAACCTCACACATGTCGTTCGAGTCAGGTGAAGGGAGTTCACGCACAATTGACTGCAACTTACATTAGAAGGTGTATCTTAGGTGTTGTTCGTGAAAATAGTGATGTGACGGCCAGCAGTTTGATCAAGTCCATATTGTTGTTTGTTGGATATCGTGTGAAGTATTCTAAGACATGGCGGGCTAAGCAACATGCAATTGCCTTACTTTGGGGCGATTGGAAAGAGTCATATGCAAAAATTCCAAGGGTCTTGAGAGCCATGAACCACTTCAATCCTGGGGTTAAATGGTTCCCTTACATGACCGGGTCGCGTGTTCGTGACGGTTGTGTTTTGAAGTCCATCCTTCTACGTGTTTTTTGGTACCGCCTATATAAAGGGCGACGGCGGCCGCAGTACCGCCCCACCCTGCCGCCTCCTCCCTCTCCCCACGGGCTCATCTTCCCTCTTAGGTAAGTTTTCTCTCTTTATTAATTTAATGTAATTAGTTTAACTAGTTTACAATAGTTTCATTACTTTGGGATTTTAGAAAGTAATTTTCAATTTCAAAATTACTTTTTAAAATTGAGTTTACTTAGTTTATTTATTTTAGAATCATTATGTTGTGTAAGAACGTATGCATGATATCGTTTTTATTTCACATGTTCATTTTTTGTAACAATAACTAGAGATGTCTACTGCTGCTGCCGGAGGGGGAGGATGGTAATGGCGGTGGTCATCCGAAGGGGAAAAACACAAATACAACACCTGATGCGAAGAAAATGAGCACGTTAGAAAGAGGCATGCTTCGATATATGCAAGGAAAAACTGCAGATGCCATTGCAAGAGGAGAGGAACCTCCTTGGAATGCTCTTTATGCTCCACCAGACATGCATCATTATTTGCAACGAAAAACTGCAGATGCCATTGCAAGAGGAGAGCAACCTCCTTATGGTGGTCTTTATACTCCGGGTGGTCTTTATGGTCCATCAGCAGACCCGTGTGTTGCTAATCCACCAACTAAAAAAGCTACCAAGAAAGGTAAACCTTCGTCGTCACATCGCAAGAATGGCTAAATACTGGCACTTTGTATGATGTTGTAGTCTTTGATCATGCTGTGTTGTAATATTTGAACTACTATTTCGTTTGCATCATGGTACTGTAATATTTTCTATAAGAACTGGATCCTATTGTGATTGTGTTGTAATAATAGAATCAATATTCCTCAATTTCCTATTTTTTTAATCTCCTACTCGATTATTATAATTTCTTTGTATTATAATTTCCTACTCGTCCTCCTTTGTACTCTCCTACTATAATTGAGTTTTTTGTGCTTCTCCAATTTGTGAATAAAAACTCATTCAGAACTACATCACATAACAAAGTGTTTACTTAATACAACACAACTAAACACACTTGTTCATTGAAAAATAGTCCACTACAACACATGCAATTGACACTTGAGAACCATTCATCATCCTCCCACAATCCTCTTACCTTTTCTGTCGGCCTGTGCCTTTCTTGCCGCTTCATCCCTCGACCTATCCCTGGACCTCTCCGTCAATGCCTTCCACTCCTCTTCCTTTTTCCTCCTCTTCTCACTCTTCTCGTCTGCAGTCAACGAACGTATCCCCCGTTCTAAGAACTTCTCCCTGTTATAACGCCAATATGCCACAACCTTCTCGTAGTTGGCGTAACCAACTACAAATTCCAGCTGCACTCCAGTTTCACGAACCATCTCATCACAAATTGGACCACTTAGATCCTCCTCTTCTGGTAAGGGCACACCATATTTTACTCTTATCTTGTTTCTAATAGTTTCAGTTTGAAACCTCCTCCCAGGTTCAGCAGTGCGTCCCAACTCTAACATTAACTCACGACGACCAAGAAACTACTCCCAATCACAAGTCCTTCCCTCCTGAAAAAAGAAGGTTGTATCATACATAATGAAATCACAATGAAGACAACAACAATCGTGCTAACAAAAGCAAAAAAGGAGGCCATAGCATGCTCACCTAATAGTCTCCATATACATTGCCACAAAACATCCCAAAACCTAGCTCAGATGGCACAACACCTTCCGTGGCTACTATGCCGCACTTGCACCGTGAAGGTGGATAGCTCAGGCAAGGCCAGGGTTTCGTCCCGGACTCGAACTCTTTCACTTCAGCTTCGGTTGGCCACTCGGATCTTGGTCCATGTATGTATTCATTAAAGTCACACCTAGGCCACCCACTCTGGATTGCACAACAACCATTACTAATAATGAGCCATGCACATTTATAAAACTCAAATGATAAGAACGGTATGGAATATACTTACAAGAGTCTTTAGGGAGCAACTAAAGAATGGTGTAAACTTATTCAGGGCCTCAATGTTTGGCCGTTGAAGATACGCACACACTCCACAATCACACAATGGAGGGTTGTTAACTCGCTCAATGGCGGCCAACTGCTTCTCCTCATAGGTCATCGGTGGAGGATTCGGTAGAGGAGGAACCCATCGTTGAAACTCATCATATGGCTTCAAGACATGACTCGCATACGGGAAGAGACGTATCCTAGGATCAAACTTGTCCGGTCCGTCTATCCACTGCAAGAAATAACAAGGAGCTGCCGAGGGTGGTGCTTCCCTAATGCAACAACGGTAGAAGGCTCTACCAGCAGTAGTAGTACACCTAGACTGTTTCACATAAGCTGGCACACCACATAAATAATTGGGCATAGGGAGAGCTCGAGGCACAGGAGCGTCTTCATCCCACTCTTCGGGAAACCTTCCTTTACCCCTCAAAATGGCACAATAATGTGGGTTTTGGTGGCTCATGTCTACTAATTCTGCAACAAATAATATTGAAATGAAGAATTTTAAATATGGTACAACAGCATATGTAACATAAACAATATTAAAAATCAAACCTACACTAAAGCATCTAGTAATGTAACGTATTCCCACAATCAAAACGACCTCTAAAAGTCACCTCATGCATTCCAACTCCATAGTTGACCATTGCACAATTAAGTACACTAAACATTAACACCACCAACAACATTAAATCGATTCATGCAACATGTTCTACACGTCAATAACACGGACAGAGATACTACTGCGTATGAACTAATCATCATTTACATTAAACAAAATTGCATTTCTTCTAAATTTCAAAATACTAGAGCTAACCCTATGTCATCTAAATCTTCTCCGATCTACTTAATGCAACGGTAAAACAGGGAGAGAAGTAGGAGAATACCTTCACAAGGACGCGGGGAACGATTTCCCCCACTTTTCCCACCCCAAATCCACGGATTTGGGACCGGAATGGGGGCGGCGGCGGCGGTTCGGGCGGCGGGGTGGTCGGGGGCTGGGAGAGGACGAAAGGAAGGAGGAGGAAGAAAGGGAGCCGCGACGCGGCTGTAGGCCTACCGCTGCCGCGCCAGGCAGGGTGGCGCGGCAACGCTGCCGCGCTGTTGCATGTGGCGCGGCAGCCTCGAGGCCACGTCGCCTCCGCGCGCCGCGCCTCGCTAGCGTGGAGCGACGCGGCAAAGGCTAGCTGCCGTGCCACGCCGGCGCGGCCAAAGGGGTCACCTGGTGAATTTTTTTTTCCAGAAGTTATTTTTAAAAATAATTTAAAAAAAGTTAAAATTAAAAAAAATCCTCCGCTCGACACCTGTAGGAAGGAGAAGAATGGACTGAAGGTCCTCTGCGAGGCGCGCTGCCGGCGGCACAGCCAGCCTGACCTCCGCCGCGGGTTGCTCCGCCGACCGCGAGCCCCAAGTCCTCCACATGGATGCGTCTCCGGCTGCGAGCCCGAGGTCTCGGCACGTACGTGCCGTCAACAGAGCTTGCCCGAGGTCCTCCATGAGGCCGCGCCGTCGGGCGAGCGGCTCCGTCGTGGCCCTGGCCGGCAGCTCGACGAGCTTCTCCCTGTCCCTGTCCCTGGCCGGCAGCTGGGTTAGAGTCGCTGGACCGAGCTCATACCTGTCCTTGGGGCAACGAACGACGGACGGGATCTGGATAAGGTGGAGTCACTGGACCGCTAGAAGAAGATACTCCAGAGTACTACAGATTGATGGAGAATACTACAGAGTAAATAATTGATGAAAATAATTGATGGAGAATGACAAGAGGGACCCACATTTGGATGATAGATGGGACCACGGTAATGAGGATTTTGAATATGGATTAATCCACCGTTTGGAGTGTCTGTTGGATAGTGCATCGATTTATAAAGTTTTCTATTTTTTAAGTTCTTCTAAATCTTCAAATTTAACTAGTATTATACACAAGCTGTTGGAGTTGCTCTAACAATTCCATCCAAACACCTCTAGAGACGGTCTAATGGGACGCTACCCATCAGGGTTCAAATCCTGGTGCTCGCACCTTTTTCTGGATTTATTCCGAGATTTTCCGGCGTTATGCATTAAGTGGTAAGCGACGTTCCCGTCGACGACGAGACGCTAGTGGTGTCTTCGAGAATCTCCAGATTTACCGATGCTCAGTCATTCAGAGGTACTCATAGGGGTAGGGTTTGCGTACATGTGTTCATAGGAGTGCGTGTGCGTGTGTGTTGTGAGCATCTGCGTTGTACTGTGTAATTTAAAAAAAAATTAAAACTAGAGCTAAAATTAGAAACAAACTGTAACTCTAACCTTGTCAGAGTATCAAAGCAGAACCAAGGCTTTACTCTTCTTTTGCAGTTTGTAGCCGATTTTTTTTTATTTTAATACCTTTTTTTCTGAAATTTCAAAATTATACCCCGAAATGACAAAATATCAAAAATATACCCCAATCGTCTGCTAGTTGGACGAAATCTTAATTTCGTCTATCGGGCGGACGAAATTACCATATTTCGCCGAACGGGAAGACGAAATTAAGATTTCGTTGGACCATTGGACTAAAATATCAAAATTTCGTCTAACGAGCGGACGATATTTAAATTATGCTACGGTTGGACGATTTTGTATGGCGAAATCAGTTTTCGTACAGTTTGCATGACGAAATCTAAATTTCGTCCGGTGGGCAGACGAAATCTAGATTTCGTCCGGTGGGAAGACGGAATCTAGATTTCGTCCGGTGGGCAGACGAAATCTATATTCCGTCCGGTCAGCAGACGAAATCTAGTATTCGTCCAGAAATAAAGGTTTCGTTGCTACTAATGTGGCCATTGTTCTTAGGTTTTTACGTTGTTTGAAGACCTTGGCACGTTGTTCAAGTTTTGTATGTTGTTTGAAATCAAAATTGCAAAAACAGTAAAGACAGATTCGATACTTAGAAAGGAAACGTGTTGAAGCATATAGCCATCAGGGTTGAGTCGTATCGGACTGAAAAGTCTATTATTTAGGGCCAAGAAGTCTATAGAATAGAGTTTTCAGTGATGGGTCACATCAACTACAAACACGTACGAATCTGAGTACAAACAACAGTACAATGGCATGTGAGGTGCCCAACATGACGAATCTAAACGACACCGTTCTGCGATTACATGCCTTAGGTAATTAAACACATGGAACACAATGGAAGTAATGTTCTACTGGGTGAACCTTGGTAATTTCCCCATCCTCGATTTTTTGGAGGAACTTTCTCCATCATGCTTCTTTAGGTTCTGCTGTCGTTCTTCTTCCTGGAGGAGTTGCGCCCGACGAGCTTCAAATTCCTCCTCCTGTCTTTTTAGAGCTGCCTCTCGAGCACCTAATTGCTCACGGCGCCTCTGTAGTTCATCCTCCTTGCCCTTCATACGGATTTGTTGGTGGTGGATGCGTCGCTCTTGCTCAAGCCTAGCCAGACGTATCGCCTCTCGAGCCTCTTCATGCCTACCATAGTATTGCCCTTTGTTCTCTACCTGGTGTATGATAAAGGGCTCCTCCCCTAAAGGCCTAGTGTCGATCCATTCCATGAATGTGCAAGCCTGCAGATACATTAATGTTTAGTTATACATAGACATAAAATTCAGAATAAAAGTTATATGCTACGATTGGAGGAACCTTGAAATCATCGTCAAGGTCGGGGCACTTGAAGTATCTACACCCCCTCTTGCCTCGAGGTCGTCGAGCGTCCCATACTTGCAACAACGCACGAAAGCCGCAGTGGCATTTCGGTCGCTCATTCCATGGTGGAATCCCATTGCGGTCATTCCTCCACGACGACATTTGTTACAACAATTTTGGATCAGTTTAGCTTGGAGGGTAGTAGTTGTGTGTTTCATTGTTTCATAGACGTTTCTTATATAGAATGATAGCGAGATGGTCCATAGACTAAGTCCATCGTAGTCAAGCAAAAGAACCTGCATGAACACAAACATCACAGTCTGCACATCATAGTCTGCACCGGCCTACACATCATAGTCTGCACCGGCCTACACAACATAGCCTGCACCGGCCTACACATCGTACATAGTCTGCGACATCATGATACATGTACCGCTGGCCCTAGCCTTGGCCCCTCCCGCGGGCCTGACGCTCGCCGCGAGACCTCTTCGGCTTACGTGCCGAAGCCGGTGCTCTAGGCCTGTCGTAGTCCGCTGTCACGTGTGCGTAACCACGGTGTCGCTGGTCGATCGAATCATTGATGAGCTCCATCCTGAAACAAATAAATATTACAAGTCGTGAATAATATTGTACATATGGTTCAATAATAATACAATCTTCGAATAATATTCTACATATGGTTGAATAATAATACATGCAGTTAAATAATATTACAAGCTTCGAATAATATTCTACATATGGTTCAACAATAATACAAGCCATGAATACAAGTCTATGTAGCATAGTCGTTCAAATTCCTCACTGCACCACGGTTTCGTGAGGTCGACGCACTTGCCCCATCGTTACTAGTTGGACATACTTTAGTAGTGTGCCCAAACTGCTCACATGTCCTGCACCTTCTCATTGGCCCTCCTACTTCAGCCTCATCCATGTCATTACGAATGCGCCTAGTTTGAGGACGTCCCCCTTTGCCATGGCAATGGCGCAAAAAGTTCATGGGTGGAAGGCATATAGGCAAGTCACTGTTATAAACCGTGAAGTTACCACGTATCATAAAGCCATAAAACTCACCGGTCCATGTTTGCACAACATTTTCCTTCAAATAGAAAGGAGAGATGTAACCTATACTTGAAACTCCAACTTGGGCTAGCGCGGAGAGGACATGAGAGCAAGGAACATGCAAAAGCTTTGGCTTGTTGCATGTGCATTCGGCCCATCCATTAAATACCCTTCCGAGGTTTACTTCACGGATTACAAGCTCAGTGTCTCTTCCAACTCCTCCCTTTCCTCTCCCAATGATTTGGAAATGGTTGTCTTCATTACCCATTACAGTTACCATGTGTTCAGAGGACTTGGTCACAGCCTTCTCTAGATGTTCGTACATCTTCTTACAATACGGTGTCTGAACAGTTGTGCTATGATGCACAGCGGCGGCACGTCGTTTTTGATAGTACTTTATTATGCCATACAAGATACCTTCAACTATTCCAATGAGGGGTTGACCACGCAAACCCCTTATGACCCAATTATAAACCTCTGCTAGGTTTGAAGTCATAATCCCCCACCTTTCAAAAAAAATAGTATTACACATAATCGTTTCACTAAAAAAAGATGTGAAATATTGAAACAATGACACACCTGGCACCAAATGTGTCATAAAGCAACGCCCACTTCTCCTTCGGCTCCGCCTCTATCCAATGAGAGAAACACTTAATGTTACGTCCTCTCCGTCGACGAACGTTGGGATCATCTAACCCTTCACCTAGTACTGGTAACCCAGGTGTCACCCCTGGATTTTCAGATGTCAATGGTTGCTTGCTCATTTCCTGCACATGTGCCTTGGTAAGCTTATCTAACTCTGTCCATAGTTCGTTAAATTTGGCTTCTTGGTTCTGGCAGCACAATTTCTTGAACAAGTCCATTAATTTTTTGCTCCTAAATTTGTTGTAAAAATTAGCTGCCATATGTCGCATGCACCACCTGCTCTGTAAGTCAGGCCACGGATATGGTTGTGTAGGATCCTCTTGCAATAACTTTATCGCCGAAAGTAAGCCTGCATGCCGATCATGGATGATACAAAGGTTTGGCCTATCAAACACAACACCGGCCTTAAGATGCCGAAGAAACCACATCCAACTTTCTTTGTTCTCACCCTCCACAAAGGCGAAAGCCAATGGAAGAATCTGTTGGTTTGCATCAACTCCAATTGCTGTAAGGATCTGCCCTTTATACTTTCCTGTCAAGAAGGTACCATCCACACAAAGCACTGGGCGACAATGCTTGAAAGACTCAATACATGGACCCAATGACAAGAAAGCACGTCTAAAGATATTTGGCTCACCATTGCGTACCGTTTCCATAAATGCGGTATACGTCCCAGGGTTCCTTTCCTTCAGGACTTCAAGCACACGGGGCAGGTTGCAATAGGATGCCTCATATGTACCCCAACGTTTCTCGAGGGCAATTTGCTTCGCCCGCCATGCTTTCTGATAAGTTATGTCATATTTGAACTGTCTCCTTACAGCTCGCTGGATAAAGGAGCACTCCATGTCCCTCTTTTCAATTATCTCACTATATAATTCATTGGCAATTAGTGATGCTGTTAGGTTGCGGTGTTTTCGTCCTAGATTCTGAAGGGTACATGTGTGATTTCTTACTATAGAAGCTACCCAATGGAGCTCATTTTTGGGTTTGAATGCATGCACATAAAATTCACACTCACTTGTCCTGCACTTGACATTGTATTTAGTTGGGCTAGAATTCTTCACCCACACCTCCCTAAGTGACATCACCGCCCACCGTGAAATTGTATCCTTCAACTCTTGTTTGTTTGGAAACACTTGATTCACATCAATCATGCTGCAACCATATCGGAACTTAGACCCATGCATGTCCATAGATTCCATACTCGATGCATCTGACCTATTCCATTCTTCTGGAAAAGGATAGTTTCTATCTGCAATTCCTTCTTCGTTATCATCTTCATCATCGTCCTCTTCTTCATTATTCAAAATTTCCTCCTCCTCTATGGCATTGCGGTCAACACTCGCTAACTCTTCAATAATATCTTCTACATCTTCACCGCCATCAGCCACACCTTCAACATCAGCTACCCCCCTCTCATCAACACGTTCGTCCCCGATCTCCAACCCATCCAGTGACACATCACCCACAGTGTTGCTCTCCATCTCGGGTGCTGCCGATGAGCTTGCCTCTCGCACATCATTTTTGAGACATGGTTGCACCAGAATGGTTAACGGGAACTTGCACCGTCGGCACCAATCTACCCATTTCCTCCACTGATATGTTCGATTAGCCGGTTTAAGCTCGTATATAATTGGATTGACACTCCTTACATATAAGCATTTCACTGTGACGGAATACACAGATGCATCCATTTGAAATAAGGTCTCGAACCATTCTTTCAAGTCACTTATATTTCCACCTTCCGGATTCGGATGTTCAACAGTGACTTCTGGGAACGAACTCAAATCCACACCCATTTGACCATGAATGATTTCTCCCTGACCATAGAATATCCTAATCTGATTTCCGCTAGACATTGCTTCCTAACACCTGATGTGTATTTCAAATATCAATTAAAAAATGATACTTAATCTAGAAACCCTAAAATGATACAAAGTACTTTTCTAATTTGTGTACTACTTTTATTAAATCTAGAAAACCTAAAATAATAATAACTACAATTTCTATGTATTAGCCTTCCTAAATTTATATTACATTTACTATTACAAATACACTACATATATATAAATTGCAAAAAAAAAATAGCTGCCAGACGCCGCCCCCCACCAAGTCGGCCTGCCGCAGCACGCCGCGCCCCAGCTCCGCCCGCCCGAGCCCCGCGTCCGCCACACCCCACCACGCCGGCCTGCCGCAGCACGCCGCGCCCCAGCTCCGCACCCCACCACGCCGGCCTGCCGCAGCACGCCGCGCCCCAGCTCCGCCCGCCCGAGCCCCGCGTCCGCCGCGCCCGAGCTCCGGGGCCGCCGCGCCCGAGCCCCGCGTCCGCCGCACCCGAGCCGCGGGGCCGCCGCGCCCTAGCTCTGGGGCCGCCGCGCCCGAGCCCCGCGTTCACCGCGCCCGAGCTGTGGGTCCGCCGCGCCCGAGCTCCGGGGGCGCCGCGCCCGAGCTCCGGGGCCGCCGCGACCTCCCTCCCGGCCGCGCGCACGAGATCGCCCGCCGCGCGCACGAGATCGCCCGCCGCGCAACCCCGTCCGCCTCCCTACCTCGCCCGGTCACCACACCGCCGCCCGCGCCCGCCGATTCAACCGACAGAGAGAGAAGATAGAAAGAAGGGGGCGGAGCACGTGGATAAGACGCAAATATCGTCCAACGAATGGACGAAATCTAGGATTTCGTCGGACCACTGGACGAAATTTAGTGTTTCGTCCTTCCGGAAGACGAAAATTGGGTCCCACGAACAGTCGTCGTCGGCCGAGATAATTTCGTCTACCCGTTCGACGAAAATCAGTTTTCGTCCACCCGGTACACGATTTAAAGTGTTTTCATCCACCGGGTCGACGAAATTGAGATTTCGTCGACCCAGCGGACGATTGGGGTATTTTTTTGAAATTTTGTCATTTCGGGGTATAATTTTGAAATTTCGGAAAAAAATGTATTAAAAAAAAGCCGTTTGTAGCCACCGTAAAAGCTCGGAAGAAAGGTGATGACACTAGCATGTCGACAAAGAAGTACAAGTTGAGTACTAGAAAGTTCAAGATGTACTAGCATTTCCGAATTTTTAAACATACAAATGAATGTTTTTTAAAACACGATAAATTAATTATAAGGATAACTGAAAAACGGATATTATATTAAAAAGAAAATGAAGGAAAGTAAACCAACCTGGGCTTTGCATTCAGAAAAAAAAACTAATCTGGGCTTACCTTTGCGTGCTGGGCTTGATACGGCCGTTCAACGCTGACTGAAGCGGGCGATCGGTGCGGTGGATGGGCAGACCTCCCAGCGCTTCAGTCCTCGGGTCGCCTCCTTCGGTTGTTCCTCGCGAGATCTCGCCGGCGCCGCCTGACTCCATCTCCCACGCCGCCCTCTGCCGCCGTCACGACCTCCTTTGCCGGTGCTCATCTGTGACGCAATTCGCCCCCGAAGCTCGATCCGGCCACCCGCGCCTTCAGGTAGGTCATCGTTGCCTTCTTAGGTCAACATCCACGAAGGACGTAGTCAAGGGGTCGTTCATGGTATGAGTCCCTCGGTTGCCTTTTTTCCTCCTCTCTCACCGTCTGAGGTTTCGATTCTGCTGTTGCGGGATTAGTGTAGAAGAGGAGTGAATGGATTTGAGTTTTGTTTCCTCAATTTGGAGCCAAGGGTCTCACAGATTTTAAAAAAAGAGACCTCCGATCTGATTTTCCTTATCCTCTGTGATGTCCAATTTGATGCTATTATCACTTAGGCACGCCTTCAATCACTAATGAGATGACTTGGGGATCGAACCGGGCACAAGAGCAGCACTAAATGCTGGCTGTTCTGTTGTTACTCTGCTAGTCTGACTTTGCGATTGATGTTTGGGCACAAGGGAACCTGGCATGAGATGATTTGATCATTGCAGAGGGGATTCAGTGTCTCTGCTATACCATCTATGAACAATTCAATATCCATTTTAGGTTATACTTGTTCCCTACAACTATTATATCAAGCTAGATCACCCCAGCCTAGCAGGTGGCACTGGGCAAGAATCTTACTATTTGTGCTGGAACATTGGGCCTTTCCTTTATTAGCGGGCTAATTGTCAGAAATTGTTTGTCTTGCATGTGACACTGTTTACAGAAGTATCTGACTGTGCTATCCAGTTAGTTGACCAAAATGAGTTCGTCACTGGTGGGTCTATCATTTGAAGTATGAGTAATAAGTGGGTCAATCATTTTAAGCATTAATCTCCAACTTTTATCTGTGTATCTGCACACCCATTTGCTTTCACAAAGTCCTACTTGTGGACTAAACTTTCTGACTTGTGTCGATGTGTATCTTGCAGATGTTACATTTTCTTCCAGTCCTTCAGAGTAATTAACATCTATTAGTCAGTCATGGAAGAACAGCAAGTCAAGCCATCTGATCTGCCACCAACTACTTCGGACAACCAGGATTCAGCTGCAACTCCTCCTGTTACCACTGTGGACCCTGTTCGTCCGGCTGCTTCAACTGATTCTTCAAGTCAGGTGGCTGGTGCAGATCCTGCTGTTATCTCTGCACCAACTGCTGCTCCTGCAAAAGATGCTGCAGGACGTGAGGCGCCGGCATCCATGTTTTCTACATCTGGTTTATCTTCCTGGGCTAAGAACCTAAAAATCCCTCAGCCTTCATCAGGTCAAGAATCACCAACAGGAAAGAATACCTTTGCCCGGTTTACAAGTGGCCTTGGATTGCGTTTGTCTCCAAAAGCTGCACAGCAAGATGAGATTGCTGAGGGAAGCACCTCCCCAACAACAGGTCAGCCTGGTGTTTTTGGTTCTTTGACAAAAGGCATTGTAGATTCCTCGAAGAATGCTGTAAAGGCAGTGCAAGTCAAGGCTCGCCACATGGTCTCACAGAATAAAAGACGATACCAGGTAGCTTTAATTCACACAGGGATCTAAAATTTGACAAAATTTTGGCATCTTCAAATACTCTTGTTCAGTTCGCATAGTGTAACATGATTAGGAAACAGAGTGTTCATTGATCACCTTCTTTGATCGAATTAATACATTAATTGTTGAGCATTCGTCATTTGTTGAAAGCTGATAGGAACATTGTCATGGTAAACTTGCTGCATAATGTCACTTTATGCCAGCGTACACTTGTGTGTGCTGATTGTCAGCTTAGCTATCTTCAATAACATCCTTTTAACAGCAGTAGGTGCTTGGCAGGCAGTAGGGGGATGATTAGTGCCTAGGCAGGCTAGATGGCCACCTTTTTGAATGATAGTTTCTCGATCAGTGGAGATCTTTGTGCCTTATGGTGATATTAGATCAAAAGTTTTATGTACTTTGATATAAACAACAAAGAATCTGTATCGGGAGAAGGGCAAATTCGCTTCCAAGAACACGAATCATCAATTTGACGCTGTCCATTGACATTTTTATTTTATAAATTGTAAACTATGTGGAGTTGATTGTGTATTGATCAAGGAATTCTGTGGCAGATCATATTAGTGATGATCCTTTAATGATTAAGTTTTGTTGATTTACTATAAAGGAAAACTCTATTGATTTGATTCTGCTACTATGCAGGAAGGAGGATTTGATTTAGATATGACATATATTACTGAGAACATAATTGCTATGGGTTTTCCTGCTGGTGATTTGAGTTCAGGGCTTTTTGGATATTTTGAGGTCAGTGCACTAACAAGGCTTCAAAGTTTGCTCAAAGCTTGTTCCTTTTTATTTGCCTCATGAATTGAAAGGAAAAGTAACATTCCATTGCAGGGTTTCTACCGCAACCACATGGAGGAAGTCATCAGGTTCTTTGAAATGCACCATAAGGTAACTTTGCTCTTTATCAAGTTTCTTAACTGTTGGATTGTCGTGTCCATTTTTCTTGTAATGCATCAATAAAATAACCATACTTTGAACTTGCTGCGTTAACTTAATGTTATTAATATAACACGAGCCAATACTCCCCTCTCTATTTTTTAGGGAATTACTCCCCCCTTTGTGCCTGTGCTAAGTGTTTTCCTTCTTTTAAAGAAAGTTCATGTACTTAAGAGCATTTATTGTCTACTTAGTTTCCAAATTTCAAAGTCGCTAGATAAGTCTAGACTCCAGACTTGGAATATAAATAACCTACATTTGCTTATCTTTTTGTACAATATTTTTAAATTCTTAAGGAATGTTGAACAATTCATTCATTTAGCCTTGTAATTTAATTGTTGTGTTACAGGGGAAGTATAAGGTGTACAACCTTTGTTCTGAAAGGCTATATGATGCATCTCTTTTTGAAGGAAAGGTATGTGTTGCTTACTATTTTGTATGCCCCTCTCTTCTATTTCCAGTTTTCCACATTTATCATGCACACAAGGCATTCACTCCCTGCCACTAACAATGAAAGATACTAAAAACTCAGTGGTACTTATATCTTCTGCATAAACAGTTTCCTTGTTATATTTGTAATTTGCCAATCAGTTGTTGATATTTTTGATAGACCTTTCAATGGTTTAAAGCCAGTTTATCATTCAACACCTATGTTATGCATTGTCATGTGAGAATCTTAAACCTAGTCAATTTATCATTCAATACTTATGTTATACCCTGTCATGTGGGAATCAAGCCTTGCAGCATGATGAATTTATTGGTGTATTTTATTGGAAATATTGAAAAAAATGTTCATATTTCAGGTGGCCTGCTTCCCATTTGATGATCATAACTGCCCTCCAATACAACTTGTAATATCATTTTGCCATAGTGCCTACTCATGGTTGAAAGAGGATATAGAGAACGTGGTGGTTGTCCATTGCAAAGCTGGGAAGGCAAGAACAGGATTGATGATCTCGAGTCTTCTACTGTTCCTAAAGGTAAAGTTAGTATGCGCTGTATAACAATGAGAATAACACCTGCTCCAAAATCTTTACCAAATTTCTTACAGTTGGAGCTTCTTTTCTTTTCCTTTTGTAATGGACAGTTCTTTCCTACTGCTGAGGAGTCCATTGAATACTATAACCAGAAAAGATGTGTAGATGGCAAGGGGCTTATTCTCCCAAGTCAGATTGTGAGTGAACTTCATTGTTATACACAAGTTTATCCATATAATTTTGTATTTATATTGATCTGAACGTTTTGAAAAATTACAGAGATATGTGAAGTATTTTGAACGCATCTTAACTTATTTCAATGGTGAAAATCAGCCGCCCCGCAGGTCCTTACACCTTTTCAACCATGGTGCCGATATGATATGCATGTGTATTGTGCTTTAGTAGCTAATCATGTGATTACACTTTCCAGGTGTATGCTTAGAGGGTTTCGTCTTCATAGATGCCCCTATTGGATTAGGCCGTCGATTACAGTCTCTAATCACAACGGTGTGTTTTTTAATTGAAACTGAAATTGCCATGTGCCATAATACATTAATTTAATAACAAAATCTTGATGTGTTTTGATATCTTCTATTGCGTCATGTAATAAATCTGTTATGCAGGCGTTCTTTTTTCTACAAAGAAGCATCCAAGAACCAAAGAACTAATGGTAAGCATCTTCATTTTTTCAATCACTCTTATTTTGCATTTAGTAACCCGCGGGTTAATTTTTTTCTTCCCCGTAATTTGCTATGGAATATTTGAGTAGCTCGTATTATGGGTTCTTCATGGCTAGTGGGTGAGGGCACCAACGTATTGGCCGGCATGTTTTGATGTACCAATGCTAAACAAGGGAATATATCTTTGTATTGGAAGGACACTGTCCAACTTGAAATAACTAGTACCAATGGCCTGTATGTTCATATTTACATGGATATGTCTGTTACCACAGCATATTGTTCGCTATGCAAAACTATGCTTGACGAGTAAAATTTGCATTATTGCATTATTTCCTTTGTTCCCTGTGGGCAAATAGCAAAAAAGACATTCCCTGAATTAAGTTTCTCCTTGCTGTCACTTATAAATACCAAAAAGTATATAAAAGAAGCTATCTTATTCTTCTATGACCTAACAGTATGCCCTGTTGATATTTATCATCTATTTTTTATTTATTCAATGCAGAATTTATCCCTCTGTAACCTTCATTGGAAACTAAATGTATTATCATAATTTCAGCCAGAAGATTTCTGGTTTAGTGCACCAAAGAAGGGGATTATGGTTTTTGCATTGCCGGGAGAACCTGGCTTAGCTGAGGTTTCTGGTGATTTCAAGATCCAGTTTCACGATCGACAGGGAGATTTTTACTGGTGAGCTCCATGAAGATATTGTATTATTCCTATATAGACTGGTTCTTCTATAATGGGTTCAATTTTCTTTTTATTACCATGTTTTGTGAGTTGCATGGGCATGTATATATCATTTGATTTGATTGGATGGTACCAACATGTTACATGGGAAGCTGGAAAAGAACTATTGTCCTGAATCTTGATATTCAATTTCATTTCTTTCCCTATCCTTTTCAGCTGGCTAAATACAACAATGATGGAGAACAGGGTGACTTTGAATCCAACTGATCTTGATGATTTTGATAAGGTGAAAGCTGCTTTATTGCTTATAGAATTCATATCTGTCTGTGAAAAGCAAATATCACACTATTTAACAAGTTGTGCCACTAAGTACTGAATTATAATGTGTTTATATGTTGTTCTTTTGATGTTGGAATCAGATGTAGTTAGATACTTGTTCATTTGTTGCTCAAATATCTTATGCTGATAGTTAAAAAAAATGCACATTTCTTCTGGTTGATGCCTGGGATTTTGCTTTTCCTAATTTATTTTATATTTTGAACTCACCATTTTGCTCCATGCATCCCCATGCTGAATACTGTAGCATCTTTTTGTTTGCTTTGCTGCCGCTTGGTCATCGAATTGCGAAATTGTGGAAGCTAAAATTGTAGCTGAGTGCATATATTTCTTCTGTCGATGTGTAAAATTAGCAGTAGGTGAAGAAAACCGACATTTTATCAATGATTGTTTTTTTTATTCAATGGTTGCTTATTTCTGTTTTCTGTTATTAATGACTGTGTTGTTACATTGTTGTGGCTCTTGTTTACCCTTTTTTTTGTTGAGACTAGAGACTAAAATATTACATTTTTTTCAGAGAAAATTACCATCACCTGGCTTCCAGGTTGAGGTTGTTCTGGTAGATTATGATGGCTCACAACCACCAAAACCAAAACCAGCTGCTGGACCAGATAATAAATCTGATGCTGATTCCTCGGGTAGCACAGTTGCAAAAGAAAGCAATGCTGCACCTCCAGAATTCAACAAGGGAACTGGAAGCAATGATAAAGATGAAGTTTTCTCTGACAGTGAAGGTGAAGATGGATCATCCAAGGGAAGAAAGGAGAAGGCTGCCAGTGGTGGTCAAAGCAATGCAAATGCTGCTAAATCATCTGAAACAAGCACTGTGCAGGAGGCATCAGCTGCTGCTAGTAGACTGGAGAAAGTAGCTATAACCAGCGAACAAGGAGCTGCAAAGGCACGGGATGCTACATCCTTCAAAACTGAAGTCAGCAGCATAAGCAGCTCCACCACAGCACCACCTCCAGCTGTTGACTCTTCCAGCATGAGTGAATTCAAGGCGATTGCAGCAGATGCCTCAGTATTCTCGTTTGGAGATGAAGATGATTATGAAAGTGAGTAGTCGTTTTCATGGTGTTTGGTTCGCATTGTACAGTTTGGTGCCTTCTGGGGGCCATCATAGAATGTCAGTTCAAAGCAGATGGGAAGAGAAGTTGAAGAAAAGGTTGATTCATTCTTGCATTTTGTTTTCACTGTAGAAGTTGCGCATCAATCTGTGATGTTGTTCCCAGATGAACGTGTTGTAACTCAACCAGTACTGGACTTTGTTGATACCTCTCCTATTTGTTCACAGAACTACTTTGTACACAACCGTTAAAGGGTGCAATTGCTTGAATTCGAGTGTTACAGGAAGACTTTGTAGATGGGATTTTTTACAGTACAGATTACCTTCTGAGCTTGTTTGGAAAGTTGCGGTTTCTAAATGCAATTCCTGTTTAAATTTTCACATCAACAATCTTCTTTCAAAACTTGCCTAAGGCTTATTTGGAAGTAGTAAAGGTTTTGAGTGTAAGGCGTCGAATGAGTTATTTAAAAGTTATAAATCTTACAAATTTGTTTCAATTTAGCTATCCCACACCGAACAGCTACTTTTATTTTAACTACTTCCAATTTAAATCGCATCTATGACCATTTGATATATTTTGATCACAATGGGACCTTTTAGCATCAGCACTAAACTAGTACAGTACTGATCTTGACAGACAGTTTTTCTTTTTGTTTGATGAAACGGGGATCCTGATGGACAAGTTAACTGAAAGGAATACGACATCACCGCGTCCACAATTGTGGCGCCTAGTGACTTTCCTTCGGTACGTGCACGCTGCACGGTGTACCCACGGCGTAACCACTTTCCGTTCCCGTGCCGTGCCGGCGTGCAGTCCGTAACGCGCACGACCCCCACCACCCTTTATTAGCCGTCAAGACTCAATCAAACGTTAGCCATCTCCAACGACCTCCAGTGGCCAGGTCCCAATTCCCAAAGCGCGACGCAAGGAGAAACACACAGGCGAGCGGCGGCCTCCGACGAAGCGAAGGGGCGACCCGCCCCCGCCGGAGCACCCCCGGAGTCCGAGTCCGAGCCCGGTCCGGCCCAGGCCCCGACTCAAGCGGCAGGTCGCCGGCGGCGATGCCGTTCCTCTCGACGCCGTCGTTCGACCTCTCCGCCGGCGCGGAGCCCACCCTGGGCCCGCGCCCCTCGGCGGTCGCCCCGCCCCCACCCACGCCGGCGGGCGCGGCCGCGTACCAGCACCAGCAGCCGCCGGTGTCGGAGGCGGCGGCGCGGCGACTGCTGGAGGCAGAGGAGCGGCTGCGGGAGGCCATCGAGGAGCTCCACCGGCACCAGGGCGGCTCGGGGAAGGGGGACGGGGACGGGGAGGAGCAGCGGGAGGGGGAGTGGGGGTGCGGCCACGAGGGGGAGTCGTGCGCGGCGCACGCCGCGGGGAACCTCTGCCAGAGCTTCCTGCTCTCCTACGGCGTCCGCGTCGGCATCGGCATCCTCCTCCGCGCCTTCAAGCTCGCGCGCCGCAGGTCCTTTGGCTCGCTCCTCGACCTCAAGGTACCTGCCCTCGTTGCTCCAAACCGCACCTATTACTTCGCATCACCGCGCAGTTAGATCGAGTGGGATGATGGATGAATCGATTGCGGGAATTCAGTTGGAGCTTTGGATTGGAGTTTGCAAAGTTACTGCCCTTGGTTTGGTTGTTTCACTGGAGTAGAATTGGCGACTTTGATTAGCTGATGGAAATGTGATGGAGGGATTGAGCAAAAGGCCAGATTCATGTTCACATTCTACTGGTGTTACAGCTCTGTCGCTTTCTCAGTGCATATTAGAAGAATTATTGGTAACAGACTGTCACAAGTTTTAATATTTGAGACAGCATTTGTGACATTTGTAGTGCATATTCTAGTGGTAAGTCTATGCCAGAGCTGAATTGGCTGCGTTGACTGATATACCAGAATGTTTCCTGCCATTCATTGATTCCTTTCTCACTGCCTGCCTTTCTCACTGATTCATTATTTGCAAATACTGTCCCACCACTACTGTCTTCCTTTCTCACTGATTCGTTATTTACAAATACTGTCCCACTCCTACTCTCCGTCTTACTCATGTATCATTATTTTTCAATTGAATATGCTAATTTAATTAAATATTTTTAATTTGCAGCAACTGGTTTCAGAGAAAGATCTTATAGTAAGAGAGGAAGCGTGCCGGGTTGGGTTACTTTTTGGAGGATTCACTGGATCGTATCACGCACTTCGATGTTTCCTTAGGAGATTTAGGAAAAAGGAGACACCGTACAATGCGTAAGTATCTAGATGCTTTGCTTCCTTCGCCTAAATTTCAGTACAGATCCCTGGTTAATAAGTCTGTCTAACGGGTGCTTAACCTGGTATTCACTAATATGTTCATAATAGACTATTTTCTTGTATACTTTTTCCTCAAATCGTATTCATGACTCAACGAAGGGCGTGATGGAGCAGAATGTTAGCAGGTTCGGTGGCAGGATTGGCCATACTAGCACTAGATGATTCAAGTAGGAGGCGCACTCTATCTCTATATCTTCTAGCAAGGCTCGGTCAGGTAGGGGGCGACCAAACAGTTTCCTTGTTTATGTGGCGAAACTGGATAAAAAACCTATTATACCGGAAATATTAATTCATTACTTCTTAATAATTGCAGTGTGCATATAATTCTGCAAAATCTAAGAACAAATTTCACTTTTGGGGAAGCCATTGGAGACATGGAGATGCATTGCTTTTTTCATTGGCGTGTGCCCAGGTAACAAACTGTAGCTTCCTAACAGAGTTTGCTTTTATATGAATATAATTCTGTTAGGGTGGAAAAGACTTATGTAATCGCCAGTGTTATGTTTCCAGGTTATGTATGCTTTTGTTATGAGGCCTGAAAGCTTACCTAAGTCGTACCAAGAATTCATCCTTAAGACAGGACCAGTAGCGGAACCTGTCTACAAGGCTGTTAAAGAATGTTGTAGAGGTGGTCCTGTGGATCTAAATGCCCTCTCAGCCTATTTATCAAACAAGAGGAATTTGGATTTGTTTCACTTAACAACCATTCCATCCATTATTCCGTGTTCTGTGATTCATCCTGACAGAGCATCGTGCTTGGCTCAAAATGTTCATGTTGTTTCATCAACATTCAAGAAAACATTCCCTCTATATTTCTCATTGTCATTTGTACCCTTTGTTGTTCTACGTCTTCAAAAGGTAATTCACTAGCCATTCTATTTCTTTATTTTTTTTAACATTCATCTATTTCACCGAAACATGATATGCTCTTGCTATTATCTCCGTACAATATTTTTCTCTCCTATATAACTTATGCCTCAAGCAGAAATCTGCGTCGACAAGATAAAATAAAATTATATTGTGCCACTATCTTTTTACTGTGCCTGCATAGCGTGCTTGAATTTTGTTACATGCAATAATCTTGCATCATTTTATTCTGCCAATGAAATCATTTTCTCAACCATTAACAACCCAAAAAAACTAGTATAGTGTAGCCATCTGTTCTATATAGTCTTGCTTTCTGCTGATGTGTATCCACGTTATGTCAGTTTGCTAACTCATTTTGTTTTTTTTTTTCAAAACACTAGTTCCTGGAATCGCCAGCTGCAACTTGTTGGCGTGCTCTTGTGGGTGCAGTTCGCTCCACCACATTTTTGTCTGCTTTTGTAACTCTATTCCAGGTAATTTTCCATAGCAGCAGTACATTCTTCACTCATAACTATTTCATGATTCTGATAGCATTCTTGCATGTTGGTAGGCTGCTATATGTTTGCACCGAAAAGTTGCAAATAAAGACCACAAACTTGTGTACTGGTTTGCTGGTTTGATGTCAGGTCTTTCAATTCTTTTGGAAAAGAAAGCTAGAAGGGCTGAGCTTGCCCTCTATGTGCTTCCCCGTGCTGGAGATTCTCTATGGAATATATTGATTAACCGCCACCTGCTCCCAAATATTAAAAATGCTGAGGTAATTTTGCATATGCCCCCTCCCACTTCCTTGCATTCTGTTTTTTAGTTATCTAATTTTGTTCAAAAGTAATCTATGAGGTAAAGTGAACAGCATTTCCCCCTTTTCAAACTAATTTGAATTTTTTGTGATATAAGACATGTTGTTTGCTGCTATGGCTACAAAGGATCTTACAATACACAATCTTGTTCGAAGCTGTTATGGCCATTGTGCTCCGTGACTATGTGCCAACTGATGTTTAATTTCTCTCTCCTATAGGGAGTGTGCACAAGTTTTAAAGCATCCCAAGGCAGAGTTAGATGAAACTTGTAATCTGCCCTTGGCTTATGTTTTAAAATCTGTGCAATTTACAAAGGGTGGAAGACACTTTATAAGCTAGTAATTTTAGATAGCGACAAAGGTATTGATTGAACTAGTTGTCCAGTCATTGTTCCTCTGGTATCCAGTAAGGCAAGATCCAGTTAGATGTTAACTGGCTGTAGTGGCAAATTGGTGAGGTTGCTTTACAGTTACTTATTGATAATCTTAGTGGGTTTCAAATTCTCACAGTTTGGTGTTAACTTTTCCCCCTTAAACAATGGAAGTGGCACAATGAATGTGATACAATCTTATTTATTGATGCACTCACCAGACTCCGAGTGATAACTCTGAGCTGACTGTTTTCTGGCATGGTAGTGTTTTTGGATATATGCTGTTGACAGTATAAAGTTAAGATTGGGAACTTTTGATGCTGGTACCTTGAAGTATATCTTGTAGCTAGATGTTTTGTCTTTGTAAATCTTTCATTTTTCCTGTGTAGCCCCATAGCATCCTGGATCAACCAACCCAGCTATGCTAACCTTTCATATTTCAAAAACAGTAACGTTAATGTGGCAACCTTTGCAGGTGGCTCTTTTCTGCATGTGCATGGGAGGAATCATGTACTTTCTGGAGCACGAGCCGGACACTATGGCTCCATTCCTCAGAGGCCTCATCCGGCGCTTCCTGGCAAGCAAGATCAGCAACCCGAGCACCCCTCCCCCCAATCGCAACACATCGTACTCATACCTTCAGACGCTGAATGCTCTGGAGCAATCAAGAACCCAGCCAGGTGTGGATAACGGACTGCCGACATCAGAGAAGTACAACCTTGAATCAATTCCCGGACTTTAGAAATCTCGTCTGTGGTACTGGTTACAGGGTCTTGTAGCTTCGGAAATCAGTAAATCTAACCAAATGAGCACCCATAACATGTGCCATCCTGAGGTACAAGATGGGTTTAAATTTCACCATACGTGTTTTGATGTTTCGAGATCAGAGTTGCAAAATAAATGAATAAACAGAGCTCTTTGTGCGGGAGTGGTGTGATATAAAGCAATTTCTACTGGTTCTTATAAATTGTACATGGAGTGGCAAAGATTGCTGATGGCAATGAGTTGCCGTGTAGGTCTTGCAATAAGAGTTTGTCAATATGCATATATCTGTTCTTCTAAAAAAATGCATATATCTGTTCCTGTGTTTTGGGGATACTATATTGTACATTAGTTTCTGTTACTTGTGTGGCATGGCCACAAACAACTCATTTCGTTCTTATAACCCTTCCGTCTAAAATATAATTTGCCCACTTTTGGAATTTCGTTCTTAACACGCTGACTGACGTTGATAGGTCTTTGACAAAATCTTATTTAACATGATTCCCAAAGCTGGTTAGAAGGCTCTCCATAGATGTGTCCTACGGCGAAGCTTCACTTCCTCGCTTCCTTCTGCTATTTCCTTCAGTATGTGTACCAGATCTCGGTTGGACTTCCACAATTTTTTATCCCAAAAAGCTAATGCATAGATTTTTCAAAAAAAAAAAAGCTGCGTGTTATGATTTCAGTTTAAACTATCAAATACTCTCACCATCCAAATTATAGGTCGTTTGATTTTTTACCTCAAATTTGACCGTTCGTTTTATTAAAAAAATTATATAAATATAGTTAAATTAAATCATTTTTGAAAAAATTATCAATAAAGCAAATAACAAAAAAGATATTTTACATAATTTTGTGAATAAGACGAGTGGTAAAAACTTAAGATTAAAAAAGTCAAAGAACATACAATTTGAAACGGAGTATAATACAAACACAAAAGATTATCCTTAGCCATCCATGATCCATTTGATGTTATTTTTAAAATTTCTTTTCACGACAGACACTACTTTCTTTCAAGATTTTCAGTAAAAAATGGTAATGTTTGAAAATTCAAATATTGGAGCAAAATCGACAAATTTGATGTGAACCGAGTCCATTTGACTCTCCCTTCTTTCAAAAAGGTCGAAAACCCGCCCGCTTCCCCATCCAAACCGAACCCTCGTCGGCGGCGGCCGGCGACATGTCCCGCTGGAAGGAGAATGCCTCCCCTCACCCCCTCCATCCGCGGGGCGCTCCCAACCCCTCTCCACTCCTCCCCTGCAAGCGCCCGCTGCAATCGCCATCCCCATGCCCGCCGCCGCGCCGGCCGCTCGCCGACGTCACCGGCAACGCGCTGGATCAGCGGGCCGGCGGGGAGACGGGCGGGTACGGGTATGCCACTCCCCTCCCGAAGGCGCCCAGACCGTGCGGGTTCCTTCTGGGCGACGACGATGATATGGACGAGGCATTCTTGCGGGAGGTGGACGCCATCTGCGAGGAGCACGCGCGATCCACGGCCAGGAAGGAGGAGAAGGAGAGAAAGCAGGCGGAGGAGAATAAGGGGTTGATTGAAGGGCCACTTTCGGCCGAGGCGGCGGCGATGATTGACGATGCCCGACCAGAGATAGCAACGGTACCTCTTTGGTTTCATGATGCACCTGGAAATGAGGTTAGGATCGTGGGGGTGTATTTCATTTACGAATGCAGTGTTGTTGATATTTGAAGGGAAATGCGGAGAGCTGAGACATTGGGGGAAGTTGTTGTTTGGATGTTTGTTGAAATGGGGTTCGCTTTGGAATGGGAATATATGTATTCTGTTAGTTTCAAATTTTGTAAATGAACTCACATTATTGCTCCCTCTTGTGGGTGGAATTTAGCTGCAGGATGCATTCTGGGAGGAGGTAAATGCCATTTGCGAGGAGTGTGATGCCCAGTCTGATTCAAAGAGCCAGGAAGGGGTGAAGGAGGAGCCGGTGCAGCAGCAGCAGCAGGAGGAGGAAGAGGAGGAAAGCTTGGTGCTGTCCTGTGGTGATGCTTCACTTCCTCCTGCTATTTCCATCACAGCGGAGGGTGGGGAGGTATGAGATTATTTTTTGTTCATGAGGCTTGTTTCTGGTTCCACGGATCAGTGTCAGTGGAGGACAATTGGGAAGTTTTTGTACAGTGCATTGACTTGTTTAAGATTTGGGGAACATCCTTTAAATATGAGAGTGCACTGGGGTAGCTTCCTTTAAAGTCTCGTTTCTTTAACTGAAATGGGAGTCAGGAAAAACCTGTGAAGCAGAACAAAATTCATGTTTATTGATATAAGGCGGGAAAGATAGGGAATCAGATGTGGAGAATTTGGGACCCATTATATTTTGAAATGCTACTGAGATTTGGTTGACGTGTTTGATTTGTAAGAAAAATTTATGTGTTCAATTTCTTTTGAGATGAATTCAGTTTGAAGATTCATTCTGGAAGATCAATGCCATTAGTGAGGAGTACTGTACCAAACCTCATGCAAAGTGTCAGGAGGCTAGGGTGGAGATGGAGGGAAAAAATGGCTTGATAGCACTGTGTGGTAATGCTTCAGTTTCTCCAGTAATTTCCATTGCAACGGGGCCTGAAGAGGTACATATTTTTCTTAACTTATAGAATGAAACGATGAATAGTTGTAGACTTGTAGGACATAAGACAGTTCTTGTTTCCCATGTCTAGGACTAAGGAAGAGGATCAGTATAACTAGAAATTTAATTGAGTACATTTGCTTTGGAATCAAGTTTCTAACTGAGTTCATTTGATTCATTTTCTCTTGGGATATGTTTAGCCTGCTGATGCATTCTATGGGGAGGTTGATTCCACCATCCACGAGGGGCATGCTGACATTTCTGCTGCCAAGGGCAATGAGGAGCTGCAATATATGGAACAAGAAATAGAGGATAATGAAGGGTGTGCTCCAAAGAAATACTATGAATATCTGCACTCCTTGAACGATAGGCAGAGGGAGGCTGCATGTAGTGATGTGACTGTTCCACTAATGATTGTTGCAGGTCCAGGAAGTGGAAAGGTATAAATACCTGTGCTTTTATCTTTCGTTTATTCAAAGTGTATTTATTATATTTTCTTAGCGTCCAATATTATATATATATGAAATAAACTTTAACTCTTGCCACCATTCGATTACCCTAATTTCAATATGTATTCTTTGCTTATAAAGTTCAACTGTGGACAATTGTTTCAGTTGCTTTGCTCTCTTGAGGTAAAATTTATGCATGGTTTGACATGTTTATGGAATCATTTTAACAGATCACGAGTAACACACAGCACGAACGTAAAAAAGAAAAAAAATTCATACGTTTTGGTCATGTAGCTGCTACAAGTAAATAAGCAAAGTAAAGTAGTAAACAATGATTTGAAATGTTAACAAAACCCAGATTGTGTGATTCACTGTGACAAATTATACCAAATAAGTACTAAACTACATCGCCTGGACTTTATTCTTCCAAAGGATGAAGTGATTGCAGATGAACTGACAACCATATATATATATATTTTGGTCTGTATCTTCTTTGATCTCTCCAAAATGGTTGCATTTGTTGTGTCTATGGGTGATTCACATACATTATTATGATTTTGATTTTGCAAAATGCGCCATTTATGTTTAACTGAACTGTATTGAACCTGTTGGAACGTCTACAATCTTGTTACTAGTTCCATGCTTTGGTATATACTAACCCCCTGTAACTGGCATGACTCAAAGACTTCCACAATGGTTGGTAGGGTGCTCACACTGCTCAAAGAGGTATGGTTTAGTGTCTGATATAATCACTATATAAGTAATATGTAATGCCATTCTAAACTCACATAGTCTAAATCTCCTTCTCATGACTAGGGAATTCCACCATCAAACATTCTCGCTATGACATTCACCACAGCTGCTGCCTCAGAAATGAGGGATCGGATAGGGAAAGTGGTGGGAAAGGCAGTTGCCAAGGAGATTGTAATAAGCACATTCCACTCATTCTGCTTGCAGCTTTGCAGGACACATGCTGAAAAGTATGTCTTTTCTGGTTGTAGTATACTTTATAGTACAACAGTTTCTGTTCGTTCTGATCAACCAACTGAATTGTCTCATATTATTAATGAAATCACTGAAACTTGCGTTGAATACCCTGTTTCAAAGGCGTCACCTAGGCGTCCAGGCGGTCCCTGCTCGCCTTGGAAAACCGTCCGCCTTGTCGCCTAGGCGCTAAGGCGTGCTCAGATTTTCTAGGACTCCTTAACGCCTTTAAAACCATGGTTGAATAGATATGAAAGTTACCAGATGGAATGGAGCTTGCACCAAAAAAAAAAAACCCTGTGAACAATGTAGACTATCGCTATCAAGATTACTTAGATTGGTTTTCAATTGTGATGACAAACAATCAAAAGTTCACAACGCAAAGATGACCTTGATCAGTTTGAAGATTTATCAAACTGCTGATAATATATAACTGCACTCCAGTGTCTCAGTATATAACACTATCTAATGTCACGATCTTGTCTTCTTTATGCTCTCATTTTAATACCTTGCTCTTCCTGACAGTTCATCAAGCTTAACCACTTTACAGATACTTGAACACTTGGATTATGAACACATTTATTAATATTTTTTCATTCCCCCCCTTTATGGCCATTTGAAGGCTAGACCGCACATCTGAATTCATAATCTATGGACATGGACAACAACGAAGAGCTGTTATTGAAGCGGAGCGTTTATTGGAAAATGAGAAAAAAATTGGTGCTGAAGAATCAACTAAACAGTATGAAGGGGACATAAAAGGTTCTTTCAAGGACAAAGCTAAGAAGTGGCAGAAGTTTATTGCACAGGTGCCTTCTACTTTTGATATATTCGTCAGAAATATTTCTTTCCAATGCTCTCTTTGCACTGATACATAGGAGTTTAACAAAGAGACTAGGCAGTCACAGACTCACAGTCACATTTTCTTACTGTTATATCTTTTTTAAATGTTTCGCACCAAGGTTCTGTCTGCTAATTTCCACCTTGCTACCACAAATGCACAGCCAAAAATATTAAAGACACTTTAGTGTGCTTCCAAGATATTGTTCTGGAGGTACAGAAAGCTGAATGTCTTATTGGATCACTCCAAGTTTCTCAGAAGCAGTAAAAGAAACTGTAGTTAGGATGACATCCTTAATTCTGGACTGTATTTAGCTATATCCTGAACATAAGGTGTTTCCTTCATGTGCTTGAATTATAGTCATGGGGAGGAGCTTCACATTGCGGAACATATTGGTCTATGCTGTTGGGCTTGCTATTAGAATGTCTACCAAACAACATGGTCTGTCTGGAAGCAGTTGTCTCTAGGGGTTTTCAGGAAAAATAAATTTGGCCTGTTTTGTTGCCATTTTAACCTTTTATTATGGTAGTTGCATTTTGTTGTTATCGTATTTTCCCACCTTTCTTTAAAGGCAAAAGCTTCAGGAAGAACTCCAGAGGAGTATGAAAAGAAGGGTGACTTGACAGGAGTAAGCTCTCCTACATTGTGTCATTCATTTTTTCATACTTCATTTTGATGAGCAAATTGACATATGCATGCATTTTTTTCTGTTTGTAGGCTTCTGTTCTTCGGCATTACAATGAAATATTAAGATCTTGTAATGCTCTTGATTACCATGATTTTATAAACTCATCCATAACTCTTCTCACAAAGTTTCCTGAAGGTAGTTTGGTAGTTTCAGTTCAAATCTCAGAACATCATTTACTTTGATGACTTGTTGATTAAAAGGATGTGTTCCTTGCTTGTGCAGTATACAAAGAGTGCCAAGATATGTGGCAGGCAGTCGTAGTTGATGAGTTTCAGGATACCAGTGCTATGCAATACTGTCTTCTGAAGATTCTAGCTTCCCACAATCACATAACTATAGTTGGTGATGAAGATCAGGTACACAGATTTGATATACATCTAACATGCTAAAACTTTTCGTTTCTGAATTACTTTGTCTTGTGTTATGTTAGTCCATCTTCAGTTTCAATGGTGCTGATGTATCTGGCTTCGATTCATTTCGTAGAGATTTCCCAAATCACAAAGAGGTACTCAGCGTTGTGCCATTGTCTGCATGGGAACTTTCAAGTTATCTTAGTGCTGTTTTGATCTATTAAGTACCTTGATGTGCCAATGACTGCAGATCAGGTTGAGCAAGAACTACCGCTCCACACGTGCAATTGTTGAAGCAGCAACCGCTCTAATTCACAACAACACTAAACGGCATCATCATAAACTTGTTGAGACTGATAACCCTTCTGGTTGTAAGGTATCCTTAATTGTTACCATTTGTTATCGCATCACCTTTTTTATTTACTTATATAATCTTTAACTTTGCATAGATCACTGTGAAGGAGTGCCATAGTGAAGATTCTCAATGTGCATTTGTTATTGACAAAATTATTGAAACTACGTCTAGTTCCCCTGATGGCTGTAACTTTGGCAACATTGCTGTCCTGTACCGAAGACAGGTTGAAAGTTTTTCGTAGACTACTTTGATTTTGGAGTATATTTTGGTTATGCTTGCGAGTTGCGGCCTAATTTTCTCCTACATAGATAACTGGAAAAGCGTTCCAAGTGGCCTTCCGCAACAGAAAAATTCCCTTTAACATCCATGGTGTTGCTTTCTACAGAAAGAAGGTATCTGAATTTAGTTTACTTGGCACATTCATAGCAGAGTAGAAATTTCTCATAGTTTTCTGTCTTTCCTTCATAGCTATCAATTCTATAGTCCTTGGTGCCAGTAACATTTTCAAAAGCTTGTGAATTTCATATGCTTTCTGAATTAGCGACCTTTACTTGTCTTGTAAGGAATGCAAAGAACTTCCTCATATTTTAATTTTTAGTTCTTGATGCAAAATACTGATACATTATTTTTAGTACGTGTATTGACTGGATCGCTGTAAGAAATAGTCTCATAGCTATTGTTCCAGAATTTTTAGGATATTATTTTTTTTGTCTGCCTTAACATTTACTTGAAAAGATGGCTGGCCTGGGCTTAGCATTTTTTGTCATTAGCAAATCCTAGGTTTGTATTTCAATATTATTTAATAATTATGTAAAAAACCTCTGAATACAAAGACTGCAATAACCCTCTGCATACTATCAATTATGTCACAATGTTAGTGCTTTGCCATGCAATTATTCTAGGTGATCAAAGCTATCATGGCAATACTTCGGACCACACTACCTGGCTGTGACGATGGCCCATGGCGTCAAGCTTTCAAGGCCCTTTTACCTAGTGACAAAGAAGAAAAGAAGAAGGTTCAACTTTTACCCGATAGTAGTTCTTCTATTTTTGTACCCTTTTGTATGTCAATATGCATAAATTTGATAATTTTTCTGTGCTTTCTAACTATCAGATTATAGATCATATTGAAAAAATTTCACTGGCTAGAAAGTGTAGTTTTATATCCGCTGCTACGGACATCTTCAGCGCAAAGGTCTCTGGCACCTTCAAAAGGTTGTTCTCTTTTCCTTGTTTACTTACTGTTCTCAAACATCATAATGTCACTGCCAATTGTGTTATTTTTCTATCTGATGATCCTTATAAACACTTTTTCATTTTTCTCTCTTTGTGCTCAAGGAGTGACAAATGGCTGCTAGCTGCTTGACAGCATCATGAGATGCATGCATTACAAGAATCGAACTTGCACAAATCGAATGTAGTTTGGGGAAAAAGACATTATACTCATTTTTCTTTTAATCAAAATTAATAGTTATTTAAAAATGACCTGAACCATGTATGCATGGTCTCATTATTATACGTGGATGATTATTGTGTATGCTGATATGCATGTTGGGTGTACTTTGAGCTGCCCAACTGCTGAACTGCCTCTCGTTTGAGTACAACCATTGACCAATTCCCATTTTGATGTTGTTCTTTACGAGCTATTGTTATTGTCTTATTTATGTTATTTCCATGCTGAAGGATCGAGTGCACTGCGACTTTATTATGATTCTCATTTTGTTGACTGTAGGGCCCAGATTACTCAAGGACGTAAGGTTTTATCAACCTTGGATAGCCTATCAAAACTTGTTGAGAGGGTATGGGGCATTTGTACCTACAGTGTTACTACATTCCCACATATTAAGTAAAAGGAAAAATGATTCTGTCCCAAAAACAAATGGAAAAATGATTCATAAAGAAAATAAACATCTATAGAAAGTAGACTTGGATCACAAATTTGAGTTCTTGAGACAAAATCTTATTATGTTTGATCTGAAATATATGTCCATTTAGCCTTCTTCCAAATGCACCAAATATTAGTCCATAATGACTCTGATGACATTTTGTTTCAATCTTTCATGTGTTCCCCATCCTTTAATGCACCCTAATAAATGCAGTAAATTTGCCAGATATCTTAAGTATAGCAATAATTGATGGGCAATAGGGTTACTTTACCTTGATTCTTGTGCCCAAGTCCTGTATTTGGGATCGGAGTGGGTACAAAAATTTGAGCAATTAACAATGGTTATAGTAGTACTTTATCTCCCTAAAATATGGTTGTGTTGCTTTAAAAGTTCATACTGTCTTTTTACTAGTTCTTCAGGAGCTATAATTTTTTTTGTAATTTGAATGTTACAGGAACAATCAGTTTCAGTCATCATTTCCTCTGCAGTAGACATGCTACCTCAGGTACAGCTTACTTGTTGCAATTGTATTCAATGATCTGCACCTTTAGTGTAGTGTTTTCTCAATTCTGTTTATGACTGTGAATTGTTGGGACATAAATAAATGCCTGTAAAGGAAAAAGTTTCTTTTTTAAACCAGTAAATAGCTTATCCATATTACTCCATCCGTTTCAAATTACTTGTCACTGTTGACTTTTTATCACAACATTCGACCATTCGTCTTATTCAAAAAATTATGCTAGTTGTCGGACTACATTTGCGTGGGCAGAACTTTGGTCCTAGTAGCGTGCTGTGGACTAAAAACCAAAATTGGAACTCATCAAGATCTCCTGGACGTCCCTAGGCAGGATGGAACCTACCACAAAATGCTAAACAATTGGAGGAATTGATCATCTAGCAAAGCGGCATGCACATTTACTAGCTTGTCATTCTAAACCATATCACCATAATGTTAGATTCGGTCATTGTGACATCATTGTTTACCATGCATAGTTTGAAACTAGGTCTACAATCAATCATGCTAGGCACCTAGTGTAAATTATTTAGGCTGTACAAAATACAAAGTTATGCAATAGACCTGCATATTATTTTTGGGTAGACAATAAACTTGTCATCAATATCCTTGTACCAACGGGTACATCTATCTATGTAACCTAGTCATGGATAGAATTGTATTGGTAATTGAGGTCATGAATTTGAGTTCCCTCTTCTTGGCAGCAAAGCTGCTCAGTAACTTCTATGTGGGGTGCATCAACCGAGAAAATGGCCAATTGTTGGTGATTTTAAAATTTCATTGCAAATTTGTTTCTACCTGTTGCAAACATTGTTTCGATGCAGTTGAGTATCAGGAGATGCTCAACGTTGCTTGTCTTGTCCTACCAAACCTTGAGGCAATTTTAGCTTACAACTGCTGATCTTTGTTAAATTTTGCATCCGTTTTTTATCCAATCTCATTAATTTTTTTATTCTCTTTGGTAGAAATATCTCCTTGAAAAACGTGCAGTTGTTGATGTTGATAATGGAAAATTATTAAATGAAGATAGTGATATCAGATCAGTAAGTTCAAACCCTATTGTGCACTTTATTACATTTATGTTTCAGAAATTCTTAGGTTGGAAAAGTTATTCTAAATCATTCTGGATGGCATACACAAGAAGTGACATCAGCTTTTGTTGGATCAGTGCAGGTTCTTCAATTTTTAATGGATGATGTGTCTGAATTCTTGTCAACACATTTTTCTAGTACAATGGAGAGTAGCAAGACCGAGGAGAAAGGCTGTGCTTCTACACTTCAAGGTTTTATTGATTATATATCTTTGAGGGAAACTGAAAATTTTCGATCTCGAAAGGAGGAAAATAAGAATTCGATCACATTAACAACTATTCATCAGGTTATTTATCTCTTGATATCAATCATTATTGTTTTGCTGCATCATTAGGTAATCCTGTGACACTATGATAAATGATGCTCTTTCCTTTTCAATCTGCAGTCAAAAGGTTTGGAGTGGGATGCTGTGTTCATTGTGCAGGTATTTTCTTCACTCTTTAGGAGGAGCTTACATAAAAATACAAATAGTTTGTCACATATGTAGTATTAGATAGGCAGGCAAGGCAGCCACATAGACGGTCTAGTAGTGATTAGGTGCAAGAGGCCACCTCCAATTGTTGAGCTAGTGCATTAGCTCTTACTTGTCCATCTCATACAAGAGATATCAAAAATACACCTTGAATGGTTGGTCTAATAGCACATTGTTCAAAGCATCTTGGGTTTACAATCTCTCTAATCCATAAAGCATGGAGCCTACTTATTCTGATCTAGCTCTTGAGGAGTGATAGTACACCCTCTCTCCTCATCTTCTCTCTCTTCCAAGTAAGTAAAATGATGAGTTTGATTCCTATGAGCTAGCTGAGGTGTTATTATTGGAGGCAGCCTAAGCTGGAGTGTAGAGGGGCTTGGCAGAGTTTTTTTTTCCCCAAAAAGTGTGTGCTAAAGTAATCACATGTACAGGGCAAATGTCACTACCAATATAACTGATAAGAGTGTTAACAAAATTTCCCCATAATTTGGTGACACACGGAAAAGTATTGAAGGTCAATGATGAGTTCAAATAACAATGCACTAATTTATGGCTTTATCATAAATGTCTGTTTCATGTATACTGATAATATCACCAACTGACAAATATGCTAATTTATCTTAATGTAATGATGCACAGCTCTCCTACATATTCGAGAGAGAAAACTGTGCTAATCTGTCAAGAAGGTATTTTTGATGTTAAACCCTTTTTCGTACAGGCAAATGATTCGGAAATTCCTTTGTTGCATGAGTACAATGGCACTGTGAAAGAATCTGGAAGCACACTGGAGGTTGGTTTTAAAAAAAATCACATGTATAACCTTACTGTACATACTTGGTGAATTGTTCAAAATTTTCAGGAGGAAAGAAGGTTATTCTACGTTGCTATGACACGAGCCCGGAAAAAGTTGTACATTTTGCATGTTACAGTTGACTCTAATCGTCAGGCAGGTTATTGTGTATTGATGCTTATGTTTAATCAATATCATTTTTTTTCTGACTTACCCTATTTATCTACAGCTTCTGCAACCTTCACGTTTCCTCAGGGAAATTCCTGTTCACCTTCTAGAGGTGCAGGTGAGCAATACATTGGGATCTACTTTTACTATGTCTACTCCTTTCCTTTATGAGTAACACATATTTCCTTATTTTATTGATGAGTAAGAATGCAAATGGGTCAACCTAAAACCCACGCCACTAAATTTCCACCTAATTATTTGCACATACAATATGTAACTAAAATAACTAGGATAAGTCGATAGGGATATTTCACTCACTTTTATCCCCAAAGGACTTTCCTGAGTTCAAATTATCCTCTGTTCCTTACTGCTAAAAATCCCAATACAAGCCTATTTGTTTACTTCTTTCATCATCAGTCACACTCATGTTATATCTTATATGTACATAATTCTCCACAGTTTTTCCTTTTGTTGACTTACAGGGCGAGGATACTCTCAGAAAAATTCCAGAACAGCCTTTAGGGGATGTTCCTTTTGATGGCCCTGAAGGGGATACATCAATTGGAAAGCCTATTATGGAACAGAACGAAACTTCACCTTATCCAGAACTGGCTCAGTCGTGCCTTGCTAATGATTTCTTGAGAAGGTAAATCATCTTTATGTTATCTGATATTTGTAGTGGCTAAAGAAGTTATTTCTCCTTTGCACAATCATTTCAGTTCCTGAATAACAGATTCGTCACGTTTATGCAGAGCTAGCTTTTCTATATTAGTTAATGCATTTGTTCCCTTGCTTCACCTGATTCAGTAATCTGTTTATAGGTTTGACATTGATGATAGATCGGTAGTCTCACATATATTTCATCAATGGGGCAAGAAGCAGGCATTTCAAAATCCAAAGAGATTGCTTGACAAGGTACTGTATTCTTCATTGTACATGAACATGAACATCTGGGGGAGAACTGACTGGTTTAGGATTCTGTGATGCCTTCCGTTGTTGCAGTTTTGTGATTGCCAGTGCCCCTATATGATTATTTCATGTTGGATGTATGCTTGACTTTTCAGATCAGTTTTGTGATTGATGAACGCCTACGGGGTAAAGGATACAAGCGCAAGGTGACTTCTTGTCCCCTTTCCCATCTCAAAACACACCTGACTTATTAACTGTCCTATCAATTAATTTGTTCTTTGTCATTGTTTGTTGTGTTGTTGCTGGCGCTGTTGTTTGCCATCTTCTGTAATAGCAAAAGATTGCGTAGCTAATTAACGTGTACGTTTTGTTTACACAAAAAGTTCTCTTGCATTATAGAGCTTAACCTGGAAAAAAAAACTGACGAGTTCTTATCCAGGATGTCTTGCGAAAGCTGAAGTCATTCCTAAGTGGTGATGAAGCATTTGGCTACGCACAATATGTGAGTTTAGTTATTATTTTCTCAGTATTACACCTTGACAATCTTGTTTGTTCTCCTTATAATAAATAAAGTAAATAATGCAATGATGTGAAATTCAGGTTATCAAGTGGGAACAGATTCCTATTGAGAAGCGTAGCCAATTAACGAGAGAAAGACAGGCAAGATTTTGGGCCATCACAAATATCTTGCATTCTTAACATTTAGGAGGCACCTTTGCTACAAAAGTGGAGTCATTTATCTGTTCTTCGGGAAACCTTTTTGTGACTTTTGTGGTTTTGTTTCAGGAACATTTCCAAAAGCAGAGGATAGAGAATTCGATGGGTTCGTCGGAACCCACAGCCAAGCAGGTCAGCAATCTCAGAACTCTGTTCATCTCGTTTTCAATGCTCTTATTTTTTTGTGATTAGATGCATCAATTTGTTAGTTTGTTCTAATCACATTTCTGTCCATCAGTGCTCTTCATGATTGTGCATGTTCATTTTGCATTTTCAAGCTTTCCTGCCATCCCTCTGTCCCTCTCTTATCAGATGAAACTGAACTTGGTCCTTGTGCATCCAAATGCAGATATCCTACCTCCGGAACCTGGGGTGCACCATTACTCCGACCTCACGTTTACACGCATCCCGTCTCATCGAAAAGTACAAATCTCTTTGACTTGAAGCTGCAGCAGTTGGGCACACCTGTCATATTTGTGCAAATCCTTGGATCATAGACTGTGGTTGACGGAATTCATGTTAGAACTGTATAACCATATACCTTGTGTACATGCTGTACATATTATGAATGTAGTATGTATGTACCCTGGAGCCATCAGGGTTGTATGGCACAGCTCCGTAAGGAGTTTGTTCATCAGTGGTAAAGCTTGTTTCTTGGTTATTATTTTGGATCTTTCTTCATTAGCCATGGTGAAACCACAAAGGAAAAGGTTAGACAAGTGATTAAACAAACAGGAAATTGTTTTATTGTCCATTATGGTATTGATCTGGAGCCTTGCACAGAAGAATTACATTGAAATTTGAGACCCGGTTTGGCACAGCTTTTGAATTGGCTTCTCTATAGAAAGTATGAAATTCAAAAAAAAAATCTAACCTTGTAAAAATTAGTCTTGCGCTTTATAATTTTATATTTGTTTTGTGTGACAAGGATGATATACGTTGTACAGTCATACATAACATACATGCACCCACGAGTATATTTGTACTGAAATGTCTATGAAATACAACATTACAGGAAACACTAGATCCATGTACGGACTTCTTATTCAGAAATTTTAAAAAATACTCTTAGGGTGGGTTTATTTATAGCAGGACCAACTTGATACTTTAGTTGTTTTTTAGTGGATGGTATATAGAAGTTGCACTTCTCTTGATGTTTGCCTTGCTAATTTCCGTCGAAGCTGACAGGGGCGTGCAGCACCATGGTCTCGATTGTGATTCCTGGCCCAAACGCCATCATCACTCCCCACTCCGACACTGCCCCATCCTGCTTGGCTGGCCGACGGCGGCGCAGTTCATCGAGCACAAAGATCACCGTCGTGCCGCTCATGTTGCCGAACTCGCTCAGCACGTGCCGGCTCGCCGCCAGCTTCCCGTCGTCCAGGCCGAGCACCCCCTCGATCTGGTCCAGGATCGCACGGCCGCCGGGGTGGATGGCCCAGAAAAGGTCGTTCCACTCGGCACTGACGCCAAGCGCGCCGAACGCGTCGATCAGGCAGCGTTCAACATTGCACCCAACGAGCCGTGGCACCTTGTTGGAGATGTGGTATTCCATGCCGCCTTTGTTGATCTCCATGGAGATGTCATCCTCGGTCTCCGGTATCGTGGTCTGCGAGGCGAAGGCCATCTCGAACAGGGGCCGCTCCACGGGGCCGACGGGGTCGGCGCCCACGATGACGGCGCCGGCGCCGTCGCCGAACAGAGCCTGGCCAAGGATGTTGTCCGGGCAGCCTCCTTCCGGCCCGTAGAAGGCGATGAGCGTGATCTCGGAGCACGCCACGAGGACGCGCGCGCCGCGGTTGTTCTCGGCGAGCTCCTTGGCGAGCTGGAGCGACCTGCCCCCGCCGTAGCAGCCGTGGAGGTTGAGCACGGTTCGGGAGACCGTGGGGCTGAGGCCCAGCAGCGACGCCAGGCAGCGGTCGGCGCTCGGGGCGCGGGCGCCGGAGTAGGTGCTGAAGATGAGGTGGGTGATCTCGGTAGCCGGGCGTCCCCATTCGGCGATGGCCTTGGCGGCAGCGGCCGCGGCTAGCTCCGGGACGGCGGCGGAGGCGATGTCCACGCGGGCGTCGAGGGACGGCAGCGTGCGGTCGGTGAAGTCCGGGTTGGCGGCGAGGAGCTCCTCGTTGAGGTGCATGAAGCGCTGCTTGATGCCCGACTTCTTGCCTGAAACATAGCCGTTTGTTCCGATAATCTGAAACGATCGAGACGAAGCAAAATGGAAGGAAACGAGAGCTGCATGGATGCTTACAGATCCTGGTGAGCTTGGCCTTGAGGTCGGTGAGGTGCTCGCTGTTGGTGACGCGGAAGTAGTAGTCGGGGTACTCGTCCTGGGTCATGGACGTTGGCGGGTTCGCCGTGCCGATGGCGAGCACGGCAGCCGGTCCATCGGCACGCTGCGCACGCCTGATCTCGTCGACGGTGGCTACCGGAGTGCTCCCCATATGGACGTCGTCGACGACACCGATCGATCAGTTAACCCTGCTAGCTTTGCTTAGGGCTAGTAATCAAGATGGGTGTGAGCTTGGGCCTTGGGATGCTTTGGGCGTGTTCTATTTATTACCGATTCCGGTGACGGCGACGTGCGTTCGGCTGGGCTACTGATCTCATACCGTGGATGCCACTTGCCGCCAATAATGTTGTTGGGGAATGACTTATTAACCGGTCAACCATGCAGCATCTGAGGAGTTTGACATGTCACGTAAACATGAGGGATAGACCCGATTATGCTCACGATTATCTAAGCTACTTGAGTTCCTCTTCTTTTTTGCGAAAGTTGAGTTCCTCTTCGATGATACCAAAGTTGCTAGTAGCATATATAATGTTGACTCTAAGACAATATTCAGGCAAGGTTAAGGGAATGGGTCGTCGAATTGAAACAATTCAGTAGAACCGTTTTTTCTTTTCTTTAGCAAAATTCAGTAGAACCGTTGGGAGGAGTAATGGAACACTCCGTGAAATCAAATTTTCCTAGCACTCCTTTTGGAAATACAGTGTACTACTAAACTATAGAGGGCTATTCGAGGTAGTGTAGTCTTCAAAACCAAAGTTCATTATATTGTTAATTATTCGTATAGTTGTCAGCAAAGCCATGATTATATATTTTTACTTGAAATGAGTATTTTTGAACTTTTTTCTTAAACATATGATGTTAATAAGCTTAGTTTGTCCTAAAAGTAAATATACTTGAGAATCGAGTACTAATGACACTCTTTTTTAAAAAATAATTCAAGGTGAGTTTTGCAAAGTTTATCAACGTTTTTTTAAGAACAAAAAGTTATCAACGTTGACCACATTTGCTTTGAATGGCCTGCAACGCCTGATTAGAAGTTGGGCCAAATGGTTAGCTTTGAGTGGTAAGCGACATTCCTGTTGACAACAAGGTGTCAATGATGACTTCAGGAATCATGCGTGGTGTGAACGTCTGTGTTGTCCTGTGTAATTCTAAAAACAAAAAGATGTCATGCCCTAACCTCACTAGCTCTACCAAACGCATCATGCCTATTTGCATCCCTGCGCTTGTTTCGTCTTGACAAAAGTTGAAAACCAAGGGCAGATCGTTGTTTCGGAAACCTCAAGTTAGGTGTTTACTATTATTATGCAGATCTAACATTGAGATACAATTCAGACACCATGTACTGACATATACTCCATAAAGAAATCTTGAAAGAGTGCAAATTAATCCTAGCTAGTAGGATTCAATCACCAACAGTCAACAGAGAACCAACAAGCTAGCCCCTGTCTGTCTGTCCAAACTCTGAACACGACAGAAAGTTACACCATTTGTTTTACCAACAATTTATGGTTTCCTATTTTATTTGTTGAATTCAATAATACTGTTTATCGCAAATAGCTAGCTTCTTCTTTTGAAAAATGCAAATAGCTAGCTTCAATACGCGTGGATCGCTAGTGAATGTGTACCAGATGCGCTACAAGCCTACAGCTAGCTACGCACTGTAAGGAACGCTAGACCCGTCTTTTTTACTTTTTGGCTTTTTTTAAAAGATTTTCACAAATACATTATTTTTGGAAAGATTTCAAAAAATGGACCCTGGGCTCGGCGTCGTGGATCATGGCGTCGAGCTTACATGCCGCCGAGGTCTATGGCGCCGAGGTCTGCAACCTGAAAACAATATCAGTTACCCTATTTTGAAATTCTTTTGTGAAAAAATTTGTATGTTTTCATGGCCAACAACGTACACAAAATGTTTATTAAACATCATACTACATTTGGGATCCAAATTCTTTCAATGTATAAATGAAAAAATTTTCAGAATAGAATTTCAAAGTTGCATACCTGTTAATGTTTTAAGGGTTCTCAGCACTTAGGATTTTTCGGTGCATGAGTGAATGCCGACAGCAATACTTTCAATTTTGGAACATCATTTTAGATATGTAAAATCGCTTAGTTTTCATCCACAAATGTTGTAAGATGTTAAACAAAATTCATAGATTCCATTTTGCATGTTATTAGCCACATTTTATATACAAATTTCTTCACAAAAGAATTTCAAAGTAGGGTAACTGATATTGTTTTCAGGTCTAAGACCTCGGTGCCATGATCTATGGCGTCGAGGCATGTAAGCTCGGCGGCGGCGCCATGGACCACGGCGCCGAGCTCAGGGTCCATTTCTGGAATTCTTTCCGTTAAGGACCTATTTATGAAAATCTTTCGCAAAAAGAGCTAAAAAGTAAATAAAAAAAACGGACGCTAGACCGGTTACTTCATCCATTCACTAGCCACGAGCCCACGAGAGGCGGCCATACCTACAGCCTAATCCACCATCACCTCCCTATAATCAAAACCCGATGACGGATGCATGTTGTTTATGCACATTTTCATGAATTATATATGTGCAAGCTGAAACCAACTGAACTGCAGCAAAATTGGACTAACCTCAGATAACCAACCAACCCACACCCACTGACCAAATTTCAGTACAATTTATTAAAATCTTAAAATGTGAATGCGAGATTTTAGTTTTAAATGTCTGACTTTCGACGTGGACTCACATGTAGATCAAGCCATGATAATATGCACAAAGTAGTTGATTGTGATTATGAGACATGCATCTAAAGCAAAGTTGAGTCAATTTTGTTAAAATTTTTAGATGTGAACGCGAGATTTAGATTTTAGGGTCTGACTTTTGAACTATGTCACAAAAATAGTCATACTAATTTTACTATTATTGAATATTTGAATTATCCAAACGAATTCTAACCGGTCCAAACTATTGCAATCTTTAAACCAAACCAAATCAAATCATTATATATGTCACCCTATTGACCACCTGTAACACCCTAATTTTCAACTTTTGTCTTTTAATAAAATTGGCTAGAAACCTTTGCTTGAGTTTAAGGACTATAAGGTTGCTTTTACTTTTCTTAGGCATTTAATTGTTTCTATAATTAAATTAATGAATCATAGGAGTTTAATGTTGCATACATGCTGGTGCATTGTTTTTGTTTGTTTGAATTCATGTGTTTGATCTCCTTTCAAAATTTCTAAAAACCTTTTCTTTTACCCTTCCACTCCCTTTCTCTCTTTAGGCCCAACTTCGCTTGAAGCCCGTCAACCGGAAGTCCGTCCGTCCGGTGCCGCTCCCCGAACTCCTCTTGCGCCTGCCCGTGCGCCGCTGGCCCAGCGCCTCGTCGTGGCCCAGTTTGGCCCAATCGTCGGCCCGTTCCACCTCCCGAGCCCGCGGTCGCCGACAGGCGGACCCCGCTTGTCATCCCTCTCCTCCGGCCATGCCCGAGCTGGACTCGAGCTCGAGTCTGACTCCCGGCCGCGCCCGCCTCCGTGTCGGCTTGGTCTGCACGCCAAGGCGTCCCCTGTAAAAGCAGCAACCGCCACCCGTGGCCCTCATCCAAACCCTAGCCTCCACCGAGCTTCACAGCGCCGCCGCCGCGAAACCCTAGCCTCGCCGCCGCCGTCGATCCCCTCTGTTGCCGCTCTTCCGCCGACGAGAAGCAGCTCGGGAGCTCCGCAAGAAGGTGAGGATGCCGTCGGTACCATTGGTTCACGTCCCCGTTCCCTACATCGCTTGAATGCGCTCGCCGGAGTTGCCCCGTCCTGCTGTTCCGTCCCGCCGAGCCGTGCGCCGTCTCCGCCGCGTCTCTTCCGTCCTCGTCGCCCTAGGATGGTTCGCCGCGTCGCCCGCTTCGTCCTGGACCGAATCCCGTCCCAAACCGAGCCCCCCAACTCGAGTTCAGCCCACACCGGTGAGCCCGCCGTCGCGGGTCGTCGCCGGAGCAATGCTCAGCCAGCGACATCTGCCGCCAGCCGTCCGATCCAGAGCCAAGGGCTCGGATCAGATCTGATCGGGGTCAAACCGGTCAACATACCGGTCAACCTAGCCACTTTGCTTAAGAGTCCCTAGTTTTCTTCAGTTTCACAAATAGGTCCTTCCGCAGTTCTAGTTTCTTTACAGATTGGTCCTTTTTCTTTCGGTTAAGACCCTGGATGCTTAGATTCTTCGCAGATAAACCCTTAGAGCTTAATTAGAGAATATCTTCTCCGTTTTAGATCCTTTTTAGCATTCTTGGTGTCCAAATGATCGTCTTTTAGTGCAGATTAGTTTCTTGTCTCTGTTTTGTTCTGTTTATACTGTTTGATGATTGTTTCTTATTTTATTCCTTTGTATGCTTGTATGTGCCTTGATATGCTGCGTAGAGAACGAGTTTTACGAAGGATTCGAAGAGCAAGGAGTTCAAGGATCTGAGCAGCAACAGAGTTTTGTTGAAGGCAAGTCCCCCTTGATGCATACCCGTTACCTATATAACTTGCATCTAATTCACTATATTTACTTTTTGCTTGCATTAAAGTGACGGGACCCAATTAAGGTTTGACTTGTTTTACTCCTTCTACCTTGAATAACCTGGGTTTAATGTATGTTGGGTAGTTCTTGCTACCCTTAACATGGTTATGGTGGCATTAATAAAATAATATTAATCTTGATTTATTTATGCTATACCATTCATTAATACAAGACCGTATGCTCAAATGGAACATGGAGCGACCACCCAAGAAAACCGTAACTAGGGACTCTAGATTGGGGTGGCCTTACCTGATAAGGACAAGGGGCGGCCTTACCTGATAAGAACAAGGGGCGGCGGCAGATGGGGTATAGCTCAGCCTTCAGTCTGATCTGCTCTATGGTAGGTTCGCAGGCTTGAGAGAGGTTTATACTTTACTACTGATATGGTAACCTTGTGGGTCGCAACTTTCTGGGGAAACTTCGTAAAGGCCTCGTAGCGTCCCTATGCAATCACACCTCGGTAGTGTGGTATGATGCCTAGCTAGCATCGCATGGTTGGGTTTAAAGTTCTTCGGGATTTTTACGTGACTTATGGGTAAAGATGTACAACCTCTGCAAAGTGTAAAACTAATCGATTAGTCGTGCTCACAGTCAAGAGCGGTTTGGACCCTCACATGATTAATTTATGGAAGTTGATAATTTAATTTGATGCATTCATCTTTATTCATGATCATGATCTTTTATGTTAATTGTGGGCTTGGTATAAACTTATACTTGTTAATAATTATGCTATTAATAAAACTTGACCAACTAAAATGCTAATTTGCTTGAACCCATCAACCATTCACCAAAATAACCTTCCATGTTATATATCGTTTTCCACATGCTGAGTACCGCATGTGCTCACGCTTGTCTTTATTATTGCAACTACAATACTCGGACTGCTGCTCAGACTGGGAAAGATTTGGAGATTATCCCGAAGACTTCGAGGAGTTCTAGGCGTGCGTGTCTTCAGTTAGCTGCCTATGGAGTCGTCCCTATCCGCTGCTAGCTACTCGTTAATTCGTTCGTTATGGGACTTTCGGTCTGTAATAATGCTATAATACTCTCTTTACATTTAGCACTGTCTTTTGGTATACACTGAGTCATTATAAGTGTGAACTTTGATCCTGACGCACATAATCTATGCATTCGAATTTGCTTTTTAATTCGGGTGTGACAAAGTGGTACCAGAGTTGTGTTGACTGTAGGACGTTAGCCTAGTTAGAAATGGTCGAAGTTAAGGATTATAATATCTTAGAAGCCATTCTTACTTCATGCTTTACTTTATTTCTGATTTATTAATCTCATCCTTGCTTTTACCCAACCCTGACTTCTACTTGGTTCTCTATCTTGATTGCTATCTTTTCCCTATAGTTTTTATCTTGGCACCTATCTCACTCGACACATGTTTCTCTTTACCTCTAGATGGTTCGTCGTTTGAGGACATCTCACATGGGAGCCATCCATCGGTACGCCCCGCAAGAGGATTACAATGACTTCCATGACGGCGACACGGACGAGGAGATAGAGATGGAAGCACCACCGGCAGTGATTGCCCCCGCACCTGCTCCAGAGCTCATCGTTGTGCCAGATGAGGAAGAGGAAGAGGACCTGGAGGAGGTAGTTCTAGAGGAGGAGGAAGAAGAGCATGCGCAGGATGATTATCAAGGTGGCTATCAAGACCAAGTGGAGGGAGAGCCAATGGAAGAAGTGGTCTGGACTGTGTACAACTACAATCAAGATGGGATAGATATTCCTATGGCAGATAACCTAAGGGCAGCAGTGTTCCGCTTGGGTTATGATGTGGGACCAGCCTACCACTGTGAGCTATGGACACACCCATGGTTTGAGCCTCACTGGAAGGTTAGAACAATTCTATATGAGAACTACCTAAATTGTTGTAACCTTCCAGTGGGGCTCAAACCATGGGTGTGTCCATAGCTCACAGTGGTAGGCCGGTCCCACATCATAACCCAAGCGGAACACTGCTGCCCTTAGGTTATCTTCCATGGGAATATCTATCCCATTTGATTGTAGTAGTACACAGTCCAGACCACTTCTTCCGCTGGCTCTCCCTCCACTTGGTCTTGATAGTCACCTTGATCATCATCATGTGCATGCTCTTCCTCCTCCTCCTCTAGAACTACCTCCTCCGGGTCCTCTTCCTCTTCCTCATCTGGCACAACGATGAGCTTTGGAGTAGGTGCGGGGGCAATCACTACTGGTGGTCCTTCCATCTCTATCTCCTCGTCCGTGTCGCCGTCATGGAAGTCATTGTAGTCCTCTTGCGGGGCGTACCGATGGATAGCTCCCATGCGAGATGTCCTCAAACGACGAACCATCTAGAGGTAAAGAGAAACATGTGTCGAATGAGATAGGTGCCAAGATAAAAACTATAGAGAAAAAGATAGCAAGATCAAGATAGAGAACCAAGTAGAGGTCAGGGATGGGTAAAAGCAATGATGAGATTATTAAATTAGAAATAAAGCAAAGTATGAAGTAAGAATGGCTTCTTAGATATTATAATCCTGAACTTCAACCATTTCTAACTAGGCTAACGTCCTACAGTCAACACGGCTCTGGTACCACTTTGTCACACCTGAATTAAAAGAAAAATTCGAATGCATAGATTATATGTGTGTCAGGATCAAAGTTCACACATATAACGACTACGTGTATACCAAAAGACAGTACCAAAACATAAAGAGAGTATTATAGCATTATTACATACCGAAAGTCTCATAACGAACGAATTAAAGAGTAGCTAGCAGAGGATAGGGACAACTCCACAAGCAGCTGACTGAAGACACGCACGCTTAGAACTCCTCGAAGTCTTCGAGATAATCTCCAAATCTTTCCCAGTCTGAGCAACAGTCCGAGTAGTGTAGTTGCAATAATAAAGACAAGCGTGAGCACATGCCGTACTCAGCAAGCGAAAAACGATATATAACATGCAAGGCTATTTTGGTGAATGGTTGATGGGTTCAAGCAAATTATCATTTTAGTTGGTCAAGTTTTATTAGCAGCATGTCATATGCCACATCTAGCGTGCTGAATTTCATATGTATGGAATTATTTTTTTTCCTTTGTGTAATTATATCTTACTGTTCGTTAGCTGTACTGTTTTTTTTTTGCTTCATGAATAATCAAATAAATAACTTGGAGCTCACCACGCCAAAAAAATAATAGAATATCTTTTTTTGACTTATTTCCTCCAAAGTTCTACCGATAGGTTAATAGCAAAACTCTTTGTTTGTTACCTCATATTGGGCGTGAGACTTTTTTGGCTCGACAGCCTTGTGCCACGGGGGTGTCGCAAGGAAAGTTCGATAGATCAATAGAATTCGTGCTACATTGTGTGTTGTTGCGGAAATTTTTTAAATCAAATTTTAAGATGAAACTTGAAAAAAGAGACACTAAGATAATTGCATGATAATATTTTTTGTAATAATATTAAACATGAAAACATGTTTATTTTATTAAGAGAGAACGACTGTGAAATTCGCGTGTTGTTGCGGAAATTTCTTAGACAAAATTTTATGGTAAAATTTGAAATAAAAATATTAAAGTGATTGCATGACAATAGTCTTTTACAAACGACATTATACATGAAAGTATGTTCATTTTGTCGAAAAAGAATATTCTTAAATAATTGATCATCCATGTATTTCTATGGTACGCTACGTCATCATCCACTAGAACCATCTAGTTATGTCTTCACTGTTTTTCTGTTTTGCGAGTGGATGTAGCGCATTTTTATATAGCGTGGATAGATTACCTTCAGTGATATGCATTAGTGCATATATATAGGTTATACATATAGTTTTTCTTTCCACTACAATGATACTAACCGACTAAGTCATGTTCAATTTACTTTCTTTATTCCCCATATATTGTTTACTTTCGTTTTGGAGTTTTGCAGGTGTGATTGTGATGTAAGCCTTGTTGAGAACAAATTTGAAGTCTCCTATTTACGTTCACTAGTCTCATTTCTGGCCATGGAAGTCTAGATTAATTAATTGTTTCTTGGTCTACTTGAATTGTATCTTTAATACGAATGTCAACAAGCAACATTTTCAACAAGTTGTCCAGCTCTGAATTTATTACACAAGCAGTCAACACAAAGCAAATCCTTCGCACAATATTTTACACGCATGAACGAAAATGTTGACCAAGCAGCATGCATGGAAGCCTGATCCAAACCCAACCCAAACTGGTTACCGTCACGTACGTTCTCAAGCCAGAGTCAGTTTCTCCTCTGATGTGGCGCCTGTGGCCTGCGCCACGCACCGGTGCAGCACCATCGTCTCAACGGTGAGCCCGGGTCCGAACGCCACCAAGACCCCCCACTCCGGCGCCCCATCCTCTTCCCCCTTCTCCATCCGGCGGCGCAGCTCGTCGAGCACGAAGATCACCGTGACGCCGAACATGTTCCCGTAGTCGCTCAGGACGCGTCTGCTGGCCGCCATCTTCTCCGGCTTGAGCTGGAGCACGGCGGCGATCTGGTCCAGGATCGCCGACGAGCCCGGGTGCACATCCCAGAACAGGTCGTTCCACCCGGCGCCGATGCCGAGCGGCTCGAACGCGTCCAGGAGGCAGCGCTCGATGTTGTCCCCGATGAGCGTGGGCACCTGCCTGGCGGAGATGTTGCCGCCGTAGCCGCCTTTCGTGAGGTGCATGGAGATGGCGTCCGCGGAGTCCGGTATGATATTCTGCGCGGCGGACACGATCTCGAACAGCGGGCGCTCGCTGGGGTTCGTCTCGGGGTCGGCGCCGACGATGACGGCCCCGGCGCCGTCCCCGAACAGGCCCTGGTTGATGAGCGTCTGGAACTGGAAGGGCCCCTCGGCGGGCCTGGTGAACATCAGGACGGTGAGCTCGGCGCAGACGACGAGCACGCGCGCGCCGCGGTTGTTCTCGGCGAGGTCCTTGGCGACGCGCAGCGCGGCGGCGCCGGCGAAGCATCCGTTGAGGTAGAGCATGGTGCGGCGCACGGAGGGGCGGAGGCCAAGGAGCGGGACGAGCTGGAAGTCGACGCCGGGGATGTGCGCGCCGGAGTTGGTGGTGACCACGAGGTGCGTGATGTCGGCGGCCGGGCGGCCCCACTCGGCGATGGCTTTCCTGCATGCCTCCGCGGCGAGCTCAGGCACCGCGGTCTTGACGATGTCGAGCCGCTCGTCGAGGGACGGCGAGAAGATGTGGTCGAGGAACTCCGGGTGCGCGCTCAGGAGCTCCTCGGTGTGGTGCAGGTAGCGCCTCTGCACGCCCAGCTTCTGGCCTGATGGGATGGGAAACACAGAAATCCACAACAACATCATGCATTGTCAGAACAGAGAGCGTTTTGGTTAGGCCAGAGGTAAATGATACAAATCTTGGTTGCAATGCTTACAAACTCTCTTGAACTTCTCCTTGAGTGCAGTGAGGTGCTCGCTCTTGGTGGCGCGGAAGTAGAAGTCGGGGAAGTCTTCCTGGAGGACGCAGTTGGTCGGGTTGGCCGTGCCGATGGCGAGCACGGCCGCGGGGCCGTCGGCGAGCCGCGCGCGGCAGATCTCGCGGACGTTGGCCGGAGCGGGAGCGCTTCCCATGGTTGCTGGCTTGGTTTACTACTGCTACCAGCAGTCAGGGATCGAGCTAGACACACAGACAGAGAGAGCTGGTTGAGTAGATGTTGCTGTCGCAGGTGGTTTTGATGAAAGCCACGGGCGTCGTCGGGCGTTTATATAGCAGCAGTGCAGAGGCACGGGCAGGGACCGGGTCCATTTCGCCGGTGCGGCGGCCGGCGGCGAAGAGATGTGACGCGGTCAGTATACGTTTCCGGCACCCTTTTCTGTCGAGGGTCAGCGGTCACCGGTCACCGCTTTGCAGCATAATACTGTAGGAACGTCCTGCATCATCCCGTGTCCTTAATTATGCTTCGCGTTTATTGAAGAAATTAAAGTATGGGCAAAGTTTTATATTCACTACTAGAAAATGAGACTTCCGTCCCGGACATAAGTACCGGGTGTTTTGCCCCCCGTACTGATGTCCACATCTGTACCGGGTGGGAAGGGAGGACCCCGACGCACCCCAGAGAGCCACATCAGTACCGGTCCGTGGCTGGAGCCGGTACTGATGTGGCGCATCAGTGCCGGGCAGGGGCCGAGATTGGCACTAATGTGGAGCTGCCACATTAGTACCGGCTCCAGCCACGGATCGGTACTGATGTGGGCCACATCAGTACCGGCGCCAGCCACGGACCGGTACTGATGTGGTGCGGCTCACATTAGTACCGGCTCCAGCCACGACCCGGTACTAATTGCCTCGCGTTTAAATATCACAGCCTTCTTCTTCCTCTAGCCCGAGCCACTCACTCACTTTCCCCATCTCGAGCTGCCCCATCTCCATGGCGCCCTAAAGGAGGTTTTGCCGGATTTACGACGATTCCTCGACGATTTCACCTATTGAAGTGGTGTAGAGGTTAGTTACTTCATTCTCCCTCGATATATGCAACTTATTTCGAGTTTTAATGGTTGAAATAAGAGTATTTTGTGATATTTAAAATGAGCTAAAGATGGGGATTTTTTCTTATTTCCATGCATTAATGTGTATATTCAATTAGAATGTTGTAGTGGTTAGTTGGATGAGATGTTGTATGTGATGGTAGAATTTTTTTAGTTTGATCTATTTGAACATATGATTTACTTTTTCAAATTAAACTAGCATTAAATAATATTTTAGAAATGATAGTTAAATTAATTCTTGAAATAATATTTTAGAAATAATACTTTTAGATTCCATTAAATAATATTTTAGAAATAATACTTTTAGAAATACTTGAAATGCTAGAGTTAGTTTAGAAATATTAGAAATTTGTCTACAATTACTCTTCTGGAAATATGAAACATCGGTTAATTAGTATTGATTTTATTTAGTTTTTCATATATATGTCGCACTTTAAATTTATGTAAGGCGGTCATTTAAGTTTGTCGTATTGTGTATTGTGGGTTGGATATGAACACCGGGTGATTTTTTGGTGATACTCTGTAGATGAATCGGCAATGGATGTACTCGGACAAGAGAATCTCCATGGAATACATTAATGGGTTGCGTGAATTTCTAGCTGTCGCGGAAGCAAACAAGCCCCCGTCTGGTTTCATTATTTGTCCATGCAAAAACTGCAATAATCTGAAGGATTACTCATCGAAAAAGAGTCTTCATGACCACCTATACAAATGGGGATTCATGCCGAATTATTTTGTTTGGACAAAGCATGGGGAAAGGGGGGTCATAATGGAAGACGATGAAGAAGAAGATGATCAGATTCCAGATTGGACTCAAGAAGGTGCCTTTGCAGATGATCCAATGGGAGAGGATTACATGGGCGACACTCAAGGAGCTGCTCCGGCTGATGAGCATCTCGACGAACTCGATGAGATGTTACGCGGTGAAAAGCAAGATTGCGAAAATGTGAAGGAGTCCAAGAAGTTTGAGCGTATGTTGGAAGATCACAAGAAACCGTTGTACCCAGGTTGCAAAGAGGGGCAGAAGAAGTTGGGTAGCACACTGGAAATGTTGCAATGGAAGGCTAGACATGGACTTTCAGACAAGGGCTTCGATGATTTGATGCAGATCGTAAAGGATATGCTTCCCGAGGGAAACGAATTGCCAGCGTCAACGTACGAAGCTAAAAGGGTTGTTTGTCCTCTGGGTTTGGAGGTACAAAAGATACATGCATGCCCTAATGATTGTATTCTCTACCGAGGTGACGATTATGAGAAATTGGAGGCTTGTCCTGTGTGCGAAGCGAAGCGTTATAAGATCCCACGCAATGAGGGTGATGAAGTTGAGGGGGGTAAGAAGAAGAAAATTCCTACGAAGGTAATGTGGTATTTTCCAGTGATACCACGACTAAAGCGTTTATTCAGGTGTGCGGCCAATGCAAAGTTGATGAGTTGGCACAGAAAAGAACGCAAAGCAGATGCAAAGATCAGGCACCCTGCTGACGGGTCACAGTGGAGATTAATTGACACAGAATTTAAAGACTTTGCAGGGGAAGCAAGGAACATTCGGTTCGGTTTAAGTACGGATGGATTCAATCCATTTGGTGAGTTTAGTAGCGGTCATAGCACTTTGCTTGTGACCTTATGCATGTTCAACCTTCTTGGTTGGTTGTGCCTGAAGCGGAAGTTCATTATGATGCCAATAATCGTCCAAGGTCCAAAACAGCCAGGCAATGACATCGATGTGTATCTAAGACTGTTGATTGAAGATCTGCAAAAGTTGTGGAAGAAAGAAGGTGTACCAGTTTGGGATGAGGACAAAAAGGAGGTCTTCAATCTACGAGCATTGCTGTTCGTAACCATCAATGATTGGCCAGCTTGGTAATCTATCAGGACAAACAAATAAGGGATATCGAGCATGCACCCACTGTTTAGATGATACTTGCAGCATGTATCTAAAACACAGTAAAAAGATCGTGTATTTGGGCCATCGTCGATTTCTTCCTCCTAAGCACCCGTTAAGAGAAGAAGGAAAGCATTTTGAAGGTGTTGGAGAAAAACGTAAGAAGCCCTTGCACCGTGTTGGTAAAATTGTATTTTCTATGGTGAAAGATTTGAAGGTAGTGTTTGGCAAGGGTTCTGGTAGCCAACATGTACCAAACGACGCTGACGGACATGCACCCATGTGGAAGAAGAAGTCAATATTTTGGGAGCTACCTTATTGGGAAGTACTTGAGGTTCGCAATGCAATTGATGTGATGCACGTGATGAAGAATTTTTGCGTGAACTTACTTGGCCACCTAGGTGTATATGGAAAGGCAAAAGATACAATTGAAGCGCGTAGGGACCTGAAAAATATGAAGCAACGAGAAAGCCTACATCCCGAGAAGAGAGATAAAGGAAATTACTTGGCTCCTGCTAGTTACACCCTAAGCAAGGAAGAGAAGCAGAGAATGTTTGATTGCTTGAACAGCATGAAGGTCCCAACAGGCTACTTCTCAAATATACAATGAATAATAAATTTTAAACAAAAAAATTCATAAATCTAAAGGCTCACGACTGCCACGTGTTGATGACACAACTCCTGCCTGTTGCACTAAGGGGTATTCTACCAGAGAATGTGAGACTAGCGATCGTTAAGGTGTGTGCATTCCTCAACCAGATATCTCAGAAGGCAATCCATCCACGCAATCTATTGAAGCTACAGAATGATGTCGTGGAATGCCTCGTCAGCTTTGAGATGAGCTTTCCACCTTCGTTCTTTAATATCATGACCCACCTTCTGGTCCATCTAGTTGAAGAGATTTTTATCCTCGGACCTATATATATGCACAACATGTTGGCTTTTGAGAGGTTGATGTCTGTTTTTAAGAAGTATGTCCACAATCGCGCCCGTCCTGAAGGAAGCATTGCAAAGCGATATGCTACGGATGAGGTGATAGAGTTTTGTGTCGACTTTATTGATGACATGTCTCCGATTGGACTGCCTGTATCACGCCATGAGGGGAGACTCAGAGGAAAGGGCACACTAGGGAAGAAAGCTCGGATGGACATGGATGCAGAGTTATACGATAAAGCACATTACACTGTCCTGAAATAATCATCCCTTGTGTCTCCATACTTGGAGGAGCACAAGTCCATTGTTCGGGCCTCAAATATAGGGAAGACAGAAGCTTGGATGACACGTAAGCACATTGATACGTTCGCGTCTTGGTTTTGGCAGAAAATAAGGGGTGATAAAACTGTTCATGAGCAACTACGATGGTTGGCTAGGAGCCCATCTATCTCAGTAGATACATTCCAAGGATACCAGATAAATGGGTACACATTCTACACGAGAGCCCAAGACCAAAAGAGCACAAACCAAAACAGCGGTGTCCGTATAGATGCAATAATAGACGACGAAGGGAACACAGAAACATACTTTGGTGTCATTGAGGAGATATGGGAATTGGACTACGGACCTCTAAAAATCCCTCTTTTCAAGTGCCAGTGGGTCAACAATAAAGGAGGTTTAACGACAGACAACTTTGGAATGAGAATAGTAGATCTCAACGAGATTGGGTACAAAGCCGAACCATTCGTCTTAGCCAATGATGTGAGTCAAGTTTTTTACGTTAAAGACATGTCAAGCAAACCACCAATAAAGAAGGGTGCCGATAATAAGTCGAATGCTGATGAGCCGAAGCGTCACATTGTTCTACCAGGAAAAAGAAAAATCGTTGGAGTTGAGGACAAGACTGACATTTCAGAAGACTATGATCAGTTCGATGATGATCTTCCTCCTTTTTTAGTCAAGGTTGACCCAAGCCTTCTGTTAGCCCAAGAGGACGCTCCGTACTTACGTCGCGATCACAACCAAGGAACATTCGTGAAGAGGAAGGTTACACACGTTCCGTTAGATGATGACGTGTAACAAGTTTTTTTAAATTTATGGTCATGTAATATGTACCTATGACTCAGTAACAAGAACTTGTATTTCTCTGGATCAAAATTAATTATTTTAATTTTCTATGCATCGTCGGGTATAAAATAAATAATTTAACGTAAAAATATACACGAGCAAGACTAAATCGAGATATACATGTTAATAACACGACAAGTCTTACGAATGTAAAATTTTGCATGGCAAAAAAATATTCATGTTCGATTTTTAAAGTGAACATAAGAGTTTTGACCAAAATAACTTATCACTAAGTTAAATTAATAGATTTGGCAAGTTTGAGATGTAAGTTCACATTCCACAGTATATATCTAAGTTAAGCACAATAGTATTTAATCTGCCATTTCACTGTATTTAATATGATTTATAATAAATTTAAGAGCAAATTCAAATAGATTTGGAAATTTAAAAGGAAAAGAAAAGGAAAACGAAAATAAACAAAAGCACATCAGTACCGGGCCTAGATGAGCCCCGGTACTAATGTGCTTTTCCCTTTGGCGCGAAATGAAAAGGCACATTAATACCAGGACTCATCTAGGTCCGGTACTAATACCCACATTAGTACCGGTGCCCAACTAGGCCCGATACTAATGTGTACATTAGTACCGGGCCTAGTTGGGCACCGGTACTGATGGGGGGGGGGGGTACAAGGCTCCCGGCCCCCTTCTTCCCCCAACACTTAGCGAATTCCGTCCCGGCCCCCTCCTTCTCCCCAACGCCGCCGGCGCTGCCGCCCATCGTCGTCGTCTCCATCGCCGGCCGCTGGTTCGCCACGCCCCGACGTCCACGCTGTTGTCGACGCCGCCACCGTCTCCCTCGTCGCGACGCCAGTCCCGGCCCGGTCCCCCACTCCGCGCGCCCCGCCGGCCAACCGCCGCGCACCGTCCACACCGCCGTCGACGTCCCCGCGCCTTGCGCCTCCCCACCGCCGTCGACGCCCGGCCGGCCTACCGCCGTCGTCCCCGGCCGTGCGCCGCGCGACGCCCCCACCCGCCGTGCGCCGCGCGACGCCGCCGCCACCGCCACCGTCCGTCGTCACCCCGCCGATCCGATCCCCCCCGACGCTGCCGCGTGCCGTCCACCTCGCCGCCGCCGTCGACCGCGCCGCCCCTCCAACGCCGGTAAGCGGCCAGCCCCGCTGTCGCCAGCCGCCGCGCCGCGGCGCGCGCGGCCGCGCGCCCCGGCCCCAATTTGGGGGCTGACGTCAGCCCCGTGGTGGCTGACGTCAGCCCCTTTTTTGATTTAAATATATAGAATTTAGATATAAATATAGATTTATAAATTAGAATTTAGATTTAGATATAAATATAGATTTAGATATAAATATAGATTTATATATAAATGTGTATTTATGGACATTTACGGATATTTAAATGTGTATTTATGGACATTTAAAAGTGTATTTATGGACATTTTGATTTATAATTTAGATTTAGATTTGAATTTAGATTTGAAATTAGGTAGCCGACACGCTCGCTCGCTCGCTCATTCGCTCGCCCGACTCGCTCGCTCGCCCGACACGCTCCCGCCCACACTCTCCCGCCCGACACGTTCGCTCGCCCGACACGCTCCCGCCCGACACGTTCGCTCGCCCGACTCGCTCGCTCGCCCGACTCGTTCGCGCGCACGACTCGCTCCCGCCCGACACGCTCCCGCCCGACACGCCCGACACGCTCCCGCCCGACACACTTCCGCCCATTATTTGTAGTCATTTTTTCATGAAACATTTATTCTTGTGTAATTATTCTTGTCATTATTTGTAGTTACGAGATGAATCCAAATGAGGATGAGTTCGAAAAACAGGAGCGAATCTTAATGGATATGATCGCTCAAAATGAAAAAAATGACGAGGCCGCTCGAAGGGAGGCTGATAGCTTCCTCAACATCCCCGCGGTTGATGGGGAACAGGAGCAAGAATCAGATCAGCAACCAGTTGCCCATGAAAGCAACGAGACACAACAAGAGGAGGTATAATATGGATGATGACTTTCAAGATTTGACATCGTTCACGACTTCTCATATATTAATAATAGTTTATCCATTTTCCAGGTTCCTTCTTCGAGCAAGAGCAGTAAAAAGTCTCAAAGGAAACGCGGCCCAAAGAAGAAGCTAGAGGGTCGTTTCATCATGACAGAAGTCGCTGAATCAGGGAGACCACTTGCTCCAGAAGAAAATGTGACGAAATTGGTCAACCATATTGGGTTTATTGTCAGGGATAACATCCCCGTAAGCATTCCGTACTGGAGAGCTTCTGAAGCTCCCGATTACGAAGATGGGGATGATGAGGCACCGGAGGTGCGGGGAGATGTGGTTGCGGACACAGACAAAGACATGATATGGGAGCAGATCACAGAACACTTTACATTCCCAGATGAAGCAAACTTGGCTAACATCAGATATTGGGCGATGCAAAAGGCTGCAAATGCCTTTCAGTCGTACAAGAAGCGTCTGACGGCAGAGTACATCAAGACTGGGCTTACACCAGACTTCACGAAGAAGGGATTGGCTAAGTTAAGAGATCACTGGGATGCCTTTGTGCAACACAAGGAATCGACAGAGGCCAAGAAGTTGACAGAAACCAACACCGCTAATGCCAGGAAGAAGAAAGAATTTCACAAGCTCGGACCGGGAGGTTACAAGAAGGCCATTCCCAAATGGGATCAGAATGAACAAGATATAATGGCTAAAGGAATCATACCGGCAACTCTAGATTGGCCCGAGCGAGCAAAGCATTACTATTTTGCACATGGTGGCAAACTGAATCCAGAAGATGGAACATTACCGCTGAGCGATCAATTAAGAGAGACAGCTGGAAGGCTTGTTGATTTAATAAGGCGTACAGCGGAAGGATCTTTCGTGCCTGATCGAGAGAATGATGAGCTTACTATGGCACTAGGTACCAGAGAACACGGTGGATGTTGCAGAGGCAAGGGTGTCATACCATGGAAAGAAGCATTCCTGCAGCACCTTGATTCGTATAGAAGCCGCAAAAGAACTAAGGACCAACAAGCACGTGAGATACGAGAGCTGCAACAGTGCGTCAGTATGCATGAGGCGAAAATGGCGGAAGTCATCGATCAACGTGTGGCGCTCGCTCTTAGCAAGCACTCAACAAGTCAGCAAGCACCTACAGCATCAGGGCCTCATGATGAAATGAGCCCATCTAGTAAGCGTAAGAGCAGCGTCGCTTCCACGGAAGCAGCCCCAGCGGCCACGGATGCAGGCGCCCCTGCTGTCGAGGAGCGACGACCCCACTACCCCGTGGATGACATCACTGTGAGGTCCACATGTGAACTTCTGACTAAAGTAAGAAACAAGATGCTTGTGGTGGCTTACGGTATTGCTGAGGTACCGACACCAGGGGAAACATTTATGGAGTACCCCCTTACGAGTATAACTGCTGATTTAGCCAAAGTCTTTGTGGACCGAGTGGTTGACTCTTGGGATGACTTAGAACTGGAACCGGAAGGACCTGATGGGGAAGAGACCCTAGGAGAAGCGGTGCACCGTTGCATTTTATGGCCGAAGGATCACATAAGGATAACACAACAGCCCGTGGAAGCATCATCTCCTGCACGATCCGCCGTGCCGGGAGCACAAGACTCGCCAGGTAGAAGGGAACGCAGCAGCAGTCCCGAGCATCCAGCAGGTGACAGGGATCCATGCGTGAGTCCAACTCCTGCCAGTAAGGGTTCCAAACGAAGACCTCCTCCTCCTCCTCCTCCTCCTCCGCGTCCAAAGAAGCAGAAGATAGTCAAGACTCCAGAGAAAAATCTTACGAGAAGACTTCGGAGGAACTGGATGCGATAGTGGCCAAACAAGTGCATGATCATTTTCATGGCCCGAAACCTCCACCTGAGAAAAAACTGACATGGTTAAATTTAAGCGTTTCCTGGCAGGCAAGGAGAAAGAGAAATTGAGAGTGCCAGTGCCTCCTCCGTTGTCTGACTACGATCGCGCGGCAGTCAAGATCAACAAGAAGAAACAGAAAGTTCGGTCAACTGTTGCACAACTAGGAACCCAATCGAAGCAATCCATCTCGCCCCTCAAAGTTATTTCAACCAAGGACCAGGAATTGCTTCTATTTGGTGCAGATGCTGGAATCACACCCGGTCAAATTCTAGGGACTGAAGAGTTAGAAATTCATCCAGGGGCACAAAGACGTCGATATGTGCATGGTGAGCCGCTTCTGTGGGAGCGATTGTTGGTCGATCTTCCAACTAGAATGTACGAGTTCCACAATTGGTACATGGAAGAGTCAAGAAACAACGGGACCCGTATGCTCGAAGTTAGAATTGGAGAGGAACATTTTTTCCAAGGTACAAGCACTTTCCTTGTGCCTTTCGAAGAGTTCCATATGCTATTCAATCTAGATGCACTCGACTACACATTAATGACTTGCTGGACGCTGTAAGTCTTTATTTTACTATAAGCTTAAAATTACCGTTGTAGCCTTACCCCGGTACAGATGTCTGATCTTCTCATTTGTATCATACAGCATGGAGATGCAATCTTGCCGGAAGCAAGGAATCATGGATGTCGGCTTCATGGATCCTATGCAAATAAATGAGGCAAATGTGGATGATCAGGCAACAGATACAGTGGTTCATTTGTATAAGTTTCTGGACAGGCAACAGGACAAGACTATGATACTTTTGCCGTACAACTGCCAGTGAGCAACCTGTTTCACATATCTATTTATTTATTTTCCGAATTACACTAAATATTACAATATACTTATATACTTGTATATGTAATGGCAGCTTCCACTGGATTCTCTTTGTTATCTATCCAAAGACGGGCCACGTCTGGGTCTATGACTCTATTGGCGGATATAAAGACTGGTATATTTCTCTCCTCGAACAGTTGAACCTAGCATGGGATATGCTCTTCGTACAGTACAAAGGGAAATTCAAAGAGAAACTTACATACCTCCATGACGTCGAGGTACGTCTTTTTGTTCTTCGATCTCATGTCACTTCTTCTCTGAATACAAGAATTCATATTTATTAACTTTGTTCCCAAATATGTGCAGTGCATGAAGCAGCCGAAGGGTACCAATCTATGCCCATACTACGTATGTGAGTTCATGCATACCTTTGCAAATAACTACTTGGGTGGAAGCCGCCAGCGAGCGGTGCGTACTTATCCCTAGTTCTTAATTTTTATATACTTCATTCTACCAATAATACTTATGAAATTAATAACTTCTTCTCTAGATTGATCGCATAAAGAAAGGATTTCTCGAGACAGAAAAAAGTCCGGCTAATTCAAGAACAATTGTGCGGATTTCTTCTAGACGAGGTGATCAATCCAGGGGGAGAGTTTTTTCCGGTGCATCAAGGTTCACAAGGACCACTGACGCCACTTCAGGTCCTAGCATTGAAACCGGTCAGAAAAACGAGGAGGAGAAGGAGGAGAAGGAGAAGGAGAAGGCTCACAATGAGAAGGAGGAGGAGAAGGAGAAGGAGAAGGAGAAGGAGAAAGCCGACAATGACAAGAAGAAGGAGAAGGTGAAGGAGAAGCCGAAGGAAATTCCTTCTAGGGTCAGTACTAGGAGTCAGCAACGACGAGAAGGATCTTCAAGCAAACGATCTTAGAAGGATCCAAACTTTAATCTTCTCTGACAATTGATTTGTTGTAAATATTTGTATCGTATTTTCATATGCACAATATGCTTATATATATGTATTATATGTTGTATGCAATCTATACGCTTCACATTAGGATAAGCATATTAGTATACGTATACCAAACACATACGAAAAGCATATTAGTATACGTATACCAAACAAATACGATTGGATTATAAATAAAGAAACTGAAAAGAAAATAAAAAATAAAAAAAACATTAGTACCGGCACGTGTTAGCAACCGGTACAGATGTGAGCCCACATCTGTACCGGCCGGTAACACGGTCCGGCACTAATGTGGCCGCCCACATTAGTACCGGGTCACACGACCCGGCACTAATGTGGGCGGCCACATTAGTGCCGCCTTAGCTGTACCGGGTGGCCACCCGGTACTAATGTGGGTTGCCACCCAGTACAGATGCCCCTTTCCCTAGTAGTGATTGTACGTCTACTATAATAGGTCATCGTATTCTGACATTGCTGGGCACAACATTGCTTGTGTATTGTCCGGCGGCGAAGAGATGTGACGCGGTCGTTATACTCTTCATGCAATAGTGAAGTTTATTAATACCCCGATCTATTTTATATCACGTTGATTAACTGAAATTTAAGCTAATCAGCGTCATATAAAATTGAACAGAAAGAGTAAGAGTCAGCGGTCACCGCTTTGCAGCATACATACTGTAGAAGCTTAGTCTATGTGTTTGCATTCATAACAAACCGCATTCGATGTACTTGTGCAAACAACCTAGCAAAACGCAGCTGACCTCATGACCCAATAATTTGTAAGTTGTGCCATTGTGCTTCAGAAACACCGACGCACTTGTGCAAGAACTGTTCATACACCTATATAGTTTGGGATTAGATAACCTATTGATTCGACCTGCAGAGGCTACAACTCATCAATGGACATAGTGGAAACAGTGACGTTGTCTAATCGATAAGGACCACAAAGCCTTCTTTGATGACCTTATTTTTCAATTTTGGTGGAATATTTGGAAAGAACGCAATCGACGTACATTCCAGCAAGTTGCTAAACTTCTATTGGATGTCGCGTATATCATTAAAGACGATCTTCAACTCACTCAGTCGAGATCGCTTTTGTTGGGGTATTGTTAGTAGTTTTGTGGTTGGGGCCTTTTTAGGTGGGAGGTGGTTTTCAAGTCGGGGTGTTGGTGTGTCAGGTTGTGTGTTTTGTATTTGTATTTGTATTTTTTACTCTTCTTCTAATAAAACTTATGATAAATCTCTTATCGTTCTGTTCAAAAAAACTTGTATTCGGTGCAATTTCTACGGTAGTTATGATATCATGTAGTGTGTGGTCAGTTTCTACAGATTCAAACTTATCGTGCATGGTTTTTTGAAGAAATTTATCATTATGATTTCTTACATGCATTGCATAAATTGTAGAAAGTACACATTACAATTTTATACATCTAATAATAGGTTCTCATATTCTGAAATGCCCATGGACGGTTGGAGAAGAGGATCGTAGTAGGAATCATACCATCTATAGAGCACATCTCCAATGTTACCGGTAATTTCAGTGCTTCCGCGATACCAAACATTGTAGCACCTAAACCTGTCACTACGGGAAACAGTATTTTTGTTGTGAGCCGGCTCCTCACGGCAAAGACGGTCTACTCACGGCAAAGGTTTTGCCGTGAGTTGCCGCCGGCAAAGAACTCTCGGCAAAGTTTTGCCGGCAAACAGGTTCTTTGCCGTGAGCCAGCTTTCTGACTCCTGGCAAACGTGTGCCGTGAGTGGGGCTTAGCTCACGGCAACCATGGGTAACGGGATGGCACGGGAGCCCACTTGACGGATCTTTTTGCTGTGAGTCTCACGTCGGGCTCACGCAAAGGCTGCAAAGGGGTTGTGACGTTGCAGCTGGCGTCAACATCTTTGCCGTGAGCCTACCGGCCAGCTCACGGCAAAAAGCTTCTCACCGGCTGCCAGGTAGCTCCTCAATGCCGTGAGCTATGGATAAAGCTCACGACAAATGTGGAACTTTGCTGTGAGCTTTGGGTTTGGCTCACGGCAAAGTTTTCTTTTTTAGTTTTTTTTGTTTTTTTCCAGAACCTTATATGGCACCTCAGATTCAATAAACCATTTGAAATCATCACAGGCAGTTTATATGTCATCATAACCATCACAGACAGTTTATATGTCACCATAACCATCACATGTAGTTTATACGTCACATAACCATCACAGGCAGTTCAACTATCCACATAAGCATCACATAACCATCAGGTAGTCCACATAAGCATCACAGACAGTTTAGGTATCAACATAGTACACAAATGCAACATAAGTCCACAAACACTAGTCCAAATGCAAAGACAAGTCCATTACTCACTGCGGCGACGGCCCCTGCGGCGACGGCCCCTGCGGCGACGACGACTGCGTCCCCGACCCCCCAAGTGGCGCTTGCGGTCAGGAGTAAGCTGGTGAGCCGGTTGGCGGTATCTGCGCCATGCCCGGCAGAACATGCGGCCACGACGGCCACGTGTAGTTAGAGCCGTGAGTCGCTTGCCCCCACGCACCCGTCCCTTGGACCCACGGAGGCCGCTGAGACGGCGACATGTCATGTGCAGCGGGGCTACCATTCGATGCCGCCAACATAATCTGCACAAAATTGCAAGTCAAAAACATGGAAGTACAACATTCTAAGTTATATATCACTATGACAATGAAAGTTCTATGTCACTATGAGAATGAAACTACATTCTTAGCTCTAAGTCATTCTAGGTTTCTAAGTCATTATTAGCTCTAAGTCACTACCAGAAATGGAAAGAGAAGTGGGAAACACACTCACCGGAGTACTCTGAGTCGGCCTAGGAGGAAGGAAGATCGCTGGTGGAGAAGGGAGTTGCACTTGTGGTTGAGATGCAGCAATCGCCGAAGAAAGACCTTGGATGTACTGAAGCACCTGCTGCATCTGCTGATTATTGGCCTCGACATACTGCTGCAGCACTTGCTGGTTGGCCGCCTGCTCCCTCTGCCGTTCGACCTTCTCTTCTTCCAGCTTGGCCTGCAATTTTTGACCCCAACATTAGAAGGCAAAGCAAACATATAAGAAGCATGGTCAATGAACGACGGATATAAGAGATCAAATTACCTGGACTGCCTCCAGCAAGGTATCGGTAGCGGTCGGTCGTCGCTGTACGGGCAGGGCTGAGCTCGTGCTCCGAGCTTTCACCACCGGGAGAGAGGGAACCCGGGCCGGGTCGAGGATGCTGTCGCCAACAAAGTACCGACCATGCTGCTTGCCGTGTCCGATCCTCATTATCACTTCTCCATCAAGCGGCGCCGTCCTCGGATCGAACTCTGGCCCATGGACCTCCCTTTCCGTCGTGTTGTACCGGACGATGCGGGGCTGGATCGTCGTGTTCGTGTACGCCTCGGGCGGGTCTACCTCGTTGTAGGTGATGTCCGACGTCGCCTTGCCCTTGTGAGACAAAGCATATGCCTCGAGCTAGGAGCAAGGCTGCCCACCATGGGACCGAGACTGCAATAATGCAACAAACAACAAGATTATCACAAAAAATGCAAAATTGTGAGCGTTGCAATAAAGAAATAAATCCACGTACCCATCTAGCCGCAAATCGGCTTAGGTTTAGGTTGCCTTGATGGTGTGCCGGACCTGGCATCTTCAAACGCCTCTCTCGGCGTGCGAGGTGCAACGCGTCCCACTCCCGGTCAAGCCACCTGTCCACCAGCCTCGCCCAAGCCCGCCGATTGCTGCTACACCACCACGGAGGCACCTGCAGGTCATCAAGTGCATGTCATACATGTACATCAAATTGACCATACGTGAACGATTCCAAGGTCAATATTGCAGTGATATGCGAGATCTTACCCTCAACCATTCTTCTCTGGGCAGCTTCTCATTTCTTGCCTGCTCTTTGGTGATTTTCAAGCCCTCGTGCTTGGCGAAGTAGAAGACAACGGTGCCCACACGGGCCTCGTAAATCATATCATGCACCAGCTTCTGACAGGCATTTCTCGCCACCGCATTCGCCCGGTCTAGAGAGCCCTCCTCACATCTGTAGAAATCCTGCATATACAAGTGTGGTCAATACTTTAGGCATATGCAATGCAAAAGCGATGTATTGAGATTGCCAATGTTTTGCGAGGAAGACTTACCCATAGTTCGGCTACCACATGCCCGGCCTTGGTATGGGAATTCCGGCCGTCTCGATCATCTTGATCGGTCGCGCTGACGTAGTGGTCAAATGTCTCTGCTAGGTCCTCTCGGTCCCCAACCTCCACCAACCCAGGCCAATGAACCTTGTACAAAATACCGAGGATGCCATTGGGAAGTCGTTTGTGACTCCCTGGAGCGACTTCCATCCATCCCCTGCAAAATTGGTTCAGACAAATTAATAGTTTCAATTGTAAAAGTTCAAAGTAACCAATGAAAAAGTACTGGTAGATTACCTTTTCCCTTCAGGTGCAATAATCGGTCGTTCCGCAGGAGGTATGGGACGCGAAGGAAGCGTCGAAGGGCCTCGCAACCAGATCTTCCCACCCTGCTGCTCCCCATCCCCCTCCCCATCTCCCTCTCCCTCTCCCCCAACATCACCTCCACTTCCACTGCCACTATCCCTCTCCCTCTCCATCTCCCTATCCTCCTGCTGCTGCATCTGCCTGTGCTCCTCCCTCTCCTCCCTATCCCTATCCCTCTCCTCCTCCTCCTCCTCCCTCTCCTGCACCTGCGGGGGCACCACAATAGAGGGATGCGATTTGCGTCCCACCCTCCCTCCAGACGACGAAGAACCAGGAGGGGAGGATGACCTCCGGCGGGCAGCCCTACCTCCTCCTCCTCCGCCAGACGGAGGTGGACGGTCCGGAGTGGGTGACCTCCTGCGACACCTCCTACCACCTGCCCCAGAGCCCTCATCCGTCTGGGAGGCGTCAGGGGCGGCGTCAGTGTAGAACTCGTTGAGGTTCCTCTTCATCCCGCGACCGCCTCCGCCTTTGCCTTTGCCACCGCGCCCCTTAGGCATCTTTGTTCAATCAACTGCAAAAAAAGAGTAAAAGCACGTATTAGTACATGTATTAGAAAGCAAAGAGTACAAGTACTAAATAAAAACATAATCAATCCGCTGCACATAGAAATTTGCCTCAGATATTTTGTTTTTCAGATGACCTTGAACTTGGAGCATAGAAGAACACAAGAACTACAAAAAGGGGGTTCATGGCAACATGAAAGCATGGGACACAACCAGCCCAACCATCATATCATAACGACCGACCTGTTGGGCATGGATGTGTCCCATGCCTTGATGACAACCATGAGAAGCACATAATTGAAGAACACAAGCTCAAGGTCATTATATGTTACCCAACAAGATATTTGGGTAAGTTTTGATATCATCATAGGCATGAGTAAAGTTGAATTTAAAACCAAACAAAATTTCGACAGCACCTCCCCTACACGGTGAGGTTTTCAAAACCTACAACAAAACAACGGCACGATGGCCGACAACCATCCCAAAATAGTAAGTTGCCTCAGATATGTTGCTGCTCATTGACCTTGAACTTATAGAGCATAGATCATGAAAAGTGGTAAAAAGGAGGTCCATGACAGCCATGGAACTGTGAGACACATCCATCCCAACCAAGTTGTTGCTTGGGAATGGATGTGTCGCACGGTTTGATGACAACCATGAGAAGCATAAAACCATAAGCTCAAGGTCACCATATGTTACCCAGCAAGAACACTAGGTAAAATTCATATCATCATCGGCATAGGAGAAATTAAATTTCATATCATGCAAAATAAAACAAAATTTGACAGCACCTCCCCTACACGGAGAGGTTTTCAAAACCTGCAACAAAACAAAGGCACGATGGCCGACAACCACACAGTCCAAAATAGTAATTTGCCTTAGATATTTTTTCTTGCATTGACCTTGAACTTAGAGCATAGATCATCAAAAGAACTAAAAAGAGGGTTCATGACAGCCATGAAACCGTGAGAGACGTCCATCCCAACCAAGTTGTTGCTTGGGAATGGACGTCTCTCATAGTTTGATGGCAACCATGAGAAGCATATAACAGGTCCAACACAAGATCAAGGTCACCATATGTTACCCAGCAAGAACACTATGTAAAATTCATATCATCCTTGGCATAGGAGAAGTTAAATCATGCTAAATCCAAAGGCGATTCAACCCAGCATGGCACAACTCGAAGGCCGGCGCATCAACTCAGGCAGACCAAGGTGAAGGAGAGAGAGCAAGGACGTGGAGAGGCTCACGTTGGGGCGGAGGTGAAGACGTGGCCGTGACGAGCGTGTTGGTGTAGCGGCGGCGATGTTCACAGCGGCGGTCTTGCTCTGCTCCGGCGGTGGCTCGACGCGGACGGGCTCTTCCTCTTCTCGAGCGGCGCCGGTCTTGGGGACTTCGGCTTCAGCGGGACGGCGCGGCGGCGACGCGCCTCCCCCTTCTTCTTCCTCCTCCCTTCTCCCCCTCTTCCCCCTTCTCTCTTCTCGTGGCTATGGAACAGAGAATGGGGCGGCGGGGTAGCAGCCGGGGCCGGCCTCTCCCCCGATGGGCGCGGGCACGGCGGGGACGACGGGCGCGGCCATGACGGTGAGGACGGCGGTCGAGGTCGGGGACAAGGAGGTACGGGCGACGGGCGCGCTGGACGACGGGCGACGGGCGACGGGCGCGGCGACGGGGAGGACGACCGGCACTGGCGGGGACTCCGGCCTGTGCGGGCGGGGACGGCTGCCGGCGCGGGCGGGGACGGCGTCCGGCACGGGCGGGGACGGCTACAGGCGCGGGCGGGGACGGCGGCCGGCGCGGGCGGGGACGACGGCCGACGCGGGCGGGGACGGCGGGCGGTGCTGGGTGGGGTGTGATGCGCGGCTGTGTGTGTGTTGTGTGGAGTGGTGTCTGTGTTGTGTGCGTGTGTGTGTGGTGTGGAGAAGAGTGGGGCGGGTGGGGCTGACCGGTGGGCCCGTAGCCCCTTCGCCGTGAGCCACAGATCCGGCTCACAGCAACGGAGAGACGGGCCCACCGGTCAGCCGCACCCGCCCTACGGTTCCCTGAGGGTTTGTTTGCCGTGAGCCGGATCTAGAGCTCACGGCAAACAACTGCTCATAGTCGCTTCCGTGTGGCCCTGTGCGCCACGTGGTCTGGGCGCAGCTTTGCCGTGAGCAACTCCTTGCTCACGGCAATGAGGCCTTGTTGCCGTGTGTGTACGTTGTTTCCCGTGAGCTACACACGGCAAAGTGCATTTTATAGATTTTGTTAATTTTTCTCTAGTTTTTTAGTTATTTTCTTTAAACTTTTTTTGAATGCATTATGATAGTTAATTGCTAAGCTCACTATACAATGTCAAATTTACACTTTGATGAATTAAAGACATTAGTTTCATTGTACTTTCAACTCTAACTCTATCATTTCATGTGGTCTGATAATGATCAAAATTATAAAACTACATCAAAATTATGCCAAGAACCAACATAAGACACTCTAAGTTGTGTAATGATCATAGGCAAAGTTCCAGGGTCAAATTTAAATCTAAACTTCACGAAGACCACAAACTCTAGTCACATGAGTCAACATCTCAGAAACTTCCAGTGAGATGCTTCAGTTTCTACACAGCGTACGTGTCGAGTAATTCGAAACCATCTCAACTCTTCACCATAGCCTCCATACATGATATCATGAAGTCCATACCAATTTCATGATGTTTTAAATTTGTATGGATTTTATACAATTAAAACACTATTGGACGAAACCTTCATAATCATGTGTCCAGAACCAAATGGTTGAAATATAGTCTCATTTCATGGTATATGTATGAGAAAAGAATGAAGAACATGAAATATCATTAAAACACTAACTTTAGTCTATGATTTTATGCACTTCCAGTTCAAATCGGACGTATACGAGAAAAACACATAGAAAGAAATAAAATTGTTAAATATAGCAAACTGAGCTATAATTGTCCCAAGTTTGAATATGTTGTTTGTAGAGATGTGTTTCATAGGAGGAAAAAGTTTGAAGTGGGAAGGGCAATTTTTTTTCTAAACTTTACCGTGAGCAAGGAAGGAGGCTCACGGCAAAGCCGAAAGACACACGGCAACAAGACACGTTGCCGTGAGTCTCGCCTGGCTCACGGCAAAATGGTGTGAGGCCGTGTCGCGTGGCTGCCGCGTGGCGCCCGTGTGGCTCCCACGCGGCTGCGACACGACTGCTACACGTTTGCCGTGAGCCGCGCGTCCAGCTCACGGCACAGAACCAACGTGGCCGTGTGTGGACTTTTTTGCCGTGAGCTAGCCGTCAGGCTCACGGCAAAGGTAACGGTCCAGGCCACCGGCCCTCACGACGAGGAACGTCACCGTGCGGCGTTTCCTTTGCCGTGAGCCTCGTTAACAGGCTCACGGCAAACATTGATGTACACCGTGTGTTATAAGGTTGCCGTGAGTTCCATAAGCCGGCTCACGGCACACATCCCGTGCACCGTGTGGGTTATAGTTGCCGTGAGCTAGCTCGGATGCTCACGGCAAACAAGCTTGTTTGCCGTGAGCCCGATATTCGACTCACGACGAAGACTTTGCTCACGACAGCGAGGCCGTTTCCGGTAGTGTGTGTAAAAATTTTAACAAAAATATGAATGGATAGAATGTATCTACTATCATGTAAAGTTTGATGTCGCATAAAATTTATGCAAGAAAATGAAAAGAAAAAAGAAATCAGCATATGAATGTTACGTGTGCGATGTTTATGGTCGCTGATCCGCAACCGTTCTTGAGCTCTTTCATGTACATCATGTCCTTCGTGAGCCTAGAAAAAGCTCGAGTTGTTTGAAGACAATGTGTGTCTTGACGAGCCACCACCGCACACGTGCTAGCTTGGTTATTTCTCGGCTCGATGATATGGTGCAATTTTCTTCATTCTTTTTCTTGTAAATAACCACCCCCTGATTTCTTCGACTAAAAATAATATATAACTTGTAGGGGCAACTCCTTCCGTTTCATAAGTGTTTGGGGGCTTAAGCAGTGGACTACTGGCTCATGCATTTGTAAAACAAAGAAGCTATTAGTGTAGTGTAACTAATAATTTTGAGTGGTTGAGCTGAATATACCATCACTACTCGAATCGGAATTAAGAGGGAAAGAACAAAGAAGACATCGAAGCCAATGCAAAAAAAAAAAAAAACTCTCAAATTGGCCATGTAAAGGCAATTAACATATCTTTAGTGAGTGATTAGTGCTAGATTAAATCTAATTGAGCAATCATAAAGGTTGTATCCATAATTTGCTTCAATGAGGAACCGAACCTGAGTCTCTTGGTTACGACCATACCTCAGCTCCTCTAACCAAGTAGACTAGTGGAGCTTTGGTGAAATAAAAAAAGGGTAATGCTCCTGCCCGGTCGTCCGGACGGAGCCAAAAAATCGGACGCTTCTCTCTTATCCGCTCCCGTGACCAAACTGCCCCCACTCCTATTTCCACCGCACGCCACCGGCCACCCACCCCCATCCTTCTGCCCTCCTCTCTCCTTCCTCTCCGGTGCTCCCTAGAAGACGGCGGCGCCGGGCCCACTCCGGCGGCGGTGCGCCTCTCAGGCCAACATCCGGCGGGTGCCTGCTTCCCCTCTCCCACGACCCGGATCTGGCGGTTGGCTGGCTCCTTCCCTCTCGCACGCTTCCTCATGCCCACACGCCCGCCAGCATAGGCGCTCTCCGGTGTGGGAGCTCCGCGCACCACCAGCACTGGTGCCTCCCGGCAAGGGAGCTCTGCGTGCTGCCAGCGTCGTTCGCCACGCTGCACACCGCTAGCACCCTGCCTCTGCTACGCATGCGGCCGTCTCGGTGAACTAGCACCGGCCCCCGTCCCCGCGCCTCCACTGCCAGGGATTCCACCCCTCCACCAAGAGGAGGTTGTCGAGGTCCGCCAGGCCGCCCTCTTGATCCGACCATCGGGAGGAGCTCCTGTGACAGACAGAACCGTCCAAAATAAATCTGTATTACCACCTAAGCCGGTCCACTTGGCTCATAAGCAGTAATAAAGAAGTATTTTGTCGTCTCTGCCGGGTCATGCCCGGTGAATCACTTAAAATATGATCGTTGATATGCGCAAAGCCCACATAAAGGCGGGACCAGAGTACAAGTACAACATTACATAAAAGTTCACATTATTACAAACCAGGTTTTTCATACATAAAAGTAAAGAGTTTCAGAGTTTAACAGCGGAAATAAAAACTAAACGCGTGATACACATGGGAGGCCATCCAAGCATGTCACTCAGCATCGTCATTCTCCCATTCAATCTCCTAACCATCTGGAATAGAGCCAGGCTAGATGGGGTTACCTGAAAACCACAAATTAAGCAAGGCTGAGTATACTAATACTCATCAAGACTGACCCAACCAAAAATAAAAGTACAACTAGACATGTAAGGCTTTTTGGGTGTGGGTTTATTTTGCCAAAAGTGACTAAGAGTTGATCCTTAATTTCAAGTTTTAGCTCATATTCTAGTATGTTAACCATTCTAGGTAAGCACCTAACTAAATAAGCATATTTGTGCAAACAACATTAATCAGACAACAATATTAATCCAAATGTTTCATAAATCAATATGGGGTAGCCAGTGGTTAAGACGACTCAGATAACGGCGAGTGACCGACGATCGATCGATTTATAATCCTTGCAAAGGTACAACCCAAGATACACGGAAGAAGGTAGACCCTAAGAATCCAAAGAAAAGCAAATGCAGAGTCTACCCCGACCAGGCGGTTCCCGCCATTCCCCAGATTAGGGACAGATGTCACAGTCTTAAGTACAAGGTTACTGGAACTCCCTCACACGGCACGTCCAGACTCACACTTGCACTACCGGAGTCAAACCGGGAGACGCATCTCAAGAGTAGTAGCGATAAAGTCCCCACACTGGTTCATTAGGTACTAGGCTTACCGGTCCCATTCCCGACAAGCACTTGGTACGTTCAATAGCTTAAACCAGCACAATGCTACTCGGTTGAGACCGAATCCATTGCTCTTACCACATGAGCGAGTCAATTTAACTAACTTATGATTCCAACATAAGTATCCTATATCTCGCGAGCAATGAGTCATTACTCGACTTGTACCGTGTCCTTAGAGCATTGCACTAGTGACCTAGCATACTAGTATAAGAGCATAGGAATCCTAAGGATCATGCATCTAGGTTTCAATTCAACTCCTGAAACTTAAATGCACAAAGTAAAACATAAATACGAAAAGTAAAGTTGTGAGTTTAGAAAAAGGTTAGATGCAACTCCGGTGCTTGCCTTCTTCTACGTCAGCAACAACCTTTGACTCTTCTGGACTTTGGTCGAGGTCTTGGTGCACAACGGTCTGGTTCACCTCTCCCTCAACTGCTCCCTCCTCCTCCTGGGTGAGCGTATAAGTACCGTCTGGTAAATCTACATGTATATATGCATATGCATTAGATTATGGTGAGAGTGGGAGAATTACCAGCAAACCAACTCTTGTTGACCACATTCATCTAAACAACTATGAATTCTCACAAAAAGTATGGGGTGTGTGGTGATGGACAAATTACTACTTTGATAGTGATTGTGTGCACATTTAAGCAATTTAAATTACTAAATTTCACCAAAATGCATGGGGGTGTGTTTAATGAATTCAAACAGGAACTAAACATGAAATCCTTAATTAAACTTAAATAATAAATATAAACTTATTTATTCAATTCCTAGTTAGCCTTACATCCAAAATTCATATAAAATGAAATATAACTCCAACTGATCTAAAATTTTGCACACAATAGCATATGACCAAACTAAGCTTAAGTACCAAAAATTAGCTCCAGATCCTATATAAATTAATTTATATGAAAAAGACAAATTTCAACCTAGCTTAATTTCATTAAATCCTATAAAAAGATTTGCTAATATTTGTGACCTAAAATTTTTTTTACAGGTCATTCATGACCAATCTAATCTCCTGACCAACACTCACAAGTAGATCTATCATATTCTTCAAGTTATCAATTTAACATCCTTCACAAGAGTAAATCCAAAACATCATTCAAACATGTTCCTAAAATCATAATTATTTTTCCAGAGATGCTAATCATCATGGCAAAATCCTAGGGTGCATTGGTGCTTCCAGAAATTATTTTTTTGAGGGGACTATGAAAAGCATCAAGCTTAATCTAACATAAAGCTTACAAAAATCATAACTATAAATCTACACATCAAACATGTGTCAAATTTGGTCACAGATCTAAACATGGTATAAAGAAAAACATATCCAAATTTCATCTCCATTGCATGAGTACATTTTGAACTACAATAAAAGTACATCAAATTAAGTTTGAATTTTCATTTCAAAACTATCCAGAAAAACCCTATACACCCTTTCCAGAAATTGTAGATCTCATCACAAAAGATCCAACACAATTGGATTTACAATTTTCTGAATTTTGTACGATTTCTAATGGATTTTTGAATTTGCTGTTAAAACCTAATGTAGCTTTTGCAGACATACCCTTAAATCAAAGTTTTGAAATTACAAACAAGCCCCTAGTTCACGGATTAAACCCTGGAATTAAATCAATCGTCGCAAAAAGGTCCCTGCCGGCAAGGAGGAGCTCGCCGGCAGCGGTTGGCTGCCGGAGTAGGCCGGAAAGCGGCCCCTGGGGCTATTGCGCACCTGCACGGGGCTGTGTTGACGAAAACCTAGGCCAGGGTCGCGTCGTCGAGCGCCGGCGGCAGGACAGGCCCCGAGCGCCCGCCGCGGCGGCCAATGTCCGACGACGGTGCGGTCGGCGGTTGAATGTGTGGTGGCGCAGTGTCGAGGAGGTGCAGGAGGAGACGTGGGAGAGGAGAGGGGCCACGAGACCGGACGGAGGTCCAGACGCGGCGACGGTGGCAATGGCGCGCGGCGGCGGCCCTGTTTCGGCTCCGACAGAGCACGGCGGCGCGCGGGAGGGAGAATAGTCGGGCGAGCAAGGCGAGCTGAGCGAGGAAAGGATCGACGCCCGCTTCTCTCCCCTCTCATATACTCGGACGAGCACCGGGGCCCGCGCGCATGCCAGCGGCGCGGCTGGCAGGCGGCGCTGCTGGCGCGTGGCGCGCGGTCGGGCATGCGAGCGCGCGTAGGTGCGGCGTACGGCGCGGCCGCGGACGGAGGCACCACAACACGCCCCCGGGTCCACAGCGACGGACTCTAGGAGTCCGTACGCCGGACGGCCGTGCGGACGCCACGTAGGCGTGCAGGCGCGGCGGAAGAGTGCGCGCGCGCACGCGTGTTGATGGCTGTTAAGTGCCATATTTATAACCGTCAACTCCTGCATTTTGACACAAGAAATATACATCCATAGTAGAATAGGGGCTTATACTGACAAATTCCACAAGTGGCAATGTATATTTGAATGCAGGCAATTAGCACAAGAAATAGAGCAAAAGAACACCTTATCCATCCACCCCATCAATCCAAGCATCTCCACCTCAGCCAATGAGGGGCTGCCATGCAAAGTGCCATGGATCGGTGATGTCACCAATCCAAGGGAGGAAGCCTCGGCGAATCAGGAGTCGCCACGCATGTATCACATGGATCCCATGGCCCACCAGGGCGCCTACACCACCTCCAAACCGCGTGAACACCTGGAACCGCCATAAGGACCCACTTGACAGCCACCACGAAAAAGCACAAGACGAGGTGGGCCACCAGGGGGTCGGCCGAACCCTTGGTTCGGTCGAACCGACCTTGCGTCGGTTCATCTCGGCCTTCCACGTGGTGTCTCCTGATTGGTCCCTAAGCCCATTCCGGGGGTGCACGAGGTGTCCTCGCGCTGGTGTCCGAGCCTATAAATAGAAATGGAGGGGTTAGAGAATAGGACACACACTTCTTCTCCTCCTTCTCACTTTTGCCTTTTGGCTTCTCTCATTAGGAGAGGAGAGCTCTTTGCATACAATTAGTGCTGGCTTGCTAGTGCTTTAGAGATTAGAAGGAAGGTGAGGTGGTGTCTTGGGGTTGTGCCATGGTGTTTGGCACATTTCCTCAAGAACGATCCTCTACGGATGCTTCTGTTCTTCATTTAGAATAAAGTGAGTATTTTGACATTCTGAATTAGACTAAAGTGGCATTCATACTGTGTTCTTGTGTTCTTCGTTCGTTCATCATTTAGGGGCTTGTGTTCTTCACGAACACGCTTCCTCGATCTAGTTGACGAGCGAGTTTCTCATACTTTTGTGTTTGTTCATAAGTTAGAGGCTCGTGTTCTTCATGAACACGACCCTTGATCTTCTGTTATAAACACCTAAGTTTGTATCCTGTTTGTATGTCTGCTAGTTTAATCAGAGTTAAGTGGATGCTCTTGTATCCTAATCTAGACCAAGTTCATCCGTGATCCCTTGCATAGGATAGCGTATACTTGAGTGAGTTTGGGTCTTTCTCTCGTGGGTTCGTCGCTCCGTCTTCGTACGGAGTGCTATAGTGTTGTTACGGGTCGACAGACGTAACCGTGCTATAGTAGTAATCGGTGGTGTAGACGTGATGTCTAGACTTCGGGTTATCCTTCGTTTACCCTGTATCCCACGGTTTTTCTTGGGGTAGGTTGCGGTAGTGACAGCCGTTGGACCCTCTGAAATCCCCCACGTCCGGATATAGCGTGTAGGTAATCATTTGCCGTGAACCAACTGTTATAGCCAGGAGGGGCCGGTGTCCGAAACGAGAAGTCCCTAATCGAGATACTGTTCTCAACTCTGCACACTATCAGCTGGATCCTTTCCATCTTCATCTCAACCTATAGAGTTGTGTCCTTGGATCATCAGTCTAGGATAGAAGGTAGTACACATCGTTCCGTAGATTCGATACCCTTTGGAATACTCCTTTGGGGAAGTGCTACAACGGTATTTCCGTGCGCTTGCGGATTCTTTCGTACCTGTCGGTATACCCAGGTGGATCTTACGCTCATGCTAGGCATACAACTAGTGGTGAGGTTAAGAAATACCAACAAGCATTTCTGGTGCCGTTTCCGGGGAATGGTTGCTGTATCTATCTTCGAATCTAGTGGTCCTCGTATCTTTTATTTTTCCTTTTTGTTCTATCTTTACCCCCGTTACCAATGGAGAAGCCTTCCTGTAATAGCATCTCTACCCCTAGGGGTGAGTTCGTCTTAGAGCAACCATCAACTTCTTCATCTAGCTGCGAGCTTCGTCCCGACTTTATAGCCATGGTTCAGAATCGACTTTTCTCTGGTGCCATCAGTGATGATCCCCATGATCATTTAAAGGAGTTCGAAGAACTGTGTTCGTGTTTGGTAATCCCAGGTATGACACAGGAAACTTTGAGGTGTAAGTTGTTCCCTTTCTCTCTCGTAGACAGAGCGGAGCAGTGGCACACCCGCACGATAGAGAGTGTAGACAATTGGGAAGAACTACGAGATGACTTTTGTTACTTGTTCTCCCCTTTTGAACACTTAGATTCGCTACCGTATGAATTCCATGAATTTGAGCAACTAGAGTGTGAGTCTATAGGTGCAGCTTAGGCTAGGTTCTCGCACCTGATGGAGCTTAACTCAGACTTGTCTATACCCGATGATGTATCATTATGCATCTTTTACGAGAGTTTAGACATGGGGTCTGCATTTGTGCTCGACCATATAGTTGGAGGTTTGTTTGAACATCAATCCCCAATGGAAAGAAGAGAGATCCTAGAATTCTTCTTAGAAGACTCTTCTTCCCATACCAGTCACAACGAACCCCACCAAGAATCAGAGTCGATCCAAGAGAGTCTCCTGATAGATGAATTTGAGCTTTCACCTTGCACATCCTATGATTCGTCTAGAGAGGCTTCTCCCGAACCACGAACACCAAAGGGAGAAGAAATTCAACCTTCGGAGTTCTCTTCTCGATTTGAGGGTGATCCTTCTCGGAACATCATAAATACCTCAGATCGTTCTTGGCACGAGAAGCCTACGACATCGTTGGACTTTGATGAGGTTCTCGATGAAGTTTGGAATCATGGGACAATAGTGGATTGGTCGCCTCGGAAATCAAAGCCTGTTTTCGAAGTAATTCGGGTCAGCTCGACTTCCACGACCATCCATTGCTCCATGAGGGGAAACACCGTAGATGCTGTTCATGACCCTGCTGCTGGAGCTTGCATCATATCGGAGTACCTTTTCGACACTCTGGTGGGTGACATGCCCCTTACCCCGACTGATAGATATTTCCGAAGTCCTAGGTGGAAAGAATACATTTTCCCATGTCGAGGGATTGCTAGGGACGTGCCAATCATCATAGACAAGATTGAGGTGCACTTAGATTTTCACATCTATGACATCATGGATTTTGATCTTCTTCTGGGCTTCCCATTGGATGAACTTCTTGATAAATCTCAAGGAAGCCTAGATGTAAAGCTTAGGGAAGCCGCTTCTACCACGTCCATCTCTTGTCATGAACATTCCATGGTAGAGCCTCTTCCCGAGCAAAACCCGTTCGAGAAGATAATGCATGTATATCCGTTCACATCATCCGAGCCTGTTCCGATTGAGGTTGTAGACTTCTCTACTCCTCAAGGGAATGACTCGGGAGATTCTCTTCACCTCTGTGGAGGCGAACGATCATCATCTATCTCGACCGAGTTTCAGCCTCTTCCCGCTGGCCCGTATTATGTTGCTTTCGATTATGATCGAAAGTCAACATCTTGCCTCCATGATGCATCTCTTGAGATAGAGAACTCATGGGCCATGGAACCTTGTGAGGCATCGACTCTGGAATTCATAGGCAAAGGTTCCACAGACGAGCATGATAGTTTCATTCTTGATACACCACATGAACCATGCCTGCATCATGCCTATCCAGAGCCGGCCATGCTGAGTGCACTTTGCACATACGAGGGTTGCAACCACCTTTTAGTCCTCCATTGCAGAATGTTTAGAAGGCAGATTGTGGATGCATATGTCTATCATAAACATATCAGATTTCGTGTGTGCATTGTGGCACTAACCTTGCAGCTAAAGCTTCAATGATACATCAAGGATTGGTGGTGAGACGGGAATGACACCACCAATGATAGCTGCAAGATGAAATTCCCATGGTCGAGCTTATGACCAATAAATAAATAAAGCACTACTAGGAGATAGCCTGGATTAGCATAGGTTTCATTTCCCTATTTCGAATAAAAGTAAGAACATGTTTTTAGGATAAGTCGTCCTTCGAGTATTTTTGGTCACTAACCTTTCAGGTGGAGATTGAAAAGAAAGATGGACAGGTGATTCCTACGAACATGTGAGCCACATCAGCTGCAACACCTAGATAAGCTTTGGTGAGGGAACATTTACAAAAGGTAGCTCGATCACCACACACTTGAGTTTTATTGCCTGGCAATGTAAACTTCAAGTGTGGGGGAGGTATGTGAGCATCCTGAGTAAAGTTCCTCCTCTACCAAATCTTACCCTGGTGTGGAGATGATGTCAGCTCTTGCATCTTGCCGATTAGCTAGGAAAGTCCTGCTTTTGACATTAAACAAAGCCCTTCCGGGAGGTTGCCCGAGGTTCACCGTCTTTGCTCATACTTATGTCCCTTTTGAAAATAGCTTGATCATGCTTAAATGCTTCCTTTATCTTTGTTCATATGCTCTGGTTTGAATATGTGCTGCAGCATATATTCATAGACCATTTTAAATTAAGCATGGTGCTTAGGTTAAAATTTGTCTTCTTCAATCAAAACAAGGCATGGTGTCGAGTTTTGATTGATGAACCTCAAAGTTATATTTTTCATAGATTTTGGTTGCATGTATGTTGACAAACCCCTATAGAAGATTGTCAAATTTGAACGGGTAAGTCGTTGAGCTAAATCCAGATGGGAAGGTAAGTTGAGGTGTCAGATTCATGTTGCACAACATACAAAGGTGGTACATATATCCTCCCTTGTGTATGAAGTGTAATATTGGTCTAACCCTCTCGAGTAAATGACATGGTGATAATAAAATAAAAAAAACAACAAAAATATTTGCTTTTGAATAAAGGCTCTATGGTTCTCGAACCAGTGGAGTCCATTTTTCCTTCCACTTTTGTTTGAAGAACAGCACCATACAAGCACCAGTGTGGGGGAGTTCTCTCAAGCTCATCATCGACGTTTTCACTAAGAGAACTCCCACACAGGCACTGCACAACATCGAATACACCTTCATGACAAGAGCAAGGTAAACTGGAGTGAGCCAGCTGCCTTTTGGTCAGCCGAATCACCACTAGTATTCCTTGTTCCTCATACCCTTCAGGAGCGATGGTATGTGCGCCCTTCATCTCACCCTCTACCTATGAGTTTGAATGATCTTCAATTCTTATCCAATAAATCAAACTCAAATAACGGTGCTCTGCTTACTCTACATGAATCCTGTGGTTGGCTTGCATATGTTTTATTCCTTGCTTATCATCTTGATGCTTGTGAACAAATATCATTAGGGAACTCATGCTTATCTAAGTAGTTGGCGTTTGCGATATGGTTTGATGATATGATCTTCATTCTGAGTGTTTGAGTGCTTGGGAATTTTATTTGAAAAATCATAAAACCCTTTGCAAAGCTCCTCTTTGATATGCCACAGTCCTACCAAAGCCATATGATGCTACTAGTTGAAAACCTTATACTCATATGCTGCTTGTCATTGCATTGAGCTTTGTCAAATTCTGTGACCCGTGCGAGAAGTCTTTTTATGCTTTCAAGATCAAGATTCATGTGCACACCATCATTTTCCCCTTGCTATGCTTCTACACTAGAAGTTAGCATTGTCTCATTCATCCATTCCACAAAATAAAGCTCCATGCATTGTTCCATGATTTATCCCTCTCCAAATATCTCTAAAAGAGATTGGGCTATATAAAAAAAAGAGAGAGAGAAAGACATGCTCAAAAAGCATGATTTAAAAAAAGAGAAAAGAGAGATAGCCCATATCTCGAAAATTTCAAAAAGGAGAGTGAAGAAAATCATGCAAAATGGAGTTCCATAACTTAGATGGTAATAACTAGTACCTATTCCGGGGTTAGTGTCCACCTTACCATCACCACAACATTTTATCATAGTATGGTAATATCTAGAACCCATTCCGGGCCTAGTATACACCTTACCATACCTATCATAGCCATACACGTGCACATCTTGATCTGATTGTGTGAATTGTTTTTCTCTTGGATCCAGTCTTTGACTTTGCAATATATGTGATACAAGTATGCCTTATCATTCATACCTACCCTGAGCTCCACATAAGCTTTTATTAGAAGTAGGATGAATAAAGGAAGTTTAATGCCTTGGTGAGGACATATATACACTGAGCGATCCGAGAGAATCAAATGAGGAGCAAAGCAAGATTTGTTTTTGAAAACTTATTGTAAAACCCCAAGTTACTTGACATGATGAGCAAGAGTGATTTGATTCCTGACCATTCCATTCTTCAACTACCCAAGATAGCATGATAGACACTTCATAAGTTCATGAGTACAATGTATGGTTTGGAATATCTCTTATGCTCACTTCATACCTTTGGATATCATGTACCTCCTTGATCTACTCCCTTTACTCGGGGCGAGCAAAGGTCAAGTGTGGGGGAGTTGTTGACGGCTCTTAAGTGCCATATTTATAACCGTCAACTCCTGCATTTTGACACAAGAAATATACATCCACAGTAGAATAGGGGCTTATACTGACAAATTCCACAAGTGGCAATGTATATTTGAATGCAGGCAATTAGCACAAGAAATAGAGCAAAAGAACACCTTATCCATCCACCCCATCAATCCAAGCCTCTCCACCTCAGCCAATGAGGGGCTGCCATGCAAAGTGCCACGGGTCGGTGATGTCACCAATCCAAGGGAGGAAGCCTCGGCGAATCAGGAGTCACCACGCGTGTATCACATGGATCCCATGGCCCACCAGGGCGCCTAAACCGCCTCCAAACCGTGTGAACACCTGGAACCGCCATAAGGACCCACTTGACAGCCACCACGAGAAAGCACAAGATGAGGTGGGCCACCAGGGGGTCGGCCGAACCATTGGTTCGGCCGAACCGACCTTGCGTCGGTTCATCTCGGCCTTCCACGTGGTGTCTCCTGATTGGTCCCTAAGCCCATTCCGGGGGTGCACGAGGTGTCCTCGCGCTGGTGTCCGAGCCTATAAATAGAAATAGAGGGGTTAGAGAATAGGACACACACTTCTTCTCCTCCTTCTCACTTTTGCCTTTTGGCTTCTCTCATTAGGAGAGGAGAGCTCTTTGCATACGATTAGTGCTGGCTTGCTAGTGCTTTAGAGATTAGAAGGAAGGTGAGGTGGTGTCTTGGGGTTGTGCCATGGTGTTTGGCACATTTCCTCAAGAACGATCCTCTACGGATGCTTCTGTTCTTCATTTAGAATAAAGTGAGTATTTTGACATTCTGAATTAGACTAAAGTGGCAATCATACTGTGTTCTTGTGTTCTTCGTTCGTTCATCATTTAGGGGCTTGTGTTCTTCACGAACACGCTTCCTCGATCTAGTTGACGAGCGAGTTTCTCATACTTTTGTGTTTGTTCATAAGTTAGAGGCTCGTGTTCTTCACGAACACGACCCTTGATCTTCTGTTACAAACACCTAAGTTTGTATCCTGTTTGTATGCCTGCTAGTTTAATCAGAGTTAAGTGGATGCTCTTGTATCCTAATCTAGACCAAGTTCATCCGTGATTCCTTGCATAGGATAGCGTATACTTGCGTGAGTTTGGGTCTCTCTCTCGTGGGTTCGTCACTCCGTCTTCGTACGGAGTGCTATAGTGTTGTTACGGGTCGACAGACGTAACCGTGCTATAGTAGTAATCGGTGGTGTAGACGTGGTGTCTAGACTTCGGGTTATCCTTCGTTTGCCCTGTATCCCACGGTTTTTCTTGGAGTAGACCGCGGTAGTGACAGCCGTTGGACCCTCTGAAATCCCTCACGTCCGGATACAGCGTGTAGGCAACCATTTGCCGTGAACCAACTGTTATGGCCAGGAGGGGCCGGTGTCTGAAATGAGAAGTCCCTAATCGAGAGACTGTTCTCAACTCTGCACATTATCAACAGGATCCTCTCCATCTTCATCTCAACCTATAGAGTTGTGTCCTTGGATCATCAGTCTAGGATAGAAGGAAGTACACATCGTTCCTTGGATTCGATACCCTTTGGAATACTCCTTTGGGGAAGCGCTACAACGGTATTTTCGTGCGCTTGCGGATTCTTTCGTACCCATCGGTATACCCAGGTGGATCTTACGCTCACGCTAGGTGTACAACTAGTGGTGAGGTTAAGAAATACCAACAACGCGCGGGCAGTGCGCCGAGCGTGTCGACGCCGACGGTTGCGCCCGGTTCCAATTTTGTTTGCCCGCCTTCGAAAATGAACAACTCCAGATTTTCAAATGTAAGTTGAATTTCTCCAAAAATAGAAGTTGTAGAGGAACTTTAGCACTACAACTTTCCCAAAGGGCGACCTATGTTTTGAGGTTTGGTTTGATGGGAAAAATTTGATGAACTTGCTGAAAAACTCGGCCCCAGTTTACTGTTGACAGGACCTTCAACTCAAATTTAAGCTAACTTGCACTCAAAATTTGAATATCCGCCAATTACAAAAAATGTGTTCCCAGAGATAAGGAGAAACTTTTATATTGGCAGAATTTGAACTTCTATACTGAAATTTGAAGAACGCGCAAAAAAACCATTTCAGCCTTCTAGAGCTCTTAGGGGTTTGACTGAACTTTGGGATTTTGACCAAGGTCTATTTTGCAAAGTTGGTCACAATCATGCTAAACATGCTTAGGCACTAATCATACTTGATTAACATGACTAATTGAAGTACTTAGATTAAATAAACATCAGGGATGTTACAGCTCCTCCGCATTGCCGCCGCTCCTCCGCAGCGAGGGAGAGGGCGAGCCACATCAGTCGGTTGGCGCTCTCTCTGCTGCAGGCTGCTCCACCGTGCCGCTGCTTGCCGGGCAAGGAATTGGACGACACTTCCACGACGAGGAGTGGTGGTGGTGCACTGTCGGGCTGCTCCGCCAGGCATGGCCAGGGACGAGCCATGCCAGCAGTCGCTGGTGGAGCTGCTCTGCAGGGCACGAGCTCTACCGAACACTGGTGACCGCTCTCCCCCAGTGTGGTGATTTTTGTGATGCTGCAGTTGTGTTTTTTTATGTTTCAATCGACATTTTGAGATGTTGTAGCATGTTTTTGCAATGTTTCAACAATGATTTTGTGATGTTTCACCTATTATTTGCGAATGTTGCATCTGCGATTTGAGATGTTTCGCACACATCGACAGTTTGATGTCGAATGGCTTATTTTCATAATGTTTCAGTATGCGACTTTGAATGTTGCACAAGATTTTTTTTTATAATGTTGCAATAGTTAGTTTGAGAATTTTTTTATGTTGCAAACACTGAATTTTGAAGTTGTGGACGTAATTTTTCAATGTTGCAATGAACTACCCGATGAACATCCGGGTGCTAGCACGTCCTCTGAGCTCTGAACATTGGTATTTTTGATGTCGCAAAAATTGATATCCAATGTTGCATGCACTCTCTGTTGCTGTTGCAAACAATATTTTGTCAATGTTGCAATGCAAAATTTTGGGTTTTGAACGTTCTTTCTGTTCCTTGCTCCCCCCTCCTCCTAAATTTTGCGAGTTCATAATGTCAGTAGCAGCAGCGAGTGGGTTGCATCATCAGGGAGGAGGGCCCCGGCCGCGGTGGGTGGGAGGAGCTCATCACGTGGGTGGGGCCCTGACCACGGGTGAGTGGGAGGATGCACATTGACACGTGGGTGGGCAGTTGGAGTAAATATCCAATCATAAAGTGCCACGGAAACGTCTCGAAAATTAATTCCGTCCCGACGTCTGGGGGCGCTAGCACATCAAAAAATAAGATGTGACTCCTCCTGGGGCATGCAGTTCGCCTGCGGTGCCGATGGCAAGCGCGCGGCCATATTCTCACGCTGGGCGCGCCATGTCCGTGGACACCGGAACCGTTCGCAGTTCCACTGCTGGTAGGTTGATCGGTTATGATTATTGGTACCGGTATACCTGCAGCTGCAGTCAAGAGTTGATGCTGTAACGCCCTGGGTTTTACAGATCGGAAAAAACCAGCATTCTGTCTCGTGATAGTCCCTGGATCAGACGCTATCACGGACAGGCATTCATCACAGATAAATATCAAAGTCATACAACGAAATAAAACATCAGAGTACGAATAATAATCTGATTATTACATGTCCTGAATAATCGGAGTACATCAATACACGCCTCTTGGCGGAATAACAAGAATAAGAGCCTACGCAACGGTAGCTAGCTTCCAAAAGGTGTCTCCATCTTCATTCGTCTCCCACAGGCATCCTTGAGCGAAGCGACGTGCCCCTCAGTCGTACCATCCGTCGGTGTTGTTGTCGAAGTCTGACTCGTACCCTGCAAGCTCAGAGGCTATCCCCAAGGATCGGGATAGGTCCACGTCACCAACCGTATGCAAGCTTTAAGTGGCTTACTTCTAAAGGTAAAGAGAGGAACAAGGTAGAGGCTGGGTTTCCTAAGCAGCAGCAACATCAATATAAAAGAAATATCATCTCCATATTCCCACCAATTCCCATATCACTCATCCTCAAACGGTTACACCTGGTCACCCAGATCACTGTCACCATCACCTATCTCCAGCTAGGGTCGGTGCGAGAACTCCCACTCCTCGCACCTCAATGGTTGCACCCGGATCCGCGAGGCAGAGGGAGCAACTCTACTCTCTCCGAATACAACCACGGCTCACCATATACTCTCATCCTATGAGGGAGAAGGTAGAAATCCCAAAACGTAAGAGTCGAAGTATACAACGGGCATGTCCATGACTGAGGACGCGGCTATACGTATAGGTCTAAACTCTGCAGAGCGTGTACACCAGTACCCAACTCGGAATAGTACCCGGACGGTGTACGGCCGACCGAGCCTACCCTACCGAACGAACACCTAGGAGTTATGATTCCATCCTGCATCTGGGTCTCGCTGCGGTCCTTCGCAAAGGACCACCCCAGAACTGTGAAAATGCCCCCGTGTGGCCGCACGGGGAGCGCCCAATAGGGAAGGGACTTCACCCTAACCCTCTCACTGATACCCTCTATCCTACTGGCAGGTATGGTAACGCACTTGCTAGGGTCGAACGACCCTATCCCCACTCTCGGCGAGGTGGTGTGTACGAAAGTCCCGTGTAACAAGGCGACCCACTCGGTTTCAGACCGGGGCGAGCTCCTATCCTCCAAGTCATCACAAAATCCCCAACACCTGTGCTCCTAAAACAGTGTAGCCGCCATAGGTACCAAGCTGGGCAACGTCCGAGAAGACGATCCCTGGCCCCCGATCCCGGATTGGGTTGTCTTGAGCTCACCCCCGCCAAAATATCCCAAAGCACCTTCTCCTGCCGATTTTTCCCCACACACGCCAAGAAACTACCACAATATCCCAACACATGCATAGCAAGCTCAGCGTATCATCACGCATAAGTAAAGTAGTAGTAGTAGGTCAATCAAGGACAAGTATGTAAAAGAGGCTATGCACGAGTTCATCATATCCATCACTATGTAGTAAATAAAGCACTAGCAGTTCTAATAGCCATGCCTAATGGGCATTCAAAGAAGGTCAGGCGTGAACCTGGGTGCGAGTAGTCGTCGTAGCCGAGGTCGTCGTCGTAGCCCTGGTTCAACTCTCCGGCTCCGGCGGCTCCTAGAATCGTATTTAAATAAATAAACACGGATGCTAATGGCAATAAATCCAAGACGAAGAGCAAATAAGACCCAAAAAGAGGCAAACTCTAGCCTAGCACAGAGTTTGGAATTTTAGAAGATTTCTAGAAGAAGTTTTGTATTTTTCGGAGTTAAAATGGATTTAATATGAATTTCCAAAGATAAAATAGTTTTCTGAAAATTAAATACACATTTACAATATAGCAATCTTTTAGCTAGCTCTAAACTATCTCTAGCCAGCTCTAAAAGGACTTATAACCAGCGGCTGGCTGGCTCCACCTGCCCAGGTGGCAGCCACCTAGGCGGCTTTAGGCCGGCGCCCGCCTGCGTGGCAGCTGACGCGGGGCACGCGTGGCTGCCCGCGCGGCACGGCGCAGCAGATCCCGCCCGGCTTTGCTGCGGCGCGGCGAGGCGCAGGCGGGCGTGTGGCCTGGCCAAGAGTGGCCGGCCGCACGGGATCCCGCCGGACTCTCTGCGGTGAAGTGCGCATGTGGCCGCGCGTGCGAGGGAAAACCCCTAGGGTTTTGGGGTTAGGCTGGGACGTGTTCGGGGGAATGCCCCAGTGGAGCGGCAGCGCGGAAAGAGGGGTCGCCGGCGGTGAGGGTGTCCGGCCAGACCAGCAAGCGACAGAGAGAGGTCAAGTCGCACCTAGGGCTCATCCTCGTGCAAAAAGGAGGCAGCTTTAGCCGGGGAGGCGCGTCGGCGGCGAAACAGGGGAATGGCGGCGACGCGGTCGTGCGGGTGCCGTGCGGCGATCACCGGCGACGGCGTGCGGGAGTGCCAAAAGCCCAGATGTGTGCGTGCGTGCACCAAGGGAGCGTAAAGGAACAAAAACCGGGGCCTTTCGCCCCCTCGACAGAGAGAACAGCGCCAGCGCAGCCATGGCGGAGCCCCTGGCCGGCGTGGCGACGGCGAGCTGGTGCTTCCCGCCGCGGAGTAGCGTCGCGTGTGGGCGCGCGGTGCTCAGGACGGCGAGGCGGTTACTACGGTGAGCAAAAGCAGACGGGAAGATCCCCGGTACGTGTGTGCGCCGATGTGCAGGCCGACGGCGAGGTGCGCCGGTGCACGGCGGGGCAGTGAGGCGCGTCGGCGGAGAGCGGCTGTGAAACAAGGGAAAAGCGGAGTCTGGCGCGCGCGTGACGATGGCGGCGGCATGTGCAAACGACAGGCACGGCTCGAAGGCCGGCTCCACAACGGCGGCGTGCGCGGCGGCGGCGGCGCAGGCATGGCGTGCTCGATTTCCCCCTCGGCACGAAGGCTGGGCCACAACAGAGGAGGAAGGGAGAAGTTCTCACTTGTGACCACGGGTCGAAGCGCAGGCGTTGGGGAAGAAGGACGGAGCTGGGTCGTCAGCGGTGAGGAAGAAGGGCGGCGCCGAGCAGAGGAAGAAGAGGATGCAGACGGCGTCGGGGTCCCTGGCTTCCCGGCGTTCCTGGAGTCCCACGAGCGGTCCTCCGGCTTCGCGGCGGCTCCGGCGTGCTCGCGGACGGCCTCCGGGCTCCCTTCTCCTCTCCCCCTTCTCCTTCTCCTCCGGCGAGCAGTGGCGGGTGGCAATAGGGAATAATCCCCGGCGGCTAGGGTTGGGAGTTCCTGGGGTCACGGCGGCGGCCTTCTTATAGGGCAAGGCGCGGAGCGGGGGTAAGTGGACGGCGGGATTCAAAAGAGGAGGCGTGGACGGCATCGCGACGGTGGCCATGGCGGAGCCCCGGCGCTTTAGCGCTTTGGCGCGGCCGTCGTCAGCGAAAGGAGAAAGACGACGACGACGTCAGCGTGACGCGCGAGCCGGGCCCGCCTGGCGGTGACGTCGCGCGGTAGGTGGGAGACGGGCCGCGTTGGGCCGTGTAGCTGCTGGGCTGCGGAGAAGTGCAGGGGTGCGTGTTGATTCAGGAAAAAGAAAAGGAGGGCCTACGACGGAGTTTGCGGTAGAACTCGAGGCCCAGCAGGGTTAAACCCTTTTCCCTTTTCTTTTACTATTTCACCCTTTTCTAATTTTGATTCAAATTTGAATATGAATTCAAATTTGAATCCCACATAATTAAATCCCAAATAAATCCAAATAAACTCTAAGTTTCTCACACTATCATTTTATATTTCCTAGAAATTTTATTTAGCTCAAAAATGAATCTAGGAATTTTAGGAGAGAAATAAGAAGACATCCTTAATTAATTTATCAAGCACTCAAATAATTCACCGAAAATTTTAAATCCTCATTTTTATAATAAACATTCCGTAATAAAATTGCGGGATGTTACAGATGCCGCTGTCCCAGGCTGAGCTGAGACAACAGAGAGGGCCGGCCATGGCCGCGCAGCCAGACAGGACTGGGTGTTGTCTATTACGGGCCAGTTTACTTCACCAAATTTTCACCAACAACCCGTCACATCAATCTTCTTTCCACTAATTTGGAGTATTAAATGTAGATTAATGACAAAACCCATTCCACGACCCCTACCCTAATTTTCGAGACGAATCTAACGAGCCTAATTATGTCATGATTAGACAACGTCGTGCTACAGTAACCAATCTCTAATGACGGATTAATTAGACTTAATGGATTCGTCTCGCAATTTCCGATCCATTCGTGTAATTATTTTTGTAAATAATCTACGTTTAATACTCCTAATAGACCTTGAAAGGGGACCCAAAATTTTCAGTTCGCCAACTAAACGGGCCCAACCTTGTTTAGATGGCTAAAAAGTAGCAAAAGTAACTGTTCCAACTCCTGTAGCACTCATGTAGCACGTTTCGTTTGTTTGTGGTAAATATTATCCTACCATGGGGTAATTAGGCTCAAAAGATTCCTCTCGTGATGTACAACAGAACTGTGTGATTAGTAATTTTTTTTACCTACATTTACTACTCCGAACATATATCTTTTGGTGTATTTAATGTGATGTGATGGAGAGAGAGTTAAAGAAGTAGCAAATTTTTGGTAAAAAATTTGTCAACTAAACCAGCCCCACGGAGAGATGTGACATGGTCAATTGGTCAATCGTCACTCGTCAGGTAAGAGGTCAACGTATGCATCGGTTGACCGATCACAGCTAGGCACCGTTTAGTTCCCTAAAATACCAAAAAAATTTTGCATCGCAGACCGTATCACCTCTCATAAAACACGCTTTTCAATGCAAATTTTTCACCATTTTTCCTAAAATTTCACCGAACTAATGGTGCCTAAGCCAGTTTTATGCTTTTTTATGTGCACTGAACATGTTGATTGACTTGAAACAAAATTTTACTGATTCTAACACAACAATTCGAAGTCACTGTTAATTAAACATTTTATGTAAAATTGTTGAAATACTATATTTAAAGTGTTGATACCTTACAGTGAAATTGTTGAACTAGTTCAGTCAAAGTAATGGTTTTCTAAATAAAGAAATTTATATTAATATTAAGATCTCACTCGGTTGCATTTATCATTATATTCTTTGATTATCAGTAGTACTATCGGTATTAATACTGATATTTTGTCTATGGAATTCGTATGAGCACATGAATGACTCTAACGAGTAGATACAAGTAGATACGTATTTAGAAACTATATTTTGTGTTAGTTTAATAAATATATTATTGTGTTAGTCTAATCATGACATAATTAAGCTCGTTAGATTTGTCGAAGATTAAGGTATGAGTTATGAAATGAGTTTTGTCATTAATTCACATTTAATACTTCTGCTTAATGTCCGAAGATTGATGTGACAGGTAGTTGGTGAAAATTTTGGGAACTAAACAATATTGGGTTAGGAGTGTGTGAATTTTTTTCTTTTCTTCCCATTGCAACGGCATATTTGCTAGTCCAATACCAAACAAAAGTCAACAAGAAACAGTTCCAACAAGTTACCCAGCTCTGAATTCGTTCCACAAGCAGGCAACACAAGCAGAGTCTTAACCTCGTTTAGTTGGCGAAGTGAAAATTTTGGGTGTTCTTTCAAAGTTTATTAGGAGTATTGAACGTAGACTAGTTACAAAAATAATTACACGAATTGACTGGAATTTGTGAGATGAATCCAGTAAGTCTAATTAACCCGTCATTAGATATTAGTTACTGTAGCATAATGTTATCTAATCATAACATAATTAGGCTCGTTAGATTTGTCTTGAAAATTAAGGTACGAGTTGTGAGATTGATTTTGTCATTAATCCATATTTAATACTTATAATTAGTGTTCGGAGATTGATTAGACGGATAGTTGGTGAAACTTTCGGAGAAGTCAATATTTTACACGCATGAACGAAATCCAACAAGAAACAGTTGCAACAAGTTATCCAGCTCTGAATTTGTTGCACAAGCAATCAACATAAAGCAGAGTCTTTGCACAATAACTCAATCTTTTACACGCATGAACGAAATGTTGACCAAGCAATATGCTTGGCATCCAAATCCAACACAAATTGGTCAGCCGCAAAAAACACTGCCCCTCCTATGTTCGCGCGCTTGTGGCCTGCGCCACGCACCGGTGCAGCACCATCGTCTCAACGGTGAGCCCGGGTCCGAACGCCACCATGACCCCCCACTCCGGCACCCCATCTTCTTCCCCCTTCTCCATCCGGCGCCGCAGCTCGTCGAGCACGAAGATCACCGTGACGCCTTGCATGTTACCGTACTCACTCAGGACACGTCTGCTGGCCGCCATCTTCTCGGGCTCGAGCTGGAGCACGTCCTCGACCTGGTCCAGGATCGCCGACGAGCCCGGGTGCACATCCCAGAACAGGTCGTTCCACCCTGCGCCAATGCCGAGCGGCTGGAACGCGTCCAGGAGGCAGCGCTCGATGTTGTCGCCGATGAGCACGGGGACCTGCCTGGTGGATATGTTGCCGCCGCATCCGCCTTTCGTGAGGTGCATGGTGATGGCGTCCTCGGACTCCGATATGATGTTCTGCGCGGCGGACACGATCTCGAACAGCGGGCGTTCGCCGGATTTCATCACGGGGTCGGCGCCGACGACGACGGCCCCCGCGCCGTCGCCGAACAGGCCCTGCTTGACGAGCGTCTGGAAGTGCCCCTCCACGGGCCTGGTGAAGACCAGGACGGTGAGCTCGGCGCAGACGACGAGCACACGCGCGCCGCGGTTGTTCTCGGCGAGGTCCTTGGCGACACGCAGCGCGGCGGCGCCGGCGAAGCAGCCGTTGAGGTAGAGCATGGTGCGGCGAACCGAGGGGCGGAGGCCCAGGAGCGGGACGAGCTGGAAGCTACGTTGCACAGATACTTGGATACGGATACGGATACGCGATACATCGATACTCCAATACACTATTTTTTTAAAATACAGATACAGGGATACGCGAATATATATATTATATTTATATTTAATAGAAATATAAATAAATGCACAATTCAAAAAAGCTACTTAAAAAGTTATTAGAGTACATGATTCTTTGTTATTTTGTATTTCATCATGTCTTCTGTTATTCACCCTCACCTAGTGTCTCTTACTCTCGGTTTGAACATGGAAGCAAACTAAAATAACAACGACGTGGGGATGCGTGTTGAGAGGGTCCTACGTGCATAGACAGCGTATTTATACACAGAATGAGGGGTTAGGGTTTTTAAGTGTCGGGGTAGAATCGGGAAGGTGTCAACAAATTATCAGAATTATTTTATTTTTTAAAATTATTTAAAAATGTTCGACAAGTATCGAGTGATTATCAGTATCCTGGCAGTATCCGATGAGTATCCAGCATCCGATACGAGGGCTTTCACAAGTATCCGCGCATCATAGGCTGGAAGTCGACGCCCGGGATGTGCGCGCCGGAGTTGGTGGTGACGACGAGGTGCGTGATGTCGGCGGCTGGGCGGCCCCACTCGGCGATGGCCTTCCTGCAGGCCTCCGCGGCGAGCTCAGGCACCGCGGTCTTGACGATGTCGAGACGCTCGTCGAGGGACGGCGATCGGACGAGGTCGAGGAACTCCGGGTGCGCGCTCAGGAGCTCCTCGGTGTGGTGCAGGTAGCGCCTCTGCACGCCCAGCTTCTGGCCTGAGGGGGGACACACGGGGAAAAACACGTTGGCAACATCGTTCATTTGTACGTGAGACTTGCATGGCAGTTGTGCTTGTGTGCGTGCGGCCTTTTAGGTTCAGTATGGTGCTTACAAACTCTCTTGAACTTCTCCTTGAGGGCAGTGAGGTGCTCGCTGTTGGTGGCACGGAAGTAGAAGTCGGGGAAGTCGTCCTGGAGCACGCAGTTGGCCGGGTTGGCGGTGCCGATGGCGAGCACGGCTGCGGGGCCGTCGGCGCGCCGCGCGCGGCAGATCTCGCGGACGTTGGCGGGCGGAGCGCTCCCCATGGTTGTTGCTATGCTACTCCTGCTTGTCCTTGCTACTGCTACCAGCAGTCACAGAGGAGCTATTCGTCGGTGTTGCCGTCGCAGGTGGATCGCTGAAAGGCACGGGCGTCGTCGATCGTTTATGTAGCAGCAGAGATATGCAAGAGCACGGTCAGTGTAGAAGCGTATGCATTTGCAGGTGGATTCCCAGGACCGCGTCCATGTTGCGGGTGCGGCGCCGGCGGCGAAGGGATGCGACGCGGTCAGTGTACATTTCCTGGCATCCTGCGGTCAGTAGGTCACCGCTTTGCAGCGGATTGTAGAAGCGTATGAGTTTGCAGCCCAAAGCATGTAGCAAAGTTTTCAAAGGATCAAACTTATCGGTTTCTTATATTCTCTGCGTATATTGTAGAAATACCTATCATTGTTTTTATATCTCTATCTATCTATCTATCTATCTATCAGTAGGTCACCGCTTTGCAGCGGACTGTAGAAGCGTATGCGTTTGCAGCTGAAAGTATGTGGCAAAGTTTTGAAAGGATCAAATTTATTGGTTTCTTATATGCTCTGCGTATATTGTAGAAATACTTGTCATTTTTTTGTGTGTTTTGACATCTAGGAGGAGGTCGTCGTATTTTGACACGGCTGGTTGGACCGTTGGAGAAGAGAGAGGATATACACAAGCAGAGCGGCAAGCGGCGACACGTGGCAAGCGGGGCGAACACGCAGGCGCGACGTGCACACGAGCAGGGCGCTGAGCGACGACATGTGGCGAGCGGGTGACGCACAGGCGCGGCGTGTGCACGAGCAGGGCGATGAGCGGCACGCACATGGGTTGGGTAGGGCGTGCATCGAGCGACGGCGCGCAAGAGCAGAAGGAGCGCTCGAATCAGGCAACCCACGGGAGCTACGTCCGCCCCTTCCCCATCTCCAGAAAATCGAATCGATTCCGCTAGGTGAAAATTGCCTCTGTCCTCTTTAGTGATTATTGTTCTCAACACATGGTTATCCACACAGCAAGCAGAAAATTCTCCTCTCGATTGCTCTCTTCATCTTAGTAGTTGTGCGCAGTGGCGAAGTCAGGAACAGCACCCAGGGGGGCTGCCGCTGCTTCTTCCTCCTCCAGCCTCTTCTCTCTCTTCTTCCTCTTCCAATTTTTAGGGGGGGGGGGGGGGTTGGAGGGGCTCCAATGGAAGCAGCCGGCGGTAGGAGGGGCTCCAGCCCCTCCCGACCCACCGCTGCCTCCGCCACTGGTTGTGCGTGTGATTTGTTAGGAAAAATATGATAACTGCATAGTGTATACCAGGATTACTAAGATACTATGATTATGCGTGGAACAGTTTAATTAGCTCATGAATCTTATGGATTGGCAAACTACTCAAGCTTGCCGATAATTTTACCGTAATGTTTCTTAGCTCCATAATAAATGATTGGTGCATACGATATTGTGGATTGGGATACAATTATTTAACTAGTTGCAGTAGCCTACTGTTTTGCTTGCAAATAATCACTATCTTAACTAAGTATTGAAAGTGCATCTAGGTCTCTAAGTGGATTTTGGTGAATTGTATGACAAAACGATTAAAGACTAACTTGTTTGCTTAAGATTGTAAGCAGGATGCAATTGTTGTATTCATAATGAAATGTTATTTTATATAAATGAATGAATGCCATATGGCTCACATCCAAAAAAGCAAGCAAACGTGTGATCCTATGACGCAAGTATTGATCAATGACAAGCTAAAAGGTGAAGAAAATATATTGAGATATATTTCAAGATTGATTACAATGTTCTCAATACATGTGATAGCTCAGTTGACAACAAGAGGGATCATACAAAAGGAAAATGGTAATTTTCGCTAGAGGATTTTGCAAGGCTACATATGGGTATTATAAAAGGACATGAGAATATTTCCAAGATGATGGTCCTATAATTAGAAGCTTACAAATCATGGATATTCTTTGTTAATCAAGAACAAGCATTTGAGTAGTGGTCAAATGGGAATTCAATGATGATGAACCAAAGCTAAACTCAATGTGGCTAGGGTAAGTGATGAAGAGACCAACCGAGATGACTAGAGCGAGGTGCTAAGCAAGATTTGGTCTAGCATGTGGCTACCATGGGTGATTTGCTAAGGTAAAGTAGCTAGTATGTGTGGGGTTTCGAAGAATCATATCCAAAGCCTTACTAACAGAAGCAATGTAATGCATCTATTAGTTGTGATTGATAAAATGGAGTGCCTTAAGGATTCAAGAATACATTCCTATGTTTGATGGAAGAATATTAAGTCACTAAGCTCAAGTATGGACGTGCTCAAGATGATAGAAATGTTGAAGCCCTCAAGTGGTTATTGTTCAAGTATGGCACAATTGAAAATATACAAGCTCAATAGGTTGATATGGTATTTACTTTTATTCTTTAGTATAGGAATGTCGTACTATCAAGAGAGATGCAATATTAGCATAATGACAACATCAAAAGTGTTCTTAGAAAACCTATGTGAGAAATAGCCTTGAGGCCACCTGTTACCAAACTAAGCCTGAGGCTACTATTGACGGCTATTAAGTACCACTTTTATGCCGTCAACTCCTATGTAAAATACATTAAAAGTGATCATCAACACTAGAATAGGGGTTTATACTAACAAATTCCACAAGTGTAGGTGTTTCTATCTTTTTGTTGCAGGATGCACCAAAATGCGCATGAAATAATAGTTGAGAGCGAGTGAACCAATGGAATGAATATGGCATCATCATGAACAATCTCAAATGCCAAATTGGATTGCACTATTTCGACGGGCTCGTCGAAGCGATCGAAATGGATATATCACTTGTATACTTCAGAGCTCGGATGAAAGAGATATGCACAAGACAAAACATCAGGTGGGCCCGGTGGGACCCACACTAGACCACGTGGTGACCGCTACCACACAAGACGTCATATGTTCATAACACATCATCAATCCAAGGAAACACACCTTCAACCAATCAGGAGCCAGAACGCGTATTCAAGGGTCCACATCCTCACAAAAACAAGCTAAAAACACTGCCTTCATACCCATACACACCTTGGGACCCACCTGGCAGTCACCTGGATGAAAGGTGGTGCAAACTGGCCAGCTCGGGGTTCGGCTGAACCCCAGTTCGTCCGAAGCTTCTATGGCACAGATCTTCGGCTTCTTGCATGTGTCGTCTCCCCATTGGATCCTAGAGGCATTCCTCGGGTGCATTCAGTGGTTCTCCATGACCCCCTAGGCCTATAAATAGAAGAGGGGATCCCTCTCTTTAGAACCATTCCATTCCACTCCTCCTCACTCAAACACTTTTCCTCTCTCTCTCTCTCATTGGTTCTTTTATGGATAAAATGAGTTGAGAGTAGTGCTAGGTAGAGAGTTGTGAAGGTGAGAGGATGTTGTTGTTCTTCGTTCAGAACAAAGTGCGTATTTATGTATTTCTTGTTTAGAGGTAGACCACGGAAGTGACAGCCGTTGGACCCTTCGTATTCCTCCGCGTTCGGATACGTCGTAGAGCCAAATACCGGAACTAACTGTTAGAGCCAGACGGGGTCGGTGCTCGAAGCAAGATTTCCTTTACCGTGTGATTGGTACAACTTTAGAATTTCATACCTTCAGGAATCCCTTCATCGTCTCTCTGCCATAGCTATGGTTTGGTATCCTTGGACCGTTCATCGAGAATAGAAAGTAGTGCACATTGTTCCTTAGATTTGATACCCTTTGGAATACTCCTTAGGTGAAGTACTACAACGATATATTGATGCGCTTGCGGATTCGTTTGTACTCATAGGTGTACCCAGGTGGATCTGACGCTCACACTGACAAGGCGCCGTTAGTGGTGATGTTAAGAAATACCAACAAGCATTTCTGGCGTTGTTGCCGGGGAACAGTTGTTGTATCTATCTTTGAATCTAATGGTCCTCGTATCTACCTTTTTCATTTTGTTTACTTCTACCGTTACCCCCGCTACCCATCGAGATACCTTCATGTCAAAGCTTCTCAACCTCAAGGGGTGACTTCAAAGAGCCATCATCATCTTCTTCTTCATCTAGCTGTGAACTTCCCCCTGGCTTTATTGCCTTGGTTCAGGATCGACCATTCTTTGGAGAAATCAATGAAGACTCCTACCTCCATTATTTGGAGGAATTGGAGGAACTGTGTTCACATCTGGTTATCCCAGGCATGACACAGGAAACCGTGAGGTGGAAGTTGTTTCCCTTCTCCCTCATAGAGAGGCGGAGAAATGGTACACCCACACTGTAGAAAGTGTGAACGGTGATTGGGGAGAACTCCGAGATAACTTTTGCTACTCGTTCTCTCTCATGGAAAGGATGGCGCAATGGTACACTCATGTAGCTTCTCTTCCAACAAATATCCTCAATTTCGAGAAATTAGAGGAGGAGTCCATAGGAGTAGCTTGGGCTAGGTTCCTACAACTTTTGGTGCCAACTCCTAGTCCGTCTTTACCCATCAATGTGTCTTTGTACATCTTTTGCATGGGTTTAGACATGGATGTTGCCCTTGATCTAGATATTGTTGCTAGAGGTTTGTTTGTGGAGAAGACTCCAATGGAAGGAAAAGAGATCCTAGATTCCCTCTTAGAAAACTCTTCTTTCCCTACCGATCACAACGAACCCATCCAGGAATCTGAGTCGAGCCATGAGAGTCCCTTAACAGCCTAGTCTGAGAGTCCATCTTCCATATTCCAAGGCTTGTTTGTTGAACCCTCTCTCGAACCACGAACACCAATGGAAGAAGAAATTCAACCTTCGGTGTTCACTTCCAAATTCGAGGATTATCCATATAGAAACCTTTTAGACACCTCGAATTTCTTGATGCCCAATTAGGAGAGGATCCCTATTCTGTCCACACTGATCATTCTAGAAATCTTTCGACAGAACCTTCCCCTAGGCCCACGGTACCTCCTACACCTCATGATCCTCCTGAAGGTGCTTATCTTGAGGAGACCATGAGGGAGGAATGGTCGGAGTGAGTGACACAATTTTCTGAAGCAAATTGGAATAGTTCACATTCTCTGGTTGTTCCGTGTTCTGTTAGAGGAATCACCGTAGATGCCCTTTGTAACCCCATCATGGAGGTTAACATCATGCCATGGCATTTAGCGGAAACTCTTTTGGGCAATGTTCCGCTAGGACCATCTGACACACTCCTCAAGAGTTCTCCCTCGGGACATGTTCTTGAATGTCGGGGGACCGCAAGTGCGGTGCCGCTCATCATAGTCAAGATCGAGACTAGCTTGGACTTTCACATCTTCGATATCCTCGATCTTGATCTTCTCCTAGGATCCCCATTAGAGAAACTCTTCGACACATCCTTAGAGAGCCTAGATGATAATCTTAGGGAAGTCGCTTCCGCCACCACTTCTCCTTGTCTAGGATATTCTATGGCAAAGTTTCTTCCCAAGCAAAACCTGCTCGAGAAGACGACACATATATCTCCATTCGTGTCATATGAGCCTCTACTCATTGAGATTGCAGAATCCTTTACCTCTCATGAGTATGACTTGGAAGACCTTCTTCACCGTCGTAAAGACGAACGATCGTCATCACTCTCGACCGAGTTTGATCCTCTTCCTGTTGGCACGTATCATGTTGCTTTAGACCCTGATCGAGAGTCAACATCGAGTTTCCATGATGGATCTCTTGAGATGGAGAATTCATGGGCCATGGAATCTTGTGAGGCACCAACTCTAGAATTCATAGGAAAGGATTCCATCTTTGAGCATGGTAAATTCACTCTTGATACACCACATGAACCATGCTTGCATCATGCCTCTCCAGAGTCGGCCATGCTTAGTGCACCGAGCACACACGAGGGCTACAACCACCTTCTGGTCCTCTTTTGCAAGAAGTTTAAAAGGTTGATTGTAGATGCATATGTTTACCATAAGCATTGCAGATTTTGTGTATGCACTGTGGCACTAACCTTATAGATGAAGCTTCACTGATACATCAACGATGGGTGGTGAGACGGGAATGACACCACCAATGATGGCTGCAAGATGAAGTTCCCATGGTCGAGCTTATGAACTTAACCAAAGCACTACCAGGAGATAACCTGGATTAACATAGGTTTATTTCCCTTTCGAATAAAAAGTAAGAGCATGTTTTTAGGATAAGTTGTCCCTCAGGTATTTCTAGTCACTAACCTTTTAGGTGGAGATTGTCAGTGTTTTGGCCACTGAGCCTACCAAGGGGGTACCCGAGGTAGTAGATTGTGCGGTGGAGGATCGCGAGACCTGGAACTCGAAGGTATGCGCGAGGACACGGGACACAGATTTATACAGGTTCAGGTCGCCGGAGTAGCGGACCCTACGTCCTGTTTGGAGTATCATGTATGGCGCCCTGCGCTTGGGTGTTCCCCGGAGGGGTTGGGGGATTCACCTTGAGGTGTTGGCCTGTCCTCCTAGGTACCCGGCCCTCCTTTATATAGTCCAAGGGGCGGGTTCCTAGTCGGTTACAAGATAGGAGTCCTAGTAGGATTACATGGTACGAGTCCTAGTAGGATTACAAGGATTTATGGTATGAGTTCGTATTCTTCCTTGTATGGGTACCCAGGGGTATATGGTCGACAAGCCCCCGAGCACTTTCTAGTCTTGAGCAGCAAGTTCGAGTAGTCTTGAAGCTTCGTCGAGTAGTTTCTGATCGTCTCGAGTACTGCTAGCCGAAGTCTTCAATAGTACTTGAATTTCCGAAAGAGTGGAATGTGCTCTAGTTCATCTATGAGTACTTTTGAATCATCCCCAAGTAGTTCCCAGGCGTCCCCGAGTTCTAACCCAGGAAGTCTCCAAAAAATACCCATCTTGTCTTGAAGTCTTGATCTATATGGAGGTGCGATTTGCAAAAATCGCACTCCATATGGAGTGTAGCCCCCGAGCCTGAGTTTGAATCGAAGAATCAAGCTGAGGGTCAATCTTGAATCCGCATCTTCCGTCTTTGAAAAAAGAGGTTGATGGTTGTAGCATAGTAGCCCCCGAGCCTTGAAGTGATTAGATGATCAATCCAAGGGTCTTCAGTTCGCAAAAAGCCATCATCCAAGTACTCTTGTAGCGTCCAGCCCCCGAGATTATGAGGCAAGTGAGCTATATGAGCCACGTCGAGTAGTAATTGGAGTTGAGCTCCCGAGCTGAAGAACGAACGGAGCATGCTGAAGTTGTCTCTGAGTAGTAATTTGGCATGAAGCCGTTGTACTTGAGAAGTAGCATAGACTACTCGAGTCATCTTCGAGTGGTAATGTTGCCGTCAGAGCGGACTTTAGATGCGACCGTAGTCGACTTTATGCCGTCAGAGCGGACTTTAGATGCGACCGAAGTCGACTTTTAGATTGCCGCACGGAGCGGACTTTAGAATGCGACTAGAGTAGTCGACTTTGTGATGCGACTAGAGCAGTCGACTTAGAGATGCGACTTGAGTAAGTCGACTTTATGCTGCGCGGAGCAGACTTTAGAATGCGACTTGAGTAAGTCGACTTTATGCCGCGCGGAGCGGACTTTGAAATGCGACCGAAGTCGACTTTGTGCTGCGCGGAGCAGACTTTAGAATGCGACTTGAGTAAGTCGACTTTGTGCCGCACAGAGCGGACTTTGAATGCGACTTGAGTAAGTCGACTTTGAGTACTTCAAGCCAAGAAAGAAACCCGAAACACAAAGTTGAAAAGCCAAAGAACACGTTCCGGAAGGCAAAAAAAAGCGAATTAAAAAACAAAAAAATGAAAAGTTTTGCCTCCGGAGACGTCTGGAAAAAATACATTGCCTCGAGTACAATGTATGGATACACTATTGAGTAATAGTGCCTTAAGTACCTCTGAGGCTATGAGCCTAGTGAGAGAGTACTCGAAAGGAACTTATTCACAACGAGTTGAACACCTTAGCTGTGGCAGCGTAAAAGAAGGCTTTGTTGTGAATAAGCAAAGGACAGTAACAAGTCAATATGCAAGATAACAACTTATTACTGAACACGTTGTACAGAGTTTACAATATCTTAAGTACCTCTGAAGCTATGAGCCTAGTGAGAGAGTACTCGCAAGGATATTCCGAAGAACGAGTAAGACCGTAGGGGACAGTGTGGTGAACTCATCCTTGCTGTAGCAGCAACTTGTATGAGAGTTCCACTGAGACCCTACCAGGAAGGGTGTTACTCTAGGCCGAAGCCTCTTATTAGAAATAGAGACATGGACAGCATGTGCCACTTATTGCTCTATACGACACGGAGTCGTCTGGAGAGAGTTGTCATGACTCCCTACGAGGTCGCAGAATGAGACTGCCTGGAGAGGATTATCATGATCCCCTACGAGTGATCGCAGCTGAAGCCACGAGAAGATACAGCCGAAACTGTCTGGAGAGGGTTGTTGAGACCCCCTACGAGTAGTGACAACCGTAGCTGCCTAGAGAGTTGTAGCTCAGACCCGAGATCTGCTTACAGCTGGGTAGTCGCCTGGATCAGAAAACCGTTTACAGCTAGGTAGTCGCCTGGACCTGAGAATCACTTACAGCCTGGGATCGACATAGAAGCAGGAACCCGGAGTAAGGATCGGATGGTAACAGGGAGACCTAGAGTATGGATCGGCACGATAACAGGGAGACCCAGGGTAAGTTGGGCAGGGCGAGAGTACTTAGGGCCATACGTTTCAGACCCATGGTACGAAGAGTGAAGACCTCGTGCAGCTAGGTACCATCGTTGCCAGGACGCGAGGGCCACTTACAGCTAGGTTCCATCGAAGCTTACACACGCAGTATGCCACCGGAGCGGGCGAAGGTGCGACCAAAGTTGGCTTTAGATTGCCACGCGGAGTGGACTTTAAGAATGCGACTTGAGTAAGTCGACTTTGTGCCGCGCGGAGCGGACTTTGAGGTTGCGACTGAAGAAGTCGACTTTATGCCATTTAGAATGGACTTTGTAAATGCGACTTGAGTAAGTCGACTTTGAGATGCGACTTGGGTAAGTCGACTTTAGATTGCCGCGCGGAGCGGACTTTAGAAGTTGCCTCCTTGGGAAAGCCCCCGAGTTGATGGAGTGAGCTCGTGGTGACTTGTTGATATGTCCCAAGAGTAGTCGGCATAGTGTAGCTCTTGTGGAAAAATCTGTTGAGAAGCGTACACCAATAAGTAATCCTTGGCGTGTTGTCCTGCATGCGCAAAACAAGCCAAAGAAGAAGAAAAAAGTAATCATTTAAAATAAATGACTTACTGATACCGCAGGAGCGGTCTGGAGACGCGACCGAAGTCGGCTTGTACCGCCGGAGCGGGTTTTGAATGAAGTCATGGACGAGTGTTGACGAAGTCGACTAGTCGGAGGCGGGTCCGACTAGTTTGTGGGGGGCGTAGAAGCCGTTCTCGACTAGTTTTCTAGTAGAAACTAGCCGAGAAGAGTAGCCGAAGTAGTCCACGATGAGTTGGTGTGACCACAAGACGATGTCGAGGCGGTGCACGGCGTAATTGAAGTAGAGCCGGTGCAACCAAACGATGATTAGTTGAGCCGCAAGACGGAGTGACCGGGCGCACAGTGAGAGCCAGTGCGACCGACCAACGAGAAGTCGAGTGGCGAGGCGACGCGTCCGGATGCACAGCATAGGCGTAGTAGAGCCGGTGCAACCGGATGACGAGTAGTCGTTGCCGAGTGTTGATGTAGTTGTACTCGCGTACATCTTCCCGTGTGCAGCAAGCAAAGAACTTGGAGGCTTCCTGGTAGTTTTCAATGTGCGCGTAGCACATCAACATCCAATTTTGCTTTGCACGTGGGACTTCCAGTTTCCGTTACTGAAAAATCAACAAGTTGGATTTGGAGCTGATTTGACCGACGCGTGAGGAGCTTTGACTCGCAGGCGACGTTGGTACGGTCGTTGAGTTTGAGGCGGAAAAAATTGAAGTTAGTTTCCAACTCGATCTTTGGCGCTTTTGCTCTGGAAACCAATTGGCCGAATTCTCCTCGCATGCAGACATGCACCGAGATGAAAACTGTCTTGTCGGACTTGAGTATGCTTCCGAGTTGAACTCGTGACGTCGCCTTGTCTTGATACGGACAGGGAGTGGAGAGGCCGCATGAATTGGCGTACGGACTCGACGAGTTCAACCTGGCAGCACTTTGTGTAGATTGATCATGATGTTGAGGTCCTTCGAATTCGCCCGATGATCTTGACAATCTCCCCTACCTGGCGCGCTAGCTGTCAGTGTTTTGGCCACTAAGCCTACCAAGGGGGTACCCGAGGTAGTAGATTGTGCGGTGGAGGATCGCGAGACCTAGAACTCAAAGGTATGCGCGAGGACACGGGACACAGATTTATATAGGTTCGGGCCGCCGGAGTAGCGGACCCTACGTCCTGTTTGGAGTATCATGTATGGCGCCCTGCGCTTGGGTGTTCCCCGGAGGGGTTGGGGGATTCACCTTGAGGTGTTGGCCTGTCCTCCTAGGTACCCGGCCCTCCTTTATATAGTCCAGGAGGCGGGTTCCTAGTCGGTTACAAGATAGGAGTCCTAGTAGGATTACATGGTACGAGTCCTAGTAGGATTACAAGGATTTATGGTATGAGTTCGTATTTCCTTGTATGGGTACCCAGGGGTATATGGTCGACAGAGATTGAAAAGAACGATGGATAGGTGATGCCTACGAACATGTGAGCTACATCACCTACAACACCTCAGCAAGTTTTGGTGAAGGAACATTTACAAAAGGAAGCTTGATCTCCACACACTTGAGTTTTGTTGCCTAGCAATGCAAACTTTAAGTATGGGGGAGGTATGTGAGCATCCTGAGTAAAGTTCCTCTCATGCCAAATCTTATCCTAATTTGGAGATGATGTTAGCTCCTGCATCTTGCCCAACTAGCTAGGTATGTCCTGCTTTTGACTTTAAACAAAGCCCTTCCAGGAGGTTGCCCGAGGTTCACCGTCTTTTGCTTATGTTTATGTCCCTTTTTGACAATAGTTTGATCATGCTTTCATGCTTCCTTTATCTTGTTTGTATGCTCTGGTTTAAGTGTTTATGTACACATGCATTCATAGGCTGTTTTAAATTAAGCATGGTTCTTCAGTTAAAATTGTCTTCTCCAGTCAAAACAAGACATGATGTCGAGTTTTGATTGATGAACCTTAGAGTTAATGCTTTCATAGATCTTAGTTGCATGTATGTGAACTAACCCCTGCAGGAAATCATCAATTCAAAATGGGTAAGTTGTTGAGCTATATTGAAATGGGAAGGTAAGTCAAGGTGTCAGATTCATGTTGCACAACATACAAAGGAAGTACGTATGACCCCTCAAAGGTCCAGGGTAAGTATATCCTCATTTGTTTATAAAGTGCAATCTTGGTCTAACTCTGTCATGGTGATAATAGAAAAAAAACCTCAAAAATATTTGATTTCGAATAAAGGCTCTATGGTACCTGAACAAGTAGAGTCCATCTTTTGTTTCCACTTTTGTCTGAAGAACAACACTAGTACAAGCACCAGTGTGAGGGAGTTCTCTCAAGCTCATCATTGACACATCCACTCGAGAACTCCCACAAGCGTTGCACAACATCGACTGCACTTTCATGATAAAGGGCAAGGTAAACTAGAGTGGGACAGCTGCCCCATGGGGTCAGCCGAATCACCACTAGTCCTCCTTGATCCTCATATTCTTCAGGAGCGATGGTATGTGCAACCTTTATCTCACTCTCCTTGATTCATGAGTTTGAATGAGTTCAAATCCTTATCCACTAAATCAAACTCAGAGAACTATGATCTGCTTGCTCAACATGTTTCCTGTGGTTGGCTTGCATATGTTTTATTCCTTGCCTATCATCTTGATGCTTGTGAACAAATATCATTAGGGAATCATGCTCATCTAAGTAGTTGGTGTTTGTGATATGGTTTGATGATATGATCTTCGCTCTAATGTTTGAGTACTTGGGAGATTTGTTTTGAAAATTCTAAAAGCCCTTTGTAAGGCTCATCTTTGATATGCTAAAGTCCTACCAAAGTCATATGATGAATTTAGTTGAAAAACCTTATATTCATATGTGCTTGTCTTTGCATTGAGCTTTGTCAAATTGTTGTGACCCTTGTGAGAATTCTTTTCATGCTTTTATGATCAAGATTCATGTGCACACCACCATATCCCCTTGCTACGCTTCTATACTAGAAGTTAGCATTGTATTATCCATTCCATGAAAATAAAGCTCCATATGTGGTGTGACCTCTCTCTCCAAAAAGCGTCCTTGAAAAAAAGACATGGGCTATGAAAAAAAAAGAGAAACAGATACACATGCTCAAAGCATGAGAAAAAAAAGAAAAGAAAGAAAGAAAGGATAGCCCATGTCCAAAATAAAGAAAGAAAGGAGAGAGATGAGATCATGTAAAAAGGAGTTCCAACAAATTAGATGGTAATAACTAGCACCCATTCCGGGCCTAGTGTCCACCTTACCATATCCATCATATCCATACATGTGCACATCTTGATCTGATTGTGTGATTTGATTTTCTCCTTGGATCCGGTCTTTGACTTTGCAATATATGTGATGCAAGTATGCTTTATCTTTTATTCTACCCTGAGCTCCACATATAGCCGTCATTAGAAGTAGGATGAATAAAGGCAATCCTAATGTCTTGGTGAGGACATATACACATTGAGCAATCTGAGAGAATCAAATGAGGAGCTAAGCAAAATTTGTTTTGAAAAAAATATTGCAAAATCCCAAGTTACTTGACACAACGAGCAGGAGTGATTTGATTCATAACTGTTCCATTCCTCAGCTACCCAAGATGTCATGATAAACACTCCACAGAGTTCACAAGTATAAGGTATGGTTTGGAATATCCCTTATGCTCGCTTCATACCTTTGGTTATCATGTCTCACCTTGATCTGTTCTCCTTCACTTGGGACGAGCAAAGGTCAAGTGTAGGGGTGTTGTTGATGGCTGTTAAGTACCACTTTTATGCCATCAACTCCTGTGTAAAATACATTAAAAGTGATCATCAACACTAGAATAGGGGTTTATACTAACAAATTCCACAAGTGTAGGTGTTTGTATCTTTTTGTTGTAGGATGCACCAAAATGCGCATGAAATCATATAGTTGAGAGCAAGTCAACCAATGGAATGAATATGACATCATCATGAATAATCTCAAATACCAAATTGGATTGCACCATTGCGACGGGCTCGTTGAGGCGATCGAAATGGATATATCACTTGTATACTTCGGAGCTCGAATGAAAGAGATATGCACAAGACAAGACATCATGTGGGCCCGATGGGACCCACACTAGGCCACGTGGCGACCTGCTGCCACACAAGACGCCATGTGTCAAGGAAACACACCTTCAACCAATCAGGAGCCAGTATGCGAATTCAAGGGCCCACACCCCCACAGATTCAAGTAAAAACACTGCCTCCATACCCATACACGCCTTGGGGCCTACCTGGCAGTCACCTGGACGAAAGGTGGTGCAAACGGGGCCTGCTCGGGGTTCGGCCAAACCCTAGTTCGACCGAAGCTTCCGTGGCATGGATCTTCGGCTGGTTGCACATGTCGTCTCCCCATTGGATCCTAGAGGCATTCCTGGGGTGCATTCGGTGGTTCTCCGTGACCCCCTTAGGCCTATAAATAGAAGAGGGGATCCCTCTCTTTAGAACCATTCCATTCCACTCCTCCTCACTCAAACACTTTTCCTCTCTCTCATTTGTTCTTTAATGGATCAAATGAGTTGAGAGTAGAGCTAGGTAGAGAGTTGTGAAGGTGAGATGATGCTATTGTTCTTCGTTTAGAACAAAGTGAGTATTTATGTATTTCCTATTTAGACTAAAGTGATATTCAGGCATAGGTGATATGTTCTTGTGTTCTTCATCTGTTCATCATTTAGATGCTCGTGTTCTTCGCGAACACGACCCTTTGATCCATTTGATTAGGTGCATAATAAGTTTGTATCCCGTTTGTGTGATTAATCATGTTTGATATGTCTAGAATGCATGAATGTGTTAGCATCCATTCTTCCTGTTGCATCTTGGTTCGATCATAAGTACGATCTGGTCCACTTCTTGTGGGTTCGTCGCTCTGTATTTATACAGAGTGTTATAGCAGGGCTACGGGCTAGCAGACGTAGTTAGACTATAGTAGTGATCAGTGGTGTAGTCGTGGTGTCTAGACTACGGGTTATCCTTCGTTAACCCCGTATCCCACGTTTAGATAGAGGTAGGCCGCAGTAGTGACAGGCGTTGGACCCTTCATATTCCTCTGTGTTCAGATACAACATAGAGCCAAATACCGGAACCAACTGTTAGAGTCAGACGGGGTCAGTGCCCGAAGCAAGATTCCCTTTACTGTGTGACTGGTACGACTTTAGAATTTCATACCTTCATGAAGCCCTTCATCGTCTCTCTGCCATAGCTGTGGTTTGGTATCCTTGGACCGTTCATCTAGAATAGAAGGTAGTGCACATCGTTCCGTGGATTTGATACCCTTTGGAATACTCCTTAGGTGAAGTGCTACAATGGTATATCCGTGCGCTTGCAGATTCGTTCGTACTCATAGGTGTTCCCAGGTGGATCTGACGCTCACACTGGCAAGACGTCGTTAGTGGTGACGTTAAGAAATACCAACAACTACACCCAAATAACTAAGCCAAATGACAATGCCAGTCCATAAGATTCATGAGCTAATTAAGTTGTTCCACGCACAATCTCATATATAGTATCTCAGTAATCCATGTATACACTATACAGTAATCATATTTTTCCTAACAAATCACGTGCACAACTACTAAGATGGAGAGAGCAATCGAGAGGGAAATTTCTGGCTGCTGTGTGGATAACCATGTGTTGGGAACAATAATCACTATGAGGACAGAGGCAATTTTCACCTGGCGGAATCGATTTCCTGGAGACGGAGAGGGGGCGGACGGAGCTCCTGCAGGTTGTCTGATCCGAGCGATCCTCCTGCTCTTGCGCGCCGCTGCTCGATGCACACCCTGCCTAGCCTGTGTGCGTACCGCTCATCGCCTTGCTCGTGCACGCGCCGCGCCTGTGCGTCCCCCGCTCGCCACGTGTCACCGCTGAGCACCTTGCTCGTGTGTGCGCCGCGCCTGCACGTTCACCGCTCGCCGCATCCCACTCGCCACGCTTAGCACCGAGATCTCATTACCCCCCCCCCCCCGGAAAATCAAGATGAATCAGACGAAATGCTGCAACTCTTAAAAAAATTGTTCCAAATCTAGTGGAATACCCCAGTAAAGAACGAATGGTTCACCTCTCGCCGTCCTCCATCACATCTCCACATTGGATCTGCACCTACCTTCAAGAGAAATCGACTGATTTATCGGATTTTAACTCCCTCGTTAGGAATCGCCAGGGGAGTAAGGGAGAGAAACACTACTAGGGAATGGACCTTTTGTCCTGGGGAGGATTTCACATTAGTACCGGTTTTTTTTTGCAACCGGTACTAATGTGCACATTAGTACCGGTCAGGAAGGAGGAAGACAGACGCGCTCACTGTGACCCTCATTAGTACCGGGTCGGGGCTATACCCGGTACTAATGTGGGAACATTAGTACCGGGCTGTGTCAAGACCCGGTACTAATGTGAGAGACACACATTAGTACCGGGCCCAGACACCGCCCGGTACTAATGTTCCCACGTTAGTACCGGGTCGAGTCGAAGCCCGGTACAAATGTCCCTGCCGCACCGCACGCGGACTTAGAAAATATCAGCCCCACCCCTGCGCCCCGTGACCCCTCTCTCCTCCTCTTTTTATTAATTTCCTTGCCTTATCCTCCTCCCTCCACCTTCCCTGCCACTCATTCTTCTCTATCTCTAGCTCGCATCTCACATCTCCTTCCCCTTCGGTCTGTGCAGGGCAACGGGGCGCAGCGGGACGCGGCCGGCCGGCCGGCGCAGGCGAACGCGGGCGGGCCGCGGCCGGAGCGGTGGAGGCCGGCGAGCGCGGCCAACCGGAGCGGGACGGGGCCGGCCGAAGCGGTGGAGGCCGGCGGGCGCAGGCGGAGGAGCGCGGTGACGGCTGGATGTGGATGTGAGTTCTTGTCTGTCGATTTGTGCTAGCTGTGAATCGGTGACTAGATTTGTGAATCTTGTGAACATTGTGATGTGATTGTAACTTGTGAATGATTTGGTTGAATCAAATGTAACTTGTGAATGATTTGTTGAATGCAATCGATGTTGTTGTGTGAATGATTGAAGAAGGATTTGTTGTGTGAATGATTGAAGAAAGGAAGAAAATAGAGTAAAAGAGAAGAACTGAAAAGAAAGAAAGGGAAAGAAAAAGAAAAAGAAAAAGGAAAAGGAAAAAGAGGGAGAGGGACGGCCGGGACATTAGTACCGGTGCCAAGCACACCCGGTACTAATGTGGACTTCACATTAGTACAGGCCGGCTAGTACCGGGTCCAAAACCGGTACTAATGAGAGTTTGGACCCGGTACTAATGCCTGTTTCGCTAGTAGTGAAACCCTAGAGAGAGAAATGAGGAACGATGAAGTCACCCTAGCAAGTGGCCCCGCGTCGAATAAACGAGACGCAGTTGTGAACGCGCGCTAGTGATCTGTGCCATAGGATCCTCGGCGAACAACGGATGCAGCCGGTTGTTCCCATCAAACAAATTAAGATGCTAATTAACATATATTGGACCATATTATAGTAACAAAAAGATGCTGGGTTAGAAAGTGAAAGATGCTGGGTAGTGCCGGCAGTAAAAAAAAGTCAGGAATATGGATTTTTCCTCAATCGCATTAGAGCAGTCCTTATGGACGATTTCTAGTTGCATATTTCAAGAGTACTTAATTTGTATAGAAACTATTCTTTCCAATCTTAATTTTCATAAGCAGGGTCATAACTTAAATGCCACATTAAAATGAGATAGCTCAATTGTGGCTATTAGTTCTATATACAACACACAATTTTACAACAATAGACCGTGGTGAAGAAAGGACAATCATACACTTCCCAGAAGACAAGATACAGTGAACCTGAAAAAAAAAACAGTTTAACAAGAACCAGTACGAAACCACGCCGTCCTCGACTCCTTGCCAGAACGACCTGCTGCTCCCTCTCTCTCGCCACGTTGCTTCCCCGGAACAGAAAGAACACTGGAAAAATCATCTTGCTTCCTATCCCAAATCCCACCTCTAAATTCAAGAATTAAGCTATGCATGTCACATCACCTCTTCCTCCATCCAGAGAACTTTCAGGCGTGTCTACCTTTATCTGGCTGGTCGCTTGGTCGCTATGGAGGGAACGGAACAGGCGTGTCCACGACAAGGAAGCTCTCGTGCTGGTAGCGCTTGTGCCGGCGATTCTAGATGAGGCTAGGTCTTGGGCGTGTGCGGGTTTTCTTCTGCTTGCTCGTCTGTTAGGTGTTCACCCGGTGAGGGCGGTGTAACCTCGTTTCAACGCTGGCTCTCTTTTCGTTTGCCTGTGTGCCTATCTGTAACCTAAACCAGAAAACTTTTTTCTCCTCTCTTAATGAAAAACGTGATTTGCACGTCTTAAAAAAAAAGAACTTTCAGTTCTGCTACGGAGCTCTCGTTGGCGTGTTGTATCGGAGGAGATCGAGGAAGGTCGCCCTCCAAGCCTGCTGCAGTTGTTTTCACCAGGGTTTACAAAACCGGCTCCGAGCGGTTTTTTCGACCGGAAAAAACCGGACCGGCATACCGGTCTAACCGAGCGGTATACTTTTCACGTCGCATCGTCATCGTCACCAGGGACGGTAACGCATATGGGAAGCACACAACCCGCGACCCTCGCCTCCGTCCCCGTGTCTGGCTGCCTGCCGCCGGCTTTGGCTTCAGCTTCGACCGCGGCTGCGGCTGCTGCGGCAGAGGGGCCTGTTGGAACTGCTACGTCGGCGCGGGCGACGCAGGCGAGCATGGTCGTGGCGGGCGAGTAGGGCGAATGCGGTCGCTGCGGCGCAGGTGAGCCGAGCGGGCGGGTCGCGGCGGCGCAGTGGATCCGGATGGACTCAACTTGTTTCTTCCCAACGGTGATTTGCTCGTGTCTATGTGCCTCGTTGGTAGCGTCGATTTCGTTTCGCCAGAAACAAACTTTTTCCGATTTGTGATCTCTCCGTAGTGTTTGGATAGGGTTGAAATTTTTTTCACCCCTATTAAATGCAGCGTTGATCACTAATTAAGAGTATTAAATAAAGTTAGTTTCAAAACTATCTTCACAACCCCGAGTAAAATCGCGAGACTGACCTTTACTATAGTATTATTGTAGCAAATCACTAATTAATTATGCTCATTAGATTCGTCGTGCAAAGTTACACTCATCTGTAAAAAGATTTTTGCAAATAAATTTCATTTAGTACTCCATGCATGAAAGATTCTCTAAGATGAAATTTTTTTCATCCCCTTCCAAACACAGCCTTCGTTAATTTACTTGCCACGTTGGATTTTGAGACCTCTTAAATGTGAATGGAAACGACCTCTTAAATGCCGTTGGGACTGCCTTTACATTTTTCTGCGCATGGGGTGTGACCATATTGTGGACATGAATCGGGTGCCATAGAGGACTAGGTAACGAATAGCTCGAGGAGGCAGGAGTGGCTGAAGAAGCGATTATGAAACTATATTTTAGTTTTCACAATAATCACACGATGGATTTATACAGATGAGATACATGCAATTTAACAAACCTTAATCAACATGACACGAGCACTAAGCCCTAGAATGTATAAGCACAAGTCTATCGGTACATTAGGGCACTCCTAACCCAGACTCTATTCATGGAGTCTATATCAGGGTGATGCCAATTAACCATCATGAGAGCTTACTACAGGCGATTCTTAGCCACAGTGATTCGACCTTCTGTAGCAAATGGGCCCATTTAGGTCATCTTCGTGGAACCGACGGTCTCTGGCGTCGGCGAGCAGCGTCGACGACGGTGCCCGCCGCGCGCCGTGCCCGTTGATGAACTCGACGACGCGGTCCATGAGCTCCACGGCAGCGGCGCACTCCGGCCGGTACAGGCGGAAGCTGTGGTCCTTGCCCTTGGACTCCACGAGCGTCACCTCGCGACTGGACCCGTCGTCGCCGCGGCGCAGCCATGCCACAAGTCCTTCCCGGCCATGGCGACGAGCGCGCGCCTGCACGGAAGCGAAGCGACCTGCCCGGCCGGAGGGTTAATGCGAGGGTCGTCGTTGCCGGCGGCACCGGCTGTCAGGAACGGCCAGAGGGTGTCCACGGACTCCGGCGAGAACACCGGCCCGTCGTGGCGGTCCGTTTCGAACGGCAGCCGCTCGGTGCCCCAGAAGAAGGGCTGCAGAAAGACCATGCCCTCGATGCTGATGCCGTCTTCACCGTCGGCGACGACGCGCGCCGCCACGCTGTGCGCGATGTTGGCGCCGGCGCTGTCACCGGCGATGAACGTGCGCGTGGGGTCGGCGTGGTAGGCGAGCCACTGGTCGGAGCGGGCGGCCGCCCACCGGAGCGCCACCCACGCGTCTTCGTAGGCCGCGGGGATGGGATGCTCCGGCGCCAGCCTGTACTCGACGGAGACGACGAGCGCTCCTGCGCGCGCCGAGAGGGAGACGGCGTAGCGGTGGTACGGGTCAGAGAAGGCGCTCCCGGTGCAGAAGGCGCCGCCGTGGAAGTAGACGCACTACTAGGAATTGACCCTTAGAGCACCAATTTTTTTTGCAACACCACGTATTTGGTTGCAATATTTGGTTTTATAGCAACTAACATATTAATGGGTTGCGATATCTAGATGTTATGGCAACCAAAAATGTGGGGTGCGTCTGTTGAAACAGTCGTTGCAACACGTCGGTGTTAATGCCACGGTGAAAATGGTGGTTGCCTTTATGGGTACCTATTGCCACAACTAATTGTGCATTGCGATAGTATCGATTTAGTGTTGTGATATATGTGTGTTTCTTGCCACGAATAATTATTTGGTTGCGAATAGGCATGCCTGTGGCCACGATGAAAGAACGTTGTCTACAACATAACCTTTGTTGCAATAGCTCATGTGGCTATTGCATCCAGCAAACAGTTTGTTGCATTTTATGTGTGTTTGTTGCCACGAACATTTAGTTGGTTGCGAATAGGCATGCATGTGGCCATGATGAAATAATGTTGTTTAAAGTTTAACCTTTGTTGCAATAGCTCATGTGGCTATTGCATCCAGCAAACAGTTCGTTGCATTTGATGTGCATTTGTTGCCACAAACATTTAGTTGGTTGCTATTTTGCCTACTTGTGGCCACGATGAAATAACATTGTCTAAAACTTAACCTGTGTTGCGATAGCTCATGTGCCTGTTGCATCAGAAAATAAATCGTTGCATCAATTAGCTTCTATTGCCACCAATGAATTATGTGAACTTTCATGTAATGTGTGAAAAGAAATATAGATCATCACGATCAATAATTAAAAACTTAGGAAAAAATAGAAATAAAAAAATTGAAGACACCTCTTGCCTCAACTAAACAACTCTTACCACTACACTACATACAAATTTGTGTTTTTCCTTTGCATTCAACACTTTTGTACTTGGTTTTGCCACCGGCCAACTGCGGCCGCGGTCGGCCGAGCCCTGGCCGGTCGTGCCATGCAGCGGCCCAGCCATGGCCAGCCACGCCACGGCCCCGGCCGACCGCAACCTCCCACGCCACGTAGCGGCCGCGCCACAGCCCCGGCCGGCTGTGCCCTGGCCGGCCGCAGCCTCCCCGGTCGGCTGCACCAGGCAGTAGCCACCGGCCATGCCCCGGCCAATTGCGCCAAGGCTTGGCCGGCCGCACCAAGGCCCTGGCCGGCTGTACCAGGCAGCAGCCACCGGCCGTCTTGGCCGGCCGCGCAAAGGAAAAAATCAAAAATAATTGGCAAACGTGGGATTCGAACCCAAGTCTTGGGGCTGAGATTGCCATGCCTTACCACTAGGCTACAACATTAGTTGTTAAGAAGTTTGGTATTATATTATTTATACTATAAGGCAAACGTTATAAATAAAAAAATGGCACAAAGGAGAGAAAGCTGGGATTCGAACCTAGGTGGTGGAGACAAAAGACGCAGCACCCTACCACTACGCTGTGATGAAATAACATTGTCTAAAACTTAACATTTGTTGTGATAGCTCATGTGCCTATTGCATCCAGAAAATAAATCGTTGCATCAATTAGCTTCTATTACCACCATTGAATTATGTCAATTCATTAAACTATTTTTGGTTGCGCTAAAAGGAAAGCTGAATACGTAATTTAGCCCATCAGGGCATTTGACGGAAAACAAAAAAAAACCCAGCCCACCAAAAGAAAAAACCCAACCCACCTGCGCATGAGCAGAAAAAAAAAGAAGAGGCCCAACCAAGTCAACAATTTTTTTATTCGAAATCATGGCAAAAACCGTAGCAGCCGAGGGAATCAAACTCAAGAGACTAGAATAGAGAGCTTCACCACTACATAAGAGCATCTCCAAGAGATTAGCAATAACTATAGCTAAATTTAAAGCTTAAAAGACTAGTTAAAAATTAAAAAAGCTTCTAAATGGAGAAGTAAACCAACAGCCTGTCTATAATCGGACTCTTCATCTGTTACAGATTAGTGGACCCTATGTGTCATACTCTCATCTTCTTTGTTTTCCTCTAGCTCGTCTTCTTCCTTTTTCCAACACGTTCAATCTCTGCCGTCGTGTGTTGCTCCATGCCCACGCTCCCCTGCAGCTGGCTCCCCCTCGCGGCCAAGCCTGTACCGCCCGCGGCGGCGCTCCGCACGGTCAAGCTACCCCACGAGGACGAGAGCAGGGCTACCTCGCATCCCCGGGCGCTGCGCTCTCCCATGGATGGGTGAGCATGGCCAACTTTGACCGAACTGGAGCTGCCCGCTGGTGGGTGCGCCGGGCACGCCTGGGCAACAGGACCGCGGGAGGGAGTCGCGGGTGGTAGAGCGGAGGAGGATACCGAGCACGAAGCGGCGAGGTAAAAATACCAAGCCAGGCGGGAGGTTTACCGAGTGGGATTCCGAGCCGGGCGAGATAGACAGTCCGTTGGATGTTAGTTTTTGTGTCTTTTTCTAAATTCTAGCTAGTTTATGAGTTTTACAAAGTCTCTTGGAGATGCTCTAAGTCTTTATTTGTGAATGAATTTGGTTTTTTTCCTTTTAAACAAATAAATATTGTTTAATTCAGAAAAAAAAACATGCGCCAAGGGAGATTCGAACGAGCAACCTTGACCTTGGGAAGTTCATTCTCTACCACTAGGCTGTTACTTCGTTTGAGCCCTTAAGAAGTTTATTTTTTTAGACAACAAGTGCATAACACCTACCACGTGGTGACAGCCGGATGGTTGTTTTGCTTCGACACGGATTTCAACGGTCCACCAGGGACGAATGTAACACGTGGCGCACGGAGCTTGATGTGTACTTCATGTTTTTCTTTTTAATATGTAACAAAAACTTGAAATGGGTTCTTCTCGATCATAGTTACTTCAAATTTGATGGGATTTTTTCTGAAGTTTCCTAAAATCAATATCTTTCATTTATTAATGTTATTTTCAATTGGGTATATAAGATAATTAGTTTGCAAGTTACTTCACTATGATGTATTAATTAATTGCAACTACAAGCGCGACTTTTTTTGCAGAAAATGATGTCAAGTGGAAAAGTGATGAATACCATTCATATCTCTTCAAGATCTACAATCTTTATATAGGTCATTTCATCATTTTCAAAATTACTAATAACATTTAGTACAAATTTGACTAGTCTCTAACAGAGTTTATTAAACTATGTGAGTGAATCTAGGATTAATGACCAATGTATACTAACACTTTCTCAAATGAAAAAATGATCTAAATAAAATTTGTAGATCTTGATGAGTTGTACAACTTTGGTATTCATGACTTTTTCATGACCAAAAGGGCGACTCACAAAGGCAGCAGTTGGGCTATCTGACCTCTAGTGTTTTTTTCGAGAAAGGTAATTTTTAACTATTATTGAAAAAATGAAAAAGAAAAATTGTAATGTTCGAAAGGGCGACTCGCATGGTAGCAGTGGTAGTTAAATTATGCTTCCATACCAATTTCGCCTTTGCCACGCCATGGCCGCGCCCGGCCGCACCTGGCCACGCCCTAGCTGTGCCTAAGTATGATTTTTCTGTATTTTTTAAATCTTGTTTGAGCTAGACATAGTTCAATTTAGAATTTTTTTATAAGCACATAGAAATTCATTTAAACTATAAAAAATAGCAGCTCGGTTCAATAAATGTTGAAATTCGTATAGAACAACTTATATGCAGTATTGTACTTTTCAAAAGTATATTAGAGTATACAAGATATATTGTTTTGCAACTTACTTCAAAAGGTGCTTTAAAATAAATAATAATAAAAAACTATTAAACTGCGAATTATGTTGAGGCATGTCTGATTTGAGCCCATATAACTGCTATGGCCCATAAAGATGCATCACTTTTAAGCATCGGATCAAATTGGAGGGCTGAGATGATTCGTGCTCGAATTAAATAACTCATCCAACCCATCTACTCTTGAAACCCTACCTCAGGATGTGCCGTCGCACCGTCCTCCGTTCTTATCCCAACCCCTCTCCCTCTCTCTCTTTCCTCCCACCCCGTCACCGCCTACGCCCCACGGCTCCAACCGCGCCCCTCCTGTTTTTATCTCCTCCTCTCTCCCGTGCTCCCTCCCGAACCCGTTCCCGGTTGATAGCCGCAGCACGGCCCTACCCCGGCGGCGAAGCGACACTTCCCGGCCAGATCCGGCCGGCGGTTGTTCGGTTTGGATCCTACCCTCCGGATCGAACCCTACGACGCGAGACGACGCGGCGGCGGCGCGCACGAGGCACTAGCGCGAGGGACGCGGCGGCGGCGCGCAGGAGGCGACAAGGCGGTGCCACGAGGTGGCGACTTGGCGCTGCGAGGTCACGGTGTGGCTGCCCGGCATCTCTCCAACGACGACCGCCGGATCCCGTCCAGCATCCACCCTCCAGCGCCTTCTCCCCTGTAAGCTGACGTCGTCCTGGCGTTGTTATTTTTTATTTTGCTCGGCGCCGGCCGCCGCTCTCGCTCCGGTCCGGCCATCCGCCGCCGCCTGACTCAACTCTTCTTCGCCCCTGCCTCAACTCTCGGCTGCTGTCGTTAACTCTCGTATATGTGATTCCGACCTGCTTTCTTGGTTTCTTTCACGTTGCCTGGAAGGTAAGGTAGAAGCAATAGTTTTATCGTTGTTGTTACTTTATCTTGTTAATTTGACTACAATTTGACTGCAACGAACAATTTGATGGACACTGCAGTGCTTGGTTGTGCATCGATTTTAGATGAGATGGTTCTGATCTTCTTTTTTTTTTTGCCAACCAGTAAAACTCCGGACAGACTTGATAGAAACTCAAAGTATATGTGTGCTTCATTAACCAACACGGATTATCTGATATGTGTTTGAAGTTTCTTTGTTATGTGATCATCATCTTGGCATCCTTACCACCTGGTCATGATGCTAGTCAAGTGAATGTCTATGAGGATTCAGTAATATTTTCAAATTGTTTGATATGAACCTGCGAGTGTTAACAAGGCTGCCTCTTATGTTAATTTGTTAAGGGGTTGCTTATAGAACCTTTTGGAGCTAAAAGCCTAAAACAGATGTTGTTATTGTAAATCCATCTTTGACACATCTGACATATTTGAAGTGCTGATCTGCTGCATATATTGTTACTCCATCTTGCTTTGTAACGTTTTGACCAGTACAACCTTGTAGACTTTCTGTTCCATGTTTTCACCCATTCATGCATGTATACTTCAAAGGAATTAGTCAAATCTTTGTCAGGTTTATGTACATAGGCTTAGGCTGCTTATATGCTATAAAGAGCCTGTCCATCTCGTATACCTGAAAACACCCTTCTCTGTTTTTATGTACGATCTTGCTTGTTTGACCTCAACTCCTCAAGCATCAGGGCCGGTACATAGCGCAAGCTGTATAGACCTCAATTGTTATTGTACTTCATAGATGGCATATTTCTACTACATGCTGATTCTTTGAGTAGTTCTCTGATGTTTATAGTCCTTGACAAATAACAGTCTCCTGTTATTCTGATCCTATTTTCTTCCTATAGTAGTTTTCTTTTAAGATTGGACCAGTTTGTCCTTACACACAATTAGGCATCATGCACATGTTGTGCATCTGATGACAACTTTATAAAACAAATGAAATGGTGTGCAAAGTTCTGATGAATTCTGTTTCATGCACTCTAATTTTTTGCTTCTTCACAGTAGTGGTCAGCGCTTCCTGGGATTATCATACATTTTAAAGGTTGTAGCTACCATATTGCTAAATATACAGCTAGATCATAGAACATTCTTGGTCATGCATCTAACTGTTAGCAGGGTGTCTTGGTTAATGCATCTTTGTAGCAATGTTGGACACTTATTTCTTGTCTTGGTTAAATGCAAATTGGATCATCTGTTAGTTAAACTAGTTAAACCAGTGAAATGTTAAATCCATTTTTTGAAGACATGAGATTGTGCAATCAATTTGTCTGTTTATCTGAAAAACTCGTATATTGTCGAGGGTATATGTCTCATCAATTGTTGTTCAAACTCAAAACAAATGTTTGGAGCAAATGTTAAAACTGATTTATTGATGTAGTGACTCTTGTTCACAGGAACCTGATGGTGTGGCAGACTGGCAGCTCCAGGGAGGTGAAGGCCTGATGCATGGCGTGTATGTGTTGGCAAGTAAATTTGCTATAGAATGGGACAAGCTTTGGATGACAGTCTCTTTCATTTTCCTAATGATATATGGTGCTAAATTAAATTCTAGGAAGAGGCCTAATGATATATGGTGCTCGGACAGCCACAACAATTAGAGATAGCTTCCATGGCTTACTGTTGATGGGCGGTCAACAAGAATGACAAGTAACAAAGATACTTATTTATGATGGTGAAGCTGATGGGCGATGGAGCAACCAGGGAACTAATTTTTAGATCCATTTATTATATGCTAAACAATGTTGTGAACTTAGTTAAGTATGGTGTCTTTATTTTGTTACTTGTGGTAATGTTCTATTAAGAAGAATTCTGGTCATTATCTGTTACTTTGGTTTGAGACAATTTTAAATAATGAATGTATCAGTTATTAAATGTGATGTGCATGCTGTGCAATTGATTTGTAAACTACTATTCAAATTCACCTCGTTGCGATAGAATAATAGGCAACCATTGATTTTGGTTGCAATATGCATTATTGCAACGAACTTTATGCGTTGCATTATCATATCATCTATTGCCATCAACCATTGTTTGTTGCATCTGACCTCTATTACCACCAACACAAATTTGTTGCAACATATGTATATTACCTCGAAGACTAGTTCGTTGCATTACCATACCATCTATTGCCACCATATCTGATATGTTGCATTCTATTGCAACACATTTATTGGTGGCAACCATGGAATATTGCAGCCAAGTGTTTCGTCGCATTAGAACCTAAAGCAACCAATCTAATCATTACAATATTTGTTCTTGCAACCAAGTATTGGTTGCATAAGGCTATTTTGTTCGTTGCAATATTTGATCTTGCAACGAAGTGTTGGTTGCATTAGGCAAATTTGTTCGTTGCAATGTTTGTTCTTGCAACCATGTATTGGTGGCAATATGTTTTCTTGTTCGTTGCAATAGAAAAATCTGTTGCAACGCCACATCAAATAGTTGCCTGAGGCTATTACACCGTTCCAATTGCAACCATCTGTCGACCAAAAAACTTAGATGCAATTGATTCCAATTGCAACCAAAATGACCATATTGCAACCAAATATAAGCGTCGGCCAAGACATCATTCCTAGTAGTGACGACGAGCGGGAGCTTCCTGCTGCCCGTCGCTACCGCACCGACGCTAAGGAAGAGGCGCGCCGACACGCCGGTGGCAGGGTCGACGACGACGTCCCTGGTTGCTACGCGTACGCCGGTTGCCCCTGGGTCCTCGGACGCCGGCACGAAAGTGTCGGGAACGAGCCGCTCGACGCGGCCGTCCTTGTACGTGTGCAGTAACGGGTGCATGTCATGGACGATCTCAGTCTCAGACTGTGCAATCCTAGTAGCCGGAGCACTACTGTTGTTGGCATGCATGGCCATGGATGATCTGCTTGCTGCTCGATCAGCTGCTGTATGTGCTCTAGCACTTGACTAAGCTCAAGCTAGCTTAATTGCACCCACACTTGGTTCGGCAGAGATGGGTTGCAGAAGCTGCTTGCTGTGGCTTTCTTATATATATGCAGCTATATGCCAATCATATATAATATCTTAATATGTAAGTATTTTTTATGAACATTTCCGGAACGTGTTCCCCTTTATCTAATAATGTCCAAGTATACCATTTCTCTTTCGTGCGAGCATGTCAGCGTCATTGTTTTGCATTTCGCTACGCGCCAACTATTTAATTTGACCAACTTATAATCTCCTACGCATTGCGTTTTCGTTAAACCTAGAAGATTGAACATAACTTATATGGGAAAAAATCAAACAAAAGGAGTACTATATCTACCATATCATTCCTGCTGATACACGTGGTATTTGAGCCTTTGAGGTGATGGTTCTTGTAGTGCGTTTGAGGGTTGCCTTCTTGATACAACTCTTAAAGTACTCATCCGGCGGATTGCACTCGCATATTGTAAATGTTACATTAGAGTAGTGTATCACAACACAGTAGTGGCCACCAACTCACATTTTTCGTTGAAATTCTCATCTTAGCGCCAGACAGCTGCCAGGTGTTGCTGAGCAGGGGAATGTTAATTATGTATTTCCTCCTAGCCATGGCATCCATGATCAGAAACTAACTACAATGATATGTGGTGTACAGAGGTAATATATATATGTGGTAATATCAGGGCTCAATCTTGATTGGTGGATATCTGAGTTTTTTTAATGGTGGATATCTGAGTTAATCGCCTTTGTGAGTGTTGCCGAGATAGGGGCCAGGGCGGCCTCCTGCTATACAAGTAGCAATTATGAAGGTGTGAAGCAGTGTCGTAGGAAAGTCTTTACCAAAGAAAAGTGATCATCTGGTTCAGATTGAATTTGCGCATAGCTAAATATAAAATTAGACTAGTATTGCTATACAGTAGTCACCAACAAGCAACAACACAAATTTCTCATTGAAATTCTGATGTTGTGTGCCAGGTTGTGTTGATAGGACATTAAGCATAAATATTTTCTTTGAAGATTATGTGATTGTGTTCCCCCTTTTGTATCTGATATATCCTTTCTTCTCTAATTTTAATTGTGTGAGGATGTCGATCCAGTGTCTAGCAGAATACGTGCTTAAGATTATGTGATTGTGTTCCCCCTTTTGCACCATTTTTATTTTAACCTGTGAACAGTTGAATAATACACGTGCTCCGTTGATATTCTCATCACAGTTTGCTGAAAGGGAATCATCAGATGTTTTTTGGACTGGGTTGTTTTTTAAGAAATCAAAGACCTGACAACTATCAGAAAATCAAGCACACATGTATGTGCATTTCTATGAACATGCCCGGCAGGTGTATTCCTCTATTTTTTGATATATTTTTGTAATCAACAATCTCCCTTTTTTATATGAACAACATGCATGCCGTGCCGGTGGACGGTGGTTACCACTATTCATGACCCAACCCAACTATGTAAATCCATGCTTAACTTGCAGCAATGGAAGATAATTCTCATTGGTAGGTTCATACACGCATGGCAACAACAGCAAATAAATCTCATGGGTAGGTTCATACACGCATGGCAACAAATTAAGTACGTTGTGGGCACAAATATGGCATGAGAAATTGAGAGCACGGGTATGAACAAACATGAGTGTCTGTAACTTGAAATTGACATTACACGAATACACAGTGTACAACAATCAATTGCGTATGGTGGATGCAGCGGCACTGAGGGCTGTTGAATACACAAATACAACAATCAATTGGTGATGCCGACCAAAACCAGGAGCACGATGATGAAGTTCCAAGCAATGGTAGCCATCAGCAGCTAACTGCAACAGTATGACCAGTGCTCGATCTTGATGGGTGGATGTCTGAGTTGATTACTTTGCAGTGTCGTTGAGGGCTGATGGAATTAGGAAGGAAAATCTTTGCCAAAGAAAAGTGATCATCTGGTTCTGATTATTTTGCATATAGTTAATATAAAAATAGAGTAGTAGTACAATATAGTTGTCGCCAACAACATACATTTCTCATTGAAATTCTCATACTACGTTGGTGCCAGATGTGTTGATACGACAGCAAGCACACTAAATGTTTTATATGAAGATAATATGATCGTGATCCCTCTTTTCCTATTTGATATCCTTGTATTGTATACAATTTTGTTGAAATTCTCATATTGCATTGGTGCCAGTTATGTTGATACCACAACAAGCACACTAAATGTTTTCTATGAAGATTCTATGATTGCGTTTATCCTTTTTCTATTTGATATCTTTGTATTGTATACAATTTCTTCTCTCTTTTGTGCGAGGATGTTGTGCTAGTGCATAGCGGATCCCAACTATTTAATTTGATCGTTTAAGTTACTATAATTTTTTTATTAACCTAGAACTGGATAAGGTTCAGGCAAGAAGAAGAAGAAATCAAATTAAAAACAAAAGAAGAGTAAAATCCTTCTTGATATGTGGTATCTGATGTGATAGTCCTTGCACTACCTTTAAGAGTTGCCTTCTTGACACAAGGGAAAAAACCATGCAGGAGGGCCGCATAGCGCTCTCCATGCAGTCCCACACCTGATATACGACGCGTGGACAGCAGAAGTATCGAACGCTCGCGTGGACGCTCATGGGCCGTGATACAAGCACATTACCACCGGGCTTAGTGTTGGAATATAAGTGAATTGACCACCTTTCCCCAACAGCTTAAGCTTTTGGGTTGAACTAGTTGGTACATGCAACTCAATGTGGTATCAGAACCAAAGGTCTCAAGTTCGAATCCTGGCGGGTGTGATTAAATAAAATAATTGCAACCCACTCCAATATCCATGTATGCAGCCCGAGGGAGCGAGCCTGCACATGCCCAAAAGCTCAAGCTGATAGGGGAAGGCGGGCAATTCACTTATACTCCAACACTTCCCCTCACATGTAGGCTCCCCAGGCCACATATGTCGATATGGAAGTGAGCTGCAATTATTTTATTTAATCGTGCCCGCTAGGATTCTAACTCGAGACCTCTGACTCTGATATCATATTAAGTTGCATGCACCAACCAGTTCAACACAAAAGATTAAGCTGATAGGGAATGTGAATAATTCACTTATACTTCAATAATTAGTTTGGCAGGGTGTAGCCTCATGCTTAGTTTGGCAGCAGGTGGGTACTTACCACCAGTAAGGAAGCCCCTCACAAGGACATAATGGATTATCTAATCCCCCGTCCCATTGCACGAAATATATCCCCGCACGGAAAATCGTGCTGTTTGGAAAGTTTTTCCATGGGAGAATCACATCCATTTATTTCAATATTTGCTATGTTGGACACTAGAAGTCCAAAAAAGGATAAAATATTCAGAAAAATAGAAAAATCTAGTAACAAAGAAAACATAACCAATAGAGCATACAAACATAAATTCAAATGATAGTTTGTTCCATCCATTCATAAAATTTAACAATAACATGCATGGTGTGTCGGTGGATGGTGGTTACCATTATTCATGACCCAACCCAACACAATGTAAATTCATGCTTAACTTGCCGCAATGGATGATAATTCTGTGACACATGTGGATATATAAGAATGAAAACACTTTGGGCTGCTAATATTCAGCGCCAAATAAATCTCATGGGTAGGTTCATACACGCATGACAACAACACCAAATAAATCTCATGGGTAGGTTCATACATGCATGGAAATAAATTATATACGTTGTGGGCACAAATATGGCATGAGAAATTGAGAGCACGAGTATGAACAAACATGAGTGTCTGTAACTTGAAATTGACCTTGCACGAATACATAGTGTACAACAATCAATTGTATGTGGTGGATGCAGCGGCACCGAGGGATGTTGAATACATAGATACAACAATCAATTGACGATGCCGACCAGAACCAGGATCACGACGACGGAGTTCCAGGCCATGGCAGCCATCAGAAGCTAACTACAATTGTATGACCAGTGCTCGTTCTTGATGGTGGATGTCTGAGTTGATTGCTTTGCAATGTCGTTGAGGGCTGAGGCTTGTATATAATAAAATATCTATGCACCTAGAAATGCCCAAACATCCTTTAATTTGGAACTAAGGGAGTAAGGGAGTAGGAATTAGGAAGGAAAATCTTTGCCAAATAAAAGTGATCATCCGGTTCTGATTATTTTGCATATAGTTAAATACAAAATTAGAGTAGTAGTACAATATAGTTGTCGCCAACAACATACATTTCTCGTTGAAATTTTCATATCGCATTGGTGCCAGTTGTGTTTATATGACAACAAGCACACTAAATGTTTTCTATGAAGATTGTGTTCTCACTTTTTCTATTAGATATCCTTGTATTGTATACAATTTGTTGAAATTCTCATATTGCATTGGTGCCAGTTGTGTTGATACGACAGCAAGCACACTAAATGTTTTCTATGAAGATTATATCATCACGTTCCCTGTTTTTCTGTTTGATATTCTTATATTGTATACAATTAATTTTTTATTTTGTGCGAGGATGTTGTGCTAGTGACTAGCGGATTCCAACTATTTAATTTGGCCACTTAAGTTAGTACACATTTATATTTTGTTTATTAGCTCGAGTAATTGAATAAGGGTCATACTAGAAGAAATAAAATTAAAAACAAAAGAAGAGTACTCCTTCCATACTCAAAAAGGTTTACGTTTAGGACAGCGACACGGTCTCCAAAACATAACTTTGACTTCTTATTTTTTATAAAAATATTTATCAAAAACTGAAATATGTATACTTTTATAAAAGTATTTTGCAAGACAAATCTACTCATATAGTTTTCATATTTCTAAACTCAACAACTTAAAAGTTATTCATGTTTTATGTTCTCAATGTTTGACCAAAACCTTGTCCTAAACGTCAGGATTTTTGAGTATGGAGGGAGTACAAAAGAAGAGTAATATCCTTCTTGATATGTGGTATCTGATGTGATAGTCCTTGCAGTACCTTTAAGAGCTGCCTCCTAGACACAAGGGAAAAACTTTCCGTGCAGGAGGGCTGCATAGCGCTCTCCATGCAGTCCCACACCTGATTTGCGACCCGTGGACAACAGAAGCATCGGACGCTCACGCGGATGCTTATGGACCGTGACACAAGCACATTACCACCGGGCTTAGTTTGGGTGTAGCCTCAGGCTTAGTTTGGCAACAGGTGGCCTCAAGACTATTTCTCACATAGGTTTTCTAAGAGCACTTTTGATGTTGTTATTAAGCTAATGTTGCATCCTTCTTGATAGTACGACATTCATATACTCAAGAATAAAAGTAAATACCATATCAACCTATTGAGCTTGTATATCTTCAGTTGTTGATGTTTGCTCTTGTGGTCACAACATAACTGAGACAAATGTAAATCCTTCTACAAAGTCTAAAATCACAACAAATTAATGGAAACATAATCTAATATGAAAAAGGCTTCATTTGAAAACTGAATGCGCAATTCTGACAATCAATTGTCACTGAAAATGGATTAATGAAGCAAACTTATTGTGTCTGATACTAGCAGCATAAAAGAAAGTTCACCATCTCAACAAAATTTTGTGATGAAGCAAATAGCCAAGCAAAGAACCTAAGCCACAGTTTCAATTGTGAACTGTGAAGTAATACAAACAATTTGTGAACTAACTCCAACCGTGAAATAATCCGTGGACTGCTACAAGCAAAAGACAGAGGTAACTTTGAACTACTCTGAACTAATCATATAGTGAAAATGTCACACCTGATTTTCCGAAGAAAAGCAAATGCATCTCATATGTGCGCCAGGATCAAGTTTACACACATATGATAGACGTCATGAGTGAATATCATAAACAGTAATAAAAAACATACAAGAGTTAGACCATTACATTATCTCTTTATTACACTCAGACGATAGACTCGAAGGTCTTTAAAACGAACAAACGATAACTAGACGAAGCAACTCCGTCTTCAGCTTCCACAGGCACATGACTGGGGGCACGCAAGCCTCAGAACTCATCGTAGTCGCTGAAGTACTCTTCTCCAGTGTTCTCCTCTGAACAGTGGGTAAGCAAGGGTGAGCACACTTATGGTTGGAGCTCAGCAAGTGGGGGAAGATGCAAGGCTATCAAGGATAAGCTAAGGTTATGCAGCGGTTAGCATTTTTAGTGTTGGTCAAATTTTATTAGCAAGCACCTATTTACTAGGTGTAAGTTTATACCATCCCACTTAAAAAGACTTTAGAAAACTTTCCATCTCAAACCATATATAAACCACAATTTAATTCCATCTTCAAGTTCATTAATCATGTGAGGGCCCAGGCCGCTCTTGACCGTGAGCACGGCTGATCGATCAGTTTTAACTCTGCAGAGGTTGTACACTTTCACCACAGCTCGTGTTCCCCATGTTGTCCGGGTTGATCAGACCCTTAAACACTTCCGAGGTGAGTGGCTAGGGGTCCACTACGAAGCCTTTACAGAGGTATGCAAAAGACCAACGACCCGCATAGTTACAGATCAGGGCGGACCATAACCCTCCCTAGTGGTCAGCACCTTAACAAAGGCTGCTACCCCAAAAGAACCGGGCTATACCCCTGCAACCCCGATCCCCCTCTGCTCCTTTCGGATAAGGTCATCAGTACATTCACACACCTAATTAATTGGCTAAGCCAGAGCCATATGGACTGTGGTTGCACTGTTTTCCTGGGTGGTTCTCCATGTTCCGATTAAAGTATATGATCTTATTATCAACATAGCATCATCTTCACCAAAGTTATCATGATCAACATTCATCATTTTGCAAAGATTCATTTGAACCATCCCAAGGTATAGCAACTAAGCATTTCTACCCAAAACATTTATTTACAAGGGGTTGTTCAAGGTAATGAGGATAAAATCTAGTCATGTCCTTAAAAAGGTGATTTCCCATCAAATTTATGCAATACAACATTTAAATGTAAACTTAGTTATCATGCAAGTTGTGTGGGACAAAATAGAATATGCAGGGGAGGAAATCCACTTGCCTTCCTTGCTTAAACACTGAGGTTCTTCTTCTTCAAAAACTTGCTCTTGATCCACTTCAACTGGCTGCTCACTTGAAACTGGCACGATGTCTACGAGCACACAAGAATACATTCAATAAACAAAACAATACACCAATCATGAAAAGCTTAAAGAGAGAACAAGGTTTGGCTCTAGGAACGCGAACACAAAAACACTCGGAACTATCGGGAGCTTTGGTTGATCACATACAAGAGCTAGCTATGTGCTAGGTATCTTTTAATTAAGTAAAATCATGTGCATAGGTTATTTCAGAGAAATACCCTATTTATAATTAAGCAAGTTATTTTATATTTAGAAGACGATGTAACCCTAGTCCAATTTTATTTATAAATATTCAAGTATGATTTATGCAAATTAAACATTTAATTTAAAAGAAGCATGTAAAAGCATCTAGGCGTTTATCTTTATATTTTGAGTTATACTAATCAAATTATAATTCAAAAACACATTTATGTTCATATTAATCAAATTAACATTTAATTAAGAAAACTCGAGATATAGCCTATGTTGCTTTTATTTAGAAAGCAAATTGCATAAACATTAATCAATTTAAGTTTGATTATGAAAACCGAGGTATACATCTAATTAGCTTTTAATTGAAAGAAATATTTAACTAGTATTAATCATATTAACTTTCTTATGAAAACACGTGTTGAACTTCTAATTAGATTTTAATTAGAAAAGCATGTGTAAAAGGATTTAATCATATTTAATATTTAAATAAATTATAAAACAAAGAACATGTTCAACATTGGCCCTAATACGTAGTTTGAGTTGATATGAACCTAACGCAACTTGAAACGGTGGAAACGGAGCTAAAACGCAAAAGATACAGCCAAAACAAGGTTCAGGGGCTTTTCTGTGAAGAAACAGGGCTTTCAGGGGCTTAACTGCAAGAAACCAGGGGCTAAAACATAAATACGCGTATAAACCGAAGGTCTATAGCGCAAAAGATCAAGGTTGGATTTCGGTTGAGATTTTTTAGAAAGATCAGGGGCTTAGATACAAAAGGAAGGACCTAACTGAAAGCATTCTTATAGGTGGAAGGGCATGGTTGTTATATTAGAAACTTCAGGGGTTTTTCGCAAAACAGCCGGGGAAAGGCTCTGTTGACCGGTACCTGGCCGGTTGACTCCGGGCTGAAAAGATCTGGGCCGCAGATCTCTTGATGGACGGTTGACAAGAAAAGCAGAAACTCAAGGACCTATGCGAAAAGAAAAGGACCTAAAAGAAAGGATTTTAACTGGCGGGAGGGTATTCTTGTGATATTAAAAAGGGCAGGGTTCTTTTTGTAAAACTGCAGCTGTTGACCGGTATGTGGGTCTTTTGACCGGGACGGGGCTGGATATCAGCCGTGGATCATGGATCGGACGGCAGGGGTGAACCGCATGCGACGAGCGGCGGCGCAGATGCCGGACACGGGTGGTGCTTCGCCGGAGATCTCGCCGGAGATGGCCAAAATGGCCTCCCGCGCACGGTTTTGAGCGCCGATTGCACCTACGTAGAGCTGGGGATGAGGCGAACTCAACCACGGGCTTGAGGAGGTGGCTCGGGCGACGGTGGAGGGACCACGGCGGCCGTGGCGGACAGCGTACGGCCGGCGAGCGGACACAGGGGATACGGGCTCTAGGTGCAGAGAAAAACAAGAGGGGGCGGGTCCTCACCACGCAGACAAGCTTCGGCGAAGGTGATGGCGTTCGCGAGGCAACGCAGAGGGAGATCGACGACGACGGGCGGCACTCCGACGGCGGCGGTGTTCGGGCGAAGCTCGAACTGGCGGGGATGAAGGGTTCCGACGGTGCGGGGTCTTCGTGAGCAGCACGTGCGACGGCGAGGACGAAGAGAGCCCGGGGAAGGCGTCCACCGGCGTCGAGGTGCTCCGGGTGGCCGGTAATGGCACGGCGGCCGGGAGCTTCGGGCGGCGGCGCTTGTGCGAGGGCGGAGGGGGTACAGGGCGTGCAAGGGCGAGGCAGGGGCTCGGCCTTGGCTTTAAAGAGAAGAGGAGGGAGAGGGAAACGGCTGCCGGGGCAATGGCCATTGATGGCCATGGTGATGCCGGCGGTCTTAAAGGAAAACAAGGGGGAGAGGAGTAACCGAAGAGGGAAACAGACGGAAATTAAGGGGGGAATGGCGGCCGGCTCTCCACTGCGCCTTAATGGCAGGCTTGAAGGCGGGCAGGGGCGAGATAGGCGGGGAATTGGCCGGCGGGCACACAGCGGTGTGGAGCAGGGGAGGCGCTGGAGGTGGGAGGAGGATCTGCCAGGTGGGGCCGGCCTGGCGGTGAGAGAAGGGGGAAGGGGAGTGCTGGGCCGGCGGGCACCTGCGTGGGCCGGAAGAAAGAGCAGGCCGGGAGAGAGCTGGGCCGCACGGGCGCACATGGGCTGAAAGGAGAGGGGAAAGGGTCTGAGGGTTTCTCTTTTTTTTTCAACCTCTTTTTCTTTTAAAACCCTTTCAAAGTTTAAAATCTTTTCAAACTTTAAACACTACAAACCTTTTTCAAAATTTTCAAATCATTTTAAAAACTTTTAAAACTTCACACCATCTCATATAAACACCATGCAACCAAAAGATGATGCTCAAGCACTTGTTGCCTTTAAAATTACTCAAAATGATATTTAAATATTTAAAAGCCAAATTTATTTAATAATTTATTTAAAACCTTAGAAACAAAAATCTATAGCACCATGTTACTACATTATTTTAATGATGGAAATTTAGGGTGTTACAGAAAAGCTATATATGCAAGATATATAGTGAAAAACAAAACAGAGAGAGGTATACAATCCATTGCATCCCATGCATAACTAATGTTTCAAAGCAAGAATAGCTAGAGTGGTCAAGAACATAAGCCTGACAAATTTTAAGTGACTGATAAGAAAGAACTTGATAATACCAACTCTAGGATCAACTAAGTTATCATCTTCAAAAACTCCATGATTAAACAAAGGAAACCTTGGATAGAAATCTACAAATACCTATACTGCCTTAAGTATTAAGGGAAATTACTATACCATTTTTAGAGTTCACTCGCAACAGAAGTCAGAGCATATACAGTAAGGTACAATGATTATCTGCTAACTTAAACTATGAAAGGCATAACTACATTACTAACGAAATAATTTTGTGTGACAGATTTGAAAAAATCATCAAATTTTATAGGATAACAGCTCCCTGAAGCTAAGCTTTATGCACTTTGCCACAGTAGGTAGAGAGATATTTTAGACTTCAATGAAGACAAGGAATGCACAAGAAACAATCTGAACTATAAGCAATGAATTTATCACTCACAACCAACAATGGCAGCAAACTATTTTTTTAATTTGAATCTATAGATTAGAATTAACACCATCAGAAAGGGCAAACAAGCAGCACATATACGGAGGTGTGCCCGATCTTTTCTTGCTAAGTTCAACTAAAACCCTAGAGAAAAAAGTGAAATTCGAACCCTAGAGAAAGAAGTGAAATATGAACCCTAGAAGAGCAGCGTGTGCCGGAATTAGACGGGGAGAGGAGGGAGAGGCTCACCAGAAACGAGGGCTGCCGGAATTGGACGGCTACCGGTGAAGGGCGGCGTGCGCACGCATGACGAGGACAGCACGTGCACATGTGGGTCGAGGACGATGAGGATTGCCGGAGTAACACTACCACAGAGGCGAGGCACAACAGCACGAGGGGCGAGGCGGCAGTGTTCCGCCCGGGAGGGACGAGGGTGGCGTTCATGCACGTGAGGACGAGCGAGAGGAAAGAGGAGAGAATTGATTTCCACTGCTAAGGAGTAGAATTTTCTCTCCCCCGTGGGTTGACGGGTATTGGGCCACAATCCATACCGACACCCGTGTCGCCAAGGAGCACACCCCGACGTGGGCTAGGTTCTATGGTTGGCAGGGTTTTGGGGCTAATCCACCCCGACCCACGCGTTCCCAAACGACCTTAGAGTTGTTCTAGGGCGCGCTGGGGTAGATCCGACGATGGGAGATAAAGTCTGCAGGAGAGAGAGGAAAAGAAAAATAAAATGGTGGGACCATGTTTTGGAGGAGGGGAAGTAGAGGCCCTCTAGAAATAGAGGTTTGGATGGGAAATTTGGAGAGGAATACAAAATGCAGACCCATTTAAAAGCCCTGTTGGAGTTGAGTTTTTGCATCAAACCTCTAAATTTCAGAGTGGAGACCCATATAGAGGCCCCCACTGGAGTTGCTCTAAGAGTTGTATCAAGAAGGCAACCCTCAAACGCACTACAAGAACCATCGCCTCAAAGGCTCAAATACCACGTATATCAGCAGGAATTATATGATAGATATAGTACTCCTCACTAGGCCAGAAACAATTTGTGCTGACACTAGAAAATTAGCGTGTTGGCGGGTGCAGTTGGCACCTGCCAGCATAGTGGTGCACCGGGCGTCGGGTCATCACCCGCCAGTGGTGACGGCACAGTGCTGGCGGGCAACATAACGCACCGCTAGCACAAATGGGAACCATTTGTGCTGGCGGGTGGCTTATGTGGCCCGCCAGCACTGTGTCCCTCTATAAATCCCGACAGCTTCTTCTTCCCAGCAACCTTCCATTGGAGCTTTGCCTGAAAGGAGCTCGGGAAAAGCTCCAAAAAAACACCCAATCTAGGGGGAAGGTTTTTGCACTTGATTTCCTTGGAGGAGGTGGCTATATAAGGTAAGTTTGTGTTATCCATCATTTCTAGCTTCATTAGAGATTTAACTCTAGATCTAGGGTTTGCTAGCTAGGGGAGAGAGAGGAGTGAAGAGAGAGAGAATTATTTGTAGATTAATTTTTTAAGTAGAATATATGTTATGTAAATTAATTGTAGATTCACTATGTTTGTCATTAATATAATTAGTTTCATTAAATAAAAGAGAGAGAGAGGAGAGTGAAGACAGAGAAAATTAATTGTAGATTAATTTTTAAGTAGAGTGTTATGTAGATTAATTATAGATTCTCTATGTTTGTCATTAATATAATTAGTTTCATTAAATAAAAAAGAGAGATGAGTGAAAAGAGAGAAAATTAATTGTAGATTAATTTTTTTAAGTAGAGTGTTATGTAGATTAATTGTAGATTCGCTATGTTTGTCATTAATATAATTAGTTTCATTAAATAAAAAGTGAGAGGAGTGAAAAGAGAGAAAATTAATTGTAGATTAATTTTTTAAGTAGAGTGTTATGTAGATTAATTGTAGATTTGCTATGTTTATCATTAATATAATTAGTTTCATTAAATAAAATGTAGAATTAAGTTTTTAATTATTGTGACTCATATATTAATACATATATGATTAAATTAGTTTCTAAAATGTAGATTTTTTTCATAGGTTGTTTAAGATGGATCACAGAGCATGAATCTATGGCGTACAGAGACATTCGTCTACATTCATGACAACGTTATCAAAGTTTCTCGAGGTTACGAAGAAGCACGCTCACATTTGCAAGTCAAAGCAAATATGTTGTCTGTGTAGTGATTGTTGCAACAAATTTGTATGAGAGGATCCTAATGACATCAAGATGCATTTTATAAAGCGAGGTTTTATGAAAAGATGCACAACTTGGTCCCACCATGGTGAGGCAGTATCTACTTTCAACAATGCAGACATCGGCACCGGGTATGATGAAGTGGGTGATGAAGATGAAAATGATCATGTCATGATGGATGATGCTTTTGACTGTGGAGATCAAAATGGTAATCAAACATATGCACCACAGGTGGACGATGAATGTGATGTTGATTTGGAGGAAATGTTGCGCCACATTGAACCGGAGGTGTTTCTAGGGAGTGCTAAAGGGTTAGAAAATTTTGAGACACTTAAGAAGGTAGCAAAGAACCGTATGTATGAGGGTTGTGGGACGGAGTGGACAGTGTTGCGTTTCATCCTCAATGTTCTGATTATGAAGGCTAAATTCGGATGGTCTGACAATAGTTTTAACGAACTCCTTACTTTGTTGGCCAACCTGCTCCGAAGCCTAACCTTGTGCCAAAAAACACATATGAAGCAAAGAAGATCATCAACCCATTGAAGATGCGGGTGCAAAGAATACACGCATGCAGGAACCATTGCATATTGTACCGCGGTGACTATACAGAAATGAAGAAGTATCCTAATTGTGAGGCTAGCTGTTACAAAAGTAATACCGATTTCAACGCAGAACGTGTCGCTACCACAAAAGGTGGGAAGAGGAAGATGGCTGGAAAGAAAAGTGCAGGTGCTCAAGTGGGGGATGAGTCTAGTATCGGCTATACATATTAAATGGTGGGGAGCACCCTGCAAATAGGGAATGGATGTTAATATGACATGCCAAATACGTAAGAACATAACAACTTGGTATTTTTCATAGTTGTGCAGTTTATTAATAACTTCTCATCGCTTTTTATTTGTTTGCAGTGCTACAAGCAACCTCTCGGCAGTGTCTTATGTGGATATTACGCGTGCGAGATGTTGAGAGATAATGGAAGGTACCGGACAAATCCTGAAAACGTAAGCCTCTGGTACACAACCATGTGCTAATTAACTTCCTAATGGTTATGCATAATAATCTTCATTTATTGTGTGTACGTGCAGCTCCCTACTATAAAGGGATCGTGAGGGAACCTGAGACACAAGGACATCGAGAACATTTGTGCAGACATAGCGAGGTTCCTTCAACGTGAGATTTGCCATGAGCTAGGAGAATTCTTCGATGACGAAGGAGTGTTGATTCTAGAAGAGCACGAAGCGTTACGTCGATGGGGTAGTAGAGGATTATCTATTTTAAATGTTGGATATCAATTATGTGGATTATCTATTATGTACGATGTTTTTTAGTAACAATGTGAGACTTATGTAGTATTATATGCTAGTTTGGATTACGTGGTTGATAGACACATTTGAATTTGGCGGACAAATACAAATAAATACAGGTGAATTTGGCCTACAAATATGAATACTAATGAATACGGATGAATTTGACGGACAAATACAAATAATAAACAAATACAGAATAATTAATGAGAAATGGAAAAACGTAATTCCTGGCGGGCGGCTTAAGCACCCGCTAGCACAGAAATGCTCGGTGCTAACGGGTGGTATGACCACACCGCCAGCACAAAAAAACCTCAGTGCTGGTGGGTGAGGTAAGACGCCCGCCAGCACTGAGGGCCATTTGTGCTGACTCTAAGTTGCTAGCGGGTGCTGCGCCCGCCAGCACAAATGGTTTCTGGTCTAGTACCTTTTGTTTGATTTTTTCCCATATAAGTTATGTTCAATCTTCTAGGTTTAACGAAAACGCAATGCGTAGGAGATTATAAGTTGGTCAAATTAAATAGTTGGCGCGTAGCGAAATGCAAAACAATGACGCTGACATGCTCGCACGAAAGAGAAATGGTATACTTGGACATTATTAGATAAAGGGGAACACGTTCCGGAAATGTTCATAAAAAATACTTACATATTAAGATATTATATATGATTGGCATATAGCTGCATATATATAAGAAAGCCACAGCAAGCAGCTTCTGCAACCCATCTCTGCCGAACCAAGTGTGGGTGCAATTAAGCTAGCTTGAGCTTAGTCAAGTGCTAGAGCACATACAGCAGCTGATCGAGCAGCAAGCAGATCATCCATGGCCATGCATGCCAACAACAGTAGTGCTCCGGCTACTAGGATTGCACAGTCTGAGACTGAGATCGTCCATGACATGCACCCGTTACTGCGCACGTACAAGGACGGCCGCGTCGAGCGGCTCGTACCCGACACTTTCGTGCCGGCGTCCGAGGACCCAGGGGCAACCGGCGTACGCGTAGCAACCAGGGACGTCGTCGTCGACCCTGCCACCGGCGTGTCGGCGCGCCTCTTCCTTAGCGTCGGTGCGGTAGCGACGGGCAGCAGGAAGCTCCCGCTCGTCGTCTACTTCCACGGCGGCGCCTTCTGCACCGGGAGCGCCTTCTCTGACCCGTACCACCGCTACGCCGTCTCCCTCTCGGCGCGCGCAGGAGCGCTCGTCGTCTCCGTCGAGTACAGGCTGGCGCCGGAGCATCCCATCCCCGCGGCCTACGAAGACGCGTGGGTGGCGCTCCGGTGGGCGGCCGCCCGCTCCGACCAGTGGCTCGCCTACCACGCCGACCCCACGCGCACGTTCATCGCCGGTGACAGCGCCGGCGCCAACATCGCGCACAGCGTGGCGGCGCGCGTCGTCGCCGACGGTGAAGACGGCATCAGCATCGAGGGCATGGTCGTTCTGCAGCCCTTCTTCTGGGGCACCGAGCGGCTGCCGTCCGAAACGGACCGCCACGACGGGCCGGTGTTCTCGCCGGAGTCCGTGGACACCCTCTGGCCGTTCCTGACAGCCGGTGCCGCCGGCAACGACGACCCTCGCATTAACCCTCCGGCCAGGCAGGTCGCTTCGCTTCCGTGCAGGCGCGCGCTCGTCGCCGTGGCCGGGAAGGACTTGTTGCGGGACCGCGGGTGCCGGTACGTGGCATGGCTGCGCCGCGGCGACGACGGGTCCAGTCGCGAGGTGACGCTCGTGGAGTCCAAGGGCAAGGACCACAGCTTCCACCTGTACCGGCCGGAGTGCGCCGCTGCCGTGGAGCTCATGGACCGCGTCGCCGAGTTCATCAACGGGCACGGGCGGGCACCGTCGTCGTCGCTGATCGCCGACGCCGAGACAAAGCATCTGCATGCGCGGGAGGGCACGGACAAATCGTGCAGGGCCGCGTTTTGTGATGGGCCAGATATTAAAGTGCGTGACAGCCCAGCCCGGAATGATAATAATGCTGTGGCTGAATGTACAAGGGGCCGAGCCAGTTCTACTGAGATGATCCAAATGGGCCCATTTGCTACAGCAGGTCGAATCACCGCTGTGGCTATGAGTCGCCTGTAGCTCTCATGGCCATTGGCATCGATTGGCCACTCTATCGGCCTAACAATGTGCCGATCGACTTGTGCTTATTCTAAGGCTTTGAGCTCGTGTCATGTTGATCATGGATTGTTAGATTGCATGTATTATGTATGAATTCATCGTGTGAATTTTATCAGGGGATGGTAAGTGAGATCTGTGTGGATTTAAATTGTGTGGAGGTAATGTAATTAACTATTTGTTATTGTTAAATTTTATGAATGGATGGAGCAAAGTATCGTTTGAATTTATGTTCCTACGCTCTATTGGTTATGTTTTGCTTGTTACTGGATTTTTTTCTGAATATTTTATCCTTTTCTGAACTCCTGTTGTCCAAAATAGCAGAAATTGAAATAAATGGAATGTGATTCTCTCCAGAAAATCTTTCCAAACAGCACCCGGAGATTCTCCGATATATTTCCTGCGATAGGACAGGTATCGGATAATCCATTAATGTGCTTGCGTCAAGAAGGCAGCACTTAAAGGTACTGCAAGGATTATTACATCAGATACCACATATCAAGAAGGATATTACTCTTATTCTGTATTCTTCTTTTGTTTTTAATAATTTGATTTCTTCTTCTCGCATGAGCCTTGTTCACTTGTCCATGTTAATAACAAAATATAAATTTGTAGTAACTTAAACGGAAAATGTTGCGGATCCGCTAGACACGGACACAACATCCTCGCACAAAAGAGGGACCACAATCATAGAATCTTCATCGACAACATTTTGAGGTGCTCCTCGGTGTGGTGCAGGTAGGGATGACAATGGGTTGGGTCGGGTGCGGGTGCAGCAAAACCCACCCATTACCACACCTATGGATGATTTTTTACACCCGCACCTGCACCCGCTGGGTGTTGGGCACCCACTAGGTCCAATATAATAGGATAAAATCATTGAAGTCACAAATAGATTGTTCTAACAAGCCAAACTTCCAAGTTATAGTCACACCGTATCACATAAATGTTCATAGTTCCACCAAAAACGTAAATAGTCACCATACTCAATACATCACATAAGCAAATACAGAAAAAGACTTAAACTTAGGTTTAAGATTGAAAACATCAAGTATAGATTACAACGTTAATCAGGTAGCGCCTCTGCACGTACACCCAGCTTCTGGCCTGATGGGTTACTTAGAAAAATTACGTTGGCAAAATCGTTCATTTGTGAGACTTGCATGGCTGTTGCGCTGGTGTGTGTGCGCGGCCTTTTAGTCTAGTGAGGCGTGCTCGCTCACTGAGGTAAGTGAGGTGCTTATTACACACTCTCTTGAACTTCTTGAGGCTAGTGAGCATGTGTTTGGATGGAGGGACGAAGTGGGACGGAACGGGACCATCCTACTTCGTCCCCCTACTTGGTTAGGAGATTGGTAAGATGGACAAAGACGTCTCCAAAAGGGAATATACCTGCAGATGTGGGATGTCCCCATCTCACCAAAACTGGCGGACGGGACATCCCCTGTCCACGCGCAAAATGTCGTCTCCGCGAGAGAGAGGCAGCGCACAGGAGGACGAGCTCCCGCCAACAGGCTGGTGTGGGAGCAGCTCCAGCGGCGCGGGTGTGGCTCCAGGCGGGCGCAGAGTTGAGCTCCTGTTGACGGTTCAATAACGCGTCAAGTTTCACCGCAAGCTTACGAATCATGTAGTACCTTTTTCCCTAGAGCATCACTCAAGGTATTGAATCCGTGGAACATGTGCAACACAAGATTCAATCTAATAACCGAGAAAAAAACTTTCATCTTGAAGAGGTCTCGAATGCATCTAATCTACTAAACACGAGAGGTAGCGAGAGAAAGCGTAGAGATAATCGATCTAGAGAGTCTAGATCATGCTTATGTTGTAGCTCCAAGCAAGATAGATGAAGAAAACCATATGAATCTCATAAAAAGCATCTTTAAATCTTGACCTTCGGTCAAACCCCCTAAGTCGTCCCGTCGTACTTTGTGTCAACATCCTGTCACGATGTCCCCCTTTCTTTTGCGGTCGAATCTTAGAGCACGCTCACAAGGAACGTGTTGAACCACTTGGTAGATCTGGTATGCACCTCTAGCCACCGCGGCTACAAGAACACCCCGTGCAATCTATCTTGAGAATAGATTGAGGAAGAAGCAAACCCAAGCAAGAACAAAATCATAGAAGAAGGCACTTGATCGCTAGAAATCGGATTCACAAAGACTTCACCATGAATATTTACATGAACAATATCACCACCAGGATCCTACCTCGATCTTGATCCTAGCTCCGGAACTCCAACGTGGTCTTCCTTGCAAGGTTCCCACACCGACTAGGGTAACCCTAGACAACTAGCACGACCCTCCTCTCCGAGATGGTGTCCCTCTTGCTTCTCTGCTCCTCGGCGGCGAATGACAAATGGCTCAATGTGTGGCTCTTCGCGTGGGGACTATAAATAGCCCGAAGGGATGCTAGGTCAAAGGGGGCGGCGAACAGGGCTCGAAGTGGGTTGGGCTGGCCGGCCTCGGCCCACCTCGGCCCAGTTCGGTCCCGTCTTTCTTCCCGAAGCTTCTCGCGTGTTCTTGAGTTTTTACCGAACTGCATGTGGGTCCTTAACGTTGTTTCCCCCGCGGTTTAGATAAGGGTGCTTGGCGCACAAACTCCAGCATCTTCTGTTTAGGTCATCGGAGTTTCACGGCTTCATGCTTCAGTCCTTGGGTCATTTGGAGTCATGTTCACCTCGTGTCTTGACTTGTGCCGGGCTTCATGATCTTCTCGTAAAGTGCTCGATGAACTTTACCCGGAAGTCCTCATTTAGGTGCTTAATTCCTGTGTAAACAATAAACTCCAAAAACCACATGTGAGTGCGAACTTGACATATCATGGGAGTTAGGATCGTTAGTTTGAATATCAAAAATATCAACATTGAAGGTAAACTCATGGCTAGGTTGACAGAAATCGACCGCCAACAGCTCCCTAGGCCAGCGGCAGACCAGGAGGTAGACCGGGGTTGAGCTCCACCGCGAGCCTGCACGGCCGCCGGGAGGCTAGTGCGGAGCCGCGGGGCGAGCTCCACCACGAGCCAGCGCGGTCGCTGGGCGAGATCTGCCGGGAGGCCAGCTGGGCCGTCGGGTGAGCTCCACCGCGGAGCAGCATGACAAGCTTGGCAGGCTTGGCGAGCTTCCCATGGTGTCGGGTTTGGCAAGAAAACAAGAAAGAAGAAAGGGATAAGATTCCTGAGAATAACATGTGGGGTCAGTTGTAGATGACAAGTGGGGTCCACCTATTATGATTAACAGTGTCAAATTTACCATCCATCCTATTTTCTCAATTCATTGTACGAAACATAGAACTGGAATGGATCCATCCCTCTCAACCAAATATGAAATGGAACGGTTCCAATCCAAAACAAAAGGAATTGAACCATCCCATCTCACTTTATCTCCCAACCAAACACATGTTGGGTGCTCGTTGTTGGTGGCGCAGAAGTAGAAGTCGGGGAATGATCGAGCCAACATTGTCGAGTTGGTAGTCTCTGACCTCCTCCTTATTGCGCCAGCTAGAGAAAAGGGAGAAACCGATGGCAGAGACATGACTGGAATCCGGGAGACTGACAACGGTTTCCACGAGTTAACCGGTCAGTTGGACCGGTTAACCAGACCGGTTGCGTCGGCTGACCGGGTTTTTTTTGCATTGAATCAATGAAAATTTTGGCATGGCCTATGCACATAGTAATGTAAAATGACCACAAGAAAGCAACAATTTATAATCATGCATACAAATAGCATAGGAACAATAGTGCATACGAATACCATACAAATAGCATAGGAACAATAGTGCATACAAATACCATAGTCATAAACTCTTAATCGTGCATACACTTATACTCATAAATAACTCAATAGAGGATCGGTGGCGCTGTAAGAATGGGAAGGCCCCCATTCCGGCCTCCATATGGTATTCGGCGTTGGACATGACATTCAAACCTCACACTAAGTAGGCCAGCTTTGTAGTCTTGCCAAGTTTGGCCCGTCCACGACGTTGTTGTCTCCCACTCATGAACTAACATAGTGTAAAAATCAGGGTATTCCCATTCAAACACCCATCTCGCCGTTGGCTGCATGTTAATGTCAGGTATGCCATAGTGAAAAGACCGCGAGGTATCGCTGTAGGAGGCAGAAGAATATTGTGGAGTGTTGTTTTCCATCGGCCCAATCGTTATCCTCGGCGATTTCGGTGCGCCATGGTCCCTGTCCTGTGTTGCATGCGTATACTGAGTCTCCCCTGCAATCAAGCATATATCATAATTAAGAGTCAAAGTGAGAAACATATGTGCATATGATTATGTACGTGCAACTGATACATGTGAAATGAACAAGAGGTGGGTCCGATCGACCAACACCACCACCATCACTACCACCAGCACCACCACTACCACCGGCACCAGCCGCACCATCTTCACTACCATCATCATCAGAAGAAGAAGAGCTGCTACCCCCAGACTCCTGATATGGTGGACTACGGCAACCCTCGCCATCATCAGTCGAGGTGTCGCTGCTCACTGACACTGGTTTCCCTACTCCTTTACCTTTTCCTCGTTGACGCTTTGGGTCACTCTTGGTGGGCCCTTTCTGGAACTTCCTCTTCCTCAGGTGAGTGTCACCCACATGTCTACGTGCCCAATCGCTGATGCAATCATCACCCGTAGCCTGACGTAGATCTGTGGGGTGTATGTGATCGCTGACAAGATGGGACGGTAAAGGGACGTCCTCGTCCTCGTCATCCTCATCCAAAACTGGAGCCCGGTTAGATTTACCATATTCCATCCATTCCTGAACCGCATTATCCTCATCATAGAATGAAATATGAGCTGGCAGGTAAATAAAATCACCTTCCTGAGCACAGGTGGGCCCGAGACCTCCTCAAGTCGCAGCCGAAAGTTGTAGTTGACATAGACAAGCTTGTTAAGTTTGCGGTGCGACAACCAATTGCGAACCTTCGTATCCAGCAAGGCAAAAGTACTCCAGTTCCGCTTGCTTCCACTTGAGGAAACACATTGTGAAACAAGTCTCAAAGCAAGTAAAAGACATCTAGGCCCTAAGTGGGTTTTGGTGTATTGATTGACAACTAGATTAAAGATCTAATGCCTTTGTTAAGCATGTGAGCAGGTTATAACATATAAATAACAAAGCATGATGTATGACATTGAACATCTATATGTGAAGACAAGGCATTGTTGTAAAAGATAAGTTGAGGAATGGGTTATTGCCTCACATTGTGAAATGGCTTTATATAAGATTGAATGTCATGATTTGTGTTATGAGTGATCCCATGGAGTATACTTGATATATAAACAAGCCAATGGAAGTGAAGAAAGAGACATAGTGATATTGGAATATTGGATGGTCTCTAAATAAATTGGAAGGCTTGTTATGATCAAATGGGACTATAGAATCAAAGAAGGCATGATCTCAATTAGATTTCACTCTTAATGTTGAATCAAAGCTAAACTCAAATTGGCATCGAATGGATGAAGAAATCAAGCAAGGGATTAGCAATGAGGTACAAAGCTAAGGTTGGCCAAGTAGTGACTTGGACCATGTGCTTGGCTAGGGTGAAGTGGCTATAGCTTGGAGAATTTCGAGGTATCAAGTCGAGCCTAATCAAGTGAAGCAATGAGGATGCATCAAACATTGTTTGGATCATGTGAAGGGTGACTTGGCATCTAGAAGTGGATTTCATTCATACATGTTGAATATTGATCCAAGTCACTAGCTCAAGGGTGAAGTGCTCAATTCAATGAGACATTGTTGGATGGATCTCTCAAGTGGATATATTGACCAAGTATGGCTATTCATGAAGATAAATCTCAAGAGTTCTAATATTGCATTTATATTTGATCTTGAGTATAAGTATGCCGTACTATCAAGAGGGATGCAACGTGGATAGCTTTGCTTATGTCTCGGTGCTCAAACCTAACCTCCCAAGTACTATCATGAGAGAAACACTTACCACAACACATGCACCTGGTGGTTTTAGAGCTTGTTTTAGTTGGAATGGATGCTCCTCTGAATAAGCTTTCCATAGAGTCCAAGATCAACAAATTCGGAGTCCCGAGTAAAAAGTTATGGCTTTTTCTCCAAGGTGACCTATGCTGTCCAGTGAAGCTCCGGACATTCCGGGAAATTTCCCGGAGACTCCGGGTTTTCCAGAGACTCCGGAATATCCGGAACTTTTGAACCTAACGGCTAATTTTGGGGATTCCGGAGTATCCGGGGGTTTTTCCGGAAACTCCGGGTCTTAACAGTCAACGGCTAGTTTTTGAATGATGGGTATAAATACCCCTCACCCTCTCCCATTTGTGGCTGCTGGTTCCCCACTTGAAAAACACATCTCCACAGCCCTTTTAGGCCCTCCCATCTCTAGTTTTGCAAGAGATTTGAGAAGAGAAGAGATTTGGGTGAGGGATTGAAAGATTGAGTGAAAGTTAAGCTAATCCATCCTTGAGCACTTGAGTTCATAGCCAGAGATCTTCGTGGTGTTTGTTACTCTTGGAGGTCAACCCTCCTAGATGGCTAGGCGTCACCCACAAGCTCCCAAGGTGTGGTGAGCTGTGGGACAGTTTGTGAAGGTCTCGCTTCACCTTTGAAAGGGAAGAAGCAATCTAGTGAATCGGGAAAAGGGTTGAATGCAACCCGGCTTCGGTAGGAGAAGCACCCAACGGAGACTAGCATTCACACGGTGGTGAATCCGAACTTCGGTAAAACAAATATTTGTGTCTCTTGTTGGTTTACCCTGCATTTACCTTGCCTTGCTTTCTTGGCTTGCCTTTGCTATTTGTCGGTCTACTCGGGTGTTAGTGTTTGTGAAGTGCAGGCATTGAATATTTCATAAAGAACTTCACTCTGTGCTACTCATCCAGTTTGAGTTGATTTCAAGCAAGCAAACAAGGAGGAAAGAGGGGCGTTACTGCCAGGCAAACCCGGTGGCACCGGATTTGCAAACCGGTTTTGGGCAGTGTGCATATTCCGCTGCGCAGGCACTTGTCTAGAGACTCCGGAGATTTTTCCAGAGACTCCGGACTTCTCGGAGTATCCGGGTTTTACTGATAAAATTGTTTTAAGTGGTGATTTTCAGGTTGCGCCTATTCACCCCCCCTCTAGGCGACATCAAGATCCTTTCAGCAAGTCGCTGCAGCTGTGGAGTGCTTGATCCGAACATTGACCACCAGGATGCTGCATGCGTAACAAATTCTGTAAGCAATATATTCCAATAGACGACACAAAACTATTGTACAGAATAACTTACATGAGCTTGCCTTTGGGTCCATCACCATTTCCATTACCAGTTCGGAGGAAAAGTCACCATGCTTCTAGCGAAACACCTCTACCTCCTGCAATGCCTGCACGACGCTCTGGGTATCCGTCATGCGCTTGAATGCATCCAAGATCGAACGAAACATTTCTGGAGTTGGTTCCATCGTATATGCAAGCCTCGGATTTAGGACACCAGCTGAAAAATATGAATCACTTGAATTAAGTATGAATTAAGGTCAACAACTTACAGGTTGAAAAAAGATGTAAATGCATACCTGCAGCAACAAACATTCCATAGTACACGGATTTAATTCTGGTGTTTAGAATCTTAAGATACTCATTCCGTGTCGACACATTTCTTCCAAATAAAGACTCCATCTCTTGTTTGCACGTCTGGTAGGTGTACACGACATCACACAAGTTGGCCCGCTTGTCCTGATCAGCAAAGCGAAGCAACTTGTATACTGGTTGAACTGTGTCGATGATATATTTCAAGTTGTCCCAGCACTCCATACTTGACAACCTGGAGTGAGCAAATCGACCTTCTTCAGTATTCGCCCACTTACTTTGCATGAACTCAGGAGATGCGATCCACTGCATGAAAGCCTCCATCTTCCGATAAATGCTCTCTAGGAACATGTAGTTGGTCCCAAACCGAGTGGTATTCCACTTGATCAACTCACCACCGATTGCCCTCCTCATCATTGCATTCAATTGACCATGATTGCGTAACCAAACAGAAATCTTCTTGCATTGCGTGATCATACCTTGATGTTCAGGCCTTTCACCGATATCCTTCGACATCAAATTCACGGTGTGTGCTAGACAAGGTGTCCAAGCAATGTGTTCATACGTCTATCTAATAGCCTTGCATGCTTTCTTGAAGTTGGACCCGCTGTCGGTCACTATATGCACGACATGCTCCAGCCCAATGTCATCAACCACCTTTCGAATCTCCTGAAAAAATAGCAAGAAAATTTAGTAACCTCAAGAACATAGTCAATGTGAAATGGGACATGCTTAGGGGCTACCGTGAACAAATATGCAGAATCCTGAGTTTTTCTAGTCGCATCAATAGACTTGTGAAACCACGTGACCCCATTGCAATATATCAAAAAGTTGATGACACTCATCCTCGTCGGGCCAGTCCAAGAATCACATATCAACGTCATGCCAAACGTGGACCAGTCTTTCTGAAACTTTTCATACTTCATCTTCAAGTCTGCCTCATTCTGGTCTAGGTACTTGCCATCAATATCCCGTCCAGTGGGTGACGCGATACCTTCACCTACAACCATATGGAAAAATGTGATTAGATACATAAATGTAAGCTCATAGGTGTCATTCGCATGAAATGAAATCTTACCCCACTGCTGCGTCTCTTTGATCGCGCTAACAAAATATGGATTGTATGTCTGTCTTCACGGTACTACCGCAATGTGGAAAAATTTTGACCAAGTTTTACCAATAGCATCCTTTTCATTCCTACCCTTCTGCGTCCAGGAGCCTGTATCAATCCTTGGTTGCGTCATTCCTCTTCTCCCACCAGATGCCAAGTTATAGTCTTGCACCACAGGACTCTCCTCTGCAAAGTAGCCCTTTGAAACATCCTCGAAACAGGATTCCCACGCCTCTAACCACCACTACCACCTCCACGCTCGTAAATACCTCCTCTTTGTTGCACCCCCTCTCGGTAATCTGCTTCTGCTCTCGATAGGTTCATTGCACACTGCAACTCAGCCTCCTCATCATAATGTTCAGGAAAGGGATTGTTTCCTTCCGCTATAGCCTCCTCCCGTCTCAACTTCTCTCGAGCCCATGTAGCAGTTGCCTACTTAGTCCTATCAAGATCACACTAAAAGTACTCCAACACATCTCGTCAGAGCCCATGGGAGCAGGACCAGCCTTGAGCTTCTCGTCGAGACGGTGGTGCTGTAATTACTGTAGAACCGGCCCGTTCTTGGGTTGATTCCTAGCTCTGCCACTGTTGCAGCGGACTGTAGAAGCGTATGCGTTTGCAGCCCAAAGTATGTGGCAAAGTTTTGAAAGGATCAAACTTATCGGTTTCTTATATGGTCTGCGTATATTGTAGAAATACTTGTCAATTTTTTTTTGTATTTTGACACGGCTGGTTGGATCGTTGGAGAAGAGAGAGAGAGGAGGATAAACACCCACCACTTTCTTTCTGGATGCTAGGCAGCCCACGTCTACAATTTTTCAAAGGCCACCCACTAAGGTTCATTCTTGGGCTTTTTCGTGTGCATGTCCTTCACGAGCTCAGGGGAAATGTCACGTAGTTGAAGTGCGTTTACGAGCCCAGGGGGCGGAGTATGCTAGATAATTCTCTAATTAAATTTCGAATTGTTTTTCTCAAATATGCACAAGAGTTGTGCATCATTGTATTACATATAGGAAAAAAAATAAAACTACTGTTTTACTGTAGTGAACATGGCCTCGTATGCTGTTTGTTCTAAATTTGATTTTGGTGATTAAATGACAACATGATCAATGTTACTAACCATATTGTTGAGCATGTCTTTGTAGACACTTCTAGGTCCCATAGATGCAAAAATACCACATGCCAAAATAAGAAGATAGTATATATGTTGAGGCAAAACCGACAAGAACAAAGAGAAGGGAAAAGACATCGTCGGATGAACCGACGGTACCGTAGAAGCAAGCATCGGTGCAACGGCCGGATGAAGTAGTACACTGCGGATGACTCAAGTCCACATGATGATCACCGGATCAACCGACGCCCCCATTCATTTCTAGTTGCGCTGGATGAATCAAGAAACCAAGCAAGCAGGAATCAACAGCACCGGATGAACCGATGATGAAACAACGGTTCATCCGGCGACCGTATGTTTGCTAACAGAGAGGTTCTGGCCGCGAAGTCTTCAGCACCGGATGAACCGATGGACATAAGGGATTGAGCAGCGGTTCATCCGACGGCAGCAAAGTAGCTACCAGTAAGGTTTTGGGAAGAAATCCTTCAGCACCGGATGAACCGACGGCATGAGAGAAGGACCGTCGGTGCAAGCGTCGGAGGAAGTGTGTCAGCAGGGAAGCAACGGTCATGTGACGTGGAGGGCACCGGATGAACCGACGCCTGGGAAAAGTATAGCGGCGGTTCATCCGACGGTACTAATTTCAGCAGCTTTTAGCCAACGGCTCTTTGGACGCCTTAGGCTATTTATACCCCCTCCACTCACCCATTTGGAATTGCTGGAATGTGTGGAAGTGCAGAGGAGTTCAAGACTCATAGAAAATCATATCCAAGCCATCCAAGTGCTAAATTGCTCATCCATAGACTTGCATATACTTTGTGTGTGTGCTTAGTGTTAGGCTTAGCTTAGAGCTGAGTGAGTGCAAGGTGTGCCTACCGTGTGAGGTGATTCTCGAGTGAATCAAGTTGTACGAGGTGTGCCGGAAGCCTTGGAGCCTAGGTAGCTCTCCGGCAAACGTTTTCGACCCTCCGGCTTGGTGTGGAGCGACGAGGACACTTTGTGCGGGGACGTGGAGACCCCCTTCCCTTGGTGGAGAAGCTCCTTAGTGGAGGCGGCATCAAGGTGACCAAGGGAGCTTGACGAGTGCCTTCGTGGCTAGCCTTTGTGGCAAGTCAAGTGGTGCTCTTGGGAGAGACTTGGTGACCGGGAAGCAATACTCTTGTGTAGAGTGCTTCAACAACATGGACTAGGGGTGGCTTAGTGCCTACCGATACCACGGGATAAATCACGTGTCAATAGTTTGCTTCCTCTCATCCCCTTTACGTTTCCGCATTGCTCTCTTGCATCCTTGCTTGTCTTTATTTTCCTAGAGTAGTATCTTGATAGGATTGGCTATATGTTGCAAAACTTGTTTTGAGATGGGAGTTTCACACTAGAACAACCTTAGTTGCACATCTAGATAGTATGTTCTAGTTTATATTTTGAGTAAATAGTGATAATCTTAAGCTTAAGGTTTTAAATTGACTAATTCACCCCCTCTTAGGCTACGAGCATAGGATTCCTTGCATTTACAAACTCCGCGAAGCCATGAGCTCAGCAGGGAGATTTCCGCATCGCTGAAACTGCTGTTGTAGTTCATCACCGAGGCGCAATTGACGAGGATATGGCATGAGGTCTCTTCATGTTAGGTCAGAAAAGGCCAGCACTTGTCCTACCTGCGCCCCAAGCCCATGTCGCCGTCGACGATCAACAGTCCATGTATACGCCGCTTTTAGTTGCCAACCAGGTGAAATTTTTTACCCTTGGTAGTGCCCAGCTAGCTCTTCCAAATCCTAGCTGTTCCTGGCAGCCGTACTCCGTGTGCTTCCAGCATGCATTTGTGTGGTACTCAACCAGCACTTGTAAAGTCAGACCACCTATGATGTCCTGTGTCCAGCGCCTGTTAGCCAAGGCCTGCGAGAGCGAGACCATTCCCAACACTGAATGTGACTGATGCTCTGAAGAAGGCCTGGACCTCAGGTTCGATGTGAATCTGAAGTGCGGACGTGAAGTTTTGGAGGCTGTGTGCCGCGGCGGAGGTCACGTGGCCGGCGGAGGTCACGTGGCCTGCTGGTATTTGATGCACGGAAACAAAAAAAAACCTGATTAGTTTTGTTCAAATACTAATATCTTTTTAGTGACTTAACTAAATTACAATCCGATTGCATATTAATATTTTTTACAATTAAATCTACGAAGCAAGATATCACTTGACCATGTTTCGTCACAAAAGTATATAAATTTTTTTTGAGTGGCATACCCTAAGCTAAAATCTTAGATTCGCCACTGGTAGCAGTTTGTCGGACTTCACGTGAATATGTGCTAGTTTCGACTAGACCGAGCTAAAGATTTGAGAGTTTAGACGGTTAAGTGGAGTACTAGAATTTGATGGAAAATATGTGTATTAGTTTTTGGAAAGTACGTTGCATAAAAATTTCAAAGAGTAAAGTAAGCCGGCGGCCCCTAAACTTGCACACCTGTATCAAGTCGGTCCACAAACTTGCAAAACAGTCCTTTAAGTACCTAATCTCTGTTTGGGTTTCACTCAGGTCCAACCGGGCGCGGGCAATAACCCCCCTGCGGTTTGATTAAGCCTCTTTTTCTCCCCCATCCAGCCGTGAATGTCTGTTCCTTCCCCCATCCCGCCGCGACTGTTCCGTTCCCTCCCCATCCCGTCGCGATTCCAGGCTTCCAGGCGGGCTCTCCACGTCGGAGGTGATCGGCAGCGTGCTGGTGGTCGGAGGCCGAAGCGGCGCGCGGGTTGAAGCCAACCACGTTGGAGGTGTTGCCTTGTTTGAAGGATGCCGCCGCGATTGCGAGGGAAAGCGGAAGCACCGCCGCCGTACGGTGAGTTCATCGTTGCAACTAACGCCTAGGGTTATCGATATCCGGCTGCGTTTTAATGATTTGTTTGGACGAAAGAATCGATTTTGCTTGGTGGATTGTCAATTTGGTGTGATTTGTTAGGGTTTTCCATCGATTTTTGTAGTCTGATGATTTCTGGTATTAATGTAGGTCTTGCAGATAGTGATTCATTCACGATTGAATTACATCATGGAGGTTTCTTTGTTGGGTTTGGTAATCTGCGATCTTACGTTGATGAGAAAGTTCACTGGTTTGACTGGATTGAGTCGGACAAATGGTCTGCAGTCTGGTTTAAGGATTTTTTACAGGAACTTGGTTACGAGAGTGTGGCAAACATCAAGTATTATTGGTTGCTACCAGGGTTAGCTTTTCCTGAAGGGCTCAGGTTGATTGAATCAGATAGTGACACTATTGCAATGGTGAGTGTAGTGCACAAGGTCAAAAATTTGGTGGTCTATGCTGATGAAGTAGACAGTATGAACAATGTCGACTGGGATAACATTGTTGCCAATCCTGTTAATGAGCTACCAAAGGTACTGAGTCCTCACAAAGTTGTGTATGTTGGCAAGAACCCATCAGAGAAGTTACCTGTGTTCTATACTGATTTGAAAAAGCTGGATCAAGCAAAGAATCTGATGATGTAGGTGGGTATGAACAACAAGATTTTGTTGACAGTGACTATGAAATCAGTGATGCGGATGAAGATCTGTTCGAGGATGCTATTGATATGCCTGGGCCACAGTTTAAAGGGAACAAGAAGGCTAAGGGCAGCCAACTAAAGGCTATTGAGATCAGAGTACCTACTGAAGTAGATGATGATGCAGACACAGAAGATGATGGGCTAGCTCTTCCTGAATCTGATGGTGAAGGAGAAGAGAGTATGAGATTCAATTCTTGGACAGAAGAGGACATGAAGAACCCAACTTTCTCTGTTGGGCTTGTTTTCCCTTCAGTTGAGGCTATCAGACAAGCAATTACAGAATACAGAGTACTCACTTAGGAACAGAGTGGAAATCAAGCAACCTAGGAATGAAAAAAAAAAGACTAAGGGCTCATTGTGCAGATGGTTGCCCATGGAATCTCTATGCATCATGGGATAGAAGAGTGAATTCTTTAGTGGTGAAAACATATTATGGAAAACATAACTGTCAGAAAGAGTGGGTTTTGAAGAGGTGCACTTCTAGATGGCTGGCAGACAAGTACATAGATTCTTTCAGAGCCAACGATAAGATGAGCATTACCAGTTTTGGAAGAGTCATTCAAAAGGACTGGAATTTGACACCGTCAAGGAGCAAGGTAGCTAGAGCAAGAAGACTGATCATGAAAGTCATCCATGGTGATGAGATCAATCAGTATAACTATCTCTGGGATTATGCACAAGAAATCAGGAGGAGCAACCCCGGGAGCTCACTCTATCTGAACTTAGCAGGGAATCTATTCAGTACTTGCTTCATGGCTTTGGATGCTTGTAAAAGGGGATTTTTGGCTGGGTGTAGACCCCTCATCTATCTTGATGGTTGTCATATCAAGACAAAATTTGGAGGCCAACTATTGACAGCTGTGGGAATGGACCCAAATGATTGCATTTTTCCAATAGCAATGGTTGTGGTCGAAGTGGAGTCATTTGTAACCTGGGAGTGGTTCTTGGAGACATTGAAATCTGAACTTGGGATTGATAACACATACCCTTGGACCATAATGACTGATAAGCAGAAGGTAAGCCACTTGCTATTGCACCATCTCTTGTCTTTATTGTATGGAGAATACTAATGAAAATTCTCTACAGGGACTTATTCCAGCTGTGAAAAAGGTGTTCTCTGACTCAGAACATAGGTTCTGTGTGAGACACCTGTACTCTAATTTTCAAGAAAAGTTCAAAGGTGAAATTCTGAAGAACCAACTATGGGCTTGCGCAAGGTCCTCTTCTATTCAACAGTTCAATAGAAACATGGAAAGGATGAAAGCGTTGAATGCAGATGGCCACAAATGGTTGGAAAAGATGGACCCCAAGACATGGGTAAGAGCTTATTTCTCAGAGTTCCCTAAGTGTGACATACTGCTTAACAATAATTGTGAGGTATTCAACAAATATATCCTAGAAGCAAGAGAGCTACCTATACTCACCATGTTTGAGAGGATTAAAACACAGCTCATGACAAGACATTACAGCAAGCAAAAGGAAGCAGAAGGGTTTGTAGGAAACTTCTGTCCTAAGATTAGATCCAAAGTTACTAGGAATGCTGAATTTGCAAACTTGTGCTTTCCTTTGCCTTCTGGTCATGTAGTGTTTCAAGTGCAGCTTAGAGAGTATAGTAACATTGTTGACATATTTGCTAAGACCTGTGATTGTAGACGGTGGCAGCTTACTGGAATCCCTTGCTGCCATGCAATTGCATGTTTGAGGCATGAAAGGATCCAACCAGAAAGTGTGCTCCCAGCCTGCTACTCTGTCGAATCATTTAACAGGGCTTATGGATTCAGTATATGGCCGTGTAGGGACAAAAGTGAGTGGGAACATGTTAATGGTCCTGCTATTTCACCTCCAGTGTATGAAAAAAAGGTAGGTAGGCCACCTAAGTCTAGAAAGAAACAACCACATGAGGTACAAGGTAAAAATGGACCAAAACTCTCCAAGCATGGAGTTACAATACATTGCTCCCACTGCTCAGAGGCTAACCACAACAGTGGAGGTTGCAAACTCAAGAGGATGGGCTTAACTTCTGTAGAGGCTAAAAAGCTTGTTGCAAATAAACAAGCACAGCTGCAAAGAGAGGCTCAGGAGGCTGCAGAACAAGCTACTTCACTAAATCCAGAGGCTGAACAGATTGAAGAAGAGCAACTGGATCAGCCAGTCAACCAGCAGGTGAACTGAAAAAACATATGTGTTGTCTAGTAATACTTTGATTAGTAACTACAACTTTATAGCTCATATGTTGTTTTGTACAGTTCTTCACCCAGCAATTAGAGGTGCCAAACACAGATGGCAGCACAATCACCTTGCTGGACCAAATGTTATTACATGTACTGACTGTAAATTGGTTATGTAGGAAATCAACCATTTTTTGAGAAATAGCATACCATCTTTGCTATTAGTTCTACTCACGAAAATTTGTTATGCAGGAAACCATAGCTACAAGGCAGTCACAAGCAATTGGAGCTTTGCCTGACAGTCAGTTCATACTGAGCAATCAGCCAGTAGAAAGGCCACAAACACTAACTACAAGTACCAAGGCTGGCAGGAAGGCAGCAGCAGGTACAAAGAGAAAGGCACCAGCTGAGAAGAAATCCAGGGCTACTAGAAAAGATGGAAAATTGCAAACTGGAGGACAGGAAGGCACCAGCATTTGAAATGTTTTATAACTGTAGTTGTGGTTGCCCCATCTTTTGGCATCCAATTTTGTAAGCATCAAAAGTGTTATGATGCACCCATACTGTTAGTAAGCAACTGTTAGTTATGTCAGCAATTAGTAAGCATCAGTACTACCTTCTCCTTCACCATACCTTCTCCTTCAGCCATTAAATACTTTCTCATGTTGGAATTGTAATTTAATTCATGCTTCTCAGCATCAGAACATGTCATTCAGTTTGAGTATTACAGTTCATGACCATTACAGTTCAGTTTCAGCACAATCAGCTTGTAAGCATGAAATCAGTTGTCATGGCCATTACAGTAGAGTACATCATAATAAGCATTGAGAACAATGCCACAAATAACTACAAATATGATTATTTTCATGTAAGTACAATTTGTCTTAAATCATTATCACTGGAACTGCCTGTCCATCGCCTTCCAGCCTTCCTACGCCATCTGCTTTTATGTCTGCATCTGTTCTTGCCCAAGTGCTGTCCTCGACGTCGTGTACAACCTTGTTGGGGATGCCGAAGGTGCTGGCCTGGTTGCCGGCGTGGTCGAGCTTGGAGATGACCTGGAGCGTTGGAGACGAAGCGCCGCCGCCTGGGACACCCGTGCCGCCGCCTGGGTCAGCGCCGGATGATGGCTCGGTGTCGGTGACGCGAGCGCCAAACCCAAGGCGGAGCGCGGGGGGTCGGTGACGCTGGAGGTGGGCTTGGTGGCGGGTCTGGGGCGGCGACGGAGACCTGCAACACGACGGCGGCGCAGGTGGAAAAAAAGGAGACGACGGCGAGGGTCTCTGAGGCACAGACCATCTAATGACCCTTTCATCAGGAGGGGGGTTATTGCATAAGCTGCACGCGTGCCCGCGCCCGGTTGGACCTGAGTGAAACCCAAACAGTGATTAGGTACTTAAACACCCGTTTTGCAAGTTTGTGGACAGGCTTGACACGGGTGTGCAAGTTTAGGGGCCGCCAGCGTACTTTACTCAAATTCAAATATGCTTCAAAAGTAGCAGAGAAATTGATGAGTTTTATTTTTTTTAAATGCACAGGTACATGCACATTTGTTTAGGAAAAGATGGAATCGTCTCCATTTCTTCCACGACTAGAAAAAAAATTCAAGAATATTGGAGGTGATTTACTCTTGATTTCCTATATATACATATAAAAAAGGGGTTCCTGATGAGCCTTATCTAGAATGTCTTTTATATGGTAGAAATTTAATTTAGTAACGCATGGAATATAATTAATTAACCTGTGCATCAGTTGTCAAGCCGCGTGATTTTTACTTGTGTGGAAACTGGAAAGTCAATTTAGATGACGGCTTAAATCGAATCTTCTTTCGACAAAAGAAGATCTGCGTGTTCAGATGGCAAGCCACATGCAGCTTGTGTTTGGAACTGCTTGGAATATATATCTGCATACTATATGACCTGTAGGATGCCATGTGCCGGAGCAAATAATATATACAGTTAATTAATCATACGCATGGTCGAGTAACTTGTACTCTCTCCGTCTTTAAAAGACTGTCGTTTTCGCTTCTCGAAAAATAATTTTGACTAAATATATATAACAATATATTAATATGTATAGTACATAATTAATATAGTTAGATACATATTCTAATCTAGTTTTTTAACAATCTTATTTGAAGATAAAAATGTTGCACGTATTTTTTCTACAAATCATGTCAAATTTGTGGCACAGAAACCAACTATGACAATTTTTTTTGAGATGGCGGGAGTAGTGTTTAATCACCTGCAGCAAGTACAATTCCTGCGTAGCAATACGCGCGCGTAACTTGTAGTGTTTAATCACCTGCAGCAAGTACAATTATCCGTGGATGTATATATGCCACGTGTAGTCCCTTGAGGCAAAAGAAACATTTTTCGAATGGGCTAAGGCATCTCGTTAACAATAAAAGAAAGCGCTTATGCATCATGCACAGGCTAGAAAACAAGCCATACATTGACCCTTGTGATTTTATCCGTTGAAATCGAAGTGTATCAAACTTATGTACATCAATGATTTCTAAAGATATACATGTAGCAGTTAGCACAAAACATGATCAGTCCATAGTCTACAGTGTTATATGCAGACAAGTTTGTAAATTGCACTGGCGCAATAGCCGATGAATGGTTTGACAAGCTTTCTCAGTGAGATCTGACTGTCTGAGGTGTGGAAATTCCAACACTAGATTTTTTTAAAATTTCTACAAGATATGCATCATATCAATAAAGTAGTAAACCCCCGAGTTACTGTTCACACAAGAAAAAATACCCAGGTGTTGAGCGTGCGGATGGATAACGTGGCAAGCAATTGTATCTTTTTGGGACTAAACTTTGTTCGTACTCTTGATTTTTTTTTTTTGTAAAAGGCCTAAAGGCCCTTTGTACTCTTGATAATTTTTTGCAAGGTCCCAAATCAAGTTTTCGGACCTTTATTTTTCATATACACTTTGAGATGCTCTAACTGTCATGTCGATGTTACATGGGTCACCATACAGTTTAATTAAATGATGAGGGGCATATAAAATGTGTGTTTGCTAGATTGGAGATTGGTTTCGATAAAATGTGTTTTCACTCCATATAACCTTGTTTCTGTAGAAGATTAATTAAATAAGATTTGGAAAAATATACATCAATAATACTAAACTTTATATATATATATATGTGTGTGTGTGTGTGTGTGTGTGTGTGTGTAGAATTTTCATTTCAATTCCACTACAGGCTTATTACACGGCTATATATGTACAATAATATATATATTGGAAAAACAAAATTGATTTAAAACATTCCAAATCTGTCCACGCAAATAATATGGACATATGGTGGATGAAAGTTCCTGGTGGAGCAATTAATCACTAATGCCACCACTAGTAAGGGGCCGCCTGGTGCTCAACAATTTGGTGCCCCAAATGCATCCGAAATGTTTGATGAAGGCCAAAAACCATTTGAAGAAACACATGAAAAGACATGATCACGAATCATGAGGGACATTTTTAATCCAGAAGCTAGGTAGGCCAACACGGAAGATGACATGTGTTTTGTTTGGTATATGATGACGTTTCAGAATATTATTAATTATCTTCGTTGGCCATGTTCCCCTCATGCGTATAAAACATTGGCATATAGCTGCATATATAAGCCACAGCAAGTAGCTAACTAGCTTCTGCAACCACACCTCTGCCGAAACAACTGGGTGCAATTAAGCTATAGCTTGAGCATAGTCAAGTGCTAGAGCTAGCACAAACAACAGCTGAGATCTCGAGCAGCAAGCAGACCATCCATGGCCATGCATGCAAACAACACTAGTGCTCCGGCTACTAGGATTGCACAGTCTGAGATCGTCCATGACATGCACCCGTTCCTGAGCACGTACAAGGACGGCCGCGTCGAGCGGCTCGCGCCCGACACTTTCGTGCCGGCGTCCGAGGACCCAGGGGCAACCGGCGTAGCAACCAGGGACGTCGTCGTCGACCCTGCCACCGGCGTGTCGGCGCGCCTCTTCCTTTGCGTCGGTGCGGTAGCGACGGGCAGTAGGCTCCTGTGAGGAACCGCCCAAGTTAATCCCGTTTAATCGAGTCATCACCATTGATCAACCCAATTAAAAAGGAGTAACCCCGGTAGTCCTTGAGATGTGTCATGAGAATTGCCCAGGATTTATACACACCTCACTAAGCACAACAATTAACACCACAACCATATAGCAATCCAACATAACCATCACTTTACATAAAAAGGTTCAACTTAATTTACAACAAATTCAGAGTGTTTACAGCGGAAAGTTTTAAACATGACACTCACGATCACCACAAAAGAAGGTTGACACTATATGGAGATAGTGCCTTCCTCCAAGCTAGGCTTCACTCCCTACCCGCACCTCCGTCCGTGGGGTAAAAGTAGCCAAAGACTGTCTCCGGCTGCTGGTCACCTGCAACAACTTATCGGCAGCACCGTGAGTACAAAAGGTACTCAGCAGGTCTTATCCAACAATATGGGTATATACTTGCCCGACTCTCAAGGAGAATGCATTTGGTTTAGTAGCAAGGAAGGTAATAGGTAAATCATTTGCATAAAAGCATTTAATAAAATTCTATGGTGAGTAAACAAGGAAAGACCTAGCAGTCTATGCTCTCTAAGCCAGTCATCAAGTAAAAACATATAGTAAAGGTGATCAAAGTGTATGAGCTCAATCTTCCATGAACTCCCAACGGTAACTCTATGTTAAAGTCGAAGTACATGAGCATGCTCCTTAACCCTGGAGCGAGGCTATTGCAATAGATTATAACCCTGCAGGGGTGTACAACTTTTCCCACAAGAGGCGCAAGACCAACGACCATAACCTTGTGCACAGGATAAGTGTTGATTCATGCCCTCAACCTTTCACATACCCGCACCCCACTATGAACGAACGGCCGAGAGTGTATAGGTGCACCGGACGCAGTCTGATCACACCTCATCCCACCCCGCGCCGAATCCGGTCAAGGAACGGTGCGACTTATGCTACTTGGCTTACCTTACCCATAATCAGCAAGTGGTCTGTACGGAAAAGTGCTCAGTATCAAAGCGATAACATCGGGCCTTAATCAACTTTGAGCAAGTCTATGCCAAGTGAGCTCCAATCTCAAATGACCCTAGCACACTTGCTCAAGTCTCGAATCATGATTATCATAGCTCAAATTTTAAACCATTCAACTATCCAAATATTATTAAACAAGCATGATCTATAACTCGCGAGTGGTGGTGACCTTGCCACCTCTCGACTTCTACCGAAGCTAAGCATAGCTAAGCAAGAATTAAATCGTGACACATAAACAAGCATACTCATCTAGAGTGGGTTATTCTAGGTCAAGGATGGATAATGCATCAAAATTAGGAGCTAAGCAAACATATACATAATTATTGACTAATGCACATACAAGACTCATATACAAATTTGATCCAAAATAGGGTTCAAAAGATGCTTAGGTGCCTGCCTTGGGTGTCCGCTGGGGCGTCGTCGATGATGGGGTCTTGCTGGGACTCGCCGACCTCTTGCTCCGGCGCTTCGGTCTCTACACGAATGCAATGATACATAAATAAATAAATATGCCATGAATGAGTGCAATGATATGAGAAAAGGTATGCTCAAACATGATCTATCAAAATTGGTTTCATGAATTTTTGGAGTAGAGGAGAAAGAACTATGCAATTAACAAGATAACAACTCATATAATTAAATCAGAAAATCACTTAATTATTTTGAGAGCAAACTCATTTTAAAAGGTTTCTGACATAATTATAAAACCAACAAAATTTGTTTCACAATTTTCCGAGTTGTATGCAATTTTATATGAATTTTGCAAGATTGGGTGACTGGCTGAAAAGGGGGGTTTCGGGTCATCCGGACATTGGTGCCGGGTCATCCGGGAACCTCCAGAAGCATGCCGGGTCATCCGGGAATTACTTCCGGGTCATCTGGGAATGCACTGAGCTCGCCGACGGCAGTTTTGGCGATGATTTTTTGTGGAGTTTTTTGTTCTAAGAGGTTTATAGGAGTGCAAAAAGTTGATTCCAAGCAATGGATTCGAGGGGAAACAAGTTTTAGAGCTCGAACTCATCAAAGGTGATTTGGAACCCTAGTTTGACTTGATCCGAAATCAAAAGGGGTTAGGGAACGATTTGAAGGAAGAGATAGCTCACCGGTGATGGGTTGAACTCCGGTGAGGTGCTAGAACTTGATGGAGTGCGGCCTCGGAGTAGATCGGGCTTGATTCCTTGACTTGAGACCTTGAGATGGAGGGGAAAACCATTGGAGAGGCTTCAACTTCGAAACCAAAGGGAGGAGATGAAGGGGAGATGATTACCGACGAGCTCCGGCGATCCTCCGGCGATCTTCGGCGATCTCCGGCGAGGGTGAGGGGCTTCAAGGGTGGGGAGCCATGGGAGCTCCTCCCTGGGTGTGTGTGAAGGAAGAGAGAGGAAGAGAGAAAAGAAATGAGAGAGAGAGAAGAGAGGAGGGGTATTATGGGGGGGTATTTTCTTTTCTCCTTTTTTTTGGTCTGTTACAACTCTCCCCCTGTTGAGAAAATCTCGTCCCGAGATTTCCCAAACGGATAGATAGGAAAAGAATGGCACAACCATGACAAGATAGATGGAAACGAGCAAGATGAGGCATAAAAACACTTAAGCACTTACTCATCCGGAAAAAGATTTGGATAGGATTGTCGAAGATGATCTTCTAGTTCCCATGTTGCTTCACGTTCAGATTGGTGACTCCATTGCACTTTCACCAACTTGATAACTTTGTTTCTAGTCTTCTTCTCAGCTCGGTCGAGAATTCTTATGGGATGCTCTTTATAGGAGAGATTAGGTTGAACTTCAAGTTCATCAACATTAATTGGCTCCATGGGAGGAGTTAGACCTTTCTTCAATTGTGACACATGGAACACATCATGAACGGAAGATAGAGCTTGTGGTAGTTCCAATTGATAAGCCACCGCACCACGCCTTGCCAAAATTTTGAATGGGCCAACATAGCGAGGAGCTAGCTTACCCTTTTCTTGAAATCTTTGAGTACCTCTAAAAGGTGTGACTTTGAGATAAGCATAATCACCAACTTGAAATTCTTGAGGTCGCCTTCCTCGATCCGCATATTGCTTTTGGCGATTTTGAGCAACTCTAAGTCTTTCTTGAATGGTCTTCACCTTTTCTTCGGTCTTCATAACAAGATCCGGTCCAAAATGTTGTCGTTCTCCGGATTCCGACCAATAGAGAGGAGTTCTACAACTTCGGCCATACAAAGCTTCAAAAGGTGACATTTTGATACTTGCTTGGTAGCTATTATTATAGGAGAATTCTGCAAAAGGCAAGCAAGTTTCCCAGTCCTTATTATAAATGAGAGCACATGCCCTTAGCATATCTTCAAGAATTTGATTAACCCTCTCGGTCTGGCCACTAGTTTGAGGGTGATAAGCTGTGCTGAAAATGAGATAGGTACCCATAGCATCGTGGAGACTTTGCCAAAACTGTGCAATAAATTGAGGACCCCTGTCTGATACTATGGTCTTTGGAACCCCATGAAGACAAACAATCTTAGTGAGATAAATTTCAGCATATTTCTCCAAAACGTACTTGGTTTTAACTGGTAAGAAATGAGCCGACTTTGTGAGTCGATCCACAATTACCCAAATGGAATCACATCCATGAGGAGTACGGGGCAAACCCACAATGAAGTCCATAGAGATATCTTCCCATTTCCAAGAGGGGATAGAGAGGGGTTGGAGAGTTCCACCTGGCTTGAAATGTTCAGGCTTCACCCTTTGGCAAACATCACACTCGGCCACAAATCGGGCAATTTCTCTTCTCATTCGAGTCCACCAAAATTTCTTTCTCAAGTCTTGATACATCTTGTTGCTTCCCGGATGGATAGAAAATTGAGATTCATGAGCTTCATCAAGAATTTTCTTCTTAAGCTCCAAATTCCTGGGAACCACCAAACGTTTCCCAAACCAAAGAATTCCTACTTCATCCAGTCTAAAGCACTTGGCATTTTTATTATCTAGGTTAGCTCTAATCTTTTCCATATCCTTGTCTTCTCGCTGAGCCTTCTTGATTTCATCAATAAGGTTAGAAGTAATCACCAAAGTAGCAAGCGACCCATGCTCGACCATAGAAAGGTTGAGCTTTCGAAAATCTTCACAAAGTGTGTTGACTCCGGACTAGGCTTGCAAGCAATAACATTGAGCCTTCCGACTTAAGGCATCAGCAACCACATTGGCCTTGCCAGGGTGATAATGAACTTCCAGCTTATAGTCTTTGATTAACTCCAGCCATCTTCTTTGCCTCAAATTGAGCTCGGCTTGAGTAAAAATATACTTGAGACTCTGGTGATCAGTATAGATATTGCAGGGGTTACCAAGAAGATAATGCCGCCAAATCTTCAAAGCATGGACAACGACAGCAAGCTCAAGATCATGAGTTGGATAATTCTCTTCATGACGCCTCAATTGACGAGATGCATAAGTAATGACATGACCTTCTTGCATAAGAACACACCCGAGTCCAATTCTTGAAGCATCACAATAGATATCAAAACCTTTAGTAATATCTGGCTGAACAAGAACCGGAGCGGATGTGAGCTTAGCCTTGAGAGTTTGAAAAGCCATCTCACAAGCTTTTGACCACTTAAAAGGAACACCCTTCTTCAACAACTCGGTCATCGGCTTGGAGATCTTGGAGAAATTTTCAATGAACCTACGGTAATAGCCCGCAAGTCCAAGAAAACTTCGAACATCCTTCACATTCTCTGGTTGTTTCCAATTAAGAACATCGCTCACTTTGCTGGGATCAACAGCAACTCCATTCTCAGAGATAACATGTCCAAGAAAGGATACTTCCTTAAGCCAGAACTCACACTTACTGAACTTGGCATAGAGACGATGATCGCGAAGCTTTTGAAGAACAATGCGGATATGTTCAGCATGCTCTTCTTCATTCTTGGAAAAGATCAAGATATCATCAATGAAGATTATCACAAAGACATCCAATTCTTCAAAGAAGATGAAATTCATTAAGTACATAAAATGTGCCGGGGCATTGGTTAGCCCAAAGGACATAACCGTGTACTCATAAAGCCCATATCGAGTAGAGAAAGCTGTTTTTGGAATATCTTCCTCACGGATTTTGATTTGATGATAGCCCAGGCGAAGATCGATCTTAGAAAAGACCTTAGCACCGGCTAGTTGATCAAACAGGATATCAATTCTGGGTAGAGGATATTTGTTCTTCACGGTCACTTCATTCAAAGGCCGATAGTCTACCACCATACGCAAGCTATGGTCCTTCTTAGTCACAAACATCGCCGAACATCCCCAAGGTGAGGAGCTCGAACGAATGAACTTCTTGTCCAAGAGAGCCTGCAGTTGCTTCTTCAATTCCACCAATTCATCAGGTGGCATCCTATAGGGTCTTTTAGATACCGGGACCGTTCCAGGGAGCAATTCAATAACAAATTCCACATCCCTGTCGGGAGGCATCCCCGGTAACTCTTCAGGAAAAACATCCGGAAACTCACATACCACCGGAATTGCCTCTAACTCCGGCATGACAATAGCATTGAGAGCATAGAGTTGAGGGCCACTCTTTTTATAAAGAAAAAGAACAACCCTAGAACCGGATGGGTGCTTAAGCTCAATGGAGCGAGGATTGCACATAATAACACCATCATGTTTACTCATCCAATTCATACCAATGATGATATCAAAATCTTCAAGATCAATGACCACAAAGTTCACTATGAAGGTGAGACCTATCACTTCAAGCTGAGCTAGATTTACCACTTCTTTGGTCACTAAAGTTGCACCCGGGGCATCAATATAAAAAGGGATAGGGACCTTTCTAATTAGAAGTTGATGTTCTAAAGCAAACTTCCTACTCATGAAAGAATGAGATGCACCGGTGTCAAATAATGCTCGGGTACTAATTGAATTGAGAGAAACCATACCAACGAGCACTTGATCATCCTCACAAGCTTCTTCAGCAGTGACATAATTCAGCTTGCCTCGCTTGGGCGCTTGAGTAGTCTTTCCACCTTGACGGTTTTGTTGAGGAGGCACAGGAGGCTTGGGAGCATTGCTGGCTCCATCTTTCCTTGGAGAGGGACACTCACGAGAGTAATGCCCTTGACCGCCACAATTGAAGCATGTACCCCTAGGGAAATTTCCACCACCGCCTCCCTGCTGTCCCACAGGGCGAGGAGATTGCCCCTGCGGTGCTGGAGGATGACGTGGCATCCACATAGGCTGAGGAGCACCATAGCCAGGCACTCGGGGTGGAGGAGAAGACCCCGTGCGTGGACGTTGAGAGCTTGAGCTACCACCCTTAGAGAAAGGGGCAGCCCTCTTGCGGTTCTCCGCCTCAAGTGCATTCATCTTGTATTCAGCATTGATAGACTTGCTCACTATGTCATTGAAATCCAGAAAATCAGTGTTGGAGTGATGGGATTGAAGCTTTAGGGATAAACCCTCCAAGTAACGGTCCATCTTCCTTTCATCTGTAGAGACATCATCCTTATCATATTGAGCAAGATAATTAAAGGCATTGGTGTACTCTTGCACCGATTGATTCCCTTGCTTAAGTCTTCGGAATCCATCCCTCTTCATCTTCATAACACTCTTGGGAATGTGATACTCCCTAAAAGCCTTTTGAAATTCTAGCCAAGTCACTTGATGACCCTCGGCCACTTGAGCCTTGTATCCTCTCCACCAAACTCCTGCGGCATCCTCTAGTTGATGAGCCGCAAATTTCACCTTCTCAGCATCATCATTTGGGAAGAGCCCCAACTTCTCGGTGATAGTAGAGAGCCAGAAATCCGCATCCAATGGATCAGCAGATCCCTGGAAGACAGGCGGACATGTTTTCATAAAAGCAGGGTAACCACTAAGTGGATTCCCACCACCACCTTGCCTTTGGCCAGCTTGATTATTCACAAGGGTCTGAAGGATTTGATTATGAGCTTGGGCGCTGGCTTCCGACCTCCTAAGAAGCTCCAAAAGAGCAGGGTGTATAGGGGGAGGAGGAGGCAAATCATCCCCACCAACACCATGACCCGCATTCTCGTCCATCCTGCCGCCAACCACAAGCGAGGTTAGCGACCGGAAAGAAAATTGATATAATAAAATTGTACAAAGGAAATTGCACAATAGTACAATATCAACCACAATTGTGTGAGAGATGGGTTATGGAAAATCAATGACCAAGATTATGAGATAGATAAAAAGGAATCATAGAAGAAAGAACAAGATTAAAAGATAGGTTGAGATATGCATGCACAACAATGCAAAAGCATGAACCTATCAAGACTAGAAAATGCATGCAGGACAATAAATAAACATGATGGCATGCCGCAACATACGCGTCTCACAAAGATACCCACCTATGCTAACGTGCCTCACTTCAAAGTTTTAGGTGATTAATCATGTTTAGAAAGCTAACCAGCTCTGATGCCAGCTGTGAGGAACCGCCCAAGTTAATCCCGTTTAATCGAGTCATCACCACTAATCAACCCAATTAAAAAGGAGTAACCCCGGTAGTCCTTGAGATGTGTCATGAGAATTGCCCAGAATTTATACACACCTCACTAAGCACAACAATTAACACCACAACCATATAGCAATCCAACATAACCATCACTTTACATAAAAAGATTCAACTTAATTTACAACAAATTCAGAGTGTTTACAGCGGAAAGTTTTAAACATGACACTCACGATCACCACAAAAGAAGGTTGAAACTATATGGAGATAGTGCCTTCCTCCAAGCTAGGCTTCACTCCCTACACGCACCTCCGTCCGTGGGGTAAAAGTAGCCAAAGACTGTCTCCGGCTGCTGGTCACCTGCAACAACTTATCGGCAGCACCGTGAGTACAAAAGGTACTCAGCAGGTCTTATCCAACAATATGGGTATATACTTGCCCGACTCTCAAGGAGAATGCATTTGGTTTAGTAGCAAGGAAGGTAATAGGTAAATCATTTGCATAAAAGCATTTAATAAAATTCTATGGTGAGTAAACAAGGAAAGACCTAGCAGTCTATGCTCTCTAAGCCAGTCATCAAGTAAAAACATATAGTAAAGGTGATCAAAGTGTATGAGCTCAATCTTCCATGAACTCCCAACGGTAACTCTATGTTAAAGTCGAAGTACATGAGCGTGCTCCTTAACCCTGGAGCGAGGCTATTGCAATAGATTATAACCCTGCAGGGGTGTACAACTTTTCCCACAAGAGGCGCAAGACCAACGACCATAACCTTGTGCACAGGATAAGTGTTGATTCATGCCCTCAACCTTTCACATACCCGCACCCCACTATGAACGAACGGCCGAGAGTGTATAGGTGCATCGGACGCAGCCTGATCACACCTCATCCCACCCCACGCCGAATCCGGTCAAGGAACGGTGCGACTTATGCTACTTGGCTTACCTTACCCATAATCAGCAAGTGGTCTGTACGGAAAAGTGCTCAGTATCAAAGCGATAACATCGGGCCTTAATCAACTTTGAGCAAGTCTATGCCAAGTGAGCTCCAATCTCAAATGACCCTAGCACACTTGCTCAAGTCTCGAATCATGATTATCATAGCTCAAATTTTAAACCATTCAACTATCCAAATATTATTAAACAAGCATGATCTATAACTCGCGAGTGGTGGTGACCTTGCCACCTCTCGACTTCTACCGAAGCTAAGCATAGCTAAGCAAGAATTAAATCGTGACACATAAACAAGCATACTCATCTAGAGTGGGTTATTCTAGGTCAAGGATGGATAATGCATCAAAATTAGGAGCTAAGCAAACATATACATAATTATTGACTAATGCGCATACAAGACTCATATACAAATTTGATCCAAAATAGGGTTCAAAAGATGCTTAGGTGCCTGCCTTGGGTGTCTGCTGGGGCGTCGTCGACGATGGGGTCTTGCTGGGACTCGCCGACCTCTTGCTCCGGCGCTTCGGTCTCTACACGAATGCAATGATACATAAATAAATAAATATGCCATGAATGAGTGCAATGATATGAGAAAAGGTATGCTCAAACATGATCTATCAAAATTGGTTTCATGAATTTTTGGAGTAGAGGAGAAAGAACTATGCAATTAACAAGATAACAACTCATATAATTAAATCAGAAAATCACTTAATTATTTTGAGAGCAAACTCATTTTTAAAATGTTTCTGAGATAATTATAAAACCAACAAAATTTGTTTCACAATTTTCCGAGTTGTTTGCAATTTTATATGAATTTTGCAAGATTGGGTGACAGGCTGAAAAGGGGGTTTCGGGTCATCCGGACATTGGTGCCGGGTCATCCGGGAACCTCCAGAAGCATACCGGGTCATCCGGGAAGTACTTCCGGGTCATCCGGGAATGCACTGAGCTCGCCGACGGCGGTTTTGGCGATGATTTTTTGTGGAGTTTTTTTGTTTTAAGAGGTTTATAGGAGTGCAAAAAGTTGATTCCAAGCAATGGATTCGAGGGGAAACAAGTTTTAGAGCTCGAACTCATCAAAGGTGATTTGGAACCCTAGTTTGACTTGATCCGAAATCAAAAGGGGTTAGGGAACGATTTGAAGGAAGAGATAGCTCACCGGTGATGGGTTGAACTCCGGTGAGGTGCTAGAACTTGATGGAGAGCGGTCTCGGAGTAGATCGGGCTTGATTCCTTGACTTGAGACCTTGAGATGGAGGGGAAAACCATTGGAGAGGCTTCAACTTCGAAACCAAAGGGAGGAGACAAAGGGGATATGATTACCGACGAGCTCCGGCGATCCTCCGGCGATCTCTGGTGATCTCCGGCGAGGGTGAGGGGCTTCAAGGGTGGGGAGCCATGGGAGCTCCTCCCTGGGTGTGTGTGAAGGAAGAGAGAGGAAGAGAGAAAAGAAATGAGAGAGAGAAGAGAGGAGTGGTATTATGGGGGGTATTTCCTTTTCTCCTTTTTTTTTTTGTCTGTTACAGCTCCCGCTTATCCTCTACTTCCACGGCGGCGCCTTCTGCACCGGGAGCGCCTTCTCCAACCCGTACCACCGCTACGCCGCCTCCCTCTCGGCGCGCGCAGGGGCGCTCGTCGTATCCGTTGAGTACCGGCTGGCGCCGGAGCATCCCATCCCCGCGGCCTACGAAGACGCGTGGGTGGCGCTCCGGTGGGCGGCCTCTCGCTCCTACCTGTGGCTCGCCTACCACGCCGACCCCACGCGCACGTTCCTCGCCGGCGACAGTGCCGGCGCCAACATCACGCACGGCGTGGCGGCGCGCGTCGCCGCCGCCGGTGGAGACGGCATCAGCATCGAGGGCATGGTCCTTTTGCAGCCCTTCTTCTGGGGCACCGAGCGGCTGCCGTCCGAAACGGACCGCCACGACGGGCCGGTGTTCTCGCCGGAGTTCGCGGACACCCTCGGCCGTTCCTGATGGCCGGTGCCGCCGGCAACGACGACCCTCGCATCAACCCGCCGTCCGGTCAAGTCGCGTCGCTGCCGTGCGGGCGCGCGTTCGTCACCGTGGCCGGGAAGGACCTGTTGCGGGACCGCGGGTGCCGGTACGCCGCGTGGCTGCGCCGCCGGGACGACGGGTCCTGTCGCGAGGTGACGCTCGTGGAGTCCAAGGGAAGGGACCACGGCTTCCACCTCTACCGGCCGGAGTGCGCCGGCGCCGTGGCGCTCATGGACCGCGTCGCCGAGTTCATCAACGGGCACGGGCGGGCACCGTCGTCGCTGATCGCCGACGCCCATACAGAGCATTTGCATGCGCGGGAGGAGGGCACGGCCAAATCGTCCAGGGCCGCGGTTTGCGATGGGCCAGATAAGAAAGTGCGCGACAGCCCAGCCAGTTCTACTCAGATGATCCAAATGGGCCCATTTGCTACAGCAGGTCGAATCACTGTGGCTAAGAGTCGCCTGTAGTGGTAGCTCTCAAGTCATGGCCATTATTGGCATCGGCCACTGGTAACGGCCTAATGTACTGATCGACTTGTGCTTATTCTACGGCTAATAGCTCGTGTCTTGTTGATTATGAAGTGTGTATGAATTCATCGTTCGATCTTGCAGCTATTGCCACCGAAACTGTGAGATGAGCTAAAATTCCCTTTTCCCGAAGCAAACCAAGCTGCAAAAATTTGCATCTGAGTTTTTTTCCCTTCAATTAGCTAGATATGAAACTTGATTCGAGCACGGAGTGCTAATAAGCTTAATTTCAACAAGATATTTTCCACCGTGACCATGAATAATGCTCGCACAAGTCCAATCATATCTCCAATAATCAGTACGTGTCAATTCCCAAGAGGATAATTTTCGATCAGTCATGTTTTTATCTGTACCTTTTTCTTAGAGCCTGCTAAAGTTATATGTGTATTTCTCTATTTTTAAGGACATCTTGCATTGCCACGTTTGCATCCTACTCCTCCATCACATGTTATGTGGGCATTTGTTTTCATATATTGCGTAGAAAGTGAAGTCAAGTATAAAGTACTATCACACAACCAACCCAGCCTCACGGGAGGCCGCACCCTGTCGGATCTCCACGAAAGGCCGCGTGTCGCCGCCCCCCTGCCCCGTCGGAGGCCAAAGTTGCTGGTCATTGGGTCCATGGCCCCGCGCAAGGCCACCGACCGTGTCACGACCTGAGCCATAGCCCATGTGTGAGTGTGTTGTTGGGCCAGGCAAGCTCGTTTAGGCCATACCGGCCAGTACTTGTAGACCCGGCCTTGCTGGGAAATGCATCAGACCTCGTTTGACAATCAGAGGATTGCTTCCACAGGATAATCATTCCACCGGTGGGAAGGGGTGATCCCCGCGGCCCACCAAATCCACTGGTGGGTTGGGTTTAATAATGCCACCGGTGAATGCTTCCACGGGGTGGGCCGGGTGGGTTCGGGGAACGTGGCTGGGTTGATTTTGCTGAGTTATTTTGCTGGGTTGCTGTTATTTCAGTTTGTTGGGTTGATTTGCAGAAGTACAACAGACATTCAAAAAATACTGCAAATGAGTTCAACAATTGTTGAGGCTAATTATGGTGCCAACATAGTACTAGTTCAAGTACTGAACGATTCAGGCTAATTATCACATTCGCTGAGTTAAAAAGAGATCCCAAATATGCAAAAAAAAAAGGCTACATGGTCCTGTATCATAACATAATAAGATTATTCTTTCTTGCTCTTCGAATAAACACTCTTTTTTTCTTCTCATAACTTGCAGAATCTTTGTGACTTCTCACCTCCAACTAGACCTGCCACGACTTGTCACCTCCAACTAGACCTGCCGCTGAAGCATAAAACTAATTCAGACATGGCACATTCAGAGGCATATTGTGTAAAATGTGTAACTAATTTAGATATCATACAAGCAAAATTGTGTAATAGAAATAAAGAGAAGATATATCGTAAAATTATGTAACTAATTGAAAACAACATATATGAAAGATATATAGTAAACATGAAAGATAAATAGTGAAAATGCAACACTGACAGAGGTGACTACATATACCAATCCATTGCATTTTGATAGAGTTGATGATATAAAGGGAATATAAAACTGCAGCCTGCAGGTGTGCTTCCTCTTTCTTTTTGGGTTGTGAAAAATACACACTTGCACAAAAACAAGGAAACAAAGTGAAAGAAAATGGCGTAAGCTAGTGTTTGTTAAACTGTTATTACTGTGTGCTACCAGCCAACCACCTTGTTCTGATCAATGACACCCACAAAAGAAGTGACAGAATAGCAGCTACCCACCAATAAAAAAACCAATATACCAGGCACTCTGGAAACTAACTAAATAACTAAAGATCTCTTCTCCTCACATAGTGATGTAATGAAACTCAAGGCCAAGACATCAGCCTCAAGATGAGTTGCACTCAATCCATCAGCAAGGCGGAGTGGTAACATCATGTATCATAGGAATATAAAAAAATTCATATTTCGAATGCAAAAATCCATCAGCAGCACTGGAACAATACTTAAGTAGTACTGCAGTGCCTTCAAATTCTATTGTTCGCAAGTTTTCAAGTCTTGGACAACCTCTAATCTCATTGGCTACTTATAGACCAGTGATTCGATACATCCAGTAGGGGGGAAATAACTAAACCGCTTAGCCATTGGATCAATATGTACTAAAGTGTGTTGAACGGGCATCAGAAGCACAGTTACAGAAATATGGTGATATGCAACTAGTTCATAGACATACTTGTTACAAAATTCAAGAACTAGTCAGTTCAAGCAAGGCATCAAGCACTGACTATGCATTCAAGATTAGGTCATTCACTCAGTTTTCTCCATGCGATGCTTCTGCTTATTAGTTGACATTTTGAGGTCCAAAATAGACACCAGTCTCCTTTTTTTTACTTCACAGAGTATCAAAATCAAACCTTGGTCGGTATTATTTATCATAAAATTAGTAAAACACACCAAACTATATGATACTATGAAACATAAGAGTGCCTTCTTTAATGTGAAAACTTGCAATGTTGCAAACATTTATATACAATGAGGGAAAATAGATAACAAGACGAGATGATTCAGTCAAGAACATGAATTTCATAGGCAGGCATATCATGATCTCGGTGCCTCTATAAGCTATACGGTGAACCTCCACAGTGCACATATATTTTATTTTGCCACAGCTCAGCTGCTCAGATGATGTTTAGAACCATGTAGGTTTGCAAAGCTTAAACATAGAACATGTATTTTCAGAGCACACTATCAAACAACAATAGTGGGCAGCTCCTTCTAAATTATGGTCATAGCAGATAATATCACTAGATTGACCTTTCGCTATGCATCAAGCAGACGGAACTCGATTTGATCTGCTCCCAGATCACAAGACACCTAACACTACAACTCGATTTCAGGATCAAAAGAAAGAAACAAGGAACAGTCACAGTTCATGAGAAACAGATGTTCTACTACTGAAGTACACATGAGAACAGTCACAGTTCATGAGAAATAGATGGGTTAGGCAAAGATAACAGAACATGCTATATATATACAACAAGGAAGAGTAGAAGGTTGCAAGCATCTATGCATACCTAAATCAGGTTACCATGAATCTTCTTACGTAGCCATTTAAGACGTGTAGATTCTTTTGCAGTCATGAAAATGGTTCTATTCTTTGCATCTTTAAACACATCATAGGCATCAACCTTCTCATCATCTGAAAGATCTTCAATTCCGTCCACAACAGCTATGCAAGCAGGAATGGTGAATGTATTTTCAGCCTCAGCTTGCTGTTCTTTTCTTTCTAGAAACCTACCCATCATTTCAACCACCTTTCCATCCTGTTTCCTTTTCTGTCCAGCCCTTTCCACTTTTTTGCCTGATGGTGTTGCCTCTCCGATTCTTGAACTAGCAACTCTTTTGCCCCTCAAGGAAGCAGCAGATGAACTAGTAGATGGTTGCTCAACTATTGTCACATCATCATCCTCATCATCCTCATTATGCTGAACAGCAGGGGATCTGTCAAGGTAAGTAACATTTAGAGAAGGGTCAAAGGCCTCAATTTCTTCTTCCTCAATGCCATTGAGTTGAGTGAGCTCAGCTTGAGTGGGGTCAACAGAGGTGAAGTTCAAGTTTCCCTCAGCAAGATGTCCTGCTCCAAGAAGTGTACCCCATTTAAAATTTAAGATTACTTAATACAACATATTTAATTTGTAGGAAAATTAAAGATCTAGCATTTGTACATACTGTCATACAATTCTCCTAGGGCATCAAAAAGTGGGAAGCATTTATTCTGGAACTTCTTTGCTTTAGGAAAAGACTGTTCAACATATGAAATGTAACAGGTAATTAGCAAGAATCACATTTGTAATAGCATTAGCCAAAATAAGGACTTGAACTCTTACATTTATGATGTTAGCCCAAATGGGTGGGTCTGCTTCAATCCTGCCCAATTTTTCATTCCATTGGCACCCACTTTGGCTCTTAGCTTGCTTTAGAAGCTTGTAATCTCTTTTCAGATCCTCCTCTTTATCTTGAATCTGAACCTTTGTGAACTTGATATGCGAGAACTTCTCGTTGAATAACTTGCAAATTCTGTTCCAAGCTTCTGATGACCACCCATTTTGACCTTTGTAGCAGTCATTGTTGTGCTCATGAAGAAGCTCAACCAATGCCTTTTCAAGTTCAGCATTCCAATGTGCTCTAGTGTCAACTGTCACAGAATTACACGCTATATATTGAGAACGATAGAAAATTAAATATTGACAAAACATATAGAATTTGGAGCAAAAGAAAGTTAATACCTTTTGGTGAACTAATTTTCTTTTCTGTGTGCCTGGCACCTTTGGTGATAGCCCCTGCTTCTTGCGCATGTGAACAACAGACTTTGGAGATAGCTTTTTTTTTGGACAGATGCAGCTTGCATCATACTCATTCTTGGAGACCCTCTTCCAAACATTGTTGCAGCACTATACATGAAACATGATACATGAATCAAGACTGGTGACTATAGTCATTCCACATATTTATTGCAATCATATCCCTAAGAGCATTCCCGTCATCTATTTGACTATTAAGAGACGGTACATCATTGTTGTAGCTATTGTCTCCTCCAAGAAGATCAACAAAATCTTCTGCTGAAATGTTGTTTGGTTGGTGATCCAACCAATCCTTATCCCCTTTGCACATCCGTATTAGATTATGAAACACTGCTGCTGCAACGGGTATCTTCACTTGGTTTTCAATGGGATGATGTGTTCCAACTTTTAGGATAGGGAAACTCTTCTTCAAAACCCCAATTGCCATCTCAATATGATTCCGTAGCACAGCGTGGCGGTGATTGAACAATTCCTTATAGTTGCTCGGCCGATGCTGTCCGTGCCCAAACTCTTCAAGTGGTATCGGACACCACGATAAGGTGCAAGAAAAGATGGTGTGTTAGCATATCCACCATCGACGAGATAATACTTGCCCTCAGGAACACGAAATCCAGCAAGTAACGCGGATTTAAGAACCCTAGCATCTGTGGCTGATCCCTCCCAACCAGATGAAATAAAGGTGAAATTCAAGTCAAAATCACATGCTAGCATCACATTCTGACTTAATGTACCCTTTCTATTCCTGTCACACCTGATTTTCCGAAGAAAACCAAATGCATCTCATATGTGCGCCAGGATAAGTTTACACACATATGATAGACGTCATGAGTGAAATATCATTAAACAACAATAAAAACGTATAAGAGTTAAACCATTACATTATCTCTTATTACACTCAGACGTTAGACTCGAAGGTCTTTAAAACGAACAACGATAACTAGACGAAGCAACTTCGTCTTCAGCTTCCACAGGCACATGACTGGGGGCACGCAAGCCTCAGAACTCATCGTAGTCGCTGAAGTACTCTTCTCCAGTGTTCTCCTCTGAACAGCGGGTAAGCAAGGGTGAGCACACTTATGGTTGGAGCTCAGCAAGTTGGGGAAGATGCAAAGCTATCAAGGATAGGCTAAAGTTTTGCAGCGGTTAGCATTTTAAGTTGGTCAAATTTTATTAGCAAGCACCTAGTTACCAGATGTAAGTTTATACCAACCCACTTAAGCATTTAGGAAAGCATATCATCTCAGAACCATATGAAAACCACGATTTAATTCCATCTTTATGTTTGATTATCATGTGAGGGTCCAGGCCGCTCTTGACCGTGAGCACGGCTGATCGATCAGTTTTACACTCTGCAGAGGTTGCACACTTTCACCACAGCTCGTGTAAAAGTTCCGAAGAACTTTGAACCCAACCACGCATGTGCTGATCAGGCACAATACCACACTTCCGAGGTGTGATTGCATAGGGACGCTACGAAGCCTTTACAAAGGTATGCAGAAGACCAACAACCCGCGACAGTTACAGCTGCGGAGCGGACCATAACCCTCCCTAGTGGTCAGCACCTTAGCAAAGGCTGCTACCCCAAAAGAACCGGGCTATACCCCTTCAACTCCGGCCCCCTGTGCTCCTTTCGGATAAGGCTGTCAGATAATTCCACACTCCTAATTAATTGGCTAAGCCAGAGCCATATGGACTGTGGTTGCACTGTTTTCCTGGGTGGTTCTCCATGTTCCAATTAATTCATATGATCTTGTTAATAACCACACACATATATATATCACCAAAGTTATCATGATCAACATTCATCATATTGCAAAGGATTCATTTGAACCAACCCAAAGTATAGCAACTAAGCATTTCTACCTAAAACATTTATTTAAAAGGGTTGTCCAAGGTATTAGGGATAAAATCTAGTCATGTCCTTAAAAAGGTGATTTTCATCAAATTTATGCAATACAACATTTAAATGTAAATTTTAGTTATCATGCAATTAAGGACAAAGGAATATGCAGAGGGAGAAGTCCACTTGCCTTCCTTGCTTAAACACTGGGATTCTTCTTCTTCAAACACTTGCTCTTGATCCACTTCAACTGGTTGCTCACTTGAAACTGGCACGATGTCTACGAGCACACAAGAAAGCATACAATAAACAAAACAATACACCAAGCATGAAAAGCTTAAAAAGAGAACAAGGTTTAGCTCTAGGGACACGAACGCAAAAACACTCGGAACTATCGGGAGATTTGGATAATCACATACAAGAGCTAGCTATGTGCTAAGTATCTTTTAATTAAGTAAAATCATGTCCATAGGTTATTTCAGAGAAATACCCTATTTATAATTAAGCAAGTTATATTTGTATTTAAAAGACGATGTAAACTTAGTCCAATTTTATTTGTAAATATTCAAGTTTGATTTATGCAAATTAAACATTTAATTTAAAAGAAGCATGTAAAATCATCTAGGCGTTTATCTTTATATTTCGAGTTCAACTAGGCAAATTATAATTCAAAAATACATTTATGTTCATATTAATCAAATTAACAAGTAATTAAGAAAACTCGGGATAGCCTATGTTTCTTTTATTTGGAAAGCAAATTGCATAATCATTAGTCAATTTAAGTGTGATTATAAAAACCGAGGTATACATCTAATTAACTTTTAATTAGAAGAAATATTTAACTAGTATTAATCATATTAACTTTCTTATGAAAACACGTGTTAAACTCTAATTAGATTTTAATTAGAAAAGCATGTGTATAAGGATTTAATCATATTTAATATTTAAATAAATTATAAAACATAGAACATGTTCAACATTGGTCCTATCACGTAGTTTGAGTTGATATGAACCTAGCGCAACTTGAAACGGTGGAAACGGAGCTAAAACGCAAAAGATACTGTCAAAACAAGGTTCTAAAACTGACGGGCTTGAAAAGACGGTCGCGTGGACACCAAGAACGCTTAAAACGGATAAAAGACAGAAAAGATACGGCTAAAACAAGGTTTAGGGGCTTTTCCGTGAAGAAACAGGGCTTCCAGGGGCTTATTTGCAAGAAACCAGGGGCTAAAACATGATTATGCATATAAACCGAAGGGTTTATGCGCAAAAGAACCTATAAGGGCTTTCGGGCGCTAAAACAGGAAAGCTTAGGGGCTTAAACAGAAGAAACAGGACCTGTTTGAAAGAGTTTATATGGGTGGAAGGACCGGCATGCGAAAAGATGAAAGCTCGGGGGCTCTTTAGCAAAACAGCCGGCGGGGCTCTGGGTTGACCGGTACTGGGTCTGTTGACCCACGGTTGGAACGGATCTGGGCCGTAGATCTCTTGATGGATGGCCGGGGAAAAACTTAAAAGCTCAGGGGTCTAACCGTAAAAGAAAGGACTTGTTTGCAAGGATCTTTAACTGGTGGGAGGTTATAGTTGTGATATCGGAAAACCCAGGGGGCTTTCCGCAAAAACAGCGGCGGTGGCTCTGTTGACCAAGGGTTTGGGCCGATCCAGACCGTCCATCGCGGATCGGGCGGCTGACGCGGCCGTGGACCGCGCCGTGGACCACGGTCCACGGGTCTACGGTGGACCGAAGCCAAGGGGTACACCCTGTTTTGATCTGGACCGCCCACGCGAGATCAGACGGCTGAGGACGCGTGCACGCGATGCGCGGTGCTGGGGCAGCGGCAGACGGCGGCGCCCGGCGGAGCTCGCCGGAGCTCGCTCGATCTCGAGCTCTGGTGCACGGTTTTGAGCGCGGTTTCGACCTACGCGGAGCTGGGAACGAGGCGAACCTATACAGGGGCTCAGGGAGGCGGCTCGGGTGGCCACGACGGCGCGCACCGCAAGGGGGCGGCGCGGCCAACTCCGGCGTGCAGGGTGCCGGTGCTACGGCTCAGGCGCAGGAGTAAACAAGGGGAAAAGTGATGCTCACCACGCAGAGAAGAACCAGGCGAGGAAACGAGTGGAGGAGGAGCGACGGTGTGGGAGATCGATGTAACGCCCTGGGTTTTCAAAAACAGAAAACCCAGCATTCTGTCTCGTGATAGTCCCTGGATCAGACGCTATCACGCACAGGCATTCATCACAGATAAATATCACAGTCATACAGCGAAATCAGAGTACAAAACTTAGTATTTACAACCGATTACCACTCGGTGCACGATTTTAAGTACAAGCCCCATGGGCTAAACGACAAGAAGAAACTTCGCAGCGGTAGCTAAGGCTTCAGGGCTTCATCCTCGATCTTCACCACAGGCATCCTTGAGCGAAGCGACGAACCCTTCCTCCATGGACTCTTCTTTGATGGACTTTCGCTCCAAGTCCAGTCCTGCACACTCACAATCTATCCCCAAGGAATGGGATAGGTTCACGTCACCAACCGTATGCAAGCTTTAAGTGGCCTACCTCTAATGGTATAAAAAGGTATGAGGTAAGAGCTGGGGTTTCCTAAGCAGCAGCAGCAGCATCTCATAAAGAATAGAATCTCCAATTCCCACCAATTCCCATATCTCTCATCCGCAAACGGATACACCTGGTCACCCAGATCTCCGTCACCATCACCTATCTCCATCTAGGGTCGGTGCGAGAACTCCCACTCCTCGCACCTCAATGATTGCACTCGGATCCGCGAGGTAGAGGGAGCAACTCTCCTCTCCCTGAATACAACCACGGCTCACCAATCACACTCATCCTATAAGGGGGAGGTAGAAATCCCAAAACGTAAGAGTCGGAGAAACAACGGGCATGTCCATAACCGAGGACGTGGCTATACGTATAGATCTAAACTCTGCAGAGCGTGTACACCAGTACCCTACTCGGAATGGCACCCGACGGTAGCAAGTCGACCGAGCCCATCCTACCGAACGAACACCTAGGAGTTACGATTCCATCCTGCATCCGGGTCTCGATGCGGTCCCCCGCAGAAGACCACCCCAGAACTGTGAAAATGCCCCCGTGTGGCCACACGGGAGTCGCACTGAGAGGGTGGACTCACTCCCACCTCTCCCCCACTGATACCCCGCTATCCTGCTAGCAGGTATGGTACCGCACTTGCTAGGGTCGAACGGCCCTATCCCCACTCTCGGCGAGGTGGTGTGTACGAAAGTCCCGTGTAACAGGCGACCCACTCGGTTTCAGACCGGGGCGAGCTCATATCCTCCAAGTCATCACAAAATCCCCAACACCTGTGCTCCTAAAACAATGTACCCGCCATAGGCACCACATTGGGCAACGTCCGAGAAGACGATCCCTGGCCCCCGATCCCAGATCGGGTTGTCTCGAGCTCACCCCCGCCAAAATATCCCAAAACACCTTCTCCTGCCGGTTTTCCCCACACACGCCAAGAAACTACCACAATAATCCCACACATGCATAGCAAGCTCAGCGTATCATCACGCATATGTAAAGTAGTAGTAGTAGGTCAATCAAGGACAAGTATGTAAAAGAGGCTATGCACGGGTTCATCATATCCATCACTATGCAGTAAGTAAAGCACTAGCAGTTCTAATAGCCATGCCTAATGGGCATTCAAAGAATGGTCGGGCGTGAACACCTGCGTGCAAGTAGTTGTCGTAGTTTCCGTAGTTGTTCTCGATCTTCTGGCTTGACTCCTCGGCTCCGGGAAAACCTAGATTCGCAAATATAAATAAACACGGTGTCTAGATGCAAATAACTCCAAAAAGAAGCAAATAACTCCAAAATGCTAGGCTAACGGGTGTTTCATGATTTTAGAAGAATAAAGAAATTGATTTCCTATTTTTCTAAGCTAGAATCAATTTATTATTGATTTTCAAATAAAGAAAATAGTTTACAAATTTAATTAATTGCGATAAAGCACAGAAAACATAAGTCAACAAGTTAGAGAACCATAAGCTAGGTTTTGGGTTGGTCTGCAAGCTCAGATAACTAGTCAACGATCATTGTTGACCGAGTCAAAAAGGAAGGTCAAAGGTCAGCCGGACCCCACAAGTCATCCTGTGGGCCCCGTAGGTTAGATTAGAGAGATTAAGTAAGATAGATCAGCTAGAAACGATGTGGTGATTGAGAAACTTGGCTGAAGCTGATACATGACAAAGATGTGGCGAGAATGGATTTATCTAGGATATGGCTCATGGTTTAGATAGCGCACACGTCGTGCACGACGAAGGCGTGGCACGGCCGCGGCGAAAAGTATGGTCAGGACTTAAAAGATTGAGAACGGGCACTTGGGACTAAGATTAAGGCTTGGCGGAAAAAGGGCAAGTGCTGTTGCTTATCAAGCAACGCACCAGCATGCCCTCGTGATGGAACTGAACTTCCAGGAAGATTGCTAGAGCCATACGTCCATGGCACGTATCCAAACACGAGTGGCATCAGTTGTACGTGCTTCTTGCTTTGGCGTAGCTCCCCTGTTTGAGATAGAAAGATCACATGCCCAGCATGGCTGAAACAAGGCTGCCGGACAGGTAAGGCATGCCTCGAAGGTTTGTCAGATGGTAAACGGCGATGGGTGGTGGGTGTGATCACACCGGCTGGGCGCAAAGACAACGAGGCGATGGGCAGATCAATTGCCCGATCGGCGGGGTGCACAAGCAAGGGTAAGGACTTCATGTCTTTGGCCGAGGTTCGGCCTTGTCATGGAGAACAGAGACCGACGATGCGACGTGCGAGCGCGATTCGTGATCCAGTAGCAAGCGGCGGCGCGCGTTATTGTAGGCTGCGGCACCTGCAGTTCAAAACCTGGCGCGAAGGCCAGTTTCTCAGAGGGGCGTCGGCGCACGCGCTGCGGTGGCAAGCAGAGCAAAGTGCAACTCCGGATCACGTCTCGGTCGCAACATCGAAGGTCGGCTTCAGAGAGGAAAAGACGATGGCATGGCCGGCTCGACTGGGCGTTTCGGCATATCGTCGAGCAGGTTGTGGGCATAGCAAAGGTTCCCCGGTTTTGTGTGCAGAGCGCTCGTTCAAATGCCACAAGGGCATGCGTCTCATGGCTGCACACTGTTGTGCTGGTTCACGGCATGTGGGGCTTCTCACTGGCGGCGCAAGCTTGGCCAGCGGCTCTCTGGCGGCAGCACCTGGGTAGGGGTGGCAGCGAATTTCTGCGGAACTCCCACCCACAGGTGCATACGGGAGCACATCCTGGACGGTCGGCAGCTGAACGGTGCAAAAGAGGACACCGGTTGATTTGGGAATAGGGAAGAGGCGATGGACAGAGCAGGAGGCTCGGCTTGCTGCTCCTGGTGGAAGAAAGAAGATTGAGGCTGCGGTTCGGTGGAGAAAATAATTGCAGGCTATTGCTCTGCATCTCGGGTGGAAGAAAGAAGAGCCAAGGGAAAGAAAGAGAGGATTGGGGCTGCAGCTGCTGGTGTGGATTGGTTGCTCGAGTAAGTTGAGAGCTTCTGGTGAAAAAGAAAATAACAGAGGGAGGGATCGAAGTGCAGAGAAGCAGCTTGCTGCTTCGATGAACAGAGAACAGGCAGAGAGAGGAGAGTGGCGGCGGCTTGGGAGAGAGGAAAGAGAAGTGGAGATGAGAGTGTATTTAAGGAAATTGGACCACAAGAATTAGACTATTTTTCCGGGAACGAATCAAATAGCAAAGTATTAACTCGAGAAGCCAGAAAGCATTGTCATAATCCAAATGAGCTCGCGAGAGGTTTAATCCAGCGAAGTATAGCTTGCTCCCCAAAATCGAATCAATTGCAAAAGATTAATTCGAGGAGTCGGAGAATAACTCCATAACTCATGCATGAAAATCCAGAGTACATTGGAAAAGATTAGATGGGGAAAGATTAGAAGGCCGACGGAGAGATTAAAAGAGCTTCCGGTAGCTCAGGGATGCACCTAAGGTTTCAGATTTGTCACAGACAGGCCCGACCTTCGGCCGGAATCCGGCTCAACGGCGGCGACAGGTTTCCAGGCGGCGAAGCAAAGCAGAGCGGCGTCGATGGCTCGGGTGCCAGCGCTGACATGCTCTCTCGCGCGTGTACGTGTGCACAAACGTGCACTCGGGTTCAGTACGGTGCTCACGCGTGCAAGCCAAAGAAAAACCCTCGGCGGCGAGCTGGAACGTGCGAACGGGGTGCTTCGAAATTAGAGGTGTCGTGAGGTGGTTTTGTTCGTGCACTCGCGTGCAAGACTGTGCTCGGGCCAAAACGGCACCTTGCCCATCATGCGCGTGACGGCGAAACGGTAAAGATCGACGGCTCGGTCCTACTCGTGCGCGCAAGCGCAAGCCGGTGGCTTGACCACGACGTCGGGCTTAGCGACGTCAAGGGAGCGAAACGCCACGACGACGATCAGGGTCAGGCAGGACGAGGCTCAGGGTTCAAAGGCGAGGTCTTGCCCCTTTCTTGGGTTGCACACGTGCGGGCACGAGGTCAAGGCGCGGCCGGGAACGGTCGGTGCTCACAACTCAACGCAGCGTGCGCACGACTGCTGGGACAAACAGTGGTGACGGTCAAGCGGGGTGCGCGCGCGGTCGACGGCAGCGGCACCTGCAGGCGTAAGGCTCGACTCGAAGGTCGGCACACAAGCGACGGCGTTTGCGCGGCGGCGCGGAGCAGTGAAACCAAGGGTAAAGGCCGGGCAAAACCGCGGCTTGGTCACAGAGCAAACAAACGGCACGAAGGCCGGCACAGGGACAGCGAGTTGGGAACCAGGCATCACCTGAGGGCTTGCTGTCGTGGTTCAAGCATTTCGTCGAACGCTTCGGGGGCGACAGGGACAGCAGCCAAGATCAGCAGGGACAGCAACTTGGTTGGAACAAAACATCGAGCACGTTATGCGCGTGCACTCGATCAGGGAAGGAAATGCCGCGGCATGGTGACGGATGGAGCATCATAAGTTGTGACCCTGCAGCTTCTGGGCGGCGACAGGCAAACGGATGAGGAGGGTTCACGGACTCAGCGTGATTGTGCTGCTCCTTCGGCTTGGCCTCCAAGTGCTTGCGGGCGCCGATGTTCGTGGCGCGTCGGAGGTGCGGCAGCAACACATGAGCGAGCAAGACATTAGTTTTCAGCAGGAAAGGGTTCAGGCAACAAGCAAAGGAGAAAAAGAGAAGGGGCAACAGAGGTGTGCAACTCACCCTCTTGGCCATAGCACCGAGCAGGTTGCAGGCAAGGTGAGACCCAGGGATATGGTGAGGGGATCGGCAGCGTCTTCTTCAGCTCGGCGTCGCGACGGCCGTGGCGCCCCAGAACCGTGACGGTGAGGACCTGGTCCTCAACTCCGGCAGCTCCAGGTTCCGGTGGCCTCCGGAGGACGAAGGCGAACGGCGAGCGAGCAGGGAGCTGAGGTCGCGGTCCCAAGCGGTGATGACGTCTCCCTCCGCTCGGGCGGCTGCGGCTCCCTGGGGGCGCGCCGGCTTTGGCTTCAGGGGCCGGCGGCGAGGGTGGCCCCGAGACGGTCACGGCGCGGGCGTTCCTCTCCGCCTTTCGTTCTTCTTCCCCCTCCTCTCATTCCTCTCGCGGTGGACAGGGGCTAAATCCCCATGGCGGCGGCGGACAGGGAGATGAGGATGGGGGTTCGATTTATAGGGCGGCGCTAGGGTTTCCGGGCAGATGGATGGACGGCGGGCGGACCTTGGCGTCCGCGCCTCGGCCACGCGGCGGGCATCCCGCGGTGCAGGCGCAGTGGGGCGGCGGCCATGGGGGCGCGGCGCCCTGCCCCACGGTGCGCGTCACGGGATAGAAGACAGGGAGGAAAGGGAAAGGTGGGGAAGGGAGAGGCTGACCGATGGGCCCCACTTGGCGGTGACAGAGGTGAAGGTGGTAGGTGGGAGGCAGGCCGGCGGGCTGAAAGGTTAGGTGGGCCGTGGGATAAGGAAACCCGTTGAAAAGACCAAGGGCCTCTGGCAGACTTTAGCATCTGGGTTAAGGCCCAAGTTGTAAAGAGGTTTTTCCTATTATCTAAACACCTCAACTCCTATATAAACTATGATTCAAATTTGAATTAGAATCCAAATTTGAATCCCACACAATTAAGATCCAAAATAAATCCAATAAACCCCAAAGTTTTCACACTAGCACTTTATATTTCCTAAATTTTATTATTTTGCTCGAAATAATTCTAGGATTTTAGGGAAGGATCAAAGAAGACATCCTTATATTGTATTCAAGCACTCAATCACAAATCGAAATTTTGAAATTCACATTTTCGCATCACTAACATTCCGGAGAAAATTCCGAGATGTTACAGAACTCCCCCCCTCAAAAGAATCTCGTCCTCGAGATTGAAGCTTCACTGGGTACATTGGAGTACCGAACATCTTCAAGTTGCGTGCGAGCTTCGAGCATCTTCAGCTTGATTGTAGTTTCTTTCTAGTCACTAGTGTGCACACAACAAAAGGTCTTCTGAAATTAGAAATTGTTCCGAGGTAAGGTTGATCTTGATTTCAATCTCTTGATCCATGGCATTGTGATTCTTGATGTCCTCACTTGAGTATACCTAAGGTCTCTTATTGTAAATTCTTTGCTCCTCGTACCCTTCTCCACTTTCAAGCAACTTCGAGGTAGCGGGTGGTTCCAACTCGAGTACTCTTTAATCCAAGTTAGTAATTTGATTCCAAAGGCAAGAGGTGGCTCATCCAAGATCCAGACCTCGTATGGCAGTGTTGTTCTTTCCGTCTTCGGTTGCTGAGGCATTACCCCAATACTCCTGATACTTCTTTTACTTGGCTTTTATAGATGACTTGTCCTCCTTTGGGGTTGTCTCAGGGTTCCTTAGGCTAACAGCCTCCAAAGCATTGCATTGTGGTGGTCTCTCCTATGAAGGGTAGCACTCGGTTTCCTATTCTAGGAGTCAAGTACAAGCATGAAAATATTCGCTAATATATAGTTCTACACTCATTACTAAGAACCATAAGATCCAACAAGATCCATAAAGAACCAAGCACTCAAACATTCAAAGCATTATAGATATTGCTATCTCAAGGCTGACTCATAACCGTTGAGATCTCGCACACTAATCGGTCTAATTACTTCGTGGCATGTCAATGAAGGCAGACTCTACTCTTAGTGGTTCAAGGTATTCTCGTACCATCCAAACTATCTTCGGTCTCCTCCTGACTAGTCCACGTAAGAAATTGTTTCAACGAAGGAAAGATAGAGTTTTTCAAAGTAGGAAAGGTATATTTTAAATAATACAAGGGGGTATATATAAAATAGAGCGTATAGAATGTTCCTAAGCTATCGACCAAGCTAGGGTTGCGTGCTACGGTCAAGTACGGCTCTGATACCACCTGTAACGCCCTGGGTTTTCAAAAGCAGAAAACCCAGCATTCTGTCTCGTGATAGTCCCTGGATCAGACGCTATCACGCACAGGCATTCATCACAGATAAATATCACAGTCATACAGCGAAATCAGAGTACAAAACTTAGTATTTACAACCGATTACCACTCGGTGCACGATTTTAAGTACAAGCCCCATGGGCTAAACGACAAGAAGAAACTTCGCAGCGGTAGCTAAGGCTTCAGGGCTTCATCCTCGATCTTCACCACAGGCATCCTTGAGCGAAGCGACGAACCCTTCCTCCATGGACTCTTCTTTGATGGACTTTCGCTCCAAGTCCAGTCCTGCACACTCACAATCTATCCCCAAGGAATGGGATAGGTTCACGTCACCAACCGTATGCAAGCTTTAAGTGGCCTACCTCTAATGGTATAAAAAGGTATGAGGTAAGAGCTGGGGTTTCCTAAGCAGCAGCAGCAGCATCTCATAAAGAATAGAATCTCCAATTCCCACCAATTCCCATATCTCTCATCCGCAAACGGATACACCTGGTCACCCAGATCTCCGTCACCATCACCTATCTCCATCTAGGGTCGGTGCGAGAACTCCCACTCCTCGCACCTCAATGATTGCACTCGGATCCGCGAGGTAGAGGGAGCAACTCTCCTCTCCCCGAATACAACCACGGCTCACCAATCACACTCATCCTATAAGGGGGAGGTAGAAATCCCAAAACGTAAGAGTCGGAGAAACAACAGGCATGTCCATAACCGAGGACGCGGCTATACGTATAGATCTAAACTCTGCAGAGCGTGTACACCAGTACTCAACTCGGAATGGCACCCGACGGTAGCAAGTCGACCGAGCCCATCCTACCGAACGAACACCTAGGAGTTACGATTCCATCCTAGGTATAGAAACACGCGTGAAGAAGAAAAAGAAAGAGAGGGGGCTAGAGTCACTTCACCGACGGCGGAGAGCTCCGGGGCGACCAGCAGTGGCCGGCGGCCGGAATTCTACAAGGCGACGGCGCCGCGCGAGGATGGGGAGGTGCAGGAGCGTGTACGGGTGCAGAAAGGGAAAGAAAGGGTGAGGCAGGGCTTGGCCTCGGCTCTTATAGGCCAGGGAAAGAAGAGGGAGCGCGGTGGCTGGAGCAATGGCCATCAATGGCCACGGGGCAACTGGCGGCCGTTACTGCATTCAAAGGGGCGGCTTGATGGAGGAGAAATTGAAGGGGGTTAAGGAGGGGGAGTAAAGTCGGTGCTCCACCACGTCTTAAAGAGGGGAAAACGGCGAGGACTGCCGGCGGGCGCGCGGTGAAGCGAAGCAGGGGAGCCGGACTGAGGAAGGGGGTGAATCTGACCCGTGGGGCCGGCTTGTCGGTGAGAGGAGAGAGGGAGAAGGGGAAGTGGGCCGCCGGGGCGCTCTGGGCCGAAAGGAAAAGCAGGCCGGCGGAGGGAAACTGGGCCGCGGGTGAGGTTGGGCTGAAAAAGGAGGAGGAAAGGGTTGGGGGTTTGGGGGGTTTTTTTTTTCAAAACCTTTTTCTTTCAAACCCTTTTCAAACCTTAAAAACTTTTCAAACACCTTTCAAACTTTCAAACTAATTTTAAAAACCTTTAAAACTTCACACCAACACACATAAACAATGCAAACAAAATGATGCACAAGCACTTGTTGCTTCTAATATTATTCAAAATGATATTTAAATACTTTAGAGCATAATTTATTTTATAAATTATTATGTCCTTAGAAAACTAAAACTAAAACACCATGTTGCTTATATTTATTTGGTGATGGAAATTTAGGGTGTTACAATTCCTATAAGGAGCTTGCTTTTCTTGAGAAATGGTAATAAGAACGTGAGTCCCATCAATAGCTCCGATGCAATTCTCAAAAAAGGGAAGAATCTTAGATCTGTACTAATCTTCTAGTGTGTATTGATTCTAGCAGTTGGCTTAATAAATTTGTAAGTGAGGGTTGGAATTATCTTGAAAATAGCCTTAATATGGCGATGGATGGTCTCTCCACTGTGCTTGAATCCATATTGTAGATCCTCATAACTAGCATTGTGAGATAACATAAACAGGAAGAATCCTAAACTCTGCTCCAAAGTAACACCTCTTGTGTTACGTAGTAGATGCTCTCTTCTAAGGAAATCTACAATTTTGGTAAAGACTATTAGCTCCATAGAAATGCAACGCAACAGTCCTTTGGGTGTCCCTCAAGGATTTCTTTGAGGCGTTCTTTGCCGGACAGCCTAGACGTATGTCTTGGTCTTTTCTCTCTTCGTTCACCACTAGTTAAAAGGTACAGGGCAGGTAAGATAAAAAGCATTATTTCCTCATCCTCTTCCTCTTCCTCATCACGTTTCCTAATAAGATCATCCATTGTCGAACCCATTTTTCTAAAAAAAACATGTATTTATATTATGACTCTTTTTTGTATATAATTTTTATATACTTGTATACTTCATGAGAAACAGACAATCACACTTCAGCACCATGTAAAATACTTTCATAAAAGTATATATATGTTAGTTTTTAATAATTATTTGTATAAAAATAAGAAGTCAAAGTTGCTAAGATCAGTTCAGTTCAGTTCAAATATAACTTTCATAAAATTATTTTTATAAAAATAAGAAGTAAAATACTACAGATCAGTTCAGTTTAGAAAAATTGCAGCGCAATGCAAATTGCTTCAAGGAATAAACCTATCTTGTGGCATATGTTAAAATGAATCAGCAGGACAGCAGCTAAGTAGAAAACTTACAGCCCCGAGTTGTACTTGGTAACAGAAGCCGAAGTACTGTCAAATCCAACCTCAGCACCCAAGCTAGTTCACTTGTGCCAACAGTTGTAGATCAAGCTGTCATCAGGGGAAAAAACAGCAAGCATTAGAAAAAAACAATATACATTTCACTGAAAATTGGGAACAACAAGTAAACTACCACAATAAACAACTAATTCCATGCAGTCTTATGAGGAGGAAAGCGAGCCTACAAACTGGGCTCATCACGTCATACAAAAAAAAATGTTGCTATTCTGACCATAACTATCAGCAGTTCATTGTATAACATAGTTGGAAAAGCCGGTGATAGTTCAGTTCGTTGGTTTTGAATTCTGTGGGCAGCGCAGACGAAGGCCCCCACCCGGTTTCAATTATCAGCGAGTACCATGTCAGATACTATTGATGAGCAAGGCTAAATTGTGCTCGGCGACAAGCACATCACTATTTGCTGCTCATCACGATATCAGGCACCCCGGAGCCGCTCCAGAGCGGCCAATCACTCCCAACTTCAAAACAGTCTCGCCGAGAACATGATCCGTGGCACCAGCTAGAAAGCAGTAGCTTTCACGGACCGATGGCAATGCCGCCATCAATCAGCAGCCACCACCATGGTACCAGACTACCAGTAGTCAACATATCAACCAGAACGGGCAAACTTGAAGAAAAATCAGGCAAAAATAATTCCAAAGACTAGATGGGGCTGAGTAATTACACATGGATGGATAAGACGAAGACAGCAGCAGCAGCAGCTACAAAGCTAAAACCAACCTAATCAAGGCTAGAATGAGCACGGCAATTTAGCAATCACACTTTTAGAACTGGTACCTAAACACACCACCAATCACCTCCGGCAGCACAGCGTGCCGAGCACCCTGTGCTACTGAATGACAATCAGGTTAACCGTTAAATCCAATAGGCTAGAAAGATGAAAAAACAATCGACTCAGTCGAAGATAGGATCTTATTTTCATATTTAAATAACATTTTAACATGAAATTTCTATATTATGTCCCCAAGTGAGGATGGTGATTTTACCACCCCGACTGCTACATATTCTACAGAAATAACTAGACTATGAAAATCATTCACTGACTTTTTTTAAAAAAAGTCTGATAACAAAAGAACTGCCCATATTTGTATTCTTGATAATAACATATCTCAGGTCAATCAACATTCCATGTATCAGACAGGCATGTAACTTTGACAAATAGGACAAAACTCTTCGGATCTAAAATGGCAACAACAACAACAACAACAAAGCCTTTTGTCCCAAGCAAGTTGGGGTAGGCTAGAGATGAAACCCAAAGGAAACCAAGAAAGGCGAAACAAACACACACACACACGAAGTGTTAAGGGTAAACAAAGGGTAAAATGGCAGAGCAAGAAAAATAACTATTGATACCAGCTGAGTGGAATTTTACCTAAGTGGTCACTGCCTAGACAAGGGACAAACTCAAATGACTAGTTTTTTCTGTTTTGCATAACAGGAAAGCAAAAAACTAAAATTGAACTCAACCAACATCACGTCATCGTGCCTTACTCGTACAGGGCCCTATCTAGCTTCGTGACTGATCAATGAAGCTAAGAATGACCAATCAATTCAGACAAAGAAATTCATGAAGAAAGGAACAACTAGAGTGATTTTCAGATGCAGACATATCGGCCAATAAATCTAACGCATGCTCAGAAACTTAACACACCCCAGCTTGGCTGCTACTGCAATCTAGGAGTAGATGCAGTGTAACCAACCAACCAGGAAATACATTTCATTATATTGGAACAACGAGTAATGAAATTAGAAGCAAAAAGTACAAAAGATATGACACCTCGGGCACGATCATCCACCTTCAATGCAATATCTGCGAATAATTGCTGCAGTATCTGGGGACGCTGTGAGTTGGAGATCAGAGCCTGTGTTCAAGCAGCAAAAACTTGGTGACATATGTGCTACAAATGTGTCATCCTTCCTATTGGAATTAATATTTCTTAATTGCACATATTTGTATCAGAGTGATTAGTATTTCTTAATTGCACATAGAACGGAACAGAAGTCCTGACTTTTAAGGTGGATGATGGCTGCAATGCTATGCAGATGGCTACAACAGAACAGAAGTCCTGACTTTTAAGGTAAGTTCAAGAAATTGGCTAACATAGTTGTCGTCCTGGTGTACAATTTGTGGTGCTCAGCGAGAGTAGCACAAGCAAGGTCAGCAGGTGCCGCTGCCGCCGACCACAGCCACTTCGTACGCTTGCCCCCAGGAAAGGAAGAAAGAAAATCCAACCCTGCGGAAAGGCACAAATCCAGATTACTATACTCGTGACTAGCTGGCGAGTGCACAGATTCGAGAAACCTAAGCACGGGCACAACAGAGACGGCGAGATTCAGCAGCACACCTGGTACGAGATGCCAAGGGTGCGGGCCCGGTGCTGCGCGCCGAAGACGATGGAGAGGAGGCCGCTAGCGACGAAGACCGCCCACATCACCTGGATCTCGTCGGAGGCGAGGTAGAGCAGAATGGGAGAGCCGAGATTGACGCCTTCTCCTCTCCTGGATAATGGATCTTGAAATTAGAAATCCTCTGCTGGCGGATCGAATCTAGCAAGAATGGAGGGGGAGGAGGAGGAGAGAGGGAGGGGAGGAAGGGGATAATCACCTGGAGGAGCTGAATCGAGGATCAGCCGCCGTCGCTTGACAAACCTTAGGAGGGAAAAGGAGTGGGGAGGGGATGAGGTGGTGGAGGAGAAGGGAGTGGAGGAGGATAAGGAGCTGACTCACCTTCTCGGCGTGGTGGGGCTCGCCGCCGGCGGCGCGAGAGAGGTGACGGGCCGTCGCGCGGAAGAGAGACGAGTGCGAGAAGCTCGCGTGGAAGACGAGCGCGGCGTGCGGTGGTGCGGTGGAAAACTCCCGTGTTTTCCAGGCGATTGATATGGGCCAAAATGCAAAACCGGTGCAGCCAAATGCGGTTTTGGGTCGAGAGGGAGATCTCTCCCACGCGTGGGCTTGATTCCGCGCGTGACGGGTTTTGGGGCCGATTCCACGTCGTTCCCGGCTTACCCAAACGAGGCCTCAATGAATTAATCACAAGACATATCGTCTTCCTTCTTATCTCACCATCGGCGATTCTCTGCTCTTCTTCTTCCCCTCCGACCGCTGTCACCGGCTTGCCGTCCGTCCAGGCCCTTTGGTGTGCTGCCATTGCGGTGAGGACCTCCAGTTATCCGTATCGATCCCTAGGATCATTACATTTGGTACCAGAGCCATCGATTGAGAGGCCAAAAATTCGAAACCCTAATCCCCACCACCACCACCACTCCCGCCGCCGCACCAGCTCAGCCACCCCACCACTCCCGCCACACCATGACCAACCGCCGCTGCCGCTACAAACCGTCTCGCACACCCGCGTCGCACCACCACTGCCGCATCCCCATCCGCCACCGCTGCTGTGAAATCATCGACCTCCACCACCACCGCCGCATACCCATCCACCACCGCTGGTGCAGAATTAGTCCCAACTCCACCATCCCTGCCGTACCACAGCACTGCCGCCGCAAATCCGCGCAATCCCTGACCCAATTCGCGTAGCTCAGAAACCCCCGCCCCCCACCACCGTCTTCGCAGCCTGCGCCACCCGACCCACATCCGACACAATGCCCATCTTCGACGACAAGCTCGCCTACGCGGTGTTCCTCCAACGGGATTGAGAATGCAGGAGGTAGGAGCTGGATGAGCTGTGGAGCGCCTACCCGCCAGGCAACAGAATCCACGCACTGGAGCAGTTCACCATCATGACGGTGGTGCCAGCTGCATCTTCACTAGCGGTGAACTCCACCCCGCTCACCGCACTGTCGTCCATCGTCAACACCACGCGTAGCTCCATCGACACCACCAGCGAGCTCCTTCAAGTTACGCCCACAAGGTGTTCGACTCCGAGCCGCAACCACAGCGAGCACGCTATAGTGCCCATGACCATCATGCCGGCCCCTCAGCCGCTATCCACGCTGTGGGGGATATACCCTCGGGTCCCACACGGAGGGGCTTCATGACGTGTATACGTATACGGAGATGGACCCACCCGTGTGGAGATACGGTACGGCGTACGGATCAGGATGAGGCGGCACCCGAGGAGATATCATCCCATGAATAAAGGCCGGTTAGTTAGGAAAGATATTGCTTGAGCCGGAAGGCCAAATCTTGTAATCGGTTAGCTATAGATTCCCTGAGATCTGTAAACCCTGCCCCCCAGGTTATATAAGGGCGGCAGGGACCCCCCTCAAAAACAACTCGATCGGGTTCCCAATCGTGAAACCATCAATACAACACACCGAGCACAGGACGTAGGGTATTACGCCTCCCGGCGACCCAAACCTGGATAAACCTTGTGTCCTTTGTTCACCATCTAGCTCTAGTCTCGGCGATCCCCACCATACAATCTACCATCATAGCCTACCCCGTGGTGGACAGCCGGTTCATTGCACCGACAGTTGGCGCTCCAGGTAGGGGTTCGTCGCGATAGTTGGCGAGCTTGATGGCCGCAGTCAAGATCCCTGCTAGTTGCCTCACCTTCGCCGCGTTGGGAGCGGGAATCCCTTTCGGGAGCCTCAATCCCGTCTCCACCGTCGACGAGCAGATGGCCGGCTACGTGACTCCTCCTCAGGGTCACATCATCATCGGGGAGACCCTATGCGTTCTCTCCGACACCGTGATCACCACGGAAAAACCTTCCGGAGCGGTTTCCACGCCGCCCGCAAGGGAAAGACCGGCTGCCAGATCCAATCTGGACAAGCCCAAAGCCTGCCGAGTGCTTTTCGGCATGACGCAGCAAGCCCGGAGGCCAACCCTCCCGGTTCAAGATCTGACGGTTGCAGGGTCATCGAACCCTCCCGCGGACGATCTGGTTGAGTCCCTCGACTGGGTCGTTGGCCACATGGCCGACACCATTGCCATCTGCGAGGCAACCTTGGGTACCCCGCAGTCCGAGTGCTTTCCCTTCGGGTTGGAGAGCACCGCCGCCTCCGTAATCACGGAGGAGGTGAAGCGAAATCTAGCGGTGATCCCTGCACCCGAGCCAATTGAATACCACTCGGATGACGATTCGCCGCGCTTCGTGAACGTGGTTCTCTCCCCCATACGAGAGGGGAACCGCGACGCGTCCCTCCTCCCCATACTGGAAGAGGACGAGGACGGTCAACTCTGCGACTGGACTACGGATGAGTCCGAGGGTGAGCGCCGTTCAGGCCGATCCGCTGGGCGGTCTAGCCCCGAGTACGTTTCGGACGGGTCCTTTGCGTCCCTCGAGGCGGCTCTCGGCCTGGACGAAAGCTCTCCCTCCCGTGGGTCCAACGACATGATCCTGATCAGCTCTTCAAGCTCACCCTCGGATCTGTCCGACGGAAGCTGGTCGCCTACCTTTGTCTACGCGGCAGCACCAGGAGCTCCGCCGGCAATCTCTGAGGACGAGCGCACTCAGGATAACGAGACGGCCGCACAAAAGGCCGAACGGTTACGAAAGAATGCGGACCGAGCGCGACGGTGTCGAGAAGCCTAGCGCGATGAGGAAGAGGACGAGGACCTTCAAAGTTCTGACCGCCCGCGCCGCAACAGGCGGCGGCGTCGCACCCGCCGCTCGAGCAGAGTTCAGCCCCGAAGGCTCGAGGATGACTTCACCCTCGAGTACGATGGGCACAAGGTCTACGCGACCCCCAAAGCAAATCTTATTGTACTGAATGAGGCGGTAGAGAGGCTGCCTCCAACTACGCCAGACATTGGGCGCATACGAGCCTTGGTGCAGGCCGCTGCGACCCAGCACAACCGCGTCGATCCCTCCCCGCCAGTCGGGCAGGGGGAGACGGAGGGTACCCGCCGCTCGCGCCACAAAAGAGCGCGGCGTGACGAAGGTGGAGACTTGCGCGACCGGCTCCGCAGCCGCGATGCGAGGACCACGATCAACCGCAACCGCGAGGAGCGCCGCCGTCAGGAATCAAGGCGACGCAACGACTACGACAGAGAGCACGGAGCTCCCCGCCACCAAGATAGACGCGGCGACTCGCAAAATGGGTATGAAGACTACTACTCGGATTCCTACAAGGAGTCCGGGGATAGCTACAGCTCCTACGAGCGGCCGGCCAGCGGACACCACGGAGGTCGAGAGGGTGCCCCATCCTATGACGGCTTCCTCTCCCTCTCAAAAAGGCTACGTAGAGTGACATGGCCCCGAGGTTTCAAGCTGTCTGACGTCGACAAATACGATGGCACGTCGGACCCCACGCAATGGCTCCAGATCTACTCCACCGCGGTCAAGGCCGCGGGAGGAAACGTCGACGTGATGGCAAACTACTTGCCCATAATGCTCACGAAGGGGTGCAGAAATTGGCTTGCAGGGCTCCCAAGGAACTCCATTACATCCTGGGACGACCTCTGCAAGTTCTTCACGAGCCAATACTCCGGCACATGGGAGAGGCCGGGGAACAGGAGGATGCTGGATCAGATCCGGCAGCGCAAGAACGAGTCGCTGTGCTCGTACATTCGACGCTTCTCCGAGAAGAAGAACTCTCTTCCTTTCGTCGAGGAGCACGACGTCATCAGCGCCTTCCAGCATGGACTGGCTTACGGCAAGCTGGTGAATAGGTGGGCCCAGAAGGCCTCGAGGACCGTAAACGAACTCTTCGCCATAGCCAACAAGGAGGCTGACGGCGAAGAGGCAGAGCGCGAGCAGCTGAAGCACATCAAGTCTCGCTGGGAAGACGATGATTCCCCACGTCCGCGTCGGCCACGCCACGATCCAGACCGAGAGGGAGAGACCTCCTAGCAGGGCGCACGGTGCAATAGGAGGCGCAAGCCGACCGAGGTCGTAGCGGCTGTAGAATCCGCCTTGAAGCGCATGGACCCGACGCACGTGGTAAGCACGGTACTAGTTGTGGAGCGCAAAGAGGAAGGACATGCTTACGCCGTCCAGAGGCCAGTCTACTTCATAAGCGAGGTGTTGACCAACTCTAAGGTGCGGTACAATCAGGCGCAGAAACTGCTCTATGCACTGTTGATCACCGCACGTAAGTTGAAGCACTACTTCGAAGCTCATAAAATCATTGTAGTTTCCAACTACCCCATAGGCGACATCCTGCACAACAGAGATGCCATGGGAAGGATCGTGAAGTGGTCCATCGAGCTGGCTGCACACGACATAACTTTCGTACCGCGCAACACGATCAAGTCGCAGGTACTCGCAGACTTCGTGGCAGAGTACACGGAGATCCAGACGCCATCCACTGCCGCTGAACCTGAGTACTGGACCATGTACTTTGATGGATCACTCAGGATTAAAGGAGGCGGGGCCGGCAAAATCTTCATCTCCCCAACAGGAGAGAAACTGCGATACGTGCTGCAGGTCATGTTCAAGGTTTCGAACAACGCGGCCGAGTACGAGGCGGCCCTCCACGGGCTCCGTATCGCCGTGTCGCTAGGGATAAAATACCTGATGGTCAAGGGCGACTCTGCCCTGGTGGTAAACCAGGTTAACAAGAAATGGAACCGGACCAGCGAGAAGATGGACGCATATTGCGCGGAGATCCGCAAACTCGAAGGCAAGTTCTACGGCCTAGAGTTTCAGCACGTACTCCGCGACGATAACAAGGCGGCCGATGAGCTGGCAAACATGGGATCCACGAGAGCCCAGGTACCACCTGGTGTCTTCGTTCAAGACCTGATCAAGCCCTCCATCAAGAACCCCGATGCGCAAGTCGATCCATCAGAAGGACTCGGCGAAGTCCTAATGATTGAATCACAACCCGAGTGGATCTCAGAGATGGTCGAATATATCAAGGACGACACTCTCCCGAATCCTTTACTAGGTCAGGAAAGGGAGACACGAGCGCTGCATGAACGGATCAGTCGCAGGAGCAAGAACTATGTCCTGATCGGCGACAACCTGTATCGCCGAGGCGGACAGTCCCGAGTACTCCAGAAGTGCATACTGGAGGAAGAAGGACGACAACTCCTAGCGGAGATTCGTGGAGGCATGTGTGGCAACCACGCCGGAGCAAGAACCATTGTTGGAAAAGCTTTTCGGTCTGGCGTTGGTGAAACGTTGCGAGGGATGCCAATTCTTCGCAAAACAAATACACGTCCGAGCCCAAGCTCTGCAGACGATACCCGTTTCATGGCCCTTCGCGTGCTGGGGACTCGACATGATCGGGCCTTTTAAGAAAGCATCCGGAGGGTACGACCACATCCTGGTGGCAGTCGATAAATTCACCAAATGGATAGAGGTCAAATCGATCAAGGCGCTCACGGCTGCCAAGGCGGCCGAGTTCATAGGAGAAATCGTGCATAGATTCGGTGTCCCTAACAGGATAATAACCGACCTGGGTACGAACTTCACAGGAAGGGAGTTCCAGGAATATTGCGACGTACTCCTCATCAAGGTGGCACGCGCCTCGGTCGCGCACCCACGTGCCAATGGCCAAGTCGAGCGAGCTAACGGAGCGGTGCTCGAGGCACTCAAGAAACGCATCTTCGATCGCCTGAAAAAGTACGCAACCCGCTGGCTACTCGAACTCCCTGCAGTACTCTGGGGACTGCGGACACAGCCAAGTCGTGCTACTGGTCAGACTCCTTTCTTCCTGGTATATGGGTCTGAGGCGGTGCTCCCCACCAACCTCATGTTCAATGCACCAAGAGTGGAAGTATACGACGAAAACGAGGCTGAGAAGGCACGGATTGAGGATATCGACAGCATCGAGGAAGGACGGCTCGCGGCAACAATCCAGGCAGCACGGTACGCCCAAGCTTTGCGGCGTTACCATGATAAAAATGTGCAGGAGAGAGCTTTTTGTGTTGGAGATCTAGTCTTGCGAAGGATCCAAAGCAAGAAGGACATGCACAAGTTAGCAGCCCCATGGGACGGGCCATTCATAGTCAAGGAAATCAGCAGCCCGGGTGCTTATCGGCTGATGCGGGAGGATGGCTCGGATGTGCCCAACTCATGGAACATCGAGCACCTATGCCGCTTCTACCCATAATAAAGCTATGTATCATTTTCTGTTCAAACTCTTTTATACATTATCCATGTTAGCAGTCCGGCAATGAATTCAGTTTCATGTCTCATGAAGTTTTTCTACTTCGCTCGTACATCTGCTCACATGCTTTTCTCACCCAAGTTTCAATTCTGAAACCTGGGGACTGCTTTACATACAGCAAAGTTTTCCATGTTAAAACTAAATAACGCTCATCTAACACGGATCTTACAACTCATAAAGTACTCGGTAGCACATGTCTTAAATCGTGGGTCGAGATTTTCGCCAAGCTAAGGTACTAAGCGTGTATGAGAGTACGCCCTCTGCGCTAGGAAACTAAGGCCAACGAGCCTACGATTTCCCGTAATAGACTAACTACCGGAGAAATTAACAGTACAAAGACACCGTCAAAGTAAAGCGCCTACTTAAAAGTACCAAATGTCAACGAACCAAAGTACCGGTGCACCCCACAGCACCACAAAATATTACAACTTTTAACTTCAAAGTTTTTATGGCTGGGACAGGAGGGCATCAGCACCAACTTCTTCATCAGCCGCCGCCACGACATCGTCAGCAAGCTGCTCCGCCGTGTCCTTTACCTCCTCCAGCAGTCGCTCAGCCCGCTGCGGCGACGTCCCACGAGCGAAGCCACCACGAAAGCGATCCACGTTGATCGAGGGGTAGAAGGAGCGGAAGACGGCGAGGCAGTGGCTGGCACTCGCCACGCTGACCTCGCGAAGACAGCCAGGGAAGCACGCCGCCGCCGCTTGAGCACGCTCCAGGCGCTCCAGGAGGGTCGGCGGGCGCACCACTGGGTCACCGAACTGCCGCACGGAGGAGGACTCGGCAAGGGGCGCCAGGTCGTCCAGAATGGGGCACAACACCTCACCGAGAGCTTTGAACTGAGCCCTCTCCGATGCGATGCGGCCTCAAGATCTGCATATTGGGCAAATTGTTTTTGCCGGAAATCTGCTCAACGTCAGAAGCACTTATCGGCAAACATTCAGGGATAACATGGGAGTGAAAGGTAACCAACCTGACAGCTCTTTTCTCGCCACAGCAGCCTGCCTGCACGCCTCCTGGCCGTCTTGCCAGAGCTGTTTCATACGGCCCCACAGGGATTTGAGCTCCTCCTCCGCCTTGGCCTGAGCTATTGCCAAGAGATGATCAACACAAAGCACTCGGGCAATGGCGAAACAAAAGCAAAACATAATCAACATACCTTGCTGGTTTTCCTCCGCCGCCGCCCGGAGCGTCGCCTCGTTCGCCTCCGCAGCCGCCTTCTCCTGCCGCAGCCTCTCGACCTCCCGGTTGTTGCTGTCTCGCTGAGCAACAGCTTGCTGCTCGAGACGCTCCAAACGGGCGCGCAGAGTGGCGTTCAGATCAGCAGCGGTGCCGACGCGGTCAAGCACAGCGCTCTTGCGCGTAGACTCCGAGGCCACGGTCTGTCGAGGCATAGCAAGGGATAAAACAACTACAGCTAGTAAGTGTTTACAACAACAAGAGGAAGACAGAATTACCTCTGCAAGCTGGAGGGTCCTCCGCGCAATGGTGACGAGCTCCGCGCGGTTCTCGGCATCGATCGCCGGATCCCCAAGCACTTCATTCACAAGATTGCCACGCACCTGAGCGACGTGTCCAGGGCGTGGCGGACTGAGACGCGGCTGAGGGAGCTCACGCTGGATCTCCTCGACATCAGAGGGCCCAGACGCAGCGGTGTCGGAAGCTGCAACGTGTCCAGCCTCACGCTGGGGACTGGGATCATGAGCAGGAGCATCAGCAGCAGCAGCCGCAGCATCAGGAACCCCCGATGCAGCAGCCGGGTGCTCATCAGAAGCACTCGGGCGCGGCGACACCGGGGCGGCAGACGGCAGGGACGACTCGTAAACTTCGGAAGGGAGGTTGCAGGGACCCCTGCTCGTACAAACAAGACATAAAGATCTCTTTCCAATCCTATGAACCAAAAAGAAACAAGGATGGACGATTTCAAAAAGACTTACTCGGAAGACACGCGGACGCGGGTCCGACGCAGAAAACCAGAGCCAGAGGAGGCGGATCGCTTCACCCCACTGATCGTCAGCCGCCATTGTAGGTGCTAGTGACGGTGTTGCAGCGGCAGCCTGCGTTGTCTGAACGGCGGGGTGCGCAGCATCTGCTACCGGTGGCGCGGGGCCCGACGGCTGAGAAGGAAGAGAAGAAGTGAAGTGACCGGTAGGCGCCGGCGTCGCCTGAGCCGTTGTCACTGAGGGAGCTTCGCCGATGTCAAACGAGAGAGGGACCTCTTCCTCCTCGTCCTCCGACAGCACAAGCTTGCGCCGGTGCACCTCTGGTTCGTCAATCTTAAGCGACCCAGGGGGCGCACGCCGCGCCTCAGGATCCCGGCTGCCCTTGCGCTCCTTCCCCTTGCTGGCCGGTGCGGCACGCTTCTCCTCCGGAGCAGGGGCTGTGGGCCGACGGGGCTCAGGCTGGATCGCCTCACCGCCACCCGTGACGTGAGCCCTGGCGCGCTCCATCCGCTGCAGCTCGCCAAGGCGGCCGGCCAAAGGACCCTGTCCGGCCAATGAGCCAGGCACAGGCGCCACAGAGACAAAAGCCTTGCGATCCTATAATTTCGCAGGCAAACAAACAAAACCATTTCATCAAACATCTGGTGGGCACATGTTCATGCCCTAATGGGCGCCGAATAAAAGAAAAAACTGTTACCTCAGGCGGATAGTTCGCCAGGTTGAACGGCTTCGGTGCGTCGCGGTTGGAGATGACGGTGCCGGGAACGAAGCACTGACGGATGCGCTCCTTCAGCTCCTTCGCTCTCCCCGGCTCTGCCGCTCGCCGCGCCGTGTCGTGGTCATCGCTGGCATACTCATACGCCGGGTGCACCCTGTCCTGGAGCGGCTGCGTGTACCGTACGACGAAGCTCGCCATTACCGCGACGCCAGTGAGCCCGGCCTCCTTCAGCCTCCGGATATGCTCCAGCAGCACGGACACCTGCCCCATCTCCGCTTGGCCAAGTTCTTCATCCCAGCATGGGAGAGGAGTCAGCCGCGCGTCGACGTTGCAGGGCACCGCCGGAGCATGGTTAGTGGTGTAGAACCACTCCGAGTGCCAGCCCTTGTTGGAGCTGACGAGCGGCACCGGAATGTACTCAGCGGAGTGCCTCTGCTTGAGCTGGAATCCGGCGCCGCCCACCACGCGTGGCTTCTTGGCGTTCGGGTGGGGCTTCACCCAGAAGAAATAGCGAAAAACATCGAAATGCGGAGCGATTCCAAGAAACGACTCGCACAGATGCACAAAGATGGATATGTGCAAAATGGAGTTGGGGTTGAGATGGCACAGCTCCAAACCGTAGTAGTAGAGCAGGCCGAGGAAGAAGGGGTGCGCGGGCAGGCCGAACCCGCGGAGGTAGGCCGACTCGAAGACGACGGCGTCGTCGGTCGACGGCGTGGGGAACTCCTCCCCCGCAGCGGGCCGCCACCCCTCGACGGCGGACTTGAGCAACACGCCCCCCAACACCAGGGTGGTGAGGCGCTCTCTCGTGGAGACGGAGCGCACCCACTCCTCGCTCCGCATCGGCGGCAGCGGGGATGACGACGACGGAGACGGCGAGCGCCTCGCCTCGGAGGCGCCGCGCCTCGACTTCTTCGAATGCCGGCGGGATCCCACCGACGACATCCTCGCTACGCTCTGGGAGTGGTCTACACCCTCGCTACGCTCGGGGACTCCCCGGGAACTGCGGCTTAGATGCGGCGCGGCGGCGGATCTGGATCTGCAGCCTCGCTGGAGCCAAATCCGGTGAAGATCGAGCTAATGCGGCGGCGGATCCGGCGGATCGGAGGCGGAGCGGCCGGAGGAGGAAGAGCAAAGGACGGCTGCGTGGTTTCCTATGAGAAGCGAAGAGACGTGACTGCAGGGGCGTGTGGCGAGCCACGCCCCCGGCTGCCTTAAATGCGGCAGACGGAACGATGGTCATGGCGGGCCCCACCCCCCGTGTGGTCGCGTCGCCGCAGCGCGGGAGATTCTTCTCGCGAGAAACTCGCGAGTACGACCCGCGAGCCTCGCGCCAGTGCCCAGCCTTATCCGCGACTCTTCCGATTCCGGCTGTTGGGCCTTAGCAGGCCGTGGCTCTAAATGGGCCAAGGGGTTGAAACCTTTCCTTCTACGGGAAGACACCCTTAAAATTAAAAAGGGCCTTCCAAAAATCGTTGGTTGGCTTAAACTACTCAGAGGCCGTGACCCAGAGTCACGTACTGCCAGGTTATCAGATAACCCGCCCTCAAAAATTCGGTTTTGACTCATGAGAGAGTCTCGAAAGTCTACTAGCTCATGAGTGTTCTCCCGGAGGCATGCCATACATAGGCCAAAGCTGTTCAGAAGTCACGAATATGATGACTAGGACAGGTGACCTCGCGCGAGCGCTCCGTGAGAACACGGTGGGCCATATGGCTTTGGCATAGGGCCAGAGCTCTAACCAAACACTGTACCGGGTCAGATGATCCGAGTGGTACTCTCCCTAACGGGATGATGGTAATACCGAACTAAATCCTTTTTAGAGCTTCGAAATAGTTACTTTAACTATTCCGAACCTCGGGGACTGCCCTAATGGGCGCATCTCCAGATGCGCCCATTCAGCGGCTAAAACCCGCCACCACGATCATCCAGAATTATACCAAGACAAAGTCTCATCGACTAAAGTCGGGATCGGAGATACGGGAGGCGATCAGTGGTACCTTTTTTCCTAAAGGGGCACCCATTCTAAAAGACATCGGGGAGCGGTCGCTTAGATTCTCTTTTGACCCTAGATAAACCTCTTCAATCTTTATCTAGGCTCGGGGGCTAAGTGTGTACACTTCGTCTTCGACGAAAGTGTACAATCTCCAATTCCGGATGATCTGAACAAATCACAAACGTGGTGAAGAGCTCTCCTCAACCACCCGGCAACCACGAGTTCAGCTTCCAGACCACTCGGCTGCGCTGAAGATCAGACCAGGCAACATTCAAAGCACTCGGAAGAAAGGCTTTAAGCACTCGGCTAAATGGCGAGGGTGCGCAAAAAAGTACACGGAGCTGAAGATCGAAGTTGCAGTCTGGTTAAGAAGCGCTCGGGGACTGCTGTGGGAGATATACCCCCCGGGTCCCACACGGAGGGGCTTCATGACGTGTATACGTATACGGAGATGGACCCACCCGTGTGGAGATACGGTACGGCGTACGGATCAGGATGAGGCGGTGCCCGAGGAGATATCATCCCATGAATAAAGGCCGGTTAGTTAGGAAAGATATTGCTTGAGCCGGAAGGCCTAATCTTGTAATCGGTTAGCTATAGATTCCCTGAGATCTGTAAACGCTGCCCCCCAGGTTATATAAGGGCGGCAGGGACCCCCGTCAAAAACAACTCGATCGGATTCCCAATCGTGGAACCATCAATACAACACACCGAGCACAGGACGTAGGGTATTACGCCTCTCGGCGGCCCGAACCTGGATAAACCCTGTGTCATTTGTTCACCATCTAGCTCTGGTCTCGGCGATCCCCACCATACAATCTACCATCATAGCCTACCCCGTGGTGGACTGCCGGTTCATTGCACCGACACACGCCGACTTAAGCTGCTCTCAGTGCAGGGGAGGACACCTTCACCATAGCGCCCCCAGGTGTTTGATGTTGTCGTCTCAGCTGTGACAACAACATGCTCATGTTTGACTCAACAAGCTCAGGTCTGAATCCCATCACCAGCAAGAGCTACTCGTTTGAGGACAGCCAACAAAGGTATATCACTAGCTGCTCATTTGCATACTCAAACAGTGTTGTATTTTCATGTCTGGCCACTAGAATGTTGGATATTCAGATAGTGCATGAAGGAATGGATGTTCATTACCCTGCATTTGCTGCCTTAGTTTACAAAGGATCACACCCTTACATTCTGCATTTTGAGCAAGTAGACATCTTGCCAAAACCACCATGGTCGGTACTTGGTCTAGAAGCTCATAGTGCATAGGGCAGTCTCAATTTTCACTTATGCCTGGAAAGTTTGTTAGGGCTCAGTTATAATTGTGTTCAGCTCAAGCCAAAGCCTCCATGGTTATTGCTAAGCCTAGATAAGAATAGTTCCATGGATAATTGTGCCACTTTGATGTCATGTACACAACCTTTGGTGCTCACTGATAGTGTTTGACTCAGACCACTTCCTTAGCCATCCTTCACTCAGGATATAGTGGTAGTTGGCAATTCACCTAGCACACTCTTTTGTGATACATGTGGCTGGTATTTATAGCATTAGTGTGAATTTTTTGTCAAGTACTGTCGTATACAGTGGGCCAGTGATTGGCCAGCTCCTATGGCTCTGCATCAGAAGCAAGTTCAATTGAATAGGGTCACCATACTTAGTTTGCAGTCTCTACTACTAATTCAGCTCAGTCTCTAGTCAGAAAGTGTTGTTAGAGCCATGGCAGGTGCAGGTGCGTGGCAAAGCACAATGGTTTTTCTTTGACTTGCTTACTGCTATGCAACTAGACAAAGCTCTCTCCAAGAATTGGAATATTTTTCAGTGTGTACAATTATACCAGCAGGATAGAGGGTTGTTCCGCTTTGGGACAGAATCAATTATGCTTATGGTGGAGTTGCTAATCTCACTGCATATAGTATTTGCTGATGATACAGCAGAGATACAATTAATTTGGGGCTGTCCAATGAACATTCAGCTCAAAATACCTTGGTAATCATCCTGTTGTTTGGAATATGGAATGGCTTGCAACGTAGTAATTCAGTACCAATATCATCAGAGTGTTAGTGCATTGAAGTATTTGCATGATAATGGCATCAATTCTGGATGTTGTCAATTGATTATTCAGAGCAAATCAAATGCAATAGACTGTTGGAAGAAGAACCAGTTATCTGACACCGCACAGATTGGTAAGTCAAAGTACACAGTTCCACTGTTGGGGCGTGCTTTTTAAGTTTTGGAGATATACCAGATCAACATAGCTGCAAATTTTCTGGTCCAACAGATTGACCTTCATAAGCTGTCTTATATGGCTGCGTGCAGTACGAAACACATGTCCCTTGTTGGCATTCATGTGAGTCTTGAGTCATCAGAGTCACCAACTAGAGTTTGGCATGCTGGGAGTGCAGTTGGTCAGTATTGGGCAACATGCTATGCTATTGTTTTGGCTACACTAAATCTGATCAAGACAGATTCTGCAGATGTGAGTCAACACTTGATGTTACTAGAATTCCTAATTGATCTTGCAATTCACAAACTGCACAACAGAAGTGTGTTTGACATCATTTTAGTGGAGTTTTCACTAGAACACATGAGAATTATAGGAGTGTTGCAGAAGCAAAATTGCTGGGTTCTTACGGCAAGTATGGTAATGCTGCTAATGATCAATCCTGAGAGAATAGTTGTAACCAAGGCTAAACAATAACTAATCAGCTGCTATACTTTATTACCTGGATATCTAATTCATGGTGGTGAAAGCACTGATGACAGCTTTCATCTGGAGCTACCAATCGAGCAACTGACAGCGTTGTCTGGTACCAGTCTGACGGGAGGAAACATACTGATGTGCTATACTACTGATGTTGTGGAGCCATCACAACAGGTTAAGCCATCACAACAAGGATTTCATATTGCTGGAATTCAGCATAATGGGAATATTGTTGCATCTTTTATGTTGGCTTATTGTGTTGCCTGCTATACATGTCAGTGCACACCACACAAGTACTAGTTCAGATCAAGCAAGATCTTTACAATCATGCAGCCCCAGCTACAAGATGCCATCCATTCTCAGTCTGCGCAGAGTGGTGAATTCGAAACAGTGGTGCTTCACTGGGTTATGGGAACCACCTTGGCCGCCTCCAGTTTGTAAATGTCTCCAGGGATGGGTTACTGCAATTGTGGTCAACAAGAAGTGCAGAGAAAGAATGATCAAGATGTTGCGAAAGCCTACTATTCTAGAAGTGATGACAGATCATGTGCTGGTGATAGAGCTGACTTTGGCAATTGGAGGGTTGGAACTCCAACTAATTCAGTTTTATCCCAAAGCCTTCATGTCTCATAACACAAGGGGTCTGAAGGAGATGCAGTCAAGTGGGAGGTATTCTGTAAGTGCTACATCCTTCGGTTGGACTATTCCATGGCCTGCACTACATGGCAGCACATCCCATACAGTTTCAGTACTGCTCAGAGATGCTAGTAGCCCAATATTCATACTTCTACTCTACTGTATGGTGATTAATGATCCCGGGTGAGCCTGATCGAGTAAGAAAATTAACATCAAGACTTCTACAGTGTGTTCCCTAGTACTTGAAGAAAATCACAGCTTGAGGACAAGCTGTTGCTTATGGACGGGGGAATGTCACGACCTGGGCCATAGCCCATGTGTGAGTGTGGATTTGGCCTGCGAGCCTAGTGTTGTTGGGTCAGGCAAGCTCGTGTAGGCCATACCGGCCAATACTTGGAATTTTTTATATATATATTTTTTGATTTTCGAAAAATAAATGGACGAATCAAAAAATTTGAGAAATATACATCTGCCGCCGTACCTCACGGCGGCAGGAGTTCCTGCCGCCGTGGAGCACGGCGGTAGGGGTGCCGCCAACGGTCGCCCGACCTGCCAGGTGGGGCCAGATTCCTACCGCCGTACCCCACGGCGGCAGGAGCCCTACCGCCGTGGGGCACGGCGGTAGGAGCCTGCCGCCGTGGGGTACGGCGGCAGCGTCACCCCTATATAAGGGGGCGACGGCTGCCGCCAGCCCCTCCTCCCTTCCTCACTCTCTCCTCTAAATCTTCGGCTTTCAACCCTTCGGAGCACTTTTGACTAAGGTATGTTTCTAAATTTAGTTTAGTTTAGTTAGTGTAGTCAGTTAGTTAGTTAGTTTAGTTAGTGTAGTTAGTTAGTTTAGTTAGCTTAGTTTACTTAGTTTAGTTTAGTTAGTTTAGAAATTTCAAAAATTTTAGAAATAGTTATAATTCAAATAATTAGATTAAATTAATATAAAAGTATTAAAAATTGTTTTAATTAACATAATTCGTTTAAATTGGTTTTAAACTTCTAGAAAATGGGTTATAATTCACATAATTAGATTAAATTGATATAAAATTCGTAGAAAATAGTTTAAATTCACATAATTCGTTTTAATTCATTTAAAATTTATAGAAAATGGTTATAATTCACAAAATTAGATTAAATTGATATAAAATTCGTAGAAAGTATTTTTAATTCACATAATTCGTTTGAATTCATTTAAAATTCCTAGAAAATGGTTATAATTCACATAATTAGATTAAATTGATATGAAATTCGTAGAAAATAGTTTAAATTCACATAATTCGTTTTAATTCATTTAAAATATTTAGAAAATGGTTATAATTCACATAATTAGATTAAATTAATGTAAAATTTTTAGAAAATATTTTTAATTCACATAATTCGTTTTAATTAGTATAATTCGACTAATTGATTAAATTATGTTATTTTTTGCAGCTATGGCTGGACCGTTGGAGTACGTACGGCCGGAGTTGTTCGACGAGGCGGTGGACCGGCACCACCGCTCGTACGTGTCGGCTGTTCTTGGACGTTCGCCCGGCAGTGTACGTTTCCGGACCACCCGCATGTTGATGCCGATACACCAGCGGTGGATTCCGAAGTACGTAATTCATTTTTATTATTTATTTCTGTTTCTTTACAATAGTTTTTGCGTTAAGTAAATTAATTTTGTTTTTTTTTCAGGCTACGCGCTGCAGGACTTCTCCCTTTTGCGCGGTTGGTCGAGGGGGACAGGCTACGAGCTGCCCCGGGCGGAGCGGTTGACGCGGTTCAGCTACGATGCCCCGCTGATCGCCGCGTTCATGGACCGGTGGCGACCAGAGACACACACGTTCCACTTCTCCGTCGGCGAGATGACGCTCAGTCTGGAGGACGCCGCGATGTTGGGAGGACTGCCGTGTGCTGGCGAGGCGATGGAGCCAATCGACATCCCCGTGATGTGGCACGCCGACTTCCTTGCTCGGTTCGCGAACGTTCCTCGGAACGATCGCGTGCCTCTGCCGTACGTGCCCTTCGCCAACACCCACGGACCCACCTGGACTTGGATCCAGCAGTTCAGCATACGTGATTCTAACTCTTATTTTCAATGTTTGTATTCATTTTAAACGAATGTGACGATGGACCTTTGTGTGTGTGCAGGCTGACTACATGGTGGACGAGGCCGACGACCCAACGTCAGACAGGTTTTTGGAGGTCTACCTGCTCTGGCTGTTCGGGTGGGTGCTGTTCTGCGAGTCAGCGGGAGACTCGGTGTCGAGGTACCTACTCCCCTGAGCTCAGCGGATCTCCGACTCCCCCGTCGAGGAGATGCCCCAGATCAGCTGGGGCAACGCTGTTCTGGCAGCTACCTACAGGGGGCTGTGTTCGGCAGTGTCGAGGCCGGGGCATAAGGAGGGGATCCTCCTAGGGTGCCCTCTCCTGCTGCAGATGTGGATCCACGAGCGGTTCGACATCGGTCGGCCCAAGGCTGACCTCTCGGAGTACCAGTCGCTGCCCGAAGACACCGACCCAGCAGACCTCCCCACCATGGGTTCTCTGTGGTGCCTCCGGAAGGTAATGACCTTCCTTATCGTTTTCTTCGCTTTATGAGTTCTTTAGTTCGATTCAATTAACTTTTCATGTTCTGTGCAGCACGTTTGGGCTGGGGAGCAGCCGAAGAAGGCGTACAAGGACTTCGTAGGTCAGATCGACCGGATGGTCGATGCCTAGGTCCGGTGGACGCCGTACGCTCCTGCCATGGTCGCTGCCCGCGCACCACAGGGGCTCTCGTCCATGTGCTACCGAGACCAGGAGTACTGGATGACGCGGCGACGATTGGTCTTCGACGTCTACATCGATGAGTACGCCGTCCACCGGGTGATGAGGCTGTTCGGCCTCTTCTAGGAGTCGCCAGTACCCGCTGCGCCACGTCTGCCGCCCACAGCGCACAGGTGACCTACCATTTGGCAGTTATAATTATTTTCCGTTACAAATAGTCAGTTGCAAATAATTTTTTGTTTCATCTATGCTAGGTGGACGCGTAATGGTGTGTCTGCGGCGACGTCGTTCGTCGACAAGCTGCAGCCGTACGTGGACGAGTGGGCGTCCGCGGCGGACGAGGAGAACGTCGTCACCAAGCACCGCCTTCACGACGACGCGGCCTGGGTAGCGTACCTTCAGTGGTACCTCCCGAGGACGCGGACGCGAGTGACGTACGTGCCTGCTACCCCGCCACTGCCACCGGTCCCGGACCACGACAGGATCCTGCCGGACACCACGTACCCGGTGCGCCGAGACCAGACCGCCGACATAGCGGTAAGCTACGATACTGCAAACATATTTCATTCATATGACTTTTCATTATAACATGTGTTGCTAATTTTGCGAGCAGCACGACGTGCTTCCTGAGATCGTGCGGCTCGCAACGTCCGCGAGGGAGCAGTGCTTTACCTGGGGGCCTCAGCAGCACCAGAGCACGTACGACAGGATCGTCGATGCTGCCATGAGGTACTCCGCCGTCGTGAACTACGCCGGGGCCGCAGAGATTCCTCTCCTTCCGCGCCACCCAGCATCGTCCTCGAGCTCCGCCTCGACAGCAGCTTCGCAGCCGACGCCTTCCACCTTTGCCGACGGCTTCTCGGCTCCGACGGCACAGCAGCAGCCACAGGCGCAGGGCCCGCACACCTACGTGCAGCGGCCGTTTGTTTCCCCCGGCGCAGGTAGTTTCAGTGGACCTTATTTTCAACTAATGCACGGAATTGTTGTGTGTTTGTGTTATACTATATTCTAATCGTACAGGGCGACCGCCGCTCTTTCCGACAGCCGGGCCTCGACAGCCGGAGACGACGGCACCTAGAGCGCCGATCTTTCCGCTAGGAGGTTTCAGACCGCCGGTCTTTCAGTTTGCGGCGGCAGATATTCCTTCCTCGTCCACTCCGCCTATGTTCTAGCCTGGTAACGACCTTAACTTTACAGTAAAATTCGTTAAGTACAATATGTTTTGGAGAACTAATACTATTCATTGCAGCTGGTTTCGACGCGACCACCGAGGAGCACCTGGGCTGGGATGAGTTTGGGTACAGCGACATTCTCGCGACCATGGATGCCCCGCAGGCCGAGGAGGTTGGCCCGTCACAGTTCACACAGGCACCGCCTGTTGGGACTCAGCCGACACAGCCAGTGGGCGGAGCGACCCCGGCGGCCGGCGGAGCGACACCGGCTGGTGCAGGGTCGTCGTTGGCGGGCGGAGGGACACCGGCGGGCGGAGCGACACCGGCTGGTGCAGGGTCGTCGTTGGCGGCCATGGCGACACCGTCTCCCGACCAGCTCGGACCGCGGGTGGTCAGGGCACCTGACCCCTGGACGTACGCCTGGGACCACACCTGGGCTGGCGCTAGAGCTGTTAGGCCGAAGAGGCACCGGCGCATTTAGATGTAGTAGTACTTTTACCATGATTTTGTATAAACTATTTGCATCTACTCGTTGATTATGATATGATCTTGTGATTATGCTTACACTTATCAGTTTGTTGTTTTTTTAAAAAGGTTAAAAGTGTTTTAAAAATGAAAATTTTTAAAAAAATAAAAATGTCCTTACCGCCATGTGGCACGGCGGCAGGGGCCTGGCGCCGTGCCACGCGGCCCTGCCGCCAGAGGTGCTCTCCTACCGCCGTACCCCACGGCGGCAGGGATGCTGCCACCGTGCGACACGGCGGCAGGTACCTGCCGCCGTGGGGTACGGCGGCAGATGTATATTTCTCGAAATTTTTGGTTCGTCCATTTATTTTTCGAAAATCAAAGAAAAAAATATATAAAAAAATTCCAATACTTGTACACCCAGCCTCGTTGGGAAATGCGTCAATGAATTAATCATAAGACATATCGTCTTCCTTCTTATCTCGCCGTCAGCTATTCTCTACTCTTCTCCATCCCCTCCGGCCGCCGTCACTGGCTTGCCGTCCGTCCAGGCCCATTGCGGTGAGGACCTCCAGTAATCCGTATCGATCCCTAGGATCGTTACACACTGGCGACCACGGAATGCTCGAGCTGGATGCGCTCTTAGTGCTCAGCACTGTGGAGGACAGAGAGGAAGTGGAGCTCTTGCAGCCCCGAAGGAGAAGACGAATAACAAATTGAGCATGTTGGGTCGAAATTGGGGCTTCATTCCCGCCTCAAATCGATGTCTTGCCCCTTCAGAATCGATATGTCTTGCGGTTTGTTGGCATTTCTTAACATCACCACTAGTTATACACCTAGAGGGAGCGTATAAGAGCGACCGGGTATACCGACGGGTACGAATGAATCCGCAAGCGCACAGAAATACCGTTGTAGCACTTCACCTCGGATGGAGAGTATTCCAGGGGTATCGAATCCAAGGAACGATGCGCACTATCTTCTATTCTAGTATAGATGGTCCAAGGACACCAAACTCCGGCTAGTATAGATAAGAGTTGAGAAGCACTTCCTGAGGGTCTTGAGTCTAGGCAAGGATATGGCCGCCATGTAGTCCTCCCCGTGGGGCGCCAACCCACCCTAGTTGTTTAGGGCTAGGAATATGTTCTGGCAACGGGGCCCTACTCAGTACACAGGCGCGGAGGGTTTCAAAGGGTCCAACAGGCCGTCACCACTGCGGCCTACCTCTATCATTACGCGAATGCACTTGGTATTCGTAGGATAACCAGAGTCCAGACACCACGTCTACACTCCCGATAACTACTATAGCGCGGTTACGTCTGCCAGCCCGCTAACAACACTATAGCAATCTGTATAAATACGGAACTACGAACTTGGGAAGGAACGACCAATCCTTAGCTCATCATCGATTCACGGAGCAACAGGAAGGTTTGGATGCGAACTAGATACAACATTCTTACTCAGCTAAATAGGATCTAAACATGCAAACAGATATTTGAACTAATGTACAAGCTCTAAAGGATCGAAGCCTTGTGTCATGAAGAACACAAGCCTCTAAACTATGAACGAGCCAAGAACACAAGAACATATCATTCATGCATGAAGTCCACTTTAATCTAAATAAGAAATGCTGAAATACTCACTTTGCTCTAATTGAAGAACAAGCATCCACGAGGACATCAACTCACTCCTCACCCTACTCTACCTGGCACTCTAACACACACTACATCTTGGGAGAGGTGAGAACTCACCTCTCCAATAGAGAATGAGAGGAGAAAGAGAGTGGAATGTGTTCCAAAAGGGAGCCCCTCCACTCCTATTTATAGAGGAGGGGGTGGCTTGTCAAGAGGCCAAATCCTCTCCAAAATGTGCAGCTTGCTTTAGGCGCCACCAATAGCAGAGCGACACGTGGCGAGGAATCTTGCATTGCACTCTTCTGTAGCTTCCAAGGGAAGGAGCCAAACCGACCTTCTACCGGCCAATCAACGGGTGCCATGTCACCAATCCACCCCAGAACGCTGCAAGGGATCAACAAGGAAGCACCACGTGGAAGTAGATTGTCACACCCGATTTTCCAAAGAAAACCAAGTGATAACTATATGTATGCCAGGATCTAATTTCATACATATAGTGACATCATAGTGAATAACAGAAACAATATCACGTAAAGAAAGAGAGATTATCAGAGATTTACAGCGGAATTCTGGGAAGCAAAGGCTCCAAACTTCACAGGCAATCGACTGGGGTTGCGTACGCCTAGCACCATCTTCTGAACTTCATACACCTTCTTCTGAACAGCAGGTAAGCAAGGGTGAGCACACTTATGGTTGGAGCTCAGCAAGTGGGGGAAGATGCAAGGCTATCAAGGATAGGCTAAGGTTTTGCAGCGGTTAGCATTTTAATGTTGGTCAAAATTTATTAGCAAGCGCCTATTTACTAGGTGTAAGTTTATACCAACCCAAAATTAAGTATTTAGAAAACATTATCTCAAAACCATATAAAACCATGATTTAATTCCATCTTCAAGTTTGATTATCATGTGAGGGTCCAGGCCGCTCTTGACCGTGAGCACGGCTGATCGATCAGTTTTCACTCGGCAGAGGTCGTACACTTTACCCATAGTTCGTGTTCCCCATGTTGCCCGGGTTGGCCAAACCCTTAAACACTTCCGAGGTGAGTGGCTAGGGGTCCACTACGAAGCCTTTACAAAGATATGCAGAAGACCAACAACCTGCGACAGTTACAGCAGCGGAGCGGACCATAACCCTCCCTAGTGGTCAGTACCTTAGCAAAGGCTGCTACCCCAAAAGAACCGGGCTATACCCCTTCAACTCCGGCCTCCTGCGCTCCTTTCAGATAAGGTTGTCAGATAATTCCACACACCTAATTAATTGGCTAAGCCAGAGCCATATGGACTGTGGTTGCACTGTTTTCCTGAGTGGTTCTCCATGTTCCAATTAAATCATATGATCTTGTTATTATCCACATCTTCACCAAAGTTACCAAATCTTGCTCATCATTCATCATTTTGTAAAGTTTCATTTTAACCATCCCAAGTTAAGCAACTAAGCATTATCTATCCCACATTTATTTAAAACCGGGTTGTTCAAGGTAATAGGGATAAAATTCTAGTCATGTCCTTAAAAAGGTGATTTCCCATCAATTTATGCATAACAATATTTAAATGTAAATTTAGTTATTATGCAAGTTATGTAGGACAAAGTAGAATATGCAGGGGGAGGAAAACCATTTGCCTTTCTCCAACGAAAAGCTACTCTTGCTCTTCCGATCAACAGCTCGATCTTCTACTTGAAGCAAACATGAGGCACAAATATGCAAAAGCAAACGATCACAACTAAGAACAATACACCAAGCATGAAAGGCTTAAAAATAGGACAAGGTTTGGCTCTAGGACCACGAACGCAAGAAACACTCGGAACTATCGAGAGATTTGGATTATATCACACAAGGCTATGTGCTTGGTATATTTGAATTCAATAAAGATGTGCATAGGTTATTTTAGAGAAATACCCTATTTAGAATTAAGCAAGTTATATTTGTATTAAAAAGACGATGTGAACCTAGTCCAATTTTATTTACAAATATTCAAGTATTATTTATGCAAATTAAACATTTAATTTTAAAAGAAGCATGTATAACATCTAAGCATATAACTTTATGTTTCGGGTTGAACTAATCAAATTATAATTTAAAAACACATTTACATTTATATTAGTCAAATTAACATTTGATAAGGAAAACTCGAGATAGCCTATGTTGCTTTTATTTAGAAAGCAAATTGAATAAATATTAACCAATTTAACATTTATATTATGAAAAACCGAAAGGTAGCTCTAATTAGATTTTATTTAGAAAACAAGTTTAGTAAATATTAATCAAATTTAAAATAAATTAAATTCGTAAAACACATTTTGTGGTAAACATTAGCACTAGCGCGTATTTTATTGTGAGACGAAACTAACGCAACAAGAGGACGAGCTTCAACGGCTAACACGTGAGACCTATGGATTAAACAGGGGTTAGGGATCTAATCATGATTAACTGTAGATTGGAAGGTTAACATAGAAGATTGGCAAGACACAAAGAATCGAACAGATAATTACAAGGTTCTCCAGGGGCTTAGATTGAAAGCTAGACATTTATGGAATTACATGATAGATATTTTTTTAGTGTGTATATGACATCAGCATGATGAAATGATGACATCAAGTAAGGTATAAAGTGAACGTATAAGTGAACCAATGAGTTTTATTAGCTTCTGTATACTTGTTAAACCAAAGCACAAGCACGTGCATGACTAGTAGCAAGATGATGTCGACAATAATTAAATTATTAGAGTTCACAAGAAAAAGAATACTGGTTTTTGTATCCAAACTGTATGCAACGTGCTGAGGTTTGATTGGAATAGAAACATGTATGTTCAGAGAGCTACAGACAGCAAGATTGAGGATGGAGCTTGGTACCTTCTTGTGTGATGATGGCGATTGAGGATGAACGATGGTGGCAAGTCGATGAAGCTTGGTACAGGAACGACGAGACTCCACACATGGCAGCAGCATAATCGTCAGACGAATGGTAACCTTTCAGATATTTCAGCGAGCATCCTCGCGAGATGATGGATCGGGAGACACTGTGATGCTCGTTAGAGAAGGCTCCAGAAGCTTCTAGTTGACGAACCAGCGAGGCCGCCGGTGCTCTGTCCGGCACTCCGACTTCGACGGGCAACGGTGATGTGGCAGGGCACGACAAGGCAAGAACAGGGCGAGGAAGCGACTAGCTAGGCGAGCAGCAGGGGGCAACGTGACTCAAGCTCCTGGTTTTATAGGCTGTGAAGGGAAACGGAGGCGGTACTGATGAGGATTAAAGCATGTAACGGCTGGCAATTGATGGCATTATAGCAATGAACCGTTACTGATGAGTGAAGTGAAGTGAAGGAGGCGACCTGCATGCATGCGTGAGAGGTGAAGTGAAGGAGGCGATACGGCCGGGAAAGCGGATGAGTGCGCGTGAGCTGATCGGCTCGAGCACGGGTGAGCAGAGCCGGGCAGATGCGGCGACACACGGCTCGGCCCGACACGATCGGGTGTGCAAGACTAGCTTGATGGGCGGGGTCCACCCGTCAGTAGTAGGAGAGAGGGAGAAGGTGAGCCAGGCCGACGGTGGTTTGGGCCGACAGCCTGCGATTACTGCTGGGTCGAGTAAAGGTTTGGTCGGGAAACGACAGATGGCTAGATGAGCTAGAAAGAGATAGAGAGAGAATGATTTGGACATACCATAAAAAAAGAGAGATGGAGAGAGATTTGGGATTGATCTTTTTATGATTTTGAGAACACTAACTCAAACAAAACAAATGCAAACGAAATGAATGCATCACTCAAACAATCATTTTATTTTTTTTCCGAAAGACAATCAATTATTTTCCTACACTATATTTTCTGTAAAGAAAATAAATGTTGCACAATTTTTAAAATTATGAGAAATCATTATTTTATTATTCTTCCTATTAACATCCCGAAATTGGAAATTTTTCAGGGTGTTACATAGATGGCGAATGGAGACAAGGGTTTCGACCGACCCTGGCCCACCTCCTCTTGGCTCGTGCTTTCTCTGGTGACTGTTATGTGGACCCTTATGATGGTTCTAGGTGCATGCAAAGTTTTGAGGTGGTTTGGAGGTCCCTGGTGGGCCCTTGGATCCTTGTGCTGCACACGTGGCGGTGTCTGATTCGTCAGGAGTTGCTTCACATGGATTGATGAGGTGTCATGGACACATGGCATTCAATGTGGCACACGCCACCACGTGGTCTGGTGTGGATCCCACCGGGCTCACGAGATATCGGGAGTATAATCTTGTCTTGTGTATATCTTTCCCATCCGGACTCCGAAGTAGACAAATGATATATCCGTTTCGATCATCTCGACGAGCCCGTCGCAATGATGCAATCCAATTTGGCATTTGATATTGTTTATAATGATGTCATATTCATGCCTTTGGTTCAGGGGACCACGATGTCCTGAACAGCTTGGATCGAATATGCAAGCTTTCTCTCCATTTCTTGTGTTGAATACCTGCATTCGAATAGACATCGACACTTGTGGAAAGTATTAGTTTAAGCTCCTATTCTAGTGTTGATGATCATTTTATATTTATTTTATGCAGGTATTGACGGTGTAAAAGTAGCACTTATCGGCCGTCAACAACACCCCCACACTTGATCTTTGCTCGTCCCGAGTAAAGGGAGTCAGATCAAGGTGAGACATGATACCCAAAGGTATGAAAGGAGCATAAAAGATATTCCAAACCATACCTTGTACTTGTGAACTCTGTGAAGTGTCTATCAGGCTATCTTGGGTAGTTGAGGAATGGAATGATCATGAATCAAATCACTCCTGCTCATCATGTCAAGTAACTTGGGCTTTTGCAATAAATTTTCAAAACAAACCTTGCTTAGCTCCTCATTTGATTCTCTCAGATCGCTCAATGTGTATATGTCCTTACCAAGGCATTAGATTGCTCTTCTTCATCCTACTTCTAATGATGGCTATATGTGGAGCTCAGGGTAGGATAAAGGATAGAGCATACTTGCATCACATATATTGCAAAGTCAAAGACTGGATCCAGAGAGAAAATCATATCACACAATCAGATCAAGATGTGCACGTGTATGGATATGGTGGGTATGGTAAGATGGATACTAGGCCCGGAATGAGTGCTAGATATTACCATACATATATGATGAATGTTGGTTGATGGTAAGGTGGACACTAGCCCCGGAATGGATACTAGTTATTACCATCTAAGTTATGAAACTCCTTTTTGCATGATTCTCCCTCTTGTATAAAAATCTTTTGAGAACATGGCTATCTCTCTATTTTTTTTCTTTGTGGACCTTCATGTGTCCAACTCTTTTTTTTCAATACCTGGATCTTCATGTGTCCATATTTTTTTTGATAGCCATGTCTCTTGTGTAACAAAAACTAGGAAGAAGAGATCAACACACACATATATATATGGAGCTTTATTTTGTGGAATGGATGAATGATACAATGCTAACTTCTAGTGTAGAAGCATAGCAAGGGGAAAATGGGTGTGCACATAAATCTTGATCATGAAAGTAGTGAAAAGAATTCTCACAAGGGTCACAGAGTTTGACAAAGCTCAATGCAATAACAAGCAGCATATGAGTATAAGGTTTTCAACTATGAACATCATATGGCTTTGGTAGGACGGTGGCATATCAAAGAGGAGCTTTGCAAAGGGTTTTTATGATTTTCAAATAACATTCCCAAGCACTCATACTTTCAGAGCGAAGATCATATCATCAACCATATCGTAAACGCCAACTACTTAGATAAGCATGAGTTCCCTAATGATATTTGTTCACAAGCATCAAGATGATAGGTAAGGAATAAAACATATGCAAGCCAACCACAGGAATCATGTAGAGCAAGCATAGCACGAATTGCTGAGTTTGATATAAAGGATATGAATTGAAATTCAATCAAACTCATGGATAACAGAGAGTGAGACAGAGGGTGTACATTCCATCGCTTCTGAAGGATAAGAGATCAAGGGAGACTAGTGGTGATTCGGCTGACCATAAGGCAACCGGCTCACTCTAGTTTACCTTGCTCTTGTCATGAAGGCGTAGTCGATGTTGTGCAGCTCTTGTGTGGGAGTTCTCTAGTGGAAATGTCAATGATGAGTTTGAGAGAACTCCCCCACACTAGTGGTTGAACCTGGTGTTGTTCTTCAGATAACAAATGAAAACAAAAGGATGGACTCTACTGGTTCGAGAACCATAGAGCCTTTATTCAAATTCCAATATTTTTGTTGTTTTTATTTTATTTTATTGTCACCATGTCATTTGCTCGAAAGGGTTAGACCAAGGTCACACATTATACACAAAGGGGAATATACTTACCTTGAACCTTTGAGAGGTCATATGCACCACCTTTGCATGATGTGCAACATGAATCTGACACCCTAACTTACCTTCCCATTTGAATTTAGCTCGATGACTTACCCATTCAAATTTGATAATTTTCTACAGGGGTTAGTCAACATATATGCAACCAAGATCTATGAGAATATAACTCTAAGGTTCATCAATCAAAACTCGACACCATGTCTTGTTTTGACTGAAAAAGACAATTTTAACCTAAGCACCATGCTTAATTTAAAAGGCCTATGAATATATGATATCATATACATTCAAACCAGAGCATATGAACAAGGATAAAGGAAGCATGAAAGCGTGATCAAGCTATTTCAAGAGGGCATAAGCATGGACATATGACGGTGAACCTCGGGCAACCTCCCGGAAGGGCTTTGTTTAATGTCAAAAGCAGGACTTACCTAGCTAGTGGGCAAGATGAAAGAGCTTACATCATCTCCACATCAGGATAAGATTTGATAGAGGAGGAACTTTACTCAAGATGCTCACATACCTCCCCTACACTTGAAATTTATATTGCTAGGCAACAAAACTCAAGTGTGTGGAGATCAAGCTTCCTTTTGTAAATGTTCCCTCACCAAAGCTTACCTAGGTGTTGCAGTTGATGTGGCTCACATGTTCTCGGGCATCATCTGTCCATTCTTCTTTTCAATCTCCACCTGAAAGGTTAGTGACCAAAAATACCCAAAGGACAACTTATCCTAAAAACATGTTCTTGCTTTTATTTGAAAGGGAAGTCAAATCCTATACTAATCCAGGCTATCTCCTGGTAGTGCTTTGTTTATTACGGTCATAAGCTCGACCATGGGAGATTTCTCTTGCATCCATCATTGGTGGTGTCCTTCCCATCTCACCGCCAATCATCAATGAATTAGTGAAGCTCTAGCTGCAAGGTTAGTGCCATATATACGAACACGAGTCCAAAAGATGATAAAGCTAAAAGCAGACATGATCATTCCAGGGAGGCTGAGACAGCTCCTGGGGCGATCACGGGACTCGAGAAGCTATAGCACTAGGGTGGTGAACCTCGGAGATGAAAAGATTGAGCATTGAGGCTAGTGCTCTCGCAACTGATCTCCGACTGAACTCAGCTCAAAAAAACACATAGCCTCCAAAAGAGGATAGAGTAGAAACTCAAACAGTCGGCGTACGTTCAGGAGCTAGAGTTCGGGTGAAGGGTGAAGTTTAGCTCATCCTTCCCTTAGGTAGAGGGACTGATGTTCTCATCAAAACGATGAAACATTGAGGAGGGGGGCAGCAAACAAGCGATGCGGACCGAAGACAAGACGGGAGGGGGAAAAGGGAAAGTGTCAAACACATCTGACACTGAAGAACCTCCAGATGTGCCGGCTGACTGCTTCCTTGTGCATACTGAAGGAGGGAGGAGCAGATTTTTAAGCATAGGAAAACGGCCAAAACTGACAGGGGACTGGGAAGGAAATGCCGCAGATGAAGCGGAGGTTCAGGCGTCGCTGGAATTAATGGGCACAGGGGAGATTGATCATGTGTCCGAAAAAAGGGGGCTGAAAATAGCAGAAAGAGAGGTACTGATACAAACAAGGATGGTGATGAGAGAGAAGCTGTAGAGGAAAATGGGGGCCCAATTGAAGATGGAGCAAGAAGCACCATGGTGATCGGAGGTAGCCCGCACAAGCGAAGATTCAACCCGGTGATTGCAGCCAGGAAAAGCTCGAGGGCCCATCAACCACTACACAAGAATGGAGGTACAACAGAAATCCCAGCCAATTCTTTTTCTGTACTTAATTCCTGTGATGATGAGGAACTAGAGACAATTGCTATGAACTGTGATATTGTGCTGGGGGAGCCCGAGGTAAATTGAAGAAACCACCAAAGCAATTAAGCTAGAAGAGATGGCAAGAGCCAAACTGGCCGAAGCTAAATACAACCAAAGACAGGAGAAGCTTCTCGAGGAGCGACATAAGATAGAGGGGGAGAACCTTGCCTTGGAAGGAATAAACAATGAACAGCGAGGGGTTGAGAAAACATCCTGGCCAAAGAAAAAAAACAAGAAAAATGGGGGGAGCAGACTGAGCAGGGAACTAAAAAGAATCAGTTATCAATGAGAGCTCTCATTTGGAATATATGGGGTCTAGGACAACCAACTAGGGTCAGGCAGTTGAAAGAGATCATGGCAAAGGAAAAGATTGACATAATGGGGTTGCAGGAGACCATCAAACAGGACTTTGCGCCAAGAGAGTTGCTAAACATAAGCAATGGGGGCGACATGGTGTGGGATTGGCTACCAGGTATAGGCCATTCGGGGGGCATCCTGATGGGTGTGAGAAATGACAAATATGAAGTGGAAGGATGGAACAAGGGTACTTACTTTGTGGGGGCAACCATCAGAGACAGAATGACCAACTACAGGTGGGAGATGATAACCGTGTATGGCCCTGCAGACCACAGTTGGTCATTGGGATTCCTAGCGGAACTTGAAGAACAATTACAAAAAGCCACGCTACCAGTGGTCGTGGGAGGGGATTTTAATCTAATAAGAAAAACTAAAGACAAAAGCTCAGGGGTGGGGGACCCAAAACTCATGGAGGCTTTTAACAGCTTCATTGAGAGATGCAACCTTCGAGAGCTGCATAGGGTGGGGCCTAAATTTACCTGGACCAATGGGCAAAAACAACCGATTCAGAGCAATATCGACAGAATTTTCTCCGATACTCACTAGGAGATCAAATTCCCACTCTGCACTCTGAACACTCTAACTAGAATTGGATCTGGTCACCGCCCTTTGCTCTTGGACTCTGGGGGGGGAATCGAAGGTTCGAGAGAGAGACAGTTCCTTTTCGAGAAACAATGGTGCCAAACAGGGGGCTTTATGGACAAAATAAATGACAAATGGGGGGAGATCAGAGCAAGATGTCCAGAGACCGCTTATTCAGTTGACAAATGGCATAGTGCGATAGCTGCACTAAGAAGATATCTAAAGGGGTGGGGGCGAAATGTACGTGCAGAGTACAGGAAGAGGAGAGAGGAACTAATGAGGATCATCCAAGAAATAGACGAAGGGGGGCAAAATGAGAGTAGGGGGGACAATCAGCCTTCAAGTGAACATAGAGCCGCTCTGGAAATAGAGTTAGAGAAACTAATGGAAGCTGAGGAGTTATACTGGCAACAAAGAGGGGGGAGAAATGGGTGCTAGAGGGGGACGGCAGCACGACATTCTTCCACCTCGCAGCCAACGGGAGAAAACGAAAGAAACTCATTATGTCCCTAGAACACGAGGGGGTGAGTGTAACGGACCCAAAAATGATTCAGGGGCATATCTATGACTGTTACAAACAACTCTTTGGCAAACAACCGGGGGCACGATCAGAATGGGGGGGATCCGTGGGTGCTTGCAGGTCGCCTCACCGAGGAGGACAACACTTCACTAACCAGACCTTTTACTGAAGAGGAGGTCAAGCAAACGATGTTCAGCATGAGAGAGAATTCCGCTCCTGGGCCGGACGGGTTCAGCGTAACCTTCTACAAGAAGTGCTGGAACACAGTTAAGGGGGAGCTGATGGACATGGTGAACGACTTTTACATGGGCAACTTGGACGTCGCCAGGCTAAATTACGGGGTGATAACGCTGATCCCAAAAATTACAGATGCCAACAATGTAAGGCAGTATCGGCCAATCTGCCTCCTGAACATCAGCTTTAAAATATTCACCAAATTGCTAATGGATAGACTGACAACGGTGGCGGACAAATTGATAAGCAACAGCCAGACAGCATTCATCAAAGGCCGCCTTATAGTTGACGGGGCGGTGATACTCCATGAGGTTATGCATGAGCTGAGAAGGAAAAAAATGACGGGGGTTATACTGAAGATTGACTTTGAAAAGGCATATGACAACATCAGATGGGGTTTTGTCGAGGAGGTGTTAACCAAGAAAGGGTTTGGAAGCAAATTACGAGACTGGATTATGAGCACTGTGAGGGGGGCCACAGTCTGTATTAACATTAACAGGGGGAATGGTCCGTACTTCAAAACTCACAGGGGGTTGAGGCAAGGAGACCCTCTGTCGCCATTGCTTTTTAACTTGGCGGCAGACGCCCTGGCACAAATAATGGACAAAGCAAAAGTGAATGGATACATTAAGGGGGTGGTCCCGCATCTGATACCGAGGGGGATAACTCACCTACAATATGCGGACGACACGATCCTGATGTGTGGAAATGACCAACAATTCATAACAAATATGAAATTCATGCTGTACTGTTTCGAGTGGATGATAGGTCTGAAAATCAACTACCACAAGAGTGAAGTGGTAACTTTTGGGGTAGACAAGACAACTGAGGAAAGAATTGCGAACATGCTAAATTGTGGAGTGGGGGTGCTACCAATGAAGTATTTGGGCTTCTCGATCAGTGACAGAAGGTTGGGGGTGAATGCATTTGGCGGGATCACAGAGAAAATGAGGAAACGCCTGCAACCATGGAAGGGGAACCATCTAACCTTGGGGCGGGGGGGAGATTAATCCTAACAAATTCAACCTTGAGCAGTATGCCCATCTACATGATGAGCATGTTTTTGCTACATGAGGAGACTCATCGGAAGATGGACACCATTCGATCCAAATTCTTCTGGGGGAGTGATGGTAAAGATTTGAAGTATCACATGGTTAACTGGGAAAACACTTGCTTACCCAAGGATTTTGGGGGGGGCTGGGGTGATTAACACCAGGGTGATCAACGAGGCCCTGCTGTTGAAGTAGGTGTGGAGAATAAATAATCAGAATGAGGGGGATATGTGTTGTGAGCTACTGAGGAGGAAATACCTAACAAACAAAACTCTAGCAACCTGCAAAACCAAGGGGGGATCTCACTTCTGGCAAGGTATGAACAAGGTCAAGGAAAATTTCAGATGGGGGGCGGTGTACAAAGTAAATAGTAGAGATAATGTTCGCTTTTGGGAGGACGTCTGGAAGGGGGAGGTCCCACTAAAACTTATCGTCCCTAGACTATACGAGTATTGTGGACAGAAACACTGCTCGGTGAGGGACTGTTGGGTGGCAGGAGAGTGGGAAATGAATTTTACACGTCCTCTCTCACACGAAGAAGCATTGCAATGGGAAGAACTGCTCAAAATACTTATGAATACACACTTGAATGAAGCCAGAGATGAAGTCTGGTGGAGCCTAGAAAAATTAGGGATATACTCCACCAAGTATATGTATAGGATGATCTTACACAGAGGCGTGATCAATAAACATATGAGATGCTTGTGGAAGAACAAAATGCCGATGAAGGTCAAGGTCTTTATGTGGCTCGTGCTACAGGACCGGATTCAAACAGGTGTGGTGCTGGGGGGAGAGGGTGGAAAGGGAACACAAATTGTGGTATTTGTAGGGTGCCGGAAGATACATATCACATCTTCTTCGTTTGCCCTGCTGCCAAATTCATATGGACAGGGCTGAAAGAGGCACTAGCGTGGGTAAGGGCGCCGAGGAACCTGCAAGATTTCCTAGACCAATGGGTTCTGTTGGGGTGCTCGAACTACAACACTAAGTTTTTTGCTGCTGCTATAATCTTTTCGGTGCTCTGGACGACGCGCAATAAAATGGCCATAGAAGGGGTGTTTCTGTCACACCTGTTTTTCCAAAGAAAATCAAGTGCAGGTCTATATGCATGCCAGGATCAAGTTTCATGCATATAGTTGACATAAGTGAATAATAGAAACAATATCACATAAGAAAAGCATAGATTATCAGAGTATTACGCTTTAATCCTGGAAACGAAGGCACCAAACATCCACAAGCAGTCGACTGGGGGTTGCGTACGCCTAGCACCAGCAACATCTTCACAACGACTTCATAACAGCTTCCTCTTTCTGAGCAACATTGTTTATAGCAAGGGTGAGTACATGCCGTACTCAGCAAGTGTGTGGAAAGTATGAATGCAGAGGCTTGACAAGGAAAGGCTGACAGGTTGACTGCATTAAGCACTTTTAGTTGGTCAAATTTTATTAGCACCTGATTACTATTATATAAGTATATACCAACCCACATTAACATATAGAGATACGCCATAAACATATGGCTTAACATAACCAGAAACCACGATTTAAGTCCATCTTCAAGTTCAATTATCATGTGAGGGTCCAGGCCGCTCTTGACTGTGAGCACGGCTAATCGATTAGTTTTAAACACTCTGCAGAGGTTGCACATCTTTACCCACAAGTCGCGCAAAAGTTCTAGGAACTTTGAACCCAACCATGTTGGGCAAAAGTAGGCACAATACCACACTACCTAGGTGTGGTTGCATAGGGACGCTACGAGGCCTTTACAAAGAGTCCTCCCATGTGTATTTGTCCATAGTAGCATATGCCATAGAGGCTATCTTTCGTACCTCACTTCTATTCACGGACAGTCAGCCATAGAGTACTTCCGTTCCAATACCTATCCGGAATAGAAGAGCCATAAAAGCATTCCTCCGTACCCAAGCTACCATGCGAGTAATAGCCACACAAGACTTCCCTAATTACTCAGCCAAGACCAGAGCCATTTAGTCCTTGTGGTTGCACTGTTGTCCTGGGTGGTTCTCCATGTTCCAATTAATCATATGATCTTGTATTAACCAGAGATACAACATAAAAGTAAAGCAAGTTCATCATTGTTGTTCATTAGAACCACCATAACCCAAGTAGAGCAACTAAGCATAGCTACCCAACATAAAGATAAACCCAGGTTGACAAAGAATGATAATAAAGACTAGGATAAACCTTAATAGGACCCATCAAATTAAATGCAAGCATATGCAATGTGATTAAACACAGTTATTAGGACAAAAGAACAAGGACACACTTGCCTTTAACCAGAGTAATGATGTTGCTCAAAATTCTTCAACCTCTTGCTCTCCAAAGCTCTCGAACCACGTTCCTTCTACTCACATTAATCATCGGGCACAAGCATACAAATCAAACAAACAAGCAACTAAGAACAATGCACCAAAACAAAAGAAAAACTTTAAAAGAACGCACTAAAGGATAGGCTTGATTTTAGGGATCACTGAAGCACACAGACCGTGCTGAGATAAGGAAAGGCTTGGTTAGCTTTATGAAGGACACCAGGTCTGAGCATGAACTAGGATCAAAAGATCTAGAGCTTGAAAGAAGATTAGCTCTATAACAAAGACACACTGAGACAGAGCTTTGATAAAGAACGACTAACGATCGATTTGCATATGTGAGAGATCAACTATGAGCTAGATTTATTTTAATTAGCAAAAGATATGTAAAGGATATTTCATAAGAAAATACCCTAAATTGGAATTAATGCAGCATTATATTTTACTTGCAAAAGACCGAAGTAAAGAACTAGTCAAATTTTATTTATAAAGATTCATATATAAATTATACCAATTAAACATTTAATTTAGAAAAAACTAAACTATATTAATCATCTAAACGTAACTTTATGATTCGAGTAAACTAATAAAGTTATAATTAAAAACTCATTCATGTTGGTATTAAACAAATTAACATTTATTTATAAAACCGGTGTAAAAGCCTATTCAACTTTTAATTAGAAAAGGTTAAATAAATATTAAACAAATTAACATTTGGTTTAGGAAAACCGAGATAAAGATCTAATTAGATTTTATGTATAAAAGAATGTGAAATAATAATTAATCAAATTAATATGAATTATAAAAAATAGTGTATAGCACTATATTGCTTTTATTTATAAAAGCTATGTATAACTAGACATTAATCAAAATTAATAACAAATTGATTTTCAGAAAACATTTATAAAGAAAACTCACCACTAATGTGTACTTTACATTATTATGAACCTAACGCAACTTGAACGGATGAAAACGGAGCTAAAACATGAAAGATATGGATAAACGAAGCTCTGGGGACTTGCTGGCAAGTTTTCAAAACTTCTAGGGGCTTATCCGTGAAAAACCAGGGGCATATACGCAATTTCATATATAAACCCGAGGGCTTACTCGCAAAGGCTTCAGGACGGACTGGATCTGGATAAACTAATAGGTTTAGGGGGTTTTCTGGAAGAAGTACAAGACACAAGAATAGATCTAATATTTACAAAGATCTGCAGGGGGTTTTGGGCAAAACAGCCAAGTGGCTTCTTCCTCCTTTGGATCGGGACACGCACGGGCGGACGGGTACTCCCAGCGGCCAACTTCGCCGGCAGCTCCGGCGACTGAGACGGCGAGGACCTCGGCTGAGGTGGGGAAAAGGAGGAGGAGGGGAAGGGGAACGCGTGGGGGTCCTTACCACGGGCCGAGAAGCATGGGAGGTGGCCGGCGGTAGGCGTACTGTGGCAGCCGGCGGTGGTCCATGTGGTGGCGGCGCTCCGGTGGCCGGCCGGCGACCCAGGGGAAACCGCGACGCACACGGCGCAGACACGGAGGACGCGGGCGCGCGCGGGACACGGAGACGGCCAGAGTCCGGCGCGGCCACGTCCAGAGGAAGGGGATGACGAGCGGGGGCCACACGTCGGTGACTGCAGGAGAGGGAAGGCGAAGCGGGCCAGATGGGCCAGAAGGTTGGCTAGGCCGTGCGGCTGAAACGAAAGAGGAGGGGGAAGTGAGGGACTGGGCCGAAGATTTGAGGGGGCGGTAGCAGACTTCGGAGAGCTGGGCCGAAAACAGCTGTGGGCCGAAAGTGAAGGAGGGAAAGGAATAAAAGAAATATTTTTCATTTTATTTTCAGAATATATTTTCGTGAAAAGAATATTCCAGAAATAGCTAGATAATTTAATAAAGCCACGAAAAATACTCTGAAAATCCCAAAAATTCTAGGAAAATTCCCAGAGATAGATTGGGACACGAACAATCCAAATAAAATATTTTGAGCTCATGATAAAGATTTTAGAGCCTTCTAATAAATAGAATGAGCTCAGGGAAATGAGAATAAATCCCAGAAGAATTCCGGAAAATTCTCGGAAGAGTTTGGTCAGCACCTTAAGCGTGTTTAAAAACCTTTTGCACTCAAAACACTAGGATGCATAGACATGGATGCCACACTAACATAAACATTTTAATTAATTTAGAAATACAAATAAAAGCTTTTTTCCTACACTATATTTCCTGTAAAGAAAAATAAACGTTGGGAAAATTTTAAAATTGAGTGAAAATCGTTGCTTAATTATTATTTCTATTCACATCATGAAATTGAAAATTTCAGGGTGTGACAAATCTACCCCCTTAAAAGAAATCTCGTCCCGAGATTCGAGAAAGGCTAGCAAGAGACAAGGGTTTATTTCAAACTCTTTACACATCCTTCAACAATAACCTCCTTGCATACTACAGAAAACTCTCTCACAACCTAACTGATCGTAACATCCTTAGGCATCGGGCGTCTTGTCTTACTTGTTTCGTTGCCGCCATGCTTTCTTGTGATAACGATCCACACGTTTCTTTTGGCACCTGCTGATAAAGTGTCCACCAGCTTTGCAGTAGAAACAAGCTCTAGTTTCCCTAATGTTCCGACGATTGCGTGGTGTCTCGTCAGTCACTTGCATCGTGCAACCATGAGGATATTCTAGATATGCATCTTCGTACTGATCTTCAAGGTAATCTTGGGTTTGGGACACATGGTAAAAGTGAGAGTTCTCAGCTTGCTCTGGAAATTTCCTCTTCTTACTTATGATCTCCTGTAGTTTGCTCTCTAGCCCAACGGCTTTGTTGATTACATCTTGCAGACTGGAATACTCATGTAAGCTGTATACTTTGAAGGTCTTCATTCAACCCTTTGATAAAATATTCTCGTTTCTTCTTATCACTTTCAGCTGATCTTGGAGCATACATAGATAACTGGATAAACTTATCCCCATACTCAGTCACAGACATTTGTCCCTGCTTTAGGTTAAGGAACTCCTTCCTTTTGAGCTTCATCGCACTTACAGGAGTATGATGTGATATAAAGTTGTCCTTGAATTCCTTCCACACAATACTCTCGGGTTGCTCATGTCCATTGATGTAGGAATTCCACCACTCTGAAGCTGCTCCTACAAGTTGCCCAGATGCATACAAAACCTTTTCTCTATCGTTGCACTGCACCATATCTAGCTTCTCTTCAATTGTCTTGATCCACTCATCAGCTTCTAGAGGGTATGTGGTATTAGAGAATATTGGTGGCTCAGTCCTCATGAACTCTGTATACTTATCTTCTGAAGATAACACGTCTTGGTCGTATCCATAGTTGTCATTGTTCTCAGGGCTTTTGTCTTGGTTACTTCCTTTTGGGTTTTCCATCTGGTTGGTGGATAAAGAAAGGATCAGAAGGCAACAAGAGTAAACAAATAGATTGAAGAGTAGGGTAGAAAGAATGGGGAGAAACAAGGAGGTGGGAGATACAAAAGAAGAACTCAACTAAGCACCTGATGTTATTGCAGATATAAGACCCACAATACACCAACACTCACTACAAAGAACCAACTCAAACATTACCATAAACAATCATGATCATGCAAGCACTGAATTCCACCAATCAAGACATAGTTAAAGGAACGGTACTACACGTTGTTAATAAAGTCAGGGGCATCCTCCTAATAGATTAGATGTAGCTCCCAGTAAGAATATCCATAAATAATGAATTTCTCACAGATCAGGGAGTACAAAATTATGAGTTCATCCCAACTGGAATCACCTCAATCAGAGGTTTAGAACCCAGAATATAGATTAATCAAGATGGCTATTTCAGCAGTGTTGACAGATTCTGAATGCTCCACTAATTCGCGTGTATCTCTCTTGATACAGAGCGAATACTGCTGAAATTTTGACAAAAATTTACCCATGAAATTTTGGAACTAATCCAACTGATTTTATGTCAATCGGAGTTCCGTAGCTCGAGACAGAATTAAAACAGTAACAATGTGTCAGAGAGCTGCGCGAATAGATAGAATATCAAGGGTAACAATTCCACCAATAAATCAAGGGGGTGTCATTGCTTGAGAGAATGCACAGTCAAGGTCGAAGAAGTGTTCAAGGAGAGTGAAGAATATATTTTTAGAATATATTTTCGTGAAAAGAATATTCCAGAAATAGCTAGATAATTCAATAAAACCACGAAAAATACTTTGAAAATCCCAAAAATTCTAGGAAAATTCCCAAATATAGATTGGGACACGAACAATCCAAATAAAATATTTTGAGCTCATGATAAAGATTTTAGAGCCTTTTAATATATAGAATAAGCTCAGGGAAATGAGAATAAATCCCAGAAGAATTCCGGAAAATTCTCGGAAGAGTTTGGTCAGCACCTTAAGTGTATTTAAAAACCTTTTGCACTCAAAACACTAGGATGCATAGACATGGATGCCACACTCACATAAACATTTTATTTAATTTAGAAATACAAACAAAAGCTTTTTTCCTACACTATATTTCCTGTAAAGAAAAATAAACGTTGGGAAAACTTTAAAATTGAGTGAAAATCGTTGCTTAATTATTATTTCTATTCACATCTTGAAATTAGAAATTTCAGGGTGTGACAGTTTCTATCGACACCAGTCGACATCTTTTATAAACTGGATGCTTGTATGCAGAGATGGAGGATGCGACTAAGCATTGGAGGCCAAGGAAGCTTGGACGTGTGGGTTGAAGGCGTACGGGGGTGGCTGGAGAAGCTCAAGACGGAGATGAGAAGGAGACCTCCGGAAGAAACTTTCCTTTAGGGCTTTTCTATAGCTAATCTGTGAGCCCCGGTGTTGGGTGCCGTTCTTTTGTTTTACCTTATCTGCAATCTGGTAGTTTGATATAGATGTCCTATCTTGTAAGCTAGAGTCCCCAGCAAAAACAGCACAAGTGTAAAACTCCTTTATTTGCTTTCTATAAAAGCAGGGTGAACCCTTTATCAAAAAAATGATGAAACATCCCGAGGTCTAGCCTAAGCTTCCAATGGGGGGTTATGGATAGACTGGAAAGATCAGCTCCCATTAGGCATCGATCAAGTCAAGCATAAGATAAGAAGTAACACTTTTCTTGACTGATCGACATCGATCGATGATCATAGCATCATAAGTGAATGCACACGATTCGATCGGTATGTGATCATACTCCTTCGGTCAGATAGATGAATCCTCATGGATTATAAAAGCAGGGACCGATGCCTCAGTCCATACATAACCTTGGTGCTAGGCACCTCAGGTCAAATCGAGACGTAGGAACATGATAAGCCTGTTGTACTCTCTTTAGGAGATCTTAACTAGGATCAGACAAGTCATCATGGCCGAGAATGATTCGTCCTTCCCTAATTACTCTCTCCATATCCTCCCACGAGATAAGGTCTCAGGGAGAAGGTCTAAGAAGAGGTATGAGAGGGGAACCCAAGGGTAGACTCTGCACTAAGCAATCTTTCCCTTAGATTCCTGCTAATCAAGACTGGTATCTTCAGCCAGAGCTTAAAGCCTCGAGCTCGGCTGATGATAGATCTAGGGGGCTCAACATTTCCTCTGACGGGCACCTCATCGGTCGGGATGCAAAGGGGGGTTGAAATCCCAGAGATTTTCCACGATCTCTTTTCCCTCAATAGCATCCAAGTACACAAAGGAGCCTTCAGAGAGATCATTAAGCTGCATGGCATTGTCCTTCCGCAGCCCATACTAGAAGTGCTGAAGCAGCATCCAATCGGGAACGTGGAGGACTGGGCAATCTTCCACCGAGGAGGCGAAGTGATTCCATGCCATTCCTAGCAATTCCTCCTCACCTTGCTTGAGACTGAGAATCCTTATCCCCAACGAGATGACACGTTGTATCGGGAAGAATCAGGAGCAGGAAGTTGCTCTCAAAATTTTCCAAGTGAGGTAGTCTCTACCAAAACAACGGTGCCAATCCCTTGAGAATTCCTTTTTCCGAGCATCTAGTGATTCTCTGATTTTACTCGGAGTTTCAATCAAACGCTCGTAGTCTCTCACATGATCAAAGGGGTTCTCATGAATTGACCCCGAGAAGGAAAGATCCTGAATTAGATTCATGAGAGAGGGGCGAATCCGATAGCCAGATGAAAGAACGGGTTCAAACAAGGATGGCTCTGAGGGTTCACTCCTCGAAGGTGGAAGGTGTTTACAAGGATAACCTTCCATGGATAACGGGGGCAAAGGTAGAAATAAAGGAAATGAAAAAGGTATCTCGAAGGGTAATGGGGGTGAAGGTAGAAGAAAATGAAAAAAAATAAATACGAGGACCACAATGTTCGAAGATAGATACAGCAACCGTTCCCCGGCAACAACACCAGAAATGCTTGTTGGTGTTTCTTAACGTCACCACTAGTTATACACCTAGAGGGAGCGTATAAGAGCGACCGGGTATACCGATGGGTACGAACGAATCCGCAAGCGCACGGAAATACCGTTGTAGCACTTCACCTCAGATAGAGCGTATTCCAAGGGTGTCGAATCCAAGGAATGATGTGCACAATCTTCTACTCTAGTATAGATGGTCCAAGGACACCAAACTCCGGCTAGGATAGATAAGAGTTGAGAAGCACTTCCTGAGGGTCTTGAGTCTAGGCAAGGATATGGCGGCCATGTAGTCCTCCCCGTGGGGCGCCAACCCACCCTAGCTGTTTAGGGCTAGGAATATGTTCTGGCAATGGGGCCCTACTCAGTACACAGGCGCGAAGGGTTTCAAAGGGTCCAACAGGCTGTCACCACTGCGGCCTACCTCTATCGTTACGCGAATGCACTTGGTATTCATAGGATAACCAGAGTCCAGACACCACGTCTACACTCCTGATAACTACTATAGCGCGGTTACATCTGCCAGCCCGCTAAGAATACTATAGCAATCCATATAAATACGGAACTACGAACTTGGGAAGGAACGACCAATCCTTAGCTCATCATCGATTCATGGAGCAACACGAAGGTTTGGATGCGAACTAGATACAACATTCTTACTCAGCTAAATAGGATCTAAACATGCAAACAGATATTTGAACTAATGTACAAGCTCTAAAGGATCGAAGCCTTGTATCATGAAGAACACAAGCCTCTAAACTATGAACGAGCCAAGAACACAAGAACATATCATTCATGCATGAAGTCCACTATAATCTAAATAAGAAATGCTGAAATACTCACTTTGCTCTAATTGAAGAACAAGCATCCACGAGGACATCAACTCACTCCTCACCCTACTCTACCTGGCACTCTAACACACACACACACACACTACATCTTGGGAGAGGTGAGAACTCACCTCTCCAAGAGAGAATGAGAGGAGAAAGAGAGTGGAATGTGTTCCAAAAGGGAGCCCCTCCCCTCCTATTTATAGAGGAGGGGGTGGCTTGTCAAGAGGCCAAATCCTCTCCAAAATGTGCAGCTTGCTTTAGTCGCCACCAATAGCAGAGCGACACGTGGCGAGGAATCTTGCATTGCACTCTTCTGTAGCTTCTAGGGGAAGGAGCCAAACCGACCTTCTACCGGCCAATCAACGGGTGCCATGTCACCAATCCACCCCAGAACGCTGCAAGGGATCAACAAGGAAGCACCACGTGGAAGTAGATGGCGAACGGAGACAAAAGGGTTTCGGCCGACGCTGGCCCACCTCCTCTTGGCTCGTGCTTTCTCTGGGTGACTGGTATGTGGGCCCTTATGACGGTTCTAGGTGCATGCGGAGTTTTGAGGTGGTTTGGAGGTCCCTGGTGGGCCCTTGGATCCTTGTGCTGCACACGTGGCGGTGTCTGATTCATCAGGAGTTGCTTCACATGGATTGATGAGGTGTCATGGACACATGGCATCCAATGTGGCACACGCCGCCACGTGGTCTGGTGTGGGTCCCACCGGGCTCACAAGATATCGGGAGTATGATCTTGTCTTGTGTATATCTTTCCCATCCGGACTCCGAAGTAGACAAATGATATATCCGTGTCGATCATCTCAACGAGCCCGTCGCAATGATGCAATCCAATTTGGAATTTGAGACTGTTTATAATGATGTTATATTCATGCCTTTGGTTCAGGGGACCACGATGTCCTGAACAGCTTGGATCGAATATGCAAGCTTTCTCTCCATTTCTTGTGTTGAATACCTGCATTCGAATAGACATCGACACTTATGGAAAGTATTAGTTTAAGCTCCTATTCTAGTGTTGATGATCCTTTTTATTGACGCAAAAAAATGGACTCAAGTTCATCAACGGCAACACGTAACGGATCCCCGGGATGAAACAAGGCGTGCCACCCGACCTGACCTGTTGATCAGCACGGAAAGATAGGAAACGTTAGATATGGGTTAGATCGGCTAGAGAACCGATGTGAGTCTTCAACAAGTAACAGCCTGATCGGCCGATACGACTGTAGAGCGAATCGTCTAGCTGTAGCAGCCGAAGTGCAAGTATGTTCAAAACGGCTAGATCAGCCGATTTGATGACGTAGGCAAAGCACAAGCAAAAGCAGAGCAAACTAAGCGCTACGAGACAACACTCGAACCAATCTAGATCGGTTGTATCGTTGTGAAACAAAGCAGGAGCGAAGATAGCCGATACGATATGATCACGAGCTGGATAAATTGGTGATAAAATCTAAATAAACAAGAAAAGACTTGCAAAACTAGCTGATATCGATAATTTGTGAATAAAACTAGACGAAACCACAACGATGCGCCCAGAGGTTAAAGCCTCGTTAATATTCGATAAAATGGTACTTACAAGCTTGCCGAAGATCGATCGATGCAGCCCGACGAGCTAGAAGAATGACGTTTGAAGAAACAAGAAAACAAGAAGAAATAAAAAGGGTGGCGAAGTCGCCGACTTGTTGAAAAGTAAAGGTTTTGTGTATATTGGTGTGTACAAACTTTTGTCGACCACGCAGGACCGCTATTTATGTCCTGAGGACAACTTGACTCCTAGTCGATGACGACAAAGCTTACTTGAATCTAAAGAAATAAAACTACCAAAAACTTGACGATTCTCATAGGAATCGGACTTTCTTAAACTAACTTTGACCTGATGTCAACTTGATTGTTGACCCGCCTCCATCTTCTTTCCTTTGGCGTATTCTTCTTTTGCCGCATCTCTTTTTCATCAATCGGTCGATCCTAGATCGGCTGGTTGTTTCTTCCCTTTCTGTATCGGCTTTAAGGTCTTCCTGATGTTTTTTCGGTTTTTCTCTGACACGTGTCAAAAAACGGTGTCAACACATGCCCCCTAGTTTCAGAGTAAATTTCTTTTGCTCTGAAATTCTTATCTTCTCCCTTTCAATCCTTAAGTATTCCTTGTGATCTTCCTTGAAAAATCAATCCACGTGACATCTTTTGAGTGATCATTCCTCGTTAATGACATTAGCTGCCCACCAACTCAAAACACATCCTATTATACACCATTGATTCTCCTTGGATGACAGTTGTCAATGTTGCCATTCACATGATTTCCAATCCACTACCTTGCGTTGCTTCTCTACAAAAATCAACCTTAACTTGATGGATATCAACTCTTTCTTTGGACTACTTCACTTCTTTAGCTGATAATTCCAAAAAGGCTGATTTTTATTTTAGGTATGGGAGGCATCTTCCTGTAGTAACTTGCTTAGGAAGCATCATGACTCATTAGTTTCCAGCTAATTTTCCTTTCTGTTTCCTTTGTTCTGCAATGAGGCTAGGAAATTTGCTATTGCTTGGAGGATTGTGGAAAGGATCTTCTCTTATGTTCTTCCTCTTCTGGAGTACAGAGTGCATTTCCTCCTATAGCGGCTTCCAAATCCTTTTCCTCTTCCCTAGGGAAATGTATCACTGACCTCATTATGGATCATTGGAAGTTGAGCTTTTCACAGGAAAACTGTTCCATTTTTTACTAAATTCGGCATCTTCTGAGATTCTTTCCTATCCTTTCGTTTCCCTGCCCCCTGTGTTTGGCTATAAATAGCATCCAAAAGCTATCAACTTCTTCACATCTTCAACCATGGCTCAACGGGTAGATCTGATAGGATGTAGGCTCCTTCTTTTCGCTTGTCTTTCTCTTCTTTCTTTTTTATTGCAGTTAGAAGAATTCTTGTGAAGTAGTGTAGCGGCTTGTTTCTCTCGATGGCATCTTTTGCGAAGTCAGGAGGTGCAACAGTTAGAAGAACCCTTGTGAAAAGGTTGGGTTAAATAGCTGTTAGGCAGTAGCAAGAGAGAGTGTCGGCTACTCATTATCGGCGGAGGAATACTCCAAGGGGAGGTGAGCCATCTTGTTCATCAACTCGACGAGCTCTGGAGGGAGGTCACAGAATCTGGGGAAGATCTTAAGCCTCACCAATCCTTCCTCTCTGGTATTCATTGATTCCATATCCTCATCATACTGGGGATGATAAGCCTTTTTATGTAATCCGTAGTGTCTTCAACCAGATGTAATCACCATGTATTGAAATATGAGAGAAAGAAATAATATACACTTTCATTTTTTGTTCTAAGAGCGATTGTTACATCGGCCATGATCCGAATCTCTTATTGGCTGTGAAAAATACTTTATTTTTCTGCTAAAGGCGATAACTGAGTATCGGCTATCCATCTTAAGAACGATTGCTAAGAAATCGGCCGACCATCCGAAATTCCAATCGGCTAAAAATCAGTAGTAATAATCGGCTAACAAACTGAAGGTGAAACCGATTAAAATATTTGTAACTAAATCGGCTAGAAGCCAGAAGTAGTATTTAACTAAGCACCAACCCAAATACTTGGATAATATCACTTCAGATATTTCCCATTTAAGGCTCTTGAAAACTTTTCTCATTCCAGTGTCTCCAAGATATATGTATTGCCTGGAGCACTTTGACTGATGCGAAAGGGTCCTGTCCAATTGGGTGACCATTTGCTGAATTTAGGATCTCTAGTTCCGATTGGCAGTATAAGTTTCCACACCAAATCTCCTTCAGAGAATTCTTTGATATTAACCTTCTTATCATACCACTTGGATACCCTTTTCTTATTTTCTTCAATATTGATCAAAGCTCTGAGCCGACTGCCGGCTAAATCTTCTAACTCTTCTTTCATTAAATTTGAATAATCATCAGCCGATAGCTCATCTTGTAATGACATACGTCTGGATCCTGTCCTTACTTCCCAAGGCAAAACGGCATCATGTCCATAGACCAGTTGATAAGGAGAAACTTTAGTGGCTCCATGAAAAGCCATCCTGTAAGCCCATAATGCTTCATTAAGTATGGTATGCCATCTTCTTGGGCTTTCATCAACCTTCCTCTTGATCAATTTAACAATACTTTTATTAGAGGCTTCAGCTTGTCCATTAGCTTGAGCATAATAAGGAGAAGAATTCAATACTTTGATTCCCATACTAGTAGCAAATTCATCAAACTCTCTTGACGTAAATTGGCTTCCTTGATCTGTTGTGATGGTTTGGGGTATTCCAAATCGATAGATGATGTGCTCCTTCACAAAACCAATCATATTACTTGACGTCACATTCTTGAGAGGAATTGCTTCAACCCACTTGGTGAAGTAATCGGTAGCCATGAGTACGAACTTATGTCCTTTGCTTGATGGAGGGAAGAACTATTCGATAAGGTCAATTGCCCATCCTCTGAACGTCCATGGTTTGATTATTGGGTTCATTTCTGATGCCGGAGCTCTTTGCACACTTCCGAATTTCTGGCAATCTTGACACCCTTTGTAATATTTAAAGCAATCTTCCAGTATGGTTGGCCAGAAATACCCATTGTTCTTGATCATCCACTTCATCTTGAAAGCTGATTGATGAGCTCCACATACTCCTTCATGAATTTCACCCATTAATATTTTTGCTTCTTCTTCGCTCAGGCATTTGAGTAGAACTCCATCAAGCGTCTGATAATATAGTTGATCATCCAACAGCACATATTTGAGAGCTTTGAGTTTAATACGACAATCTACCTTTTTTGAAGGATCGGAAAGATAATCAGCTATCTCCTTTCTCCAGTCATTAGTATCATATTCTGTGACTAAAATTGGCTGATATCCAGAAGCGCTTTGGGCCAACCGATTAGCGTCTTCGTTATGCACTTTCGGAATATGCCATAATGTTGTCGTCCTGAATTCTCTGAGCAAATCCAAACAAGCCTCATGATAAATTCTTAGGACATCATCTTCGCACTCATATTCTCCAGTTAGTTGTTTAATGACTAACAAGGAGTCACCAAAAATTTCAATTGCTTCAATTCCTTCTTCCTGAAGCAATGTAAGCCCTTTCAACAAAGCTATGTACTCTGCTTGATTATTGGTAGAAGTTTTCTCAATTGGCATAGAAAGTTCATATGATTGTCCTGTAGGAGAAATCAAAACACTACCAATTCCAGCTCTAGCACCGCATGATGATCCATCAAAGAATAATGTCCAAGGAGCAATATCAACTTCATTTGACCCCAAATGTTGTGTGACAAAATCAGCCAATACTTGTCATTTGATTGCTCGTGTCGACTCATATCTGAGATCAAATTCTGACAAAGCTAAAATCCACTTGCCAATGTGTCCCTTCAATATCAGCTGAGATAACATATATTTGATCACATCATCTTTGCATATTATTGTACATTCAGTCGATAGAAGGTAATGTCTTAACTTTGTGCAGGAGAAATATAGACATAAGCATAGCTTCTCAACTGGTGGATATCGAGTTTCTGCATCTAAAAGCCTTCTGCTTAAGAAGTAAATTACCCTTTCTATCCCTTCAAATTCTTTGACTAAGGCCGAACCAATAGAATCATCGGCAGTTGATAAGTATAATTTAAATGCCTTGCCGTGCTGAGGAGGAACCAACACAGGAGGGGACTTTAAATATTGCTTGATATCATCCAACGCTTTCTGTTGTTCTGGTCCCCATACAAACTCTTGATCTGGCTTCAACTTCAATAAAGGGGTGAATGATCGAATTCTTTTGAACAAATTGGATATGAATATCTTGATAAAGTTGATCTTGCCAATAAGTGATTGCAATTCTTTCTTATTAGTTGGAGGAACCACCTTATCGATTGCAGTAATCAATTTTTCTCCAACTTCAATGCCCCGCTCGTGAATCATGAAGCCCAGAAATTGTCCAGCCGATACACCAAAACCACACTTGTGAGGATTCATCTTCAAACCATGCTTTCTTGTACTTTCTAGTGTCTTTCGTAAATCAGCCAGGTGTTCTGCATGATCTTTACATTTCACGACTACATCGTCAATGTATATCTCCACTATCTCAAGAATAAGGTCGTGGAAAATATAATTCATTGCTCTCTGATATGTGGCACCCACATTTTTCAAGCCAAATGTCATGACTACCCACTCATATAAGCCGACGTGACCAGGACATCTGAAAGCTGTTTTCATAATATCTTCAATAGACATAAATATTTGATTGTAACCAGCGTTACCGTCCATGAAGCTGATGACGTTCTGTCCAGCGGCAGCGTTTACCAGTGCGTAAGCTTTCGGCATTGGGTATCCATCCATCGGTGTTCCTTTATTCAGGTCTCTAAAATCAATGCATACACCAAGTTTGCCATTCTTCTTGTAAACAGGAACTATGTTTGAAATCCACTCGACATATCGACATTGCCGAATGAAACCAGCTTCGAGTAACTTGGTTATCTTGGCTTTTATATTTGGAAGAATTTTGTCGTTGCACGGTGTAACGCCCGCGTTTTTAGCCCTTAATAAATCACCTGCTAAATCACGCGTGTTTTTAAAACTTTTCCGCTGAGCTCGACCTTATCCTAAAACCCTGATCATCAACCCTTTTACCCGACAGTAACTTCCCCTTTTACCCGAGTTACCCGACCGTAACTTTTCTTTTTACTCGGGTCAATCGACCGTCGCTCGACACCATCATTTCTCCCATCGTCCTCCTCACCCAACCCACGTCCCGGCGAATGCCTCGGGTTCGCCCGGACCGCCCGACATCATCATCAACCCGCTTTCCGACGCTCGGCACAGATTCGCTCGCCCCGGCACGAATTCGCTCGTCGCGCGATTACCGCAGATGGCGAGATTCGTCCGGCAGCGTGACGATTCGCGCGGGCGACGGGAAAACCCGGGAAAATTCCGCTGAAAATCCTTTCTTTCCCTCTCCTAGTTTTCCTAGGATTTCTTCCAATTTTCTAAACCCTTTTCTTTTTTTTCTTTCTCCTTTTTCCCTTTTCCTTATTTTCCTTTTCTTTTCTCTTTTCTCTTTTTCTTTCTTTCCTTCTTTTCCCTTCCCCTTTCTCCTTCCTTCGGCGCCGCACCCCTGCTCCTGGCCCGCGCCTCTGCTTCTGGCCCCGCCGGCCTGCTTCCCTCCCTGGCGCGCCGCATGCCGGTCCTCCACCTCGGGACGCTGCACGCCTGGCCGGCCGCCAGCCACGCCCTCCTCTGCCCGAGCCCGAGCCTGCCGCTCGCCACGCTCCAAACACTGCCACGCCTCCCGCGCACCGCGCGTGACGCGCCGTGCCGCGCCGTGGACGCGCCGGCCACGCCGCGCCTTCTTCTCCCACACGCTGCACGACGCCATCACAGGCCGAGGGCGCCACGCACACTACCGCACCTGCGCCCGCCTGCGCGTTACGTCCCGTCATCGGCCCCGCCGCCGCGGACCGCCGGGCGAGACCCCGCGGATGCGACGCTGCCCTCACCGGTCCCGCGACGCCGCCGCCCCGTCCAATCCACATTAACCACGCCGCGACGCCACCGAACCGTCACATCCCCTGCACCCCTGCACGCCAAGCTCGTCGTGACGCCAGTTCTCCACGCCGCAAGCCGTCACCCGCATCACGCTGTCGCCCGTGCTGCAGCTACCCGACTTGCACATCGCTGCGTGACGCCTCGCTGCCCGACGGGTCATCTCCCACAGCACCGCTGCTGCTCCCGGCCACTAGCGCCTTAACTCCGCCTGCACGCTTCGTCACCTCCACGGCGCCATCGCTGCCGCAAGCCGCTGGTCACTCCGCGCCGCGCTCGACCTGCACCACCAGCTCACACTCCACCGCGTGGCACCATTGCCATCGAGTCACCTTCCACAGCATCACCATTTACTCCCCTGCCACGAATCCCGGCCGAGACCTCGCTGGCCGAGCCGCCGTCGCCACGCCGAGATTTTTTCCCCGAACCGCCTTTGCCGCCGGCCGCACGTGGTGCGCGTGCTCGGCTCCCGGCCGCTCCACCGCCTTCCCACGCCTATAAATAAGAGGCCGGCGCCGCTCTCCACGCCTCGCACCTCCACAGCCAGCTCCCTCTCCCTCCCGAGCTCTCCACCGCCGCCACCAGTGCCGCCTCGCCCTGCAGCCCACCGATCCGCCTCCTCGCGCCACCCCAACACAAGGTGAGGAAGGGAATCCAACTCCCATGGCCTCCTCTCCATTTCCCCTCACTCTCCGACCCTTGCCGGGCACTAGGCCGCCGGCAACCGCCACCGGCCGGGACGGCCGCCCGCTCGACCCCTTCCTCTGCTTCTGAATCGAGGCAGGGGGAAGGAGATGGCCGTTTGGCCAAATACCCCCTGCCCTTTTCCCTTTTTCCACCCGAGCCCTCCCCCTCTTTTCTCTCTCTCTCTCTCTTTATTCTTTCAAGTAAACCCTATTCCCTAAACTAATTTACGAACCAGCCCTACTTTTCCAAAGCCAATTACAAATAGGCCCTTAGGCTATTCTATTTACACCTCACCTTATTCATATTTTACAACTGAGTCCCCCTTCTATTAAACTTATTTACAACTAGGTCCTTAACCTTGCCTAATTAATCCTAATGACGCCTTTAATGCGTCATGTCTATACTTCCGCCGATCAATTCCAGTTCTTGCCCCGGCCTTTTTCCCCTACATTTTCGCCGAGCCACCCATCCTTTCCCCCCTAAATAATATTTATTCCTCCTTTTCTATTTATTTTCTCCTCGAGCTCAGCCGGTAAATCTTTGTGTGCTTGTATTGATTGCATGCTTGCTTGTGTGTGCGCTATAGCCGACGAAGTGAACGAGGAGGAGTACCGCGAGCCGGAGCTTGGAGCCGAGTACTGCGAGCAGGAGACCGGAGTCCCGAACCGCGAGCAGGAACTTCCCGAGGACTTCGAAGACGGCAAGTTCAATCTCATCCTTTGATGCATGCTTTGGTCCCAGTTTTATAAACACAACCCTATACCCATTTTATAAATTGCATATTGTTTTACTGTTAAAACCCGGTAGGATAGCCACCCTTGATTGCTATGATTGAACTTTGTTTGGCCTAAATGATTGCTTTAAAAATGTGTGAGTGCTTTAAAAACGGGAATGGGATATTTTGGAAAATGAGTAAAGAACTGGGTAGACGGGATGGACGTGTGTGTCAGGAGTATGGGTGAGCTCGTACCTTTGTGGTTGAGCGTGTTGGAGATGTCCATCTTGTCGTTAAGGACCGGGTTGCGTGACATCTCACCTGACCCAATTATCGTACTACCACTCGACCGTTGTATGTGGCAACGGCTTAGCATAAATCCTACTAGTTAATCTACTTGCCATCAGGAGTGCGGGTGAGCAGCGGGAGATCAAGGAGTAGGGATACGATCTGTGTGAGGTACGCCCTGGTTATGTGAGATAACCCCTTGGTTGCTCCCGTGGTGGCTCGTAGGGTTAGCTAAGATGGGTAATGGCTTTGATAGGATCCGCGCCGACACTAAGGTGTTCGTGTGGCGGTACCCTACTTATGGGTAAAGATGTACAACCTCTGCAGAGTGTAAAACCTATTCGAATAGCCGTGTCCACGGTATTGGACGAGTCATGGTGGGGTCACAAAGCCAGTGTTTGGGTTCGGGATGATTTTCATGACGAGAGCTGATTTATGGAAAAGTGTGTGGCTGTGTGCCCGGGCTACTGTAGACGGGGAGTCCGGTAGTCCTCATTTGGTTTTCACAAAAAAACTGAGTTACTTGAGCTATAAAAACTGTTTGCGAAAACCTTTTCGAAAACAAACCCTTGCATGAGTGAATGCGTTTGCAAAATAAACCTTATCCTGATCCTTGATATATCCTGTGCATGATTGCTTATTAGCCCCTCCGTGGATGGGGTTGAACTTGTTGAGTACGTATGTACTCACCCTTGCTTGATTAACTGTTTTTCAGAGGAGGATCCCGACTTCGTCCCCGAAGACGTCGAGTAGGTTGCTGTCCTGCACCCAACCCGTGCCTGTGGATTCAGGGTCTCCACAGGAAGCTTCCATGGCACAAGACTCTGAAGATATCTTAGATGCTGTTGCTATCGTAGTTTGGTCTGTAGTTCTTATGTTGCTTCTCGTGGCAGTGGCGCTCCCATGCCCACAGCCTCGACGTGTTGTACGGCCATGAACCATCTGATGTAATAAATGTGTTACCAGCCTCCTGGGACTGGTATTTGTATCACATTTAGTCACCTCTGATGAGGGGACGCTTCACACGGTCTCAGCCTTTGCTTAAACAGTCGATATCCTGGCTTGATTGGCAACCGATGTTCTACAATCGATCGGTCTAAACCAGGCATCTCATAATATTCCCATGCGAAGCAATCCTAAAACTCTTGCAATAATGAAATCAGTTTTATTTTATAATCTGCTTCTAGTCTGGCACTGATAAATGTCGGCCTTGGTTTGCTTCTATCACCAAGATCTATTTTTTCTAACTCATCGGCTGATGTAAACCTGTGCCCAAGCTTTTCTTCATCTTTTATAAACTGATCCATTAAACCATAATTTTGAAACTAACCACTTGGATTGGCCCACTCTTCTGCTATTGACTGATCTTGAGGGTTGACGACTTCTTTGCTCTTGGCCAATTCAGATGTCAAGTTTCTTGCTTGTGAAATTGAATCTCTGGTTACTTCAACCATATTGGTTGGAAAAGAATGTTGACCAGTTTTTATTGGTCTAGTCACTTTGGGAGGTATTTCAAACTTGAGCCATCCTTGATTTATCGCATTCTGAATGTGTTGACGAAACACCTTGCACTCATTGGTATTATGAGATGTGGCATTGTGCCATTTACAGTATTTCACCCTTTCAAGTTCTTCAGCATCTAGAATAGTATGGTCTTGTGAGAGCTTGATCTGACCTTGTTGAAGGACAAAATCAAATATTTCATCAGCTTTTGTTGTATCAAAATCAAGTAACTCAGTTTCTTTTTTGCTGAAGGGACATGCAATCGGCCTTTTGTTTGACACCCACTCAGCAAGATCAATCTTGACATCTCCCTCTGAATTAGAATCCTCGACATAAGATATCTTCTTATGATAATTCTTCCTAGGTTCGTAAGGCCGAGCGCTTTCATGACTCAAACGATGCACTAACTAGCTAATGCTCTCGAACTCCTGTGAAGCATACTTCTATTTGATTGAAGGCAAGAGTCCTTGAAAAGCTAATTCTGCCAATTGCTTGTTGGTCAGAGATAAGCTATAACATTTGTTCTTTGTCTCTTTAAACCTTTGGACGAAGTTCGACACTGATTCATTGTTCCTCTGTTTCAGACCGGTCAAATCAGTAATCTTCATCTCATGTATTCCAGAGAAGAAATATCCATAAAATTTTCTTTCAAGATCCTCCCAACTCTGAATGGAATCGGCTGGTAATGATATAAACAAAGCAAAGGCTGGCCCTGATAGTGAGGATGAGAATAGACACACCCTCAATAATTCATTTGTTCCTGCATCTCCACACTGGATGATAAATCGGCTAATGTGTTCAATAGTGGAGGTGTCATCCTGGCCAGTGAACTTGGTGAAATCAGGTACCTTATACTTTTGCGGGAATGGAACTTGGTCGAAATAGGAAGGGTAAGGTGTCCGATATATGTCAGTTTGTTGCTTTGGTTTCAACCCAAAATGTTTTTGTATCAAATCTGTAATTTCGGCCATAAATTTCTGATCAATCGATTAATTACCTGCCGAAGGACTTGGCCGATTCTGGATAATTCCAACTGTTCCTAGTTGTTCATACGTAATTGGCTGTAAAGCCAAAGGAGTATGTAAAGCCGTATACTGAGGAAATCCAGCTGAATGAGGTATTCTATTTGGAATTTCTTGGTGTATGAGTCGCTCATTTGTGATTTTTTACTGTCTCGGATGTTGAGGAATTGAAGACATAGGTTGAGCGATCCGATCGAGCAGCATGGCTTGATGCATTGCTTTGTTATAATCTTCTTGAATCTTTGCAGCATAAACCCTAACTGCATACGATTTATCAACTGGACTCATCTGCTCTGGAGTGAACTGATAACTGGAAATCGACTTTTCAGCCGATGCCGTCTCAAATGTTGAAGGCTGAGATACTATAGGAATTTCGTAAGAATCCTCTTGTATTGGTTTGACAAGGTGAGCATGTATAGCTGCTACTTCAATGCGTTGAGACATCTGAGCTTCAGGATTAAAATATGTGAATGAAATTCCCTTGTCATGCTCACTGGCTAATCCTCTTATATTATTGAAGATTGCTAAATAAGGAAGAGGAAATTCTTTTGATTTTTGTTTTGATCCCTCTGTAGAGTCTTTCGGCAAATCAAATCCAATCAATTTTCCACTCGCATCCCTTATCGCTGGATATACTGGTGCAGCTGATGTAGGAGATTTGTAGCTCTGAGATTCTAAATGACCAGGTGCTTCCATGGTTGTTCCCAACTCTTCTAATCCAGTTGCTAGCTGTTCTCTGACAACTTCCTTTATACTATTATGAATAGTATTGTTGAGAACAGAGGCTTGATCAACCAGTGTTTGCCGCATAGCTTCTGTCATCATGTCTTGAAGCTTTTCTGGTTCAGCCTGCACTATCAATTGATTGAGCCTCGGAAGAGGAGTCCTTTTGAATGCTCCTTCCTTACTCAGGCCAAGACTTCCCAATAAAAGCTGACGATATTCTGCCATGCGTTCTTCATATTCATCTCTATCTTCCTTACGAAGTTGATCCAACGCGATCGGTTGGATGTTGGCCTTATCAACACCTTTAGGCTGTTGCGGAATTGACATCGTGGAATAGTTCTTCGTGTCCCACTGGGCGCGCCAAGATGTGTTGACGCAAAAAATGGAATCAAGTTCTTCAACGGCAACACGTAACGGATCCCCGGGATGTAACAAGGTGTGCCAGCCGACCTGACCTGTTAATCGGCACGGAAAGATAGGAAACGTTAGATATGGGTTAGATAAAAGCTAAATAAACAAGAAAAGACTTGCAAACCTAGCGGATATCGATAATTTGTGAATAAAACTAGACGAAACCACAGCGATGCGCCCGGAGGTTAAAGCCTAGTTAATATTCGATAAAACGGTACTTACAAGCTTGCCGGAGATCGATCGATGCAGCCCGATGAGCTAGAAGAACGACGTTTGAAGAAACAAGAAAACAAGAAGAAATAAAAAGGGTGGCGAAGTCGCCGACTTGTTGAAAAGTAAAGGTTTTGTGTATATTGGTGTGTACAAACTTTCCTCGACCACGTAGGGCTGCTATTTATGTCCTGAGGACAATTTTACTCCTAGTCGATGACGACAAAGCTTACTTGAATCTAAAGAAATAAAACTACCAAAAACTTGACGATTCTCATAGGAATCGGACTTTCTTAAACTAACTTTGACCCGATGTCAACTTGATTGTTGACCGGCCTCCATCTTCTTTCCTTTGGCGTATTCTTCTTTTGCCGCGTCTCTTTTTCATCAATCAGCCGATCCTAGATCGGCTGGTTGTTTCTTCCCTTTCTGTATCGGCTTTAAGGTCTTCCTAATGTTTTTCAGTTTTTCTCTGACACGTGTCAAAAAACGGTGTCAACACTTTTACATTTACTTTATGCAGGTATTGACGTTGTAAAAGTAGCACTTATCGGCCGTCAACACGATTGCAGTGCTCCTTTGTGATACTCCACAATGAAGATGTCACGATCATCTCTGGCGCTGCTGTGCCTCTCGTCCTAGTAGATCCCTACGGAGGTAGCAACGACGACCTTAAGCTTCTTCTCCATGGCGGCGACCCACCTCTATTGCAACCTGGCAGCCATCTATCTCCCTCTTCGCATCCTAGCAGTCGCTTGCCTCTCTAAACGATGTGTCGGAAGGTCCTGCCTCGTCTTCTTCACGGAAGCATGGCACATAAGTTATGCGGGAAAGCGAAGAGTCCGCCAACGCGCCTATTCTTCCTTCGCCCCACACCCGGGAGGTCGGGCCACCGGTGACGCACCAGTGTGGAGCAAATGAGGGAGAAGGGTGGTGGGGCTGAGTACCAGGTGTGTCCGAGGACCAGTGGAGGGTCGATCCTTAGTGATGAGTGATTGACAATGTTGTGTGGACTGATGCTTGGCTAAGTGTGCAGGTACAGGTTGCAGCTTGACTCGTGTCGGTGCAGGTGAAGAACAAGCGCGAAAGGCCTTAGCCGTGGCGGCCTCCGGGTGATGGAGTGGCAAGTAGGCTTGGTTCGATGGACCCGATGGCCGATGGGGTCAAGTGCGAGCCGTGCGGTGCAAGGCTGGCGGGCTGAAGTCGTGAACATGGGCCGGTGCAAGGTAGCGGATGGAGCCCGAAGCTTGCACGCGGGGTTTGGTGGTTTGCCCACAAAACCATCGGTGGACGGTTTCTTGGTTTGGGCCTCAAAACCAAGCCCGGAGGCCCGAGTCGACGGAGACGGTGATCCGGGAGCTTCAGGAAGCTTCGAGGCGGAGGGCACGTGGCATGATCGTGGGGTTTGCGTCAATGTGAAGCGAAGCCGCGGTGGAAGCGTGTCCGTTCGATGAAGACTTGACCAAAATGCCCCTGAGGGGTTGTATCTTCATTTCAAGTTGTAGGGGTAGCGTGGTCATTTACCTCCCTCCGATGGACTTTGTATAAATAGCGGAGAGGTGGATGGCATCTCTCTCTCTTGGACTCTAGGGCTTTCTCCCCCGGTAGATTTCTCTGAACTGCTTCTTTTCCCTCTGTATTCCTTAGGCTAGATTCTTGTATAGACTCTGACCTCTGGATGTATGGAAGCATTTGGCGTCGCGGTGATCTCCTAGTCCTCTGTGATTTTTGTGTCATTTTTGGGACTATTTTTGGGGAGTTTCGTTTTTCGCTCGATTCGGGGATTTGAGGGCGTTTTCCTTCGGATTTCTTTGAGGGGATCATGGGTGGATGCCTTGCGCATCTTTGTGTGTGATCTTGACCCCTCAAACGCCGGGGAAGGCCTTCGATTCGTGAGTTTTTGGCCGGAGTTCAAGTTCTTGGTGGAGGTTCGTGTGATCCGCGATTCCCAGCGATTTAGTGGCTTAGAGGTCGAGATTTTTGGGGCATAGCTTCCTCTTGTGCTGCTTATCATCTCCCCCAAATCTTGTCTCAAGAGCTTTTGGCATTTGGGAGATTCGGTGATGGATTTGGAGAGTTGACCCCGGGGGTCGGGCTGTTTTCTGCTCTGTTCGTGTCTTGCGGACAGTCCGCGTGCCTAGTGCGGACAATACGCGTGGCCTTGAACAGTGCGCATGTTTTTCGTGTTCTTGCGCGCCTTCGTTTCGATCCGTTTTGGCCCTAGGGTTTTGTTGTGCGAGGTTTGGCGGACAGTCTGCGAGTGCTTCATGGACGGTCCGCGTGGCCGAGTTTTTGTCTGGGGTGGCTCGAGGTTTGTCTGGGGTTTCCAGGGAGGTGGACGGACGGTCCGCGCTGCCTTCACGGACAGTCCGCGACACTGGCGGACAGTCCGCGTGACCTAGGCGGACAGTCCGATTTTCGGGGTGCATCTCTGGTGGTTCTGCTGCTTATTTCGGACAGTCCGAGCCGTACCCGCGGACAGTCCGCCGTACTCTAGCGGACGGTCCGCCCGTACTGCACGGACAGTCCGCGCCTGGCGTTTCCAGAATTTGCCAAGTGCTTTGATTCTTGTCTTGTGATTCTGCTTTTTACTTCTAGGCATGTCTCTTGATCTTGTGGGCTTGTTTGTGACTTGTCTGGAGCTTCTTTGGAGTGTGCGAGTGATCAGAGTGGCAATCAGGGTATAGGCTGAGTTCGACCTTCGGGAAGAATTTTTATCGGCTCCCATTCACTCCCCCCTCTCTGGTCGCCCTTTTCGGTCCTTTAATTGGTATCAGAGCCGGTTACGGATCTTCTTGATTCTAACCAGTCTAAGATCCAAAGATGGGCAATTATGGCAAGGGGTCGGGTCCTCCGCACTTTGATGGCAAGAATTACCCGATGTGGGAGAGGCGCATGGGCGCGTTTTTGCGAGGGAAGGGAACTCTGATCTGGGAGGTCACTCAGAATCCTCATTATGTCATCCCAGACAATTTTCTGCTTCCAGGATCGCGGGACATGTTTAAGGCCAACAGCAAGGCCGTTGATTACTTGTTCCATGCTCTCTGTGCCTCCGAGTTCGAGCGAGTGTACGGAAAGAATGTGGCCAGAAAGATTTGGCTCAAGTTGAAAAATGCTCATGTTGGCAATGCCCAAGTGCAAGCCCGTATGTTTTCCACTTACCGGAGAGAGTACGAGAACTTCACTCATCTCCCCGGTGAGTCGACCGATGCTATGTTTCAGCGCTTCACTAGCATAGTCAACAACATGAGGGCCAATGTGACAGTGCTCCCATACACGGATCATGATCAAGCTATCAAGCTTTTGCATGCCCTGGATAGGTCCATGTGGAGTGCCAAGGTCGAGACCATTAAGGAGTCGAGCGTGTATGACACGCTGTCGCTTGACGAGCTGTTCTCCAAGCTCAGGTCTTCAGAGGTTGATCGTGGCTTGACAGCCAAGAGCGAGAGCCCCACTGATCCTCATAGTTTGGCTCTTGTCTCAGGATCGAGGACTAACACTAACTCTGTTGGCTTTTATTTGTCTTGTCTCGTGTCCTTGCCAGATGAAGACTTTAAGGTGTTGAGCGAGGATGATCTCGCCTTGTTGAGCAAGAGGTTTGGGCGGATGTACGAGAACCGCAAGAATGCAAGGCGGAGCTCGGGGATGTGCTATCGGTGTGGGAAGCACGGGCACTTCATCGCCGAATGCCCTGAAGCCATGGAGATCAAGAACGACTACAAGGGCAAGCCCAAGCACGACTACAACAAGCACCGCTCTCGGAACGACTACACGGACAAGCACAAGGACAAGGGCGAGAGAAGGCATAAGAAGAGTGGCGGCCACAAGAAGAAGACCGCTCGAGCAATGGTGGCCAGAGCGAGCGACATCGACTCGACATCAAGCGATGCTTCTTCTGACTCGAGCAGTGAGGAAGAGCAAGAAAGGCGCAAGGACAAGCGTTCCACGGGCAAGAACTTCACCGGCCTCAGCTTCGTCGCACAAGGAGGTTTTTGCGGCATGGCGCATTCCAAGAAGGGTGGAAGGCACAGCTCGGATTCGAACTCCGATTCCGAAGAAGAGGTACGACAGGATCCCAACTTCTTGCTAGAGGAGAATGCTAGGCTGAATGAGTTGCTTGATAACCATGATGATGTGCTTAGAAAGACCAACAAGGAGAAGAGGGAATTTAGGTCTTTGTTGAGTGATGCTAAGGATAAGATAGCTGAGCTTGAATCCTTGCTTGTGGATGCTAGAAATGAGATAGGTGCTTTGAAATCTACTCCTGTGGTATCTGATGAGATTGACTGTGGTGATTGTTCAGTTTTTCTTGCTGATTTGACTGCTCTCAAGGAGAAGCATCCCTCTACTCTTGAGGAACTAGATGTGGTTAGGATTGAGTGTGATGAATTGAAGTCTAGACCAGCTTTGTTAGGAGCCTGTACCTCATGTCCTATTTTGCATGCTAGGCTAGATGAATCTCACACTAGAATTGTTTCTCTTGAGGCGGCATTGAAAGCTTCTCTTCCTACATCATGTTCAACCTGTGAAATGCATGCTTTGAAAAACATAAAACTTGCACACTATGTTGATCGTCTGCAGGATGAAAATGATGAATTGAGAAAAATGATGGGGTGGTTGTCTGGGCATGAGCCACAATTGAGTTTGATGTTGGCTCAGTTCAAGAGGTTTGATGGTCAGGCGTTGGGGGCTGACAAGTGTGGTGAGAAGAGTGGTGAGGGAGAAGAGAAAGTTGGAGAGATTCCAATTCCACCACATACCACACCTATGAACAAATTTGCACCCAAGCCAAACCATCTCAGAAACAAGCTAGACACAACCCCAGATCCTCCAGTGTTCCTCCACAAATCTGAAAACTACCAGAAACCCATCAAGTTTGTGAGCACCCAGGGGAGTGTCTTTGGTGGGAAGTCAGGAGAGAAAGTTGGAGAGAAGCTTGTAGAGAAGCCACAGCCTAAGCCAGTGCCAATCCGCTTCCATTGTGAGTATTGTGGGAGGGATAGGCATAAGGATGAGTTCTGTTTCCGAAGAAAGAGGGATGAGAAGTTTGCTAGGGAGATGGCAAACAAGGACAGGTACCACCTTGCTCGTGGTGTGCCTGAGCCTCGTAGAGGGCCTCTACCTAGGGGTGAGGTGTATGTGCGTACAGTTCCCACTCGAGGAGGTGGAGGTGGAGGTGTGTTTCCTCAGAGAGATAGACGTGTTGGGTTTGGGCGTGGTGAGTTGGCTCGGCGTGCTCCTTTACCGTTACGAGTTTGGGAGGCACAATCGGAGCTTTGGGTCTCAGATGGACTACGGGCCATGTTTTTCCTCTCGTGGTACGCGTACTCCTCCAGTGAGACGTGACAGGTCCTTTGGTGGTAGGCGTGAGAGGGCTCCGCCTAGAAGTTTTGGTAGGATGGATTTTGCTAACCCTTCTTTTGAGCAAATGGCTCAGCACTGGTTTGACTCTTTTGGTACTAACACCAGTGTTGAGTCGCTTGCTCATTCTCGTTCTCGTTTTTGATTGCAGGTGGGAGGCTTGGAGGACTTTTGGTTGATCGACTCCGGTTGCTCACGACACATGACCGGAGATCGTGGGTTGTTCTCCAGCCTCACCCCAGTGAGTACGAGGGAGTACATCACTTTCGGGGACAATGGGAGAGGACGAGTGCTTGCTGAAGGTATGGTGAAGGTGAGTAGCAAGGAGACCTTAAGAAGTGTGGCCCTGGTCAAGTCACTTGGTTTTAACCTGTTGTTAGTATCTCAATTACTTGACGAAGGTTTTGAGGTTCATTTTAAGTCGGGTGCTTCTCGTGTGCTTGATTCTCGAGGTGATCTTGTCTGTACGATCGTCCCCAAGGGTCAAATTTTTCGTGCCGACTTTTCTCAGTCTGTTGGTCCTCCTCGATGCTTTGTTGCTGGCATTTCGGCTGAGCTTTAGAAATGGCATAGGAGGTTGGGACACTTGAGCTTTGAGTTGCTTTCCCGTTTGAGTGATCTTGATCTTGTCCGAGGATTACCTAAGTTGAAATTCGAGAAGCATTCGGTTTGTGCTTCTTGTCGGCATGGAAAGATGGTTGCTGCTTCTCACGCCCCTCTGACTGCGGTCATGACCAAGCGACCTTGTGAGCTGTTGCACATGGATTTGGTTGGGCCAGCTCGTGTTCGCCCTGCTGGTGGGAAGTGGTATGTTCTTGTGGTTATTGATGATTTTTCGAGGTACTCTTGGGTTTTCTTTTTGGAGGATAAGAGCGAGACATTTGGCTTTGTTCGGGACTTGATCTTGAGGTTGAAGAATGAGAGACATAGTGATGCCATTCGAGCTATACACAGTGACAACAGCACGGAGTTTAAGAACTCTCATTTTGATGCCTTTTGCAGTGATCTTGGTCTCGATCATCAGTACTCTTCTCCATACGTCGCTTGCCAGAATGGCGTTGTGGAGAGGAAGAACCGGACCCTTTGTGAGATGGCCAGGACGATGCTCGATGAGCATAGGACTCCTAGGCGTTTCTGGGCCGAGGCGGTCAATACCACTTGCTATGTCTCAAATCGCATCTTCCTTTGTGCCTTTAAGAAGAAGACCTCTTATGAGCTGATGCATGGCCGACAACCCAAGGTGAGTCACTTTAGAGCTTTTGGTTGCAAGTGTTTCATTCTGAAGAAGGGCAAGTTGGATAAGTTTGAGTCTAAATGTTCGGATGGGATTTTCCTTGGTTATGCGATTCATTCTAGAGCATATCGTGTGCTCAACCTTGACACTAACCGAATCATGGAGATTCGCGAGGTAACCTTCGACGAGACACAGCCATGTAGCTCTTCTGCTTTTGAGTGTGCAGGTGACGAGGAGATTGGAGTGAGGATCTTTGAGGATGAGAAGGATGGAGATGGAGATGAAGACGATGATGGTGGTGATGCTCCCGTGGCTGATCGTGTACACGCTATTTCCACTACTACGACGACGATTGAGGATGGACCATCCCCTACACCCACTACGACTGAGGCTGTTCGAGTGGAGGCTGCTGCTGAGAGGGAGATTGTGTCCAGGCGAGAGGCTCCCCGGCGTGTACAGGTGGATCACCCACCAACGACGATCATAGGAGACCTTCATGAACGCACTACATGGTCGAGGTCGAGGAATACTTCTCATTTCGCTCACTCTGCATTGTTGCGTCGTTTGAGCCCAAAGATATTCGGCATGCTTTATCTGACGAGAATTGGGTGAATTCCATGCATGAGGAGTTGGAAAACTTTGAGAGAAACCAAGTCTGGGTGTTAGTCGATCCACCGCCAAATTGTCGTCCCATAGGTACCAAGTGGGTGTGGAAGAACAAAGAGGGTGAGAATGGGATGGTTGTGAGAAACAAGTCGAGGTTGGTGGCGCAGGGATTCAACCAGAAGGAGGGGATACATTATGAGGAGACATTTGCTCCTGTGGCACATTTGGAGGCAATTAGGATCCTTCTAGCCTTTGCCGTGGCTAAAGGGTTCAAGTTGTACCAAATGGATATCAAGAGTACTTCTTGAATGGGGTGATAGAGGAAGAAGTGTATGTGAGGCAACCCCCGGGGTTTGAGAGTGAAAAATACCCACACCGTGTATACAAACTCCAGAGAGCGCTCTATGGGTTGAAACAGGCACCTAGAGCTTGGTATGGCAGGTTGAGAGGGTTTTTGCTGAGTAAGGGGTTTGTGATGGGCATAGTTGATAAGACCCTGTTTCTCCTTAAGCATGGGAATGACCTTTTGATTGTTCAGATATACGTGGATGACATAATCTTTGTTGGCTCTTCTCATGATCTTGTTGCCAGATTTGCAGATGACATAAGCAGGGAATTTGAGATGTCCATGATGGGCGAGCTGTAGTTTTTCTTAGGCCTCCAGATCAAGCAGTGCAAGGACGGGATGTTTGTACATCAGGTGAAGTACACCAGGGACATGGTGAAGAAGTTTAGCATGAACGACTTCAAGCCGCTGACTACACCGTTGAGTACAACTACGGCTTTGGACGCAGACGAGGACGGCGAACCCGTGGACCAGAAGGAGTGCCGGAGCATGATCGGATCCCTCCTCTACTTGACGGCGACGAGGCCAGACATACAGTTCAACGTGTGTCTGTGCGCTCGTTTTCAGGCTTCACCGAGGACTTCACATCGGCAGGCCGTCAAGCGGATTTTCAGGTACTTGAACTACACTCCTGAGTTTGGTCTTTGGTACTCTGCCTCCTTGACACTCAGACTTCACGGGTATTCTGATGCTGATTTCGCTGGGTGTCGATTGGACCACAAGTCTACCTCTGGGTGTTGTCAGTTCCTTGGTTTTTCTTTGGTCTCTTGGTCATCTCGCAAGCAATCCAGTGTAGCCCAGTCCACCACCGAGGCTGAGTATGTAGCTGCTGCAAGTTGTTGTTCCCAGCTGCTTTGGATGATCTACACCATGAGTGATTTTGGTGAGGAGTGCTCCCAGGTTCCACTTTTCTGTGACAGCACCAGTGCCATAAGCGTAGCCAAAAATCCTGTCCTCCACTCCAAAACAAAACACTTAGAAGTGAGGTACCACTTCCTGAGAAACAATGTTGAGAAGGGAAACATATTTTTGTCCTATGTCCCTACCCAAGATCAGCTAGCCGACATATTCACCAAACCACTTGACCAAGTCACTTTCACTCGCTTGCGGGGTGAACTTGGGGTGTGCTTTCTTTCTAGCTGGGTCTTGGAGTTTTTCATGTATATATGTGTCATATGTTCATTTTGTTGCATTCCATACATGCATTTTAATTTCTGTACAAAACCTGGTAGGATAGCCATCTTTGGATCACTTGTGCTAGGAAAAGCTTCTCTTATATACATTGATCACTGATGTGCTATTTGTGAGACTTGTGCATGTTTGGTAACTTGTGGATGTGAATGCTATGCTCTTGATGGTTGTGCCATATATGTATGATGAGATAGCATTTTGTTTGTGAAAATTATAAAATTGCCTCTCTCATGAGTAGATGCTTGTCTATGATAAATTTGTGCTCAAATGCTTATATCATGCTCAGTTTGTGCTTGAGGATCATATTCTCTTTGCTTGGGGTCAAAGACCCTTTGTCATTGTAAATGTTTAGCCCATTTGTTCACTTTGGGAGGAGCTTAAGCTTCTTTTTGCCGCAAAGACACTTCATGTACCATGTTTAAATCTTGAAAATGAAATTGGTGTGTGAATTGCCTTATGCTTGAAAAATGAGTTCCTAATCATGTTTTTATGTTTTGATAATCATATCTTGGGTGCTAAACCGTAGCATGTTGTCTACCATGAGAAGTCTCATTTTAAGAAGTAGACACATGGCTCGCTGGCTTTAACATGACTTGAGTAGCTTGTGGGTGTTTATAATGATTTTGTGATGAGAATTTGTGATCTTGCATAAACTTTGGATGATCTAATGCATTTGTGCTAAAATTGCTATGGATAGGGTCTTTCTCATGAGATGAATGCTTATTTGTAAAAATTTTGCTTAAAATTGCTTTTGGCCATGTCACATGCTTATATGTCTCTACCTTCTTGATGTCAATGTGCTAACTACACCATATCTACTTTGCTTGCTCTATGTCTCATGTGTAGCATTTTGTTGTGCTCTTTGTATATTTGAGAAGCTTGGTAGATTGTATATATGCTTTGACATGCTTTTTTCATGAAAACAAGCGGAAGAGTTTCATATACCATGATTCATGCATTGTCAACAAGGGGGAGATGTTGTATGCATTTGGGGAGAATTTTTCATGCATTGGGAGATTTTGTGGAAATTGGTATGCGTTTGTGAGATGTTCCATGTGAGGAGAAAAATTTAAAAGAAGAGGTTGCATTTGCTCAGGGGGAGTTTGCATTTGTGCAGGGGGAGCTCCTTTGTGTTTGCCTGAGTTTTGTGCTTTGTAGTGTGCTCTTTGTGATCTTTGTTTTGTCTCGGCTGTGTCGAGCCGTTGCCCTTGTCTTAGGGGGCGAGACTTGGTTTGGCGAGTGATCTTGTTTTCGCTTGTTCTTTGGCTTTGGATCACTTGCTTGGAGGTTTGTGTTCATGGTTATTTTCTTTTCTTTTTCTCTATCATGGTTACTATGGGTGTTGTCAATGCACTCATCAAGGGGGAGATTGAGGACCAGGTGTGTCCGAGGACCAGTGGAGGGTCGCTCCTTAGTGATGAGTGATTGACAACGTTGTGTGGACTGATGCTTGGCTAAGTGTGCAGGTACAGGTTGCGGCTTGACTCGTGTTGGTGCAGGTGAAGAACAAGCGCCAAAGGCCTTAGCCATGGCGGCCTCCGGGTGATGGAGTGGCAAGTAGGCTTGGTTCGATGGACCCGATGGCCGATGGGGTCAAGTGCGAGCCGTGCGGTGCAAGACTGGCGGGCTGAAGTCGTGAGCATAGGCCGGTGCAAGGTAGCTGATGGAGCCCGAAGCTTGCACGCGGGGTTTGGTGGTTTGCCCACAAAACCATCGGTGGACGGTTTCTTGGTTTGGGCCTCAAAACCAAAGCCCGGAGGCTCGAGGCGACGGAGACGGTGATCCGGGAGCTTCAGGAAGCTTCGAGGCGGAGGGCACGTGGCGTGATCGCAGGGTTTGCGTCGATGTGAAGCGAAGCCGCGGTGGAAGTGTGTCCGTCCGATGAAGACTTGACCAAAATGCCCCTGAGGGGTTGTACCTTCATTTCAAGTTGTAGGGGTAGTGTGGTCATTTACCTCCCTCCGATGGACTTCGTATAAATAGCGGAGAGGTGGATGGCATCTCTCTCTTGGACTCTAGGGTTTTCTCCCCTGGTAGATTTCTCTGAACTACTTCTTTTCCCTCTGTATTCCTTAGGCTAGATTCTTGTATAGACTCTGACCTCTGGATGTATGGAAACATTCGGCGTTGCGGTGATCTCCCAGTCCTCTGTGATTTTCGTGTCATTTTTTGGGCTATTTTTGGGGAGTTTCGTTCTTCGCTCGATTCGGGGATTTGAGGGCGTTTTCCTTCGGATTTCTTTGAGGGAATCATGGGTGGATGCCTTACGCATCTTTGTGTGTGATCTTGACCCCTCAAACGCCGGGGAAGGCCCTCGATTCGTGGGTTTTTGGCCGGAGTTCAAGTTCTTGGTGGAGGTTTGTGTGATCCGTGAATCCCGGCGATTTAGTGGCTTAGAGGTCGAGATTTTTGGGGCATAGCTTCCTCTTGTGTTGCTTATCATCTCCCTCAAATCTTGTCCCAAGAGCTTTTGGTGTTTAGGAGATCCGGTGATGGATTTGGAGAGTTGACCTCGCGGGTCGGGCTGTTTTCTACTCTGTTCGTGTCTTGCGGACAGTCCGCGTGCTTAGTGCGGACAGTTCGCGTGTTCTTCATGTTCTTGCGCGCCTTCGTTTCGATCCGTTTCGGACCTAGGGTTTTGTTGTGCGAGGTTTGGCGGACAGTCCGCGAGTGCTTCACGGACGGTCCGTGTGGCCGAGTTTTTTTCTGGGGTGGCTCGAGGTTTGTCTGGGGTTTCCAGGGAGGTGGACGGACGGTCCGCGCTGCCTTTACGGACAGTCCGCGACACTGGTGGACAGTCCGCGTGACCTAGGCGGACAGTCCGATTTTCGGGGTGCATCTCTGGTGGTTCTGCTGCTTATTTCGGACAATCCGAGCCGTACCTGCGGACAATCCGCCGTACTCTAGCGGACGGTCCGCCCGTACTGCACGGACAGTCCGCACCTGGCGTTTCCAGAATTTGCCAAGTGCTTTGATTCTTGTCTTGTGCTTTCGCTCTTTGCTTCTAGGCTTGTCTCTTGATCTTGTGGCCTTGTTTGTGACTTGTCTGGAGCTTCTTTGGAGTGTGCGAATGATCGGAGTGACAATCGGGGTATAGGCTGAGTTCGACCTTCGGGAAGAATTTTTATCGACTCCCATTCACTCCTCTCCTCTCTGATCGCTCTTTTCGGTCCTTCAGGGGCCTACTACCCAGAGGGAGCAAAATCGTATTCATGTGGCATTTAATTGTGCATGTATGAAAAACCTAACAAAGTATCATATAAGAAATCAAAGTTGAACTCAATGATGAACAGGGGACAAAATTTTTTTGAGTCAGTCAAACAGGAAATTTTCTCAAAATTTTACCCTTGGTAGGGCCCAGCTCTTCCAAATCCTAGCTTGCCCCTTGCAACCGTGTGCTTCAACTTCCAGCATGCATTTGTGTGTAGGCTGACGCAGTTCTAAAAATCCTATATGTGGTCCAACGCCAGCAGAAGCCGTCCTCGCGTCCCTGTTCAAGGCTAATCACCGACATCCGAACAGGCTGATCGCTGACATCCTCTCCTACTCCCTCCGTCCTAAAATATTTGCACCTTTTGACTTCTGCGATTTACGTTTGACCGTTCGTCTTATTCAGAAAAAATTATAAAAATGTTATTTATTTTTTATGACATGTTTTATCATCGTATATATTTTAAGTATATCATAATTATTTTTACATTTTCATAAATATTTTGAATAAGACGAATGGTCAAACGTGATCTGTAAAAGTCAAAAAGTACAAATATTTTGGGACGGAGGGAGTAGATGTCAATGTATCAACCAGGACTTGTAAAGTTGTAATGTCAGGCCACTTCTGATGTCTTGTGTCCAGGACTAAGATTTTAAGTGGAGGGCAGTCGTGAAGGATCCCATCTGGACCATACTACCTCCGTCCCTTATTATCTGTCGTCGATAACCGGACACAGGAAACAAGATGACCCTGCACACCCCTACCGGACACAGGAAACAAGGTGAACCTGCGTAGCAATCATTCACCTTTTGCTGTGAAAATGCAAGCGCTACACCACAGATCTTTTACACTACACAAAGCAGCATTCAATGTCCATCTCCGCTTTGGTATTTCACTCGCCATCTCAACTTTGGTAGAAAATGTTGGGTGCATGTACTAGTACTGATGTGAGGCCGGGACACAGGTGCTGGTGCGGTAGCTGTGCAGAGTTAGGCCTCGTAGCCAACGACACTTAAAACGGGACTTGACGCTGTAGCTATAGCGACAGAATAAGGGACGGAGGGAGTAGGTAGGTATGGAGGTGGCATCTCGAGATCTGGACCGGGACAGAGTTGATGCAGAGCGTGTCAGCACCTATACGGGGGAAGGAAACGAATCCGTATCCTGATCTCTTCTCGATCTCTCAAGAGATGTACAACTGGTCACTTGGTGTACGACCCAGCTGGTTCTGTACAGACTCAAAACAAAATATCTTCCCACCCACCGTTTTGAAATCATTTGGACTACCTCACTCTATCCCTCACTCTCTCTCCATTACAGATCCAGATCAGGAGGTTGGTCAGGTGCACGCAGCGAGGCCCAGCTTGGGCGGCAGGGACAGCGGCTCCGGCTGGCGGCACGGCGAGGTCAAGCCGCGGGGGCGGGTACCGCGGCTCCGGCCGGCGGCGCGGCGAGGCCAAGCCACGGGGGCGGGTACCGCGGCTCTGGCCGGCGGCGCGCGAGGTCAAGCCGCGACGTGCGGGGACCGTGGCTCCGGCCGGCGGCGCAGCGAGGCCAAGTCACGGCGGCGCAGGTAGCTGCGGGCTAGGCCTCTCCACCTCCTCGTCGTCCTCCACAAGCGCCTCACCTCCTCGTCGTCCTCCACATTCCTCACCTCTCGTTCCCACTCCGTCGAGGAGGAACGCGCGGTGGCCTGGGGCCCGACCGGGAGTCCCTCGTGCCGGCGCCGTGCCTCGCTGGGCGTTGGGCCGCGCCGTGCCGCGCGCCTCGCCGGGGAGGAGCGGCGCAGCGTCCGGATCTGAAGCCGAGCCGAGGACCGGCACTGCTCGTCGCCGACGACGCAGGGTCGACCGCATCCTCCGAACCCGAGGCCGAGCACGGAGGGCTCCACCTTGCCACCGTCGGCGGCATGCCCGTCGACGGCATCGTCGGCGTGTGGTGGCGTCACTGCTTCCTCCCGGCGAGAGGGGTCCTGTCCACGCTGTTGTCGGAGTTGTCCACCCCGCTCGAAGCGCCGGCGCCTCCGCGGAACAGGACCACTGCTCTCACCAGCAGCCATGACGACCTTCGGCGGCGCGGGTCGCGGGGCGAGCTGCGGCGAGGACGAGCTCCAGCGCGGTACGGGCGCTGGTTCCAGGACAGCGGCCACAACGCGCGAGCGGGAGCGGCACGGTGCGGGTACCAGGCGGTGGACAGCGCGGCACGGCGACGGCGAGCTCCGCGACGACGAGTTCGGCGCGGCGTCGCAAGGGGTGCAGCGCGCCGCGGCATCCGCCGTGCAGAACACCGACGCCACGCCACGGCGAAAGGCGAGGACAGGTAGGCGCCGGACTACAACGTGGTCGCCACGTTCGCGTGGGGGCCGGAGCCGACCAAGCTCTTCGTCTTCGCGTACCGCTTGGAGTGGGTGGTCATGGCGGCCGGGAGCGCGGACGGCGTCGTGCACAACTGCTGCCACCGGGGAGACCGTTGCTCCCATGGCGTGCCAGAGCTCGACCATGACCCGCCCCGGAGCTGTACCGGAGTAGGCGCGCGGCGGATGGGAGCGCAGATCCGCACCGTGTGGGAGCGCAGGAGCGACAAGGGCGTCCGCATCTGGTTGCCCGCGCCGCCGCTGTGGCGCGTCATCCTCCCTGCCCTACGCGAGTGGATGGTGGCTTTTTTTTTTCTTTTTCTCCCTGTCCTAATTTCCCCCAGCTGATCAGGGCGATAACCATGTGAATTTTCTAAATTAGCAAGTGCTATCCATCTCCTTGCTTATTTCTCTCTTGACGAAAAATCATACTCACTCCATTCGTTCTTTCGTTTTCTTCTCTTTTGTTTTTTTAACACATGTTGGAGCTGTACATTTTTTTTTTGAGGGCGAGCTGTACATTTCTTGAACAACTGCTGATCCTTCTTATGTTCATGAGAATTAGTTGGATTAATGATAATTTCTTTTTCCTCAGCACATTTTTTATCTAAACAAAAGTTGATTTTTTTCTTTTCTGTGCATATGTACATCCAATGCACATCGTATGAGCATTGCATGAACAGCTCCATGGGTTGGTGCACGACTGCGAAATGCGGTAGAAGTACAACAGCTCAGTGCGCTGGCCCGGGAGTCAAAAAGCTTCCCGTGCGTCAGCTTTTCTCAAACTCAAACAGCTTACATCACATCGCCTGACACATACGGTCCATAAAAAACTCACTATACCCCCGCACGAGTCCCGAGTCCAAATGAGCGGAGCGGATTGAATCTTCCATGGTTGACCGGTACCAAACAGCATTTTCGTTGTGTCCAGGCCTGTTAACTACTCTTTGTGGTTCGCTTGGAGATCGTCTCGTTGAGTGTAGGATCCTGCTGAGCATGGATTGCCCATCGATCCAATTGTCAGTCTAGAAGAAGCTGTGCCATCCATTCCCAACACTGACTGTTACCAATGCTCTAAACAGACGACTTGGGGTTCAGGTTCGATGTGAATTTGTAGTGCGGACCATGATTTCGGCCCTGTTTAGTTCTCGAAAAGTCATCAAAATTTTCGCATCACATACCGTGTCACTTCTCACAGAACACGTTTTTCAATGCAAAATTTTCACCACTTTCACCAAACTTTCCACCACTTTCACCAAACTTTCCACCAACTAAACGGTGATGCAGCCATAGCCATCTCGTTCTCAGCGTACCCTGCCAGCTTGAGGTCAATCACACCCAATCGTCCATAAGGTTGTCGGTCGGCAAACAGTTGGCCAAGACACATCATTCTTTCCCTTTACCGCCGTATCGTTCCCTGCCCACAAGTATTTTTTTTTCTAATTCCATCAAACTTCTCACCCCTCCCCTGCTGTAAAATAGTTGAGCCAGCTGATTTAATGAGTTTGCAATAACCTCCAAGGAATTCCATCAAGCTACTTGATCATCCATAACAGCAGTTTGTTGGACTTGACGTGAATATGTGCTAATTTCGACTAGAGCTAAAAGATTTGAGAGTTTAAATGGCAAGGTGTAGGACTAGAATTTGATGGAAAATTTAGAATTCAAAGAAGAAAGAAGGATTGGGGGACCAATGAAGAAACTGATTTGTATTAGTTTTTGGAAAGTAAGTTGATATGCCGTACAAATTTCAAATATGCTTCAAAAGTAGCTTAATTTGATGACTGTTAAATTAAAAAATTGCACTGGTACATGCACATTTTTAAGAAAAAATTGGGATCATTCCCATTTCTTCAATGACTAGAAAAAAGTTTCAAGAATATTGGAGGTGATTTACTCTCGATTTCTGATATACACATATAAAAAAGGGGTACTGCTGGTTCCTGATGAGCTTTACCTAGAATGTCTTTTATATGGTAGAAATTTTAGAAATGCGTGGAATATAATTAGCCTGTACATCAATCGTCAAGCCGCGTGATTTTTACTTGTGCGGAAACTGGAAATTAGTCAATCTAGATGATGGCTTAAATCAATCTTCTTTCAAGAAAGGAAGATCTGCCCGTTCAGATGGCCACACGCAGCATGTGTTTGGAACTGGTCGGAATATCTGCATACCATATGACCTGTAGGATGCCATGCGCCGAAGCAAAACTATAGTTAATCACACGCAAAATCGAGTCTAGCCACTAATTGACATTATATATTGAACCCCCTTCCTGCGTAACTTGTAGTGTTTAATAATTCTCCGAAGTAATCTATACAATTATATAGATGGAACCCACTAACTATTTCTCTCAACATGTAAGCATTCTACATCATAACCCACTATACGTCATGTCATCATCCACCAGACCACTATTTATGTCTTAAACCGATTTTGTGGCTAATAGCATGTATTTGTGAGTAGCACACCACAAAATTTCCGCAGTTGAAATACATGTATGATCAATCATTTTAGAATGGTTCTCACTCAACAAAATAACATGCTTTCATAAATAATGTTGTTTAGAAATAGATGTTGCCATGTAATCACTTTGGTGTTTTAACTTCCACAATTCAGCTTAAATTTTGTTTAAAAAAATCCAGCAGCAACGTACCGGGTATCACCTAGTAAGTACAATTTTCCGTGGATGTATATATGCAAATATGTCACGTGTAGTCCCTTGATGTAAAAGAAACATTTTTTTGAATGAGCTAAGAAAGTAAATTGATACACGTAAGCAGTGTCCCATGCAATACCACGTAGGATTTTTGATGGTGTGGAGGAGAGAGAGCGAGGAGAGAGAAAGAGGTCATTACTTCGCGAAACAACCTCCTCATGAGACAACTTCACAACCATTGTATGAGTTGTTGTTGCTATGCAACTCATAACATTCTTTTTTATATGCACAAATTAAAGAATTATATATATAGCTCTACTAGACGACTTACAAGACAACTCATTGTATAAATTGTTTGTTGAATCGATCCACAATTACGTGTCAATACATGAGACAGCCTACCAGACAATACCAATGTACTTACCCTAAGGCGCATCTCAGTAAGACATTAACAATAACAGAAAGAGATTATGCATCATGCACAAGCTAGAAACAAGCCATACATGGACCCATGTGATTTTATCCATTGAAATCGAAGCATATGCATCTCCAAGAAAGCTTTATACATATAGTTCTAATAATTAGTTTTGGGAACGAAAGTAAAAAAAATGCTCCAACCTGTCCAATCTTGTTCCCGATTTTTCTGCACACCCAATATTCCTACGGAAAAGACGGCGGAGGAAAAAAATTCCCGAGTGACTGTTCACGCAAACGCAAGGAAGAAAAAAAACAGGTGAGCAGAGCAATTGTACCTTTTTTAAACTATGTTTTTGTACTCTTGATTGGAGGTGTATTTTTGCATCTTAATAATTTTTTGCGAGGTCCCAAATCAAGTTTCCGGACCTTTAATATTTTTCATATACTCTTTGAGATGCTCTAACTGTCATGACAATAATAGAATATGTTACATGGGTCACCATACAACAGTTAAATTAGAAGCATATAAAATGTTTGTTTGCTGGAGTGGAGATTGGTTTCCATAAAATGTGTTTTCGCTCCACATAATCTTGTTTCTGTAAAAAGATTAATTAAATATGATTTGAAAAAATATACATCAATAATACTAAACTTTTTATATATATATATATGTAGATTTTTTTGATGAAAACGCAAAAAAAATCATTTGAATTCCACTACAGGGTTATTACATGGCTATTTTACTAATAATATATATTGGGAAACGAAATTGATTTAAAACATTCCAAATATGTCCACGTAAGTAATATGGTGGATGAAAGTTCCTGCTGGAGCAATATGCACTAAATGCCAATAGTAAGGCCTGGTGCTCCTTGAGCAACAATTTGGTACCCCTGAAATGTAAAAGCATATGAAGAAACAGGAAAAGCCATGATCATGAATCATGAGGAACATTTTTAATCCAGATGGTAGCTAGCCAACACGGAAGGTGACATTGTTTTGTTTGGTGTGACATGATGACGTTTCAGAAGATTATTATATCACCGTCGGCCATATTTTCCACGTGGGTATAAAACATTGGCACATAGCTGCATATATATATAGGAAAGCCACAGCAAGTAGCTTCTGCAACATCTCTGCTGAACCAAGTGGGTGGCTTGAGCATAGTCAAGTGCTAGAGCTAGCACAAACAACAGCTCATCAAAGCTCGAGCAGCAAGCTAAGCAGATCGATCATCCATGGCCAAGCATGCAAACAACAGTAATGCTCCGGCTACTAGGATTGCACAGTCTGAGATCGTCTATGACATGCACCCGTTCTTGTGCACGTACAAGGACGGCCGCGTCGAGCGGCTCGTGCTCGACACTTTCTTGCCGGCATCCCAGGACCCAGGGGCAACCGGCGTAGCAACCAGGGACGTCGTCGTCGACCCTGCCACCGGCGTGTCGGCGCGCCTCTTCCTTAGCGTCGGTGCGGTAGCGACGGGCAGGAGGCTCCCGCTCGTCGTCTACTTCCACGGCGGCGCCTTCTGCACCGGGAGCGCCTTCTCCGACCCGTACCACCGCTACGCCGTCTCCCTCTCGGCGCGCGCAGGAGCGCTCGTCGTCTCCGTCGAGTACCGCCTGGCGCCGGAGCATCCCATCCCTGCGGCCTACGAAGACGCGTGGGTGGCGCTCCGGTGGGTGGCCTCCCGCTCCGACCCGTGGCTCTCCTACCACGCCGACCCCACGCTCACGTTCCTCGCCGGCGACAGCGCCGGCGCCAACATCGCGCACGGCGTGGCGGCGCGCGTCGCTGCCGACGGTGAAGACGGCATAAGCATCGAGGGCATGGTCCTTTTGCAGCCCTTCTTCTGGGGCGCCGAGCGGCTGCCGTCCGAAACGGACCGCCACGACGGGCCCGTGTTCTCGCCGGAGTTCGGGGACACCCTCTGGCCGTTCCTGACAGCCGGTGCCGCCGGCAACGACGACCCTCGCATTAACCCTCCGGCCGGGCAGGTCGCTTCGCTTCCGTGCAGGCGCGCGCTCGTCGCCGTGGCCGGGAAGGACTTGTTGCGGGACCGCTGGTGCCGGTACGCGGCATGGCTGCGCCGCGGCGACGACGGGTCCAGTCGCGATGTGACGCTCGTGGAGTCCAAGGGCAAGGACCACAGCTTCCACCTGTACCGGCCGGAGTGCGCCGCTGCCGTGGCGCTCATGGACCGCGTCGCCGAGTTCATCAACGGGCACGAGCGGGCACCGTCGTCGACGCTGATCGCCGACGCCGAGACAAAGCATCTGCATGCGCGGGAGGGCACGGACAAATCGTGCAGGGCCGCGTTTTGTGATAGGCCAGATATTAAAGTGCGCGATAGCCCAACCCGGGGCCGAGCCAGTTCTACTGAGATGATTCAAATGGGCCCATTTGCTACAGCTAGTCGAATCAGCAGTTCTGTGGCTATGAGTCGCCTGTAGCTCTCATGGCCCTAAGGCCATTGGCATCTATAGGCCTAATAATGTGCCGATCGACTTGTGCTTATTCTAAGGCTTTGAGCTCGTGTCATGTTGATCATGGATTGTTAGATTGCATGTATTATGTATGAATTGATCGTGTGAATTTTATCAGGGGATGGTAAGTGAGATCTGTGTGGATTTAAATTGTGTGGATGTAATGTAATTAACTATTTGTTATTGTTAAATTTTATGAATGGATGGAGCAAAGTATTGTTTTTAATTTGATTTCTTCTTCTCGCATGAGCCTTGTTCACTTGTCCAGGTTAATAAACAAAATATAAATTTGTAGTAACTTAAACGGGCAATGTTGCGGATCCGCTAGACACGGACACAACATCCTCGCACAAAAGAGGGAGCACAATCATAGAATCTTCATCAAAAACATTTGAGGTGCTCCTCGGTATGATGCAGGTAGGAATGGCAATGGGTTGGGTCGGATGCGGGTGCAGCAAAACCCACCTATTATGGCACTCACCTATTTGCCCATCGATGAATTTTTACATCCGCACTCACACTCGTTGGGTGTCGGACACCCACTAGGTCCAATATAATATGATGAAATCATTGAAGTCACAAATAGATTGTTCTAACAAGCCAAACTTCCAAGTTATAGTCACACTGTATCACATAAATGTTCATAAAAAAAAGAAACGTACAGCAGGGGAGGTCCCTACTGGAACTTTTCATTTTCTCAAATTATATGTACAGATTACACGGCCTTAGGCCCAAAATGAAATAAGAAAAACATTAAGTGAAATTACATAACCAAGATTCTAACTCCACCCTAAGGGTAGGCTTGGCTCTATGCAAAAGGAGCCTAAATTCTGATTTAAAAAGGTGCTTCCAACGAAGTAGCGAGACAAATGCCTGATCAAAGATGACTTCATTTCGATGAAGCCAAATAGCCCAGCAACAAAGTAGAAAAATCTCTCTGAAGATACGCTGACCAAAATTCCTTCTACCATCCACAATATAATCAAGGTGATCAACTTGTGGGGACCATGTGATGTTCAGCAGCCGCCAACACCATTTGCTGAAAGAGCAACTGAAGAAAAGATGGTCCAAGGACTCATCATGGGACTGGTTACATAGCACACAATTGTAATCATCTAGAACTCTTCTCTTCCTTCTTAAAAGGTCCCTTGTATTTAATCTATCACAAAAAAGCAACCAGGCAAAGAATTTGTGCTTTCCCCTACAACAAGACTTCCAAAGCCATTTAAAAGCTAGATGTGTGTTGGGCAAGAACCATGCAATTGACGGTATGCTTTCTTGGGGGTGAACTCAGCAGATCCCCAAATGTAAACCCATTGATCAACTGTAGAGATGTCAAGGTTAAGGTCTGTGATTAAAGCTGAAAGTTGATTCCACTGATCCAATGCCTCCTCAGAAAAGGGTGTATGAAAATTAGCATAGACATCTTGGGAAATGAATTGCTTCAGAGAGGTGTTCTTGTTCTTGGCAAATGAGAACAAATGGGGATAATCCAGTTTAAGTACACCCAAATTCCAAGTACCAAAAGCAAATACATAATAAAGACTTAAACCTAGGTTTAAGATTGAAAACATCAAGTATAGATTACAACGTTAATCAGGTAGCGCCTCTGCACGTACACCCAGCTTTTGGCCTGATGGGTTACATGGAAAAATTATGTTGGCAAAATCGTTCATTTGTGAGACTTGCAAGGCTGTTGCTGTAACGCCCCGGGTTTTCAGAAACAGAAAACCCAGCATTCTGTCTCGTGATAGTCCCTGGATCAGACGCTATCACGCACAGACATTCATCACAGATAAATATCACAGTCATACAACGAAATAAAGCATCAGAGTACGAATAATAATCTGATTATTACATGTCCTGAATAATCGGAGTACATCAATACACGCCTCTTGGCGGAATAACAAGAATAAGAGCCTACGCAGCGGTAGCTAGCTTCCAAAAGGTGTCTCCATCTTCATTCGTCTCCCACAGGCATCCTTGAGCGAAGCGACGTGCCCCTCAGTCGTACCATCCGTCGGCGTTGTTGTCGAAGTCTGACTCGTACCCTGCAAGCTCAGGGGCTATCCCCAAGGATTGGGATAGGTCCACGTCACCAACCGTATGCAAGCTTTAAGTGGCCTGCTTCTAAAGGTAAAGAGAGGAACAAGGTAGAGGCTGGGTTTCCTAAGCAGCAGCAGCATCAATATAAAAGAATATCATCTCCATATTCCCACCAAATCCCATATCACTCAACCACAAACGGTTACACCTGGTCACCCAGATCACCGTCACCATCTCCTATCTCCAGCTAGGGTCGGTGCGAGAACTCCCACTCCTCGCACCTCAATGGTTGCACCCGGATCCGCGAGGCAGAGGGAGCAACTCCCCTCTCCCCGAATACAACCACGGCTCACCATACACTCTCATCCTATAAGGGGGAAGGTAGAAATTCCAAAATGTAAGAGTCGGAGTAAACAACAGACATGTCCATAACCGAGGACGCAGCTATACGTATAGACCTAAACTCTGCAGAGCGTGTACACCAGTACCCAACTCGGAATAGCACCCGGACGGTGTACGGCCGACCGAGCCTACCCAACCGAACAAACACCTAGGAGTTACGATTCCATCCTGCATCCGGGTCTCGCTGCAGTCCTTCGCAAAGGACCACCCCAGAACTGTGAACATGCCCCCGTGTGGCCGCACGGGGAGCGCCCAAGAGGGAAGCGACACCACCCTACACCCTCATCACTGATACCCTCTATCCTACTAGCAGGTATGGCATCGCACTTGCTAGGGTCGAAACGGCCCTATCCCCACTCTCGGCGAGGTGGTGTGTACGTAAGTCCCGTGTAACAAAGCGACCCACTCGGTTTCAGATCGGGGCGAGCTCCTATCCTCCAAGTCATCACAAAATCCCCAACACCTGTGCTCCTAAAACAGTGTACCCGCCATAGGCACCAGACTGGGCAACGTCCGAGAAGACGATCCCTGGCCCCTGATCCCGGATCGGGTTGTCTTGAGCTCACCCCCGCCAAAATATCCCAAAACACCTTCTCCTGCCGATTTTTCCCCACACACGCCAAGAAACTACCACAATATCCCAACACATGCACAGCAAGCTCAGCGTATCATCACATGTAAATATAGTAGTAGTAGGTCAATCAAGGACAGGGTATTAAAAAGGGGCAGTGCAAGGGTTTCATCATAATCATCATCATGCATAAGTAAAGCGCTAGCAGTTCTAAAGTAGGTCGGGCGTGAACCTGGGTGCGAGTAGTCATCGTAGCCGAGGTCGTCGTCGTAGTCCTGGTTCAGCTCTCCGGCTCCGGCAGCTCCTAGAATCGCATTCAAATAAATAAACACGAGTGCTAATTGCAATAAATCCAAGACGAAGAGCAAATAAGACCCAAAAAGAAGCAAACTCTAGCCTAGCGCGGAGTTTGGAATTTTAGAAGATTTTCAGAAGAAGTTTTGTATTTTTCAGAGTTAAAACGGATTTAAAATGAATTTCCAACGATAAAATAGTTTTTTGAAAATTAAATACGCATTTACAATATTGCAGACTATAGGCTAGCTTTTACCTAACTCCAGCTGACTCTACCAGGGCTATAAGCCAGCTGCAGGGGAGCTCCTGCCGGCCACGTGGCAGCCACGTCATGGCTTAAAGCCAGCGCCTGCGCACGTGGCGGACTCCGTGGCTGCGCGCGTGGCGCTGCGCAGCGGATCCCAGGGCGGATCCCTGTGGCGTGGCGCGGTGTGTAGGCGTGTGTGGCTTGGCCGGGGTTGGCCAGCCGCACTTGATCCCCGTGGATCTTCTGCGTGAACGCGTGCGTGTGTGCGTGTGTGCAACTAAACCCTGGGGGTTTTGGAGCGGCGAACGCAGGTGCTCGACGAATTGCCCATGAGCGGCTCCAGCGCGGCAATGCTCGCCGACGGCGAGGTGCGGCCGGGATTGGCCATCAAGCGGCAGGGCGCGACTCAAGGGACTCATGCGCACACATCCTGGCCAAAAAGGTGGCACCTTGGGCCGAAGATGAGCTATCCGGCGGCGCACGGTCGGGCGCGGCGGTGCAGTGCGGCAACGGCCGGCGACGATGTGCGTGTGCGCCCAAACGCCAGAATCGTGTGCGCATGCATCAACCAAAAACTGGGACTTTTGCCCCTTGCCCGGACACACACGGCCAGGTCGGCCATGGCGGGCTCCGGCCGGCGCGTGCGACGGCGGAACACAGGGCTCTCACAGCCGGGCAAGGACGCGCGTGGGCGCGCGGCTGTGCCGGCGGCGAGACGTGCACGGAAAGGCCATAAAGGCGCCGCCTTTTCCTCCTGCTCGCACGTGCACAAGGCAACCCGACGCGGCGAGTAGGGCAGCGGGCGTCTCCGGCGTGCACACAGGGGAAAGATCAAGGCAAAGCGGTGAGCGCGCGTGCATCGGTGAAGCAGTGGCACCTGCAGGCGTAAGGCACAGCGCGATGGCCGGCAACACAGGCGACGGCGGTCTGCGACGGCGGCGCGGTGCGTGCGAGGTCAAGCACGGGGTCAAGGCGGGACCCTTCTCCCTCGGCGCGATGGCCGGTTCCACACACGAGCGAGAGAGGCAAGGGCTCACCTGAGTGACCTCTGGTCGAAGGGAAGAGCGGCGGTGAAGAACGGCAGAGCTGGACGGCGGCGGAGCGGGTCGGAGCAGGGGAAGCAGAGCGCGGCGCGGCTCGGGGCTTCGCGGCGAACGGGTGCTCCACGGGCGGCCTCCGGCTTCACAACATCGACGGCGATCCCACAGATGACCTTCCCCGCCTCCTTCTCCTCCCCCTTCTTCTTCTTCCCCAGCGGCGGTGGAAAAGGGGCGAAAACCCAAAGTGCGGCTAGGGTTGGAAGAGGTGGCCGCGGTGGTGCTTATATAGGTGGGCGTGCAGGCGTGCGGACGGCCGGATGCAAGGGCGCTGATGTGTCGCGCATCCGCGGCTCGGCCACGGGCGGTACGGCGAGCTTTGGCCGCGCTGGCGCGTGCGGTGCGGACGCGGCGGCGAAAAGGGGAAAAAACAGAGGAGCGAGGTAGACAACGACGTGGCGGCCTGACGAGCGGGCCCGGCGCGCCAGCGAGAAAGGAGAGTGGAGCGCACACGCGTGGGCCGGCAGGCGTTGCTGGGCCGCGGAGCTGCTGGGCCGGTGGAGTGCGGGGGTGTGTGTTGGGTTGAGAAAAGAGAAAGGGGGCCTCCGGTGGACTTCTATTGTGGGATCAAGGCCCAACTCAGGTTTGAAACCTTTTCCCTTTTTGTTAAAAACTAAACCCTTCTCTAATTTGATTCAAATTTGAATATGAATCCCACACAAATAAATCCAAATTAAATCCAAATAAACTCCAAGGTTCTCACACTAGCATTTTATACTTCCTAGAAATTTTAATTAGCTCAAAAATAAATCTAGGAATTTAGGAGAGAAAATAGAAGACATCCTTAATTAGTTTATTAAGCACTCAATTAAATCACCAAAAAATTTTAAATCCTCATTTTTACTATTAACATTCCGTAATAAAATTGCGGGATGTTACAGATGCGCTGGTGTGTGCGCGCGACCTTTTAGTCTAGTGAGGCGTGCTTGCTCGCTGAGGTCAGTGAGGTGCTTATTACACACTCTCTTCAACTTCTACTTGAGGCTAGTGAGCATGTGTTTGGATGGAGGGATGAAGTGGGACGGAACGGGACCATCCCACTTCGTTCCCCTATTTGGTTAGGAGATTGGTAGGACGGACAAAAACGTCTCCAAAAGGGAATATACCTGCCAGATGTGGGATGCCCCCATCTCACCAAAACTGGCGGACGGGATCATCCCCTGTCCACGCACGAAATGCCGTCTCCGCAAGAGAGCGGCAGCGCACAGGAGGACGAGCTCCCGCCAACGGGCTGGTGTGGGAGCAGCTCTGGCGGCGCAGGCGTGGCTCCAGGCGGGCACGGAGTTGAGCTCCTGTTGACGGTTCAATAACACGTCAACTTTCACCGCAAGCTTATGGATCATGTAGTACCTTTTTCCCTCGAGTATCACCCAAGGTATTGAATCCGTGGAACATGTGCAACGCAAGATTCAATCTAATAACCGAGAAAGCACTTTCATCTTGAAGAGGTATTGAATGCATCTAATCTACTAAACACGAGAGGTAGCGAGAGAAAGCGTAGAGATAATAGATCTAGAGAGTCTAGATCATGTTTATGTTGTAGCTCCGAGCAAGATAGATGAATAAAACCATATGAATCTCATAAAAAGCATCTTTAAATATTGACCTTCGGTCAAACCCCCTAAGTCGCCCCGCCGTACTTGGTGTCAACATCCTGTCACGATGTCCCCCTTTCTTTTGCGGTCGAATCTTGGAGCACGCTCACAAGGAACGTGTTGAACCACTTGGTAGATCCGGTATGCACCTCTAGCCACCGCGGCTACAAGAACACCCTATGAAATCTATCTCGAGAATAGATTGAGGAAGAAGCAAACTCAAGCAAGAACAAAATCATAGAAGAATGCACTTGGTCACTAGAAATCGGATTCACAAAGACTGCACCATGAATATTTACATGAACAAGATCACCACCAGGATCCTACCTCGATCTTGATCCTAGCTCCGGAACTCCAACGTGGTCTTCCTTGCAAGGTTCCCACGCCGGCTAGGGTAACCCTAGACAACTAGCACGACCCTCCTCTCCGAGATGGTGTCCCTCTAGCTTCTCTGCTCCTCGACGAAGAATGATGAATGGCTCGATGCGTGGCTCTCCGCGTGGGGACTATAAATAGCCCGAAGGGGTGCTAGATCAAAGGGGGGTGGCGAACAGGGTCCGAAGTGCGCTGGGGCGGTCGGCCCGGGCCCACCTCAGCCCAGTTTGGTCCCGTCTTTCTTCCCGAAGCTTCTTGCGTGCTCTTGAGTTTTTGCCGAACTACATGTGGGTCCTTAACGTTGTTTTCCCTGCGGTTTAAATAAGGGTGATTGGCGTGCAAACTCCTGCATCTTCTGTTTATGTCCTCGGAGTTTCACGGCTTCATGCTTCAGTCCTTGGGTCATTTGGAGTCATGTTCACCTCGTGTCTTGACTTGTGCCGGGCTTCATGATCTTCTCGTAAAGTGCTCGATGAACTTTACCCGGAAGTCCTCATTTAGGTGCTTAATTCCTGTGCAAACAATAAACTCCAAAAACCACATGTGAGTGTGAACTTGACATATCATGGGGGTTAGGATCGTTAGTTTGAATATCAAAATAATACCAATATTGAAGGTAAACCCATGGCTAGGTTGACGGAAATCGACCGCTAACAGCTCCCTAGGCTAGCGGCGGACCAGGAGGTAGACCGGGGTTGAGCTCCGCCGCGAGCCAGCACGGCCGCCGGGAGGCCAGCGCAGAGCTGCGGGGCGAGCTCCACCATGAGCCAGCATGGTCGGTGGGCGAGATCTACCGGGAGGCCAGCTGGGCCATCGGGCGAGCTCCCCCGCGGAGCAGCATGACAAGCTGGCAGGCTTGGTGAGCTTCCCATGGTGCCGGGTTTGGCAAGAAAACAAGAAAGAAGAAAGGGATAAGATTCCTGAGAATAACATGTGGGGTCAGTTGTAGATGACAAGTGGGGTCCACCTATTATGATTAACAGTGTCAAATTTACCACCCGTCCTATTTTCTCAATTCATTGTACGAAACATAGAACTGGAATGGATCCATCCCTCTCAACCAAATACGAAATGGAACGGTTCCAATCCAAAAAAAAAGGAACTGAACCATCCCATCTCACTTTATCTCCCAACCAAACACATGTTGGGTGCTCGTTGTTCGTGGTGCGGAAGTAGAAGTCGGGGAAGTCTCCTAGAGCACACAGTTGGCTGGGTTGGCAGCAGGGTTTTTAATACCGGTCTGGTACCGGATACCGCCTGCCGCTGGTTGCGATTAACCAGACCAGTATAAACGGTTTTCCAAAAATACCAAACGAATTCGAATTTTCAAACGAGACGCCTAGTGCAAACGGTTTCCACCAATTAACCAGTCGGTTGGACCAGTTAACCAGACTGGTCAGACCGGTTGCGCCGGCTGACCGGGTTTTTTTCATTGAATCAATGAAAATTTTGGCATGGCCTATGCACATAGTAATGTAAAATGACCACAAGAAAGCATCAATTTATAATCATGCATACAAATAGCATAGGAACAATAGTGCATACGAATACCATACAAATAGCATAGGAACAATAGTGCATACAAATACCATAGTCATAAACTCTTAATCGTGCATACACTTATACTCATAAATAACTCAATAGAGGATCAATGGCGCTGTAAGAATGGGAAGGCCCCCATTCTAGCCGCCATATGGTATTCGGCGTTGGACATGACATTCAAACCTCACCACTCTAAGCAGGTCAGCCTTGTAGTCTTGCCAAGTTTGGCCCGTCCACGATGTTGTTGTCTCCCATTCATGAACTAACATAGTGTAAAAATCAGGGTCTTCCCATTCAAACACCCATCTCGCCATTAGCTGCATGTTAATGTCAGGTATACCATAGTGAAAAGACTGCGAGGTATCGCTGTAGGAGGCAGAAGAATACTGTGGAGTGTCGTTTTCCGTCAGCCCAATTGTTATCCTCGGCGATTCCGATGCGCCATGGTCCTTGTCCTGTGTTGCATGCGTATACTGAGTCTCCCCTGCAATCAAGCATATGTCATAATTAGGAGTCAGAGTAACATATGTGCATATGATTATGTACGTGCAATTGATACCTGTGAAATGAACAAGAGGTGGGTCCGATCGACCAACACCACCACCACCACTACCACCGGCACCAGGCCCACCACCACCATCATCATCATCATCATCATCATCATCATCAGAAGAAGAAGAAGAAGAAGAAGAAGAAGAAGAAGAAGAAGAGCTGCTATCTCCAGACTTCTGATATGGTGGACTACGACGACCCTCGCCATCATCAGTCGAGGTGTCGCTGCTCATTGGCACTGGTTTTGCTACTCCTTTACCTTTTCCTTGTTGACGCTTTGGGTCACTCTTAGTGGGCCCTTTCTCGAACTTCCTCTTCCTTAGGTGAGTGTCACCCACATGTCTACGTGTCCAATAGCTGATGCAATCATCACCCGTAGCCTGACGTAGATCTGTGGGTGTATGTGATCGCTGACAAGATGGGACGGTAAAGGGACGTCCCCGTCATCATCATCCTCATCCAAAACTGGAGCCCGGTTAGATCTACCATATTCCATCCATTCCTGAACCACCTTATCCTCATCATAGAATGAAAGATGGGCCAACTGGTTAATAAAATCACCTTCCTGACGCACAGGCGGGCCCGAGACCTCCTCAAGTCGCAGCCGAAGGTTGTAGTTGACGTAGACAAGCTTGTTAAGTTTGCGGTGCGACAACCAATTGCAAACCTTCGTATGCAGCAAGGCAAAAGTACTCCAGTTCTGCTCGCATCCACTTGAGGAAACACATTGTGCAACAAGCCGCAAAGCAAGTTGCTGCAGCTGTGGAGTGCTTGATCCGAACATCGACCACCAGGACACTGCATGCGTAACAAATTCTATAAGAAATATATTCCAATAGATGACACAAAACTGTCGTACGGAATAACTTATATGGGCTTGTCTTTGGGTCCATCGCCATTTCCATTGCTAGTTCGGAGGAAAAGTCACCATGCTTCTGGCGAATCACCTCTGCCTCCTGCAATGCCTGCACAACGCTCTGGGTATCCGTCATGCACTTGAATGCATCCAAGATCGAACGAAACATTTCTGGAGTTGGTTACATCATATATGCAAGCCTCAGACTTAGGACACCAGCTGAAAAATATGAATCACTTGAATTAAGTATGAATTAAGGTCAACAACTTACAGCTTGAAAAAAAGATGTAAATGCATACTTGGAGCAACAAACGTTCCATAGTACACGGATTTAATTATGGTGTTCAGAATCTTAAGATACTCATTTCATGTCGACACATTTCTTCCAAATAAAGACTCCATCCCTTATTTGCACGTCTGGTAGGCGTACACGACATCACACAAGTTGGCCCGCTTGTCCTGATCAGCAAAGCGAAGCAACTTGTATACTGGTTGAACTGTGTCGATGATATATTTCAAGTTGTCCCACCACTCCATACTTGACAACCTGGAGTGAGCAAATCGACCTTCTTCAGTGTTCTCCAACTTACTTTGCATGAACTCAAGAGATGCCATCCACTGCATGAAAGCCTCCATCTTCCGATAAATGCTCTCTAGGAACATGTAGTTGGTCCCAAACCGAGTGGCATTCCATTTGATCAACTCACCACCGATTGCCCTCCTCATCATTGAATTCAATTGACTATGATTGTGTAATCAAGCAGAAATCCGCTTGCATTGCATGATCATACCTTGATGTTCAGGCCTTTCACCAATATCCTTCAACATCAAATTCACGGTGTGTGCTAGAAAAGGTGTCCAAGCAATGTGTTCATACGTCTCTCCAATAGCCTTGCATGCTTTCTTGAAGTTGGACCCGTTGTCGGTCACTATATGCACGACATGCTCCAGCCCAATGTCATCAACCACCTTTCGAATCTCCTGAAAAAATAGCAAGAAAATTTAGTAACCTCGAGAACATAGTCAATGTGAAATGGCACATGCTTAGGGGCTACCGTGAACAAATATGCAGAATCCTGAGTTTTTCCAGTCGCATCAATAGACTTGTGAGACCACGTGACCCCAGTGCAATATATCAAAAAGTTGATGACACTCATCCTCGTCGAGCCAGTCCAAGAATCACACATCAACATCATGCCAAACATGGGCCAGTCTTTCTGAAACTTTTCGTACTTCATCTTCAAGTCTGCCTCATTCTAGTCCAGGTACTTGCCATCAATATCCCATCCAGTGGGTGACGCGATACCTTCACCTGCAACCATGTGGAAAAAATGTGATTAGATACATAAATGTAAGCTCATAGGTGTCATTGGCATGAAATGAAATCTTACCCCACTTCTGCGTCTCTCTGATCACGCTAACAAAAATATGGATTGTCCGCCTGTCTTCCCGGTACTCCCGCAATGTGGGAAATTTTTGACCAAGCTTTACCAATAGCATCCTTTGCATTCCTACCCTTCTATGTCGACAAGCCTGTATCAATCCTTGGTTGCGTCATTTCTCTTCTCCCACCGGATGCCAAGTTATAGTCTTGCACCACAGGACTCTTCCTCTGCGAAGTAGCCCTTTGGAACATCCTCGAAACAGGATTCCCACGCCTCGAACCACCACTACCACCTCCACGCTCGTAAATACCTTCTCTTTGTTGCACCCCCTCTCGGTAATTTGCTTCTGCTCTCGATAGGTTCATTGCACGCTGCAACTCAGCCTCCTCATCATAATGTTCAGGAAAGGGATTGTTTCCTTCTGTTGCAGCCTCCTCCCGTCTCAACTTCTCTCGAGCTCGTGTAGCAGTTGCCGACTTAGTTCTATCAAGATCAAGCTAAAAGTACTCCCGCACATCTGGTGGCACCAGTGTTATCCTAAACGGTCTAAACAGACGGTTTAAACGGGTCTAAACGCTAAACAGGTTACCACCGTCTATGTCGTTTAGCCCGTTTAAACACTGTTTATCCCGTTTAAATGCCATTTAGCCCCGTTTAAATAGTCGTTTAAACAGATTAAACGCTAAACGATTGTCGACCGACTGTCTACCGTTTATTGTCTAGGAAAACATTGGGTGGCACACGACTGCAATGGGCCACATGCGACCCGCGCCCATCCAAATGATGTTTCAATCGAGTGGAACCACCTCCTCCTTTCTGCCTGTGACAATAGTTGCATCGAAACCCAGGGTATAGATTTTCACCATGGTTCCATACAAGATCTTTCTCTCTGCCGCCGGACATTGTCTACCTGCATAATAAGTGGACAACACAAACAAATCAATCACATAAATAAATTATACGTAAATCAAAACTACCTAAATGATATATGCACTAAATGGGTAAATCCTAAATCAAAACTACCTAAATGATATATGCACTACATCCAAATATACCTAAACCTAAAAAGGCAACTAAAATCTACCTAAATCATATATGCACTAAATCCTAAAGCAAATCATACCTAAATCAGTAAATCCTACCTAAATCCTATAGCAAATCATACATACAACCTAAAGCACATCCTACAAGGAAACATTACCTAAATCCTAAAGGAAACCTTACCTCCACAAATCGTCGGTTGACCGCTCGTATTGGGCCGGTTAACCGCCCAACCGAGCCGGCTAGCCGCTCCAACCGAGCGATAGGCAGCAGATCCGGAGGCGGAGCGGTTAGTCGGATCTACCGCCCGGCTAACCGCTCGCGGGGGCCGGCTAACCATGGCTGGGCGGCGTGCGGCGGTGGAATCAAATGGGAGAGCGGCGGACGCGGGGAAGAGGCGAGTGATAGGGTTTCCTAGGGGGTGACGAGCCGGATGGATAAGTCACCAGCCATTTGGGACTCATGGGTCTTAATGGGCCACCCATTTTTTCTTTTTCTTTTTCTGTTGAACTTCCGAAACCAACAAAAAATACTAAATGCACTCAACTTTAAAAACTTTTGACACCATTAGATTCTATAAATCTTGAAGTATTTTTAAGAATTTTTTAGATTTTTTTATTTTTTAAATTCAAATTTGAATTTTTTGAACCGGACCGGTATAGTAGCAACCGGTCGGTACCGCTACCAATGCGGACCGGTTTTAGCGATTTTCACGGAATTCCGACCGGTTGCCACCGGTATTTAAAACTGTGGTTGGGGGTGCCGATGACGAGCACGGCTGCGGGGCTGTTGGCGCGCCGCGCGCGGTAGATCTCGCGGACGTTGGCGGCCGGAGCGCTCCCCATGGTTGTTGCTATGCTTTTAGTCCTTGCTACTGCTATCACCAGTCACAAAGGAGCTAGTCGGTGTTACCATCGCAGACTCGCAGTCGCAGGTGGATTGCTGAAAGGCACAAGCATCGATTGTTTATGTAGCAGCAGAGAATGCAAGGGGACGGTCAGTGTATCCCAGGACTGTGTCCATTTTGCGGTTACGGCACCAGCGGCGAAGGGATGCGACGCGGTTAGTGTACATTTCCTGAAATCCTGCGGTCAGTAGGTCACCGCTTTGCAGCGCACTGGCGGAGCTGTGTGTCGGCCAAGGTGGGCCGCGTCCCCCCTGGTCCCACAAAAATCACTCTCCTATATGGTCATTTATGCAGCCCACGCAATGAAACAAAGGCCCAGCCGCCCATGTGTTTGCTATTTCTATACGTGTATAGAGTATACGGCCGGCTGTCGATGCACAGATTGGCGCAAGATGTGTCGCATACTCGCATCCCTATCCTGCTCCCGCTGCTTGGCCGCCCGCACGACTTGTCCGCCGCGGTGCCCCCGAACCCAGCTCGAGCCTCAACGAGCCCTCAAACCTTTCACCGCCGGCCGCTCACAAGAGAGGTCTCCTCCTTCCTCTTCTTCATCGTCGGGAGGTTGCCAGGGGTCCTCCCGTCGTGCGCCTCTAGAGGGTGGCGGCTGGCAGAGAGGAGGATTGGTGGCAGCTTACACTGGTGGAGGAACCTTTCGACTTGGTTGGGAAGGGCGTAATCTCCCTAAGGCCCAACCGGGACGAAAGGTGAGAGACAAAAGCCTCCCCCTTTTGTCCCGGGTAGTAGCCCCGCTCGGGACAAAAAGGGGGGGCAGGCCAGCGCCTGTGCGCCCACCCTTTAGTCTCGGGTGGTAACCCCGCCCGGGACTAAAGGCTTCGCAGTTATTTTTTTTTGTTTTTCAATTCCAGTTGTTTTCATAATGGCATACGCGTATATTCTCACGTATATGGGTGTATTTTACGTGTACGTATAAATGTTTGCACTAATTATACATGTCTACTATATATACGTACTATATCAAGAGAATAAACTTATAAATAAATATATACACACTATATATATAATTACATCGAAAGGAGAGATTGTATTTTCTGAAACTAGTATATATACATCAAAATATAGTTTCATTCTAATTCTAGTCTCAAGTTCCACCGGAGGTGCAAATTAATATTTCTGAATTGGATGACCGTCATAATAATGTCTTCCCTTTGAGCTAATCACCTCGTCCATCAAGAATCCCACGAGACTTTCTTGAATCGCCGAGAGTCGATCCTTCTCAATGATTGCGTCCTTAATCATGTAGTTCTGTAATGTGCAAATATGTTAATATATAACACCCCAGAATTAAATATATAAGTGGTTAGAAAATGATGTCTTATTAATAGGTTTACCATAATACTTACAGTATAATCTCCCAGGTCTGCAGTGCAAAAATTGTGGATGAACTCACACACATAGTATGCACATAAATTGGTCCCTTGTTCCTGTCTCATACACTAAATTGGAAAAAACAATTATGAAATATTAGTGTTATTCCTTTTATAATTTGCTCAAGCTGAAGTTGTTTTTTGGTTTACGTACCGGAAAATCAGTAAAGAATCTAAGTTTAGTTTTCCATTGTCCAGGGTTCGTAGAAGTGAATTTTTCCCAAGCTCTGGCGGATAATAATGAAAGTTAGAGCTAGTGTTAGTAAAAGCACACTGTTGCATAAAAGTAAACGTATTGGATAGAATTATTACTCTTGAAACATATCTTGAAGGTCTTGGTATTTGTCAGGGTTTCTTTTCAATGAATCAAAGACCGTGATGTTGCTCTTGTCGAGTTGAATTATTAGAAGAATCCAGTGGAAGCTGTATATACATGCATGGTGAAAAGATGAGAATTAAATAATAATAACTAGGACAATTAGAAATGCAAACCCTTAATAAGATGGTAATCGCACATACTCGAAGTTGTAAGGTAGTAGTATCAAATCCTTGAAACGCAGCCGATTCAAGGTCCTAAGGATTGTTGTGAATGCAGTTTTTGGTTGGAGACTTACTTGGTTTTGACAAACTAATGATGGGTCCATGAAACCTATTCGGTGATAACCCTGCTTTCTCATCGTAGTAAGTTCCAGACTACAGAAAATGAAAGACAAAGTTAATTAGCGGATGCATTAATTTATTAATTAGCACATGAATTGCACCGTCACTTACAGGCACCAGGCGATGATAAGATCGGTATTCAGGGAGTCAAGATGGTAAATTTCATAAATATCCTTGAATTCCAGCCAGACCAACTTCTCGCCTTCCCCAGCAAAATCATCCGGTCTAATAAGCATGCCAATCATCTCTAGGCCCTATTTAGATGTCTTCATGTAAAAGTCATGAAATCTGCGCATCTGAGTAGGCAGTTTCTTCACCAACTCTGTCATGACAAGAGATTTCCCATGCTCGTAGTGCCATCTAGGTATGAAGTTTTTGTCCCGAGGAGGTGATTCCTGCCCGAGAACAGTTTCTAGTGGGAGCACTGTTGCTTCTTGCATTTGAATGACATGCGCTACTTGTTCTGCATGCATAAGTGCAAGAGCCCGTTCAGGTGCAGTGAGGCTGGAGGCGACGTAAGTCTGTACTCCCTGACGTCGACGCTTGTGTTGCCTTCTTCGTTGAAGGCTCTTTCGCCGACGTTGACGCTTGTGTTGGCTTCTTCTTCTTCCTATAATCCTGTGGCATCCTCGACCCCGGTACTTGGTCGATATAACTATTTGGTGACCCTCCCCGTCTCTTCTTCTGTAGGGACTTCTCCAGGGAGCGGTCATAATCAGTTTTCAACTTTACCCGTTTCTTTTCATTTTCCTGCTAATGTATGAAAGCTCTGAGTTTCACCGGATCTACTTTATTATTTTCTTCCAGCCGCCGCTGTCTACCTTCCATAGTTGTTTTATGAAAAAATCCCTTGACTTGTTTTTGGCACTCCGCCTCATTTTCAGATTCTGTCATGTCATATGGTAGCTTTCTTTTAACGGGCTGCCTTTTCCCTTTCTTCGTCGGGGGCTTCGGATTTGGCGGGGGCATAGACTTGGTAGATTGTGACCGGGACCTCTTGGGAGCCTGCTTCGGGGAAGATTGCTTTGGTGAAGGTTCCTTCGGTGGTGATTCATGACGAGGGAGGTCATCGTCATTATCGCTCGCACCAGCAGAATTCGCAAGTTGTGGAGACGGTGAGCGATGAGGACTCGGTGACGATCTCGGTGACGGTCGTGGAGATGGTGGTTGTTCCTCGGCAGCACTCTCGAGTATCAGTGGCGGCATTTTAGGTATTATCATGTAACGTTTGGGCCACAATATGATACCGTGAAGAGCATCCTGCAGTGTCCTTTCCCCGTCACCTCCAAGGATGTCTAGCTCCATGTCGTTAAACTGTGAGTCAGCAATCTCCTCCACACCAACTGAGGCGTAGCCAGGTGGAAATTGCATGCCGTGGCTTGTACGTCCTGGGAGATGTGCCAAAGCACTTCCATACACCACCTATATATCAAAGGTAGAGAAATGATGAAGTTATTAAATGCCTTAGACATGCATCAAAGGTTGAGATATAATTGCATGTATAATCATATTTATACCTTCATTGTGATGTTGCCGATCGGCTTGTGCAGCTCACATGCGGTGCGCTGACAAAGTTCATCCACTGGGTACCGTTCGTTGTCCTCTACTTGAACTTCTTCTTGGTTTGCCCTTTGTTCTTCGGGGGCCTCTGTGGAAGCACATCTACTTTTGTGAGCAGAAGGGCTAATGATGGGATCCACCGGTGCTTGGGGCAGTGCTCCAGAATGGGTGATCTCAGCTACCGCGGTGGCCACTCGTCGTTCAATCTCTGCATTCATACGTTCTTCATGTTGTTTAAATTTATCCTCCATCGTCTCGCGCCACTGCGCAGGTTCACGCTCTTTTCTTCTTTTGCGGCTTCTATAGGTGTCTTCGTATCCCTTGAAAGCATACTTCCACGGTACAACCCCGTACCCCCTGCAACAACCTGAGTGTTCCGGATTCCCGAGCGCCATAGTGAGCTCATCGTTCTCTCTGTCAATAATCAATCTTCCCGCTTTGATATCTTCAACCTTTCTCATAATCTCAAGTGCCGCCTCCCATAACGTGGGTGGGAATTCAAGGGAACCATCATCAGGGTTCAATCTTCCACCGCGAGCATAATACCAATTCTGCGATCGTTCGGACTAGTCAAAGATCGCTGGTACGATACCTTTGTTGACCAAGTCTTCTTCGATCTTCCGCCACTTGGGTGCTGCAACCGCGTAACCACCTCGACCAAGATGATGGTTATATTCGGTCCTCTTACTAGCACTTTTATGAGCTTGTGCGCTCTTCTTGGCGAATTCTTCAGTTCTCTTGTAATCCACAAAGGACTCCCAGTGATCCTTTAGCTTGGGATAATCATCCTAATTTGGAGTTTGATTCTTCTTGATATAATCCTTGCGCAGCTGCTTCTTGAAACTCTGCAATTGAGTTGCCATCTTCGAGAGAGTCCACTGCTTCACAAAGTTTGGGTTGACGCCCGGTGGAAGTGTGAAGTGTTTTAGGATATCATTCCATAACATATTTTTTAGTGTATTCGGATCCACCCATGGATTATCTTCCTTTCCCTTCCATTCTCTATACGATATGGGCACGTTGTCCCTCACAATAGCACCGCATTGGGACAGGTACTTGTCCCTGACCTTCTTTGGTTCCCATGGCTGGCCAAGCTCGTTGACTTCCGTGATATGAAACTTCACGTCATCGACGATTACTTTTGTACGCCCTCTCTTTGCCTTTTTGGTTGTCGAGGTTGAAGGCTAGAAGTTGCGGATTCGTTATTCACGCGGGGTTCGAGAATAAATGCATGATGAACTTAATGCATGATATATATACCTCGTTGGAACCTTCTGCATTAACAATGAGAACGTCTTCATTATTGTCCTCGACGCAGGTGTCGATGTCCGCGGTGCGGGTGTCGATGTCCTCGGTTATGTTGAGGAACTCGTCCGCCTGGCTTTGCTCCTCCTCGGTGAAGGTTGGGATCTCGGTATTTGAACCGCCAGCAATAAGGTTCTCCATCAGCCGTGCCTCCTCCTCATTATTATCCATAACTCTGAATTTCTACGAATTTCTAAAATGGGCATGAATTTTTTTCAATAAACAACAATCTCTATGAATTTCTGAGAATAAACAAGAATTTCTATAAATTTCTATGAATTTCATGAATTTCCGAGAGTAAACATAAATTCTGTGAATATACAACAATTCCTGAGAATTTCTTTGAATTTCTAAGAATAAACAAGAATTTCTATAAATGTCTATGAATTTCCAGAATTTCTAAGAGTAAACAAGAATTCCATGAATATACAACAATTTCTATGAATTTCTATAAATGTCTATGAATTTCCTGAATTTTTTATGAATAAATAAGAATTTCTAAAAAAATCTATGAATTTCCTGAATTTCTGAGGGTAAACATGAATTTCTATGACTATACAACAATTTCTGAGAATTTTTATGAATTCTTGAGAACAAACAAGAATTTTCATACATTTCTATAAATTTCCTCAATTTCTGAGGGTAAACATGATTTTCTATGAATATACAACATTTTCTATGAATTTCCTGAATTTTGGAGAATAAATAAGAATTTTTTATAAATAACTAAGAATTTCTATGAATAACAAAGAATTTCTATGAATTTCTGAGAATAACTAAGAATTTCTATGAATAACTAAGAATTTCTATGAATTTCTGCGACGGCGCCTACCAAAGGGGCGGCGGGGTCGGAGAATGACAGCGCGTCGTGGGCGGAGGCGTCGTGGGCAGAGGCGTCGTGGGCGGAGACGTCGAAGGGGCCGGGAGACCGGTCACTAGCGCGGTGTCGGAGTTAGACTGGCCGACGCAGCGGACACAACACGACTCGGATATCTGTCGATTGCATTAAAAAATTTCATTTTTTAAACAATATAAATGAAGAAATTAAAAAAATGCTGACGTCAACAAAAAAATTGTTGGCGTCTTCGCCCACGACGTCAGCACTAAACCCCAATCCCCCGCGTGCCGAAGCAGAGGCGGCGGCACCGGTGGCCGCGCGGGGGATTGAGGCCGGCGCCGCGCGCGTAGGAGGCCGGCCGGAGGGCGCCTACCACGGCGCGGCGGGAGACGTGACGGCGGCCGGACGACGGCCGGGGCCGGAGGTGGACGGCGGCGCGAGAGGTCGACGCGCGGGACGGGGACAGCGGAGCGGCGGGGGACGGCGCGGCATCGACGGGGACGACAGCGCGAGAGGGACGGCGCGAGGGAGACGACGACGGCGGCGCTGGAGGGCGGCGCGAGACGGCGACGAGGAGGATGCGGCGTCGACGGCCGGGGACGGCGCGGCGCAAGATCCGCGGCGTAGATCCGGCGGAGGAGGCCGCGAGGCGGGGGACGACGCGGCGGTGGACGAGCGCGGCGGCGCCGAAGACGACAGCGGGGGAGACGACGTCAGCGCGCGGGGGAGACGACGTCGACGGGGGAGACGACGGCGGCGGCGCGGGAGACAACAGCGGGGGAGACCACACCGGGTGCGACGACGGCGCGCGGGTGCGACGACGACGAGGAGATGGCGGAGACAGGGCGCGGCGCGGCGGTGGTAGTGGTAGATCAGTTGGGGAGAAGAGGAAGAGAAGACGGATATATATCCCCCTTTAGTCTCGGGTCGTAACACGACCCGGGAGTAAAGGTTCTTTTGTCCCGGGTGGTCTTACGACCCGAGACAAAAGGGGGGCGGGTCGTAAGACCACCCGGGACAAAATGGTCCTTTCGCGCGGGAGCTTCCTGAAGGGCAAAATTTAGCCCTTTTGTCCCGAGTTGTATTACGACCCGAGACAAAAGGCCCCCCTTTAGCCTAGGGCCGTAATACCACCCGGGACAAAAGAGTAATTTTGGGCGGGAAGTTGTTTTTCCCCATTTCTTTTCTCTTTTTCTCTTTCTTTCTCTTTGCAACTTAAAAAAATAGTAATTTTTAATATTTCAACCATGCAAAATTATATTTAGTTAAAACATAATAAACTGTACTTTGCTATGCAAAATTATATTTTAGAGTTGTAAACATTCACTTTCAATTTTCATTTGCAACATTGATGTGCATTCACACTAAAATTCAATTAAACCGAAAAAATACTAAACTAATTCAGAAAAATCTCAAATTTGGTGGTTCAATCTCACATGACATATTCAAGCTTCATAAAAAATTTGAGACCAATACAACACTGCAAAGTGCATGGACTTCAGAATCGTTAAGAACTTAAGTGTATAGACATGGTTCGATGAAAGGTTCCATATAGCTTTGTGAAGCACGTGTAGTCTCTTTCGTTTCTGCAATCGGAGCATGGACAACACATCAATCCACTCGTATTCTTGTTTGTTTTCGCCACTTCGAGAATGCCGGTAATGTACTCCGCTGACCGTCTGTCGGTGTTGTACATCCATTGTCGGTTCATCTGCATCATATTAAGTGAGAAATATCCATGTTAATTCTACAACACTTCATTTTCTTAATTATGGCATAACATTTAAGTATAAAAACTATACACTATCCCTAGGTCTCATTTTCTAAAAACTAAATTAATAAATTCTATTTTCTCTAATAATAAATAAACCTAGCTAAAAGTAAAATTTATATAAAAACAAAAAAATCTTAGTACAAATGAATGAAAGAAGATAATCATAACAAATGATAACTACTTATTACTAAATCTAAAGTATACTAATATGAAAACCTCATCTCTTAGCTCTTAAATCAAAATTTCTATTTTCTTAATTGTAGCATAAATTTTAAGTATAAAAACTATACACTATCCCTAGGTCTCATTTTCTAAAAACTAAATTAATAAATTCTATTTTCTCTAATCTCTATCTCTACCTAATATTAAAGCAACGACTGTTTCTGCCCATAATTTCGTCTGTCATCAAGAACCGGGAATAAAACCGTGTGAACCTGTGCACGAGGTATGAAAAATGTGAAAAAAACATGTGAACCGGTGCTAAAACATGTCAACCGAAGGGCCCAGGCTATAAACCCGAGAAAGCCCCCACCACACCCTTGAACGGGGACCGAACCGACCCAAACTCCACCCCCACCCTGCCACCCACCGAACGAACGACTTATAAAAATAAATAAATGCTACAAGAAACAGGCAGCTGGGGGTTCGAACCGCTGTTGCTGCGGTTGTTGACCTCTACAACAATTGGGCCAACCACATGGGCTACATCTCATTTACATCATAATTGCACATTATCATCCCATCAATGAGTCCATGATTAAAAAAGGAATTAACCCCATGAGCAAAACCAACCGCTTGAACTACATTTTTGTTTAGGTATAATGATAACATTTGTCGAATTTTAGGTGGGCGATGAGACAACGCGCAAAGCCCTGTTGCGATGAAGTTCAGGTGGGTGATCTCCACCCACCGTTGAAGCCTAAAAAAAACATTTTGTCGAATTTAACATATCAGGATTAATTTTACTACTCTACTTACCATGTTACAATAAATAATGTTTATCCTTGTCTTTTTAAAAAAAACGTTCTTTGACTCACAAAGGATGTAGATGCATCCAAAAATAAGCTAATTTTTTTCAAACTTTATAGCTATATATGTTTAGTTTTTAAACTCTAAGGATCATTTGTTTGCTTGAAATGAATAGGTTTGAGAAATTTAATGTATATAGCTAAGGTGTATCATTGGATAGAAATATTTCACGCCAATGTGTATCTTTGGATACTGACCGAACATTATATAATTGAACTGAAAATGTATCCACACCTACTAATGCATGTACGCTACACTAAGCTAGCATTTGTAGGATGTACTGTATATAGAATAGTCCTCCGCAACTTGGATAAGAGAGTATGATTAGAGTGTTGTATGGTGCAATATTTTTGTACCTATATTTTTGTTTTAGCAAATCCTTTTTTAAAATAGAAAAGTTAGAAATGAATGGTTATTTAAAAATAAAGAAAAAGTTAAGTGAAAATCTATTAACTTTCTAGCAATTATGTAGGGGTACACTAAGCGCAATAAAGTTGTGGTGATAGAAATAAAAAATCAACAAATTTCAAAATATAATTAGAATTTCACCATCGTGGTCATTTTCCAAAAAAAAAGTCCCTCAACTTTTTCGTAATCAATTCGCAGTGCTACGAGTTAAAGATTATGTAGTTTCGTCTGTCACTTCTATTTTGACGTGCATCGTCCCTTAGTTGTGCAAGCAAAGGAAACTCACAAAATCCTCTTTGAACGGATAACTGACATGATGTCACGCCGTTTCGTTTCTAAACTTTTTGCGAGTCTGGCTGTTATGTTAGGACACGAACAAAATGATCATATCTGCCAGGATGGATTGAGTAGGGGGTGCAGAACACCTACACCTCTCGAAACCGATGAAACAAAACAAGTCGTTCGAAACCGATGAAACAAAAAAGTCATTGTAATCTTTACCATCGTTGGTGTAACAAAACCTGGCTAGCACTTTTGATCTTATCTCTTATATAGAGATGTCACACAATTAGATTATGAAGCAAAACGGGCATATAGGAAGAAGATAATAATTTGAGCATAGGTAAAGACCCGTAGCAACGCACGGGCATTTCTGCTAGTAATAAATAAAGCTAGCTAAAAGTAAAATTTATATAAAAACAAAAAAATCTTAGTACAAATGAATGAAAGAAGATAATCATAACAAATGATAACTACTTATTACTAAATCTAAAGTATACTAATATAAAAACCTCATCTCTTAGCTCTTAAATCAAAATTTCTATTTTCTCATTCTCTAAATCATAAAACGAAATTTAATCACAACAAATAAATGGAGGATGAAGAATAATACCTTAGCAACACCTTGGAGGTGAGAAAACTCCACAAATTGATGAGAAAAAATTTGGGCATCACCTCCCTAGGTTTGAGGTGCCATGGGAGAGGAGGTAGCTTGAGCTCTCGGTGAAGAATGGTCGGGCAGGGAAGAAGGAAGAAGGTGCTGTCGATTTTGTACAGGGACGACTTTTTGTCCCGATTGGTAAAACCAACCGAGACAAAAGGGTGCCTTTTGTCTCGGTTGGTTTTACCAACCGGGACAAAAGGCCTCTGGAGGCCGGCCCCCACTAACCTTTTGTCTCGGGTTGGTTTACCACCCGGGACTAAAGGCTGTTGACGGTTGAATCTCGTTGTAAACTTCGACTCGCAAGCGAATGAGCCATGGGACCCTTCTTCCCTTAAGTGTGAACCTAAGGTATCGAATCCGTGGAACAGTGTGTAAAACAAGAATCAATCTACTAAAGCGAAAATAACTCTTCGAATCTTTGAGAGAAGATCAAATGCATCTAATCTATAAAACTCAAGAGGTAGCGAGAGAAAGCATAGAGATAACCGATCTAGAAAGGTAGATCGTGCCTTTGTTGTAGTTCCGAACAAGAGATGAAGATAGAAAACAAATCTCATTAAAAGCCTCTTTAAACCGTGGTCTCCGTTCCATCACCTGTGGTGCCGCCTTAAACCTGATCCAGGCGTCCTGTCACGACGTCCCGGTTTTTCAGCGGTTAACCTACAAGCACACTCACAAGGAGCATGTAGCAATCCTTGGTAGATCCGGTATGCACCTCTAGCCACCGCGGCTACAAGAACACCCCGAGCAATCTATCTCGAGAATAGATTGAAAAGAAGCAAACCCAAGAAGAACGAATTCGTAGAAGAGACACTTGATCGCTAGAAATCGGATTCATATAATAACTTCACCATGAATGATACATGAACAAGATCACCAACCGGGATCCTACCTTGATCTTGATTCTAGCTCCGGAACTCCGACGTGGTCTTCCTTGCAAGGTTCCCACGTCGGCTAGGGTAGCCCTAGACAACTAGCTCGACCCTACTCTCCGAGATGGTGTCCCTCTAGCTTCTCTGCTCCTCGGCGGCGAATGACGAATGAATTGATACGTGGCTTTTGGCGTGGCACCTATAAATAGCCCGAGGGACATCTAGGTCAAAGGGGGCAACGAATGGGCGAGGAAATGGGCCAGGCCGATCGGCCCATTCCGATCGGCCTGGGCCCGTTTCGGCCCGGTTCGCCCCTCTCTTTCTTCTGGATGCTTCTCGTGATATTTGGAGTTCCTGCCGAGTTGCATGTGGGCCCTTGACGTCATCTTCTCCACGAAATAGATAAGGGTACTTGTCGCGCAAGCTCCCGCATTTTCTGCTCAAGTCCCCGGAGAATTGCCTTCTCGTCCTTCGGTCCTCGGGTCATTTGGAGTCATGTTCACGTCGTGTCTTGACTTGTTCCGGGCTTCACGATCCTCTTGCAAAGTGCTCGATGAACGATATCCGGAATCATCCTTTTAAGTCCTTAATTCCTGCGTAAACAATAAACTCCAAAAACCACATGCATACACGAACTTGATATATCAAGGGGGTTAGGATCGTTAGTATGGATATTAAATTAATACCAACATTGAAGGTAAACTCATGGCTAGGTTGATGGAAATCGACCGCCAACATCCCCCCATGCTTAAACCTTGCTCGTCCTCGAGTAAGCCTTCAATGGATATCAGTGTTGCCCTTCAATGTTCATAACCTACACTTGATCATATATGAAAAAGACATAATGCTCTCTAAAATTATATAAGTTAAAGTTTCATAGTGTAACTAGCTTTCTTCTTCATGGAGGGTAGATATCAATAAAGCTCTTTCCACAAGTAATTAATCATGCTCCCAAAATTGAAATAAATCTTAGATATTTTGAAAATTAAGAACGAGATAGAAAAATTGCTTTACCAATATCAATAACAAACCTCCTTACATCTTGCTCATGTACTCTCAACTCATCTTATATCTCAAGCCTACTAGAACTACTCCTTTCCTCTCTCAAGTATTTGGTGGAAAGCTTTATATGGAGCTATGGGAAAGTTTAGTCCTATCAAGATTTCATAAATTGAATGCAAACAAAACAAGACAAGTTCCTCATGGAATTACCGAGCCTAGTCAAAAAGGTTATTGGAAAATAATGTTTCAAGGAGGGGGGAGAGAAAAATACACACACTTTTAGATAGGTGGACATGTGCAAATGGAATGAAGTGATCCCGAGGCACAAGCAAAGTCCTCGTTATCGGATTGCACATGGTTGGAAAAGAGTATGGGTCTTGATCTTGAAGCTCTTTGAACCTTTCAAGTGTAACTAGAGAACCGGGGAGCTTTATATTTTTTTCTCCTCATACTTTTTCCTTTATTTTTTTTCTTTCATCATACTTTTTCTTTTCTCCATCATTTTTTCCTTTTTCATTCATTTTTCATTTTTTAACTCCCCTTGAACTCTAGACTACACTAGTACTTCCTTGGCAACCCCCCCATGCTTAGACGTTGCTCGTCCCCGAGCAAAAGAGGTGTAAGGAAAATGCCAAGGTGGTACTGAAAATTTTGGAATCTTCTATGGAGAAAGATACTCGAAATCTTCTATGGGTCTTTTTGGAATCTCCGAAGTTATCTCCACTTGATGGCGCCTTCTTCTTGTAGTCTTCCTCAAAATATTCATTCATACTCAAGTTTGGGTTTGATCAAGGACGTGAACACAAAAAGAGATGATATGGGTTTGTGGGTGGATATCCGGTGAGGTTTGCGAAATTCCCAATGTGGAAACTCACAATGCACAGATAGAAAGGCTAGCAAAAAGATCGATACGCAAAAATACGGAATGACCAGCTTCTTAGACTCGAACCATTAAGAACTAAATCTGAATTGAAGCACCCAAAAACACTAAGGTTTTTCACTCAATCATAATATGGCTTTGGATGGGTAGAGCAAAATGCAAGTGGTCATTATGATAAGGCTAGCATCATTTTAAGCATAAAAAGAAATCATCCTTGATTTAACCAAAAATGAGAGCATGAAAAACACCATGGGACTTAAATTATCGTTACCTCCACACAAGATTAAGCTAGTATTTAAGTTGATTTTCAGACTTGTTTTTAAAAGAGAGCACTAGCTTAATCATATATAAAACAAGTTTAGGCATGATCAAAGCGGCAACGATCATCACATATCGCAAGGTACAACTTTCCATCCATATTAAAAATTATAAAACAATGGTGAACTTTATTCATGATGATGGAAACGAAAACTACTACTACCACACACATGCTGAAATCAAATAGAATAGAAGATGCTACACACACACACATTCTTGCACACAAACTGAAAATAAAAGAAAGGGAAAAATAAAAATCAAACCAAACTTGCATGTGTCTTCTTTCCTTCATCTTCACTCTTGCGGTGGTTGCTCGTTGTATCCTTGCTCATAATAATGTTGCATCGGTCCTCCATAAAACTCCTCCGGTGGCATTAGATGTAAGCGCCCAAGTTGGTAGGTGATGTTCGCCGTTCCCTCTTGCATGTTGTTCACGTGCGAGTGCACGATCTCGGCGTCTTGCACATTCCTCTCCACATAAGCTCCAATGATGGCTGCACTTTTGTTGCGGTTGGACTAAATGTGAATAAGGTTGAACAAACACCGCATTTGGTACTATGTACGGCGCGCCTCTCGGTTGACCATACATTGGAGGTGGAGGCCCCATAGGCATTCCACTCCCCCATGCTTGCATTGGAACACCCCCACATGGCTGCATTGGGACTCTAACTTGTGGTGATGGAATCCCTCCATAATGTGGCATTAGAACTCCGCCATATGGTGCTCCGGTCCCCCCGGTAGGTACACTACCACTTGGTACTCCTTGGAATGTGGCTCCTTGTCCTCCTTGGGCTGCGGATGATGACCCTTCTTCAATTATGACTCCTCTCTTGCTCTTCTTGGCTGCCACATGTGGTTCATCTCCCAAGCAATCTTCTCTCCCTTCGACAAATAATTTCAATTTCATATCCGGGAGAGGGATATTTACCACTGCCACCCTGAATCCTTTCTTCTCATCTCCACTTATATACTTTCCTTGCCTCAAATAATCTATGCCCAATGAAGTCCCAATAAGCAAAAGTTGTGGGTTTCTTCGGATTGTTGGCTTTAATGCAATAGCCAATATTGTCAAATAGCAACCCGAACCAATACTTCCTCTTCCCGAGACCGCTTCACAAGCCCACCGATTTATCATGATGTATGTCGGGTTGATTTCTTGTCTTGCCACCAATCCCGCATATAGCCAATTCAACTCCGTGTCGGTGATCTTTGTCTCTCTCATCCTTCCCATGATATGCTTGCTCATCCATGAGTGGAAGACTTGGATAATAATATTCTTGATGCTATTTCTTTGTCGATTCTCCTTCTCCGAAATCATCCCCCAAAATTCTTCAATTTGGCCCACTTGGACTTCAACTAATTCCGGTGCATTCTTCTTGAAACCGAGCAACTCTCTAATATAATCATAGGGGATCACTTGCTCTACATCTTCAAGATGGAATGAAAAGCATGCCACGCCTTCCTCCGTGATCTCCGGCTTCATTGTCATAAGTATTTCAAGAGCAAGTTCCTTGTGCACATGTACCGTAATACCATTGGAAAATTGCGTCCACCCAAGGTGATCTAAGAGTTGATAAATATCCGAATGGAATCCCAACTTGAGTAGAGCATCATCATCAAAATCAACATTCGCCACAATCCTTCCTTCAAGAAAACCAAGCCTCTCTTCTTCCTCCTTCGACATAATGGTGAAGCCATATTTCGAGCGCTTGCTCTTGTAGGGTGGAGGGATGGTTGAGCGCGTCGATCGTCGTGGCGGCTCCTCGGTATGCCCACGCGGTTCGGTGAACCGCATGGACGAGCTTCGTGTATCCCTCATGCCACCAAGGAGTAGCATGTCACCCCTTGGTGCCACGACATCTTCTTCCATTGTGGTGAATTTTTTTTTTCAGGATTTTTGGACTAAGGATTGGAGGATGAATTTTTCTGGAGAGTTTGGGAGCTTCCTGGACTATGAACTTGGGGCTATGAACTTGCAACGGGGTGGAGGACTTACCATCCGAAGGGGAGCACCGGGGGCTTAAAAAGGGAGCCAGGCCGACCGGCCTAGTCCGATCGGCCTAGGGCCTCTCTTCCCCCAATTGCTCTCCTTTTTTCCTGGGATGCTCCTTAGTGCATTGGGACCTCCTAGCCTCGTGCTCCACGTTAGACGACCGCCCAAACGTTCTCATCCACTCCCTTCCCTTGAATGATGAGCTTAATCTCCTTTCTCCTTTTCTTTGTGTCAACTCTTGTCTCCCATGTCTCCTTGCTTCATGTGCCTCCATTGATTCCTGCAAAAACATGATGCTTGCTGCCCCCCATGCTTGTCATGACAAGTCCCTAGGATGCTTTAATGATTTATGCCTCCCCATGAAGCATCCTAGGTCCTTAAGTGTTAATTAACCTCAAATACCCCACATGATCATGTTTAGACACTTAATCACTCCTCTAATTTCGAAAATTCAAATTTACTTCAGAACTAACATGAGTCCAAATATATTATTAGAGGAGTTTTTAAGCATCAAAAACATTTGTAAGTCGAAAATTTTCTGACTACATTGATTTTGGTTCACCGGGATCGCTCACTCTCATTAATTGATAGCGAGCTCCTCCGGCTTGACCGTAGGGTGATGGGTTTAGGTTTCTAATTTTGGCTAAATATGAGAGAGAGATTTTGAATGAATAAAATTAAAAGAGGCTTTGGAAAAATCTAACTCTAGAGAAACCGGTAGATGTTATGCAAAGTTAAACCAAAAATCGATTTTCCTATGTTCACACGAGTCCTACCATGTGTCAAAAATTTAAAATTATTAAAGAACAACGCAGGGCTCTACTCGTGTGTTTTTAGCATGAAAAACAAGTCAAACTTACCACCGTGGGGAGGATGGGAAGTTTTAATAGCTGCTGGAATTTTTGGTGCTAGTTTCTCGAAAAGAGGCAAATAAATCATGGGATGGCTCATGTCATTGGTTTATGATAGAAAAATCCAAAACAAAATAACCGAGCAAATTTAAGGTCTCTAACAAATGATCAACCACTTAAGAGTTTATACCAAGTCTTGCGTAGCAAATTCTATGACCGTCTTACTTGAAACTTGAAAATCTTCCGGGTTGCCCTCCCGGTAGCCTTTATTCTTGAGCGGGTTGTCCTCCCGGTAGCTTTATTCTTGACTCGACGAACGGGTTGCCTCCCGCCAAGCGTTTTGTTTAGAGTCCATAGCTAGACTTTTTTACTCCTTCACTTCGGATCAACGCTCTTTGCGGACGTTGCAATCTTGGGTACCCACTTCCGCACCATCTTCTCCGGCGCAGGTTTATTAGTTGGCCTTGTCATCTTTTTGGTCTTCACAGGCGGGCTTTGTTCCTTTGTCTTGACGGACGTGATAATCTTGACTTCATTGCTTTTCTTCGCTTCCTTCTCCTTTGGCTCTTCCTTGACAATGCGACGATGAGGCGGAATATATTTGACGTTAATCATATTGCATACCTCGGAGCGTGGACGAAACTTGTAGATACTTCGTTCGCCGTTAATGTCGAACTCGATCTCCCCCTTGCCGACGTTGATGGTTGCCCCGACGGTCTTGAGGAATGGCCTCCCAAGGATGAGAGGCGGCTTCGCCCTTTCTCCCATCTTGAGCATGACGAAGTCGACGAGGATGATGTAGTCCCCAACCTTCACGGGTACGTCCACGGCGATCCCCGCGGGGTAGCAAATAGAATTGTCACCCAACTCCAAACTCATAGCCGTGGGCTCTAGCTCCGGTAGGTGTAGCTTCTCGAACACGTCCTTTGGCATGACGCTCACACTTGCCCCAAGATCGCACAATGCCTTCTCGAAATTGAATGAGCCGATGGAACATGGGATGGTCGGACATCCGGGGTCTCTTTGCTTCACCGGCCCTTGATTTGCAATAGCGGCGCTGCATTGCTCGGACATCTTGATGTGATCTCCCCCGAGTGCCGCCACCTCATACTTGTTGGCAAGTATGTCTTTGAAGTAGCGAGAGTATGTTGGAACTTGAAGAGCGTCCAATAGTGGCATGTTGATGCTTAACCTGCGCACCACTTCCACAAATTTTTCAAAGTGATTATCAATTTTACCTCGGAAGTAGCGTGGCTTTAGCGGTGGTATCTTCGTGTCATCACTTGGCATTTCAAACTCCGGCTCTTCGGTGACTATCTCCGGAGTAGTAGCAACTTTTTCCTTAATGTTTCCTTCCGTCTCGGCGGTTTGCTTAGGCTTCCTTGCTCCGGCTGAATTTTCAGGATCCACGGTCTCCTTTCCCGAGCGAGTTTGAATAGCTTTTGCCGACTCGGACCCTTGGGGCTGCCCCGGTAGCTTTCCTTCATTGGCCGGAAGGCGCCCGGCAAGTTGTCCCACTTGTGACTCCAACATCTTCATCATATTAAGCACTTGTTGGTTGGAACTTCCAACCTCCGTCACCTGGCCATCAATATTCTCCAATATCTTGTCTATAGCCTTGAACTTAGTGATGGTGTCCTTGTTGATCTTAGCTTGCTCGTCCATGAAATCCTTCAATTGTATACGAAGAGGCACCACATTTTGAAAAGATGAACTTGCATTAAATTGAGATCTACCTTGACCGTAGCGATAATTCGGCAAATCACCCTTCCTCATGTAGTCGAGCATCCTTGCTTCCTCCGGACAATCTTTTTGGACATGGCCGTACTCCCCGCACTCTTCACATATGGATCTTGCTTCGGCGGCCTTTAGGTCTTGAGCCTCTTTCTTTTCCACTTCCATCTTCTCCAACCTCCTCATGAGCGAGTCAATTTTTCCTTCGAGAAGATCCTCCTTTTCAACCTGCAAAACACCCTTGACATTGCCCGTGGGCTGAACCGGAAGTAAGCGTCCCGACGACACCCATGTATCATTGTCCACAACCTTCTTGAATAGAGTGAAAGGTTCCGTTGGAGTAAGCTCAATGATAGATCCTCCCGCCGATGTAGGAATGAAAACGGATCGGATACGGACGGATACTGCGGATACAGATACAGATAATTTTTCTTCCTCGGACTGAATTCTCGGATCGAATACGGATACGGACAGTATACTTTTTCTCAAATAGTGATATTCATCATATTTGGATCATAGAAATTCAACTTTGAATTTCCGGATACTAATGCGGTACGGATAGTTACGGATATTAAATGTTCGGATTCGAATACGGTCTTACCATTTGAGTGTCTGACCCTTTCGGTCGGTCGGTCGGACGGATAATATCCGTACCACTTTCATCCCTACGCCGATGCATCAATTACGGTCCTGGGTGCCATATTAAGCCCTTGATAGAACTTTTGAACGAGGTCTTCCTTCGGGAACTTGTGATGTGGCACGGCCTAGATGTACTCATTGAAGCGCTCAAAAGCCTCCGTGATAGTCTCCGTAGGATATTGAGCAAAAGTAGCAATCTTATTACGCAAGCTTTGAGTCTTACCCGACGAATAGTATTCCTTCATGAAAGCCTTCATCAACTCTTCCCAATTTTGCACCGTGTCCGTCGGCAAAGTATAGAACCATTGCAAAGCTTTCCCAAGTAGCGAGAATGGGAAAAGCCTCGCCCTCAATTGATTTTGAGTCACCCCATCCATCTTGAAAGTTTGACAAAGCTGGACGAAAGCTTGAATGTGGAGGTTAGGGTCCTCTTTACCGGTGAACGGCGAGTGTTGCACCATGCGGATGGTTGAAGTCTTGATCTCGAACGGTCTTGCGATGTCATCAAGGTTGAGAACGGGTATATCATGGAGTTCCGGGATGCATAGCTCCCCGATCTTGCGTTCCGGTTGTGGATCTCCCATTGGTGGCGGTTGTTGCGGATCTCCTCTCGGACTTAGTGGTGCTTTCGGACTTTGAGGTGGAGATTCCGACGACGATCCCGACGATCCGTCTTCCGCTTTTGGATTCGCAAATTCCAGCTTCTTAGCTTGTGCCGCGCGTCTCCTTTGTCTGTAAAGTTTTTCTGGACCATCCACAAAATTTTTCGGTTTGTTGGAGAGGTGGCCGTCCATCTCCTGTTAGGGTTAGCAATAAACAAAATATACACAAAATCTAAAAAGAAACTAAAAAAGAAATTAGATTAGATTGATTTTTTTTATTTATGGAATGATCAAATCTTTGTAGATGCAAAAGAAAAATCAAAAAGAAAACGAAAAATATTTACGAACACGATAATAGATTGGATCTTGATTACTTGTTCCCCGGCAACAGCGCCATAAAAAGGGGGTTTGACAGCTTGTTGACGGTTGAATCTCATTGTAAACTTCGACTTGCAAGCGAACAAGCCATGGGACCCTTCTTCCCTTAAGTGTGAACCCAAGGTATCGAATCCGTGGAACAGTGTGTAAAACAAGAATCAATCTACTAAAGCGAAAAGAACTCTTCGAATCTTTGAGAGAAGATCAAATGCATCTAATCTATAAAGCCCTGTTGCAATGAAGTTCAGGTGGGTGATCTCCGCCCACCGTTGAAGCCTAAAAAAAACATTTTGTCGAATTTAACATATCAGGATTAATTTTACTACTCTACTTACCATGTTACAATAAATAATGTTTATCCTTGTCTTTTAAAAAAAACGTTCTTTGACTCACAAAGGATGTAGATGCATCCAAAAATAAGCTAATTTTTTTCAAACTTTATAGCTATATATGTTTAGTTTTTAAACTCTAAGGATCATTTGTTTGCTTGAAATGAATAGGTTTGAGAAATTTAATGTATATAGCTAAGGTGTATCATTGGATAGAAATATTTCACGCCAATGTGTATCTTTGGATACTGACCGAACATTATATAATTGAACTGAAAATGTATCCACACCTACTAATGCATGTACGCTACACTAAGCTAGCATTTGTAGGATGTACTGTATATAGAATAGTCCTCCGCAACTTGGATAAGAGAGTATGATTAGAGTGTTGTATGGTGCAATATTTTTGTACCTATATTTTTGTTTTAGCAAATCCTTTTTTAAAATAGAAAAGTTAGAAATGAATGGTTATTTAAAAATAAAGAAAAAGTTAAGTGAAAATCTATTAACTTTCTAGCAATTATGTAGGGGTACACTAAGCGCAATAAAGTTGTGGTGATAGAAATAAAAAATCAACAAATTTCAAAATATAATTAGAATTTCACCATCGTGGTCATTTTCCAAAAAAAAAGTCCCTCAACTTTTTCGTAATCAATTCGCAGTGCTACGAGTTAAAGATTATGTAGTTTCGTCTGTCACTTCTATTTTGACGTGCATCGTCCCTTAGTTGTGCAAGCAAAGGAAACTCACAAAATCCTCTTTGAACGGATAACTGACATGATGTCACGCCGTTTCGTTTCCAAACTTTTTGCGAGTCTGGCTGTTATGTTAGGACACGAACAAAATGATCATATCTGCCAGGATGGATTGAGTAGGTGGTGCAGAACACCTACACCTCTCGAAACCGATGAAACAAAACAAGTCGTTCGAAACCGATGAAACAAAAAAGTCATTGTAATCTTTACCATCGTTGGTGTAACAAAACCTGGCTAGCACTTTTGATCTTATCTCTTATATAGAGATGTCACACAATTAGATTATGAAGCAAAACGGGCATATAGGAAGAAGATAATAATTTGAGCATAGGTAAAGACCCGTAGCAACGCACGGGCATTTCTGCTAGTAATAAATAAAGCTAGCTAAAAGTAAAATTTATATAAAAACAAAAAAATCTTAGTACAAATGAATGAAAGAAGATAATCATAACAAATGATAACTACTTATTACTAAATCTAATGTATATTAATATAAAAACCTCATCTCTTAGCTCTTAAATCAAAATTTCTATTTTCTCATTCTCTAAATCATAAAACGAAATTTAATCACAACAAATAAATGGAGGATGAAGAATAATACCTTAGCAACACCTTGGAGGTGAGAAAACTCCACAAATTGATGAGAAAAAATTTGGGCAGCACCTCCCTAGGTTTGAGGCGCCATGGGAGAGGAGGTAGCTTGAGCTCTCGGTGAAGAATGGTCGGGCAGGGAAGAAGGAAGAAGGTGCTGTCGATTTTGTACAGGGACGACTTTTTGTCCCGATTGGTAAAACCAACCGAGACAAATGTCTCGGTTGGTTTTACCAATCGGGACAAAAGGCCTCTGGAGGCCGGCCCCCACTAACCTTTTGTCTCGGGTTGGTTTACCACCCGGGACTAAAGGCTGTTGACGGTTGAATCTCGTTGTAAACTTCGACTCGCAAGCGAATGAGCCATGGGACCCTTCTTCCCTTAAGTGTGAACCTAAGGTATCGAATCCGTGGAATAGTGTGTAAAACAAGAATCAATCTACTAAAGCGAAAATAACTCTTCGAATCTTTGAGAGAAGATCAAATGCATCTAATCTATAAAACTCAAGAGGTAGCGAGAGAAAGCATAGAGATAACCGATCTAGAAAGGTAGATCGTGCCTTTGTTGTAGTTCCGAACAAGAGATGAAGATAGAAAACAAATCTCATTAAAAGCCTCTTTAAACAGTGGTCTCCGTTCCATCCCCTGTGGTGCCGCCTTAAACCTGATCCAGGCGTCCTGTCACGACGTCCCGGTTTTTCAGCGGTTAACCTACAAGCACACTCACAAGGAGCATGTAGCAATCCTTGGTAGATCCGGTATGCACCTCTAGCCACCGCGGCTACAAGAACACCCCGAGCAATCTATCTCGAGAATAGATTGAAAAGAAGCAAACCCAAGAAGAACGAATTCGTAGAAGAGACACTTGATCGCTAGAAATCGGATTCATATAATAACTTCACCATGAATGATACATGAACAAGATCACCAACCGGGATCCTACCTTGATCTTGATTCTAGCTCCGGAACTCCGACGTGGTCTTCCTTGCAAGGTTCCCACGTCGGCTAGGGTAGCCCTAGACAACTAGCTCGACCCTACTCTCCGAGATGGTGTCCCTCTAGCTTCTCTGCTCCTCGGGGCGAATGACGAATGAATTGTTACGTGGCTTTTGGCGTGGCACCTATAAATAGCCCGAGGGGGATCTAGGTCAAAGGGGGCGACGAATGGGCGAGGAAATGGGCCAGGCCGATCGGCCCATTCCGATCGGCCTGGGCCCGTTTCGGCCCGGTTCGCCCCCCGCTTTCTTCTGGATGCTTCTCATGATATTTGGAGTTCCTACCGAGTTGCATGTGGGCCCTTGATGTCATCTTCTCCACGAAATAGGTAAGGGTACTTGTCCCACAAGCTCCCGCATTTTCTGCTCAAGTCCCTGGAGAATTGCCTTCTCGTCCTTCGGTCCTCGGGTCGTTTGGAGTCATGTTCACGTCGTGTCTTGACTTGTTCCGGGCTTCACGATCCTCTTGCAAAGTGCTCGATGAACGATATCCGGAATCATCCTTTTAAGTCCTTAATTCCTGCGTAAACAATAAACTCCAAAAACCACATGCATACACGAACTTGATATATCAAGGGGGTTAGGATCGTTAGTATGGATATTAAATTAATACCAACATTGAAGGTAAACTCATGGCTAGGTTGACGGAAATCGACCGCCAACAAAGGCCGGCCCCAATCATTGCGGCCGGGAGCCGTGGAGGGCAGGCCTTTAGTCCCGGGTTGGTTTACCAACCGAGACTAATGGGTCCCCCAAAAAACCCTATTGTTTTTATATAGTTTAATAAATATTAAGGTCTCCAAAATTTATGATTCGGCTTCTAAAAAATTAGTCACTGGCCTAACATCAATACTTAAGGTCTTAACAAAAAATATAAAAAAGTTCATACATCAATACTTAATTAAGGTCTTACAAACATAAAAAGTTCATACATGAATACTTAAGGTACGGTCTTAACAAAGATAGAGGGGTGCATCAATGCACGACACATATTTCATACTTCATTCTTCTTCCTTAGATAGTTCATATAGTTGAAGTCTCCGATCTTGAAGTCGAGAACTTCATCGATATATGTCAGAGAATGGATCAGTGCACTCTCCATCGCTTCACAATAACGGTCACATGGACTTCCATAAATTTCAAACAGTGGCGAGGAAAACTGATATGGCCTGAAAAATGAAAGATTTTCTTGATACTTCGAACCTCTTGTAAGTGTAGGATTTGAATATGTGTAAGAAAATCCCACAACATCCAACACTTGCTCTAGAATTGCATGAAAGCTCTTTGCCGCAAAGGTTTGACCAAAGATATCCTACAGTTAAGAATAATGTTATTACGACTCATAAAAAATGTTAAATAAGAAGATTAAAATAACATTAAATGATGCTCCATACTATGTCATGTTCATTCAACCGACAAAGTCTCTCTGCGGTCGTGGTCACACTTTCGCCCTCCTCGAGTGCCTTGATTTTTTTAAGACGTGCAAAGCACGTTTTTCATTAACAGAAGAGAAAAAGCATCCGGTTTAGATTACAACAAGGCACGAGGCGTAACGAAAAGAAGGCGAAAGCATTACACCACCCTCACCGGGCGAACCCCTAACAACCTAGAGAGCGGGAGGAAGCCCACGCGCGCCCAAGACCTAGCCTCATCTAGGATCGCCGGAACGAGCGCCACCGGCATGAGAGCTTCCTTGTCATGAACGCGCCTGTTCCGCTCCCTCCAAAGCGACCAAGCGACCAGCCAAACGAAAGAGTCGAAGCCTTTCCTCCGGGCTTTAGCGACCTACTTCCTGGCAGAGCACCACCACTCTGCGAACCTCACCGGGCGATCCGGAGCCAGGCTCGGAAGGAGAATGTGTCTGAGAGCCAAAAGCCAGGTCTCTCTGGAGAAGACACAGTCTACCGTCAGGTGGTTCAGCGTTTCGGATTCCTGGGCGCATAGCGCGCAAGTGTCCGAGTCCCTAAGTCTGTGATGGTGTAGCTGGTCCGACGTCCAGCAACGGCCGTGCGAGACAGCCAAGCGAAGAACTTGCACTTCCCCGGCATGTGAACCTTCCAGATCTGTCGTGCTCCGAGGATGTCGACGCGACCAAGAAAGAGGGCGGAGTAGGCCGAAGCCGAGGTGTAAACTCCGCTAGGCGACCATTTCCAAATGAACCGGTCAGGCTCGGACGTGAGCCTGACCTCCTGTAGTAGGTCCCAGATGACAAGGTACTACAAGACCACCTGCACAGTCCGGGCGTGGGTTACATCCGCGACCCAACGGACCCCGGCCGCCCCCATTAGCAAGGCCTCGGCGACAGTGCGGGACCGACGCACCCTAGGCGAGACCGCGGCCCAGAGGTTTGGTGCCAAGGATTTGACGGAGCATCCGGAGATCTAGCTGTCCTCCCAGAAAAGTGCACGGGTGCTGTCCCCTACCTCCTCGGAGATGGAGGCGTTGAAAAAGGCCTGAGTGGCCTTGTCAACAGGGAAGCGGAACGCTGCCCAAGTCCTGTCCGGGTCAGTCCTCGCCAGCCACAGCCAACGGAGGCGCAACGCAGTACCAAAGACACGGAGCTTGGGCAGTCCGAGCCTGCCGCAGCGAGTGGGGTAGGTGATGTTCACCCAAGCGACCAGACAGCGACTGCCCGAGGCCACCTCTGTGCCGGACCAGAGGAAGCCACGGATGAGGGTTTCGACCACGCGCAGTGCCCAGGGGGAGATGGAAATCGCCATCGAAATGTGGACCGGGATGGCAGAGAGAGTGGATATGGCAAGAACGAGGCGGCCACTGCAGCTCAACAGTCTGCCCTGCCAAGGGGGCAGGCGCCTAGCGACCTTATCGACCAGTGGCTGCAGAACCGCTTTGGGTAGCCTTTTGATAGAAAGGGGTACCCCAATGTAGGTGCAAGGGAAGTCGGCGATCGTGCAGGAGAGAATGGATCGGACCAGAGACAAGTGATCCTCGGAGCAGTTTATAGGGTAGACCTGGCTCTTGGTATAGTTTGCCGCCAAGCCAGCCGCGCTCTCGAAGAGCGACAACACTGCCTTGACGACCCGCAGATCGAGCTCGACCGGAGAATAGAAGGCGACCACATCGTCAGTGTAGAGAGAGGCACGAAAGCGGATGTTCCTCCCAAGATCAAGAAGGAGACCACGGGCTTCCGCCTTGCAGAATAGGGCATGGAAGCATTCCATGACCAGCACGAAGAGCATGGGGGATAGGGGATCCCCCTGACGCAGGCCTCGACCGTGGCAGATTCGCTGCCCAGGGGCACCATTAAGCAGCACCCTAGTGCTAGCGGTGGATAGAATGACCGAGATCCAATCGGTCCATCTGCGAGGGCAGCCGACAGCCGAAAGGAGCTCAAGAATGAAAACCCAGCCGACCGAGTCGAAAGCTTTGGCTAGATCAATTTTGAACATGATCCTAGGGAGCTTTCGACTAGAAAGAACTCTCGCCGTGCCAAGAACGTTGAGGAAGTTATCATGGATGAGGCAACCTTTGATGAAGGCACTTTGGTTGGGCGAGATTAGAGAGGAGAGGTGTGGGGCGAAGCGGTTAGCAGCTGCTTTGGAAAAAAACCTTCCCAAAGCTATGGATTAGGCTGATGGGTCGGAAATCAGAAAGAGCGACTGGGTCTAGTTTTTTAGGTAAGAGCGTGAGGAGAGCACCGTTCAGGTGGTGAAAGCTGCGGAAGTCCATGTCAGAGAGGGCGTTGAACGCCCGCAGCACATCACCCCTAATGATCGACCAGCAAGATCTGTAGAAGCGACCCGTGAAGCCATCCGGGCCGGGGGCCTTATCCAGAGGGAGGTCTTTGATTACCTCCCAGACTTCAGACTCCGAGAAGGGAAGACCGAGGTCCTCCAGGTCCAGCCACGGGAGTCCCAGCTCCTCGAAGTCGAGGGCACAGGAGCGCTCATGGTGGGTACCCAGGATTCGGTCGAAGTAGTCAAAGGCTGCAGCAGCCTTGTCCTCTTCCCAAAAAATTGGACGACCATCGACCAAAAGGGAGGGGATGAAATTTTTCCTTCTGCGGTGGTTGGCATGGAGGTGGAAAAGCTTAGTGTTAGCGTCCCCCTCACGAAGCCACCTGAGGCTAGACTTTTGCCGAGCGATCGTTCGCTGCAGCGAAGTCATGCCTAAGTAGTGTAGCTTGAGGAAACGCCGTAAGGAAATCTCCTCAGAAGAGAGCGACCGTGAATCCTGTGCGACCTCAAGACAAAAAATGACCTCCTTGGCAATTTGAATCTGTAGGCGAATGCTACCGATCGCCTTGGAACTCCATTTTACCAACGCCTTTGCTGTCTCACGAAGGAGGTGGTCGATCATGCGGAGCGGGTCAGCACCAGGGCGCGGCCCCGACCAGACCGCCTTGACGGTGTCCAAGAAACCTTTGACCTTAGGCCAAAAGGCCTGGAAGGTGAAGTGTTTCTTGGAGAGCACCCCACAGTCGAGAAGAAGGAGGAGGGGGGCATGATCGGAGCATCTAGAAGAGACAGCATGCAGAGCGGAGGAGGGGAAAAGAAACTCCCAGTCCTGGGAGACAAAAACTCTATCAATACGCTCCAGAGTAGGATGCGACCTCTCGTTGCTCCAGGTGAAGAGACAGCCCTGAAGATGCAGTTCAAGAAGCTCAAGGTCGTTAAGGAAACGACGGAAGCAACCCATCATTCTGCGCGAAAGGCGGCCATTGTTCTTGTCGGCCGCCTGATAGATTAGATTAAAGTCCCCACAAAGAACCCAGGGCCCAGAAAGCGTCGGGCGCAGGGTGCGGATCTCAGCGAGGAAGGAGACTTTATCCGCATCGGGCTACGGGCCGTTGTTGGTGTTTCTTAACGTCACCACTATGGCACCGTGGGTAGCGTGAGCGTGTAAGAAACTCCCGGGTACACTGACAAGTGCGAACGAATCCGCAAGCGCACGGATACACCGTTGTAGCACTTGTCCAAGGAAGGAGAGTATTCCAAGGGTATCGAATCCAAGGAACGATGTGCACTATCTCCTACTCTAGTATAGATGATCCAAGGACACAACACTGATTGATAGGATAGGTAGAAAGGATCTGCCTCGACCAAGCACAGAGTCTAGTCACGTTCTCTCAGGTATAACACTCACTTCGGGCACCAAACACAAGGCCTTTGTGCTGGCTCGAGCCCAACTCGGTACGCGACGTAAGAGGGTTGACAAAGGGTCCAACAGGCTGTCACCACTGCGGCCTACCTCTACGCTACGATCGTACGTGGTCTTCGAAGGGTAGCTTATGGTCCAGACACCTCGTCTACACCACTCACTATTCCCACGAATCCGCGAGGGAGATACTGGTACTAGCTCAAGGTATGCTCTATCACTCATGCAAGATCACGAATGCACTTTGATCTTACTAGAGACATGCAGGAGCTTCACTTTACTCTAATAGACAAGTTAGCAAACTAGATGCAAACTTATGATCTAAGTCTACTGGATCGAAAGGGTTGTGTTCGAAGAACACAAGCCTCTAAACCAAGAACAAACGAAGAACACAAGAACACAACATTCTAAACATGCATACGACTTTAGTCTAAATAGGAAATATCGAAATACTCACTTTAGTCTGGTTGAAGAACAAAGGCACCGCTGAGGATCGTTCTTGAGGAAGATGTCATGAATATGACATGGCCTCAAGCCTCCCACCTCACTTCCTAGCACTAATCCTATACAAAGAGCTCTCCTCTCCTAAAGAGAGAGGCTCCAAGCCAAAATGAAGAGGAGGAGGAGAAGAGTGTGTTCCAAAATGGAGCCCCTACCCTCCTATTTATAGAGGGGGAAGATGCTTGCTTCGGGGCTCCAAGTGCCCCTAAATGCCCGGAGCTGCAACCAGGAGCCAATCAGGAGGTGACACGTGGAGGGCCTAGATCAGCCGAACCAAGGTCGGTTCGGTCAATCTAGGGTTCGGCCGAACCCTAGGGGCCACGTGGCACCCTGTGCTTCCTCGTGGTGGCTGACTGGTGGGCCCTGATGCCTGTCCTCCGTGCATGCCAAGTTTCCCGACAGTTTAGGAGGATAAGTGGGCCCTTGAATCCATGTGATGTCCATGTGGCGCTTCATGATTCGTCAGGCTCACTTCTCTTGGATTGATGACGTCAGTGATCCAGGGGAATCCTAGGTGGCATCCCTTCATTGGCTGGACTTGAAATGCTTGGATCAAAGACTTATGCTTTTACTCCTCTTTCTAGTGCTATTTACCTGTATTTGCATAATCACCAACACTTGTGGAAATGATTAGTTTAAGCCCTATTCTAGTGTTGATGATCATTTTCCATGCCAAAAGGTACATGTTTGACGGGTAAGAAGTGAGTGAAAATCAGCCATCAACAAATACCCCCACACTCGACCTTCGCTCGTCCCGAGTGAAGGGAAGAACAAGATCAAAGTGAGACATGATATCCAAAGGTATGAAACGAGCATAAGAGATATTCCAAACCACACCTTGTACTTGTGAACTCTGATGTGTCTATCATGCTATCTTGGGCAGTTGAGGGATGGAACGGTCATGAATCAAGTTACTCCTGCTCATCATGTTAAGTAACTTGGGGTTTTGCAATAAATTTTCGAAAACAAACCTTGCTTAGCTCCTCATTGATTCTCTCAGATCACTCAATGTGTATATGTCCTCACCAAGGCATTAGATTGCCTATCTTCACCCTACTTCTAATGATGGCTATATGTGGAGCTCAGGGTAGGATAAAGGATAAGGCATACTCGCATCACATATATTGCAAAGTCAAAAACTGGATCCACAGAGAAAAACAATTCATACAATCAGATCAAGATGTGCACTTGTATGGTTATGGTGAGTATGGTAAGGTGGATACTAGGCCCAGAATGGGTGCTAGATATTACCATACATATATGATAAAAGTGGGTTGATGGTAAGGTGGACACTAGCCCCGGAATGGACACTAGTTATTACCATCAAAATTATGGAACTCCTTTTTGCATGATCTCATCTCTCTCCTACTTCTCCTTTATTTTGGACATGGGCTATTCTTTCTTCTTCTTCTCTCTTTTTTTCACAGCCCATGTCTCTTTTGAAGGATACTTTTGGAGAGAGATGTCACACCACATATGGAGCTCTATTTTGATGAAAGGGATGAATGATACAATGCTAACTTCCAGTGTAGAAGCGTAGCAAGGGGGAAATAGGTGGTGTGCACATGAATCTTGATCATGAAAGTAATGAAAAGAATTCTCACAAGGGTCACAGAATTTGACAAAGCTCAATGCGATAACAAGCAGCATATGAGTAGAAGGTTTTCAACTATGAACATCATATGGCTCTAGTGGGACAGTGGCATATCAAAGAGGAGCCTTGCAAAGGGTTTTCATGATTTTCAAATAAAATTTCCCAAGCACTCAAACATAAAGAGCGAAGATCATATCATCAAACCATATCACAAACACCAACTACTTAGATAAGCATGAATTCCCTAATGATATTTGTTCACAAGCATCAAGATGATAAGTAAGGAATAAAACATATGCAAGCCAACCATAGGAATCATGTAGAGCAAGCATAGCATGAATTGCTGAGTTTGATGTAAAGGATATGGATTGAAATTCAAACAAACTCATGGATAAGGATAGAGTGAGATAGAGGGTACACATACCATCGTTTATGAAAAATAAGAGATCAAGGAGGACTAGTGATGATTTGGCTGACCATAGGGAAGCCGTCTCACTCTAGTTTACCTTGCCCTTGTCATGAAGGCGTAGTCGATGTTGTGCAGCGCCTGTGTGGGAGTTCTCGAGTGGATATGTCGATGATGAGCTCGAGAGAACTCCCCCACACTGGTGGTTGATCCTGGTGCTGTTCTTCAAACAAAAAGTGGAAACAAAAGAGGGACTCTACTGGTTCAAGAACCATAGAGCCTTTATTCAAATTCAAATATTTTTGGGTTTTTTTTATTGTCACCATGTCATTTGCTTGAAAGGATTAGACCAAGATTACACTTCATACCCAAAGGGGAATATACTTACCTTGGACCATTGAGAGGTCATATGTACCACGTATGGATGTTGTGCAACATGAATCTAACACCTCAACTTACCTTCCCATTTGAAATTAGCTCGATGACTTACCCATTCAAATTTGACAATTCTCTGCAGGGGTTAGTCCACACACATGCAACCAAGATCTATGAAAATATAACTCTAAGGCTCATCAGTCAAAACTCGACACCATGTCTTGTTTTGACTGAAGGAGACAATTTTAACCTAAGCACCATGCTTAATTTAAAACAATCTATGAATGCGTGTATACTCAAACATTCAAACCAGAGCATATGAACAAAGATAAGGGAGGCACGAAAGCATAATCAAGCTATTACCAAAAGGAACATAAGCATGAGAATATGACGGTGAACCTCCCGGAAGGGCTTTGTTTAATGTCAAAAGCAGGACTTACCTAGCTAGTGGGCAAGATGCAAGAGCTAACATCATCACCACACCAAGATAAGATTTGGTAGAGGAGGAACTTTACTCAGGATGCTCACATACCTCCCCCACACTTGAAGTTTGCATTACTAGGCAACAAAACTCAAGTGTGTGGTGATCAAGCTTCCTTTTGTAAACGTTCCCTCACCAAAGCGTATCTAGGTGTTGCAAATGATGTGGCTCACATGTTCGTAGGCATTACCTGTCCATCTTTCTTCTCAATCTCCACCTGAAAGGTTAGTGACCAAAAATACCCGAAGGACAACTTATCTTAAAAACATGTTCTTGCTTTTATTCGAAGAAGTGAAATAAATCCTATGCTAATCCAGGCTATCTCTTGGGAGTGCTTTGTTTATTTAAGGTCATAAGCTCGACCATGGGAACTTCATCTGGCAGCTATCGTTGGTGGTGTCATTCCCGTCTCACCACCAATCCTTGATGTATCAGTGAAGCTTCAGCTGCAAGGTTAGTGCCACAGCGCACACACAAAATCTGCAATGCTCATGGTAAACATATGCATCTACAACCAACCTTCTGAACTTTCCACAAGAGAGGACCATAAGGTGATTGCAGCCCTCATGCGTGCTCAGCGCACTAAGCATGTCTGACTCTAGAGGGACATGATGTGAGCATGGTCTGTATGGTGAATCAAGAATGAAGCTACCATGCTCGTGCGTGGAATCCTTTCCTCCGGACTCTAGAGTCAGTGCCTCGAAAGGTTCCATGGCCCATGAATTCTCTATCTCAAGAGAGTCGTCGTGGAAGCTCGATGTTGACTCTCGATCATGATCGAAAGCAACATGATACGGGCCAGCGGGAAGAGGCTGAAAATCGGTCGAGAGTGGTGACGATCGTTCGCCTTCACAAAGGTGAAGAGAGTCTCCCGAGTCGTACTCATGAGGAGTAGAAAGTTCTACACCCTCAATGAGAATAGGCTCGGATGATGTGAATGGAGGTATACGTGTCGTCTTCTCGAGCGGGTTTTGCTGGGGAAGAGGCTTCGCCATATGGTGTCCCAAACAAAGGGTAGCAGTGGCGGAAGTGGCTTCCCCAAGATTACCATCTAGGCTCCCTATGGATTCCTCAAAGAATTTCTCTAGAGGGGAGCCTAGGAGTAGATCAGGATCGAGGACATCAAAGATGTGAAAGTCTAAGCCAGCCTCAATCCTGTCTATGATGAGTGGCACGGCACTTGCAATCCCCCGACATTCAAGAACATGCCCAAAGGGGCAAGTCTCGAGGAGCATGTCGGATGGTGCTAGCGGAACTTTGCCTAAAAGAGTTTCCACTAAGTGCCATGGCATGATGTTAACCTCCATGATGGGGTCACAGTGGGCCTCTACGGCAATCCCTCTAACAGAACAAGTAATAACCAGAGAGGGTGTACTATCCCAAAATGCTTCGGAAAAGCATATCGCTCCATCTGGCCATTCCTTCTTCATGGCCTCCTCAGGAAATGCTTCGTCAGGAGGATAGGGAGGCGAAGGAGATACCGTAGGTCTAGGGAAAGGTTCTGTCAGAGGATGTCTAGATGGTTCAGCATGGACAAAAACGGTTTCCCTAAGCTCTTCTTCTGGGTTTCCTTGAGATTTATCAAGAAGTTTTTCTAAGGGGAAACCTAGGAGAAGATCAAAATCCATGATGTCATAGATGTGGAAATCTAACCGCACCTCTATGTCATCAATGGTGATCGGCACGTCCCTAGTAATCCCTTTACATGGAAAAGCACAGCGCCACCTGGGGCTATGGAAAAGTCCATCAGTCGGGATCAAGGGCGTGTCACCCACCAGAGTATCCAAAAGGGCCTCTGGTATGATGCACGCCCCAGCAGTAGGGTCATGGACAGCATCTACGGTGTTTCCTCTCATGGAACAATGGATGACCGTGGAAGTCGAGCCAACCCGAATTGCTTCGGATGTACGCTTCTGAGGTGACCAATCCATTATCGTCCCATGATTCCAAACTTCATCGAGGACCTCATAAAGGTCAAACGATGCCGTAGGCTTCTCGTGCCAAGAGTGATCTGAGGTATTCTCGATGTTTTGAGAAGGATCATCCTCAAATCGGGAAGAGAACTCCGAAGGTTGAATTTCTTCTTCCTTCGATGTTCGTGGTTCGGGAGAGGGCTCAACAGAGGAATCAAGGAATTCAGAGAATGAAAGCTCAAATTCGGCTATTGAGAGACTCTCATGGACCAACTCAGACTCCAGATGGGGTTCGTTGTAAACAATATGGGAAGAAGAGGTTTCTAAGAAGAATTCTAGGATCTCACTTCTTTCCACTAGAGTTTGGTTTTCGAACGAACCTCCAGCTAAAAGGTCGAGCTCTTGTGCAGATTCCATGTCTATACGAGTATAAAAGGTGTACGTCGCTATATCATCGGGTATAGACATGTCTGGGCTAGATGTCATAAGATGTAGGAACCTAGCCCAAGTTGCACCTATGGACTCAACCTCTAATTGCTCAAAGTCAAGGAGTTCACACGGCAAGAGCTCTATGCATTCATAAAGGGAGAACGAGTCACAAAAGTTTTCTTGTAGCTCTCCCTAATTATTCACATGCTCTGCTATGTGGGTGTACCATTACTCCGCTCTATCTACGAGAGAGAAAGGGAACAATTTCCACCTCAAAGTCTCCTGTGTCATGCCTAGAATTACCAAGCATGAACACAAGTCCTTGAACTCCTCTAAATGAACATTGGGGTCATCACTGATCGCTCCAGAGAAAGGTCGATTCCGAACCATGGCTATAAAGTCGAGACGAAGCTCGCAGCAAGATGAGGAAGTTGATGGTTGCTCTAAGACGAACTCGCCCCTAGGGGTAGAGAGGCTTTCACAGGAAGGCATCTCAAAGGGTAACGGGGGTCAAGGTAGAACAAAAGGAAAAAGGATATCTCGATGGGTAACAGGGGGTGAAGGTAGAAGAAAACGAAAAAGATAAATACGAGGACCACTAGATTCGAAGATAGATACAACAACCGTTCCCCGGCAACGGCGCCAGAAATGCTTGTTGGCGTTTCTTAACGTCGCCACTATGGCGACGTGGATAGCGTGAGCGTGTAAGAAACTCCCGGGTACACTGACGAGTGCGAACGAATCCGTAAGCGCACGGATACACCGTTGTAGCACTTCCCCAAGGAAGGAGAGTATTCCAAGGGTATCGAATCCAAGGAACGATGTGCACTATCTCCTACTCTAGTATAGATGATCCAAGGACACAACACTGATTGATAGGATAGGTAGAAAGGATCTGCCTCGACCGAGCGCAGAGTCTAGTCACATTCTCTCAGGTATAACACTCACTTCGGGCACCATACACAAGGCCTTTGTGCTGGCTCGAGCCCAACTCGGTACGCGACGTAAGAGGGTTGACAAAAGGGTCCAACAGGCTGTCACCACTACGGCCTACCTCTACGCTACGATCGTACGTGGTCTTCGAAGGGTAGCTTATGGTCCAGATACCTCGTCTACACCACTCACTATTCCCATGAATCCGCGAGGGAGATACTGGCACTAGCTCAAGGTATGCTCTATCACTCATGCAAGATCACGAATGCACTTTGATCTAACTAGAGACGTGCAGGAGCTTCACTTTACTCTAATAGACAAGCTAGCAAACTAGATGCAAACTTATGATCTAAGTCTACTAGATCGAAAGGGTTGTGTTCGAAGAACACAAGCCTCTAAACCAAGAACAAACGAAGAACACAAGAACACAGCATTCTAAGCATGCATACGACTTTAGTCTAAATAGGAAATATCGAAATACTCACTTTAGTCTGGTTGAAGAACAAAGGCACCACTGAGGATCGTTCTTGAGGAAGATGTCATGAACATGACATGGGCTCAAGCCTCCCACCTCACTTCCTAGCACTAATCCTATACAAAGAGCTCTCCTCTCCTAAAGAGAGAGGCTCCAAGCCAAAATGAAGAGGAGGAGGAGAAGAGTGTGTTCCAAAATGGAGCCCCTACCCTCCTATTTATAGAGGGGGAAGATGCTTGCTTCGGGGCTCCAAGTGCCCCTAAATGCCCGGAGCTGCAACCAGGAGCCAATCAGGAGGTGACACGTGGAGGGCCTAGATCAGCCGAACCAAGGTCGGTTCGGCCGATCTAGGGTTCGGCCGAACCCTACGGGCCACGTGGCACCCTGTGCTTCCTCGTGGTGGCTGACTGGTGGGCCCTGATGCCTGTCCTCCGTGCATGCCAAGTTTCCCGACAGTTTAGGGGGATAAGTGGGCCCTTGAATCCATGTGATGTCCATGTGGCGCTTCGTGATTCATCGGGCTCACTTCTCTTGGATTGATGACGTCAGTGATCCAGGGGAATCCTAGGTGGCATCCCTTCATTGGCTGGACATGAAATGCTTGGATCAAAGACTTATGCTTTTACTCCTCTTTCTAGTGCTATTTACCTGTATTTGCATAATCACCAACACTTGTGGAAATGATTAGTTTAAGCCATATTCTAGTGTTGATGATCATTTTCCATGCCAAAAGGTACATGTTTGACGGGTAAGAAGTGAGTGAAAATCAGCCGTCAATAGCCGTAAATGGATGAGAGCCACCAGGGCTGAGAGGGTGCTGAGAGCAGCGCGACCTTCACCGTAATGTGGTGCAGGCCAGTAGAGGGGGAGGAGACGAGCCAGATGTCTTTGCGCCAAGTGACCAGAATGCCACCGCGGGAACCCACAGCCGGTAACGCAACATAGTCAAAGTCGATGCCTAACATATCAAGCATTAAGGAAGGGGGTACAACCGCGAGCTTAGTCTCTTGCAGACAAAGAAGAGAGACACGCTCGGAAGCTACCAGCTCGCGAACTGCCGAGCGTCTAGCATGCTGGTTAAGTCCACGGACGTTCCAAACAGCAATGTTTACATCCATTAAAACACAAAAAAAACCGACCACGCGACTAACGTAGACTCAGGCCTACGCGTCGACGACCAGCTGCTCCTCTGGGAAGAGCTCACGAACTGCCGCCTGAAACTCGTCGTCCTCCAGCATGGAACACTGGAAGGACCCCTCGACCTGGGCGCCGAAGAGCTCACGGATAGCTCTGCAGTGCTCCTCCGACAGGCCTACAGCGAAGAGCCTGGTGTAGCGCTGGAACGCGGCAGCGTCGGGGCCTCGCGCGGGCCAACGACTCCCAGCTTCCGCATCAGCAGGTTCTGCCCCGCGGTGACCGGGTTGGGACCCCGGGCCCTGGAAACCGCGGTGAGACGACTGCTACGGCGGAGCGTGGCGAGTGGCGGGCAGGCCTTCGCACGGCGACGGTGCGGAGCCCCCAGAACCGGGGGCGGAGGTGGCCGCTGCAGAGAGGCGCAGAAGGCCGCCACCAGCGACTCGAGGTCTCCCTGAGAAGGGCCCTCAGTCGCAGCAAGTGGTGGGGTGTGCGACCTGAGAGCCTGGGAGGGGGGAGAAAGCTCTGCGGCCACCGGAGAGACGTCCGGCGAGTGGCGAGGGGTAGAGGGACACAGCTCGGCGAGTGCCGGAGAAGTAGAGGGTGACCGAAGCAGAGGCGGGGCGACCACGAGGGAACAGCCGAGCAAGGAGTCCTCGGGCAACGTGAGTCGGCGGGCCGCCAGGGGGGAGAGCAGCCTGCGGAAGACGTCCGTCACCGGCACCACACGTGGGGGGGCAGAGCTCTCCCCTCCACGCGCGAAGGCTGTCACAACGCCTCCGTTAAGACTGTGGCAGGCGGGGGGTGACATAGGCGGCGTGGAGGCTAGCCCGACGTCAGGCACGACCGAGTCGTGGGCCGTACCGTGTCCGGCAGCGTCCAGGCTGCCCCGTGCAGCGACCAGGCTGCGGCTGGCAGCTGCCAGGCTGCGGCCGGCAGCAGCTAGGCTACGGCCAGCGGCTGCCGGGCGACACCCAGCGGCGACCGGGTGGCGGCCGGCCGCGGCCAGGCTGCGGCGCGTCGCGACCAGGCTGTGGCTGGCAGCAGCCAGGCTGCGGCCAGCAGCGGCCAGGCTGCGGCCAGCCGCGGCTGGGCGACGGCCAACAGCGGCAGGGCCACGGCCGGCAGCGGCCGGCCCCTGGCTGGCAGCGGCCGGTACGTGGCCAGCAGTGACCGGGGCTGCGGCGTCCAGGCTGCGGCCGACAGCGTCGGCGGCACCCACGGCGCGAGCAGGCGAAGCAGAGGAGGTGACCGGGAGCGCCGCCTCAAGAAGCATCGGGTCGTCGGTGAAGCTCCTGAGCGGCGACAACACGCCAAGAGGAGGGAGATGCTCCGACTGTGGGCACTCGTCACAGCATAGGTGCCGGGCGACCGGAACTGAAGAGGAGGCAGAGGAGGTCCGAGATAGCGGGGCCGCCACCGGCGGCGCACGTACCTCGGCCGCCCGAGCAGAGGAGGGGGCAGCAGGAGCGACGAACGGCATAGCAGCGGCGGAGAGGCGAGACGACCGAGGCGGGATGACAGGCGGGCGGTGAACGCCCTGCAGCGCCCAGTAGGGGTAGGAGGGAGCCGGGGGGACCAGCGGAGGAGCGGAGGTGGGAGCACCCCAGCAGGCGGTTCCATGCCCCCCCCTGCGGCACGACCAGACTGCCCGTCGGGCGCGGGTGGAGCCCCCCCCCTCGGGGCCTGCGACGGCGCGGCAGCACCACCGACGGCCGAGGGCCCCAGCTGCGGAAGGGCAAAAGAGCGACCAGAAGGGCCACCATCCTGCCCTCCCGACTGGGAGGCACCATCAGCCGGGGGAGCCAGAGTGTCGAAGATCTGGACGATGTCGATCATCGCCCGGTAGCGCAGACAGGGCTGGGCGGCGCCCACCCCGGGGAACTCGATCGGAGCCAGCCTATCCTTCTGCACCGGGATCAAGTCCGGGTCGATGCAGCCGGCCTGGACGATGAGCTCCTTGAGGTTGGCCTTCGACTCGGACTTAGGAGCCAGAGTGATAACCGCGGAGGAGGAGCCGAGGACGTCCTGCGCCGTGGTACACAGCCACAGGTGCGGAGGCACGCCCTTGATGCCCACCCGCACCTGGTAGCGCAGCGCCGCGTCGACCGCCCAGTTCACCCGCCGCCACCGGCGGAAGGTGAGGCGAAAGGGCCCATCCGGGGTGGGCGCCTGAAGAACCCGCAGCATCTCAGAGGAGTCCTGGAAGATGATGAGGAAGTCCTCGGGGTGGAAGGGGTAGGACATGAACGTCCCTGGCTGGACGCCCAAGCGACCGGTGAGGTAGGCGACCACGTCTGTCGTAGAGGCGGACGGACGAGTGCTCACGACCATAGCGACCAGAGCACGCTCCAAAGCGACCTCGTTAGCCTCGACGTCAGGTATGCGTGCTACGATGCACGACTCCAGCTGCGGGCGACGTGAGGGGTGCCCCAGGGGCACTGGTGGGGGAGGGGGTGGAGGCGGGGGTGGCGGTCCGCGGCGCCGAGTGAGGGGACCGCAGCGGAGGCCCCCGCGGGAAGCGGGGGAGGGGGCCGCGGCCCGGGGACCGCAGCGGAGGCCCCCGCAGGAAGCGGAGGAGGCGGCGGCGCCCCCCAGGCCACCTCGCCCGCCCTGGCCGCGGTACGACGAGGCAGCGGAGGCGCCCCCTCCCGAGGTGTCATGTCGTGGCGCGCCGCGGAGGGGGGGCACGCCCGCGGGCCACCTGCGGCGGAGGAGGCCGGGCGTTACGGGCAGCCGGAGGGGGGCGGTGACGCCCCTCCGGCTGAGGAGCCGGCGGAGGGTCGCGGGCCGCCAGAGCAGGGCGGCAACGGGGCTCTGGGGGCGGCGGCCGCCGCGCCTCCCGCCTCTGCTGCGGAGGCGGAGGCGGCCGGGCGCCCCTGCCCTGCGCAGCAAGAGGTGGGGGAGGGGAGCGGCAGGCCGGGCTCGAAGCGACCAGGGATGGGGAGGGGGTGCGACCTCCCGGACGAGGACGGGCGCCCTCCACCATCACCAGGCAAACCTTCGGGCATCCACACGAGCTCTCGCGGTGCCCGAGCTGGTGGCACCGGAAGCAGCGCGGCGCGTGAGGGCAGGAGGCGGCGACGTGGTCTTCCCCGAAGCAGTTGAAGCATTTCCCCACCAGGTCCGGGGGGACGGAGGTGGAGGCGGCGGAGGAGGCAGCGACCGCTCCGCACGCAGCTGCCTACGCGACCGCACCTCGACGAAGCCGTCGGCGTCCATCCGGGGCCCCCGGGCGAGGCCGCCGGGAGGCGGTGGCGGCCCGACGGCTGCCCCCCAGGACGGCGAGGCACGGCCGCGGGCAACTCAGCACGACGACTAGCACGGCCGCCCCCGCCATGGTGCGCCGACGAGGAGGGGGCGGGGGTGGTGGAGGAGGTGACAGTGGCCGCTTGCCCAGGATCCCCCTGGCGGAAGCGGCCACGGGCCGCGGCGCGGCCGTCGACGAAAGCTCAGCAGCGGCGGTGGCGACCAGGGCGGCGGGGCACGGAGGAGCGACCGAGACGGGTGCGGAGGCGGGGAGGGGGTGCGCCAGGGCACCGGGATACCGGCCGCCCGCACCTGTGTTGAGAAGGTGGGAGAGGGGGAGCGACCGCGCGGCACCAGGGAGTGCGAGCCCGAGGCGGAGGAGCCCGACGCATCAAGGTACCAGAGCTCCCTAGATGAGGGAATGGAGGGGCCGGGCTCCGCCGAGCCTGGCTCCACCCTCTCCACCGGCACGGCCGGAGGCAGACGGGGGCCAGAGTGGCCACCATCCATCCGCCTAGCAGAACGCATCCCAGCACCTGCAGCAAAAACCAGCGGCAAGCGGTCGGAGCCCGGTGCCACCAGGGGGCGCGGCCAGGCAGCGGGAGAGGAGGGGGAGGGCGGCGCCTTGCCGCCGACGAGCCCCGCGCACGCCTCTAACTCGTGGAGAGGACGTGGCCAGGCAGAGGCGGTGGTGGTGGAGGGTGGCACCTTGCCGCCGCCGTGCCCCGGGCACGCCTCCAGCACACGGAGGGCGGAGGCCACCGTGGCCGGCCCGACGGCGGTGAGCGCGGCGGCCGTGGTAGGGGAGAGGGCCAGGACGGCGGCGAGTGTGGCGAGAGCGTCCACCTCACCCACGGGCGTAGCGACCGAGAGTAGAAGGGGCGAGGGGGAGGGGATAGCCTCGACCGGCGGTGGCGAGCCCACGTCGAGACCGTCGTCGAGCTCGTCGAAGTGAGACGAGGAGGGAGCTGCACGGGAGGCGGAGTCCGGGGCGGCGGCGATCGGCAGGCCACCCCTGGCTGTGGAGGTAGGATGGCCAGTGACGGCCGACCGCCCCCCAGCAGCGGCCAGCGGCCGGGCGGCGGCAGCAGCGGTCGTCCGTCCACCAGAGGCGGCCAGCGGCCGGGCGGCGGGGGACCCGGCCAGGGCTGCTGCTACCGGCCAGACCCCGGCCCCAGCCGGCCGCGCAGCAGGAATAGGGCCGGCCGCGGCCAGCGGCCCGGCAGGTAGGCGGCCGGAGGTCGGGTTGGCAGCAGGGGCGAACCGGCCAGCGCCGCCCCCAGCGGCCGCCAGGGAACGCCCGGGCGCGGCCGGCGCGCATCCAGCAGCGGCCAGGGGGAGGACGGGGCTGACCAGGGCCGGGGTTGCCGCGGAGGGCAACGGTGACCAGGGAGCGACCAGAGGAGGGGGAGACACATCGAGGAGGAGCGCAGGGCCGGCGGCCGGGCAGCCGACGGTGGCAGGGTGGCCGGCGGCGGTCGAGCGGCCGACGACGGCGGGAAGCGCCGCCCCAGGTCCCGGCGTGGCCTCCCCCGCGTCCTCCGGAAGCTCCTCCAGGAGCATCGCCGGCAGTAGGGACGACGGCCGGCGGTGGGAGGAGGGGCGAGGCGAGGCGGGCGTCGATCTCCTTCACTGTGGCACGAGGAGGGCCGAGAGAGGGAGGAACGGAGAGAGGGCGGCGAGAGGGGCACGGATCTAGCTGCGGCCGGAGCAGGGAGATCCTGCTCCGGCAGTACCCACTGGCGGCGCGGTCGCCTGGAGGTCGGGGACGGGGTCGGGTTGGGTTTTTCGAATCGCTCCCCAAGATGTTACACTTGAAAATAAGAGTAATCCGGCACAAAGTACCCATTAGCGTAAAGTTGTTCTAAGCATGCCTGCACAGCGGTCCTTTCATAAGTCCTCCTAACCATGGTAGGGGTACCCCACCCAACAATTGAGACCATTTGGATGGGTTCGGGAGACAGCGAGGAGCGAATTTGTCCTCGAACGGGTATGTCAAACGAGATTTTTAATTGTATGCAATTGTTTGGACCGACAATGGCACATTGTGAAACAGGAGGGGTACCACCTAAATTTTCAACAACATGTGCGAGCCACTGCAAATGATTGAGAACCTGCATTGTTTGAAAATAATATTATTATCCGTGTATAGTACGTAAACATCAAATTTATACAAGTAAACAATATTACTATGTTGGGACGAGATCCCTGGCTTCGATCAGTAGGTAAGTCAATCACATCATGTGGGTGAAGTGTATGTCTGGACGACGAGCAAAAGGTGGCCGTTCATCATGGCGACCACCGTGACCAGAATAAGTTGCCATAGTTTTCCAAAACTATTACAATCTATGCAGAAAAATAAGAGAATAATTAAATTTATTCTATATAAAAACAAAATATATAAGACCTATTTTCTCATTTTCTAATAACTAAACAGATAAGTGCAAGAGTTCGTTCAATTGCAGTGAGGCCGGAGGCGACGTAAGTCTGTACTATACCTTTTCTAATGACCCTGATCATTTAGGAAGTACAGCCTCACCTCACCATCATATACACGCACCTCGCTCTCCCACTTACAGTTCTCTACATCGCCAAGCTACAGCCCTACATCTCCTACCTAGCTACAGCCCTACATCACCGAGCCACGTACAGCCCCAGCTCGCCAGTGATGTAAGACCATAGCTAGCTAGGATGTAAGGCTACTGGTAGAGAACGTCCAACCGACTGTATATGGAAAAAAGAAAAAAAATTAAGAGAATGCCTAAATGTATTCTAAATAAAAACAAGAAATACTTAACATGTTGATGACTTGAAGACAATACGTGAATTCAGAGATGTGTTTGAAGCAGTGGTTCAAAATCTAGAAGCTGACATAGTGCACTACCTCCAGTTCTGACGGAGCCAGCTGATCAAGCATGATGTCGACATCCTCTCTCTCACTCTCTGAATAAGGTGTCTAAGAGCTGTTGTATATGCTAAAACTAACCTCCTGAGAGGTGTCACTCAAAACATTATGCTTGAACAGCTAGCTCCTATCAGAACTGGAGGCGGTGCACTATATGTCTGAATTTCCGGATGTTGCAGCAAATAACATTTTATTTTTTTCTATATAAATACAAAAATACTTAATGAACATGAATGAAATAAAATTCCTATTGTCTCTAAAAATAAGAGAATACCTAAATGTATTCTAAATAAAAAACAAGAAATACTTAATAAAAATAAATTAAATAGGTATGTAGTATATTTTCGTTTGGTAATGACCATTTTTTTAATAAACTAACTTCTAATAAATTAAGCTAAATGTAAATTTAAATGCATCTCTCATTATTTCTAAAATTAAAAATCAATTATATCTATATCAAATACTAGAAAATTAGAGGATGCTTAAAAAATATGTGAAACAAAATACAATGTTAGTAGCTAAATAACTACTTGTTTCTAAATCATCTAAAACATCTAAAAACCTCATCTCTTAGATCCTACTACTACCTAGAAACTAAAATTGCTATTTTCTCCATTTCTAAACCATAAATCAAAATTTAAACACAACAAATGAAAAGAGAATAAAGAATCTAACATTGACAACACTTTGGAGGAGGGAAATCTTCACAAATTGATAACAAAAAAATTGGACAGCACCTCTCTAGGAGAGAGGCGCCATATGGAGAGCTTGAGCTAGCTCTCGGGTGTGAAATGGGTCGGGCAGAGGAAGAAGAAGGAGAGGGCAGGGACTTATAGGCGCCGGCCTTTCGTCCCGGATCGTTTTACCACCCGAGACAAAAGACGACTCTTTTGTCTCGGGTCGTAAAACAATCCGGGACGAAAGCTTTTGTCCCGGGCGGTGTCACCAACCGAGACAAAACGGGTGCCGTTTTGTCTCGGTTGGTGACACCGTCCGGGACAAATTGTCGGAGCCAATAATTGAGCTGCAGTAGCCGTTGGAGGCCTCCCCATTTGTCTCGGTTGGTGTTACCAAACCAACCGGGACAAATGGGGAGGGGTCGTTCGGAGGCTTTTCGGGCCACGTCACCCCAAAGCTTTTTGTCCCAGTCCAAAGTTGAACCGGGACAAAAAGCCTGGATCAATGGTCTGTTCTCCACCAGTGTTATGACGAGCCAAGCGGCAACGATAATGGTACATAGACCTGATCATGGGCTGCCCGAACCGAAAGTGCGACAGGTCGGGGGCGGGCCGAAATTTTCACCCGAACTAGAAAAAAACCCGACCCGACCCGAAAAATATAACTAAAAAACCCGAACCTGACCCGACCCAACCGTGTCACGGGTCGGGCGCGGGCCATGATTTTTGACCCGGTAACCCGACACGACCCGACCCGAACTCGACACGACCCGACCCATGATCATGTCTAATGGTACACAAGGTGAGGCTTGGTGGGGTAGATGGAGACCTTGGGCTCCCGGCAGAGCCCATGGGAGCAGGACCAGCCTCGAGCTTCTCGTCGAGACGGTGGTGCCGTAATTACTGTAGAACCGGCCGTCCGGCCCCTTCTTGGGTTGATTCGTAGCTTCGCCACTGTTGCAACAGACTGTAGAAGCGTATGCGTTTGCAGCCCAAAGTATGTGGCAAAGTTTTGAAAGGATCAAACTTATCGGTTTCTTATATGCTCTGCGTATATTGTAGAAATAGTTGTCAATTTTTTTTGTATTTTGACATCTAGGAGGAGGTCGTCGTATTTTGACACGGCTGGTTGGACGATCGTTGGAGAAGAGAGAGAGGGGATACACCCACCACTTTCTTTCTGGATGCTAGGTAGCCCACGTCTACAATTTTTCAAAGGCCACACCACACTAACTAAGGTTCATTCTTGGGCTTTTTCGTGTACATGTCCTTCACGAGCACAGCGGAAATGTCACGTTGTTGAAGTGCGTTTTTACGAGCCCAGGGGGCGGAGTATGCCAGATAATTCTCTAATTAAATTTCGAATTGTTTTTCTCAAATATGCACAAGAAAGAGTTGCGCATCATTCGATCAAAAAAAAAAAGTTGCGCATCATTGTATTACATATAGAAAAAAAATAAAACTACTGTTTTACAAACTCCGCGAAGCCATAAGCTCAGCAGGGAGATTTCTGCATCGCTGAAACTGCTGTTGCAGTTCATCACCGAGGCGCAATTGACGAGGATATGACATGAGGTCTCTTCATGTTGGTCACGACTAAGATTTTTAGGACCTGGAAGTCCGGGAGGTCTCAATATGAACGGTAGCCAACTGTGCAGTGGTGCTCCGAGATCTGAACTCGGGGACAGAGCAGCGCAGGCTGTGTCAGCGGCAATACAATGACAAAAGGTGGATACGTATACCGCCGAGTGCTGTTCGGCTGCAGTACCGGACCGGAGGACCAGCTCGTGTGCAGTAACAGGTATGAATATGTACCAAGGTCCGGGAGGGGTCATGTTTTCAAATATAAAAAAACGATTCGTCGGTGGGAGAGGACCGGTTGTTACAAAACATGCTCCGGCCGTCGCTACCGTGTATATTTCGAAAGCATTTCAACCAGCTTCTCTCTCCTCTCTCTCCTCTCGTCGGCAGTGGAGAGAGCGCCTGACGGCGACTGGATCCACGCGCCGCCGGCCCCTCCGCCCCCTCCTATCCTCCCCGGCGGAGTCCTTGCGAGGATCCTCGTGGCCTGAGGTGGCCCGGGCGGCGGCCGAAGCCGACCCCTTCGACCAGCTCGAGATTCGCCGCCCCCTCCTCTCCATGGCGAGCGGCGGCAGGCAGAGGCCGCGCGAGGACAAGGTCGGCGACCGCCGGGCGCTCCCCAGCCTCCTCCTCGGCGGCCTCCTCCCTTGGAGTCGGCGCCTCCTCCTCCTCCAGATCCGGCGCGGGCCGAGGGCTCGTCGGTGATGCCGCCGCGACAGCGCGAAGCGGCTGGACGCAGGGGCGACCGCGTCCTCTGGCGTTCGGATCCAGTGACGCAGGGGCGGAGCAGAGGAGGAAGCGCGTGGAGGAGGCGGACGGCGAGCGGGCATCGTCGATGCGAACGGACGGTGGCGAGGTGACGCCACGGTACCGGCCTCCTCCTCCCCAGCCACTGTACCAACGGTGCCGGCCAGGCATGAGGTCGCGGTCACGGGCGACCCGCTAGGCGTGCTCGTCGGTTGGGGGTACGGCGGCGCCGAGCCCTACGACCGGAATGACGTCATCTTCACGCGCCTGTCCCGAGGTGGTTCACCGTTGGTCGGAGAGCCGCCCGTCCTCCCCGGGAGCTATACCCACGACGACCTCGACGACGGCCCGCTCCTCGACCACCTCCCCCAAGCTGACGCCGCCTCCTCCCCTAGATCTGGCAATAGCGTCCGCCGCCGCCTCCACCTCGTCGACGGCTGGGCGGATCGACGAGCTGTGTATATTACGACGCGTTCGGCGCCATCGACGACGGCGAGGAGGGCGGTGAGTACCCGATGATGCCGCGGGACCTGCCCGAGGACGTGATCCAGTACCCGGCATTCATGGAGGTGCAGGCCGCCGCCGCGTGCGCGAGCACCCACACCTGCGGCACCCACCCGACGCGCACCTGCCCCGAATCCAGCCATGGCCATGGTAGCGGCGGCCTCCTCCTCCTGAGCCCGAGCGCTCCCTCACCTCCGCTCTCTCACCGGCAATGCCCATGGTGGCGGCAGCCTCCTCCTCCTGAGCCCGAGCGCTCCCTCACCTGCACCGAATCCGGCCATGGACATGGTGGATGCGGCCTCCGCCTCCAAGGCAGGTGCAGCACGAGGACAGGGTTGGTACGACGCCGGTGGCAGCACCACGACGAGCAGGAGCCGGAACACCTTGGGGCGCCCGCTCCTCGCCGCGATGTAGAGGACGTTGGTGACGCCGTACTCCCCCTCGTTGAAAACAAGCGGCGGCGGCTCCGCCAGCAGCTCCTTCGTCGCGCGGCGGCGCGGGGCCACTGGGGGCGCGTTTGGTAAAGTGGGCCGGCTCAGCCAGGCCCACGGACCAGGTTGGAGCGGGATGGGCCAGGCTCACCGGGTGTAGAAAACGCGTTTGGCAATTTTGCAGCCCATTGTGCTGGTCGGGCCGTGTTTACATTTGTTAGGATGGGCCAAAGTTGGGACCCACCTAACTACCTCTAACTACCATATAAAGATGGTGTTTGGCAGCCTGCACCACGGTGGGCTATGCTCACCACGCGCGCAGGGAGGGTGTAACTTACCGCCCTCACTGCTGAGCCCAGAAATGAACATTGACACAAGTTTGAATGTATACATCTTGTTTAAGAACTTAACCTGGGAGGTCATCAATTGATAAATACTTAAAATTACATACAAAGTCAATTACAGCCAATTACGGCAGAAAACTTAGAGAAATTCATCAATGTTGGAGCCTATGAAGACGAAGGGAACGTCATAGTTTTCTTCATTTGAACTCCAGCAGCAGGAAAGACATGCATGAAATCAAGGAAACCAAAATGAGTTGTGTATGAAAGCAAAAATCAGGTGTGTAGCATGAAAGCAAAGACAAATGCATGACTCAGTTATAGATGAATACTTGCCTACGAAATTAGATACATCTAGGAGTTGCCTCCTTGTGAGGCAGTCAGGGCAGTGCCTCACTGCCTCACAAGTAGGTGACACCTAGCTGGATCCACCACATGAGAAGGTTATCATCATCGCCATGAAAGGACTGAGTGCATAAGAACTGAAGGCAGGCAAAACAAGGCACAATAAGAAGGGTGTGTCAGTTGGTATAGTACAAGAGTACAGTTGCAACGGGTCTTTGCCAGCAAGGCCGAGGTGATGTTGATGGTGCTAACCGAAGGCAACACAAGCAAGGTCGCTATCGTCCTCGCTCGCAATGACCGTGGTGATATGTACTATCATCATTTGCATAAAAAAGCAAACAACAAAGACATTGTGGCGTCAAAGGGGATAGATTGCTTAGGCATGCTATCCCTTCATCATCCGCAAACTGAGGTAAAAGATAAACAAAACCTCACCAATCTCAGGATGGGAACAAAATTCTGAATAACTGCAAAGTGGACCCTGTAACAACATAATCTGCATGGCAAAAGGAAGAGACATTGTCAGATGAAGAATAGGTTGGGTCTGAGCACAACTATCGCCTGCTCTTCATCCCCAAACATCATAAGATAAAGGCAATTAAAGCAACAAAGCCAACTAGCAGAATAACATGCCTCAGTACTAATGCATCACAAGTAGAAAAGGTACGAGATTAGGGCCTCAGATCATAGTTCAATCAGCCACAAGTCAGTCATATAGTAAGAGTGGCTCAAAAGTGACGAGAATGGAGGAAGAAAAAGAACAGACACCAAACATAGAAAACAACAAGGCGAAAGAACAAACAGACCTGGGCCACTTTATCATTGCCAACTTAGTATTCATCATTGGCCAAAGAACCAAAGAAAACAAGAGGAAGGAAGGCATATAAAACAGGAGGAAGGTAGGCATATAAAATTCACATACGAAATCAGAGAAAGAACAACATAATAGGCATATGCAACAGAGTAAAGAGCATATAAAATCTGCAAAAAGTACATCAGATAGGCAAATGAAAACAGAGTAAAGAGCAAGGCACATAAGCATATCAAAATAGCAAGAACAAGGCATATAAGCAACTGAAAACTAAGATCATGGCAGTTGCACCTTCACCACATCCAAGCATCACAAGCATATAGGTAGGGATGAAAGTGGTACGGATATTATCCGTCCGACCGACCGACCGAAAGGGTCAGACACTCAAATGGTAAGACTGTATTCGAATCCGGACATTTAATATTCGTAACTATCCGTACCGCATTAGTATCCGGAAATTCAAAGTTGAATTTCTATGATCCAAATATGATGAATATCACTATTCGACAAAAAATATATTGTCCGTATCCGTATTTGATCCGAGAATTCAGTCCGAGAAAGAAAAACTATCTGTATCTGTATCCGCGGTATCCGTCCGTATCCGATCCGTTTTCATCCCTACATATAGGCACATAGCAGTTCTACCTTCACCACAGGCATCACAGGCATATAGAGGTTCTAGGTTCAACATATTACAGTACTTACCATGCAAATCCAGAGCAAATAGTTAGCTATATTGTCTTAATCTTGCCCTCCTGCTCACAACTAGATTAGTCATTAGTAATTAGCCACCCCCATGTGAGACCAAAAACAACCACAAAAGGCCAGGTGCAAAGTGAGGCTACACCCTAGCAGGTCAGACCTAAGTATATAAAGATCTGTGCAAAATAAGGGAGTGGTCAGGGATGGAGACATGCTCAACTGTTTTCCCTGAACTTAAGGCTACAGCTACTACATCACTAGTAGTAGTGCTTGCCAAGCCAGGTCCTGAGCCAAAGGCTATGGTGATGCTCATTCATCTTGACAAAGGCATTCCCCTGGGACTTGTTGTCCAGGAGGTGGCTGAAGGCAACTATGAGGGACTCCTCAATGAAACCTGGAGTTAGCATGACAGCATGGTACATATCAGGGTGCACCTGCTCAGGACCGGTCTCTCGGAGGGCGTGGGCTACGTTGTTCACTGCATCTGTCATGTTGGTCAGCACCAGCACCTCTTCCTCTGACATAGCAGCCTGCTTCCTCTTCTGTCCAGCACAGCAAGCTGGAGCCTTGGAAGCCTCCGTATCGGTAGGAGGCTTCACCACTATCTTCTGGTCCACCTGCTGCTCCGTGGATGCCAGATCAACAAACTGCTGCATGTCACTCTTAATGTTGATCACTGGCTTCTTGTCCACGCTGTCCCCAAAGCCAGAGAAAACCCCCAGCGGCCCCCAGACCCCATGACATACCTGCCAGTAGCCATGCCTCCCCCAAATAAGGTCTCCGTCTCCTCATAGTGTTGTATGGGCTTGTTTAGCAGCTCAGCATCCTTCGGGTGGTCCTGCAACACATGGAACCAAAAAGAAATGCAAGGTTAGTATAATTGATTATAAAAACTAACAATACTGAGCAAAATATTGACAAAAGGAGACAAAAATGTCACCTTGCAGTGGCCGAGGTAGTGCTCCTCCTCCAGCGTGATCATGTGTCCGTCACTATCCCAGAGAGACCCACTCAGGTCCTTAAGCTTGCACACCCTAGCCCACCTCTGCCGCCACTTGCGCAGGTGATTGTACACTTGGGTGCCAGTCACATGTTCCCCTGTGAACTCACGCAAAAAAACTGGCCACCTTATTCATGTGGACCTCCTTGAACCCCTTGTCCACCTTCACACCCGGCCCAAGAAGCTCACACATCCTGCGCAACACAAACCCGGAGGTGGAAGTGGTCCACCTCATTGGTGGCCGAGGCAGACCACCACCTGCACCACCACCACCACCACCAGCCTGCCCACCCGCACCTCCACCACCAGCACCAGCCGCATACCCTGATGCAGCAGAAGCAGACCTAAAAGCAGCTGACCCAGACCCAACAGTGTCAGGAAAAAGGCCAAGAGCTTCAGCAACAGAGCCAAAAGGCGCCAGACCCAGCGCCGACCTAGTAGGAACAGCAGGCAGACGAGCAGCAGAAGCATCAGCACCCGAACCAAAGGCCATCTTGTCGTCAGCCATTGGCCTATGTTACCAATACTATGGAATGCATCGCTAAGAAATTAAGTACGAGACATATCACATGACAGGTCATTGCAGCCCTTAGGATACCCAGCAACAGAACAACAACGAAATTTCAAAGACAGAAGCAGCTCAACATGACAGAGAGGTCTCAGCAAGTTCCAAACACAAACATAACCACCACACCATGGTACCTTAAAGTTACAACTTAGCAAGCAAATTACTAAACCCTAGATGACCCCCTGTTCTCCCACATAGCTAGAGCCCACTGATCCCTCTGAGCACTCCAGGCTCTAACTTCCTGTGACATGGCTGCATGAGTGGGAAAGGGTTGTGTGTGTGATGGTGGTGGACAGAAATCATCCCCAGGTATGACTTCATCAACCCCAAACCCCAAGATCCAGTTGTGGAGAATACAATATGCAAGGACAATCTTGACCTGTGACGGATAAGGGTGGAAAGGTTTGTTGTCCAAAATTCTGAACCTACCTTTCAGGGCACCAAAGGCCCTTTCTACAGTGGTTCTGAGGGATGAGTGCCTTAGGTTGAACAATTCTTTGGCATTAGTAGGGGACCTCCTACCCTCGAATTCGGACATGTGGTACCTAACAACCCTATACGGAGGGAGAAAGCCAGGCTTGAGGGCGTAGCCAGCATCAGCAAGATAGAATTTCCCTACACAAGATACGATTTGCTTTACATGCATGCAACTAAAGGAACAAAACAGAGTGCTAAGTATTTATGTGTACCTTGTGGAACCCTAAGCCCTTCATCCCGCTCTAATGCATCTGCTAGGATCAAGGCATCATGTGCGGACCCTTCCCACCCAGCAAGTACATAGGTGAACTTCATGTCGAAATCAACAGCAGCAAGCACATTCTGTGTTGTCGTGCCCTTACGGCCTTTGAATGCAACCTGCATATTATATGGCACTCGTGCAAGGATATGGGTGCCATCTATAGCTCCTATACAGTCCTAAGATAGTAAACATGCATCCGTCAGTGTGACACATAGGGTGTGCAGTGCTATTCAGAGTGAATAAAGACAAAAAGTACCTTAAAGTATGGGTACCACCTCTGGCTCCCAAGGATTTTAGGATTGGTGGTTTCAGCAGTGGACCTTATGAGCTCACCCCTAAGCTCCCTAACAGTGTAGAGGACCTGTGCAAAGTACCTACTAACAGTTTCTAAAGATCTCCTAAAGGTGTGCTGGATGACCCTGAACCTCTGGTTGTGACCCACAATGTGGAGGAACATAGCTACTTGTTCCTCCACAGAAGAGTTAATGTTGTCCTCCAAGAGGTGCCTCTCTAAACAGGTTAACCAGCTGAAAGAAATGTGCTTGACGCATTCTTAGCATGTTTACAGACTCAATATCTACCACTGCCCTAGGAACCCAGACATAGTTATCCTCATCATCATCACCACCATCTATCGCTGCCCTGGGAAGCTTTGCAAACAGATACGCAATACAAACAGCAACAAGTGCGGCAGCTCGGGCAACCATTCTCGCACGGTGCTGTTCCAAATCCATCTACATTTAGCATGCCATCAATTAAGGTTTGTAAGTGCACAGCCACGTTAAACTGAAAGACATCCTATGGTGTGGCAGTTTCAGTACAAAATGATTTGGAATAAGGGGTCATTGCCATGGCTGCTACGAAAAGTAGCCCCCCAATGACTCCTCCTTGACACATCATCGACCTAAATAAAGCAACTTAAAACCCCAGGCCAGGTATCATTGCCTTGGCTGCTACAAAACGTAGCCTTCCAAAGGCTCCTCCTCATCTCCACAGAAAAACAACAATGAACAAGCGCATAAGCACACACGTGCTACTGGTATCATTGCCTCCTCTGCTACGATAATTAACAGAGGAGGCTCCTCCTCCCCACCATCAGCGAACCAACACCTCAGTGGACATCACTGGCACGGGTGCAATAGAATAATATCCGCAACCACCAGAACTTGACAGATCAAATCCGGATCCACGCACAAACTACACATGCATGATAAAAAAACCTCATCAATCGAATGTATAGATTTCTATTCATGCAGATCCGACGAGGATACCCAACTAACCGCAACATCAGAACCTACAAAACTTCGGGAAACCAACCCATATGGAATCCACCCAGTACATCGTGAAATAGAGACCAGCCATGTACAAATCTACAACGCACAAGCGTAATCAAAGTCATAAGCAGTGAGTAAGGAAACATAACAATCAAGAGGACCCAGATGTGGCTAATCACGGCGTAAGTAGTAAGTACGGCGAATGATAAGATGCAGGACGAAACAGATTTGACAGAATAACAAAGAACTCGAGCAAAACTCCAACGTTGGAGGCCCAACCCATCGCAATCACGTGTAACGAGACAGATAGGGGGTGAAACGGATCTGAGAACATACCAGCGTGAAGACGAACACCATCGACCTGGGGAAGAGGAAGAAGCCGCGCGAACCGGTGGTGGAACCAACGTTGGACCAGATCAGGAAGTAGACGAAGAAGCCCCGCTCGGTGGAGAGGAAGAAGCACATCACGCCGGAGAAGAGGATGTTGCTCGTGTCGCCGCCAGTTCAGCAGAGTCCTTGGGGCGGGATGCAGTGGGTGCCACCTGGCCCTCAGCAGCCGCCTCACAGTTGGCCGGGGATGATGACACAGCCACAGGCGTCTGGGTGGGGGTCGTGGCCACAGCAGCCGCCGACGGGGGGGTCGGGTTCCCAGTCACCGCATGATGACGCGGCGAACGAGTGAGTTCGTGAACTTAGCACCTTTTATTTGCATTTGGACATTTGTGAGTTGCTGGACCTTTGTGACTTCCACTTCGTGACTTGTACTTACATTTGGACGCGTTATTTGCATTTGTGGACTATGTGATGAATATTAGTTGCCTGTGATGATTATTAGCTGTCTGCGATGAATATTATATGCATGCGATGATTATTATATATCTGTGATGATTTCTGTGATTTGTGGGTTGTTTTGAGACTGCTGCTAAATTTTTTAAAAAAAGAAATAGGCTTTGCCGAGAGCTAAATCCACTGCTCTCGGCAAACACGTGTCTTTGCTGAGAGCTAAATCCCAAGCTCTCAGCAAAGGTGCGTGATGTGGCTGCTTCGGGCCACGCCTGTGCCGAGAGCAAATGGCCGGCTCTCGGCAAAGCCGCCTCCTTTGCTGAGAGCAGGAGCCACGTGGCTCTCGGCAAAGACGCGTGCCGTGGGGTCATGCGCAGGCCTCTGCCGAGAGCGGTGGTCCCCTGTTCTCGGCACAGGCGCGTGGAGTGGACCCCCTGCGCAGACCTCTGCCGAGAGCGGTGGGCCTCGGCTCTCGGCACAGGCGCGCCCTTTGCCGAGAGCCACGGGCACCGGCTCTCGGCAAAGACCCTGGGCCCCACGCGTAACGGCGTGACCTGGGGGACGGCTGTGAACGCCTCTGCCGAGGGCCAGGTGGGCCTCTCGGCACATATCTGCCAAGAGGGGTCCCGCAGGCTCTCGGCAAAGCCGCCTTTGCCGGCCCAAATGCGCCGTGAGGGCTTTGCTGAGAGCATCCTCTCGGCAAAGCCTTCACCGAGAGGAAAGGGCACTTTGCCGAGAGGATTAGGGCTCTCGGCAAAGCCCCAGAATCCGGTAGTGGGGTGCATGTCAGGGTTTAGGGTTTAGGTGCAATGCGAAATTTCGATCAATCTTTTTGGTGGAACTGCTCATCACATGAGCATTGTATGAACCTGTATTGTTCCTTGTATTATCAACCTGTGTTCCTTGTGCTATGGTACAGGGTATGTAAGGTGTTGGTACATGAGATGCTCAAGTAGATAATGAGGTGCACAGGTTTGAGTGGGTGGAAGAGACATTTAAAAGTGAAACATTGAAAAATGGTACAGGACTCCGAGGGGGTACAGTACTCTGAGGGCTCGTATGAGGTGCGAAATAGTCAAAAAGGTGTTGCCGTGCGGCAGCTTTTCCCAATCTCCCACCACCTTTACAATCCCATCCCTGACGCATACGGTACTATTTTAATTTGAATACCTATGCATACGGTGGGATGAGACAAAATCACACGGAGCACGAGACTAGATGAGCGGCTCCGATTGAAACTTCCCGGGCTGACGCCTACAGAACATCATTTTCGATGTTGGTCACAAAAGGCCAGCACTTGTCCTACCTGCACCCCAAGCGGGGGTTGCTAATACGCGCGTGCTAGGACGCTGCCCAGCGATCGATTCAGGAGCCCACTCCACCTCCCACCGAACTTTCCCTTTTTGGAAATTTTGTCTTCCCACAACTTTTTATTTCTGGAATTCTATAACTTATACGCATAACTTCCACACATAACTTCGAATAATTTTTTAGCACAACTTTGACGCTAGCCAATATGCATAACTTATTCATACAACTTGTGTGCACAATTTTTTGAAAATGGCTTATGCGTAACTTTTTTTTTAAAAATCAATTTCATCTTTTCATTTTTTGGACTTATACACACAACTTCGATATATAAGTGTAAACTATACTTTTTGTTTGATAATTTTTAAGCTTAAGTTTGTTGTCACGCAGAACTTATGCATACAACTTGTAGGCACAATTGTTTGAAGAATAACTTGTGCGTATAATTTTTCTCTAACGATGAGTTGTGCGTATAATTTTTTTGTAAATGACGAGTTGTGTGCATAATTTTTTTAACAACGAGTTATGTGCATAGTTTATGTTGAAGAAAATTTGTTGAGTGAAGAAAAAAAAGAAAATAAAAAAAGGAACGTGAGGCCCCCACGTGGGGAGTCCCGCGCGGGTCGGACCGCGGCTCCGCTCGCGCTCGCGGAGCGCGCGGTTGCTTAATTGATTTCGCGACCCGATTTTTTCGGAACGGCATGCGGCCGCACTGCCTATCCAGGGGCCGGCGTGGCTTCAAGATTCACGCGTCCTCATTTTCCAACTCCCACCCCGCGCAGGTACCATGGCGCCAAAGGTCATGGCGCCGTTGTGTAACAGCACGGCGCCACAGGTCATGGCGCTGTGCTATTATACAACGGCGTCATGACCCTTGGCGCCGTGCTCGCAAATAGCGTATGCGGCCGCAAGCCGTTGCGAGACTGCATTCTTGTTGATTTCGCGGCCCCAAGCCCATGTCGCCGTCGACGATCAACAGTCCATATATACGCCGCTTTTAGTTGCCAACCAGGTGAAAAATTTTATCTTGGTAGTGCCCAGCTCTTCCAAATCCTAGCTGCCCCTTGCAGCCGTACGCCGTGTGCTTCCAGCATGCATATGTGTTGTACTCAACCAGCAATCGTAAAGTCAGACCACCTCTGATGTCCTGTGTCCAGCGCCTGTTAGCCAAGGCCTGCGAGAGCGAGACCATTTCCAACACTGACTGTGACTGATGCTCTGAAGAAGGCCTCGACTTCAGGTTCGATGTGAATCTGTAGTGGCGTAGTGCGGACCATGATTTCCCTTCGTCCACTTTCAGCAGCCATAGCCATCTCGTTCTCAGCGCGTACCATGCCAACTTGAGATCAATCACGCCCAATCATCCATACATTGTCGGCCTCCAAACAGTTAAGCCAAGCCACTTCATTCTTTCCCTTCACCGCCTATCTCCATCAAGCTTCTTTTGATCACCCACGGCGGCAGTTTGTCGGACTTCACGTGAGTATGTGCTAGTTTCAACTAGATCGAGCTAAAGATTTGAGAGTTTAAACGGTTAAGTGGAGTACTAGAATTTGATGGAAAATATGTGTATTAGTTTTTGGAAAGTACGTTGCATAAAAATTTCAAATACCCTTCAAAAGTAGCACAAATTGATGAGTTTTTTTTAAATGCACAGGTACATGCACATTTTTTTAAGGAAAAGATGGTA